>CM069143.1:39353631-40837607 GCA_035221665.1 Okamejei kenojei
TACTCCCCCCCTCTCTCCCCACACCCTCTCTCCCCCCCCCTCTCCCCCCCCCACATCTCTCCCCCCCCCCCCCACTCTCCCCCCCCTCTCACCCCCCCCCCCTCTCCACCCCCCTCGCTCCCCCCCCCTCTCTCCCCTCCCCTCTCTCCCCCCCCCCTCTGCCCCCCCCCCCTCTCTCCTCCCCCCCCTCATCTCTCCCCCCCTCCTCTCCCCCCTCTTCACCTCTCCCCCCCTCTCTTCCCCCTCTCTCCCCCTCTCCATCTCTCCCCCTCTCACACCCACCCCCCCCCCTCCCCCCCCACACGCCCCCCATCTCTCCCCCTCTCCCCCCTCTTCCCCCCTCTCTCCCCCACCCACTCAGTCCCCCCCTACCCCCTTCCCACCCTCTCAGCCCCCCCCTCCAGTCCCCCCATCTCTCACCCCCCTCCTCATCCTGAGTTTTTCTCCTCCTTTAGTTTTACATTTTATTGTTACATGTACCATGGTACAGTGAATAGCTTTTTGAGTTGTGTGCTATCCAGTAAACATTCACTGCTCCCTCACAACATGGCTTCCTTGTGAGTCATTGGGCATTTCATTTGGTTCTAGAAAAGGCAAGTTAGAGGCTTGGTACACATTCAAAGGATGGAAATGCCTTGAAGAGGGAATTATGAAAGCCCAAGGAAGATCAGATACAAAATATCCGAGGGAGCTTGTCATAGAGGACAAAGGGAAATTCCCAAGTAATAAAACTGTTGACATGATGTTTATAAATTACAAAATTGATTGTATATTCACCTTTTTTTCCAGCGGTTGCTAAGACATTCTTGTCGAAGACAGAAGAGCTGGACGAAGGAGAAGATGCCAGGCAATGTTCCTCCAGCCCAGAATAGCATTGAGCAGTGAGCTGTCTTCTTATGCTGCTGTGTACTTGGGGGAATAATCCGTCATTCCTTTATCCTTTGGAATAGCGTGGCCTTTATGTTTTAATTGGGAACCAACGAAGGAGAGAAGCAGAGAATATTCAGTCAACCTTGCCTTGGCTGAACTGGCTCACATTTGACCTTGCCCTTGAGGATCTTTTACTACGTAACTCACTCCTGGCCTTTTGGAAAATTTATGTGCTTGTTCTGTTTCTACCTAAAGTTTGTAAACATGTATGCTAGCATCTTATTTTTAGTTTGCATCAGCATCCAACGCTGTGTATTTTTGATCAGTCCATTCAAGTACAGCACCTGGAGACGCAGGTATGATGTGGCGTTCAGTGTTGTCGGATGGGTGGCTGTCACATTGATGTGCCTGCCGTTCCCTATCATGCGCAATACGGGCACATTTTCAACAGCTCGCTCTGCTTTGCCGATCTCCCCATGAAGCAAGTGAATCTGGCATCTTCTGTACTTATGCTCACAGCGGCCGAGCTCCTGGGCTTCCTGGGACCAATTATCATCATCGTTCTCTGCACCTGGAAAACCGTGACATCCTTGAGAGTAAAGTCAGCATTGCCCAATGATCGAGGTGGAAAGCGGGCCCTGAACTTGCTCCTGATGTGTGCGGCAGTCTTCCTGATTTGCTTTGTTCCCTATCATATTATGTTCCTGCTCAACCAGCTGAGACAGTTGAACTACATCACGGATTGCTCCTTGAGGAAGAATATCAGCATTCTGCATTCACTGTCACTCTGTGTAGCAAGCCTGAATGCCTGCTTGGACCCAATCATCTATTACTTTGTCACCAGCGAGTTCAGAGAGCAGCTCTCACGGACGGGCAGCTTCCTCGTGCGAAGTCGCCACTTGAGCAGGGAGAGCATGACCAGTCGGTAACCTCCGGTGTGCTCAGACACTCCAGTTAAAAGATCAGGGTTTACCCCTGTTCCCTGCCACGTCTCATCACAGATTGCCAGCAGGTTTTTCACATGTTATTGAGGCAAAAACCAATGTAATAGCCCACCTCATAGATCGAACAAAGAACGCATTATAATTTCCACCCGATGTGAAAATAGATTGCAGCAATCAGTTTCTGCTTGTAGTGCTTTAATAGCTAGGTAGAAAAAGATTTCTCCTTTTCGATAAACACTTTATTTTTGTAGTGTCTCGCTGCTAAGCAAAGATTCAGTATGATTTTTCTGCATTTACTGTAAGGTCAAAATGTAATTGCAGCTTCCATTCAAAGACGTGGACCGTGAACTGTTGCATCTGCAATATAATGCCAGATGCAGTTCTCTAAAACCAAACAGCCCACACAATGAAGACACCACTCATTCTGATAGGAAATGGATTGACATAACAAGCAGTACTAATCATTTCTAACAATTGTACTGGTGGGTTTTTTTTCTGAGTATTACCTGCAGCTGCAGGTTTTCTGCTATTAGTCATCTATTGCTGGTGACATTCACAGGAGATCATTTTGAGATATTTGCAATTATGTCTGGGGTTATTGGGAGAAGGCAGGAGAATGAGGTTGGGAGGGAGAGATAGATGAACCAAGATTGAATGGCGGCATAGACTAGGCCGAATGGCCTAATTCTGCACTTATTTTATAGGAAGGATATTGTCAAGATTAAATGGGTTCAGAAAAGATTTACGAGGATGTTGCCAGGACTAGAGGGTATGAGCTAAAGGGAGAGGTTGAGTAGGCTGGGTCTCTAATCCATGGAGCGCAGGAGGATGAGGGGAGATCTTATTGAGGTGTACAAAATCATGGGAGGAATAGATCGGGTAGATGCACAGAGTCTTTTGCCCAGAGTAGGGGAATTGAGGACCAGAGGACATAGGTTCAAGGTGAAGGGGAAAAGATTTAATAGGAATCTGAGGGGTATCTTTTTCACACAAAGGGTATGGAACAAGCTGCCAGAGGAGGTAGTTGTGGCTGGGATTTACCCATCATTTAAGAAACAATTAGACAGGTACATGGATAGGAGAGGTTTGGAGGGATATGGACCAAACGCAGGCAAGTGGGACTAGTGTAGCTGGGACATTGTTGGCTGGTGTGGGCGAGTTGGGCCGGAGGGCCTGTTCCCACACTGTATCACTCTATGACTATGACTCTATCATGTATGATCTTATTCACTGTGAACTGCTTTTTGCTCCACGCTGTGCATGCAGTATTAATGTTGTTGATAACTTGATAGCTGCACCTTTCGTGCAAATGGTTTGGTAATTTCCTGTTGCTATTTTGCGCCCTGCAATTGTAGCGCTGTGCATCAGATTAATGAAATAGATATATCGTATTTGCAACATGATGCAAACAAGATTCCAGCTGAGCTTGAATTTCAAGAATATTGCCACATAATAAAATGTCAGAATCCTATTTCCATAATTTGAATTGTAAAATTATATGTATGGTCCGTCTCACTCTAAGTCACCACATGGCCACACAAACAAAAGGAACATGGGGACCAAGGAAATGATTCAGTTGCAGTGATTACGGTATATCCATTATGCCACAGCTGCCACCCACTGGTAAAAAAAAGGCTCAATAAAGCTCTGTGATTGTCGGAATGAAACAATTTAATTTTAGTTAAGGACTAACTAACTGGAGTATGGTGTACAATTTTGGTCGCCTAATTATAGGAAGGATGAGTACAGAGGAGATTTACTAGAATGTTTCCAGGGTTCCAGCAACTATGTTACAGAGAAAGGTTGAACAAGTTAGGTCTTTATTCTTTGGAGCGCAGAAGGTTAAGGGGGGACTTGATTGAGGTCTTTAAAATGATGAAAGGGATAGACAGAGTTGACGTGGATAAGTTTTTCCCATTGAGGGTAGGGAAGATTCAAACAAGAGGGCATGATATGAGAATTAAGGGACAGAAGTTTAGGGGTAACGTGAGGGGGAACTTCTTTACTCAGAGGGTGGTGGCTGTGTGGAATGAGCTTCCAGCAGAAGTGGTGGAGGCAGGATCGATTTTAACATTTAAAAGTTAAGTGGATAGGTATATATGGACGTGAAGGGAATGGAGGGGTATGGTCTGAGTGCAGGTAGATGGGACTAGGGGAAAACAAATGGTCGGCACGGACTGGAAGGGCCGAGAGGGCCTGTTTCCGTGCTGTAATTGTTATATGGTTATATGGTTAATGAAGTAGAGTCCAAATATGTTATTCCGACCATAACACCTGGAGCTCATATTGTCCATGCTGAATTCTCAGTAAGATTTTATCAGTATTTCGGCCAGTTTCTATGCGGCAGCCCAACCAGACACAGGTAATGGTTTTCATTCAGAAAGCTTTTTTGGGGCCTTTGACCATAGCTGGAATTGTATTTTTTAACAATATATTTACATAATTGTGTAAAATTTACAACACAGAGACCATTTAGTCTAGTTTAGTTTCATTTAGAGATACAGCACGGAAACAAACCCTTCGGCCCACTGGGTCTGCGCTGACCAGCAATCCCCGCATATTAACACTATCCTACACCCACTTGGGACAATATTTACATTTACCAAGCCAATTACCAGTACGTCTCCAGAGACCTGTACGTCTCTGAAGTGTGGGAAGATACCCACGCGGTCACGGGGAGAACGTACAAACGCTGCGCAGAGAGCACCCGTAGTCGGGACTGAACCCGGGTCCTGCGCTGCATCCGCTGTAAGGCAGCAACTCTACCACTGCGCCAGCATGCTGCCCTTTGTGCTTAGGTGATTTTTCCTGCCACGTAATTTCTTTTTTGGGTACCTTTCCAGTATGTCTTCTATTCCTTCTCCACCATCTACATCATTTATCAAGAATGAGAAACACACAGGTAGACAGTCAGAACCTTTTACTCACTGTGGAAATGTCCAACACTAGAAGGCATAGCTATAAGGAGAGATGGGGTAAGAATAATGGAGATGTGTAAGGAAAGTTTTGAACACAGAGAGGTGGGGGCCTGGAATGCATTGCCTGGGGTGGTGGTGGAGGCAGATCTGAAAGTAGCATTTTAATGGCATTTAGATCAGGCACATGGAAGTGGAAGGAATAAAGGGATATGAATCATGTACAGGCCGATGAGATCAGTTTAAGTTGGCATCATGTTTGGTGCAAACATCGAGGGCTGAGGGGCCCATATTTGTGCCTTATTGTTCTCTCTATGTCTATGGAGCATTTCCCAAGAGATAGATGTTCTAGACACAAAAAACTGGAGCAACTCAGCGGGACAGGCAGCATTTTTAGTGGCTTTGAATCAGGTTTTGCAAATTTTGTACAAATAGCATGCCATCTTTCCATATTCCCTACATGACTATCGAGGAATGGTGTGGAGGGATATGACCCAATCACGGGCAAGAGTAGGTGTCCTATCTTGGTTGACATGGGCAGGTAGGGCCGAAGGGCCTATTTCTTTGCTGTATGACTCTATGCCAAGCATTTAAAAGTAATACAATTAGCTGTAGGAAGCATTGGGAAAAACAGTAACATTTGAATAATTACAACTCTTCATTTTTTATAATTTAGGGTGAGAGTAAGGCTTTTCAGTATTTTGTATTGTGTCAATTCTTCTGAACGAGAGGACAGATTAGTCCCAACACCACCACACGTCATCATGCTCTTTGTTAAAATATTTATACAGTCCCATTTCAAAAATCATAACCTGATCTGTCTTTCCCTTGTTCCATATCTTAGTATTTATATTACTAAAAGTAAGATCTTGACCACTTCCTGTTTTTCTGTTTCATGATTTTTGAAAAAAACACTGCCACTTATGGCTGTGATTTTTGGCCATCTTACTCAGAGTCCCCCTCTGCTGTGCAGGACAAGAGGATTTTTCACATCAATGAAAAATAAAAGAGTTATTAATGTTTTAAAAATGTTGACATTCTCTCTGCTGTCCCTGCAGGTGGGAGGGGGGAGGGACTATAAAACCCGGAAGTGTTGTGCCTCACTCAGTCTCTGCGAGATGGAGGATGCGAGAGGGTCATGTCTCTCTAAGCTGTGAATAACACTGAACACATGTCTACTCAACTGTGAGTGCCCTTAAAGTGGTTTGAAAATGAAAATGTGGTAACTGCTTTGAAATGCTGCACTGCAAATGGTTGTTGGTGGTGCTAACTGCTTTGAAATGCTGCACTGCAAATGGTTGTTGGTGGTAACTGCTTTGAAATGCTGCACTGCAAATGGTTGTTGGTGGTGGTAACTGCTTTGAAATGCTGCACTGCAAATGGTTGTTGGTGGTGGTAACTGGACAACTTCCTGTGCACTATATTGATTTTAGATAAAACGCTACCACTTACGACTGTGATTTTTGGCCATCTTACTCAGCCCCATCCGCTCATCAGGTGCAGAGGATTCTTCCCATCAATTAAAAATAAAAGTGTTATTAGTGTTTAATAAAATGTTGAGAATCTCTCTCCTGTCAATCACGCCATGAAACCTACGCCCCTTCTGGTGGGAAGGGGGAGGGATTATAAAACCCGGAAGTGTGGGTGTGGTTCAGTCTCTGCAAGATGGGGGAGGGAGAGGTCACGACTGAGCTGTGAATCAACTGAACACACTGAATGTCTACTGAACTGTGTGTGGTGTTTATGTGGTGTTTTGTGTGGTTTTATGGTGGTTTTATGGAGGTTTCATCATGCTTGAAATGGTATGAAACTGCATTTGAATGTGGCGGCCTTCCACCCTACATGAAATGGTATGAAACTGCATTTGAATTTGGTAGCCTTGCACTCTGCATGAAATGATATGAAACTGCACTTGAATTTGGTGGCCTTGCACCCTGCTTGAAATGGCATTAAACAGCACCAGCATTTGGTGGCTTTGCACCCTGCTTGAACTGGCATGAAACTGCACTTGAGTTTGGTGGCCCAGCACCCTTCTTGAAGTGGTAGGAAACTGCACTTGAGTTTGGTGGTTGCACCCTGCTTGAAGTGATATGAAACTGCAATTGAATTTGGTGGCCTTGCACCCTGCTTGAAGTGGTAAGAAACTGCACTTGAATTTGGTGACCTTGCACCCTGCTTGAAATGGAATTTCAAGGAATTGCCGTGAGTCAACTGCTCGCCCACCTGCCGTGAGTGAGCTGCCAGCACATCAGGCTTGAGTGACTGAGATGTCACCACAAGAATCTATTTGGCCCACAATGTCCATACTAGCCCTCTGGAAACCAGTCCCTGCAGCCCACAATACCCATACTAGCACCCAAGAAAGCCCCACTGGCCACCAATATTGGAATTGGTGGAGAGGAATATTGCGTTGGGGGACCAGCCCTCCCATGTGAACATGGGCCCTCCCATGTGAACATGGGACCCAATGGGTCCCACTTAGTCTAGTATTACTCTATAATTTTCTCCCCTGATTTTTGGTTTCTGAACAAGTCCAAGTAAAATTTCAGTCATTTGGGATTCCTAGATTTTTTATGGCATTGCCAAACCAAAGTCCATGGTTCCACTTATTTTCTCTAAGTTATAATCAGACGAAAGACATTTTTAATACACCTCAGAACCTCCTCGAAAGCTAAACACTGCTTTTCTTGCAGAAAATGTAGCAACCAATATGTGCCCAGCAATATGCCACAACTAGCAATCTTGTAATGAACAAAAAAACGATTACTGATGCTAATTGAGGGATAAATATTGCACAGAACACACGATGCTTTCCACAAAATATTTTACACGTATAAAGGACAGAGAAGGCTTTGCGATAACATTTTATCTGTAGGATTATACTGCTGACAACACGTTTCAACTTCACCTATACCAAAGTTTCAGCCTAGATTTTGTGTTTGAATATAGTTATTCAACTATTTTTAAATAACTATAGTTGTTATTCCCGGCATATATTTTGCATATGTTTATTGGACAGACTAATGAAAAAGCATTAACTGGAATTTGTTGAATAGATCAGTCTGTATCATGAAAGTTGTTTGCTTTAATAAATGCTGATTTTACCTGACATACAGTAAAATGCTTGGATCATTATTTTATCTATGTTAAGCCGCTTAAACAACAAACCAAATGACTCTTGTTGTTATTATCTAAAAACATAACAGAATGACAAATTCCGCTCCATTTAATTTTAACAGGGAGTTAACTTTCTTAAATATTTTTATAATAATTGAGAAGGGCGGTTATTTGATGCAATGTCACCATTTCATACAAAACTGTACACTGCAAGGGCCAGGAAGTGAGTGGGTAAGATCATCTCTTACCCCTCTCACCCTGGCCACAAACACTTTGAATCACTTCCCTCTGGAAGGTGACGCCAGACTGTCAAAACTGCCACAGCCAGACATAAAAACAGCTTTTTTTCCACGTGTAGTAGCTCTACTCAATAGCCAAAAATATGTAGCCTCCTTTTGCTCTGGTATTTTGTATGGTTCACATGTTTGATCAATGGTGTTTTATTATTAATGTTTAGTGTTTAATGTGTCATTTGTAATTGTCACTGTATGTCATGTTGTCACTTGTGGGCGGAGCACCAAGGCAAATTCCTTGTATGTGAATACTTGACCAATAAACTTATCCATTCATTCATTCAAAATAATGTTTTAGTTTTTTGTCTTTTATAATTTTACACATCTGCTCAAAATGTTTCTCTGTGTAAAGATGGTAAACTTGCAATTTAATCTGAGTTGAAAAAATACAAAGTTTCCTTTTCCATTTTTTCTCGTGGCAATCTGTACCATTTGCACTCTGCAAGGCTCTGCTTTGATTCCCTGACATAAATAAAATAGCTGTGGTGCAGTTCTCCACAGTAACATGTACAACATTACGGCCACACAGATCTCAGAACAAGGTAGATGGGATTTGTGAGAGGTTGGCCAAACTGATATTGGACAGGTTCAAGGTCCAATACACATCAGATCTAACTGGGCCAGACATTCAGTCTGAGTTTAGTTCAGTTTAGTTTTGTTTAGAGATACAACATGGAAACAGGCTCTTTAGCCTACCAAGTCCATGCCAAACATTGATCACCCGCACACGAGTTCGATGTTATCCGACTTCTGCATCCTACACATTAGGGACAATTTACAGAAGCCAATTAACCTACAAATCTGCACGGCTTTGGAATGTGGGAGGCAACTGGAGCACCCAGAGGAAATCCATGTGGTCACGGGAGCACAAATAGAATTCCCATAGACAGCACCAGAGGGCAGGATTACTCCTGGGAGTTTAGCACTGTGAGGCAGTAGCTCTACCACTACGCCTCTGTTCATCAAGCTGTGAGACTAGAAGAATAGATTTTATTCTTCATGCAGGTTCATTGATCAGCAATTGTCAGTCCATAAGTGTTGGTCCATAAAAAGAGTGGCAAAGACTGAATGGCGACTCGGTTTAAATACCTTATTTGGAGGATTGCTTTCAAAGCCTTGCCCAAATTCATTATCCTTTGAAATAATGAGCAATGGCTCTCCCACCTTGCCGAAGATAATCCCAAAAAGTTGAAGTAACTCAGCAGATCAGACAGCATCTCTGGAGAAGATTAATTGGTAACATTTCAAGTCAGGACCTTTCTTTTGACTGAGAGTCAGGACAAGCCGAGAGAAGTTTCTGGAAAGGCCACAGCAAGGAAGCAACTAGGCCCCCATTAGCAAGCCAAGGCAGCATTATCTCCTCCTGATAGCCAGTCAGGATGACAGTCTGTAAAGTTCAAAGAGAGCTTCAGCCAAGGGATTGCAGAGGGCATCAGCACCACCCGAGGCTGCCGAAAAAAAGGAACCCTGGACTTTCCGAGCTCTGCAAAGACACTTGTGACCAGCCCTAATCACAACGGATAGTGATTGGGACACGGACGAATAGTTTAGTTTAGTTTATTGTCACGTGTACCGAGATACAGAGAAAAGCTTTTGTTGCGTGCTATCCAGTCATCAGAAAGACAATACATGATCACAATCTATCCATTTACTGTGTATAGATACATGATAAGTGAATAATGTTTAGTGCAAGGTAAAGCCAGCAAAGTCCAATCAAGGATAGTCCGAGGGTCACCAATGAGGTAGATAGTAGTTCAGCACTGCTCTCTGGTTGTGGTTCAGTTGCCGGATAGCAGCTGGGAGGAAACTGTCCCTGAATTTGGAGGTGAGCGTTTTCACACTTCTATAGCTTTTGCCTGATGGGAGAGGGGAGAAAAGGAAGTGGCCAGGGTGCGACTTGTCCTAGATTAAGCTGCTGGCCTAAATTAAAAATTGTATGATTATATGTGTATGTGAGAGGGTGAACAAAGCTGTGTTTTGCACTGGAATCCGACTTGAATCCCCTTGTTTGCCTTGAAAATACAAAGCATCTGTGTCAAACACACCTAAAGATGTATGGATCAAAGTACACGCAAAGAGCAGGAGCAACAATATTATAAACTCTGTAGTCATAGACTCTTACACAATTAAGCCCATGTGTCTGACCTGTTTCAGGGGGAACTATAAACTCATCCTATTCCCAGTACTTTTCCAAAGCCCTGCATTTTTTAAGCATATCTCCAAATTTATTTTCAAAGTTACTGTTGTGTTTGTTTCGAACAGCGTTTTGAAAAATGTCATCAAAATATATCAAGGGACCCAACCCAAAACATCACCTATCCATGTTCTCCAGAGATGCTGCCCGACTGCTGTTATTCCAGCATTGTATGCCTTTTTTAATCTAAATCTCCATTGTACATTTTCATCTCTATCTTGCATTATTGTCAATTATCTGATGTAATTATGTGATCTTATGCACATTATGTAATTTAGAAATGAACAATAATTCTCAATATTTATCAGAGGAACCCACATTGTAATACATTTTATGAGAATCGTTATAATAAATAGCAGTTTTTCCAAGATTGGAACAAAATTATGTTTGATAGAGTTCCATATAAGAAGTCTTTCTCCGGACAGCAAAAGTTACGAGATATTGGGAATCAGCTGTCGGGATTTCGCTGCGAAAACAGGAGCAAATAGAAAAGACAAATCTCACCAAGTCTTGGATAATTAATAGATGCCAGTAAAAGGAAGGTAAGCCTGGGTGAAGCAGCCATAGTGGAAGCAGCCAGAGTAAAAGTGGGACAATGAGGCTCAAGGGACTTCAGCAAGAGTGATTGTAGGATAAGGTTTCGTCGGCCACTTATAGTTTGATTCGGAGGACAATTTGTCCTGGTGTAGGTGGGATGGAAGCTAGTGCAGTGGAATGCTCAGCCTGTGGGAAGTGGGAACGCAGGAAGATGTTCAATATCCCTGAGGACTACATCTGTAGGAGGTGCGTCCAGGTGCAGCTCCGTCATGGGAACTGGAGCTGTAGTTAGGCGACCTCAGGCTCCTCTGGGAGACTGAGGAAGTCATAGACAGGAGCTATCGAGAGGTGGTCACACCTAAGGTGTAGACAGAGAATGGATGGGTGAGCACCAAGAAAGGGAGTAGGCATAGAGATCAGAAATCCCCTGTGCCCATTCCCCTGCAAAACAGGAATACCCTTTTGGATATTGTTACTGGATGACTGTTCAGAGGAGAACAGCAGCAGCAAGGTCTGTGGCATTGGGTCTGGCACTGAGACACAGTAGGTAGGGTGAAGTCAGGCAGAACGATGGTGGGAGGAGACTTGATAGATAGGGGGACAAAGAGAAGATTCAGTGGCAGCAAACGGGACTCCAGGATAGTCTGTTCCCTCCCTGGTGCCAGTCCGGGATGGGTGAAAGCAGCTTCAGAATATTTTCAAGGGGGAGGGGGAGCAGCCAGAAGTTGTTGTGCATGTTGGCACAAATGAAATTTGTAGGAAAAGTGATGAGGTTATGCAGAGTGAATATAGAGAGTTAGGTAAAAGATTAAAATGCAGGATGTTGAGGCTGCTCATGCCTGGACTACTACTGCTTCCATGTGCCAGTGAGGGGAGCAATAGGAAGATGACAAATTAACGTGTGACTGCGAGTTGGTTCAGGGGACAGATTTGGGGCAGAGATGACCTATACAAAACTGAAATGCCTTAAGTTTCTATGTTTCCATTTTGCTGTTCAATGTGTTGCTGAATGAGAAGGCAGGAGAAAGATTAAAGCAGACGTCTAATTGGCTGAGCTAAAGGTAGAATAGCAAATAAAAAGAAGGCAAGGTACAGTGGAGTGGGCTGTTGGGAATGGCAATGTTGAGTTGAGTTAGAAACATAGAACAAAAAACATAGAAAATAGGTGCAGGAGTAGGCCATTCAGCCCTTTGAGCCTGCACAGCAATTCAATATGATCATGGCAGATCATCTAAAATCAGTACCCCGTTCCTGCTTTTTCCCCATATCCGTCTAAGCTAAATCTAACTCTCTTGAAAACATCCAGTGAATTGGCCTCCACTGCCTTCTGTGATAGAGAATTCCACAGATTCACAACTCTCTGGGTGAATTTTCTTCCCCTCATCTAAGTCCTAAATGGCCTACCCCTTATTCCTAAACTGTGACCGCTGGTTCTGGACTCCCCCAACCTCGGGAACATGTTTCCTGCATCCAGCCTGTCCAATCCTTTAAGAATGTCATATATGTTTCTATAAGATCCCCTCTCATCCTTCCAAATTTCAGTGAATACAAGCCCAGTCGACCCATTCATTCATCATAGGTCAGTCCCGCCATCCTGGGAATTAACCTGGTGAACCTACGCTGCACTCCCTCAATAGCAATAATGGCCTTCCTCAAATTAGCAGACCAAAATTGCACACAATACCCCGGGTGTAGTCTCACCAGGGCCCTGTACAAATGCAGTAGGACCTCCTTGCTCCTAAACACGAATCCTCTCGCAATGAAAGCCAACATGCCATTAGCTTTCTTCACTGCCTGCTGTACCTGCATGCTTGCTTTCAGTGACTGATGTACAAGCACACCCAGGTCTCGTTGCACCTCCCCTTTTTCTAATCTGACACCATTCAGATAATGATCTGCCTTCGTGTTCTTGCCACCAAAGTGGATAACCTCACATTTATCCACATTATACTGCATCTGCCATGCCACTGCCCACTCATTCAACTTATCCAAGTCACACTACAGCCTCATAGCATCCTCAAGACAGCTCACACTGCCACCCAGCTTTATGTCATCCGCAAACTTGGAGATGTCGCATTTAATTCCCTTTTCTAAATTGTTAATATATATTGTAAATAACTGGGTCCCAGCACCGAGTCTTGCGGCACCGCACTAGTCACTTCCTGCTTACTCTTGCTTCCTGTCTGCCAACCAGTTCTCTATCCATGTCAATACCCTACCCCCAATACCATGTGATCTAATTTTGCACACTAAGTCCAGATACACCACATCCACTGGCTCGCCCTTATCCATTCTACTTGTTACATCCTCAAAAAATGCCAGAAGGTCAGCCAAGCATGATACCCCTTCATAAATCCATGCTGAATTTGACTGATCCTGTCACTGATTTCCAAATGCATTGCTATTACGATTGAGAGTTGAGTTGGTTGAGATGAGTGGTGCAACTTCAGGCTTTGGATCAATAGTCTTTGAAGAGAAGGGCTGAGGAAATGAGTTTGACCTATCAAGCCCAGAGCAGAGCAACAGCGAGTGGGACGTGTAAATAGCAGTTGTTGGAAACAAATAAAGAAGGCATGCAGGACCGTGTGATGTGCTGCAGCTGCATGATGTGGGAGCTGGTGGACCCCTTGGTGGTTCCTGGTGACCACATCTGCAGCAAGTGATGGTTGATAGAGGAAGTCTGGCTCAAAGTTGATGAAGTGGAATCTGAGCTTCAAACGCTGCGACACATCAGGGACGGGGAGAGTTACCTGAACGCTGTGTTTCTGGAGGCAGTCACACCTGTTAGTGTAACTGCTCCCAATGTGGTCCGTGGGCAGGAGGACTCAGGGGGATAGAGGTTAGAAGAGCCTCAGCCCTTGAGCTTGTCAAGCAGGTCTGAGATTTTGTTCCCTGTGCAGACAAATATTGGGGGCTGTTGGAAGGATGAGCAACCTGACCATGGGACTGTGGACCATAGAGCCATTCATGAAGGGGGAGAGAAGACTCATATAGTTGCCATTGAGGATAGCATAGTCAGGGGAATAGACACGATTCTCTGTCATGAGGATTGAGAGTCCCGAAGGTTGTGTTGTCTGCCTGGTGCCTGGATTCGGGACATCACGTCTGAACGGCAGAAGAATTTGGAGTGGGAGGGGAAAGATCCAGTCTCCGTGGTCCAATTGGGTACCAATAACATATGTAGAAACAGGAAAGATCAAGTCAAGTCAAGAGAGTTTATTGTCATGTGTCCCAGATAGGACAATTAAATTCTTGCTTGCTAAAGCACAATTGTAGTCATAAATACAGATCAGATCAGTGTGTCTATATACCATAGAATATATATATACACACATCAGTAAACAAATAAAGTGCAACAGGTTGTTATAGTACATAGTACATAGTTTGTTTGAAGTTGTGTTTAATAGCCTGATGGCTGTTGGGAAAAAGCTGTTCCTGAATCTGGATGTTGCAGATTTCAGGCTCCTGTACCTTCTACCCGATGGCAGCGGACAGATGAGTGTGTGGCCAGGATGGTGTGGGTCCTTGATGATGCTGGCAGCCTTTTTGAGGCAGCGACTGCGATAGATCCCCTCGATGGTAGGGAGGTCCGAACCGATGATGGACTGAGCAGCAGTTACGACTTTTTGCAGCCTTTTCTGCTCCTAGACGCTCAGGTTTCCATACCAAGCCACGATGCAACCAGTCAGCATGCTCTTCTACTGTGCACCTGTAGAAGTTCGAGAGAGTCCTCCTTGGCATATCGACTCTCCGTAATCTTCTCATGAAGTAGAGGCGCTGATTTGCTTTCTTTATAATTGCATCAGTGTTCTGGGACCTGGAGAGATCATCGGAAATATGCACGCCCAGGAATTTGGTTCTTGACCCTTTCCACCATCGACTTGTTATAAACAGGACTGTGGGTCCCCATCCTACCCCTTCCAAAGTCCCCAATCAGTTACTTGGTATTGCTGGTGTTGAGAGCCAGGTTATTGTGCTGGCACCATTTGATCAATTGGTCGATCACAGTTCTATACTCTGACTTGTCCCCATCAGTGATACGTCCCACAACAGTGGTGTCGTCGGTGAACCTGATGATGGAGTTCGCACTATATCCGGCTACGCAGTCATGAATATAGAGTGAGTACAGCAGGGGGCTGAGCATACAGCCTTGAGGTGCTCCCGAGCTGATGCTCTTCAAAGGGAATTTGAGCAGCTTGGGACTAAATTGAAAATCAGAATGAGAAAGGTATTAATCTCTGGATTGCTCTCTGAGCAAATGGGTTTGAATTTGTGAGACATTGGCACCAGTATTGGGAAGTAGGGATGGGTCGGACTCCACTTGAACATGGCTGGGACCAGGGTATTGGTATTCTACATAACCAGGGACGTAGATAGGGCTTTGAACAAAATAGTGAGAGGAATGGGGTTAATAAATTGGAAATGGATGGATGAAGTTGAATGGAAGGAGTGTGCTGGAGAGTTTACTGATGTCTCCAGAAGTACAGTGGCTTGCAAAAGTATTCATACCCCTTGAACTTTTTCACATTTTGTCACGTTACAACCACAAACGTAAATGTATTTTATTGGGATTTTATGTGATAGACCAACACAAAGTGGCACATAATTGTGAAGTGGAAGGAAAGTGATACATGGTTTTCACATTTTTTTACAAATAAAAAACTGAAACTTGTGGCGTGCAAAAGTATTCAGCCCCCTTTACTCTGATAGCCCTAAATAAAATCCAGTGCAACCAATTGCCTTTAGAAGTCACCTAATTAGTCCACTTATGTGTAATCTAATCTCAGTGTAAAAACAGCTGTTCTGTGAAGGCCTCAGAGGTTTGTTAGAGAACATTAGTGAACAAACAATGTTCCTTGGGCATTATGAAGCCCAAGGAACACACCAGACAGGTCAGGGATAAAGTTGTGGAGAAGTTTAAAGCAGGGTTAGGTTATAAAAAAAATATCCCAAGCTTTGAACATCTCACAGAGCACTGTTCAATCCATCATCCAAAAATGGAAAGAGTATAGCACAACTGCAAACCTACCAAGACATGGCCGTCCACCTAAACTGACAGGCAGGGCAAGGAGAGCATTGATCAGAGAAGCAGCCAAGAGACCGATGGTAACTCTGGAGGAGCTGCAGAGTTCCACAGCTCAGGTGGGAGAATCTGTCCACAGGACAACTATTAGTTGTGCACTCCACAAATCGAGCCTTTATGGAAGAGTGGCAAGAAGAAAGCCATTGTTGAAACAAAGCCATAAGAAGTCCCGTTTGCAGTTTGCCACAAGCCATGTGGGGGACACAGCAAACATGTGGAGGAAGGTGCTTTGGTCTGATGAGACCAAAATTGAAGATTTTGTCCTAAATGCAAAACGCTATGTGTGGTGGAAAACTAACACTGCACATCACTCTGAACACACCATCCCCACTGTGAAACATGACGGTGGCAACATCATGCTGTGGGGATGCTTTTCTTCAGCAGGGACAGGGAAGCTGGTCAGAGTTGATGGGAAGGTGGATGGAGTCAAATACAGGGCAATCTTGGAAGAAAACCTGTGAGAGTCTGCAAAAGACATGAGACTGGGTCAGAGGTTCACCTTCCAGCAGGACAACGACCCTAAACATACAGCCAGAGCTACAATGTTTGATTTAGATCAAAGCATATTCATGTGTTAGAATGGCCCAGTCAAAGTCCAGATCTAAATCCAATTGAGAATCTCTGGCAAGACTTGAAAATTGCTGTTCACAGACGCTCTCCATCCAATCTGACTGAGCTTGAGCTATTTTGCAAAGAAGAATGGGCAAAAATTTCGGTCTCTAGATGTGCAAAGCTGGTAGAGACATACCCCAAAAGACTTGCAGCTGTAATTGCAGCGAAAGGTGGTTCTACAAAGTATTGACTCAGGGGGGCTGAATATTTTTGCACGCCACACTTTCAGTTTTTTATTTGTAATAAAATTTGGAAACCGTGTATCATTTTCCTTCCACTTCACAATTATGCACCACTTTGTGTTGGTCTATCACATAAAATTCCAATAAAATACATTTACGTTTGTGATTGTAACGTGGCAATATGTGGAAAAGTTCAAGGGGTATGAATACTTTTGCAAGCCAGTGTAATAGGACAGAAAGTTTAAGAAGCGATGAGAGTCTGTCAGACAAAGGGGTAGCAATAAGAGAAGAGGGGTGGTGAATATTGAACCAAATGTGTGGATATTGGAATGCATGCAGTGTATGGAACAAAGTGGGCAAGCTAATTGGGCAAGCTAAAACGTGCAGATGGAAATCGGTAGGTAAGAAGTTGAGGGCTTTCAACCTTAGCAAGCGGTGACACAGGATAAGAAGATATAGAATCCTTGTGGGTAGACAAAACTGCAAGGGCAGAAAGACCTTGATGGGACTTTTATACTGGTCTCCAAGCAGTACCCAGGATTTAGTGTACAAATTACATCAGAGGTTATACTGTAAATGGCATGTTAGAAAATCAATGTTACAGTGGTCATGGGGGATTTCAATAAGCAGATAGACTGGGAAAATCAGGTTGGTATCAAATCCCAAGAGAGGGAATTTGTCAGGAGCTTATGAGATGATTTCTTAAAGCACCTTATGGTCGAGCTTACCAGGGAAAAGGCAATTATGGATTTGGTGATGAACCAGATTTGATTAGAGAGGTTAAGGTAAAGGAACCCTAGCAATTAATAGTAAGATTAAATGAAAACTAACCAGTTTGAAGTTTGATCTTTATTTTAAGAGGAGTTATGTTGGTGATTACGTGAAGAAGACCCCGTCAGGCCGCATGCGCGTCAATCTTCAAAGCAGCGGTAATTTAAGTATATTAGTAAGAGCAGAAATCTAGAACTACCAGATGACCTTTGTGAGGGAGGGTTGGGCGTGGAGGGCACGTAATCACCAACGTAACTCCTCATAAAATAAAGATCAAACTTCAAACTGGTAAGTTCTCGTTTAATCTTACTATTTTACTTCAGAGTCACGTAAATGACTACGTGAAGATTTCAAACCTCTGTGATTTCATGCCATAGATTCAAATCCAGGTGACTCACTGCATCGATTGACTCAGAATGAGGAAAGAATCAATAATGCATTAAACCATGACATTAATTTTAAATGTAATAACGGTTTATTTTTTTAAAGAAAACAATAGCAACCCATCTGTCACAGGGGGAAGCTATAAAACTGAACTTAAAACAGAACGGGCAAACATCCCTGGTTCAGCAAGTGGTTTATGATAATATTGCTGAACCATCTGCTCACTTGACCACCCTGTGGCCGCGAGGATATGGTCTATGGGGACGTCCATTGCCCTGGCCGCTGACGTTGATGCCACCCTGGTGGAATGACATTTAAAATGCCTGTGTCAATACCTGCATAAACCAGAACCTGCTTTAGCCACCTTGAAATAGTCTGAACCGACATCTTACTATGTGGTTTTCTGTGGCTGATCAATAATGCTGATTCCGCACCTCTTAGGGTTCTGGTGGCCTTGATGTAACATAATAAGTGTGACACCACACATAGGTGTGAATCCATAGGATATGCCGAAAAGATAATCCTAAACCCTGTCACCCCCGGTCTGCTCTGTTTGAGTAGATCGTAGATGGAAAACGAAATGGCATCTGCAGATATTTCCATCCTGTTCAGCTTCTGCAATGTCTGCACCCGTTGTGCCAAAACCAGTGCCATGAGCATAACTACCTTCATGGAGAGTTTGGCCGAAGACAGGGCTGTGATAGGAGTCCATTGACGAAGGAGCATAAATACTTCGCTAACATCCCAGGTTGTCGAATACCTGGGCCTGGGAGGATTGGAATTAAAAATTCCCTTCATAAATCTAGAGATGAGAGGGGGTGACCCCACAGAATATTATTGTGATCCCATCCATAAATATGAAGACAGGGCACTTCTGGCCATATTGATCGCACTATAGCTTAATCTTTGATCGAAAAAGAGGGTTGACAGGAACTCTAGTACGTCGGAGATGCCTGCTGTGTAATATGAAATATTTTGCCGGAAGCAGAACACCTCCCATTTCCTTATATAAGATTCTCCAAGCCGCAGTAAGAACATCCACAGTGCGATCAGATAGTCCTCTCCCCAGATACGGCCTTCTTAGAATCTGCAAATCAACAGATTGATACAATCATATAAAGGGTGTTGACTACAAGTTACAGGATGTACCAGTAGGTTTTGATGTTTGGGAACAGTCATAAGTGGCTGCATGTTTATCTGCAAAACAAGAGGGAACCATAGCTGAGTAAGCCAGTCGGGTACCACCAATACTCCTGAGGCGGAGTCCTGCTTAATTTTTTGCAGACACCGACTAATGAGGCAGAAAGGAGGAAATGCATACACAAACATTCCACCCCAATGCAGCGAGAATGCATCTACCGCTGCTGCCCCCGGAATCTGGTTCCCATGAAACATATTTAGGCAACTGGTGGTTTAGTCTGGATGCAAACAAATCGATATCTGGCATACCATACCGGGCAACAACATCGTTAAATATGTCATGATTCAACATCCATTCTGTGTTGTCAATGAATTTGCGAGACATTGTGTCTGCCACGATGTTGAATCTACCTGGTAGGTAGATAGCTGAAAGCCAAATCTCTCTGGAAATACACCAGTCCCAAATCAGATTTGCCAATCTATCACAAGATTCTGACTTGATTCCACCCATATGATTAACATATGCCACTGCCGTAGTGTTGTCAATCTGAACGTAAATATGCAAGTGACATTTAGTAGAACAATAAGCTTTAAGCCCATAAAATGTTACCAAAAGCTCTAAATAATTAATTCCTCGTGACTGCAGAAGAGGTGCCTCATGCATATTCCATCTGCCTCCACAACTGGAAATTGTATCAGTAGCGTCCCAACCTAGTGCACTGACATCAGTCTGTAAGACAATAGAAGGTGGTTCAACCAGAATTTGGCTGGAAGAACTTGAAACATGCATAATCCACCATTGTACCTCAGCAATAGCCACAGCTGGTAATTGCATAGGCTTGTCATAACGACCTGAATGCATCGTCAGTGCCTGTTCCTTCGCTTGTTGTAATTGCTGGTAATGCAGTGGCCCAAACTGCACAGCTGGAAACGAAGCCACTAATTTGCCAATCAAGCTGGTCACCTGTCTAATTGAAGGTCGTTGTGCTTCAATGAGCTTAATACAACCTTGAATTAGCTGCAGCATTTTGTTCCTGGGCAGAGTCACTGACATGTGATCTGAGTTAATAGTGAAACCCAAATAATCAATAACTCTTATTGGTGTTAATTTGGACATCTGGATGAATGATAAACCCCAATTTCTCAAAACTGAGCTTAACAACTGAAACAGATGATTCAGCTGTGTCCCGATTCTTACCCACAATAAAAATATTGTCCAAGTAGCCCCAGTATTGGTTTTAACAATTTGGTGAACGATCTCGGAGATGAGGTTAATCGATTAGGCAGTGCTTTGAATGGCCATAATTGACTCATCCAGCTAAATTTCAAATATCTCCTATCATTGTGGTGAACAGACACTGAGTAATATGCATCTTGAAGGTCGATGCTTGCCATATAACATCGTCTGGAAAGCAGGTGTTTAGCAGTAGTAAAAGTTTCCATTTTGAAATGTTTATACTGTTCAAAGGGGTTAAGGCTCATCTGGTCGAGGATGATTCTATATCCTCCATCCTTTTTTGACAGAAGAAAAATATTTGACACAAATTGGTGGAGTTGGCGAACCGACTTCTCAATTACCCCTTTTTTGCATAATTTTTCAAGTTCTGCCTGTATCCCCATATATTCTTTCTGTGAGAAAATGAGTGTCCGGCTTGGAACATGCTGAGTGGGTGGACACAAATTGGGATAGAATTGAATTTGAAAACCTTTTATGCTGCACAGTATAAACGGGATCTGATATTATCTCAGACCATTCTTTTAGGAACCTGTGTAATCTCCCCCCGACTTGTAGATGTCTTTCACTTAATATGTTCCTTTCAGGATCAGACCCACCTACCTCCATGGTTACCGGTGGAATCTGTTGTCCCCGGTTCCTGGTGGGAGGAGTCACATTTGCTCGTGCCCCTGTAGCAGTGAGCCAGCTGCACACATTCGTAAATGCCTTGACCGGCCCTGGTCTCTGTAGCCCATCAGTGGGGGTACTGGCACCGAACCATTCTGCTGGTCATCGGGGCTTTAATTAACCCCACCGTCTTTGCCTCGTATGTCGAGCTCTTTCACTCGCTTAGCAAGGTTGTCCCCAAATAACAAATTTGGCGGTTGTATATTGCTTGGCTTGCAGAGTGCCACCAATCTGGCGAACGCCGTAATGCCTGCAGCGAGCACCTTCAGCACCCGCTGGAGCTTCATTTCGTGTGCCCAAATACCAATGCCCATATGGCCCCATATCACATGATTAACCCCTGGTACTTTCAGTAGTTGACTATTAACCGGGGTTTCATATTTCTTCGCCGTATCGTCCAATGTCAGCTCTTACAGCTGATGGTAGAGTAAATAATTTATAGTTGTTGCCAACTCCTCATCCAACGGCTCCCCAGCCACTCTGGGGACAGCAACTCTTGCTGCTAGACATGGTATCATGGGCTCGTGCCCTTCATCCCGTAGGTTCTGTTCTCCCACAGATTCGGCGTCAGAATAACCCTGACCCATCAAGCTCTCCTCCTCCATGAGGGAGCTATGGAGCAGCCCTATTCCAGGCGCTGCTGGCGCGGGCTCTCCTGTAGGCCGGCGCGGATACCACCCCTCCTCCGGGTGTGTATCCTGATGGAGCATCCTCTCCAACAGGAGCTCTAATTTGCATAACCGTGTAAGAATGGTATCCTTTTCCGGAGGGGAACCCTCCTGGCCTGATTCCTCAGAGTCAATGGGCCTTGCAGGCTTTCTACTAGCCTTACACCCAACAGCGTGGCCACGGTGCTCAAAGGCAACGGGTCTGCAGTCGGTGGCCTCCCTGCCACTGACAGACTAGGTGGATAGAGAACTGGATGTGGATAGAGAACTGGCTGGCAGACAGGAAGCAAAGGGTAGGATTAAACGGGTCCTTTTCAGAATGGAAGGCAGTGACTAGTGGGGTACTGCAAGGCTCAGTGCTGGGACCCCAGCTATTTACAATAAATATTAATGATTTGGACGAGGGAATTGAATGCAACATCTCCAAGTTTGCGGATTACACTAAGCTGGGGGGTAGTGTTAGGTGTGAGGAGGATGCTAGGAGGCTGCAAGGTGACTTGGATAGGCTGGGTGAGTGGGCAAATGCATGGCAGATGCAGTATAATGTGGATAAATGTGAGGTTATCCACTTTGGAGGTAAAAACAGTAGGGTAGACTATTATCTTAATGGTGGCAAATTAGGAAAAGGGGAGATGCAACGAGACCTGGGTGTCATGGTACACCAATCATTGAAAGTATGCATGCAGGTGCAGCAGGCAGTGAAGAAAGCAAATGGTATGTTAGCATTCATAGCAAAAGGATTTGAGTATAGGAGCAGGGAGGTTCTACTGCAGTTGTACAGGGTTTTGGTGAGACCACACCTGGAGTATTGCGTACAGCTTTGGTCTCCAAATCTGAGAAAATACATTCTTGCCATTGAGGGGGTACGGAGAAGGTTCACCAGACTGATTCCTGGGATGTCAGGACTTTCATATGAGGAAAGACTGGATAGACTTGGCTTGTACTCGCTAGAATTTAGAAGACTGAGGGGGGATCTTATAGAAACTTACAAAATTCTTAAGGGGTTGGATAGGCTAGATGCAGGAAGATTGTTCCCAATGTTTGGGAGGTCCAGAACAAGGGGTCACAGTCTAAGGATAAGGGGGAATTCCTTTAGGACCGAGATGAGGAAAAAAAATTTTACACAGAGAGTGGTGAGTCTCTGGAATTATCTGCCACAGAGGGTAGTTGAGGCAAGTTCATTGGCTATATTTAAGAGGGAGTTAGATGTGGCCCTTGTGGCTAAAGGGATCAGGGGGTATGGAGAGAAGGCAGGTACAGGATACTGAGTTGGATGATCAGCCATGATCATATTGAATGGCGGTGCAGGCTCGAAGGGCCGAATGGCCTACTCCTGCACCTATGTTTTATGTGTCTATGAACTGAGTGGGCGCCCGCTCCCCGCACTCCAAGCCTGTCATCTTACTAGCAGCACGCCTCGCCTTCACCTTTGTCGCTTTCTGCATTTTTTAGCATAAACTTGCACCTGAAACAGAAGCCTGCAACAAAAAGCCACCTCCAACCAAGCTATCACTTACCTTGGGGTTTTTAAACTTACTGCTGGAGGAGCGCTGCTCCTCCTAACCGGTCGCTGAGCCAGTGCGTCTGACGTTAATGACGCGCATGCGGCCTGACGGGGTCTTCTTCACGTAGTCACTCACGTGACTCCAAAGTAAAATGAGCAGAATATGCTAAATTCAACCTGCAGTTTGAGATGGAGGAGATACAATCTGATGTGTCGGTGTTACTGTTGAGTAAATGTAACTACAGAGGCATGAGGGAGAAACTGGCTAAAGTTGATTGGAGAGAGATCCTAGTAGGAATGATGGTGGAACAGCAATGGCAGGAATTTCTGGGAATAATTCAGAAGTTGTAGGATCTTTTCATCCCAAAGAGGAAGAAAGATTCTAAGGGGAGAATGAGGTTACTGCGGCTGACAAGGGAGGTCAAAGACAATATAAAACTAAAAGAGAAGGCATATAATATTGCAAAGATTAGTTGGAAGCTGGAGGATTGGGAAGCTTTTAAAAAACAACCGAGGGTAATTAAAAAAGCAATATGGGAAGAAAAGATGAAATATGAATGTAAGCTAGCCATAAATATAAAAGAGGATTGCAACATTTTCTTCAGATATATAAATAGTAAGAGAGAGGGAAGAGTGGACATTGGACTGCTGGAGAATGATGCTGGAGAAGTGATAATGGGGAATAAAGAAGAAGCATTAGTCAGTCTTCACAGCGGAAGACACCAGCAACGTGCCTAAAATTCAAGAGAGTCAGATGGCAAATGTTAGTGGGTTTGCTATTACTAAGGAGAAGGTGACTAGATGGATTACATTCCAGGGCACTGAAAGAGTTGGCTTTAGAGATTGTGGAGGCATTCGTGGTAATCTTTCAAGAATTACTAGAGCCAGGAGTGGTCCCAGAGGACTGGAAAATGGCAAATGTTACTCCGCTGTTCATTAAGGGAGTGAACCTGAAAACTATAGGCCGGTTCGCCTGACTTCAATGCTTGGTAAGATTTAGAGTCCATTGTAAAGGATGAGATTTCCAAGTACTTACAAGCACATCATAATATAGGTCAAAGACAGCATGGTTTTGTGAAGAGGAGGTCTTGCCTGATGAATCTGTTGGAATTCTTGGACAAAGTAAATGGCAGGATGGACAAAGGATGTAGTTTACCTAAATTTTCACAATGCCTTTGATAAGGTGGCACACATGAGGCTGCTAAAGAAGATGAATATCTATGGTATTAGAGGGAAGATACTAGCATGAATAAAATGTTGGCTGGATGGCAGAAGGCAAAGAATGGGAATAAAGGGCACTTCTTCTGGTTGACTGCCAGTGACTAGTGGTGTTCCGCAGGGGTCGGTGCTGAGGCCATTACTCTTCACATTGTATATTAATAATTTGGATGAGGGAATTAATGGCTTTGTGGCCAAGTTTCCAAGATGGAGGGGCAGGTAGTGTTGAGAAATCAGGGACTCAGCAGAAGGACTTGGATAGGCTGGGAGAGTGGGCAAAGAAGTGGCAGATGGAATACAACGTAACAAAGTGTGCATCTTGGTAGTAGGAATAAATAAATTAATTACTTTCCAAATGGGGAAAGGATTCAAAAATCGGAGGTGCAAAGGGACCTGGATTCACAAAAGATTAATTAGCAAGTTGAATCAGGGGGAAGGAACGCAAATGCAATGTTAGCATATAAAAACAGGGATGTAATGCTGAGGTTTTATAAGGCACTGGTCAGCCTTTTGGAGTATTGTGAGCAGCTTTGGGCCCCATATCTGAGGATGTACCAGCATTGGAAAGAGTCCAGAGGAAGTTTACGAGAATGCTCCTGTGGATCATTAGCTTATCATATGATGAACATTTGATGGTACTGGCCTGTACTCACTGGAGTTTAGAAGATTGAGGGTGAGCCTCACTGAAGCTTACCAAAATAGGGAAAGGACTGTATAGAATGGATATGGAGATAAAACTTCCACTTGTGGGAGCATCTAGGACCAGAGGGCACGGCCTCCGAATAAAAGGACGTAGTTTTAAAGGAGATGTGGAGGAATTTCTTTAGTCAGATGGTGGTGAATCTCTAGAATTCATTGCCACAGATGGCTGTGGAGGCCAAGTCATTGGATATTTATAAGGGAGAGATAGACAGATTCTTAACTTGTAAGGGTGTCAAGGGTTACGGGGAGAAGGCCTGAGAATGGGGTTTAGAGGGAAAAGTAGATCAGCCATGATGGAATTGTGGAGTAGATTTGATGGGCCGAATGGCTTAATTCTGCTTGAATGACCTATGAATTTATGACTCGAGGAGGGACCATACAGGATCTTGGACTGGGAAATGAGCCAGGCCAGATAACTCCACATATTTTATGATTGTTTTGTTAGGGCCAGGTCTGGATATTGGGAGAAGGCACTTAAATGGGGCAAGGCAGATTACAATATAATTAGACGGGAGCCTAGTAGGGTAGATTGTGAACAGTTGTTATTGGGTGTCCACAGATGAAATATGTGAGTCGTGTAAAGGCCAGCTGATCAAAGTACAGGATCCGCATGTACCAGTAAGGACAAGGACGGCAAGGTAATGGAACCATGGATGACCAAGGACGTTGTAAATTGGGAGCAGTCGGGTAAGTCCACAGATGATATGAGTTGTTTAAAGGCCAGCTGATCAAAGTACAGGATCAGCATGTGCCAGTAAGGAGGAGGGATATGACAGCAAGGGGAGAGAACTGTGGATGACCAAGGAGTTTAGGAAGTTAGACAGGAAGAAAAAGGAAGGGTATGTCATGTTTAAGAAGGTGTAATATAATGTGAGTAGGAAAATACTCCAGCAGGTGGTTAGAAGGGCTAAAGAGGAGCCATGCACTGCCATTGGTGTGTTGAAGTAAGGAAAATCCCAAGGCTTTTTATACTTATGTTTATAAACAGGAGGGTGATCAGGGAGAAGGATGAGTGTTTGGAGTCAGAAGATGTAGATGAGGTACTAAACAAGTACTTGACATCTGTATTCACCAAGGAGAAGGACTTGGAGGACAGCGAGACCAGTGTGGAGAATAAGTAAGTAAGTAAGTAAGTTTATTGGCCAAGTATTCACATACAAGGAATTTGCCCACAAGTAACAACATGACATACTGTGACAGTTACGAAAGACTCAGAAAACACTAAACATTAATAATAATAAAACATTAATGATAAAACACCATTGATTAAGCATGTGAACCAACAAGATACCAGATCAAAGGGAGGCTACAGATTTTTGGCTGTTGAGTAGAGCAACTACTCATGGATAAAAACTGTTTTTATGTCTGGCTGTGGCAGCTTTGACAGTCTGGAGTCGCCTTCCAGAGGGAAGTGATTCAAAGAGTTTGTGGCCAGGGTGAGAGGAGTCAGAGATGATCTTGCCCGCTCGCTTCCTGGCCCTTGCAGTGTACAGTTCATCAATGGAGGGAAGGTTGCAGCCAATAACCTTCTCTGCTGATCAGAGAATTCGCTGCAGCCTCCAGATGTCGTGCTTGGTGGCTGAGCCAAACCAGACCATGATGGAGAAGGTGAGAACAGACTCTACAATGGCAGTATAGAATTGGACCATCATTGCCTGTGACAGATTGTGCTTCCTCAGCTGCCGGAGGAAGTACATCCTCTGTTGTGCTTTTTTGACTGTGGAGTCTATGGTCGCCCCCCACTTAAGGTCTTTGGAGATGATGGTTCCCAGGAACTTAAAAGACTCCACAGATATGACTGTGGTGCTGTTGATGGCGAGTGGGGTGAGGGGAGGGGGAGCTCTCCTAAAGTCTACAATCAATTCCACTGTCTTAAGAGCATTGAGCTCTAGGTTGTTGCTACGGCACCAGGATGCCAGCTGTGACACTTCCTGTCTGTAGGCAGATCCCTCCCCATCCTGGATCAGTCCAATCAGGGTTGTATCGTCCGCAAACTTGAGAAGCTTGACAGAGGTGTCTGTGGAGGTGCAGTCGTTGGTGTAGAGGAGAGGAGAGAGTACGTAGCCTTGCAGTGCTCCTATGCTGAGCGTTTGCGGGTACAAATATTCTAAGACGATTTGAGATCGAGAAGGAGGTGGAGCCGTGGTTCCTAATGAGCATTAAGTTGGATAAGTCCCCAACGTTTGATGGGATCTATCCCATGTTATTGAGGGAGGCAAGAGAGGAGACCTTGACGAGGATCTTTATTTCTCCTCTAGCCAATGGCAAGGTCCAGGAGGACTAGAGAGTGGACAATATTGTTCCTTTATTTATGAAGTGAAGTAGAGAGAATCCAGGGAACTATAGGTCAGAGAGCCTCACATCAGTGTTGGGGAAACAATTAGAGAGAATTCTTCAAGATAGAATTTGCTCCCATTTAGAAGAAAATTGGTTAATCAGGGATAACCACCTTTGTATATGGCAGGTCGTGCCTTACTAATTCGATTGTTTTTTTTGAGGGGCTGATGAAGGAGATTGATGAGGGTAGGGTGGTGGATGTTGTATACCTATGTTTTAGTAAGGCTTTTGACAAGGTCCCTCATGAGAGTTTTAATCGAGAAGATTAAGATGTACGAGATCCACAATGACCTGCCAGCGGCAGAACAGCAGCGCTGCTGAAGTTAGGTTTTGTAACATCGCTAGACAGAGGTAAAGTGACATTCCATTTTTGCATACAGCTCAGTAAAAGCATTACTATACATAAGCACAATCTTAGTTAAGTACACATTGAGAAGAATAGTAGTGTGAGATAGTGTACAAGAGTCGCCTAGCTGTAGCGGCATTTTCATGATCCATCCATACATTTGTTCACCAGTTGTTCAGGGAAGCTTAGTGCTATCCATTCCTTAGTGCAAAGCAGCAAATGTTAGCATGTTGTTCCAATTCTGTTATTCAAAAGCAAACTGTTGGAGGAACTTCAAACCGAAGTAGAATTTTCTGACCTGAAACATCGTATGTCTATTTCCTTCCACAGATGCTGCCTGACTTGTCGGGCTCCTCCAGCAGTTTGAATCTTATTTAAGATTCCAGCATCTGCAGGTTCTTGTGTCTGCACTACTCAAATTCTCATTCATTTTGCAGACTTGGTATATTCTTGTTAGAACAAATCTCCTTTTTTGAAGATGTGACCAAAGAAAGTTGAGGCCAGAGCTGTGGAGACTGTATATATGAATTTCAGCAATGGTAGGCTGCTCTGGAGGGTTAGATCACATGAGATCCAATGAGAGCTAGCCAACTGGATAGAAAAGTGGCCTTATGGAAGGAAGCAGAGGGTGATGGTGGAAGGTTGTTTTTTGGACTGGAGTCCTGTGACTTGTGGTGTGCCTCAGGGTACGGTGCTGGTCCATTGTTGTTTGTCATCTACATCAATGATTTGGATGAGAACGTACATGATTAGCAAGTCTGCAGATGATACTAACGTGGGTGCTACTGTAGATAGCGAGAATGGTTGTACAAAATTACAGCATGTTGCCAGGATTCGAGAGCTGGAGCTATATAGTGAGAGTTGAGAAGACGAGGACTTTATTAATTGGAGCACAGGAGGATGTGGTGATCTTAGAGAGGAGTATACAATCATGGGAGAAATAGAGAGGGTAATTGTACAGAGTTTTTACCCTCAGTAAGGGAATCGAGACCCGTAGGACATGGGTTAAAGTTGAGGGGGAAAAGATTTAATAGGAACTTGAAGAGCAACTTTTTTTTATACGCAAAGTGTGGTGGGCATATGGATCAAGCTGCCAGAGGTGGTATCTGAGGCAGGTACTATTACAAGTTTAAGAAATATTTGGACAGGTACATGGATAGCATAGGTTTAAAGGAATATGGACCAAAGGCAGACAGGTGGAAGTAATGTAGGTGGGGTATGTTGGTCAGCACGGGCAAGTTGAGCCAAAGGGCCCGTTTCCACACTGACATATTTCCATGTCTTTGTGACTCTTTTATAGTCTTTATAGTCTTATAGAAGAGTCTTTTATAGTCAACTATAAAATACTCTTCTGCCATCTGGTGGTTTATTGTTGAAATTACAAGGCAAAATTGTACAAAAAATACACAATTTGCTGAAGTTACTCAGGCAGGCAGAGTCCCTGAAGAACATGGATAGGCGACTTTTCGGGTCAGGACACTCTCAGTCTGAAATGTCACCTATCCATTTCTCCGGAGATGCTGACTGATCCACTGAGTTACTCCACCCCTTTGTTTCATTTTTGTTTGGAAATCAGCGTCAACATCTGAAGCATCATCTATAGTATTTAGAATATAGAACAGTACAGCACAAGAACAGGCCTTTAGCCCACAATGTCTGTGCCAAACTGCACTTTCCCTTCAATCCCATAAATGGCAACAGCCTAAAGAATGCCTTGTATACAAACTGATCCAAATAAATCCCACTACTATCAATCCATATTGGTAATATTGATCTGCATCCCTTCCAGAATGGATTATGGAATTTCCTTCCAAATCTGTCCTAAAAAATTCATGCCGAGTCTTGGTTTACACTGCAATAATATGCAAGCTGTTGTTGGAAGAGGGGTCTCGACCCAAAACGTCACCTGTTCCTTCTCTCTAGAGGTGCTGTCTGACCCGCTGGGTTACTCCAGCTTTTCATGTCTATCTTCGGTTGTATCCCAACATCATTCCAATCAACATTGCTACCCCAACTCCTAGAAGCTACTTGTTGCCATGCCATTAATTTACAGGTCGAGACGGAAACAGTTTCATTTTTGTAAACTCCATCCTCTAACAGAAATCACTCTAACCTCATGAATTAGTGTTCAGAAGATTCTTGCATATAAGCAAAGTGAAATCCATCTAACCACTCCCCTCTGAGTGAAAAGGCTGCCCCCTCATGTTCATATTGAAACTTTCTCCTCTCACCTTAAACATTTGTCCTCGTATCAATTCCCTATCCTAGATGCTGCATTTACCCTGTCCATTCCCCTCATGATATTATGCACCTCTATAAGATCACACATGAGTCTCTAGCATGCAAAGCAATACAATGCTAGCTTGCCAAACTTTTCCCTATAGCTCAGACCCTCAACTCCTGGCAGCATCAACTCCTGGCAGCATCCACGTAAATCTTCTCTGCACTCTTTCGAGCTTAATAACATTCTTCCTGTAGCGGGTTGACCAAAACTGAACACAGCACTTCAAGTGTGGCCTCACCAACGCCTTGTAAAATTGTAAAGTAATGTTCCAATGTCTATACTCAATACCCTGACCAACGTAGGCCAATGTACCAAAAGCCTTCTTGACCACCTTATCTACCTGTGCTACACTTTCAGGAAACGATGTGCCCGTACTCCCAGATCCCAGTACTCTACAATACTGCTATTAACTGTGTAGGTCCTGCCCTATTAAGACTTACTAAAATACAACACCTCGCATGTATCTGTATTAAACTCCAACCACCATTCCTCAGCCCACCTGCCCAACTGTTCAAGATCCTTCTACAATTATGATAACCATCTTCACTATCCATAATACCACCCACTTTAGTGTTGTAGGAGCCATTTACGTTCATTGTGGACATATATTATTTTGCTTAGATATATCTTGCAGTATTATTTTGGACATTAGGGGGCAGTCATTAGATGCATAGGGCAGTGTATATGTAAGGGCATAGGGGGACAGGAAGAGGCAGGCACAGGGTGGGAGCGCATTCAGTACTCACCAGACCAGGGACAGAGCAACCTGCTACAACTTGCATGCAGAATTAGGAAAACCTGATACATTCATCTCTTTGTTGGTACAACTACCTCAATAAACTGGAATTAACAACTGGAAGATCTGTTCCATTAGATCACTCCTACTGTACCTGTGTATTAATGGCAACTGGAAAAGAGGACACTGGAAAATTTGAAAATTTGCAATGGCAAGTGTCATGTCCAAACATACTCATCATGCCTTTCACATTCTCATCCAAATCATTGACATAAACTACAAACAGCAATGGGCCCCAGCAACAATTGCTGAGGCCAAACTCTGGTCCAATAAACACCCTTCCACCACCACCCTCCATTTCCTTCCATGAAGCCAATTCTCCAAAAAACATGAGGTGCTACAGTAACTTCAGGCAGCATTCGCTGACAACATGGATATGTGATGCTTCAGGTCAGGATCCTCCTTGACAATAGACAATAGGTGCAGGAGAAGGTTATTCGGCCCCTCGAGCCAGCACTGTCATTTAATGTGATCATGGCTGATCATCCACAATCAGTACCCCCTTCTCACCATATCCCCTGACTCCGCTATCTTTAAGAGCTCTATTCTAGTCTGAAGAAAGTTACTGAAATATCACCCATCCATGTCTTCAGGGATGTTCCCTGACCCATTAAGTTACTCCAATACGTTGTATCTTTTTTTGTAAACTAGCATCTGCAGATCCTGGTTTCCGCAAGCCAGTTCTCTATCCAGTTTGCTAACTCTCCCAAGATTCCATATGATCCAATGTTGCAGTGCAGTCTCATGCAATCTTATCAAAGGCCTTGCTGAAGTCCATATAGACGATGTCTTCAGGCCTAGTCCTCGTCAAACATACACATTATTTTGCAAATTGCAAAATCTAGTAGGAAGCGAAAGTGGGATAACATAGAACTCGAGCATGCAGGCACGTTTGTTGTTTATAACCATACATAAATTAAATGATTGAGAATGGGGGAAGGGGGTATAACTTGTATGTTTGCAGACGACACAAAAATTGGTGAAGCTGTTAAAAGCAAAGAAGGTTTTCTGAAGATATAATAGGACATAGATCAATGGTAAAATTGGGCAGAGCAGTGGCAAATGAAATTTACTCCAGACACGCGAGGGAAGGCAATTTGGGAAGTCAATTGCTGGCAAACATTTAAAGTAAGTGGCAGGGACCCAAGTCCAATTAAATGTAAGAGATAACAAAACTCTGAGATCAGCAAAAAAACGTATACTAAAATGCTGGAAAAATGCACCCATACCAACGCTTAAAATGTGAATTTCAAATACGTCTGAAATGTTACACCTCGAAGATATGAGATTCGTCCTAACAGGCAAATCTGACCAATTCTTAAAGATTTGGTCTCCCTTTATCGACTTATTACAAGCATAAGGTGCAACATAATTCTGGAAATAAACTGTTTCAGAACCAGGTGAGGGGTGTGTAAAAATACGAAGCAGGTACATCCCTTTTATTTTCTTTATATTTTCTTCTTTTTTTCTCTCTTTCTCGTGCTTTACATCTTTATGGGCTCTTTCTTTCTACTTTTTCACAAACTATTAATATCATTACCTTACCTAACTTTCTCTTTCTCTCTTTTTCTTGCTTTCTGCTACTTTTCTATTATTAAATTTTAAAACAAGAAGTTGTACATGAAATGTATTATGTTATTCTTGGTTTACACTACTGTACATTACTTCTAATAAAAATATATATTTTTTAAACTGAGATCAAACAATGACTTTGTCTAATAACTATACTCCGTTATTAATTGTGAATAGTTCAAACAACTCAATGATTCACTGTGTTATTCAAACAATTACTTGACCATTTATTTTCACAAACTGCATCACTGCTGTTGGTTAACCCATAAAGCACTTTTTGTACACATCTTTGCATACCTTCCAAATATTGCTTAGTTCTTTATTGCCAATTACTCCTTGCTCAGTCTGCCTGGAACTAACCGATCTCCCGGTTGCCAAACATTTTAATTTCCCTTCCCATTCCCACACTGACCATTCGGTCCTATGCCTCCTCCATTGTCAGTGTGAGGCCAAACGCAAAAAGGAGTAACAGCATCTCATATTTCGCTTGGTCAGCTTACAGCCCAGTGTCATGACTATTGATTTATCTTACTTTAAGTAAACCCTGCATTCCCTCTCCCCCACCCAAGTTGTACTAGCTTCAAAATCGTCTTGTTGAGTCTCATTGTCTGTAACTCGTCCTCAAGTTAACAATGGCCTCAAACAGCTAACAATGCCCTGTTTCCTTTATCATCGTTACTTTTTTTGCATATCTTTCATTCATTATTCTATATCTCTTGTTTTCCTTTCCCTTAACTCAGTCTGAAGAAGGGTCTCGACCCGAAATAGCACCCATTTATTTTCTCCAGAGATGCTGTCTGACCCAATGAGTTACTCCAGTTTTTTGTTTCTATTTTCAGTTTAAACCAGCATCAGGAATTTCTTGCTGCACCTCTATAAATCTAGTCCTTATGTGTACAAGTACAAATTTCAGCTGATGCCATTCCACAATTACCTCAGCCATGGGTCCTTAATTGTCAGAGTGCATGTTTGTGCTTTTGCAATTTGTCAAACTGCCTCTTTCACAGGAAGTCTATTTCCAAAACATTCTCATTTGATTGCGTAGGAAGGAACTTGTTTACACTGAAGATTGACACATAAAGCTGGAGCAACTCAGTGGGTCAGACAGCATCTCTGGAGAAAAGCTATATGTGATGTTTCGGGTCAAGAACTTTCTGCAGACTGAGAGTCAGGGGAGAGGGAACTGAGAGATAAGAAAAGGTACATATCTTAATGAAATTAATGAAAGGTACGCAAAAAGACAGATCAAAGCCAGCAATGATGATCGAGGAATGGTTCATTGCTGGCTATGGGAAAAGTTCCTTGATCATTATTGCTGACTTTAATCTGTCTTTTTGCAAATCTTTCATTAATTTGTTCTATGTATCTTATCATATCTTTCGATTCCCTCTTCCCTGACTCTTAGTCCGAAGAAGGGTCTTGAGCCAAAAGAGTACTCAAGGAGGTGAGTACCCATCCCAGAGCACTCAAGGAGGTGGCCCTAGAAATTGTCACTGCTATATACTCTGGATCAGTTCCTGTGGACTGGAGGGAAGCTAATGTAACCCCACTTTTTAGGAAAGGAGGGACAGAGAAAACAGGGAATTATAGACCAGTTAGCCTGACTTCGATAGTGGGAAAGATGCTTCAGTTGATTATTAAAGATGTCACAGCAGTGCATTTGGAAAACAGTGACAGGGTCGGTCAAAGTCAGTATGAATTTATGAAGGGGAAATCCTGCTTGACTAATCCTCTGGAATTTTTTTAGGATGTAACAAATAGAATGGATAAGGGAGAGCCAGTGGATGTGGTGTATCTGGAAAAAGCCTTTGACAAGTTCCCACACAAGAGATCAGTGTGCAAAATTAGAGCACATGGTATTGTGGGAAGGGTATTGACATGGATAGAGAACTGGTTGGCAGACAGGAAGCAAAGAGTAAGAATTGACAGGTCCATTTCAGAATGTCAGCCAGTAACTAGTGGGGTGTCACAAGGCTTAGTGTCGGGGCCCCAGTTATTTACAATATATATCAATGATTTAGACAAAGGAATTAAATGTAACATCTACAAGTTTGCGGATGACATAAAGCTGGGTGGCAGTGTGAGCTGCAAGGAGGATGATATATGAGACTGCAGGGTGACTTGAATAGATTGGGTGAGTGGGCAGATGCAGTATAATGTGGATAAATGTGAGGTTATTCACTGGTAGCAAGAACAAGAAAGCAGATTATTATCTGAATGGTGTCAGATTAGGAAAAGGGGAGGTGCAATGAGACTAGGGTGGCCTTTTACATCAGTCACCAAAGGTAAGCATGCAGGTACAGCAGGCAGTGAAGGAAGCAAATAGCATGTTGGCCTTCATAGCAAGAGGATTTGATAATGGGAGCAAGGATGTCCTACTACAGTTGTACAGGGCCTTGATGAGACCACACCTGGAGTATTGTGTGCAGTTTTGGTCTCCTAATTTGAGGAAGGACATTCTTGCTATTGAGGGAGTGTAGCATAGGTTCACCAGGTAGACATAAACTGCTGGAGTATCTCAGAGAGACAGGCAGAATTTCTGGAGAGAAGGAATGGGTGATGTTTCGGGTCAAGACCCTTCTTCAGGTTAATTCCCGGGATGGCGGGACTGACATATGATGAAAGGATGGATTGACTGGGCTTATATTCACTGGTATTTAGAAGGACGAGAGGGCATCTTATAGAAACATGTAAAATTCTTAAGGAATTGGACAGGCTAGATGCAGGAGAAATGTTCCCGATGTTGGAAGAGTCCAGAACCAGGGATCACATTTTATGAATAAGGTGGTAGGTCATTTAGGACTGAGTTGAGGAAAAACGTTTTCACCAAGAGTTGTGAATCTGTGGAATTCTCTGCCACAGAAAGCAATGGAGGTCAATTCACTGGGTGTTTTCAAGACAGAGATAGATATACAGTGCTTTCAGAAAGTATTCAGACCCCTTCACTTTTTTCACATTTTGTTACATTATAGCCCTATTCTAAAATGTATTAAAAAATGTTTTTATCATCAATCTACACACAATATCCCATAATAAAAAAACGAAAACAGGTATTTAGAATTTTTTGCAAAGTCATTAAAAAGAAATAACTAAAATATCACATTTACATAAGTAATCAGACCCTTTACTCAGTACTTTGTTGAGGCACCTTTGGCAGCGATTACAGCCTCAAGTCTTCTTGGGTATGATGCTACAAGCTTGCCATACCTGTATTTGGGTAATTTCTCTCATTCTTCTCTGCAGATCCTCTCAGGCTCTGACAGTTTGGATGGGGAGCGTTGGTGCACAGCTTTTTTCAGGTCCCTCCAGAGATGTTTAAGTCCAGGCTCTGGCTGGGACACTCAAGGACATTCGCAGACTTGTCAGGCTCCTGTACCTTCTACCTGATGGCAGCAGAGAGATGAGTGTGTGGCCAGGATGGTGTGGCTCCTTGATGATGTTGACAGCCTTTTTGAGACAGCGATAGATCCATTCGATGGTGGGGAGGTCAGAGCCGATGATGGACTGGGCAGTGGTCACAACATTCTGCATTCTTTTCCACTCCTGGATGCTCAAGTTGCCAAACCAAGCCACGATGCAACCAGTCAGCATGCTCTCTACTGTGCACATGTAGAAGTTCGAGAGTGTCCTCTTTGACATACTGACTCTCCATAATCTTCACAGGAAGCAGAGGCACTGATGTGCTTTCTTTATAATTGCATCGGTGTGCTGGGACCAGGAAAGATCTTCGGAAATATGCATGCCCAGGAATTTGAAGTTCTTGACCCTTTCCACCATTGTCCCGTTGATATAAACGGGATTGTGGGTCCCTATCCTACCCCTTCCAATGTCCACAATCAGTTCCTTGGTTTTGCTCGTGTTGAGAGCCAGGTTATTGTGCTGGTACCATTTGGTCAATCGGTTGATCTCACTTCTATACTCTGACTCGTCACAATCAGTGATATGTCCCACAACAGTGGTGTAGTCCGCGAACTTGATGATGGAGTTCACACTATGTCCAGCTACACAGTCATGGGTATAGAATGAGTACAGCAGGGGGCTGAGCATGCAGCCTTGAGGTGCTCCCGTGCAGATTGTTATCGAGGATGACACATTTCCACCAATACGGACAGACTGCGCTGTGGATGAGGATGTCGAGGATCCAATTGCAGAGGGATGCACAGAGACCCAGATCTGAGAGCTTGTTAACCAGCTTGGAGGGGATGATGGTGTTAAGAGGCTGTCCCACTGCGGCGACCTAATCTGCGAGTTCAGAAGAGTTTGTCCTCGACTCATACTCGCAGCATGGTCGACACGAGGTCCGAGAGGTCTTTGTAACTCTCCTTCATGCTCGCGAGTAGTCCCCGCGTACTCAAGGCCTCAGCTAGGTCGCGGCGTATTTTTCAACATGCTGAAAAATGTCCGTGAGTAAAAAATGGTCGCCATGGAAAAAATATATATTTTTTTACTCGTGGGTTTAGTCGAAGTAGGTTGGCATGTTATTTGTAGTTCATTGAGGGTAGTCGAAAGTAATCGAAGGAAGTCGTAGATAATCTTTAACATAGTCAAAGGGAGGTCGAAGGCGATCGAAAGGTCATCTTCACTCACCACTATTTGTTGTCCAATTTTCGAGAAACTAGTCGAAGCTAGTCTTCAACATAGTCGAAGGAGGTCGAAGGAAGTGTCTTCTACATAGTCGAAGGAGGTCTTCAACATGACACTTTTTCAAACTCTCCTAAACTCTTCTAAACTCGCCAATTAGGTCGCCGCAGTGGGACAGGCCCTTTAAACGCCGAGCTGTCGTCAATGAAACAGCCTGACATGAGTTTCTGTTGTCCAAGTGGTCCAGTGCAGAGTGGAGAGCCAGTGAGATCGCATCCACTGTTGATCTGTTGTGGCGGTAAGTGAACTGCAGTGGGTTCGAGGTTCTTGTTGGAGTTGATATGCGCCATAATCAACCTCTCAAAGCATTTCATCACCACAGATGTTAGTGCCACTGGTCGATAGTCATTGAGGCACGTCACCTTGTTCTTCTTGGGCACCGGTATTATTGATGCCCATTTAAACCAGGTGGGAACCTCATACTTCAGAAGTGCGAGGTTGAAAATGTCCGTTAAAAACTCCAGCCAGTTGGTCCGCATAGGTTTTCAGAACACGGCTGGTTATACCATCACGTCCAGATGCTTTCCGAGGGTTCACCCCCTTGAAGGGTCTTCTGATGTTGGCCTCTGTGACTGTGACTGAAATACCATCACGGCGAATGGGGGCTCGGCAAGGCACATCTGTGTTCTCCCTATCAAAGCGTGCGTAAAACGCAATGAGCTTGTCAGGGAGTGATGCTTCGCTGTCAATTGAGCTGCCTCCTGATTTCGCTTTGTGATGGCATTCAAACCCCGCCACAGTTGCCGAACATCCGTCTCACTACCCTCTGACTGATGAAATTCCTCCTCATCTCCTTCATAAAGGTATGTCCTTTTATTTTGAGCCTATGACCTCTGGTTCTAGATTCTCCTATTAGTGGAAACATCCACTCCATCCAGGCCTTTCATGATTTGGTAAGTTTCAATTGTATTGTATATCTTTATTATCATTTTTCTGAGTACTTACATACCCAGAGGAAAACGAAAAAGCGTTTCTCAACCAGTGTCTTCAGTGTGTGGTAAAAAATAAGTAGAAATAAAGAATAAGAATAAAACGAGTTCCGATCGGCAGTGGCACGACAATGGCTCTGCTTCAGTGTGTCCAGGTTGGTGTTTGGTGCGCGATACTTTGGCAGGGGGCAAAGTCCGTTTATCAGTCTAATTGCCTGCGGGAAGAAGCTGAGGAGCATCCTGCTGGTTTTGCAGCTGATGCTCCTGTACCTCTTCCCAGATGGCAGGATGGAGAATATGTGATGCGATGGGTGGTAGGGGTCTTTGATGATGGAGATGGCTCTGCTAATACATCTCTTCCTGTATATATCCAGCAATAAAGGGAGTGGAGCACCAATAATCCTGCTGGCGGTCTTCACAATCCTGTCCAGTTGGTGCCGTTCGTACGCCTCGCAGCACCCGAACCAGGAGGTGATGCCGTAGGTTAATGTGCTCTCAATTGTCCCCCTATAAAAAGTTCGTAGGTGTGCAGTGGGGAGACCTGCTTTCCGTAGTCTTCGGAGAGGGTGTATCCTCTCTCCTTCTAAATGATGATCCCTCTCCTTCTAAACTCCAGTGAGTAGAGGCCCAGTGCCATCAAACATCATCTTATGTTGACCCACTTATTCCTGGGATCATTCTTGTAAATCTCCTCTGAACCCTCTCCAGCGCCACCACTTCCTTCCTCAGATATGGGGCCCAAAACTGCTCACAATACTCCTAGGAGTAGGCTATGATGCTGCAGGGTGACTTGGATATGGTGGCTGAGTGGGCAGATGCATGGCAGATGCAGTATAATGAGGATCAATGTGAGGTTATCAACTTTGGTGGCAAGAACAAGGCGGCAGATTATTATCTGAATGATGTCAGATTAGGAAAAGGAGAGTTGCAATGAGACCTGGGTGTCCTTGTACATCAGTCACTGTAAGTAAGCATGCAGGTACAGCAGGCAGTGAAGGAAGCAAATGGCATGTTGGCCTTCATAGCGAGCGGATTTGACGGAGCAACGAGGACCTATTGCAGTTGTACAGGGCCCTGGTGAGACCACACCTGGAGTAGAGTGTGCAGTTTTAGTCTCCTAATTTGAGGAAGGACATTCTTGCTATTGCGGGAGTGCAGCGTAGGTTCACCAGGTTAATTCCCGGGATGGTAGGATTGACATATGATAAAAGAATGGATCGACTGGGTTTATATTCACTGGAATTTAGCAGGATGAGAGGGTATCTTATTGAAACGTATAAAATTCTTAAAGGATAGGACAGGCTTGTTGCAGGAGAAATGTTCCCATTGTTGGGGGAGTCCAGAACCAGGGGTCACAGTTTAAGAATAAGGGTTAAGCCATTTACGACTGAGAGGAAAAACATTTTCACCCAGATAGTTGTGAATCTGTGGAATTCTCTGCCACAGAAGGCAGTAGAGGCCAATTCAACGGAGAGTTAGATATAGCTCTTAGGGCTAACAGAATCAAATGATATGGGGAGAAAGCAGGAACGGGGTACTGATTTTGGATGATCAGCCATGATCATATTGAATGACTGTGCTGGCTCGAAAGGCCATATGGCCTCTTCCTGCACCTATTTTTTGTGTTTCCATGTTTCTCAATGCACCACAATGTCCACCCTCACATAAATATAGTCTGGGTGTGAACTGCTACATAATTCAATCTGTTCCTCTTTCCAATTCATTTCGCCAATTGTTTCCCCTGGAAACTGATGGACATTTAAAGAACTCCTATACATCAAAAACTTACTGAAGATACCCTATACTCAATAACCCCTATACAGAAGAAATAGAATTGTCATTAACCCTTTGTGGTCATATTTTTGAAAAAACAGAACAGACAGAAATCCCTCCATTCCCTGCATATTCATATACTTAACAGTAAATAGGTATGTAACAAAACTTACCTTCAGTGGCACTGCAGTTCTGTCACTGCCTGTGTGCGCGACTTTGGTGCCTTTGAGAGGGGGGCGGGTTTAAAATGCGGTGTTCTCCAGACTATTCAAATTGATTTTTCTCAGGGTGTTTAGTTGCTGAAGAGAAATCGCTCCGACATTTGTTTTATGAAGTTATTTTTAAACTACGCTGGATAATGTATTAGCAGGAGTAAATTAAAAATCATCTTGTAAAGCCGCGAACGCCGACAACGGGACGGATCTCACGCAGGGGTCAAGGCAAGGTACACCGTTTATTTTTTCATATAAACTTGCTTCATAGGATGCCTTTAATCAAAATTTCATGTTGCGAAAAGGTGACTTAGAAAAGATACGAACCGGCAGTATTTTTCCTGCCGTTATGGGGTTTAAATTATCCGCAACCGCAACGTTCCAATCGATCACGTTCCACAAAATCCCACTCGCAAGATGATTTAAATGACCATTAATTTACGGAAATTAAACATTCCATTCCTTCCATTTGGCCTATAAATTCATGACAATGAGATTTAAAAATCATGTTATATTGTGAATTCTTGTGTGGATGTTATTTGGACATTTAGGCTATTTCAAAATGTTAATCTTTTTTTAAGAAATGGATAGATGTTTAGATCTAGTAATTGAATTTTGTAATTAGCTACAATTGGGTAACAAATTATATGCTTTAATTTCAGGTCATCCAAGTAAGATTGTTTCATATTTGTTTCCGAGTAACTCAATCTATAATAACTGAAAATTTATTTAAGAAAGTTATGGGCTTTTGACTGTCCTCGATCACAGCTTTTGTGTTAAGTCGTTGGAAAGCAATAGGGAACAAGATGCTAATTTCTGAGTATGAAAATAGCCATAACATTTTTAATACTGAAGCTATGAAAGTGAATTAGGTGTCAAATTAAACTTATTTTTATGCTTTATCTGATGGGATAAATTGCAGACTTGATTTTTTAAATCTCAAAATTTTGTAACATTGCTACAGTAAAACGTTTAAACGCCACTATCGTGTCTGCCAGCACTCTCGGCAGTGCATTTCCTGCAACCACTACTCTAGTAAAAAACCTACCCTGCACATTCCCATTAAACAATCCCATTGTGACCCTGTTGTCTTTGACATTTCAACCTGGGAAAAAAAGATTCCTGACTGTCTATCTTAACCATGGCTCTCATAATTGTATATACTTCTATCATTGGCACTCCAGGCACAGCATTCCAACTTTATCCAACCTGTCCTTGTGGCTAATATGCCCCAATCCAGGCAACATTCTGGTAAACCTCGTCTGCACCCTCGCCAAGGCTTCCACATCCTTCTTGTAATCAGGTGACCAGAACTGTACAAATCACTCCAAATGCAGTCTGACCACAGATTTCTTAAGTTGCACCATAATTTCACGACTCGTGCTTGATTAATGAAGGCAAGTATACCATATGACCTCTTTAGCTCTGTATCTATTTGCATTGTTACTTTAAGGAAGCAATAAACTTGGACTCCATGATCTCTCTGCATATCAATGTTGTTAAAAGTCTTACAATTGTATTCAGTTTTGGTCATGCTGCTTGAAACGATGTTGTTAAGCTGGAAAGAGTGCAGAGAAGATTTACAAGGCTATTACCAGGACACGGGCCTGAGCTATTGGTGCTGATGCTGAGCTGAGCAGATGCTGAGCTAGCTAGGGCATAATTCCTTGGAGCACAGGAGGACAAGGGTGATCTTATAGAGGGGGGTATAAAAGGGGAATGAATAGGGTGAATGCACAGTCTTTTTTCCCCAGAGCAGGGAAAACAAAAACCAGAGGACCTTGGTTTAAGGCGAGAGGGGAAAGATTTAATAGGAACCTGACGATCAGTTTTTACACAAAGAGTGATGAGTATATGGGACGAGCCAGAGGAGGCAAGTAATATAAATAGCTCGTTCTAAGCCTCCCCCCCACCCCGGCTAGTTTCAATCAATAAAATACTGAGTCAAGCACTTGCATAACTAAACTTTATTTTGGAAAAACACAATAACAGTTCCTCTCTACTATACCTAACCTCCACGGGGTTGATTCTTGTATCTGCTTGGCCAAGCCCTTCTAGCCTCATGCAAGCAGAGACACTCCAAAAGGTCATGCAGTCCCAAGCATTCTTCCAGAAGATCGACACAGGACCTCGTGGACATAATTCCTTGGAGCACAGGAGGACAAGGGTGATCTCATAGAGGGGTATAAGAGGGGAATGAATAGGGTGAATGCACAGTCTTTTTCCCAGAGCAGGGAAAACAAGAACCAGAGGACCTTGGCTTAAGGCGAGAGGGGAAAAATATAATAGGAACCTGACGAACATTTATTACACAGAGGGTGGTGAGTATATGGAACGAGCCAGAGGAGGCAGTTGAGGCCAGTACTATAACATTTAAAATACATTTAAACAGGCACATCGACAGGATCGATCACCTTTGTTACCCCTTCAGAAAAAGTCAATCAATTTAGTAACTCAAGATCTGCCACAGACAAAGCCATCCTCAATTAACCCATTCTCTTCCAAAATCAAGTAAATCCTAAATCGTATCCCAAAGGATCCTCTCCAATAGCATCCTAACCTCTGACATGAAGCTCATGTCCAATAATTTCATGGATTATCTCAACTTCCCTTCTTAAACAAAGGAGCAACATTAGCTACTCTCCACTCCTCAGGAACCTTTCCTGTGACCGGCTGAGATGAAAAGATGTTCACCAACTCTCCTGCAATCTCCTTCCTTGCATATCTCATTAACCTGGGATAGATCACATCAGACCCTGGGAATTTATCCATGTTAATGTTCTTCAAGAACCTCAACACCGACTTCCGGTGTTGCTATGGAGGGCTAGAGGGTAACGCCAGCCAGCTCCTCGTAAAAAACGGAGACAAATCGGGGAGAAACCGACCTACCTGCTGCCTGCTGCCTCTGCACCGATTGCTGTGAGTGACGTCATCAGGCGCGCGACTTACTATGTCTACACAGCGCAGCCCACCCCCGGATAAACCGAAAAGTCGGGCTATCAGGCTGAAACCGGTGGAAGGCCCGACTGAAGCCTCGGGCTCAGGTAGGACGTTATCCCAAGAAGATGTGTCGAAAAAAACGACGAAAAAATCGGAAGGTGAAGAACTTAAAACTTTTATTGCAAGTGAAATTGCTGGTTTAAGGGAAGAAATAAAGCTGATGAATGTTGGTGAAGAAATAAAAAAAATCAAGGAGGAAATGAAGGACTTAAAGCTTGAAATTAATACCACGACTAAGAATACATCGGATGAACTGAAGAGAGAAATTGCAGAAATATTGATTGGTCTGACAAATGAGATGAATGATAAAATCAGAAATGTGAAAACTGATTTTGAAGAAAGGCTGAATTCTGTGGAGCAGGCACTGAACCAACAGACGACTGCCATAAAAGGCCTTGAAGAACTAGCTGAAACAAGTGCTCAGACTACAGCAAAGCTTATCACAGAAAATCAACGTCTAACTGAATTACTGGGCAAAATAACCGAGAAATGTACTGAATGTACTGAATTGGAAGGTCGCCAGAGAAGACAGAACCTAAGAATTGCGGGTATTCCAGAAGGGAAAGAGAAAGATCAAGATCCCCGAGAATTCACTGCAAATTTACTGCAAAAAGTTTTATCTCTGGAACAAAAGCCTTTATTAGCCCGAGCACACAGAGTGATGAGACGTCAGACAAGACAAAACGCTCCCCCAAGACAAATGATAATAAAAGTACAGAACGACCACGTTTTGGAGGAGATAATGCAAAAAATATCAAGAAACAGAAATCTTGCTTTTGAAGGACACAGGATCAGTATTTATCGAGACTATCCAGCAGAGGTCTTCAGGAAACGAAAAGCGTTTAATGAGACTAAAAGTATCTTGAGGGAAGTGGAGAATTTGAAACATGGTCTGAGCTATCCAGCTACCCTAAGAGTCACTTACAACAAGAAGGAACATTTTTTCACCAACCCTGTGGAAGCATTGGACTTTGCCCAGAAGATTAAGGCTTGAGAGGATGCTTGAATAATACTTTTAAAACTGTGCCTCACCATTGAATAAACTGACTTTGCAGGACTGGATGGAATTGAAGTGGTGACTAAGGAAGCTGGAGAAAGATGTGGATCGGAAACTCTCTCATGGATACTAATAATTAGTATAACTGCACTACTAATACAAATAACTAATAAATACTAAAATTATAGCATGGTATCTTTATTAATCAGAGTTAATAATTATCACTAATGACTAATACTTACTTATAATGGAATGATTAGTCAAATATAGAGTTTGATTTCATTTGCCCTCTTTGGAAACCTTTCTTTTTTACTAGTAATTTTCATTTTTATTTTATTTTTTCCTTTCTTTTCATTTTTTTTAAATTAGATTTTCAAACAATATATGTATCCTCACATTTCTGACTATTGGAACCCAAATATTTTAAAATTTAATATCCCCGGTAAAATACTGCTATGGAATAAAAATTCCAAGAAACCAAGGAGCTGGTTAAGTTCGTAACATCAACTACGGAAGTCGGTAGATGGTTAGCCATGCTAGTATGGCTAGCACTAACTACACTAATACTAGATGTAGTTTTTTCCTTCTTTGTGCACAATACTAATTTCTTAACCTATCCTCTTTTCTTCTCTATAATAATCTATCATTATTATTTTCAGTTTGAATGGAGTTACAAATTGGATCAAAGGATATATACATGTGAGAGACATTTACGGATCTTAAAATTCGTCTATTCGGAGTTCGGGTGTAAGGTCGGGTCTGTCGAACTGAACCATTGGCTCTATTATAGACCCCCATAGACAAAAGATGCAAGATTTAAAAATGAATACGGGGAATGAAGAAATAACGTTTTGCAGCTGGAATGTTAAAGGTATTAATGAACCAATTAAGAGAGTAAAGTATTAGCACATTTAAAAGCAATTAAAGCTGATATGATTTTCATTCAAGAAACACATTTAAAAAAAGATGCCAAGCATAGGCTGAAAGCTAAATGGATAGATAAAACGTATCATTCTTCTTTTACACACAAATCAAGAGGCGTAGCAATATTATTTCGTAAAGGCACTTTATTCAAACATACATCAACTATAACTGATAATGACGGTGGATATATTATTGTAATAGGAGAATTAAATGCACAAAAAATGATTTTTGTCAATGTATATGGACCAAACTTTGATAGTCCACAGTTTTTTTAAGAACATATTTAACAACATCCCGGAAATAGCACAACATAACTTAATAGTTGGAGGAGATTTAAATTGTACATTAGATTCTTATTTAGATAGATCCACAAGACAAAGGAAAACCAAATCCCATTCCAGTGATTTATTAAATGCATATATGGATACTAGTAACATTAAAGATGTTTGGAGAGTAGAAAATCCAACTGGACGAGAATATTAATTGTATTCACCTGTACATAAAACCTATTCAAGAATAGATTATTTTTTGGTTGATGCTAAACTTATCTCACTCACCTATAATTCAAAATACCATAATATTACAATCTCAGATCACGCACCTTTAACATTTATGATTAAAATAAATGGTAAAACGGAAAAACAGGAACAATGGAGATTTAACCCACAAATTTTAAAAAACAAAGCAACTCAGGAATATATTATAGAACAGATCAAGATTTTCTTTGAAATAAATGATAAACCGGAAATATCTTCTTCCCTATTATGGGAAACTTTTAAAGCATATGCCCGTGGAATTATGATTTCTTCTCAAGCATTTTATAATAAAGAGAATCGGAGGGAACAACAGGAATTGGAAAAGGAGATTAAACAATTAGACACTGCTAATCCATCCATAACAACACATAATAAAATTGCTGCACTGAAATATAAATTAAATAAAATATCTCAGATCAAGTTGTTAAACTCTATCAATACACTAAACAATTACAATTTGAATTTGGAGATACTCAAAAATTATTTGCTCGTCAATTAAGGAAGATGGAGGGAGAAAAAATAATCCATAGGATTAAATCATATAATGGCAAACCATTAGTACAACCCAAAGATATTAATGAGAGATTTATGCAATACTATAAAAATTTATATTCAGCTAAAACGACAGAAAACAGGATAGGAATAGAAGCATTTAAAAAAAATGTAATCTGAATGGGTTGGATTCACAAAATAGAGAATCACTAAATGCTGAAATTTCAGTAAAAGAAATCGAAGAATCTATCAGATCATTAAAAAATGGTAAAACACCAGGACCAGATGGTATTGGCTCGGAATTTTATAAAACATTTTATGATCTGAATGCACCACGTTTGAAGATACTCTATGAATACATTTATACCCACCAGAAACTACCAGAAATGTTAAATAAATCTATTATAACACTTATACCCAAAATAGACAAAGACCTGGATGACCCAGGATCATATAGAGCTATAGCTCTTTTAAATACTGATCAAAAGATACTAACCAAAATATTAGCACAAAGACTAAGTACAGTTATTAATAAATTAATTCACCCAGATCAAACAGGATTTATACCAAAACGATATTCCTCATATAACCTGAGACGATTATTCAATATTATATATTCAAAAAGAGGTGTTAATAAAGACCTAGTAATTATATTGTTAGATGCTGAGAAAGCCTTTGACCAGGTGGAATGGTCTTACTTGTTTTCGGTTATGGAAACTTTTAAGTTGGGAGAGAAGTTTATTACTTGGGTTAAATTATTATACACTAATCCAACAGCCAGAATAAATACAAATCAAATGCTATCAACTAAATTTAATCTATTTCGAGGCTGCAGACAAGGTTGTCCTTTATCCCCCCCCCCCCCCCCCCCTACTGTTTGCACTTGCAATAGAACCATTAGCTCAACGTGTGAGATTACATCCTGAAATATATGGGTATGACATCAGAGATACTGAAAATAAAATCTCTTTATATGCAGATGATGTATTATTTTATATTACAAAGCCGGAAATTAGTTTCCCAAATTTACTAAAATTAATAACTGAATTTGGATTATTTTCAGGATATAGTATTAATTGGAATAAAAGTGAACTTATGCCAATAATGGTAAATAACTTACATATACTACAACAATTTCCTTTTAAGATAGCAAATGAAAAAATAAAATATCTTCGAATTTATGTAACAAAAAGATTTGATTCTTTATTTAAACCCAATTTTCCACTTTTATTGAATAAATTAAATAAGAACATTTTATATTGGAAAACATTACCTATCTCAATGCTAGGTAGAATTAATGCAATAAAAATGATTTTTCCCCCGCAATTGCTATATCTTTTCCAATTGATTCCGATATATCTTCCTAAAAATTTCTTTAAGAAGGTTGATTCTTTTGTGTAATAATATTTTTATTAAAAGGAATCCATCATAACAACGGTATAGCAACTTTTCAAATACACAACCAACTTATTTCAATAAGTATACGAATGTTACGAATAGCTCTTATAAACTTCTATTTTTTTTTAAAGTAGAAAAAGAAAAGAATAGATTTTAATCAATAAGAATAGTGATTAAATAATAATTTTGATTATAAAGAAAGAGAAAGAGAAAAGAGAGGAGAAAAAAATATATATATGTATATATTCTTGTTATATGTATTTAATTAAAATAAAGTATTATATAAAAAAAGAGAGATTATAGTATACATCTTAATAGTGAATAACACAATTTCAAATAGCGATATCAATGGAGACATGTATACAAATCAAAAAGAAAAACAGAGAGTTATTTTCATCTAATCCTGCCGGGTACCCATTGAGTTATGATGCCAAGAACAGCTACCCCTTCAAATATTCTGTATATGGAGACCATATCTGTTCAAAGAGTTCGTATTTGTCCATTAGGACAAATCTGATTCTTTCCAAATGCGTCTCCAACATTTCCACTGTCCACATTTTAATTGTGGGGGATAATGTTCCCTTCCAAAATTTCAATATTAATTTTTTCCCTATTATCAAACAGTAATCCAAGAAATGTCTTTGGTTTACTGTTAATATTAGATTTGAATCCGGAACTCCTAATATTATTAATTTTGGATCTGGGTCTAGTTTAATTTTAAGAACTTCAGAGATAACGCTAAAGATTTCTGTCCAATAATAATTAAGTTTTATACGTTACAAAACTATGCGTTAAATTAGCTTCCAAGTTCTGACATTTATCACAAATAGGAGAAATGTTAGAATAAATTCTATTTAATTTCGTTTTTGAATAATGTAATCTGTGTAATACCTTAAATTGTATCAATATATGTCTAGCATTTAATGAGCAACGATGTATACATTGTAGGCTTTCTTCCCAAGAAGGTTGATTCTATAGTCACCAACTTTATCTGGGATTATAAGAGCCATAGAATAAATAAAAAACATTTATGTAAATCAAAAATAAATGAAGGTCTAGCACTGCCAAACTTTATGTTTTATTACTGGGCAGTTAATATTAAAAAAAATGAATTTTTGGTTAGTAGAGACAGATAAATAACCAATCTGATTAAAAATGGAAAAAGAAGATTGTTCGCCTTTTGAAATTAGTTCGATTTTATTCGCCAATATTAAACTAGGTAAGAAAACCTATAGTGAAAACCCTATAATAGAAAGTGGGATACGTATCTGGAAACAAATAAAGAAAACATTAAAATCTGAATGTATACCACTAGCCCTTACCATTGTAAATAACGTTACATTTAAACCCTCAATGATGGACAAAGGTTTTTTACAATGGAAAAACTGTGGAATTAATAAGATGGGCGATCTCTACAGGGAAAAGTCCTTCCTTTCATTTCAAGAATTACAACAAATTTATGGATTACATTCAAAAGATTACTTTAGATATTTACAAATTAGAGACTATGTAAAAGCAAACACACAGGAAATTAGAAATAGAAAGACAGAAATTTTAGATGAATGTCTAAATAAACACCCGAACACAGAAAAATTGATATCATATATTTATAACATTTTATTGGAAAACAATGTCCCAATGACAGAAATATATAGGCAATCATGGGAAAACGAATTAGGTCAAATCATTAGACCTGAAGTATGGGATGAAAGTTTACAACATATACACCACTGCTCGTTAAATGCTAGACACTCTCTTATACAATTTAAAATATTACATAAACTACATTATTCAAAATCCAAACTACATAGTATTTTTTCAAATATATCTGCCATATGTGATAAATGTCAGCACTTAGAAGCTAACTTAACGCATTAATTTACAAATTGTGTAAAAATTACTAAATTTTGGACAGAAATATTTAAGATAATTTTGAATGTTGTTAATATGAATCTGATCCCTGACTCAAAGTTAATAATATTGGGAATATTAGAAACAGATCAATTAATAACAATGAATCAAAGAATTTTTATTGATTACAGTTTAATAATTGGGAAAAAAATAATATTGAAATTTTGGAAAGGTCCTACATCTCCCACAACCAAAATGTGGATTACAGGAATGTCGGAGACACTTCATCTGGAAAGATTAAGGCTTGTCCTACTGGACAAGTTGGATCTTTTCAGAGGGGTATGGTCTCCATTTATTGAATATTTAAAGGGTCAAAATGGCTCGGTACGAGAACCTGACTGAAGCCTGAATAATGGAATGGATGAAGAATCATGTATAACAAATCATGGATATATCTCCAATGATGGATAACTTTTTTAATACTCCACTCATTGCTTTATTTTTGATTTTCTACTTTTACTTTATTTTTCTCTATCTTTTCCTATCTGATTAAAAAAATGTATAGAAATACAAATAAGACATAATTGTTAATATTAATAATATTACGAATGTATGTGAGAAGTATATTCTATTAATATGTACTTACGTCTAATAAAAATATTTAAACATAAGAACCTCAACACCACCTCCTTGATCTCAAACTGCCCTAGGACATTACTACTTCCTACACTGATCTCACTGCCTCCATGTCCTTCTCCCCGGTGAATATAGATGCAAAGTATACATTTAATACCCTGCCTACGTGCTCTGACTAAGTATAAATTTGCTCCTTTATCTTTGAGGAGATCTTAACTTCTCCTACTGAAAAGACTTGGAATTTTCATTAATCCGACTCAACAATTACATTTTGGCTTTTCTAATTGCCCACTTGAGTTCTATCTTTATGTTCACCATCTGATTTCATCTTTCCAAATCGTACACAAACTTCCTTTTTCTTTTTTAATTAAATTTACAACCTCGTTGATCATCCAAGGTTCCCTTACATAGAACACTACAGACACGAAAGGGCAATCAGCCCACAATGTTTGTGCCAAACATAATGCCAAGTTAAACTGATCTCCTCTGCCTGCACATGATCCATATCCCTCCATTTCCTGCACTTCCCTGCACCTATCCTAAAGCCTCCTAAACGCCACTATTGTATCTGCCTCCACCACCACCTCTGGCAATGCGTTCCCACCACTCTCTGTGTAAAACTTGCCTTGCACATTAAATTTCCCTCTCTCACTTTATAGCTATGTCCCCTGGTGTTGGACAGTTCCACCCTGAGAAAATGGTTCAGACTGTCTATCCGACCTATGCCTCTCATAATTTTAAACACTATCAAGTCTCCCTTCAACCTCCGATGTCCCAGAGAAAATAACCTGAGTCTATCCAACCTCTCCCTCTAGCTGAAATCTTCTAATCCAGGCAGAATTCTGGGAAACCTTCTCCGCACCCCTCCAGAGCCTCCATATCTTCCTTGTAATGGGGCGACCAGAACTGCACAGAAATGTCCAAATGCAGACTAACCAAAGTCCTATAGAGCTTTACCATGACTTCTTGACTCAATGCCCCTAGGAACGTAAGCAAGCATACCATACACCTTCTTAACCATCTTATCTACGTGTGCTGCCTTCTCATCCTTATCCATTCTCCTTACTCCAGTCACTTGGTCAGTGCCAGTCAACTGGCTTTGTAGCTACAATGTAGCTTCAACCCAGCATACCTGTTTGGATGCATCAGCCTTGAGGAAAAAACTTCCAAACACTCACGACTCTGAAAGAAACATATTCACCTCATTTCTGACTTAAATGGGCCTTCCCTTATTTTTAATCATTTACCCTTAGTTCAAGATTCTCCCACAAAGAGAAACAGTCTCTTAAATCTACCCTAACAAGACTCCTCAGGATCATAAATTGTTCAAACACACCCCTTTGCTATCTCTTTTCCCAAATACAACAGAATCCAGCCTAGCCTGTCAAATCATTCCGTGTGAGACCATGCGCCCAATCCAGGTATTTATCCAATAAATATACTTTGAACTATTTCCAGTGCATTGATATCCTTCCTTAATAAAGGAAGGCAATATTGTACACAGTACTCCAGATGTAATCTCAGCAAACAGTCATACTTTTGCATTCAGTTCCACGAGCAACAACTGATAACATTCTATTAGCTTGTGTACGAAGGAACTGTAGATGCTGGTTTAAACCGAATATAGACACAAAAACCTGGAGTAACTCAGTGGGTCAGACAGCATCTCTGAAAAAAGGAATAGGTGACGTTTTAGGTCGAGACACTTCTTTAGACTGAGAGTCAGGGGAAAGGGAAACAAGAGATATATCTCCAGAGATGCTGTTTGAGTTACTCCAGGTTTTGTGTCAATCTACATTCTATTAGCTTTCCTGCTGGACCTTAATACCAATCTTTTGAATTAGAGCACCATGATTCCTCTGAATCTTTGAGCTCTGCTGTCACTCATTATTCAGTTAATATGCTTCTTTTTTTTAAATTCCTGCCGTAGTGAACATTATACAGCATTTTCCAGATTTTTTCCCACTCACATAACCCTTTGTAGCCTCTTTATATCCTCTCTACAGCCTATGTTCCTATTTATTTTCAGCACTTAAAAACCATACCTCTGGTACCTTCAACAATATTATTCAAAAAGATTGCAAAAGTGTGGGAGGCCATGGTGCTGATCCTTCTTGCCCACTACTTATTACGATTGTATTATGAACTTTTATTTTAGTCTAGTTTAGTGCATGGAAACGGACCCTTTGGCCCTAAAGTCCATGCTGACCATAAATCACCCAAAGGGTTTATTTTCTACAACAATCTTTGATTCAGCCTTCAGGAAATGTTGCACGGGAGTGAAGCGTGAACAACGCAAAAGATGTGAGTAGAGTGATGGTGCCAAGGGGAGAAATATAAATCTGGATCTTGCATCCAGAAGAAAGTCAAGAGGTCATAAGGTCATGTGATAGGAGAGGAATTAGGCCATTCGGCCCATCATCTAATCCGCCATTCAATCATGGCTGATCAATATCTCCCTCCCAGCCCTATTCTCCTGCCTTCTCCCCAAAACCCCCGACACCCATATTAATCAAGAATCTATCCATCTCTGCCTTAAAAATATCCCACTGACTTAACCTCCACATCCTTCTTTGGTAAAGAATTCCACAGATTCATCACCCTCTGACTAAAGAAATTCCTCCTCATCTCCTTCCTAAAGGAAAGTTCTTTAATTCTGAGGCTATGACTTCTAGTCCTGGTCTTTCCCATTAGTGGAAACATCCTGTCCACATTCACTCTATCCAAAGTATACATAAAAAGCTGGAGTAACTCAGCGCGACAGACAGCATCTCTGGAGAGAAGGAATGGGTGATGTTTCGGGTCAAGACCCTTCTTCAGAACCGAAGCGTCACCAATTCCTTCTCTCCAGAGATGCTGTCTGTCCCACTGAGTTACTCCAGCCTTTTGTGTCTATCTTCGGGTTTAGCATCTGCAGTTCCTTATTCCACTGTATCCAAGCCTTTCACTATTCAGCATGTTTCAATGAGGTCCCCCCTCATTCTTCTAAACTTCTAGAAACATAGAAACATAGAAATTAGGTGCAGGAGTAGGCCATTCGGCCCTTCGAGCCTTCACCGCCATTCAATACGTTCATGGCTGATCATCCAACTCAGTATCCCGTACCTGCCTTCTCTCCATACCCTCTGATCCCCTTAGCCAGAAGGGCCACATCTAACTCCCTCTTAAATACAGCCAATGAACTGGCCTCAACTACCCTCTGTGGCAGAGAGTTCCAGAGACTCACTACTCTCTGTGTGAAAAAAGTCTTTCACATCTCGGTCTTAAAGGATTTACCCCTCATCCTTAAGCTGTGACTCCTTGTCCTGGACTTCCAGAACATCGGGAACAATCTTCCTGCATCTAGCCTGTCCAACCCCTTAAGAATTTTGTAAGTTTCTATAAGATCCCCTCTCAATCTCCTAAATTCCAGAGAGTATAAACCGAGTCTATCCAGTCTTTCTTCATAAGACAGTCCTGACATCCCAGGAATCAGTCTGGTGAACCTTCTCTGCACTCCCTCTATGGCAATAATGTCCTTCCTCAGATTTGGAGACCAAAACTGTACGCAATACTCCAGGTGTGGTCTCACCAAGACCCTGTACAACTGAAGTAGAACCTCCCTGCTCCTATACTCAAATCCTTTTGCTATGAAAGCTAACATACCATTTGCTTTTTTCACTGCCTGCTGCACCTGCATGCCTACTTTCAATGACTGGTGTACCATGATACCCAGGTCTTGCTGCATCTCCCCTTTTCCTAATCGGCCACCATTTAAATAATAGTCTGCTTTCCTGTTTTTGCCACCAAAGTGGATAACCTCACATTTATCCACATTGTACTGCATCTGCCAAACATTTGCCCATTCACCCAGCCTATCCAAGTTACCTTGCAGTCTCCTAGCATCCTCCTCACAGCTAACACTGCCCTCCAGCTTAGTGTCATCCGCAAACCTGGAGATGTTGCCTTCAATTCCCTCATCCAGATCATTAATATTTATGGTAAATAGCTGGGGTCCCAGCACTGATCCCTGCGGTACCCCACTAGTCACTGCCTGCCATTGTGAAAAGGACCCGTTTACTCCTACTCTTTGCTTCCTGTTTGCCAGCCATTTCTCTATCCACTCAATGCTGAACCCCTAATGCCGTATGCTTTAAGTTTGTATACTAATCTCTTATGTGGGACCTTGTCGAAAGCCTTCTGGAAGTCCAGATATACCACATACACTGGTTCTACCTTATCCACACTACTAGTTACATCCTCGAAAAATTCCACAAGATTCGTCAGACATGATTTACCTTTTGTAAATCCATGCTGACTTTGTCCAATGATTTCACCACTTTCCAAATGTGCTGCTATCCCATCTTTAATAACTGACTCTAGCAGTTTCCCCACTACCGATGTTAGACTAACTGGTCTGTAATTCCCCATTTTTTCTCTCCCTCCCTTCTTAAAAAGAGGGGTTACGTTTGCTATGCGCCAATCCTCAGGAACTACTCCAGAATCTAAAGAGTTTTGAAAGATTATCACTAATGCATCCACTATTTCCTGAGCTACTTCCTTAAGTACTCTGGGATGCAGCCTATCTGGCCCTGGGGATTTATCGGCCTTTAATCTATTCAATTTACCCAACACCACTTCCCGACTAACCTGGATTTCACTCAATTCCTCCTTTGACCCGCGGTCCCCTGCTATTTCCGGCAGATCATTTATGTCTTCCTTAGTGAAGACGGAACCAAAGTACTTATTCAATTGGCCCGCCATATCCGTGTACAAGCCCAGTGCTGTTAAACGCTAATCATGGGTTGACCCACTCATTCCTGGGATCATTCTTGTAAACTTCCACTGGACCCTCTCCGGAGCCAGCACATCCTTCCTCAATATGGTGTCCAAAATTGCTCACAATACTCCAAATGCAGCCTGACCAGTGCCTTATACGGCCTCAGCATTACAACCTTGTTTTTGTTAAGAAGGTCAAGAGGAATATACTTCAGCATCCACTCAATCATTAGGTCCCCTGGGTTTGCATTTTCAATAGTTGTAGTCCTCGCTTCTTTTATTTGCCCAGTGTTGAGACTGTGCCAGGGAGCAGACTGGTGTTAGGGATCATGCCAACATGTAAAAGTACTTTAAAGGAAGCAGATAAAATGCCCGCCCACTGGTGAATCTGTTTTGGCGTCAGTTAAATCCAGTTTTGTTCTCAGATCTGAAAAGATTTGTCCTTGGCTCTGAACTTCTTGGAAACAGATTTTCAAGTTTAACTAAGATGCCTATTTTACATAAATAAACAAGATTATTTCTACTTGGCAAGTACATTATTCATACACTTAACTTTATCTGATGGTGTTGGTGAGTTCAACTCCCGAGGGAAACTGATAAATGGGAAAATAACTCTTGTTTTTATATACTGAATAACAATGACCTCACTGCATGCAAAAGGTCCCAAAAATACTTTCCTCATTGTGTGTTTTTTTCATTAAGTTTTGCGATATAGCATGAAATCGCCCATTGGCCCAGAGAGTCCACGTTAACTATTGATCACCTGTTTACGCTACTTCCATGTTATCCCACCTTTGCATCCACTCCTTGCACATTTGGGGCCATTTGCAGTGGCCAACTAACCTGCAGACCAGTCCGTCTTCGAGATCTCAACACTTTGCAAGTAGTCTCTTCAATGTTCAGACAATAAGATTGTGCTGGAGAAGGTAAGTAGGCACTCTGTTCTGCTTAACACAAACATATGAGTGAACCGCATGATCAGTGTGGAATTGTCATTGGGACAGGAGTAACAGAGGGCGAAGAAAGTAATGGGGGAGGACCTTATAAAAGTGCCCAAAAAACAGACCTTGCCCAAGATTGATCAATTACTGGTGCTGAATTTACTTATGATCTACATCCATGTTCAAAGATAGACGATGGTTCCTGCCAGATACCATGGTCAGACATGATTACGTAGCAGTGCAGGCTCAAGGGGCCAATTGATCGTTTTCTTATGTTTCTACAAAATTGATGAAGACAAGGTCAATTTCGTAGTACTCTATGTCTTAGGGCTACAACAAGCCCACAAGCATAGTGGAGCACCAGTAGAGTTGCTGCCTTACAGCGCTTGACATCGCCAGAGACCCGGGTTCGATCCTGACTGCGGGTGCTGGAGTTTGTACGTTCTCCCCGTGAGTTTTCTCCAAGATCTTTGGTTTCCTCCCACACCCCAAAGACATAATGTTTGCAGGTTGATTGGCTTTGTATAAATGTAAATTGTCCCTAGTGTGTGTAGGACAGTATTAATATGTGGGGATCGCTGGTCGGTGCAGACACAGTGGGCTGAACGGCCTGTTTCTGTGCTGTATCTCCAAAACTAAAACTAAAATAAAAAACTTAAATGGTTGTGGCCTGCCATACACCAACACATAAATTTAAAGGTTTCATAGGTTTGAAAGGTGTTATTGAATTTCCTGGCCCAAATCGGTAATTTAACACAACAAGCATAACAGTCACAGAGTCATAAGCATGATTAATTGCAGGAAGCATATTCCCCCCATCACACTACAATTTGATTAAATGACTACCTACTATTGAAGTGCTTCATTGCACTCTTTAACCCAGAGGCCACGTTTTCAAAATTTACTGCTGTTTTTGTAAAAGGGGAAGTTACCATGACCTTGCGGACTAAGTCTGCATGATGTACATAGTACACACGCTATTAAATATGCAGGCCATCAGCACAACTAGGACAATGGACCTCATAATTTTTTTAGTTACGTTTGTTACTGTTTAATAACTCTTCCACTGTGCCGCCGTGCGTCCCTTGCTGGTGTAATTATTTTTAGCAAAGAGTATTCTTATCTTTGATGTTTACAGGTATTGTTGTTTGGACTGGAGAAACCAAACGCACATGGGATGACCACTTTGCAGAAAGCTTGAGTTTGGTCCGCAAAGACGGCTCTGTGCTTCCAATTATCTCCACTCCACTCTGCCCTTTCTATCTGTGGTTTCATATACTGTCAAATGAAGCCCATTGTAGGCTCAATGAACAGCATCTCATCTTTTCACTAGATCAGAATCAGAATCAGAATCAGATTTTATTCGCCAAGTATGTTTAGCAATATACGAGGAATTTCACTGGCCAGGTCAGTCATACAATTAAAAGCAACAGACTCAAAAACACATTTTAACATGAACATCCACCACAGTGACTCCTACACATTCCTCACTGTGATGGAAGGCGAAATAAAGTTCAAGTCTTCCCTTGTGTTCTTCCTTGGTCGGGGGCCTCGAGCCCCCGTTGACGAGATGACCTTGACTCACGTAGCCGGTGGCGTTTGGGCCCTCCGCGTCGAGGCGTTCAGCTCACACATCGGGGGGTTGTCAGCTCCCCGCACCGGGTGATCAAACCTTCTTTCGGGGCTGGTCAAACCTTCTGCGGCTTTGGAGCTCCCGACAAGCCTCTCCCAAGACTGCGAGCCCTTGATGGTAGGTCCGCAGGCCGCGGTGGGAAAGATCCCAGGCAAGGGATCCGCTCCGATGTTAAGTCCGCGCCCTGCAGTGGGGCTCACTACAGTCCAAGGTGGCTGGATTCACACCAGCCATCCAAATGTAACTTTGAATTCAACAATTTCTGATCACCACTTTTTCTACTTTGTATCAGACTTGGCCAGTTCTACAGTAGGTTCATTAATATTTCTCCAACTTCACTTAAACCTTTGCATCCCCTCTCTCTCCTGCACTCCCCCACCCAAGCCGTTGTATTTGCTTCAGTCGTCTTGTTGAATCTCATTGTCTGTACCTTGTTAGCCCACAGCTAACAATGGCCTGTTTCCTTTATCATCACTACTTTTCTTGCATATCTTTCATTTATTTGTTCTATATCTCTCTACATCACCATTTATATCTCTCATTTCCATTTCCCCTGATTCTCAGTCTGAGAACGCTCGACCCAAAACGTCACATATTCCTGTTCTCCAGAGATGCTGTCTGACCTGTTGAGTTACTCCAGCTTGTTGTGTGTATCATCAATATGTGACATTAGATCAGTTTTTCTCTTTGAACAGGATATTTCCAGAATTCTCTTTAATTTCCGTTTTCCTGCAACTGTTCCACACCTCATTGTTCCAGCGTAGCTGTTATCTCTATCTCTTGTTCTAAGACATTGATTACAATTCTATTATCCAAAACCTGCCGCTTCTCTCATTTGAATCCAGTCCTTACTCAGAACAAGACTTTGACACAAAGATGTTTCCTCACACATGCTCAATAATGTCAGAGGATTCCAAGATCCAATGAAATATTTCTCACTACTCTTGCTCTTTGGAACAATATCTTTAATAATAATAAATTAGCTTTTTATTATCATAAAATATATCAAAGCATTTTCACAGCAATGTTATTTGGCAAAACATAACTTGGATCCTAAATGGCTGAGTACATAGCTTCCAAAAAGGCAAAAGAGATAGCAGAAATAATGTATGTTTAGTTTAGTTTATTTTAGAGATACAGCGCGGAAACAGGCCCTTTGGCCCACCGAGTCCACACCGTCCAGCAATCCCACACATTAACACTATCCTACACACGTGGGAAAATTTTACATTCATACCAAGCCAATTAACCTCCAAATCTGTACGTCTTTGGCGTGTGGGAGGAAACCGAAGATCTCAGAGAAAACCCATGTGGTCACGGGGATAATGTACACACTTCGTACGGACAGCACCTGTAGTCGGGATCGAACCCGGGTCTCAGGTGCTGTCAGTACTGTAAGGCAGCAACTCTACCGCTGTGCTACCATGCTGCCCTAAATGAAGGTTGTGGACTGCATTTATTGAAAGATAGGAGACTTGACTTGAACGAGATGTATAAGCTCATGAGGGACATTGACAAGATAAATGCACACAGTCTTTTTTCCCCAAAGAAGTGAAATCAAAAACAGCAGGGCAAAGGTTCAAAACATTGAAACAAAGAAATAGGTGCAGGAGTAGGCCATTCGGCCCTTCGAGCCTGCACCGCCATTCAATATGATCATGGCTGGTCATCCAACTCAGTATCCTGTACCTGTACCTATCTCCATACCCCCTGATCCCTCTAGCCACAAAGGCCACATCTAACTCCCTCTTAAATATAGCCAATGAACTGGCCTCAACTACCTTCTGTGGCAGATAATTCCAGAGACTCACCACTCTCTGTGTGAAAAATATTTTCTTCATCTCAGTCCTAAAGGAATTCCCCCTTATCCATAGACTGTGACCCCTTGTTCTGCACCTCCCCAACATCGGGAACAATCTTCCTGCATCTAGCCTGTCCAACCCCTTAAGAATTTTGTATGTATCTATAAGGTCCCCCCTCAGTTTTCTAAATTCTAGCGAGTACAAGCCAAGTCTATCCAGTCTTTTCTCATATAAAACTCCTGACATCCCAGGAATCAGTCTGGTGAACCTTCTCTGTACCCCCTCTATGGCAAGAATGTCTTTTCTCAGATTTGGAGACCAAAACTGTATGCAATACTCCAGGTGTGGTCTCACCAAAACCCTGTACAACTGCAGTAGAACCTCCCTGCTCCTATACTCAAATCCTTTCGCTATGAATGCTAACATACCATTTGCTTTCTTCACTGCCTGCTGCACCTGCATGCCTACTTTCAATGACTGATGTACCATGACACTCAGGTCTCGTTGCATCTCCCCTTTTCCTAATTTGCCACCATTAAGATAATAGTCTACCCTCCTGTTTTTGCCACCAAAGTGGATAACCTCACATTTATCCACATTATACTGCATCTGCCATGCATTTTCCCACTCATCCTGCCTATCCAAGTCATCTTGAGGCCTCCTAGCATCCTCCTCACACTACCCCCCAGCTTAGTGTCATCTGCAAACTTGGAGATGTTGCCTTCAATTCCCTCGTCCAAATCATTAATATATATTGTAAATAGCTGGAATCCAAGCACTGAGCCTTGCGGTACCCCACTAGTCACTGCCTCCCATTCTGAAAAGGACCCGTTTACTCCTACCCTTTGCTTCCTGTCTGCCAGCCAGTTCTCTATCCACATCAATACTGAACCCCCAATACCGTGTACTTTAAGTTTGTATACTAATCTCTTATGTGGGACCTTGACGAAGGCCTTCTGAAAGTCTAGATATAACACATCCACTGGTTCTCCCTTATCCACTCTGCTAGTTACATCTTCGAAAAATTCTATAAGATTCGTCAGACATGATTTACCTTTCGTAAATCCATGCTGAATTTGTCTAATGATTTCACCACTTTCCAAATGTACTGTTATCCCATCTTTAATAACTGACTCTAGCAGTTTCCCCACTACCGATGTTAGACTAACTGGTCTGTAATTCCCCGTTTTCTCTCTCCCTCCTTTTTTAAAAAGTGGGGTTACATTAGCTACCCTCCAATCCTCAGGAACTACTCCAGAATCTAAGGAGTTTTGAAAAATTATCACTAATGCATCCACTATTTCTGTGGCTACTTCCTTGAGTACTCTGGGATGCAGACTATCTGGCCCTGGGGATTTATCGGCCTTTAATCCATTCAATTTACCAAACACCACTTCTCAACTAACCTGGATTTCACTCAGTTCCTCCACCTTATTTGACCCCCGGTCCCCTGCTATTTCCGGCAGATTATTTACAGTGGCTTGCAAAAGTACTCATACCCCTTGAACTTTTCCACATTTTGTCACGTTACAACAAAATGTTGTATTTTACGTGATAGACCAACACAAAGTGGTGCATAATTGTGAAGTGGAAGGAAAATGATACATGGTTTCCAAATTTTATTACAAATAAAAAACTGAAAAGTATGCCGTGCAAAAGTATTCAGCCCCCCTGAGTCAATACTTTGTAGAACCACCTTTCGCTGCAATTACAGCTGCAAGTCTTTTGGGGTATGTCGCTAACAGCTTTGCACAACTAGAGACTGAAATTTTTGCCCATTCTTCTTTGCAAAATAGCTCAAGCTCAGTCGGATTGGATGGAGAGCGTCTGTGAACAGCAATTGTCAAGTCTTGCCAGAGATTCTCAATTGAATTTAGGTCTGGACTTTGACTGGGCCATTCTAACACATGAAAATGCTTTGATCTAAACCATTCCATTGTAGCTCTGGCTGTATGTTTCGGGTTGTTGTCCTGCCGGAAGGTGAACCTTCACCCCAGTCTCAAGTATTTTGCAGACTCTAACAGGTTTTCTTCCAAGATTGCCCTGTATATGGCTCCATCCATCTTCCCATTAACTCTGACCAGCTTCCCTGTCCCTGCTGAAGAAAAGCATCCCCACAGTAAGATGCTGCCACCACCATGTTTCACAGTGGGGATGGTGTGTTCAGGGTGATGTGCAGTGTTAGTTTTCCACCACACATAGCGTTTTGCATTTATGCCAAAAACTTCAATTTTGGTCTCATCAGACCAGAGCACCTTCCTCCACATGTTTGCTGTGTCCCCCACATGGCTTGTGGCAAACTGCAAACGGGACTTCTTATGGCTTTGTTTCAACAATGGCTTTCTTCTTGCCACTCTTCCATAAAAACCGATTTGTGGAGTGCACGACTAATAGTTGTCCTGTGGACAGAATCTCCCATCTGAGCTGTGGATCTCTGCAGCTCCTCCAGAGTTACCATCAGCCGCTTGGCTACTTCTCTGATCAATGCTCTCCTTGCCCGGCCTGTCAGTTTAGGTGGACGGCCATGTCTTGGTAGGTTTGCAGTTGTGCCATACTCTTTCCATTTTTGGATGATGGATTGAACAGTGCTCCGTGAGATGTTGAAAGCTTGGGATTTTTTTTATAACCTAACCCTGCTTTAAACTTCTCCACAACTTTATCCCTGACCTGTCTGGTGTGTACCTTGGGCTTCATGATGCCCATGGAACATTGTTTGTTCACTAATGTTCTCTAACAAACCTCTGAGGCCTTCACAGAACAACTGTATGTATACTGAGATTAGATTACACACAAGTGGACTCTATTTACTAATTAGGTGACTTCTGAAGGCAATTGGTTGCACTGGATTTTATTTAGGGGTATCAGAGTAAAGGGGGCTGAATACCTTTGCACGCCACACTTTTCAGTTTTTTATTTGTAAAAAGATTTGAAAACCATGTATCATTTTCCTTCCACTTCACAATTATGCGCCACTTAGTGTTGGTCTATCACACAAAATCCTAATAAAATACATTTACGTTCGTGGTTGTAACGTGACAAAATGTGGAAAAGTTCAAGGGGTATGAATACTTTTGCAAGCCACTGTATGTCTTCCTTAGTGAAGACAGAACCAAAGTAGTTATTCAATTGGTCTGCCATTTCCTTGTTCCCCTTGATCAATTCACCTGTTTCTGACTGCAAAGGACCTACATTTGTTTTTACTAATCTCTTTCTCTTCACATATCTATAAAAACTTTTGCAGTCAGTTTTTATGTTCCCTGCAAGTTTTCTTTCATAATCTATTTTCCTTTTCCTAATTAAGCCCTTTGTCCTCCTCTGCTTTCTGAATTTCTCCCAGTCCTCTGGTAGGCTGCTTTTTCTGGCTAATTTGTATGCTTCAGCTTTTGTTTTGATACTATCCCTGATTTCCCTTGTTATCCATGGATGCACTACCTGCCCTGATTTATTCTTTTGCCAAACTGGGATGAACAATTGTTGTAGTTTATCCATGCAGTCTTTAAATACCTTCCATAGCACATCCACTGTCAACCCTTTAAGAATCACTTGCCAGTCTATCTTGGCCAATTCACTTCTCATACCTTCAAAGTTACCTTTGTTTAAGTTCAGAACCCTTGTTTCTGACTTAATTATGTCACTCTCCATCCTAATGAAGAACTCAACCATATTATGGTCACTCTTCCCCAAGGGCCCCCATACAACAAGACTGCTAACTAACCCTTCCTCATTACTCAATGCCCATTCTAGAATAGCCTGCTATCGCGTTGGTTTCTCTACATGTTGGTTTCGAAAACTATCCCGTATACATTTCAAGAAATCCTCTTCCTCAGCACCCTTGCCCATTTGATTCACCCAATCTATATGTAGATTGAAGTCACCCATTATAACCGTTTTACCCTTGTTGCACGCAATTCTAATTTCCTGTTTGATCCCATGCCCAACTCCACTATTACTGTTAGGTGGCCTGTATACAACTCCCACTAGCGTTTTCTGCCCCTTAGAGTTTCGCAGTTCTACCCATTATCGATTCCACATCCTCCAAGTTAATGTCCTTCCCATCTATTGCATTAATCTCCTCTCTCACCAGCAACGCTACCCCACCTCCCTTTCCTTTCTGTCTATCCCTCCTGAATATTGAATATCCCTGGATGTTCAGCTCCCAGCTTGGTCCCCCTGGAGCCACGTCTCCGTGATCCCAACTATAGCATAGTCATTAATAGCTATCTGCACATTCAACTCATTCACCTTATTACGAATGCTCCTTGCATTGAGACACAAAGCCTTCAGGCTTGTTTTTACAACACTCTCACTACTTATACAATTATGTTGACAAGTGGTCCCTTTTGATTTTTGCCCTGGAAACTCACCACCTCTTATTCTCTGTTTATTTATTTTTTCTTCTTTCCCCCCTACATGTTGGGTCTGAGTGCTTCCCTTCTCTGCCTCCTGCCTCAGACCCTGTCTACTGGCTTTCTCTATTTGAGTCCTTCCCCCTAACCGTTCTAGTTTAAAGTGCCCCTGGTAGCCTTTGCAAATTTCCCTGCCAGGATACTGGTCCCCCTCAGGTTCAAGTGCAACCCGTCCTTTTTATACAGGTCACTCTTTCCCCAAAAGAGGTTCCATTGATCCAGAAACTTGAATCCCTGCCCTCTACACCAGTCCTTCAGCCAGGCATTTATCCTCCACCTTGCTCCATTTGTACTCTCGCTGTCGAGTGGAACAGGAAGTAATCCTGAGATTAAGGTGACAGAGGACAGATTTAAAAGGTCATGAGGGCCAACTTCTTTGCACAGGTGGTGTGTATATAGAATGATCTGCCAGGGGAAATGATTTAGATAAGGACAATACACATTTAAAAGACATTTGGAGAGGTAAATAGGAAAGATTTAGAGAGAAATGGGTCAATCATGAGCAAATGAGATTAGCTTAGATGGGCATCTTAGCCAGCATGGCAAGTTGGACACCGGGGCCTGTTTTCGTGATGTATAAGTCCTATGCCTCTAAATCAATGAAAAAACGTTGCTACTTGCATCATATTCTGAACCTTGCATCCTATCTTTCCGCCTTCATCACTTCCTTCAAGATAAAATTCAAATTGACTAAACGCTCTTTAACTTCATCTGTTTTGCAACCAGATCCTATCTGTCACCCAAGCAGCAGTGGTAGAATTTAACCTGTTATAGAAAAGATGTTGTCAAGCTGGAAAGGGTACGGAAAGATTTACGAGGATGTTGCCAGGACTCAAGGGTCTGAGCTACAGGGAGAGGTTGAGTAGGCTGGGACTCTATTCCTTGGAGCGCAGGAGGATTAGGGGTGATCTTATAGAGGTATATAAAATCATGAGAGGAATAGATCAGGTGCACAGAGTCACTTGCCCAGAGTAGGTGACCAGAGACCTAGACCAGAGGACATAGGTTTAAGGTGAAGTGGAAACAATTTAATAGGTATCTGAGGGGTAACTTTTTCACACAAAGGGTGGTGGGAGTATGGAACAAGCTGCCAGAGGAGATGGTTGAGGCAGGGACTATCCCAATGTTTAAGAAACAGTTAGACAGTACATGGATAGGACAGGTTTGGAGGGATATGGGCCAAACACAGGCAGGTGGGACTAGTGTACCTGGGAAATATTGGCAGGTTGGGCCGAAGAGCTTGTTTCCACACTGCATCACTCTATGACACTATGATGGCATCTGTTATTCCTTTTGAGAACCTTCTTAAAACCTATCTTTATTTGACTGTGCCTTTTGATACCTGACCTTCTGCTTAGTGATCCTCTGCCAAATGATTTCAAAAAGCCAACGCTGTGAAATGTAAAATGAAAACAAAAAATTGCTGAAAATAATCAGTAGGTCAAGCTACATCTGTGGGATGAGAAACAGAATGAGTGTTTCAGGTCAAATATCGGTCATCAGAACAATTTTTATTTTAGATTTTCAGCATCTGCAGTTTTTTAAAATGTGAGTTCAAAGTCTCTACAGACCTCATGAAATCAGTCATATGGTCAAACAGAACAGAAACAGGCCCTTTGGCTCACCACATCCATGCAGACCTTTTAGTCCATCTATATCAATTCCATTTTCCTTCTATGTCTTGCCTATTTATGTGGCTGACTCAATGCCTCTTAGAGAGAAGGCAGGTACAGGATACTGAATTGGTTGATCAGCCATGATCATATTGAATGGCGGTGCAGGCTCAAAGGGCCGAATGGCCTGCTCCTGCACCTAATTTCTATGTTTCTATGTTTAAATGATGGTATTATTTCTGATTCTACTTCCTCCTTCGGCAATACACTCCAAAAACAACCAAAAAACTACCTCCAAAATCCTGTTGAAACTATTTTCTCTCACATTAAACCTTTTAGTTTTTAGTTTAGTCTAGTTTTAATTTAGAGATACCACACGGAAACAGGCCCTTCGGCTCACCAAGTCCGCGCCAACCAGCAATCCCCGCACTCCTGAACACTAGGGATGATTTACATTTATACCAAAGCTAATTAACCTACAAACCTGTATGTCTAAGGAGTGAGGGAGGAAACGGACGATCTCTGTGAAAACTCCAGAAATGTTTAGGGCAGATATGGATTATTGATTAGTCCGGGTATCCAGGGTTATGGGGAGCAACCTGGTGAATGGGGTTAGGAGGGAGGGATAAATCAGCATATGTACAATATGCAGTTCAAACTCAACTGCAATAGATAGAGCAAAGGGGAAGAAGATACAGTACAGAATATAGTTCTTGGCATTGTAGCGCAACAGTTGCTTACACAATGTCCAAAGTCCTCAATGGGGATAGGTCTTCTTCTTGCGTATGGCGTGCACAGCCTAAAGTTGTAGGGAAACTTGTTCTATTTGATCTTATTTGATTATGCACGCCGAGTTGATTGCATATGACTAAACAGGGCGGACCTCATGAAGGTTGCAATCTCCCACCCCGTGAGGATAGGTGAATAAAACATTAATCCAGCTTATGGAAGGACCCACCATAAGCCTGATGGCAGAGGGTAAGAAGCTGTTCCTGAGTCTGGCAATGCTTCAGTGCCCTTTTCAACCTTCTGTACCTTTTGCCAGATAGGAGCAGGAGAAGCAAGGAATGATTGGGGTGGGACAAGTCTTTGATTATGTTCACTGTTTTTTCAAGGCAGCGTGAAGTGTAGATGGAGACAATGGTGGCAAGTCCAATCTGTGAGGTGGACTGGGCTACATCTACAACTCTCTGCAATTTGCTGTCTTGGATAGAGCTTATCCACCGGGTAACGCCACGGCAGTGGCTGCCTAGCCAGCAGCTCGTTAGTCCTTTCACCCTTTTTGTTATTTTTAGTGCATCTAAATGTATGTTGTAATGTTTCTTAGTCTTTTAGTCCGTGACACATCTCCAACTCCCCCCCCCAACCCAACCCCGTGGCCTACCAACTGGGCCGGAAACCATCCCAGAGCTTCAGCAGCAGACGCAGCATGAAATTACCATCACGGAGTGGGGATCGCCAGTGCTGGAGCACCGGAGTGTTGGGCCTGCTGACTTTAACACCGTGGAGCTGTGGTCTGCGGAGTTTCTAGCCTGACTTTAACATGGCGGAGCGGGGCGATTCCTTGCCGAGGATAGCCAGTGTTGGAGCTCTGGTAAGAAGCGGCCGATTCGGAAACTCGAAGCCGTGTGTTCTCATCCGTTCCGACGCCGGAGTTTCGATCATCCCGGCGAGAGGGCCTGTACATCGGGCCGTCCGTAGCGGCGACTGTGGAGGGTTCAAAGGCCCCGACCACGGGTGAACAGAAGAAGAGTGACTGAACTTTATTGCCTTCCATCACAGTGAGAAACGTTGATTTATGTTAAACTCTATTGTGTATTGTGTTCTTTTTATTCGTATGGCTGTATGGTAACTCAAATTTCACTGTACCAATTGGTGCATGTGACAATAAATGTGAACTTGAAGCGGTGGTGCAACCCAACACTGCTTTCTCCGGTCATCTGCAGATGTTTGTAAGAGTCACCAGAGACATGCCGAATTTCATCAGTCTCCTCCTGAAGTAGAGGTTGGTGTGCCTTCTTGGCCGTCGCATCAATGTGGTTGGTCTACGACAGATCCTTGGTAATATTAATGTCAAGGAACTTGAAGACCTCATCCATTTCCACATCTACACCATTGATGCTTATGGGGGGCAAGTGCTCCACCATGGTTCCTGAAGTCAATATCTAGCTCCTTCATCTTGCTGAGGGAGAGGTTATTGTCCTGTCACTATGTTCTCTCACTCCTTCCAGTACTCCATCTCGTCACTAATTGCGATTCGGCCCACCACAGCGGTGTCGTCGACCAACTTGGAAATGGAATTAGAGCTGAATTTGGCCGTACAGTTGCGAGTGTATTAGGGAACTAAGAAAACATTCTTGTGGGCACCAGTGTTGAGAATTATTGCAGAGGAGATTTTGTCACCTATGTCTTCACTGAATGATATCTGTGGTTCAGAAAGTCGAGGGTCTAAAGACTGAGAGGGAAGCTGATTCCTAAGTCCTGAAGTATGAAGATGAGTTTGGATGGGATTATGGTGTTGAAGGCAGAGCTATAGCTGATGAATAGTCTAACGTCGGCGGTCTTGTTGTCTAGGTGTTCTATAGATTAGCTTAGGGGCAGACAGGTGGTGTCTGGTGTAGACTTGTTTCGATGGTAAGCATCAAGGCTGGCTAGAAGGCTAGAGTTAATGTGTGCCATCTAGTGTTGATGGCCTTGGTCGGCATGGGTAAGCTAGGCTGATGGGCCTGTTTCCGTGCTGTATGACTCTATTGACTAGGACCTCCCAAGTGCCAGGGGCTTAAATGTGAAGGAATTTGTTAGGTGTCCAGAGATGACAAATGGGATTGAATGTGTTGAAAAGCCTTTTCCTATGCTATATTAATCTGTGGTCTATGTCCCAGTATGTAGATAAGTAAGTCCCAGCCTTTCTCCAAAGACCTACAGGTTTGTAGGTTAATTGGCTTGGTATAATTGAAAATTGTCCCTAGTGTGTAGGATAGCATTAGAGTGCAGGGTCAGGGTGGACTCAGTGGGCCGAAGGGTCAGTTTCCACACTGTATCTCTAAACTAAACTATTGACCCAATCTCTTTAATCTCTTCTCATAGGGCAATAAAAAGCACATTCACTGCCCAAACACCATCCCGGTAATCAATCAATATTCAATCATATCCTTCAATCCATGGGGGATATTAGACCTCCTCACAATATTCTAGAGCTCCACTTAATTTCAGTCGTTTGTGCTCAAAGCCTCTGGCACTAAATGGACAATATTGTTTGCTATTCTAATTGCTATAAGCAGCGGCAAGGTAATTTTAAGGGACAAAAGAACACAAAGTGCTGGAATACTTCAGCTGGTCAGGCAACATCAACTTTAACTTTAAGGGAGTCATGAACCTTCTCACGTAGCAAACAACTAACAATGGACTGCTTCCTTCATCATCGTTACTTTTTCACATAACTTTCATTCATTTGTTCTATATCGCTCTACATCACTGTCTCGCCTGTCCCGCTGAGCATTTTGTGTCTCTCTTCATGAACAGGGATATCCCGGTCGCCCGGAACAGTAACACCTTGCATGTGTGCAGACACAAAAAGCTGGAGAAACTCAGCAGGTCAGGCAGCATCTCTGGAGAAAAGGAATAGGTGATGTTTCGGGTCGAGACCCTTCTTCAGCAATTAGAATAGCAAAAAGTATTGGCCATTCATCAGCAGCGGCTTTGAGCACAAAAGACTGAAATCAAGTAAACCCCTAGAATATTGTAGGTAGGCACAAAATGCTGGAGTAACTCAGTGGGACAGGCAGTATCTCTGGACTTTCGGGTTGAGACTCTTCTTCAGACTGATGTCAGGGGAGAGGGCGAGACAGAGATAGAATGTAGTCAGAGACAGTAAGACTGGTCGGAGAACTGGGAAGGGGAGGGGATGGAGAGAGAGGGAAAGCAAGTGCTGTCTGAAGTTAGAGAAGTCAATGTTCATACCGCTGGGGTGTAAGCTACCCAATCCAAATATGAGGTACTGTCCCTCCAATTTCCGCTGGGCCTCACTGACAATAGAGGAGGCCCAGGAGAGATAGGTCAGTTTGGGAATGGGAGGGGGAGTTGAAGTCCTGCGCAACCGGGAGATCTGCTAGGTTAAGGCGAACTGAATGGAGATGTTCACCGAAACGATCACCGAGCCTGCGCTTGGTCTCGCCGATGTACAGGAGTTGACGAGGTTGGAGGAGGTGCAAGTGAACCTCTGCCTCACCTGGAAAACTATCGGGGTCGGATGGAGTCGAGGGGGGAGGTAAAGGGATAGGTGTTGCAGATGTAGGGGAAAGTACCTGGGAGGGGGTGGTTTGGGTGGGAAGGGACGAGTTGACCAGGTAGTTGTGGAGGGAACGTAGCTGCGGAAAGCAGAAAGGGGTGGAGATGGGAAGATGTGGTCAGTAGTGGGATCCCGATGGAGGTGGCGAAATGTTGGAGGATTATATGCTGCAAGCGATGGCTGATGGGGTGAGAGGTGGGGGCAAGGGGGACCCTGTCCTTGTTACCAATGGGGGGGAGGGGGAGCAAGAGGGAGCTGCGGGATATCGAGGAGACCCAAGTGAGAGCCTCATGTATAATGGAAGAGGGGAACCCCCTTTCCTAAAGAATGAGGACATCTCCGATGACCTGGTATGGAAAACCTCATCCTAGGCGCTGATGCGGCGTAGATGGAGGAATTGGGAGTAGGGGATAGACTCTTTACAGGAAGCAGGGTGCGAAAAATATTGTGTTAGGACGGTCTGGACCCCAAAGGTCAACTATTCCTTTTCTCCAGAGATGCTGTCTAACCCGCTGAGTTACTCCAGCTTTTGTGTTTATCTTCGGTTTAAACCAGCATTAGCAGTTCCATCCTACACACACCTTACGTTATACTGTTTATCATACTTATAATTTCTTGATGGGAGTACCGAATGAGAAAGAAATGCACACTGTTAAAGGTTGATTACTAGAGGCTGGTTGAAATCTTCCGCGAATAGTATCCAATACCTAATTCCTACCTCGTCAATTTGTCTAATTGTTTCTCCCTTCAATTCCCTTTCACTAATTTGCAATCGATTTAATGGGCAATAGATGGTTTATTTTCGTTCGACTCAATGTGAATCTAAAGAGGTTCTCTTGCAACTGTTCTCTTTAATCTGTACAGCTACACCGCCTCTCCCTTTCCTCCCTAAACACGCTAGTTTTTATTCTCACCAACTGCTGAACTGCATTTGAATGTCCAATTATAAATCGACCGAAACCTTCTCGCTTAGGATTCTCAGCATTACTCATCACGCCTTCTTCACTTCTTCAAAATGCCATGGCGTGTAACAGGAACGGCCGGACCGTACTGTGTATTTTTTTTGTTGTTCTTGCTGGTGATCTGCCTGCAAAAAGACCTTGCAGCAAAGCCGTCTGAAGCGAAACTAGAAGGCCCTGTGATAACCAGCCACCCAAGCACACCCCTTCACGACACGGAAGAGAACTGGCGACTGCCAAAGCCTGATCTGATGGAAAGAAGGATGACCCTACAGTTTAAAGTACTGATATGGAATAGTGATAACCAAGGCGAGAAGGTGCACCACTGGGAACATTTCCATGTGGATGGGAAAGTTACATGGACAAGAAAACTCACAGCTGAGAAACCCGCCTGCAGCCGGGTCGGTGGTAAGGACTTTGCGCTTATAAAAACGGTCCAGTGCAGGAAGGAACTGCAGATGCTGGTTTACACCGTAGACACAAAATGCTGGAGTAACTCTGCGGGACAGGCAGCATCTCTGGAGTGAAGAAATGGATGATGTTTCGGGTCGAGACCCTAATTCGTCACCCATTCCTTCTCTCCAGAAATGATGCCTGACGAGCTGTGTTACTCCAGCATTTTGTGTCTATCTTCTAAAAAATGGTCCGATTACTGTGATACTTGCAGATTGACCTCCCCGTTCGGTTGTGATAACATCTTGCAACACACTATCCAGCCTGGATCTGGACATCCTTGGACATATAGCGAGGCCGTCACGCCCAAGGTCCAGAAACAAAGTAGGTGGTTCAAGATTCAAGAGAGTTTATTGTCATGTGGCCCAGATAGGACAATGAAATTCTTGCTTTGCTTCAGCACAACAGAATTATAGAAGGCATGATTACGGAACAGATCAGTGTGTCCATATACCATTGTATAAATATATACACACATGAATAAATAAAACAGATAAAGTACAAATAAACAGATAATGGGCTATTAATGTTCAGACTTTTGTTTGAGTTCAGTTCAACTTTGGTTGACCATAAGGACATAAAATAGATGAGGGGTGGTGGGGGCAGGGTAGAACATAGCAAGGTTCAGCAGCATAATCAGGAAGGGCTGAGGCACTGACACTGGCTCTGAGGCACTGACACTGGCTCTGAGGCTCAGCAGGGAAGGGGGTCGTCAGGCGGAGGCATCATAGTACGTGACTCTTCAGAGTTGCAGACAGGAGATACAGTGGCTCCTGGATAGTGTGCTGCCTCTCTGGTACCAGGGCCCGGGACATCTCAGAGTGGCTGCATGACATCCTCAAGGGGGAGATTGATACAAAAAGCTGGAGTAACTCAGCGGTTCAGACAGCATTTCTGGAAAACAGAAATAGGTGACGTTTCGTTATGCCCTCTTGTGTTTAACATTTCTCTCCTTGGATAAAGACTATTTACCCTAGGCATATCTCTCATAACTCTATAAACTCCTGGCAGGTTATCCCTCGGCCTCTGATGCTCCAGTAAAAACAATTTAATGTTGTCTGCATCTTCTTATAGTTAATACTAGACTAAGTGGGATCAGTTGGGTCCCAGCACCACATGGGAGGGCTGGTCCCCCAACGATATTCCACCTCTCCACCAATTCCAATATTTGGGGGGGGGGGGGGAGGGCTTTCTGGAGCACTAGTACGGGTGTTGTGGGCTGAAGGGACTGGTTTCCAGAGGGCTAGTATGGACATTGTGGGCCTAATGGATTCTTGGGCTGGCAGCTCAGTCACACAAGCCTGTTGCACTGGCAGCTCATCCACTCACGGCTGGTGGGCAGGCAGTTGACTCACGACTATTCCTTGAAATTCCACTTCAAGCAGGGTGCAAGGCCACCAAATTCAAGTGCAATTTCATACCATTTCAAGCAGGGTGCAAGGCCACTTGGTTCTTGGTTACTTGGTCCTCCAAAATATTCCAACTGGAATTTAAACTGGAGGGGGTGAAGGGAGGGGTTTAGCCAGAGAGGATTATTGGGAAGAAAATGCCACTAAAGACAGTGAGTAGTGACCTCTCCCTCCACATCTTGCTGAGACTGAATCACGCCCACATTTCTGGGTTTTATAGTCCTCCCCCTCCCACCAGAAGGGGCATGGCCTTCATGGCGTGATTGACAGGAGAGAGAATCTCAACATTTTTAAAACACTAATAACTCTTTTATTTTTCATCGATGGGAAAATTCCTCAGCACCTGATGAGCGGAGGGGGACTCTGAACAAGGTGGCCAAAAATCACAGCCGTACGTGGTAACGTTTTTTTTTTTCAAAAATCAATATAAAGCGCAAACAGGAAGTGGTCAAGATTAGACTTTTAATTATATGGAAGGCAAGGCAACTTTAATTGGGCAAGGCAACTTTAATTAGGCAAGGCAACTTTAATTAGACAACACAGCTTTAGCATTTCCAAACCATAGGCAACAATGTTTTAGCATTTCCAAACCAAAGACAACACAGCTTTAGCATTTCCAAACCAAAGGCAACACAGCTTTAGCATTTCAATTTTCAGTAAAACCACTCACAGTTTAGTAGACATGTGTTCAGTGTTATTCACAGCTCAGACTGAGAGACGTCACCCTCTTGCTCCCCCATCTTGCAGAGACTGACTGAGGCACTCAACACTTCCGGGATTTATAGTCCCTCCGGAAGGGGCATGGCCTTCAGGAGAGAGAATCTCAACATTTTTTAAACACTAATAACTCTTATTTTTCATCGATGGGAAAAATCCTCTTGTCCTGCGCAGCGGAGGGGGACTCTGAGTAAGATGGTCAAAAATCACAGCTGTAAGTGGCAGCGTTTTTTCTAAAATCAATATACAGAACAACAGGAAGTGGTCAAGATCAGACTTTTAGTAAAATAGACACGCCAATCCAGGCAACATTCCAATAACCACAAAAAACTGGAGTAATTCAGCGGGTCAGACAGCATCTCTGGAGAAAAGGAATAGGTGACGTATCAGGTTGAGATCCTTCTTCAGACCCAAAACGTCACCTATTCCTTTTCTCCAGCGATGCTGTCTGACCCGCAGAGTTGGAGTAACTTTTTGTGTCTATCTTTGGTTTAAACCAGCATCTGCAGTTATTTCCTACACTTCTCAAGGGGGAGGTTGAGCAGTTGGAAGTTGTTGTGCATCTGGGCACAAATGACATTGGTAGGAAAAGGAACACAATATGGCAATATAAGTATAGGGAGTTAGGTAAATGGCTAAAAAGCAGGATTTTCAGAATAGTGATCTCTGGATTGCAACACTGCCACATACTAGTGAGGGTGGGAACAGGAAGACAAGGGGGATTAAAGTGTGGCTGAGGAGTTGGTGCAGGGAGCTGGGATTCAGATTTGTGGACCATGGGATCTCTTCTGGGTCATAGGTGACCTGTACCTTAACTGGAGGGGAACCAATATCCTGGCAGGCACACTCGCTGTTGTTACATAGGTTTAAACTAGATTGGCAGGGTGTGGGATCCTATGCAGGACCAAGACAGGTGAGAGGCTGGAAATCGATATGAATGGTGATGAAAGAAAGTTCAGTGGACAGAATAGGCAGGGAGTGAAGAAAGGCTGCTGATTTGAATTACACTTATTTTAATGCAAGAAGTCTGATGGATAAGGCAGATGTGGATAGGTACTCTCAGAGTGTGGACAGGCAGCTGGGACTTTGTAGCCATTTCAGAAACCTGGTTAAGCGAGGGGAAGGAGCAGCACCTCAATGTTCCAGGGTACAAATGCTTCAGGAGAGATAGACATGGGGGTAAAGGAGGAAGGGGCATTGAATTATTGATTAAGAAGGGTGTCATGACAGTGGTCAGATATGACATTACTAATATTTTTTCCAGAGAGGCTATATGTGTGAAGCTGAGAAATAAGAAAGGGATGATCACCTTGTTGGGAGTTTACTACAGGCCCCCAAATAGTCAATGGGAATTAGAAGAGCAAATATGCCAGGATATTGCAGACAGCTCCAGAACGAACAATTATGTCATAGAGGATTTTAACTTTCCCAATATTGACTGTGAATATCATGGTGAAAAAGGTTCAGATGGGGCAAAATTTGTCAAATGTGCTCAGGAAAATGTCCATGTAATATGTAGATGGCCCGACACAGGAGAGGCTAATGGTTGATCTGGTCTTAGGAAATTGGGAGAAGCACGTGGATGAAGTGTTCGTGAATGAGCCTTTTGGGACTAGTGACCACTGTTCTATCAGGTTTAAGAAAATAACAGAAGGAGACGCAGTGGGTCCATAAATTAAAATTCTAAATAGGGGCAAGGCCAACTTTGAAGGGATTAGACAGGACCTTTCTCAAGTTGATTGGAGCAGGTTGTTTGAAGGAATAACAAGATAAATTGCGGTTCTGGTCAAGAATAAGAAGGAAGCACGGGTCAGGTATAAGCAGTTGGGATCAAGTGTATCCCTGAAGGAGTTTTGGGATCTGAGGATTACGCGAAAAAAGGAAATCCGAAGGGCAAAAAGGGAACAGGAGATCATTTTGGTAGATATTATTAGGGATAATCATGTGATTTTAAAGTACATTAAAGGAAAAATGGAACTAGAGAGAGAATCGAGCCCCTCGGGAATCAAAGAATTTGGAGCCGCAGGAGATGAGCAAGATCTTCAGTGAGTATTCCCCCTTTGTTTGTACGGTGGAGAAAGATATGTGGACTGGGGAGCTTGGGGCAGCCAGCATTATGGTCGCTGAAGGTCCTAAACTGTATGAGGATAGACAAATCTCCTGGGCCTGATCAGATATATTTGAGGACACTGTGGAAGCCAGAGAGGAATTGCAGGTGCCCTGTCTGAGATTTTAAGTTATCATTAAATAAGGGTGAGGTGCTGGAAGACTGGAGGGGGCAAATGTAGTGCCTCACTTTAAGAAGGGCTGCAGAGAAAAGCCTCTGAACCATAGGCCAGTGAGTCTAACATCTGTGGTTGGAAAGTTTCTAGAGCATATTCTGAGGGATAATTATATATGCATTTAGATGGGCAATGGCTGATTAGGTATAGTCAGCATGGCTTTAGACATGGGAGATTGTGGCTCATAAATCTGATTGAGATGAGAACAATGATGATCAACTTGGATGAAGAGGGAAATTGAGGCTTTAGTCAGGAGTAAGAAGGTGACATGGGACAGATATAGGCAGCTAGGATCAAGTGGAGGAGTTTCAGGAACTAAGGAGCAAGCTAAAATTGTAAGATTAAACGAGAAACTTACCAAGTTTGAAGGTTGATCTGTATTTTACGAGGAGTCGCGGTGAGGGATTTCGTGAAGACCCCGCCAGCACGCATGCGCGGCATCCTTCAAAGCAGCGGTGTGGAATCACAGAAACAAATCATGACTAAAAATAGTAATATAAAAAATGTAGAACTTCCTGGTTGACCTTATGATAGAGGGTGGGAGCGGTGGGCATGAAATCCCTCACCGCGACTCCTCGTAAAATACAGATCAACCTTCAAACTTGGTAAGTTCTCGTTTAATCTTACTATTTTACTTCGGAGTCACGTGAAATACGCCATTCTGATGGAGGAAGGCTGTTAATGGAGTTCAGTCGAAACTGGCTGAAAAATCAACACAATTTATTAATCAAATAAACAACAAATAACCCCTAATTCGGGGACATTCACTGAGCGGTTCCCAGGATAGCTTCTGCGAATGTCGCAGGGGCGACCAGTGGCTTGTTATAGAACTGTTGAAAGGTTTCTTCATTGGCCCAGCCTGCAGTGGCAAGAATGTGGTCCATGGGCACCTCCATGGCCCTCGCCGCTGATGTGGATGCATCCCTCGTGGAATGAGACTTAAAAACGTCAGTAGCAACTCCTGCTGCATCCAAAACCACCCTGAGCCACCTGGCGATAGTCTGTGTAGTCACCCGATGATGCGGAGGTTTATGACTGATGAGGAGCCCCTGTTCCTTCATCCTGATAACTCCGGTAACTCGGATGTAGTGGTGGAGATGGGTGACAATGCAGAGAGTGGCATCTACAGGGTACGCCCGAAATTCCAACTGCAGCCCATGCGCCCCTGGCCTGTGCTGCTTCAATAATTCTTTGACAATGAAATTTATTTGACCAGGGGTGGCCACCATGCTGTCCAGTCGCAGTTTTCGTAACATCTGGACTCGTTGGGCTGTAGTCAGTGCCTTCAGCATCACCACCTTGAGGGTGAGCTGTTTCAGTGGTAGCTCATCCATTGGAGCCCAGCTCCTTAGTAGGGTCAGCACGATCCCCACATCCCACGTTACTGTATATCTGGGTCACGGAGGGTTGGTGTTGAACACTCCCCTCATTAGCTTAGACACCAGGTGGTTGGAGCTGATACCTATATCCAGGTATGAGGACAGCGCACTCCTGACGCTGTTAATGGCACTGTAGCTGAGGCCAGCATCGAAATGGAGGCCCGCTAGAAACTCCAGGACATCTGGTATTGTTGCCGAGTTTGAAGTCTTGTTGGTCCGGGCACAGAATGCCTCCCATTTTCTGATCTGGGTGAGGTACTGTTTCCGAGTTGACTCTCAGCATGATGCGGCGATAAGGTCTATGGCTCGTGAAGAGATGCCTGCCCGGATGAGTGGTCTTTTCAAAACCTGCAGGCCAACAAGTTTAAATGACCATGGCAAGGATGACTAACCCCCGTAATGGGGTGAGTAATCAATTTGGGGTGTTTCCCAATCGCCATCCATGGTTGTTTTAAAATTTTAACGACCATCGGGTACCATGGTTGTGTAGGCCAGTCGGGAATGATCAATATGCCAGTTGCAGAGTCTAATTTAATTTTCTGCAATACCCGACTGATGAGGCAAAATGGGGGAAAAGCGTAGCAAAACCATTTCCCCCAATGGATAGAAAACGCATCCATTGCTATTGCCCCAGGGTCTGGTTCCCATGACACATACGTTGGTATCTGATGGTTCAGCCTGGACGCAAATAGGTCAATATCTGGTGTCCCAAAATGAGCTATAATATCTCCAAAAATTTGGGGGTTCAACATCCACTCGATGTTGTCATTGAAGACTCGTGACCTGGTGTCCGCCACTGTATTAAGCTTCCCAGGCAAATAGGTCGCAGTAATCCAAATATTTCTTTCAATGCACCAGTGCCAAATTGTATTAGCCAATTCATCACAAGATAGCGACCTGATACCACCCATATGATTGATGTAAGCCACCACTGTAGTATTATCTATTTGAAGGCGGACATGTAAATCCCGTGAATTAGTACAGTAAGCCCGCAATCCATGAAATGCCCCCAGCATTTCTATATAGTTTATCCCATGTGACTCCAGGAAGGTAGACTCATGAGAGTTCCATCTGCCACCACAACTGGACATTGTATCAGTTGCTCCCCAGCCTTGTGCATTTGCGTCAGTTTGTAGCACAACATCTGGGTTGCTCACTATGATGGGTCTATGACACTCTCTAATATTGTCAACCCACCATTGTAGCTCGTTTCTAGCTTCCGGTGGTAACCGAATTGGCCGATCAAAAAGTGCCCAGCATTTGATCTTTGTAAATTTCGGTAGTGCAGCTGGGAATGTAGCTACCAATTTGCCTATAACTTTTGCTGTTTGCCAAATGGTCGGTACCCTGGCGCAAGCAAGATTGTGGCACTCTTCTATTATAGCAGTAGCTTTATTAATTGGGATGGTAATCTTCATTAAATTGGTGTCTAGGGTGAACCCCAAATAATCCATAACCCGTACCGGGATGCAATTTTGATTTGTCTGGATGGATTACAAACCCCAGCTTCTCGAACAGAGCCTTGGTTGCAGCCACTCCTTGAATATGTCCAAGAAAGCCCGTAATCGCCCACCTATTCGTGCAGGAGGAGATGCTACGGCGTGAGAGGAACCAGACCCCCTTACCTCCATGGTTAACGGCGGTTCCGTACGTACGGTGTTTTGGGTGGACGTTGTGGAGGTTGACGGGGCGGCGGCCGCATTTTCCATGCAGGCCGCTGTTGGCCTTGCCCTAAAAAAGGTTGTTGTGTTTGATGAGATGGAGGTAGGTAGGATCTTTGTGCCCTATCCGGCAGCCGTGGTTTCCAAGTTGTATTAGGCTGTTGCCGGTGATATGGGTGAAGTCTGGCCGATGGAGGTTTCATGAGGCCCGCTGTTTTGGCCTCCTCGTCCAGTTCCTTCACCTGTTTGGACAGGTCTCCGAATAACTGATGCGGCGGTGGAGCGGTTGATGGTCGGCACAACCACGCGAATTTGGGGTTGAGTGTGGGCTTTATGGAGCTCTTACGCAGGCAGTTTATCTCATATTGGGCGTTGCATAGGAGTGCCAGTGCATCTTGCTGTTCACTGGACACATTATCTCCGTCCAGGGTCCTAGCAAACGCCGTTATGCCCTTTGAGAGGAACTTTAAGATACGCTGGAGGCGGACATCCTGCATCCTGGTGGCCGTACTCAAGTGTCCCCAGATCTGGGCATTAACCAAGGGCACACTGAGGTTGATGCAGTTCTCGGGCGGTTTTATTTTCTCCAAGGTATCATTGAGAACCTGACTCTGAAGTTGGTGCGTAGTCAGGTAATCAATGGTGCCCGCCAATTTGTGGTGCAGAGGTTCACCTGTCTGGGTGGTAGCGGCAAACTTACTCACCACATCCAGCATATCCTCCTCATGCTCTGGCTCAGCGGTCACTGGCTGTCCCGGGTCGTCTTCAAACGCAGCAGCTGGGCAATCACTCACGCTTCTGGCTGGAGACGATGAGATGCTGAATGGGGTCCTCGCACGGCTAGTGGATGCCCGCGAGTCCCGCTCTTCTCGATCCCGGTCCCGCTGGAGGAGTTGCTCCACTAAGAGCTCCAACCGCTCAATGCGACCGTCCCTGCTATCTGCAGCGGACAAGCCGGCCTCCCCAGGCCCTGCGAATTCACTGGGGCTTCCACCATCGGACCACACCCCCTTAGGGTGCTGTCTAGGGTCCAATGGCAGGTTGTCGTGACCTACAGCCCAAGTAGGATCATACGACTCCCGCACGGACTCTCCGCTAGTCTGTCTTCTCCCAGGCTGTGGCGGCCCCCCTGTCTGATATGAAGGCAGGTGAGTTGAATCGGCGCCGGCCCCCGGAACCTGGCTCCCCGGAGTCCGTGCAGGCTTACCTCCACACTTGCCCATCTTTTGGCGTGGAGGCGCATGGTCGGCCGCTCCCAGAGCTGAGCTGACCGACCGCTTCCTGCTGCCACCTCCGCCCTTGACCGCAGCCTGACGGGGTGTGTTGTCGCCGGTATCTGCTCCAGCAGGCCTACACGACGCAGCAGTGATATTGCCAGACTGCACTACGGCAGATCTCCCTGGCAGCGGTACGTTATGCACATTTGCAGGGCTCCCCTGTCGTGCAGCTGTCCCCCGGCCCAGCCCCCTTGGGTCTTCTGGAGCTCGGGGAGGGGTTGCTTGTGGAAAGCGAGACCCCTTGCCACATACCTGTTTTCCCCCTCTTCTCTTGGGGGAAGGGGGCACGAAGTCTGGATCCATATCCAGCTCCGGCGCAGTAAACCACTCGGGTGAGTCGGCCCCTGAATCAGCGGGAGCGCCCGACTTCCGCAATCCAGCCCCCACATGCCTCGAAGCTGCCGGTGTTGCTTGCAGCTCCGGGGACAAGGGCCTTTGGCTGGTCGAGGCTCGGCTCCTCGATAGCGTCGCCTTCCTCTTGCCCTTGTCCATCCTGTGGAGTAAAAGTAAATAATTACCTGCCGACCTTATGAAGGAGCCGGAGGAGAGAGCGCACTCCCCCCCCCAGCCTGCCGATGCAAATGCGCGCGACGATATGCCGCACATGCGTGCTGTCGGGGTCTTCACGAAGTCACTCACGTGACTCCGAAGTAAAAAACAAAATCTGAAGGGCAATAAAGCTACAGGAGATCACTGGCAGATAACATTAAAGATAATCCCTAGAGATTTTATAAGTACATAAAGGAAAAAAGAGTGACCAGAGAGAGAGTGGGACCGCTCAGGAATCAAAGCTGTGCATGGAGCCAGAGAAGACGGGCAAGGTCCTCAATACGTATTTGTCCTCTGTTTGTCCCGTAGAGAAAGACATGAGAACTGAGGAGCTCGGGGCAATCACTGGGAGTATCTTGAGTGCAGTCAGTATTTCAGTCGAAGAGGTGCAGAAGGTCTTGATGCGTATGAAGATAGACAAATCTCAGATATATCCGAGGACGCTGTGGGAAGTTAGAGAGGAAATTGCAGGAGCCCTGTCAGAGACCTATGAGTCATCATCAAATACTGATGAGGTGCCAGAAGACTGGAGAGTGGCAAATGTTTCTCTATTCAAGAAGGGCTGTAGGGAAAAATCTGGGAACTACACTCCAGTGAGGTTAACATCTGTGGTCAGAAAGCTACTGGAGAGTATTCTGAGGGTTAAGATATACTATACATGCATTTACTGTAGATAGACAATGACTGATTAGGGATAGTCAGTACGTGGGAGGTTGTGTCTCATTAATTTCGATGTTGTGACCAATAAGGTTGATGAAGGCAGAGCTGTCGATGTTGTATATATGGATTTCAGCAAAGAATTTGACAACCTTCTGCATGGTAGGCTGTTCTGGAAGGTTAGATTGCATGGGATCCAAGGAGAGATAGCTGAATGGGTGGAAATTTGACTTCATAGGAGGAAGCAGAGGGTGATGATGGAAGGTTGTTTTTTGGACTGGAAGCCTGTGAACAGTGGTGTGTTTCAGGGTTCGATGCTTGGCCCATTGCTGTTTGTCATCTATATCAATGATTGGGATGAGAAGGTGCAAGGCATGATTTGCAAGTTTGCAGATGACACTAAAGTGGTTGTATTGTAAATAGTGAAGATGGTTGTCAAAAATTGCAGCAGGATATTGATCAGTTGGGCAGATCAACTGAGGGATTGTTGATGGAGTTTAATGCACAGTCATTTGAGGTGTTGCATTTTGAGAAGTCAAACCAGAGCAAAACATACACAGTGAATGGCAGGGCCCAGGGGAATGCCGTAGAACTGAGTGATCTAAGAGTGCTGGTGCATCATTTGTTAAAAGTGACATCGCAGGTAGATGGGTTGGTCAAAAATCCTTTCAGCATACAAGCCTTCATTAGTCAGAGTATTGAATACAGAAGTTGGGAGGTTGTTTTAGAGTTGTACAATACATTGTACAAATTCAGAGTTAAAGGACATTCTTTTAGGGAGGAAATGAGGAGAAATGTCTTTAGTCAGAGGGTGGTGAATCTATGGAATTATTTGCCACAGAAGGCTGTAGATGCCAAGTCAGTGGATATTTTTAAGGCAGAGATAGATAGATTAGTACAGGTGTCAGCGATTATGGGGAGAAGGCAGGACAATGGGGTTAGGAGGGAGGGATAGACCAGACATGATTGAATGGTGGGAGTAGACTTGACGTGCCAAATGGCCTAATTCCACTCGTATCACTTATGACCTTATGACATTGGTGAGGCCACTATAAGTGTTGTGTTCAGTTTTCGTCACCCTGTTATAGGAAAGATGTTAAGCTGGAAAGGGCGCAGGGAAGATTTACGAAGATGCCACTTGGACTGGAGGGACTGAGCTAGAGGAAGAGGTTGAGCAGGCTAGGACTTTTTTCCTTGGAGCGCAGGAGGATGAGAGCTGCTCTTATAGAGCTCTATAGGAACATGGGAGGAATGGATATGGTAAATACACAGTTTTTTTACCCAGACTAGGGCAATCAAGAACCCAAGGACATAAGTTAAGCTGGGGGGGGGGGGGGGGGGGGGGGGTATTTAATAGGAACCCGAGGGACAATTTTATTTTGACATTAAAGGTGGTGGGTACATGGAACCAACTGCCAGAGTATGTAGTTGCGGCAGGTGCTATCGCAACGTTAAAAAAAAACCATTTGGACAGGTGCATGGGTAGAAAAGGTTTAGAGGAATATGGGCCAACTGCAGAGAGTTGCGACGTGTGGATGGGACATGTTAGTCGGCGTGGGCTAGTTGGGCGGAAGGGCCTGTTTCCATGCAGTATGACTGAGCAGGGAGCTGAATATGTGCAGATGCTCTCGTTGGCAACGAGGACGCCCGCATTTCGTTGTGATCTGTGAAACCCCCAAAAGTTCAAACACATTTCAACAACACCCTGCCGAAACTGCCCGCTCTCCAGTTTACCAGCAGGCAAAGAAATCCCCCGCCGCTTGCAGACTTCATTTACATAAAACCACCGCAAACACAAGCCGAGTGGAAAAAAAAACGGAAATGTAAAATGTACAGGCTTTACACAGTCCACGCAGCTTCGCTTCGAACAGAACCGCACCTTCTCTAGTGTCCGAATTAATTTTACACCAGTTGAAGTCTTGATAGCAGATCACAATCGCGAAATGATTCAACGGTTTACCGCGGCGGGTAAGTGTTCTATATTTGCGTTGCTTATCTGCGGGGAACCGGGCTCAAATATGTACGAAACTTGCATATTCGCCTCTTGGAAATGTAGAACCATGTAGCAGCATTGTGTTCACGAACAAGTCCTCCGCATTACAAAGGTCTTTGAAGTAATGCGACATGCTAACTTTGATATGCTATGGGTTTAAACCCTTAATCGTAAGGGTTAAGGGTTTCACCCTTAAAATTTTAGTGTTAAAAGATGAACCCTAAATCACTTGAAGGGTTTCAACCCTTAATCTTTCAACACGGAAATGCCAGTGATGTGGAGACACCGGGGAAAGATGTTGGGGGGATAAAAACCCCAAGCGGCTGTGGAAACCCGATGTGGACAATTTGTGAAGGAAAATGGGCTGTGATCTGTTCATCCAAAGGCTGTAGTACAATCCGTCAGAATCTATTCCGGACCAGTCCACGTTAACGAATACTGCTCAAAGGGGAAAAATATGAGAGTCACCACGAGTTTGTCAGGAGTTGGGAGGAAATAAGGAGCCTTACATCATAAAGCGGTATAATCAGTGAAATATTCTATTTTATAAACGTTATATAAACGAATGCAAACCCAATGTTAGCATTTATTTCAAGACGGCCAGAATACCAAAAAACAGGGATGTAATGCTGAGGCACTATAAGGCGCAGGTAAGCCGCGCAGTCGGCGTGGGCTATGGGCGGAATGGCCGCATATTGTGAGCAATTTTGGCCACCATATCTGAAAAAGGGTGTGCTGGCTCCGGAGAGGGTCCAGAGAAGGTTTACAAGAATGATCCCAAGAATTAGTAGGTTAACATATAATGAGTGCTTGACGGCACTGGGCATATACTCGCTGGAGTTTAGAAGAATGAAGGGGGGAACCACATTGAAACGTACAGAATAGTGAAAGGCTTGAAGAGAGTGAATGTGGAGAGGGTGTTTCCACCAGTGGGAGTGTCTAGGAATAGAGGGCATAGCCTCAGAACTAAAGGACGTTATTTGAGGAAGGAGATGAGGAATAATGTCTTTGATCGGAGGGTGATGAATCTCTGGAATTCTTTGCCACAGAAGGCTGTGGAGACCAAGTCAGTGGATATATTTAAGGCAGAGATAGATTCTTGATTAGTACGAGTGTCAGAGGTAATGTGGAGAAGGGGGAGAATGGGGTTAGGAGGGAGAGATAGATCAGCCATGATTAAATGGCAGAGTCGACTTGATGGGCCGAATTGCCTAATTCTGCTTCTATCACATGATCTAAAAATCTTATGATCTTATGATGACCATATCAAAATTGTAGTTATGGTACTGAACAGATTGCAATAGGAAGTGAGGGAAATGATTGTGTTAATGATCAAGAGAAACCAAACATTCAAATGCAGATGGCTTTCAATGCTTTACTAAACCCACATTTGGCAACTTTGTACGTCTGGTTGCAGAAGAACACACTTCGCATATGAGGGTGTCATGGAACTTGGCCACCTTTTAATAGGACACAATGCTGTTGATAATCTCCATGTTAATGTTTATGCCTCCAATGGCAAGTTATCTTTGCTGCTATGTTTTCCATGATAAGGGATCGAGCCATTTGCAGTGCATAGATACATGATGAGGAAATAACATTTAGTGCAAGGTAAATCCAGCAAAGTCCAATCAAGGATAGTCCAAGGGTAACCAATGAGGTAGATAGTAGTTCAGGACAGCTCTCGGGTTGTGGTAAGGTGATTCAGTTGCCTGATAACAGCTGGGAAGAAATTGTTCCTGAATCTGGAGGTGTGTATTTCCACACTTCTATACCTTTTGCCCGATGGGAGAGGGGAGAATAGGGAGTGGCCAGGGTGTGACGCGTCCTTGATTATGGTGCTGGTCTTGCCGAGGCAGTGCCAGGTATAAATGGAGTCAATGGAAGGGAGGTTGGTTTGTGTGATTCATAAAAATGTCAGATTACAATTGGGAATGTACATAAAGTATGTAAAGTTGGTGGTCACAGAGTTAATAAATTCTAGTTGGCCCCACAAAAAACATTTTACAACTAAGTTGCAGCAATTTCCATTCACTGACCCACAACGGATGTGCATTCTTATTGCTAATTTGTAAACAAATGTATTGGCCAGATTTTCAATTAATACAAGGATAATGACACCAGAAAAATAGTTACAATGATGGTTGGTAGGGAATTTATGCTGGAGATTAATGAGATTCTGAACAATAAAAATTGTATCATCATTAACTTCAGACCCCAAGGGCATGAACAAATATGCAATTGCAAGTCAAAGTTCAAAAGTTTGACATAGCATATTTAAAATTAGATTTTTTGTTCATTTGGTTTCTCATCCATGGTTCAATGTCAATGGATGGCAGAAATTTGAGACTGAGTAGATACATAGTTTAGTTTACTTTAAATTAGTTTAGTTGAAAGACACAGCACGGAAACAGGCAACTGCAGCTCACTGAGTCCGCACCGACCCGCACACGTTATCACTATCCTATACACACTAAGGTCAATTTACGCTTATACCAAGCCAATTAACCTACAAACCTGTACGTCTTTGGAGTGTGGTAGGAAACCAAAGATCTCGGACAAAACCCACGTGGTTACGGGGGGGGGGGGGGGGGACGTACAAACTCGGTAAAGACAGCACCCATAGTCAGGTTCGAACCCGGGTCTCTGGCGCTATAAGGCAGCAACTCTACCGCTGTGCCTCCATGTTGTCTTACATGGTTTTCATGGATAGGAGCTACAACGAGGAGGTCACGTGTAAGGTGCTGGGAGAGAGTAGATAGTTGGCCACCAGCATGGAGAGCAGGAAAAGAGTGCAGGTGGCGTCTGTGCCATTCCCTTTCAAAACAAATATACCCTTTTGGATATTGGAATGACCCATCTATGGTGAGCAGCAGTGGGAGGTCAGTGGCTCCATGTAAGGCTCAGCGAGGAAGGGTAATGTCAGGCACAGCCATAGTGGCAGGAAAGCCATCAGTTAGGTGGAGAGACTGAAGATTCTGTGGCAGCAATTGAGATGCCAGAATGGTTCGTTGCCTCTCTGGTGCCAGAACAGCTACACAACATTCACATGCGGGCTGGTGCGAGCTAGAAGTCATTGTACATGTTGCACAAAACACATGGGTAGGAGAAGGGATGAGGTCCTGTAACATGAATATAGAGAGTTAGGCAAAAGGATAAAAGGCAGGACCTACAAGATAGTGATCTCAGGATCTCAGGATTACTTCGGGTTCCACATGCTAGTGAGAATAGGAACAAGAAGATAGCATGGATGGATGCCTGGCTGACGAGTTGGTGCAGGGAGCAGGAACTCAGATTTTTGGACCATTGGGGCCTCCTGTGGGGCAGAGGTGACCTGTACAAGAGCAACGGGTTACACCTGAACTGGAGGGGAACAAACATCCTGGCAGGTAGGTTTGTGTGTACTACTTGGGTGTATTTAAACTAGATTGGCAGAGAAGGTAGGATTCAATGCAGGACAAGAGACAGGTGAGAGTCCATATGGACAGTAATGAAAGAAAGTTTAGTGGACTGGATAGGCAGGAGCAGGGCAGGGAGCGGAGAAAGACTTTTGGATTGAGTTGTATTTATTTTAATGTGAGGAGCCTGATGGGTCAGGCGGATGAGCTCAAGCACAGAAACCATTACAGAAATGATTACAGAAACCCCAAATGGAAACCATGGATAAACCACACAGTACATTCACAGGATAAGGCCAGGTCCCATTGCATACAAGTCAAATGACCCCGAGCGATATAAGAAAGCCCATGATGAACTCTGCAAATTCATCAAGGATGCCCAGAGTCAATGCCAGGACAAACCTAAGTCCCAGTATAATCACTCAGACATACAGAGAATGTGGCAAGGTCTGAATAAGATAACTGGCTGCAAAGCAATATCATTGGTGATAGTGCGACCCTACCCGATGAACTGAATGCTTTCTATGCTTGCTTCGAACAGAAGGCCAATAGGGAGGTGACGTCTGGCCCTGTAGTAGAGGTTAGATCAGCCTTCCTGGGGGTAAATTCACAAAAAGCAACTGACCCAGATAGAGTTCCTGGCCATGTCCATACTAGCTGTGTGGACCAGCTAGTGGGAGTATTTAATTTCTCCCTACTCCATTCTGAGGCTTCAAGACCACCATCATCCCGATGCCGAAGAAAAGCAAGACCTCGTGCCTAAACTACTACTGTCCAATGGCCTCGACAACCACCATCATGAAAGGTTTTGAGAGACTAGTTGTGAAATGCATTAAATCCAGTCAACCCAGCGGCCTTGACCCACTGCAGTTCACCTACTGCCACAACAGGTCCACGGCCGATGCCATCACCCTATTCCTACACTCATCCCTGGAACATCTGGATAAGAGACACCTACGTCAGACTCCTATTCCTCGACTACAGCTCTGCCTTTAATATCATTATGTCATCCAAGCTCATCACCAAACCTGTTGGACTTGGTGTCAGCACTCATCTCTGCATCTGGATCCTTGATTTCCTGACCACCAGAACCCAATCGGTGAGAAAAGGGAACAAATCATCCTCCACGATAATCCTCAATACTGGACGTTCTCAGCCCACTTCTTTTCACGTTGTACACCCACGATTGTGCAGCCACGTTCAAATATTTTCAATTTACAAATTTGCAGACGACACCACCATTGTGACCCGAATATCCAATAATGATGAGACAGAGTTGGGGAAGGAGATTGAGAAGTTCGTGTCCTGGTGTCAACACAACAACATTTCTCCCAGTGACAGAAAGACAAAGGATATAGTGATCGACTTCAGGAAGCCCCAGTTTGCATTGACGGTGCCGAAGTAGAGATGGTTGAGAACTATAAATTCCTAGGAGTCAATATCACCAACAACTTCTCCTGGGCCACCCATATTGAAACAATGATCAAGAAAGCACATCAACACCTCTACTTAGAAGGCTTAGGAAGTTTGGCATGTCCCCAATAACCCTCACCAACGTCCACAGATGCACCATAGAAAGCATTTTATCAGGGTGCATCACAGCTTGGTTTGGGAACAGCTCCATCCAAGACTACAAGAAATTGCAGCGAATTGTATACGCAGCCCAGACCATCATACAAACTAGCCTCCCTTCCATTGATTCCATTTGTACCTCATGCTTCTTCAGCAATGCCAGCAGCATAAACAAGAATGAGTCGCACCCTGGCCAGTCCCTCTTCTCCCCTCTCCCATCAGGCAAAATGTGAAAATGCATGCCTCCAGATTCGGGGACAGTTTCTTCCCAGTTGTTATCAGGCAACTGAATCATCCTACCACAACTAGAGAGCAGTCCTGAACTACTTTCTACCTCTTTAGTGACCCTCAGACGATCTTTGATTGAACTTTGCTGGCTTCACTTTGCACTAAATATTCTTACCTTATCATGTATCTACACACTGTGAATTACTCGATTGTAATCATGTCTTTCCACTGACTGGTTAGCATGTAACAAAAGCTTTTCACTGTACTTGTGACAATAAACTAAACCAGGTGAAGAGAGGGACAGGACTGGTAGCTTAATGTTCCAGGTAGAGGTGCTGCAGGTGAGATAGAGGTTGAAGAGGAGGGGATGTTGCTTTACGGATTAAGGAGGGTGGCAGCATTCTGAAATGATAATACTATTGGTTCATCCAGTGATGTTATATGGGTGGATCTGAGAAATAAAAAGGGGATAATCAACTTGTTGGGAGTGCATTATAGGCCAATGTATAGTCAACAGGAATTAGAACAACAAACATGCTAGGGGTTTGAAGGCAGCTGCAAGAGAATATGGTTGTGATAGTAGGGGAGTTTAAAATTCTCAATATCGAGATGGATTGTCTTAGTGTCAAGGCTGCAGACACGTGACATTTGTCAAATGTGTTCAGGAAAGTTTCCTCAAGCAATATGTGAAGGCCTGACAAGTGAGAGGGCAAAGCTTGATGTACTCTTAGTTGAATGGGGAGCCATGTAACTATAGTGTCTGTGGGGAATTATTTTGGGACCAACAACCACAGTTCTTTTAGCTTTAAAATAGTTAAGGGCCTGTCCCACTTTCCCGAGTTACTCACGAATTCTCCCGCGTTTTCCCCTTGATTCAAACTCGGAGAATGTCCATAGGAGGCCGGAGGAGTCCGTAGATATATCGTAGCCGCTCGTTATGCCAGCCCTAGGCACTCGGGGCATCATTTAAGTCGGGACGTTTTTTCCAGCCTGATAAAAAAGTCTACGAGTAAAAAGATAGTCTGGAGTAGGAGTTCGTAGATCACAAAAATCTTTATTTTTTTTAAGGTCATTTCAACTCGGCAGATGACTCAGGAAAGTGGGACCCTTGGCTCTTTATGGATAAAGACAGGGGTGGCCTCGAAGTTAAAATTCTGAACTGGGGAAAGGCTAGGTTTGAGGGTATTAGAGAGGAAATTAATGAAGTTGAGTTGGGTAGATTGTTTCCAGGCAAAAGAACATCTGGAAAGTGGGATGCTTTTTTAAAGAGTAATGACGAGAGTTCAGGACATGCATGTTCCTGTTAGAGTGAAGTGCATGGCAGGTAGTAAGGAAGTTTGGAGGATGAGAGAAAATGAGGCTTTGGTCAGGATAAAGGAGGCATGGGACAGGTATAGGCAGCTGGGATCAAGTGTATACCTGGAATAATTTGGGAACTGAGGAGCATACTTAAGAAAGTCAGGAAGGGCTGGATATAGCTCTGCCAGATAATATTAAGGAAAATCCAAAGAGATTTTATGAGCATAATAAGGGAAATCGAGAAAAAGCCCCTCAGAAACCAAAGTGGAAATGTCTGTGGAGCCGCATGAGATGGGGAAGGTCCTCAATGAGTATTTCTCCATTGTTTTTACCATGGAGAAAGTCATAAAGATTGGGAAACTTGGGACAATTAATGGGGATGTCTTGAGGACAGACTGGATTATGGTCGAGGTGGTGCTGGCTGTGCTAAGGCGTATGAAGTTAAATAAATCTCCTGGGCCTGATCAGATATATCCAAGGATACTTGGGAAGATATTGAAGAAATTGCAGGAGCCCGGGCTGAGATGTATGAATCATTATCGACACAGGTGAGGTGCTGGTAGACTGGAGGGTGGCTACGGTTGTACCTCTACTTAGAAGGAGGGTGGCTACTGTTGTACCTCTAAAGCTGCAAGGAAAAGCCTGGGAACTATAAATGAACTAAAAACCTTAGTGGCAGTGCTGAGCTATTATCTACGTCTTTGGTGACCCTCGGACTACCCTTGAATGGACTTTGCTGGCTTTAGCTTGCACTAAATGTTATCCCTTATCATGTATCTATGCACTATAAATGGATTGATTGTAATCATGTATGGTTTTCCGCTGACTGGTTAGTCCGCAACAAAAGCTTTTCACTGTCCCGTTGTACATGTGACAATAAACTAAACTGAACTGAGTGGCACTTTAGCGCAGCAGTAGAGTTGCTGCCTTATAGCGCTAGAGACCAGGGTTCAATACTGACTACGGGTGCTGTCTGTACAGAGTTTTACTTTCTCCATGTGACCGAGTGGGACCGAGTTGCTGCACCCCGACTTTATTTAATCCCAATGGCTCTTTTTTAAACTCCCTGCATTCTCTTGCTGTCCCACCGGGCTTGAAACAAACTCACTTGTGAGCTCAGCAGTCCTTTCCCCAGTCCTTTTCACCATAGCTCCTGGAGCCAAAGCCTCAGTTTTGCAGTTGGCCTCAACCCAGCGCTCCACCCCAACACAGTCACTCCACTAAATCTTACCTTCCTTTTAATGGCCAATCAAATGCTGCTTTAAATGTTCCACCTATTCAATTTAAAAAAACTCTATTTTCCTGCCAATTTATTAAAATTGAATTGCCTCCTCTCAAAATGGCTGCTCACCCACTCTCTGCATGACTTTTAAGGTAGAAAAAAAACTTAGATCTGTACTTGCGTTCCTTCTATTGGCTGCTTTGTCTCTTCCTCAGTCAATCAAATGCCCCATTCTTTAAATGTTCTTGCTTTTCAATCAAACAATGTACAAAGCTTGATTAGTGAGTTTGCAGATGACGCTAAAGTGTGTAATATTGCAGATAACAAATATTGTTATGAAATAACTGCAGTAGGATCTTAATCAGTTGTACAAGTGGGCTGAGAAATGGTTAGTGGAGTTTAATGCAGATTTGTGTGAGAGGTTATATTTTGGGAAGTCAAACCAGGGAAGTACCTTCACACTGCATGGCAGACAGGGCTGCCAACTCTCACGCTTTGTGTGAGAATCACGCATTTGGACAAATTCCCACGCTCTCATGCTGATCACAAATTTCTCCCACTCTGTCGTGAGAAATTCTGTGATCAACGAAAATTTTAAAAGTGCATGGGCCGCGGGTGTTGGAGAGCTGGGGCTGAGGGAGGGATGGAAGCAGAAGTACTGGCGGGGGCAGATGCGGGGAGCCGGGGCTGGCGGGTGTTTGCGGGGCTGGCTAGTGTTTGCCTGCTGGCGAGTCGCTCGCTGCAGCTCCAGCCATTGGAGCAGCCTCAGTGCAAGAGTCTTGGGCCGTCGGAGGCGTCAGAAGCATTGCGACGCTGCCGTGAGAGTCTCTGTGCCGAATGGACAGAGATTCTCAAAGGCAAGGGGGGAGAGAGAGGGTGGAGGGAGAGAAGGGGGGGAGAGAGAGGGGGGAGAGAGTGTGTGGAGATGGAGGGGGGAGAGAGAGTTAGGGGAAAGAGAGGGGGAGAGAGAGTTAGGGGAAAGAGAGGGGGAGAGAGAGTTAGGGGAAGAGGGGGCGAGAGAAAGGGGAAGAGAAGAGAGGGAAGGGGGAGAGAGAGAGGGGGGGAGAGAGAGAGAGGGGGGCGTGAGGGAGGGGAGAGGGGGATAGAGAGGCAGGGCTGCTAACTCATGCATTGAGCATGAGAATCACGCATTTCGTCAAATTCTCAAGCTGATCACAAATTTCTCAGGCTCTGTCGTAAGAAATTCTGTGATCAACTAAAATTTCAAAATTCATATCAATTGCATGGGCCACAGGTGTTGGAAGCAGAAGCAGTGGCGGGGACAGATGTGGACGGGGAGCGGGGCTGGTGAGTGTTTGCGGGGCTGGCGAGTCGCTCACTGCAGCTCTGGCTATGGAGCAGCCTCAGTGCAAGAGTCCCGGGCTGTCGGAGGCATCGGAAGCGTTGCGCCGCTGCCGTGAGCGTCTCTGTGCCAAATTCGCCCAGGTGACCGGCATGGATCAGGCTGCAGTTCGGTGCATCCTGGAGGACAACCAGTGGCTGCTGGAAGTAAGTACCAAGCACTGGGTAGAAACGGTGGAAGATAGTGGACTTCAAATGGGAGTGGTTGGAGAAAGCATCCTGCTTGCCTGCTAGAATTTCACTTACTGTAACTGCAGGAAAAATGATCCTGATGTTGGGGGAGTTCAGAACTAGGGGGTCACAGTTTAAGAATAAAGGGCAGTCCAGTTAGGACTGAGATGTGGACAAACTTTCTTCATGCAGAGAGTTGTGAATCTGTGGAATTCTCTGCCACAGAAGGCAGTGCAGGCCAGTTCACTAGATGTTTTCAAGAGAGAGTTACATTTAGTTCTTGGGGCTAAGGAAATCAAGGGATATGGGTAAAAAAACAGGAAAGAGGTACTGATTTTAAATGAACAGCCATGATCATATTGAATGGCAGTGCTGGCTCGAAGGGCCGAATGGCCTATTCATGCACCTCTTTGCTATGTTTCTATGCTTGATTGTATGGCAATAAAACTCGATCACTTGATTTTGAAGCATGGGCGAGGTATAATGTGGTCATAGAGTGATACAGTGTGAAAACAGGCCCTTCGGCGCAACCTGCCCACACCTGCCAACATGTCCCAGCTATGCTACCTGCTTTTGGTCCATACCTCCAAACCTGTCCTATCCATGTATCAGTCAACTGGTTCTTAAATGTTGGGATGGTACCATCCTCAACTACCTCCTCTGACAGCTTGTTCCATACACCCACCACCCTTTGTGTGGAAAAAGTTACCCCTTAAAACATTACCTCTTAAAAATACTTCATACAAAAAACATTGAAATCATACTTCAACAATTCACTAAAACATGATTTTAATACATCAAATTTCAAAAAGTCTCTACCCTGGGAGGGGGGACACCCCCTTTCCACGCCCTCTCCCCACTCGGTTCCTCCACTCCCTCACCAGGTACCCCCAAGGCCAGTGATCAGTGATCGCTCAGCCTCCCCACTTTCAAAAACACTCCACTGCCCCTGGTTCAGACGGAGAACACTGCCAGATGTGAGCGGGGAATTAAGGCCAGTTGTCCGTGATGTCTGGATCCCAATGCTCAGTGCTACGTGTTTCGGATTTGTAATGCGTTGACAAAACCTTAATTTATTCATCTGGAATATCCAGGGGAATGGGATAAGTGTAATATTAAAATGACATGCAAGGTGTCAGGCTGCCTGTCACAACATTCAGCCCCGATAACTCATTATTTCCTTCAGTTAAATATTGGGAAGGTATCACTATTGTCATTTGCCACTCAACTATTATGTTTGTTTTCCTCATTGACTATTTCTAACCCCCCTCCTCCCCCCCCACCCCAATTACTTTGACTGGTTGAATAGAAATGTCACCAATCTCGTTGTTTTATTAATGGAACACATAGATAAACATCCTCGAGGAGTGTAATCAGATGGAAACTGATTCAGATGCGATATTTAAGAACTTGGTCAAAGAAGGGGCATATTTTAAAGGAGTGACAGAGATTCTTGCAGGGGAATGTGAGGGGAGACTATTATTTGTCTTTAGTTTTAGCATGAACCAGGACATCTGAAGATTCAGAGTTTAATATAGTAATTGTGCTGATACTGACCCCAACCAACCACGTAATATCATCCATTCCAGCGGCTTTACTTTTATGATGCCATTTAAACTTCACTTGGATTTCAATCACTTCAATGTAAAAGTAATTAGGAATGGGGAGCATTGGAACAAAAATTTGTCCTTGGTACATATTAACTGTAATATAATAATTGGTAGGTGCAATCAAAACAAAGATCTTTTTATCATTGTTGTGTTATGAATACGAAAGAAAATATTATGTACTCACATGATCACATTTAATAGAATAATATTGCTTAAATATATAGTTGAGAGGAAGACAGCAAAATACTGAAAATATTGGGGATGAAAATGACCAGGACAGTTTGTTAGGAAAATGAAATAAATGGTAACAGAATAATTATACAGTTGAGTGAGTATAATTTTATGGATGAAATATTGTGTTCAACCAATTGATGACTTATTTGACAAAGTAACATAGAAACATAGAAATTAGGTGCAGGAGCAGGCCATTCGGCCCTTCAAGCCTGCACCGCCATTCAATATGATCATGGCTGATCATCCAACTCAGTATCCTGTACCTGCCTTCTCTCCATACCCCCTGATCCCTTCAGCCACAAGGGCCACATCCAACTCCCTCTTAAATATGGCCAAAGAACTGGCCTCAACTACCTTCTGTGGCAGAGAATTCCACAGATTCACCACTCTCTGTGTGAAAACGATTTTCTCATCTCGGTCCTAAAAGACTTCCCCCTTATCCTTAAACTGTGACCCCTTGTCCTGGACTTCCCCATGATCAGGAACAATCTTCCTGCATCTAGCCTGTCTAACCCCTTAAGAATTTTGTAAGTCTCTATGAGATCACCCCTCAATCTTCTAAATTCCAGTGAGTACAAGCCAAGTCTATCCAGTCTTTCTTCACATGGAAGTCGTGCCATCCCAGGAATCAGTCTGGTGAACCTTCTCTGTACTCCCTCTATGGCAAGAATGTCTTTCCTCAGATTAGGAGACCAAACCTGTATGCAATATTCCAGGTGTGGCCTCCCCTGTACAACTGCAGTAGAACCTCCCTGCTCTTGTACTCAAATCCTTTAGCTATGAATGCCAACATACCATTCGCTTTCTTCACAGCCTGCTGCACCTGCATGCCTACTTTCAATGACTGGTGTACCATGACACCCAGGTCTTGCTGCATCTCCCCTTTTCCTAATCGGTCACCATTAAAATAATAGTCTGCTTTCCTGTTTTTGCCACCAAAGTGGATAACCTCACATTTATCCACATTATACTGCATCTGCCAAACATTTGCCCACTAACCTAGTCTATCCAAGTCATCCTGCAGCCTCCTAGCATCCTCCTCACAGCTAACACTGCCCCCCAGCTTCGTGTCATCCGCAAACTTAGAGATGTTGCATTTAATTCCCTCGTCCAAATCATTAATGTAAATTGTAAATAGCTGGGGTCCCAGCACTGAGCCTTGCGGCACCCCACTAGTCACTGTCTGCCATCCTGAAAAGGTCCCGTTCACTCCTACTCTTTGCTTCCTGTCTGCCAGCCAGTTCTCTATCCACATCAATACTGAACCACCAATAACATGTGCTTTAAGTTTGTATACCAATCTCTTGTGTGGGACCTTGTCGAAAGCCTTCTGAAAGTCCAGATAGAACACATCCACTGCTTCTCCCTTATCCACTCTACATCCTCAAAAAATTCAATAAGATTCGTCAGACATGATTTACCCTTCGTAAATCCATGCTGACTTTGTCCAATGATTTCACCACTTTCCAAATGTGCTGCTATCCCATTTTTAATAATTGACTCTAGCAGTTTCTCCACTACCGATGTTAGACTAACTGGTCTGTAATTCCCCGTTTTCTCTCTCCCTTCCTTTTTAAAAAGTGGGGTTACATTAGCTACCCTCCAATCCTCAGGAACTACTCCAGAATCTAAAGAGTTTTGAAAAATTATCACTAAAGCATCTGCTATTTCTGGGGCTACTTCCTTAAGTACCCTGGGATGCAGCCTATCTGGCCCTGGGGATTTATCGGCCTTTAATCCATTCAATTTACCCAACACCACTTTCCGGCTAACCTGGATTTCACTCATTTCCTCCATCTCATTTGACCCGTGATCCCCTGCTATTTCCGGCAAATTATATATGTCTTCCTTAGTGAAGACAGAACCAAAGTAGTTATTCAATTGGTATGCCATGTCCTTGTTCCCCATGATCAATTCACCCGTTTCTGACTGCAAGGGACCTACATTTGTTTTAACTAATCTTTTGCGCTTCACATATCGATAAAAACTTTTGCAGTCAGTTTTTATGTTTCCTGCCAGTTTTCTTTCATACTCCATTTTCCCTTTCCTAATTAAGCCCTTTGTCCTCCTCTGTTGGTCTCTGAATTTCTCCCAGTCCCCTGGTAGGCTGCTTTTTCTGGCTAATTTGTACGCTTCATCTTTTTCTTTGATATTATCCCTGATTTCCCTCGTTATCCACGGATGTGCCACCTTCCCAGATTTATTCTTTTGCCATTCTGGGATGAACAATTGTTGTAGTTCATCCATGCAGTCTTTAAATGCCTTCCATTGCATATCCACTGTCAACCCTTCAAGAATCAATTGCCAGTCCATCTTGGCCAATTCACATCTCATACCCTCAAAGTTACCTTTCTTTAAGTTCAGGACCCATGTTTCTGAATTAACAATGTCACTCTCCAACCTAATGAAGAACTCAACCATATTATGGTCACTCTTGCCCAAGGGGCCACGTACAACGAGGCTGCTAACTAACCCTTCCTCATTACTCAATATCCTAACATGCATGTTATCATAACTAGCATGTTAGATAACAAGTAAGCCAATGGATGTAGCAAATTTTGTTATACATAATTTGGTCTGTGAAATGCCCCATAAAAGATTGCTGCAATAGATAAGCACCTGTGGACTTGAACGTAATAGGCTAAGTCCAGGGGGTCAGATATGGGGCTTTATGTGTGGGCCATATTTATTATCAGTGCAGAGGGGCTAGGAGCAAGGCCAAGTGTGCATCCAGAGTCAAGGTCTGGAATAGTACTAGGTGTGCAGTCCAAGCTGGGACCAGGGGAGTGTTCAGCACTGGGAACCTAAGCAGGGAAGCAGCTATGATCAGGGGAGAATAGGGGGCCAGGTCAAAGGCTGGACTCGGGGTCAGGAATGAGAGAAGGTATGCAACTGGAGTCAGGGTCAGGAGTAGTACCAGATGTGCAATGAGACCCAGGTTGGTCAACAAGGGCCAAGTGTTTGATTATAAATCTGATTTCCATACATGAATATACCAAGATCATTCATGTGCTGCACGTGTTGATCAGAGCCTGGGCTCTACTGTGGAATGTAATTAGGAATGTAATTTAGTCTAACCTTATCCATAGCTAATCCAAATTAAGCATATATATTGCATTCAAGTATAAGTTAAAAGACTCGCTACAGTATGCACCATATTGCACAATTTCAAGCTGAAAAATGGAAAAGCTCCGTACCAATGGGAGAGGTTGGCTGCCTGACCTGATGAGTTATTCCAGCGCTTTGTATCCTTTTGTATAAACCTGTATGTATAATTCCTTGTTTCTATGACATGAACACTGAATTCTCCCATTTTAGGAAACTAAGCTACCGACAGCACAAACCTCCTCTGGCTGCTCATCCCATATCAGACATCCCATCCCATAAATATATCATCCACCCCTATGTGAAAAGATTGCCCCTCGAGTCTTCTTTAAATCTTTCCCCTCTTACCTTAAGCCTATGTCCTATAGCTTTTGACGCTCCCACCCTGATGGAAAGACCATGGCTATTCACCTTATATATGCCTAATTTAATAAAATCACCCTTGGCCTCCTAATCTCCAGGGGGAAAAACAGTATGTCCTGTTCGAATAACTCAAACCTTTCAGATCTGGTAAATCCTTTTTGCACCCTCTTCAGTCTAATCACACCCTTCCTATAGAAGAGGGACCAATACTGTGCACAAAATCCCATGCATGGCCTTACAAATGCCTTAGAACTTGACACCCTGTACCAAAATACTGACTGATAAATACTTCATGCCTTTCCACCCATGTACCTGTTTGGGAAGTCAAAAAGGGTTAGGACATTATGGTAAAATGGTACGGTATGTTGATGAATAGAGAGAGACCAAGTCCAAAGTTTCTTGAGAGTGACAACACTGGCCGATTGGCTGGTGAAGAGGGCATATGGAACTAGCATCATAGGTAGGGACACAGAATATAAGAGTTGGGATGTTTACAAACCACTTGGCCAGGCCACAGTTGGACTATCTTGTACAGTTCTGGTCGCCACATTATAGAAAAGATGCATTGAATTAGAGAGACCACAGGGGAAGGATTGGAGAACTTTCATTATGATGAGAGAATGAACACATTGGGCTTGTTTTGCATGCAGTGAAGGAGACTGAGAGATGACAGAAGGAAATAAGATTTTGAGAAGCGCAGGTGAGTTAGATCTTTCAATCTTTTTCCTATGGTAGGAATATCAAAAACTGTAAGGTATTGGATTACTGGGGTAGAAAGAAGTTTGTTATTTACTCTGTAGTTGATATTTGGAATGTACGACCAGAGGGGGTGAAATCGTAAACATTTTAAAATTTAAGTGGCATTTAAACAATTAAATAATACCACACAATACAATAATACTTTATCAGCCAAGTATATTTTGCAACATACGAGGAATTTCATTTGCCAAGTCAGTCATACAAATAAAAAGCAACAGAACACACAAAAGACATTTTAACATAAACATCCACCACAGTGACTCCTCCAAATTCCTCACTGTGATGGAAGGCGAAAAAAAGTTCAATCTCTTCCCTTCCCTTAGGATATGGTCCTATCAAATAGAACAAGTTGTCCAACAACTTTAGGCTGTGCACGCCACACGAAAGATGAAGAAGAAGAAGGATATGGTCCTATTGCAAGAAAATGTGATTCGTTTGGGCAGGCAACAAAGTTGGCATGAACGTGGTGATTCTAAGCACCTGTTGTACAACTCTCTGACACTCCTATTAACCAGAAGGATTTTATTTTTAAAAAGAAAATTTGTCTTCTTTGGTGACAAATAAGGTCTGAGTTTTCTGACCTTAAAGAAAATAAAGAATAGTTGCATTAGGATATATTGTTCCAAATTATGAAACAAACTTTCAACTTAAAATGCAGTGATCTGCATTTGACCTACAAACTGAATATGTGATTCCATTAAGTAAAAATTATCTGCTGCCTGATAAGCCTGTTTCTATACATGAATGGAACATTGATGTAGTGCGAAAAAATGTATGAAAGTAATGAGATACAATGAAAATAGCACAGCTGATTTTAAAAGTTGTGTATTAAACAGTCCAGAGAAAAATCTGTGGAGATAATATGCTTGCATTGTGAAAAATGTAATTGATTAATTTGTTTCACAGGTAAAGTAAGAGATTGCAAAAACATGTACAATCGCATTTTTGTAAATTGTAGCATGACTATTTTTTATTCCATGTTGCAACTTTGTTGGTTACAATATAGATACGGAATTTTTCATAATCTGGGTGCATTCTTTTGTCAGTTTATGTTGTGACTTACATAGGTTTATCATTAGAGTAGTGCACTCATTTATTTTTTTAGTTTGTATTTCAGGAATTGGGCATTGCTAGCAAACCAGACTTAGAACAGAATAGATGAGCACAGGAACAGGCGTCTTTGGCCCACCATGTCTGTGGTGGCCATGATGAAAATCTAAACTAAGCCCATCTGCTACATATGATCTGTACCCTTAATTTCCTGTCTGTTCACGTGTTTGTCTAAATGCCTCTTAAATGTCGCTATTACATCTGCTTCTACCATCTTCCCTCGCATTGCATTCATAGCAGCTAGAATCTCTACCAAAAGGAACTTGCTTCATACATTTCCTTTAACGTTCATTTTCTAACAAAGCTATGCCATCTTGTGTTTGACATTTCTGTCCTTGGGGAAAGACTGACTATCTACCCTATCCATACCTCTCATAACTCTATAAACTTCTGGCAGGTTATCCCTCAGCCTCTGATGCTACAATGAAAATAATTAAAGTTTGTCTACCTCTTCTTATAGTTAATATTCTCCGATCCAGGCAACATTCTGGTAAACACAAAAAACTGGAGTAACTCAGCGGGTCAGACAGCATCTCTGGAGAAAAGGAAGAGGTGACATTTCGGATCGAGACCTTTTTTCAGACTCAAAACATCATCTGTTTCTTTTCTCCAGAGATGCTGTCTGACCCATTTCTCCCATTTCACATTTCTTAATATGAGATACTTTTTAATTTTTTTACTTTTAATTTTTTTATTTTTAGTACTATCTCTCCAGACCATCGTAATCACATCGACGGTTCTACTCAACAGTCTGAGTCCCTGGAACAGTCTGGTCAGAAGACCCAAATCAATAAATTAATATGCTCATGTAAAGGGGAACTTTCCTTCTGTCCCAGTGTGAACCAACAAGTTACTGTAATTAGGATGATCATGAATGCTGTCATCCGTTTCAACCCAATGGGACCATGCTGTGTGGACCAGTTTAGAACCCACTAAACACCTAAGTGTAGTCATACTCTATTTTGGTGAGACCTTGATTGAATGAGGATGAAATGGGGAAAGTGTAAGAATGTACATCCCCAATGTAGCGAGAATGTATCCTCCGCTACTGCCCCTAGATTTGGTTCCCATGCCGAATACAGGTACTGGTAATTTAACCCAGATGCAACAGATCTATGTCTGGCAATCCATACTGGCTAACAATGATTTTGAAACTTTTGGATTCTTAATTCATTTTTTGTTTGCCATGGAATTTACATGACCTGGTGTCTGCAACTTTCACATTATCTCTACCTGATAGGTAGATATCTGAGACCCAGATGTTCCTTGTAATGCACCAGTGCCAGATGAGGCCAGGCAGACTGTAACAAAATAATGACCTCATTCTACCATGCAATTGATATGTGGTATTATGAATCTGAAGCTGCACATGCAATCATGCATTGTTGAGCAGAATTCTTTACGCCATAGAATGCACCCAGCAATTCTACGCAGTTTACCCCAGCTTCTGCAGGGCTAATGCTTCTTTCACATTTTATCTGTCACCCCAGCCAGACTTGATATCAGTGGCTACTCATCCTGAAGCTCACATCAGTTTGTAAACTAAAGGTTATTGAGTCAGAATGTCGCTGGTACATCGCGAGACATTAGTTACAATTTTGGCCATAGGCAAAGTACTGTCATGTTAATTAACCAATGATGACCTCAAATAGCCAATCATTCTAAATGGTACTAATCTAAGTTTAATTAGATGGGTGAGGACCTAACCTCTCAACAGGTGTGTGGTAGCTGAATATTTATCTTTCAGATCTATGGCTGCCAATAAAACACCCTTTTTTATCCCAGTTACAATACTGACATTTTTATTGAAATCTTTTATACTGGACCTTAAGGGTTAAGTTTGTTCCGGCCCAAAATGACTCGACACCCACCATCGTCCTTTTGGCTGGGGAATTGGACACAATTGTTAAGGCTGATATGCACCATCTACCTGTAAAGTTAGTGGTATTGAACCCCAATACTCGGGGTCAGGAATGAGAGAAGGTATGCAACTGGAGTCAGGGTCAGGAGTAGTACCAGATGTGCAATGAGACCCAGGTTGGTCAACAAGGGCCAAGTGTTTGATTATAAATCTGATTTCCTACATGAATATACCAAGATCATTCATGTGCTGCACGTGTTGATCAGAGCCTGGGCTCTACTGTGGAATGTAATTAGGAATGTAATTTAGTCTAACCTTATCCATAGCTAATCCAAATTAAGCATATATATTGCATTCAAGTATAAGTTAAAAGACTCGCTACAGTATGCACCATATTGCACAATTTCAAGCTGAAAAAATGGAAAAGCTCCGTACCAATGGGAGAGGTTGGCTGCCTGACCTGATGAGTTATTCCAGCGCTTTGTATCCTTTTGTATAAACCTGTATGTATAATTCCTTGTTTCTATGACATGAACACTGAATTCTCCCATTTTAGGAAACTAAGCTACCGACAGCACAAACCTCCTCTGGCTGCTCATCCCATATCAGACATCCCATCCCATAAATATATCATCCACCCTATGTGAAAAGATTGCCCCTCGAGTCTTCTTTAAATCTTTCCCCTCTTACCTTAAGCCTATGTCCTATAGCTTTTGACGCTCCCACCCTGATGGAAAGACCATGGCTATTCACCTTATATATGCCTAATTTAATAAAATCACCCTTGGCCTCCTAATCTCCAGGGGGAAAAACAGTATGTCCTGTTCGAATAACTCAAACCTTTCAGATCTGGTAAATCCTTTTTGCACCCTCTTCAGTCTAATCACACCCTTCCTATAGAAGAGGGACCAATACTGTGCACAAAATCCCATGCATGGCCTTACAAATGCCTTAGAACTTGACACCCTGTACCAAAATACTGACTGATAAATACTTCATGCCTTTCCACCCATGTACCTGTTTGGGAAATCAAAAAGGGTTAGGACATTATGGTAAAAATGGTACGGTATGTTGATGAATAGAGAGAGACCAAGTCCAAAGTTTCTTGAGAGTGACAACACTGGCCGATTGGCTGGTGAAGAGGACATATGGAACTAGCATCATAGGTAGGGACAGAATATAAGAGTTGGGATGTTTACAAACCACTTGGCCAGGCCACAGTTGGACTATCTTGTACAGTTCTGGTCGCCACATTATAGAAAAGATGCATTGAATTAGAGAGACCACAGGGGAAGGATTGGAGAACTTTCATTATGATGAGAGAATGAACACATTGGGCTTGTTTTGCATGCAGTGAAGGAGACTGAGAGATGACAGAAGGAAATAAGATTTTGAGAGGCGCAGGTGAGTTAGATCTTTCAATCTTTTTCCTATGGTAGGAATATCAAAAACTGTAAGGTATTGGATTACTGGGGTAGAAAGAAGTTTGTTATTTACTCTGTAGTTGATATTTGGAATGTACGACCAGAGGGGGTGAAATCGTAAACATTTTAAAATTTAAGTGGCATTTAAACAATTAAATAATACCACACAATACAATAATACTTTATCAGCCAAGTATATTTTGCAACATACGAGGAATTTCATTTGCCAAGTCAGTCATACAAATAAAAAGCAACAGAACACACAAAAGACATTTTAACATAAACATCCACCACAGTGACTCCTCCAAATTCCTCACTGTGATGGAAGGCGAAAAAAAGTTCAATCTCTTCCCTTCCCTTAGGATATGGTCCTATCAAATAGAACAAGTTGTCCAACAACTTTAGGCTGTGCACGCCACACGAAAGATGAAGAAGAAGAAGGATATGGTCCTATTGCAAGAAAATGTGATTCGTTTGGGCAGGCAACAAAGTTGGCATGAACGTGGTGATTCTAAGCACCTGTTGTACAACTCTCTGACACTCCTATTAACCAGAAGGATTTTATTTTTAAAAAGCTAATTTGTCTTCTTCGGTGACAAATAAGGTCTGAGTTTTCTGACCTTAAAGAAAATAAAGAATAGTTGCATTAGGATATATTGTTCCAAATTATGAAACAAACTTTCAACTTAAAATGCAGTGATCTGCATTTGACCTACAAACTGAATATGTGATTCCATTAAGTAAAAATTATCTGCTGCCTGATAAGCCTGTTTCTATACATGAATGGAACATTGATGTAGTGCGAAAAATGTATGAAAGTAATGAGATACAATGAAAATAGCACAGCTGATTTTAAAAGTTGTGTATTAAACAGTCCAGAGAAAAATCTGTGGAGATAATATGCTTGCATTGTGAAAAATGTAATTGATTAATTTGTTTCACAGGTAAAGTAAGAGATTGCAAAACATGTACAATCGCATTTTTGTAAATTGTAGCATGACTATTTTTTATTCCATGTTGCAACTTTGTTGGTTACAATATAGATACGGAATTTTTCATAATCTGGGTGCATTCTTTTGTCAGTTTATGTTGTGACTTACATAGGTTTATCATTAGAGTAGTGCACTCATTTATTTTTTTAGTTTGTATTTCAGGAATTGGGCATTGCTAGCAAACCAGACTTAGAACAGAATAGATGAGCACAGGAACAGGCGTCTTTGGCCCACCATGTCTGTGGTGGCCATGATGAAAATCTAAACTAAGCCCATCTGCTACATATGATCTGTACCCTTAATTTCCTGTCTGTTCACGTGTTTGTCTAAATGCCTCTTAAATGTCGCTATTACATTGCTTCTACCATCTTCCCTCGCATTGCATTCATAGCAGCTAGAATCTCTACCAAAAGGAACTTGCTTCATACATTTCCTTTAACGTTCATTTTCTAACAAAGCTATGCCATCTTGTGTTTGACATTTCTGTCCTTGGGGAAAGACTGACTATCTACCCTATCCATACCTCTCATAACTCTATAAACTTCTGGCAGGTTATCCCTCAGCCTCTGATGCTACAATGAAAATAATTAAAGTTTTGTCTACCTCTTCTTATAGTTAATATTCTCCAATCCAGGCAACATTCTGGTAAACACAAAAAACTGGAGTAACTCAGCGGGTCAGACAGCATCTCTGGAGAAAAGGAAGAGGTGACATTTCGGATCGAGACCTTTTTTCAGACTCAAAACATCATCTGTTTCTTTTCTCCAGAGATGCTGTCTGACCCATTTCTCCCATTTCACATTTCTTAATATGAGATACTTTTTTAATTTTTTTACTTTTAATTTTTTTATTTTTAGTACTATCTCTCCAGACCATCGTAATCACATCGACGGTTCTACTCAACAGTCTGAGTCCCTGGAACAGTCTGGTCAGAAGACCCAAATCAATAAATTAATATGCTCATGTAAAGGGGAACTTTCCTTCTGTCCCAGTGTGAACCAACAAGTTACTGTAATTAGGATGATCATGAATGCTGTCATCCGTTTCAACCCAATGGGACCATGCTGTGTGGACCAGTTTAGAACCCACTAAACACCTAAGTGTAGTCATACTCTATTTTGGTGAGACCTTGATTGAATGAGGATGAAATGGGGAAAGTGTAAGAATGTACATCCCCAATGTAGCGAGAATGTATCCTCCGCTACTGCCCCTAGATTTGGTTCCCATGCCGAATACAGGTACTGGTAATTTAACCCAGATGCAACAGATCTATGTCTGGCAATCCATACTGGCTAACAATGATTTTGAAACTTTTGGATTCTTAATTCATTTTTTGTTTGCCATGGAATTTACATGACCTGGTGTCTGCAACTTTCACATTATCTCTACCTGATAGGTAGATATCTGAGACCCAGATGTTCCTTGTAATGCACCAGTGCCAGATGAGGCCAGGCAGACTGTTACAGAATAATGACCTCATTCTACCATGCAATTGATATGTGGTATTATGAATCTGAAGCTGCACATGCAATCATGCATTGTTGAGCAGAATTCTTTACGCCATAGAATGCACCCAGCAATTCTACGCAGTTTACCCCAGCTTCTGCAGGGCTAATGCTTCTTTCACATTTTATCTGTCACCCCAGCCAGACTTGATATCAGTGGCTACTCATCCTGAAGCTCACATCAGTTTGTAAACTAAAGGTTATTGAGTCAGAATGTCGCTGGTACATCGCGAGACATTAGTTACAATTTTGGCCATAGGCAAAGTACTGTCATGTTAATTAACCAATGATGACCTCAAATAGCCAATCATTCTAAATGGTACTAATCTAAGTTTAATTAGATGGGTGAGGACCTAACCTCTCAACAGGTGTGTGGTAGCTGAATATTTATCTTTCAGATCTATGGCTGCCAATAAAACACCCTTTTTTATCCCAGTTACAATACTGACATTTTTATTGAAATCTTTTATACTGGACCTTAAGGGTTAAGTTTGTTCCGGCCCAAAATGACTCGACACCCACCATCGTCCTTTTGGCTGGGGAATTGGACACAATTGTTAAGGCTGATATGCACCATCTACCTGTAAAGTTAGTGGTATTGAACCCCAATACCCAACTATGGGTATTTTGTATGGGTGGATGTACTTCCGAGATACCTATTCGAGATCCCCGGATACAGTCCAATATTCACTTACTGTTTCTTAATCTGAAAGGATATGGTTTTTGAGGTGACATCCTCAATTTTAGTCTCATCGTCCAGGTGTTCCCCTGGGTACTAGAGGATCTGCGCAAGGCTGTGAACCGTGGGTTGAGCGTAGGCTGGATATTTATTCGTAAATATTAAACTAACAAATAGGCATTACACAGCAGGGTCCTTATCCAGCTGTGTTTAGATAGTGGCCTTGCCATTTGTCCAAATGCCATAATTCCTGCTTCAACCAGTTTTTATTTATTATTATTATTTTCTTTTCCTTTTTATTTATTTATTTTTTAATTATTTGGACTTTTGCAGCCTTTAATTCGTGTGCCCTCATGATAAGCTCCTTTAGAGCAATGCACAGTAAACAGGTGTTTGATATGTGATTTTTTTTTTTTTTTTTTTTTCCCATTATGAAGTCCTGGAACTGGTGAGGACCATTAATTTGCTGGCCAGATTGTCATCCCTGACTTCACTGGTATGGTAAATTGCTAACCCTATCCGGCACACCTGGAGCATGGCCCTTGTGCTTTGGTGTATGCACATAAGAAGTGACACCACTTCAGGGTCGCATCCTACTGCCCTGGCTCTCCCGGCTGATGCTCACAGGAGGTCACACAGCCCTAACAAGGTGCTGCTGTGCTGGGTCTCTATGTCGTGGCTCTCCCGGCTGATGCTCATGGGAGGTCACCACTTCAGGGTCAGATTTATACTGCCCTGCTCCTACTTACAGGTGGTCATACACATAGCCCTGACAACAGGTGCTTGTGGCGCGGCTCTCCCGTAGGCCTGCGCTGTGAAAAGTTCGGTGTCAGCAACCCATTGACCCGAACTGGTCTGCCCTTTACCACTGGGAGACCTTGAGCAGCCCTCTCGTAGGCGCTGCTGGCACGGCTCTCCCGTAGGCCGGCATTTTCACACATGAAGTAGCCCTATCCCAGGGGCTGCTAACGCGGCTCTCCGTAGGCCAGCGCTGTGACAGATACGGCATCAGTAGAACACAGACCCCCTCCAGCTGGGAGACCTTGAGCAACCCTGTCCCAGGCGTTGCCGGCGCCGCCTCTCGAAGAGGCCGGTGCTTTTTTACATGAAGCAGCCCTGTCCTAGGCGCTGCTGGCGCTGCTTTCCCATAGGCCGGTGCTTTTACACATGAAGCAGCCCTGTCCCAGGCGCTGCTGGCGCGGCTCTCCTGTAGGCCAACGCTGTGATAGATTTGGCGTCAGTAGCACACTGACCCGTCCTGGTCTCCCCCTCCAGCAGGGAGACCTTGACCAACCCTGTCCTAGGCGTTGCTGGCGCCGCCTCTCGTAGAGGCCGGCACTTTTTACATGAAGCAGCCCTGTCCTAGGTGCTGCTGGCACGGCTCTCCCGTAGGCCGGCGCTTTCACACATGAAGCAGCCCTGTCCTGGGTGCTGCTGGCACGGCTCTCCCGTAGGCCGGCGCTTTCACACATGAAGCAGCCCTGTCCTAGGTGCTGCTGGCACGGTCCTCCGTAGGCCGGCGCTTTTTACATGAAGCAGCCCTGTCCTAGGCGCTGCTGGTGCGGCCTGTCCCATAGGCCCGCGCTATTATAGTGGAGTCTCACTAATTTGGTAGTGTGAATTTGTAAAGGGTGAAAATACCCTTATTATCGAAGAGGAACCCTTGCAGCCCGACTCACCCGAGTTCTAATAGGGCTGCACAAGTTCTCTCTCCCTCCAATTTTACTCCATGCCTGGGGCAACGTGTCTGTGAGTCGCTGACCGACTGTCAGTGACTCTAGCATTATTTAAACGGCAACCCCGCAGGCTGGAAGCCACTGACTGCTTTGTCAGCGGCTGTTATCAGGAAACCCGATCTTTTGCCGGCTATCCGCTTCAGCGGTCGGACCATGGTTCCCCCGCAGCCCATAGCCGGCTTAGGCATCGAACCTCCAATAAATCCAGCAGGAAACCTCTGAAAAGAGAGGCTCCTGCTCGAATACACAATGCTGGTAAGTAACATCACTTACCTTCTAGGTTTAAACTTACCGCCGGCATGAGCGTTGCCTCACCAGTCCGATGCTTGCCAATGCGCTGACGTAATGACAAGCATGCGCTCTGGCGGGACATCTTCACGTAGTCACTCACGTGACTCCGAAGTAAAATTAGCTGGAATCCTCTTACATAGAGTTGGTATAGGCCCAGCGGCTTCCTTCTGTGCTACCATCCTGCAATTATGTGGGTCAGGCCAGAAATACCTTATCTCTTTACAGAGGAGAGAAGAACTTGCTGCACATGGAGCGACTGCAGCAGTAAACACTGATGCATTTAAGGAAACGCATGATACCTAATGAGTAGGAAGAGATCGAACAAGTCTCTGGATACTGTAAACAAGAGGCAAATTATTATTTAGAACCAACAGTTGCAGGAGATTTTGTATTATCGCCACCAAAGGTGAGTCCAATGATCTATCCTGTACCTCTTAAATCAGTCATAATTCGCAACTGGGACAACGATGGTGTGACCAGATAGCTGATAAATTCACATAAAAGCAGTCTTGAAAATACAAACACAGGTCAAAATGGAGTGATAATTGAGAAGAACCAAATAATGTGGAATTGTTTATGTAACAATCTGAAGAACATATTTTAAATGGTAACATTGATTTTTCTGCTGTTTCGTAGATAACTAGGCACAACGCAAACTTACACTGTGAAACCAGCCCGGAATTATTTTATGAGGACAAAGAAAAATGAGGAAACAAACTGCGTCAGGCCAACAAATACAAATTGATAATAAGTAAGTTGCGACAATGATTGATGTGTCTATATCCCTAGAATGGCTATGATTCACCAGTACTTGTTGAGTTACAAACTGGTGAAAGTAGATAGGGTGGAAGCAGCACAAGTAGATAAGTGGCGTGACGACATGTCCTCTTCAGGATTCAGGGACAGTTCCTTCCCAGCTGTTACATCACTGATGATGTGTTCAGGAGCATCAATAGATGTATTTTTATCAATCACTGTGCTGGCGAAACCAGTGGCGACCAGGAATAGACTGGTTGAGAACCATGAATACGGTGGTGACGACTGGAAAGACAGTGGACAGCTCGGAAAGACGGCAACCGGGGCTGGGCGGGTTGACTGAGCAGGATGATGTAGAAGCTTTTGTTTTTTACACATTTGAACTGACTGCTGAGCGAGAAGGATTGGATGCACATCTAGGCTCCATGCCTGAATGGCAAAGCCCAGCAGACTGCAACAGGTGGTGGTGGAAGCAGAGGTAGTAGCGTTGCATTGGGGGCGTTTAGACAGACACGTGAGCAGGCAGTGAATGCTTGCGCACAGACCATATGCAGGCTGAGCGGACTAATTTGAATTGAAGACAGACACAAAAAGCTGGACTAACTCAGCAGGTCAGACAGCATCTCTGGAGAAAAGGAATAGGTGACGTTTCGGGCCGAGACCTTTCTTGGCACATACACCATAATTCTTGGGGCCTATTCCTGTGCTGCATTGTTCCACAAATTGTGGATTAAAGACCTACGTAACCATTTCCATGACATTTTAATCATAAACTCAATTAAAAAATGACAAACCATTCAAAAAGAACTGCTTGAAATTTACTTTTATCAAATGCAAATTACAGCAATTTATTATTCTTTAAGGGACTCTCCCTGATGCATAGTAACAATTCCAGACATTAGCTGAGCTGTAATTATATATTTTTTCAAAGATCGTATTTCAATATCTTTTGCTACTTGTGACAATTTTGTTCTGCACAAAATGTGTTCTTGCATTTCCATGTCAAGCACACTTCAAATGTACTGAAACAATATTACCGACGTTGGCAGTCTGAAAAATAGAGAAAGCCAAATGGAAAGAGAAGCAAAAGTCATCAGCCTGAGCTACGAGGAAAAAATGAGTGGAACTACTTGCTCTCCCAGTCACTATCCTGTAGTTTTAAGCAACTTCTGTGAATGTGCCCACAAACAAATTTCTGCATGTGGTTTATTGCTGGATAGCAGGCTATAATCTGACAGATACCTCCTGGTAGATTTCAGCACAGGATCTGTAGCTTGCTGCTTCCTATACAAATTCCAAATGCACCAAAGGATTCTGCCTCAGTGAAGAGGAAGAAGCACAACTTTTTCTCCTTAGTTTTAATTGAAGGGAACAACTGTGTGAGGCTTGGGTAAGTATTTATTAATATAAAAGTAGTTTTTGATAGATTCTTCGCTGATAATAATGTGGTTATTAAGGTCTAGCAACAGTTAAAGGTTCTTAAACGCAAACCAAATTGCTGGAGGTATTCAGCCAGTCGAGTAGTATCTGTGGAAAGACAAACCAGTCCAATGTTTTGGATCTAACTTCAAGTAACCCTTGCTTTCCGTCCTCTCCAACCCCCCCCCTCCTAGTACTCCAACCAGTCTGACTGTCCCCCTGATTAAATGTTATCCCTTTATGCTTCGTTATCACCTTCTCCTGGCTAACCATGATCTAATGTACATTTTCCTTGAACTGCATCCCGTTTGATGTCTTGTTTTTACACCTTATCCTTCCTTTTCTCTGTGCCTCCCTCACCCCTGACTCTCAATGTGAAGAAGGGTCTCGATCTGAAAAATGACCCATCCCTTCTATCCAGAGATAAACAATAGGTGCAGATCTTCCACAATCAGTACCACGTTCCTGCCTTCTCCCCATATCTTTAAGAGCCCTATCTAACACACTCTTGAAAGTATCCAGTGAACCGCCCTCCACTGCCCTCTGAGGCAGAGTATTCCACAGACTCACAACTCTGTGTGAAAAGGTGTTTCCTCATCTCCGTTCTAAATAGCTTGCCCCGTATTCTTAAACTGTGGCTCCAGGTTTTGGACTTCCCCAACATCGGGAACAGGTATCCTGTCTCTACTGTGTCCAAACCCTTAATAATCTTATATGTTTCAATAAGATTACCTCTCATGCTTCTAAACTCCAAAGTATACAAGCCCAGATGCTGCCTGTCCCGCTGAGTTACTCCAGCATTTTTTGTCAACCTTTCCAAAGAACTGGGAGGGGACTAGAGTGCTTCAAGGTTTTTTAACTTCCAAGCATCTAAAGTTCTTAAACATTTATGAATGTTTCTTGAATTTTTCAAGAATGTACTGAACAATTCTGAGTGTATCTGTGTTATGTTTCAAGTGCTTGATATATCAAGCTGAGGAACTTGACTTAGTTTAATTTAGAGATACAGCATGGAAACAGCCCTTCGACTACCGAGTCCACGCCGACCATTGATCAACCGTTCACACTAGTTCGACATTATTCCACCATCTCATCCACTCCCTACACACTAGGGGTAATTTACAGAGGTTAATTAACCTATAACCCCACATGTCTCTACGATGTGGGGTGGGAACCAGACCACCCAGAGGAAACCCATGCAGTCACGGGAAGAACATGCAAACTTCACAGACAGCACCCATAGGCAGGATTGAACCCGGGCCTCTGGCGCTGTGAGGCAGCAGCTCTACTACCTGCGCCACTGTGCCTCAGCTTAACAGACAACGTCTTCTGCTCCATTTTATGGTTGGGTTTGTTCTACCAGGGTTCTCTCTTGGGAAAATTGACAGGAGTAAGTTTATTGTTGCTTTGGAATTCAGCAATGATCTGAAAGTGCTCACTGTTGCCTACAAAATCTGCCTGAAGCTTCTGGTCAGTGACTTTACGTCTCTAAGCTTCGAGTTCTGGCGACACCATTAAAAACTCAATGCACTTAAACATAGAATTCAACAATTTCAAAACTTAAAACACCAATTTCATTTTTTTATGAATGGCAGCCACTGATTCTGCAATTACTTTATCTTCGCATGTTTTTCTCATCACCACCACCATTCTTCTGTTACTTAATTAGTTCTACATTTGGCTTTTGTTCCTTCTTCCCCTCCATACCCAGGTACTTCCTTAAAGTGGTCTTCTTTAGATGGCTAATGTTAACTCTGATACTCTATGTTTGTGTATTTTATTGATTATAAATTCTGTGATGCTCAAGTATGGTGAAAGATATAGTTTAAATACATGCAATGGAATCATGAAGGAATAGATCGGGTAGACGCACAGTCTCTTGCTCAGAGTAAGGGAAATTGAGAAGCATAGCTTTAAGATGAGGGACGGAAGATTTAATAGGAACTTGAGGGGTAACATTTTCATGCAACGGGTGGTGGGTGTATAGAATGAGCTGTCGGAGGAGGTGGTTGAGGCAGGGACTATTGCAATATTAAATAAATATTTAGACAGGTACATGGATAGGACAGGTTTAGAGGGATATGGGCCAAATGCAGGCAGGTGGGACTAGTGCAGATGAGACATATTGGCTGGTGTGAGCAACCTGGGCTGAAGAGCCTGTTCCCAGACTGTAAGACTCTATGAGAATGCAAATTGGATCCAAATTTGGCGTAATGGCAGGAAACAGGGTTGGCTGAGGGGAATGTTTGTGATTAGATGGCTGGTACCAGGAGGAGGAAAGTTTTAGAGCGCAGGAAGATATAGGTGAATTGGTGAGATGCTGGAACATGGCAAATGGCAACTTAGTCAGAGTGTGTTAGATAATACTTTTGGGTAACAATAAGGGAAGGGAATCCATAACAAATGGGAAGATATTGAGTTGCTTTGAGGAACAGAGGGACCCTAATGTGCATGCCCATGAATCATAACGGTTTCAAGGTAGGTCAATATTTGAAATGGCATCTATTATTAACATAGAGTATAAGAACAGGAGGATGGACACAAAAAGCTGGAGTAACTCAGCAGGTCAGGCAATGTCTCTGAAGAATAGGAATCGGTGACGTTTTGGATCGAGACCCTTCTTCACACAGTCATGGAGGGGAAAACTAGATTCCTAATGCTGGAGTAACTCTAGGACAGACACTATCTCTGGATAGAAGGAATGGGTGCTGTTTCAGGTCCTTCAGACTGAGAGTCAGGGGGGAGGGAAACACAGATATGGATGGGTAATTTGTGACAATGAGAAATATGACAAACTAGAGGTATGAGAAAGTACAGAACAAAGCAGAGCCAGCATTAATGTCTCAGGAAAGGTGGAACCCACAAACATCCATTGTCGATCCTTACCTTTACTGCAGCCCCCCACGGGCCTCCGCCAGTGACTCCGTCGACCCTCGCCTCTCCACCACCCACCAGCGGGCTGCAGCCGTCGCCTCACCTGAGTTCCAGTCTCAGCACCAGGCCTATAACCTCCACGATGCATACTCCTACTTCACATGGTCTGACTCTCCTGGGTCATACTGCTCCCCCCCCCCCCCCCCCTCCTGCAGGGAGCCTCAGTAATGATTCCACTGAGTCTTCCCCTTCACCCCCTTTCAACCAGGTTACCCCGTCTACCCTCCACCCATACATTAGTCCAAATCCCCCTCCTCTCTGAACACCCACCATCCCCCCACAGGACCTCGCCTCAACTTCTGTCCACTCCCTTGCCCTCCTCTGACCCCAACCCCCACCCTTGTTGTGTAGGAGCAAGCGGGTTATACTGGAACAGTACACAGCACTAGTTCGATCACACACCAAGTATTGTATACAGATAGGGAAAGTTATGATTGCGCTGGAGAATCCCAGAGTCATACAGCACAGAAGCAGGCCCTTTGGCCCAATTTGGCCAAGCCGACCAAGATGAGGGTGCAGGGACTTTGTTCACTATCATTTCTGTTCTGGAAAGCAAAGTTTTAGCTTCCATTTAATTTTTGTTTTCTGTCATTTTCCAGAAAGTTAACTTCACCGAGACCTCCAGCTAAGAATACCATCACTGGGCAAATGGCAAGAAACTCACCTATTAAAGTCTGTGTGCCCATCTTAATACATCAATAAATCGGCTGCCTGAAATCAACTTTGGATCAATGGTTAATTCAATGATCAATCTTAATGAAGAAAGGTTCTGGCAAATTATAAATATGCTGTTGAGAACTCTTTAAAGTGTCTTTATAAGAATACAATCCAGCATTTGGTCTTTTTCTAATCACAGCAAATATTCTTCAGATTTATTTCTCCTTTTTCCAGTTTAGCCAGGTTTATTCCCAGTTTGAAGTAAATTGGAAAATGATAAACAATTCATCGAACTGTGATGATGAAAAGGAGTCAGCTGATTTCCTGTATGCTGTCATGTACGTTGTAATATTTATACCTGGCCTTATCGCGAATGTCCTAGCTCTTTGGGTCTTCCATGCCTATATCAAAGAAACAAAGAGGGCAGTGATATTCATGATCAACTTGGCCATTGCAGACTTGGCACAAGTAATGTCCCTACCACTCCGCATATTCTACTACCTGAACCAGGATTGGCCTTTTGGCAGATTTTTGTGCATGTTTTGCTTCTATCTTAAATACGTGAACATGTACGCGAGTATATTCTTTCTCGTTTGTATCAGCGTCCGACGGTGCCTGTTCTTAATTCAGCCCTTCAAGTACACGGACTGCAAACGGAGATACGATGCCTATGCGTGCATCGTAGGCTGGGTCATCGTGGGAGCCGCTTGCTTGCCATTTCCGTTAATGAGAATAGATACGAGAAACAACTCCGGCCATTTCAACAGCTGCTTTACAGCTCTTCCTATCATAGACATTGATATCCCTACCTCTATTGCCATGGTAACATTGGCTGAACTAACAGGTTTCGTGCTACCACTTATCATTACGATGATCTGCTCTTGGAAAACCATCATGTCCTTGCGACAGAAAAACTCCGTCTTGCAAGACAGTGGGGAAAAGACAAAAGCCTTAAAAATGGTCTTGACCTGCACCATAGTCTTCCTGATTTGTTTTGCACCATATCACATCACCTTTCCGTTGCATTTCCTAGTTTTATCAGGGCGCATTGAAGATTGTAGCACCAGGAAGCTCATACTCAAATTCCACCCAGTTGCTCTGTGTCTAGCCAGTCTAAACTGTTGTCTAGACCCAATCATATACTACTTCACAACAGACGAGTTCCGGAGAAGACTGTCTCGGCAAGAAATCAATGAAAACGATGTTCAGCTCCATTTCGCAGACTGAAGGTGAAGAACTTGTTTATGGTTTCTTTGTAAATAGAGGCAAGGACAGTGAGAGAGGGTTTCCCAACTCTCAACGCCTCCAGCTTGCTATCATTTAAAAAAAGTAATTTTGTATATTTATATGAAGTATTTGTAAATGTTCTCCTCTAAGGCAAAAGTGTGAATCCTTGATAAAGAATTTAAAACATTTACTTCAAGTATTCTATTTTGAGAGTTTTGCACTGTACTTTCAAATGCATTTGAATGCAAGTCTTGTCACATGTGGGGATTGCTCTGTTGCACAATCGTGTGCTTTAAATAGATTTGCAGAGTGCTGTTTTAGTTCCTTTCTGATAAAACCACTTCCTATTTTTATCATGGCAGTAACTGTGTATAAGTATATCCTATTTGTACTAACTATAAATGGAAAGACTGACCAGTTGAAGCTAGTCATAAATTTCCCCATAAAAACAGTACTGAATTAGATTTGGCCTGCATTAGAGAATTAATATGAGTCAAATCAAGTAGTTCACGTAATTCTCTCTGTCCAGGTAACTCAATTAAAATAAGTTGGCTTTTCCGTTTAAAGTGCTGTTTTATCCTTTATAACCTTTCTTATTAAGATGCAGGACATTACTTTACAAAGCCATGGTTCTGCAAAATGCCTTAAATTATCTCCTAAATTATAACACCATTATGTTCCAAATACAAAATGCAAATATGTTGGGAAGAGTTGCCGATGCTGCACATACTCATGTCATTACAGCGCAGACACTGGCCCCTCACCCAACCATGGATATCCATGTAAAATACATTACATCAGATCCCACTTCTGACACCACGTATTGTCTTGTGTAAAACCCAGTTGTGACTAGCACAATAAAGAGACGTCCGACACCGATGAGATCTGCAAGTAATTAAAAAAAAGCCTCACGTCCAGAGGGTGCATGTTGATGATATGTAAAAATTACACTATATTACACCGACCATCAAGTATGTATGTATACTATTCCCATTTATCAGCACAGTGTCTATCACTTTTTATGTATTGGCAATTTAAATGGTCATCCAACTATTTAAAATGTGTTGATAACAAGCTTCCATTACCTTCCCATTCATTTTGCACCACACACAATAAAACAATTCTAAAATTATCTCTAATCCCTTTACACTTAAACCTTAATCCTATGCCCTATGGTTTTACAGATCTCTGTTCAGGGGAGAGGATTCTTACTTTCAATACCATCTATGTTGCTCATCAATTTGTGTACCCCTTTTCATTGTTATATCATTAAGATCACAGACCCTACTCTATAAAACAACCTATTATATAGTCACTCCTCATAACTGAAATGTCACAGGCTTGAATATCCTGGAGTTGAGAATACGTTTCCATAAAAGTTTTTTATAGTTTAGAGATACAGCGTGGAAAGAGGTGCTACGCCCCACCGAATCTGCACAACCAGCAATCACCACACATTAACACTATCCTACACACATTAGGGACAATTTACAATTATACTAAGTTAATTAACATAGAAACATAAACATAGAAAATAGGTGCAGGAGTAGGCCATTCGACCATTTGAGCCTGCACCGCCATTCAATATGATCATGGCTGATCATCCAACTCAGTATCCCGTACCTGCCTTCTCTCCATACCCCCTGATCCCTCTAGCCTCAAGGGCCACATCTAACTCCCTCTTAAATATAGCCATTGAACTGGCCTCAACTACCTTCTGTGGCAGAGAATTCCAGAGACTCACCACTCTCTATGTGAAAAATGTTTTTCTCATCTCGGTCCTAAAAGATTTCCCCCTTCTCCTTAAACTGTGACCCGTTGTTTTGGACTTCCCCAACATCGGGAACAATCTTCCTTCATATAGCCTGTCCAACCCCTAAAGAAATTTGTAAGTTTCTATAAGATCCCACCTCAATCTTCTAAATTCTAGCGAGTACAAGCCAAGTCTATCCAGTCTTTCTTCATATGAAAGTCCTGACATCCCAGTAATCAGTCTGGTGAACCTTCTCTGTACTCCCTCTATGGCAAGAATGTCCTTCCTCAGATTTGGAGACCTGCGTGTATCTGTACGAAAAACTCCAGGTGTGGTCTCACCAAGACCCTGTACAACTGCAGTAGAACCTCCCTGCTCCTATACTCAAATCCTTTTGCTATGAATGCTAACATACCATTCGCTTTCTTCACTGCCTGCTGCACCTGCATGCTTACTTTCAATGACTGGTGTACCATGACACCCAGATCTCGTTGCATCTCCCTTTTTCCTAATCGGCCACCATTCAGATAATTAACCTACAAACCTGTACATCTTTGTAGTGTGGGAGGAAACCAAAGATCTTGGATAAAACCCATGCGATCACGGGGAGAATGTACAGTCTCCGTACACACAGCATCCGTAGTCAGGATCAAATCCGGGTTCACTGGCACTGTAAGGCAGAAACTCTGCCACTACGCTACAGTGCCGTCCTTGAACAAAGGAGGACCCAGCATGAGGGAGCCGCCGTAAGGGGGGAGGGGAAGAAAAAAGGGAGATCCGGCGTGGGATAATTTGTGACTTTTTCAGTGCTCTTTATGTGGCGAATCTGCATATGTTTGGGTATGCAAAATAAAGAATATCACTGTGACTTATCGCATGTGACAAAGTATTTATTCATTCATTGGAGGTCTAAAGAGTCTGTTTCCATGCTGTATCTCTAAACCAATTGAAAAGATCATTCACTTCAATCTGTAACATGCCCCCATGAATATTGCCTGACCTCCTGAGGATTTACTGTTTTTAATGATGTCAACTAGCATCGAAGCTTGAGGACAAACTTCTCCTTTCATGCACCTCTGTTGTACCTGAATGATGTTAGTACAAACAAAAGATAAGCTGAGATTAACTTTTCATTCATATAACCATATAACAATTACAGCACCGAAACAGGCCATCTCGGCCCTTCTAATCCGTGCCGAAAACGTACTCTCACCTAGTCCCATCTACCTGCACTCAGACGATACCCCTCCATTCCTTTCCCGTCCATATACCTATCCAATTTATTTTTAAATGATAAAATTGAACCTGCCTCCACCACTTCCACTGGAAGCTCATTCCACACAGCTACCACTCTCTGAGTAAAGAAGTTCCCCCTCATGTTACCCCTAAACTTCTGTCTCTTAATTCTCAAATCATGTCCTCTTGTTTGAATCTTCCCTACTCTCAATGGAAAAAGCTTATCCACGTCAACTCTGTCTATCCCTTTCATCATTTTAAAGACTATCAAGTCCCCCTTAACCTTCTGCGCTCCAAAGAATAAAGACCTAACTTGTTCAACCTTTCTCTGTAATATAGGTGCTGAAACCCAGGCAACATTCTAGTAAATCTCCTCTGTATTCTCTCTATTTTGTTGACACCTTTCCTATAATTTGGCGACCAAATTGTACACCATACTCCAGAATTAGCCTCACCAATGCCTTGTACAATTTTAACATTACATCCCAACTTCAATACTCAATGCTCTAATTTAAATAGGCCAGCGCACCAAAAGCTTTCTTTACCACCCTATCTACATGAGATTCCACCTTCAGGGAACTATGCACAGTTATTCCTATATCCCTCTGTTCAACTGCATTCCTTAATTCATTCATAGAAACATAGAAAATAGGTGCAGGAGTAGGCCATTCGGCCCTTTGAGCCTGCACCGCCATTCAATATGATTATGGCTGATCATCCAACTCAGTATCCTGTACCTGCCTTCTCTCCATACCCCCTGATCCCTTTAGCCACAAGGGCCATATCTAACTCCCTCTTAAATATAGCCAATGAACTGGCCTCAACTACCTTCTGTGGCAGAGAATTCCACAGATTCACCACTCCCTGTGTGAAAAATAATTTTCTCATCTCGGTCCTAAAATACTTCCCCCTTATCCTTAAACTGTGACCCCTTGTTCTGGACTTCCCCAACACCGGGAACAATCTTCCTGCAACTAGCCTGTCCAACCCCTTAAGAATTTTGTAAGTCTCTATAAGATCCCCCCTCAATCTTCTAAATTCTAGCGAGTACGAGCCAAGTCTATCCAATCTTTCTTCATATGGAAGTCATGCCATCCCAGGAATCAGTCTGGTGAACCTTCTCTGTACTCCCTCTATGGCAAGAATGTCTTTCCTCAGATTAGGAGACCAAAACTCCTAATATTCCAGGTGTGGCGTCACCAAGACCCTGTACAACTGCAGTAGAACCTCCCTGCTTTTGTACACAAATCCTTTTGCTATGAATGCCAACATACCATTCGCTTTCCTCACTGCCTGCTGCACCTGCATGCCTACTTTCAATGACAGGTGTACCATGACACCCAGGTCTCGTTGCATCTCCCCTTTTCCTAAACAGCCACCATTCAGATAATAGTCTACTTTCCTGTTTTTTGCTACCAAAGTGGATAACCTCACATTTAACCACATTATACAGCATCTGCCATGCATTTGCCCACTCACCCAACCTATCCAAGTCACCTTGCAGCCTCCCAGCATCCTCCTCACAGCTAACACTTCCCCCCAGCTTCGTGTCATCTGCAAACTTGGAGATGTTGCATTCAATTCCCTCATCCAGATCATTATTATATATTGTAAATAGCTGGGATCCCAGCATTGAGCCTTGCGGTACCCCACTAGTCACTGCCTGCCATTCTGAAAAGGACCTGTTTACTCCTACTCTTTGCTTCCTGTCTGCCCGCCAGTTCTCTATCCACTTCAATAGTGAACCCCCAACACCGTGTGCTTTAAGTTTGTATACTAATCTCTTATGTGGGATCTTGTCGAAAGCCTTCTGAAAGTCCAGATATAACACATCCACAGGTTCTCCCTTATCCACTCTACTAGTTACATCCTCTGAAAATGAAGATTCGTCAGACATGATTTACCTTTCATAAATCGTTACTGACTTTGTCCAATGATTTCACCACTTTCCAAATGTGCTGCTGTCCCATCTTTAACAACTGACTCTAGCATTTTCCCCACTACTGATGTTAGACTAACTGGTCTGTAATTCCCCATTTTCTCTCTCCCTCCCTTTCCCTTTTTGAAAAGTGGGGTTACATTAGCTACCCTCCAATCCTCAGGAACTACTCCAGAATCTAAAGAGTTTTGAAAAATTATCACTAATGCATCCACTATTTATGGGGTTACTTCCTTAAGTACTCTGGGATGCAGCCTATCTGGCCCTGCAGATTTATCAGCCTTTAATCCATTCAATTTACCTAACACCACTTCCCAGATAACCTGGATTTAACTCAGTTCCTCCATCTCATTTGACTGCCGGTCCCCTGCTATTTCCGGCAGATTATTTATGTCTTCCTTAGTGAAGATAGAACCAAAGTAGTTATTCAATTGGTCTACTATGTCCTTGTTCCCCATGATCAATTCAGCAGTTTCTGACTGTAAGGAACCTACATTTGTTTTAACTAACCTCTTTCTCTTCACATATTTATACAAATTTTGCAGTTAATTTTTATGTTCCCTGCCAGTTTTCTTTCATAATCTATTTTCCCTTTCCTAATTAAGCCCTTTGTCCTCCTCTGCTGGACTCTGAATATCTCCCAGTCCTCTGGTAGGCTGCTTTTTCTCACTAATTTGTATGCTTCTTCTTTTGTTTTGATACTATCCCTGATTTCCCTTGTCATCCACGGATGCACTACCTTCCCTGATTTATTATTTTGCCAAACTGGGATGAACAATTGTTGCAGTTCATCCATGCAGTCTTTAAATGCCTTCCATTGCATATCCACCGTCAATCCTTTAAGAATCACTTGCCAGTCTATCTTGGCCAATTCACGTCTCATACCCTCAAAGCTACCTTTCTTTAAGATCAGAACCCTTGTTTCTGGATTAACAATGTCACTCTCCATCCTAATGAAGAACTCAACCATTTTATGGTCATTTTTACCCAAGGGGCCACGCACAACAAGACTGCTAACTAACCCTTCCTCATTACTCAATACCCAGTCTAGAATAGCCTGCTCTCTCGTTGGTTCCTCTGCATGTTGGTTTAGAAAACTATCCCGCATACATTTCAAGAAATCCTGCTCCCTGCCAATTTGATTCACCCAATCTAAATGTAGATTGAAGTCACCCATTATAACTGTTTTACCTTTGTTGCACACATTTCTAATTTCATGTTTGATGCCATCCCCAACTCCACTACTACTGTTAGGTGGCCTGTACACAACTCCCACTAGCGTTTTCTCCCCCTTAGAGTTTCGCAACTCTAACATATCGATTCCACGTCCTCCAAGCGAATGTCCTTCCTTTCTATTGTGTTAATCTCCTCTCTAACCAGCAACGCTACTCCACCTCCTTTTCCTTTCTGTCTATCCCTCCTGAATATTGAATATCCCTGGATGTTCAGCTCCCAGCCTTGGTCACCCTGGAGCTGTCTCTGTGATCTCAAGTATATCATATTCATTAATAACTATCTGCACATTCAACTCATCCACCTTATTTTGAATGCTCCTTGCATTGAGACACAAAACCTTCAGGCTTGTTTTTACAACACTCTTACCACTTTTCAATTATTTGAAAAGTGGCCCTTTTTGATTTTTGCCCTGGACTTTTCTGCCTGTCACTTTTACTTTTCACCTTGCTACCTATTGGTTCTACCCTCATTTTACACCCCTCTGTCTCTCTGCTCATGCTTCTTTCCCCCTGCCACATCAATTTAAATCCTCCCTGACAGCACTAGCAATCACTGCCCCAAAGACATAGGTTCCATTCCAGCCCAGGTGCAGATCGTCCTGTTTGTACTGGTCCCACCTTCCCCAGAACTGGTTCCATTACTCGAGAAATTTGAATCCCTCCCCCTTGCACCATTTTTCAAGCCACGTATTCATCTGCAATATACTCCTATTTCTACTTGAACTAGCATGCGGCACTGGTAGTAATCCAGAGATTATTACCTTTGAGGTCCTACTTTTATCTCATATTATTCAGAGTTATATTATGTAGGAATTTTACAAAATTCCTTTGTGTAACCTTGAATCTGTCCCAAAAGACTTGCTATCAGTGTGGGAATGCACATTTTCTTTTGAAATAATAATTTACATGTAAAAATTGATTTGTCGTTCAGCGGCTCAGGGACCATCAGAATTAAGATCATGGGCGGCATAATGGCGTAGCTGTAGAATTGCTAACATACAGCATCAAAGACCAAGGTTTGATTGGCTACTGGCGCTGTCCGTACAGAGTCACATTCTCCCTGTGACCCGCGTGAATTTTCTCCGAGATATCCAGTTTCCTTCCACACTCCAAAGATGTACATGTTTGTAATTTAATTAGCTTGGTAAATTGGCCCTTGTGTGTGTAGATAGTGCTAACATGCAGGGATCGCTGGTCAGTGTGTCAAAGGATCTGTTTTCGCATTGTATCTCCAAACTAAACTAAACAAAGAAAGTTTAAAGGGTTAAATAATTGAATGATTTCATAAACAGTAAATCCCTTGAAGATTGAGGGTTAAACTGAAAAAGGGAGATTTGAATGGTATAAGGATTCTTCAGTACAGAAAAACAGTTCCCTCTAGCATGGGGATGTAATTAATGAAGTCGAGAAACCATAATAATTAATGCTAGGCCATCAAGATCAGAAATTAGGTCAGATCAGAGAACTAGATTAACATACCTAAAGTACTATATGTTAGAATGAATTGGGATACTGGTTTAATTGGGATTTGCATACTGTATGAGGAGAATAAACAGAGCTGACATTGGAAACATCCATGATCAATGACTCAAAAGGACTAAATTTGATACTTCTGCTGAAAATGTCCTTATGTGGAGAGAAAAGGACATACATTGATTTAGCTGGGACAAGGAAATGCAGATGCTGGAATCTTGAACAAAACATAAAGTGCTGGAGGAACTTGATGGGCATCTGTTGAGGGAATGGACAGATGACAGTTCGGGTTGGCACCTTTCGTAAAAATAAATTAGCTGGAATAATTGTCATTTTGACTTCAAGAAACTAAAGCCTGGGAACACAAGAGTCTCCCGTTGATGGAAACTGGGGCAAACTACTGGTGGAACTCAGTGGGTCAGGCAGCATCTGTACAGGCAATAGTATAGTCGATGTTTTGGGTAGAGACCCTGCATCAGGACTTGTTACAGGAAACGTGAACTATCATTTTCCCTAGGAACATGGAAATGCAGATGCAGGTTTACAAAGCAATAAAGCCCTAGCCTGCCCAACCTCGCCCTATAGCTTGGGCTCTGGTCCTGGCTAAAACAACAACAAAGTATTGGAGCACCACTGTGTCAGGCAGCATCTCAGGAGAACACAGATAGGTGATATCAAATATCCATGTTCTCCAAAGATGCTGCCTCGCTTACTGAGTTACTCCCAAACATTTTGTCTTTTTGTATGCCTGTTGATTGTCCCGCTGATTAAAAGCCAGAATCATACAGCATGGAAACAAGCCCTTCAGCAAAAACCTGCCCATGCAGATAAAGCTACATCTACACTAGCCCCGCCTGGCTGTGTTTGGCCCATGTCAACCTTTCATAGAAACATAGAAACATAGAAAATAGGTGCAGGAGGAGGCCATTCGGCCCTTCGAGCCAGCACCGCCATTCATTGTGATCGTGGCTGATCGTCTCCTATCAATAACCCGTGCCTGCCTTCTCCCCATATCCCTTGACTCCACTAGCCCCTAGAGCTCTATCTAACTCTCTCTTAAATCCATCCAGTGACTTGGCCTCCACTTCCCTCTGTGGCAGGGAATTCCACAAATTCACAACTCTCTGGGTGAAAACGTTTTTTCTGAGCTCAGTCTTAAATGACCTCCCTTTTATTCTTAGACTGTGGCCCCTGGTTCTGGACTCACCCAACATTGGGATCATTTTTCCTGCATCTAGCTTGTCTAGTCCATTTATAATTGTATATGTTTCTATAAGATAGCCCCTCATCCTTCTAAACTCCAGTGAATACAAGCCTAGTCTTTTCAATCTTTCCTCATATGACAGTCCCGTCATCCCAGGGATCAATCTCATGAACCTATGCTGCACTGCCTCAATCACAAGGATATCCTTCCGCAAATTAGGAGACCAAAACTGTACACAATACTCCGGATGTGGTCTCACCAGAGCCCTATACAACTGCAGAAGAACCTCCTATACTGAAATCCTCTTGTTATGAAGGCCAACATTCCATTAGCTTTCTTCACTGCCTGCTGTAACTGTAAGCCAACTTTCAGTGACTGGTTTACAAGGTCGCCCAGGTCTCGCAGCACCTCCCCCTTACCTAACCTAACCTCATTGAGATAATAATCTGCCCCCTTGTTTTTGCCGCCAAAGTGGATAACCTCACATTTATCTATATTATACTGCATTTGCCCACTCACTCAACCTGTCCAGGTCACCCTGCAACCTCCTATCATCCTCTTCAAACTGCCTCCCAGCTTTGTGTCATCCGCAAACTTGCTAGTGTTGCTCTGAAAAGGACCCATTCACTCCTACCCTTTGCTTCCTGTCAGCCAACCAATTTTCTATACATGTCAACACCCTACCCCCAATACCATGTGCTCTAATTTTAGTCACCAGTCTCCCGTGCGGGACCTTATCAAAGGCTTTCTGAAAATCTAGATACACTACATGCACTGGTACCCCTTCATCCATTTTACTTGCCACATCCTCAAAAAAATCAAGAAGATTAGTCAAGCATGATTACCCTTTCATAAATCCATGTTGACATGGACTAATCATTTTACTGCTATCCAAATGCCCCATTATTACCTCTTTGATAATTGACTCCAGCATCTTTCCCACCACCAAAGTCAGGCTAACTGGTCTGTAATTCCCCATTTTCTCTCTTGCCCCTTTCTTGAAAAGTGGGATAACATTAGCTATCCTTCAATCCACAGGAACTGATCCTGAATCTATTGAACATTGGAAAATGATCACCAATGCATCCACTATTTCTAGAGCCACCTCCCAGAGGACCCTGGGATGCAGACTATCAGGCCCAGGGGATCTATCATCCTTCTGTCCCATAGCCTACCCAATACTATTTCTCGCCTAATTATAATTTCTTTCAGTTCCTCTACCCTCTTAGATCCTCTATCCTCCAGTACACCTGGGAGATTGTTTGCGAAGTACCTATTCAACTATTCTGCCATTTCCTTGTTGCCCATAATATTTTCACCCGTGTCAACCTTCAAGGGACCCACATTTGACTTTGCTACTCTTTTTCCCTTAACATATCTAAAGAAGCTTTTACTGTTCTTCTTTATATTCCTGGCCAGCTTCCCTTCGTACTTCATCTTTTCAGCCCGTATTGCCCGTTTTGTTTCCTTCTGTTGTCCTATGAAAGTTTCCCAATCCTCTGGCTTCTGGCTACTCTTTGCTGTGTTCTACATATTTTCTTTTAGTTCTATTCTATCCCTAACTTCTCTTATCAGCCACGGTTGCCTCCTACTCGCATTAGAATCTTTCTTCCTTTTTGGAATAAAATGATCCTGCGTCTTCCGGATTATGCCCAGAAATTCCTGCCATTGCTGTCCCACCGTCATTCCTGCTAGGATCCCGTTCCAGTCTACCTTGGCCAGCTCCCCTCTCATGCCTTCATAGTCCGCTTTGTTCAACTGCATCACTGACACTTTCAATTTAACCTTCTCCTTCTCAAATTGGAGATTAAAACTAATAGTAAGCTTAAATGAGAACTTACCAGTTTGAAGTTTGATCTTTATTTTATGAGGAGTTACGATGAGGGATTACGTGAAGACCCCGCCTGGACGCATGCGCGACATTCTTCAAAGCAGTGGTGTGAAATCACAGATAACAGAGTGACTAATATAGTAAGATAAGAGAGAACCTCCATACCAGTTTATCTTTATAATAGAGGGTTTTGGGAGCGGAGGGCACGTAATCCCTCATCGTAACTCTTCATAAAATAAAGATCAAACTTCAAACTGGTAAGTTCTCATTTAATCTTACTATTTTACTTCGGAGTCACGTGAGTGACTACGTGAAGATTTCAAAGCTCTGTGATTTCATGCCCTGGAACGAGTCCATGCTTACACCCTGCCATGCTAGGAGAAAAGAGGATGAACGTAATTCAGTCATGACACCGTGCTGAAACACAAAGAAAAAAGGTATTTATTCATACCTAACAGTATGCCCCACATTGGGTAATTTATTTTACAGAACTCAAAGTTTTTCCTGCAAACGTGTCAGGAACGGCTACGGGTTTATTATAAAAGCGTTGAAAAGTATGTTCATTGCTCCAACCCGCTGTGGCAAGGATGTGGTCCAAAGGAACTTCCATCATCCTAGCTGCCGATGTAGATGCTGCCCTGGTGGAATGAGATTTGAAAACATTAGTATCCACCCCCGCTGCATCTAATACCACCCTTAACCATCTGGATATGGTTTGCGCTGTGACCTTATGGTGAGGGCGTTTATGGCTTACGAGTAAAGCTCTCTCCGTGCCCCTTAGAGTCTTGGTGACTTCTATGTATTGTAAAATATGTGTCACAATGCAGAGCCGACTATCTGCAGGATAGGCCAGAAACTCTAATTTTTGGCCAGAGGAACCAGGTCTGTCTTGTTTGAGTAACCCCTGTATTAGAAAAGTTATCTTGCCACTTGTGATATACATGGCGTCCATATTTAGCTTGTGTAAGGACTGGACCCGTTGTGCCGTTACAAGTGCCATTATCATTACCATCTTGTATGTTAGTTTGTCCAGCGTGAGCCCCGATATGGGTGTCCATCCTCGTAACATAGTTAATACGATGCCTATATCCCATGTATGGGTGTATCTGGGCCTGGGGGGATTAGAATTAAATATACCCCTCATAAGTTTAGATACTAGTGGGTGTGATCCTATAGCCAAGTGATCACTCCCTCTGCCCAGATAATTAGAAAGGGCACTTCTTGCACAATTAATTGCACTGTAACTCAATCCTTCATCGAAATGAAGGGTGGCCAGAAACTCCAGTACTTCAGTGATGGTGGCTGAGTCATATGTAGTGTCTGTCCTGGTGCAGAACACTTCCCATGTCCTAACATATGTCAGGTACTGTTTGCTCGTGGATTCCCTGCACGATGCTGAGATGGCATTGATCGTCCTATCGGAGAGTCCATACCCCAGGAATGGCCTGTTCAGAATCTGCAAATCAATAAATTCATGCGGTCATGGCACGGATGACTTTCCCCTGTCACGGGGTGTACCAACAAACTCGGCCGTTTGTTGATCCGGATGCAGGGTTCTGAGGCCATCTTTTGTACTGCTGGGAACCAAGGTTGGGTAGGCCAGTCGGGAACAACCAAAATACCCGTTGCGGAGTCTTGTTTAATTTTTTGTAAGACCCGACTGATGAGGCAGAAGGGGGGAAATACATAGCAAAACAAATCCCCCCAATACAGCGAGAAAGCATCCATCGCTGCTGCCCCTGGGTCTGGTTCCCAAGCAACATATGTTGGAAGTTGGTGATTAAGTCTGGATGCAAAAAGGTCGATATCTGGTGTCCCATACCGTTCTATAATATCTGTAAACACTTTCCGATCCAACATCCATTCAATGTTGTCGTTGAATTTACGTGATCTGGTGTCTGCCACTGTATTTTGCTTACCTGGGAGGTAAGTGGCTGAAATCCAAATCTCTCTTTCCAGACACCAGTGCCAGATATTATTAGCCAATTCATAGAAACATAGAAACATAGAAATTAGGTGCAGGAGTAGGCCATTCAGCCCTTCGAGCCTGCACCGCCATTCAATATGATCATGGCTGATCATCCAACTCAGTATCCCGTACCTGCCTTCTCTCCATACCCTCTGATCCCCTTAGCCACAAGGGCCACATCCAACTCACTCTTAAATATAGCCAATGAACTGGCCTCAACTACCCTCTGTGGCAGAGAGTTCCAGAGACTCACCACTCTCTGTGTGAAGAAAGTCTTTCTCATCTCGGTCTTAAAGGATTTCCCCCTTATCCTTAAGCTGTGACCCCTTGTCCTGGACTTCCCCAACATCGGGAACAATCTTCCTGCATCTAGCCTGTCCAACCCCTTAAGAATTTTGTAAGTTTCTATAAGATCCCCTCTTAATCTCCTAAATTCCAGAGAGTATAAACCAAGTCTATCCAGTCTTTCTTCATAAGACAGTCCTGACATCCCAGGAATCAGTCTGGTGAACCTTCTCTGCACTCCCTCTATGGCAATAATGTCCTTCCTCAGATTTGGAGACCAAAACTGCACGCAATACTCCAGGTGTGGTCTCACCAAGACCCTGTACAACTGAAGTAGAACCTCCCTGCTCCTGTACTCAAATCCTTTTGCTATGAAAGCTAACATACCATTCGCTTTTTTCACTGCCTGCTGCACCTGCATGCCTACTTTCAATGACTGGTGTACCATGACACCCAGGTCTCGCTGCATCTCCCCTTTTCCTAATCGGCCACCATTTAAATAATATTCTGCTTTCCTGTTTTTGCCACCAAAGTGGATAACCTCACATTTATCCACATTATACTGCATCTGCCAAACATTTGCCCACTCACCCAGCCTATCCAAGTCACCTTGCAGTCTCCTAGCATCCTCCTCACAGCGAACACTGCCCCCCAGCTTAGTGTCATCCGCAAACTTGGAGATATTGCCTTCAATTCCCTCATCCAGATCATTAATATATATTGTAAATAGCTGGGGTCCCAGCACTGAGCCCTGCGGTACCCCACTAGTTACTGCCTGCCATTGTGAAAAGGACCCGTTTACTCCTACTCTTTGCTTCCTGTTTGCCAGCCAGTTCTCTATCCACATCAATACTGAACCCCTAATACCGTATGCTTTAAGTTTGTATACTAATCTCTTATGTGGGACCTTGTCGAAAGCCTTCTGGAAGTCCAGATATACCACATCCACTGGTTCTCCCTTATCCACGCTACTAGTTACATCCTCGAAAAATTCCACAAGATTCGTCAGACATGATTTACCTTTTGTAAATCCATGCTGACTTTGTCCAATGATTTCACCACTTTCCAAATGTGCTGCTATCCCATCTTTAATAACTGACTCTAGCAGTTTCCCCCATTACCGATGTTAGACTAACTGGTCTGTAATTCCCCGTTTTCTCTCTCCCTCCCTTCTTAAAAAGAGGGGTTACATTTGCTACCCGCCAATCCTCAGGAACTACTCCAGAATCTAAAGAGTTTTGAAAGATTATCACTAATGCATCCACTATTTCCTGAGCTACTTCCTTAAGTACTCTGGGATGCAGCCTATCTGGCCCTGGGGATTTATCGGCCTTTAATCTATTCAATTTACCCAACACCACTTCCCGACTGACCTGGATTTCACTCAATTCCTCCTTTGACCCACAGTCCCCTGCTATTTCAGGCAGATTATTTATGTCTTCCTTAGTGAAGACGGAACCAAAGTAGTTATTCAATTGGTCCGCCATATCCTTGTTCCCCATGATCAACTCACCTGTTTCTGACTGCAAGGGACCTACATTTGTTTTAACTAACCTCTTTCTCTTCACATATCTATAAAACTTTTGCAGTCAGTTTTTATGTTCCCTGCCAGTTTTCTTTCATAATCTATTTTTCCTTTCCTAATTAAGCCCTTTGTCCTCCTCTGCTGGTCTCTGAATTTCTCCCAGTCCTCTGGTATGCTGCTTTTTCTGGCTACTTTGTACGCATCATCCTTTGCTTTGATACTATCCCTGATTTCCCTTGTTATCCACGGATGCACTACCTTCCCCGATTTATTCTTTTGCCAAACTGGGATGAACAATTTTTGTAGTTCATCCATGCAATCTTTAAATGTCTTCCATTGTATATCCACCGTCAACCCTTTTAGAATTAATTGCCAGTCAATCTTGGCCAATTCACGTCTCATACCCTCAAAGTTACCTTTCTTTAAGTTCAGAACCATTGTTTCTGAATTAACAATGTCACTCTCCATCCTAATGAAGAACTCAACCATATTATGGTCACTCTTGCCCAAGGGGGCACGTACAACAAGACGGCTAATTACCCCTTCCTCATTACTCAAAACCCAGTCTAAAATAGCCTGCTCTCTCGTTGGTTCCTCTACATGTTGATTTAGATAACTATCCCGCATACATTCCAAAAAATCCTCTTCCTCAGCACCCCTGCCAATTTGATTAACCCAATCTATATGTAGATTGAAGTCACCCATTATAACTGTTTTGCCTTTGTCGCACGCATTTCTAATTTCCTGTTTGATACCATCCCCAACTTCTCTGCTACTGTTAGGTGGCCTGTACACAACACCCACCAGCGTTTTCTGCCCCTTAGTGAGTGTTTTCATCACATGATATCGACTTTATTCCTCCCATATGATTAATATAGGCCACCACTGTGGTATTATCAATTTGTAACCGTACATGCAACTGGCGCATATCAGAGCAGTAGGCCCTCAGTCCATAAAATGCTCCCAGCATTTCTAAATAATTAATCCCTATTGCTTTGAACAAGGTTAATTCTTGTGCACTCCATCTGCCACCACAACTTGTGATGGTATTAGTTGCTCCCCAACCTTTAGCACTGGCATCAGTTTGTAATGTAACCGAGGGGTTCATGATAGTGATGGGGTTAGAACAATGCTGAAGATTTTCTATCCACCATTTTAGTTCCGATTTTGCTTTCTCTGGTAGTTCCATGGGCCTATCAAAATGGCCTGCATGATTTTTGAGAGCTGAAATTTTTGCTCTTTGCAGATTTTGATAATGGAGAGGTCCAAATTGTGCTGCTGGGAACGCAGCCACTAACTTCCCAATCACTCTGGCTACTTGCCGAATAGATGGTTCCCTGATACCAGTGAGGCTTTTGCATGCTATCACCAAGTCTGTTACTTTGTGTAGTGGCAAGGTGATAGACATTCGCACTGAATCAATAGTGAAGCCCAAATAATCCATTATAGTGGACGGTTCCAATTTTGATTTATCTGGATGTATGATAAATCCCAGCTTTTGAAAAAGATGTTTTGTGGCTGATACTGCCAAAGTAGCCATTTCCAAATTTTCACCTACAATGAGAATATCATCAAGGTAAGCCATGACTATATGGTTATGTTCTCTTAAGTATGCTAAAGCTGGTTTTAATAATTTAGTAAACAGCCGTGGTGCTGATGATAACCCATTGGGTAAAGCCTTATACTGCCATAGCTGTCCCATCCAGACAAATTTTAGGTATTTTCGATAATCCTTGTGTATTGGTACTGAATAGTATGCATCTTTAAGATCGATGCAAGCCATGTAGTACCTATCAGAAATCAACTGTGTGGCTGTGACAAACGTGTCCATTTTGAAATGGATATACTGAATGTAATTATTTAGTTCAGTCAAATCTATAATAATGCGGCAACCGCCATCTTTTTTGTTTTTTGTAAATATATTAGATACAAACTCTTGAGATTCCCTGTTTGTTTTCTCAATTACCCCTTTATTGATTAATCTCAACAGTTCAGCATGGCCTGCTGTTTTCTCTATTTGCGTAAGTATGAACTTCCGGCTAGGCGTATGCTGAACTGGGATGGGGAGTTCGTTCACAAATTCTAGTTTGTAACCCTGAATACATTCGAGTATGTAAGTATCAGATGTAAAAGTGCTCCACACGTGATGAAACAAGTGCAACCTTCCACCAATTTTTGATGCACCTAAACATGCAATGTTTTTGAGACAACCAGACCCACCTACCTCCATGGTTACCGCCGGTGTTGTGTGTGTTGTCTCTGTCCTTGTTTCTTTGCTTCGTTGCGGGGGTGGCGCATTTTCCAAGAAGGCCGGGCTGGGCCATGGCCTAAAAAAGACCGCTGTGCAGGTGGACCGGCCCTCGAGCTTTCACCACCAGGTGTTCTTTCATTATATCGATGTCTGGTGGTTGTGTAGGGGTGCTGCCGCTGTTGATAATGAGATTTCGAAGTGTTTGGCACCTTGATCAGGCCTATGGCCTTGGCCTCTTCATCTAATTCTTTCACCTGCTTCGACAGGTTGTCCCCAAACAGCAAATTTGGCGGCTGAGCACTACTGGTCCTGCATAATCCCGCAAATTTGGGATTAAGTGCTGGTTTAATGATGCTCTTCCTATAGTTGTTGATTTCAAACTGAGTATTACACAATAACACTAGAGCATCCTGTAGCTCTTCTGGCAACTCCACCCCATCAGCTGTTCTGGTCACTGCTATGATCCCTGCAGCCAGCAGTTTGAGGATCCTCTGTAGCTTCACCTCCTGGCTTCTTATGGATGGGCTCATATTGCCCCAGATGGGGTTGTTGACTGCTGGAACATTAAGAGAATTGCAATTCTCTGGAGCAAGGTATTTCTCAGCCGTGGAATTAATGGCTTGCTCCTGCAGCTGGTTTGTAGCCATGTAATTTATGCTGGCTGCCAGCTTTGGATGTATGGGCAGTCCTTTCTGTGTTGGCATAGCATGTTTGTTTGCCATGCCCAGTAGTTCTTCTGGCACCCCTAACACAGATGACTGTTCAGCCATTGCCCCTTCTTCAGGGTCAGCCCAGCTCTGACCCCTAATGCTCCCCTGCGAAGAGGGTGAGACATTTGGCAGCCCTAGTAAGGATGCTGCCGTGGGTCTGCGAGGAGACCCACTGTGACTCTGCCCCTGCATAAGCAGGTCACGCTGGAGCAACTGCTCCACCATCCGCTCCATGCGGGAAAGACGCCCGCCGTCGCTATCCGCAAACAGGGTGTCTTGAGGACCGGACCCAGCTGAGTCAACGGCCCTGTCCGACTTCCGGGTGGCTTTGCTGCCGGTCCGCGGCGTACCTGCGGTCTCTCGCGGCGGGAAGTCGGGAGCTGCTGGTAGCACCTGCAGCTCTGGAGAAACGGCACGCTGCTGGCTGCTTTCCATAGCCGCTGTTTTTGCCGCTCCTCTCCTGGACTTGCGCGACTCCATGGTGTTTCCTGAAACACAAAACACGCGCAGTCGCTACGCTCACCAGAAAGGTAAGACTTACCTCTAGTCTTTTAAACTTACACTGGAGGAGCGACGCTCCTCCCGACTGTCGCTTCCGCAATGCGTTCGACGATATGTCGCGCATGCGTCCAGGCGGGGTCTTCACGTAGTCACTCACGTGACTCCGAAGTAAAATCACATTATTATCACTACCTCCAAGCGGTTTCTTTACCTTGAGTTCTCTTATCATATCTGGTTCATTGGACAACACTAAATCCAGAATTGCCTTTCTTGCCTTTTCTCTGGTCGGCTCCATTGCAAGCTGCTCTAAGAATCCATCTCGGAGGCATTCTACTAATTCTCTTTCTTGGGGTCCTGAACCACCCTGATTTTCCCAGTCTACCTGCATATTGAAATCCCCCATCACCACAGTGGCATTACCTTTGTTACATGCCAGTATGTTTTTTTATTTTTGTTAGAAGTAAGTACAGTAATGTGGTACATAAGTACCTAATACATACATACACATTACCATTCTTGTACAACTTTGTGTTTTTAATTTAATAATGAAAGAACAGTGAAAGAAAAAGGGAAATAAAGAGTGTCGAAATAGATAGACAAGCGAGTAGAAACAGATAGCGAAAGAGATAAAGAGCAGAGATAAAAAAGCTAAGAAGATTGAGAGAAAAAGAGAAAGTAGAGAGAAAAGAAATTAGGAGAGATATACCTATTTTGTATTTTTATCCATCTGTCACCCGGTTCTGAACCATTTAATTTCTAAGGTTATGTTATGTTGCACCATATGCTTGTAAAAAGTCGATAAAAGGAGAACAAGTCTTTAAGAATTGGTCTACTTTGCCTAGTAGGAGGAATCTCATTTCTTCAAGATGTAACGTCATATTTGAAATCCACATTTTGAACGTTGGCGTGGTTGCGTTTTTCCAAAATTTGAGTATAAGTTTTGTTGCTGTTATTAAACCATAATTAAGAAGAGCTTCTTGGAACATAGTTAATTTACTTCCCTCTTCCATTGATCCAAAGATAATCAGTTCTGTATTGGGGTTCAATTTTGTGTTAAATAGTTTTGTAAAAGTTCCAAAAATTTCATTCCAAAATGTATGTAGTTTTGTACAAGAACATGTCAGTTTTAACTCCCGCTGCAACTTACACCCTACATCCGGACTACTTTTTGGGGGTCTGTAGATAACACCAATTAGTGTCTTCTTGCCTTTGCAATTCCTCAACTCCACCCACAGTGACTTTACCTCGTCAGTCCCTATGTCTTTCCTCGCAAGGGACAGAATTCCATCCATCACCAGCAGAGCTACCCCCCCTCCTCTGCCCACCTGCCTGTCCTTTCTATAGGATGTATAACCCTGAATGTTAAGTTGCCAGACCCAATCCTCCTGCAGCCACGTCTCAGTAATCCCCACAGTCATATCTACCAACCTCTAACTGAGCCTCAAGCTCATCAACTTTACTTCTTATACTTTGCGCATTCATATACAATACTTTTAATTCCTTATGCATCTCACCTTTCATATCGATCCCTATTACACTTGGTCATACTCTCCTATCCCTTTGTGAGCTTCCTTTCCCGTTAATTCTGGGGTCATTAACCATCCCTTTACTCTCTTTCCCTTTAACTCCATCCTTGACTATCCCATTTGCCACCCCAACCCCCTTATTCAGTTTAAAACCACCCGTGTAGCAGTGGCAACCCTGCCTGCCAGAATGCTGGTCCCGCACTTGTTAAGATGTAATCCGTCCCTTTTGTACAGTTCACCCTCACTCCATGTATCTGTCCAAATGTCTTAACTGATGCAGTACCAGCCTCAACTACCTCCTCTGGCGGTTCGTTCCATATACCCATCACTGTCTATGAAAAAGTTGCCATTCAGGTTCCCATTAAATGTTTCCCCTCACACCTTAATCCTATGATTCTTGATTTTCCCACTCTGGGTAAAATACAGCAATCTACCTTATCCATTCCCCTCATGAATGTATACACCTCTATGAGATCACCCCTCATCTTTCTACACTCCAAGGAATAAACCCCCATATATGATCCATAGCCCTCTATTCCCTGCATTTCCATGTGCCTATCTAAAAGCCTCTTAAACGCCACCATCTATCTGCCTCCACCACCACCCCCTGGCAATGCATTCCAGGCCTCTACTTCTCTGCGTAAAAAAAAACTTGCCGCGCTCAGCTCCATTAAACTTTCCCCCTCTCACCTTATAGCAATGGCCTCTAGCATTGGACATTTCCACCCTGGGGAAAAAAGATCTGACTAATGTTCTCTACATATGCCGCTCATAATTTTATATAATTCTATCAATTCTCCCTCAACCTTTGATGTTCCATTAGGTTGGCAGAACCACCGATGGCCTTCAAAATTAAACACAGAAGAGGGCGGCACAGTGGCACAGCTGGTAGAGCTGCTGCCTCAACACCAGAGACCCAGGTTCCATCCTGACATCCGGTGCTGTCTGTGTAGTCTGCATGTTCTCCCTGTAACTACGTGGGTTTCTTCCAGATGCTCCAGTTTCCTCCCTATTTCGAAAGACGTACGTGTTTGTAGGTTAATTGGCCTCTTAAATTGCTCCCAGTGTGCAGGGACTGGAAAAGAAAATGGGATAACATAGAAATAGTGTGAACTGGTGATCAATGGCCAACATGGACATGGTAGGCCAAAGGCCCTGTTTCCACACTCCCAAAAAATAAAACCACTAACGCGCCAGCATTACAATATGTTGAGCGAAAGAGCAAAGGCTAGTCTGTTGTATTTAAAATAAAACGGAAGAGGAAACACAACCTGTTGAAGTCACATTTACACTATATTGTACCCCAAAGCTATTTTGTGCGCATCAAAAATCCAGGACAGCTTCATTTTCCAGAGCAAGTCAAATAATCTTTGACAAAGTTAAAACATTAATTCTGCTCCTCTTTGCAGAGATGCAGTCCAATGTGCTAAGTGTTTCCAGCATTCCCTATGATAACATGGATATTTTCTTCCCAAAAATTGTTTCACCTTTATCTATCTATCACTTGCCAGGCTTTATCCCACCTCGACATTTCCTCTCCAACATTCTCCTCCGCCTTTCTATAGTAAGTCTGAAGAACGGACCCAACCCAAAACATCGCCTGTTTATTTCACTCCCTCCATTCAGTTGCTGCCTGGCCCACTGAGTCCCTTCCTCACTGTGTATCGCTCAAGATTCCAGCATCTGCAGCTTCTTGTAACCCATAACCCTCGATTCTTTGCATTGCCATATGCCTGTCCAAGAGTCTTTTAAATGTATCTACTAATATATCTGCTCCATCCACCACCTCTGGCAGTGTATTCCAGGCACATCATCTTCTGTGTAAATAAAAAATTGCACTGTGCATCCCCTTCAAACATTGCCCCTCTCACCTTAAAACTATGCCCTCTAGTCTTTACATCTTCCATCCTGGAAAAATATTCCGACTATCTACCCTAGTTATGCCTCTCATAATTTTGTATATTTCTATCAGGTCTACCTGCAACCTCCAGCATTCCAGATAAATCAATCCAAATCTGTCTGACATCTCCCTGTAACCAATACGCCCTAATCCTGGAATCATTCCAATAAACCTCCTCTGAACCCTTTCCAAAGCCTTCAATTTCTCCTGCGATGGTGCACCCAAAACTACAAAGGTGTGGATAGATGGACCATGTTGGTTGGTGTGTGCAAGTTGGACCAGAGGGCATGTTTCCACACTCTATGACTCAATGTGATCACTATCTCCAAAATACATTTCCACTAAAACTTTGGTTTCCTGCCCAGGCTCATTTCCCAACACAAGGTCCAGAATGTTCTCTGCTTGGGATGGGCTATCACTCATGAATATCCTTTGGTTTATCTGAAGACGGGTTCCAACCTTAAACATCAATAAATCCATGTTCTCCAGAGATGTTGCCAAACCAGCTGAATTAATCCAGCACTCTGTGCCCTTATTGAACTATCTACACAGTTTCAAGAAACCCTCTTGCATACACCTCACAAATTTTACCTTGTCTAAGTATGGTATGCTTAAATTAATCCACATGTATATTCTCCACACTTTCCCATCATATTCCCCTACATTCCATCACCCACCTACAATCAGATACATATGACAGTAGCAAATATTTATGATGACCTCAGGACATGGATTGGCTGGGGAAATTGCGATATTATAGCCATAACAGAAACATAGCTGAGAGAAGGGCAAAATAGACAACTCAATGTTGCAGCAGCCATGATAGAGATGAAGGTAAGAGAGGTGGGAGGGGGGTGTTTCCTTTTTGATTAGGGAGGACAGAAGCACTGTTCTCGCAGAGAATATTCATGGGAATCGTTCAGTGAGGCCATTTGGGCAGAACTTGGAAGTAGTGAGGGAGCGAGCTCTTTGATGTCATGTGTTGCCTCCCAATAGTCAGCATGAATTGGAGCAGCAGATGCATATGAAGCCTGCAGATAGCTGTGAAAATAATAGTATAGTACGAGTGGGAGATTTCAGTTTCCTTAATATTGACTGGGTCTCCCATTGTGTAAAAGACTTGGAGAGTGGAATTTGCTAAATGTGTCTTTACTTTTAGACTTTACGATTTAGAAATACAGCGTGGAAACGGGGCCTTCAACCCACCGAGCGCGCCGACCAGCGATCACCCCGTACACTAGCACTATCCAACACACAAGGGAGAACTTACAATTCACAGAAGCCAATTAATCTAGAAACCTGTATGGCTTTGGAGGAAACCGGAGCACCCGGAGAAAACCCATGCGGTCGCAAGGAGAACTTACAAACTCTGTACAGACAGCACCCGTAGTCAGGATCGAACCAGAGTCTGTGGCGTGATAAGGCAGCAACTCTATCACTGCGCCACTCTGCCACCCCTTGTCCAAAAAGGTTTCTTTGATCAATATATAGAATAGGGAGATAAATCTCTTCTTGGGGAATGAGGTTGGGCAAGTGACTGAAGTGTCAGCAGGGGAGGACTTTGCCCAGAATTCTATTAAAGTCGTTTCAGAGAAGGTTAGAACTAGCCCACAAGTGAAGGTCCTAAATTAGAGCTAGGCCAATTTTGCAGGCATTAGGCAGGAACTTGCAAAGGTCGATTGGTAGAGTCTGTTTGCAGGTAAAGGGGGGGTTGGCAAGTCTTCTCTCTTCCTCGACCTTGGGTGTGACCCTCACTATAAGCTTTATCTAATAAGCTCTTATTCTCCCAGATGGTCCCGAGGTCATTCAGTTGCTACTCCAGTTCACAAAATCAGTCTTTAAGGAGCTGCACCTGGACACAATTCCCATAGGTCTAGTCATCAGCTTCCCTGACTTCCCACATCCTGCAGGAGGAACATTGTACCAATTTATCTGCCGTCGCCACTGCACTGATCCAGGAAAAAAAAATTCATAAGTCTCACACACTTTTCTTATCTTATCCACTTTTGTATTATGCTCCTGAGCTAAAGATTCACTCTTGCCCTCCACCTAGCACCTCTCCAATACATCCACTCCCAATAGACCACTCCGCCACACCTTGCCTTCTTTTAGTTTGTTCTATCAGCCAATTTTGATAGTTGCTCTATCAACCAATTTTGATCAACCAACCTGTCCACTGGTTACCAATATATTGTCCCATCTCTCATTAACTGGCTTCAGTAATCTTCCGATTCTGTAATCGAATGTCAGCACCTCTTATCTTTCAAACTCTCTTGCTCCTGTCCCACCTCTCACGTTAGCTGGCTTCAGCTGGCTCCAGTAATCCTCTGCTTAACTTTTAAATTCCCCAGCATTTTTCCGATACTTCTCAACCAATTTTACCGAGAAGATCACGAAAGCTAAGGAATTGATCACCTCTTCACACAAGATCATGAGGGGCATGGATAAAATGAACATTCATAGGCTTTTTCCCCAGGGTAGAAGATTCTACATCTAAAAGCCAGAAACTTATGGTGAGAGGGAATTCAGGGCGTATCTTTTCACTCCGATGATGGTTGGTAACTGGAATAAGAACCAGACAAAGCTGTTGAAGCAGATGCAATTGCGACTTTCGAGAGACATTTAATTCAGTTTAGCTTAGAGATACAGCATGGAAACAGGCACTTCAGCCCACCGAGCCCATGCCGACCATTGATCAGCTGTTTGCACTAGTTCTATGTTATCCCACTTTCTCAATCACTCAGTGCATTTCAGAAGACAATTAACCTATAAACCCACACATCTTGTGGATGAGAGAGGAAACCGGAGCATTCAGTGGAAACCGATGTGATCACAGCAAACTCCATACAGACAGGACTCAAGGTCAGGATTGTACCTGGGTCTCTGGTGTTGTGAGGCAGCAGCTCCACCAACTGTGCCACTATGCCACCCTATTTGGACTGATTTATGGAGAGAAATGGTTCAGGCCAAAGGCAGGCCTATGGACCTCGCCTAGTATGCCAACTTGGCCGGTAGGGACATGGTGGGCTGAAAGGCCTTTTTCCATGCTGTATACATCTGTGACTCTATTTATGGGCTCACCTTTTATGAGAGAAAACTGGAGTATTTGGCGATAATCCAGAGAGCCACAGGGAGAATGTGTAAACTCCATACAGATAGAACCCGAGATTATGATTGAATCTTGGGTCACTGGAACTGCAAGGTAGCAGCTCAACACACTGCACAACAGCTGTGCAAGATCCTGGTAAAAGTTGATGTGCAGCAGTATCATGCCGAGCTGCTTCATGAGGCATAGAAAGGTACGCATTTAGTTACTTTAACCAAACTGGAAGCTGAGAAGTATATTAGCTTTATTGCATGTTGGCACACTTGGAAATGTTATTTAGGACTATGCATCCAGTTATCTGCTTTGGATAGGATTGATATCAAAACCAGAAAAAGTGCTGCATTCTTCATTATAATTATTTCAAAATTGAACATAAAGCATATCTTAAAATATGAAATATGGACATAGTGGGATCCTATTTCCTATTATATATTAACAAATTGGGGATGAAGGGCCTGTTGCCTATTATAAAGACATCAAGTAACCCTGAGAAACAAATTAATTCTTAACACTACTTACAAGAGAAATCTTTTCAACAGAGACAGAGTCATGGGGCACAGAAACAGAAACTCTTGGTGCTGAAGGCTTAGATCTGGCAGAATTTTGTAGATGCATCCAGGAGAAATCTTAACACAGTATGTAGATAATCCAACCAGGGAATAGACGAAAATAGTCCTTGTATTAGGAAATGAGCTTGGCTGGTGATCAGCAGTTCAGTGGGAGACCATTTTGGTAACAGTGATCATAATTCAGTTTTCTGTTACTAATGGATAAGGATAAGACTGGACCTCGGGGGTAAAGTGCTAAATTGGGGAAAGGCTAATTAAAACAGTGTAAGATAGGAACTGGGGAGAGTAGATTGGGAGCGGTTGTAAATGGATAAGTCCACATCTGACATGGTGATGTTTACAGGCCAACCAGTCAGAATTTAAGACCAACAAAGACAAGAATAGCAAAATTCAGAAATCGTAGACAAAGAGAAATGTTGCAAATCTACTAAAAAAAAAACGAAATTAGACACGGCCCTTGAAGAATATAAGGAAATAAATTAAACACGGATCAGGGGAAACAAAAGGTATTAAATGATTACTTTACACTGGTCTTCAGTGTAGGTCATGGAGGCTAATATCAGGGAGTGGAAAATTGATAAGCAGGTGGTGTTAATCTCCTGAACCCTCCATATATCTGCCCCAGGTATTTGAGAGAGGACAGGGGCCCTGACAAAGTAGATTGTATCCTCCTTAGCAAATGGCAAAGCCTCAGAGAAAGGTTGAACAAGTTAGGTCTTTATTCTTTGGAGCGCAGAAGGTTAAGGGGGCACTTGATTGAGGTCTTTAAAATGATGAAAGGGATAGACAGAGTTGACATGGATAAGTTGTTCAACCTTTCTCTGTAACATAGTTGCTGGATCCCAGGCAACATTCTAGTAAATCTTCTCTGTACTCTCCCTATTTTGTTGACATCCTTCCTATAATTAGGCGACCAACATTGTACACCATACTCCAGAATTGGTCTCACCAATGCCTTATACAATTTTAACATTACTTCCCTGCTCCTATATTAAATGCTCTGATTTATAAAGGCCAGCACACCAAACGCTTTCTTTACCACCCCATCTACATGCGATTCCACCTTCAGGGAACTATGCACAGTTATTCCTAAATCTCTCTGTTCCACAACATTCCTCAATTCCCTACCATTTACAATGTACGTCCTATTTTGATTTGTCCTGCCAAGATGTAGCACTTCACACTTATCCGCATTAAACTCCATCTGCCATCTTTCAGCCCACTTTTCCATATGGCCCAAATCTCTCTGTAGACTTTGAAAGTCTACTTCATTATCCACAACACCACCTATCTTAGTATCATCTGCATACTTACTTATCCAATTTTCCACCCCATCATCCAGATCATTGATGTACATGACAAACAACAGTGGACCCAACACAGATCCCTGAGGCACCCCACTGGTCACCGGCTTCCAACCTGACAAACAGCCATCCACCATTACTCTCTGACATTTCCCCTTCAGCCACTGTTGAATCCATCTTGCTACTCCGCCATTAACACCCAAAGATTGAACCTTCTTAACCAACCTTCCATGGGGAACCTTGTCAAAGGCCTTACTGAAATCCATATAGACAACATCCACTGCTTTACCCTCATCAATTTCCCTAGTTACCGCTTCAAAAAATTCAAGAAGGTTTGTCAAACATGACCTTCCAGGCACAAATCCTTGTTGACTGTCCCTGATCAGACCCTGTTTATCCAGATGCTTATATCTCTCTTTTTTTGAAACAAATGTCCAATTTCCCTTGAAAACCATGGCTCTTTCCAATTTTTACTATTTCCTTTCACCCTAACAGGGACATAAAGATTCTGTACTCTTACAATTTCCCCTTTAAATGTCCTCCATTTCTCTTCTACATCCTTCCCATAAAACAGAGTGTCCCAATTCACTCCTTTTAAATCCTTACGCATTCCCTCAAAGTTAGCCTTTCTCCAATCAAAAATCTCCACCCTAGGTCCAGTTCTGACTCTCTCCATAATTATATTGAAACTAATGGTATTGTGATCACTGGTCCCGAAGTGCTCACCAACGCATACCTCCGTCACCTAACCTGCCTCATTTCCTAACAGGAGGTCCAGCACTGCCCCTTCTCTGGTTGATACCTCTATGTACTGCTGCAAAAAACTATCCTGCACACATTTTACAAACTCCAAACCATCCAACCCATTTACAGAATGTGTTTCCCAGTCTATTTTTGGAAAATTGAAATCTCCCACAATCACTACCTTGTGCTTACTACTAATATCTGCTATCTCCTTACATATTTGCTCTTCCAATTCTCGCTCCCCATTTGGCGGTCTATAATACACCCCTAAAAGTGTTGCTACACCGTTCCCACTTCTCAGTTCCACCCAAATAGCCTCTCTAGACGAGCCCCCTAATCTATCCTTTCTTACAATGCTCCTAGCATTAAAATATACACATTTTAGAAACCCACCATCCCTTATTCTCTGTCTATTATCTTTTTCCTCTTTCTCGTCCAGATTTTGGGTCCGAGTGCTTCCCTTCTCTGCCTCTTGCCCCACACCCTGACCCCTAGCCCCCTCTACCCGAGTCCCTCCCCCCAGGTTTTCTAGTTTAAAGTCTCCCCAGTAGCCTTTGCAAATCTCCCTGCCAGGATATTGGTCCCCCTCGGGTTCAAGTGCAACCCGTCCTTTTTGTACAGATCATGCCTTCCCCAAAAGAGGTCCCAGTGATCAAGAAACTTGAATCCCTGCCCACTGCACCAGTCCCTCAGCCATGCACTTATCCTCCACATCATTCCATTCCTACTCTCACTGTCACGCGGCACAGGCAGTAATCCTGAAATCGTTACCCTTTTGGTCCTTCTCCTTAACTTTCCCCCCATCCCAGGAAATACGGTATTTAAAAACATAAAGCACCAAGAAATGTACTTCCCACGTTATTGGTACATGAACTCCATTCTTCACTCTTTGTTTCCTAAGATGCTCTTAAAATAATGACAATCCATATTTGAAAAACCCGCCAAGAAACTTGCGCTGCACATTCGCAGTAGGCTGCTGCACATGCGCAGTATTGCAAAGGCAGAATTTCAGCTGCCTTCAGCCCCACTTGTTATTGACAGCTTGAAGCAGCGCTGACAGCACGTGGGCTGCACAGACGTTCGCATGTTGCAAATGCTGTTGTTGAAAGGCACGGAGAATTATGCCTACCTAAGAGATCGATCTCTTACATAGGCATAATTCTCCCATGCCTTTACTATTTATATTTAGTAATTATCATGTTATAATTTTAGTCAGGGTAGGCAATGCCTACCTTTCCTACCCTGGCGGCACATACCTGGTGTGTAGGATAGTGTAAATGTGTGGGGATCGCTGGTCGGCATGGACTTGGTGGGCCGAAGGGTCTGTTTCCACGCTGTATCTCTAAACTAAACCAAACTATACTTATTAAGTATGTTTATTAAAACATTGGTGAGGCCAAATTTGGAGTATTGTGTTCAGTTTCGGTCACTCTGTTATAGGAAAGATGTTTTGAAACTGAAAAGGGAAACTGAAAACTGCTTCAAGAGAGGTAGACGTTATTGAGCTGGAGCACAGGAGATGAGTGGTGTCTTATAGAGATGTATAAGATCATGAGGTGTTCAGGTAGGGTGAACGCACAGTCCTTTATCCAGAGTAATAACCAGTGGATAGAGATTTATGATGAGGGGGGAAAGATTTAATAGGAACCCGAGAGGCAACATTTTTACAGAAATGGTGGTGCGTATAAGCAAAGAGCTGCCAGAGGTGGTAGTTGAGGCAGGTACTATCACACATTTAAAAGACATTTGGACAAGTATATGGATAGGATAGGTTCAGAAGGATATGGACCAAACACAGGTAGGTTGGACCAGTGTGGATGGGACATATTGATCAGCAAGGCTAAAGGCCTGTTTCCACCTTGTATGACTCTAGGACTACGACTCTATAATAGCTAGTGTATAATTTCACTAATGTGAATGCACGTGAAATAGTCTCCTACATAGTCAGATATCTAGTCAGCGCATGAACGGAACAAGCTGATGTGTGGTTGGCGTAGACTACAGTGAACTTCAGTAAAGTCCCAAATGGGACTCCAACACTTGATCTAGAGCAACTTGACAAATTATAACCAAAATTGGCTTGGAAGTGGGAGACATAGGACAGTAGGGAGTTGTTTATGTGGCTAGGAGGTCTGTGAACAGTGCCATACACACAGGGATCAATGCTGGGATTCTACGTGTCTGTTCTCCATCGTAACAATCTCACAATGTGTTCTCCATCGTTGCAACCTACCTTAATTTAGGAATTTGCAGATGAAACAAAAAATGGTGGTCTGATTGATGGTGAGGAGGATAGTTGGAGGTTACAGGGTGAAATTTATCAACAGGTAAGATGGGAAGATCAAAAGTAGATGGAATTTAATTATTTTCAGTGTGAGATGATGCACTTTAACTCTTCCCCTCTTTAACAAATATACCCCTTTGGATACTGTTGGGTGAATGGCCTCTCAGGGGATGGGTGCGGCCATAACACGTTCTCTTGTACAGCAGGAATAGGACAAAGTTGAAATAAGCAATAGTAATGGGGAAGTTGATAGTTAGAGGGACAAGGCCCCGATCACTACTGCTCATTTCATTGGCCATGAGTGAGACTCCAGGGTGGTGTGTTCATCCCTGGTGCTGGGATTAAGGATTTCTCAGAAAGGGAGCAGAACATTCTGAAAGGGGATGGTGAGTAGCCAGAAATTGGACTCCATAGAACTACAGCACAGGAACAGGTCTTTCAGTCCACAAAATCCTTATCGATCATGATACCACTCTAAACTTATCCCATCTGTGTGCACATAGTCTATTTCCCACTGTCCCCAGCCTGTTTATGTGTCTGTCTAAATGCCAATAGGGATGTGAATATGCAGGGATATGGCGTATGTGTAGGCAGTAGAGATCAATTTTGGAGGCGGCGCAACCGACGATTGCAGCGGCCTCTGCACTCCGTCTGTCTTTTTTCTATTTTGTCCCGTTGAGTGTATAGTTTGTAGTGGTTTTATCTGTCGGGTCTCCGTTGTCGTTTGGGCCTAGCACTGTGGAGCAGCCTCCAACCGGAACGACCTGGGGGCTCCAGCCACAGGCCCGGTGGACAGGAACATCGGGAGCTCGCGGGTCCCTGGTGGGAGACCGCTTTTCGGAACTCCCGCAACGGCAACTTCTCCCGCCCGAGCTGCGGGGTTGAAAACGACCCGGAGCGGGGCCTTACATCGCCCGGCGCGGCTTTAACGGCCACGGGACTTGCCAGCGCTCGCCGGAGGCTTTGACATCGGGAGAAGAATGGAGAGCAGGGTAGAGACAAGACTTTGCCTTCCATCACAGTGAGGAGGAGATTCACTGTGATGGATGTTTGTGTGAACTGTGTTGGTTGTTAATTGTTTCTTTTTGTTGTATGATTGCAGAAACCAAATTTCGTTTGAACTTCATTTGAGGTTCAAATAACAAAAACTAAATTGTAATTGTAATTGTAATTGGGCATCATGTTTGACACAGACATCATAGGCTGAAGGGCATGTTCCCCTGCTGCATTGTTCTCTATGTTCTGTAACTGTGAAATTACAGTACAAATACCAAATGGTATGAATATTGATTTCTCCAACTTCAAGTAACCTTAAGGGCCTGTCCCACTTGGGAGACCTCCACCGCAGGTTCTGGCGATCTTAAGCGACTAAAATATCAAATCAAGGTCGCGGTGACCTACGACCTCCTACAACCTTCCTTGACTATGTGTACGACCTCCTACGACTATGTTGAAGACTGGCTTTGACCTTGTACGTTGTACTCAAGGATGGTCTCTGGCAAATTGGTCCGTGAATGAGCACAACCCCCTTCGACCTCAGAGGACCACACCGAAAACCAACAACGACCAGTGATGAGGGTCTACACCTCAAATGATCACCTGATAAAATGGTGTCATGTCTGTTTTTTTTCTCACTAAAAATGCCTCCCAGGTTTTTTTTTTAATCATCCTGAACCATGCAAGCAAGGAAGGAACTAGTTTGGAGGATGTTAGTAAAAATACATTTATTGCTGTTTGCAGTAGCCCTTTTGCTTCAGCAGCATTTTAAGAAAGGCAGAAGGGGAAGAGCAAGTGTGAAGAGGAAGCACAAGAAGAGGTCTCAATGGGTGAATGGCAATGATGTGATGGACTGTCCCAGTACACCAGATGACTGGAAGAGAGTGGTGCTGGGCTTTGACAAAAGATGGAACTTTAAGCACACATGTGGAGCAGTGGATGGCAAGCATACCATTCCTGTCCCAGTCCCTGTATCCCTCATTTTCCTTATCGTACAGGATGGCATTCTGCTGGAACCATTCCTCAAGGGCCCACTCCTGCTGCCTGGTGAAGGTATAGGGCATAACCTTCCTCCAGCCCTCCCTCACCACCAATGGGGCATCTGCCTCTGATGCTGTGTCAGACACAGGAGAAAGGGCTGCTTTGCTGCCTTCAAATGAGGCAATGAAGGATGGGGTGGTGGTGGGGACATAAACTACCACCATGATCTCCTCCTCCAGGGGTCTCTCATGCAGGGCTACCTCCTCCTGCACTATCACCTCCTGTGGCATCACCTCCTGTCACTCTTCCTCCTGGGTGGGCAACACCTGCATGGTAGGTTTTTTTTAGGGTTGTGCCCTCCCCCTGCATTGGCCTTTTCTCTAAAACACGTCTCCTCTCCAAAAAAACTCTCCAGCTATAAATGAACATGCCTTGGAGTGAAATAGGTGACGTGCTGCTGTTTAAATTACCTTTTTTTTCTACTGTCCTTTTTTTCACCTCGGAGCTATTACCTTTGACTACCTTCGACCACCTTCGACTACCTACGACTAGCATCATGACCTACTGCGACTGACTTTGACTAGACCTATGACTAAAAAAGTATTGCTATTTCCCACTGCGACCTATTTTTAGTCGCGGTCAATTTTTAACATCTAGAAAAATACGCCGTGACCTACCTGAAGCCTCGACTATGCGGAGACCACTCTTGACCATGAAGGAGGGTGACGAAGACCTCCTACGACCTCGTGGTGACCTTACCACGACTATGGGTTATGGGCAAGGTCGCCAGAACTCACGATGGAGGTCGCCCAAGTGGGACAGGGGCTTTAGCATCCCCTCTCTCTCCGCCCCTCCCCCATCCAAGCCGTTGTACTGGGTTCAAAGTCGTCTTGTTGAGTCTCATTGTCTGTACCTCGTTTTCACCTAATCCACAGCTGACAATGGCCTGTTTCCTTTGTCGTCGTTACTTTCTGGCATATCATTCATACATGTGCTCTATATCTCTCTCTATCACTGTCTATATCTCTCGTTTCCTCTCCCCTGACTCTCAGTCTGAACAAGGGTCTCGACCTGAAACATCACCTATTCCATTTCTCCAGAGATGTTGTCAGACTCGCTGGGTTGCTCTATCTTTAGTTTAAACCAGCATCTGCAGTTCCTTCCTACACAAATACTGTGCTGTCCCTTTACTTCAGATGGGCATTGTCCATTTACATTTAATCAACATATTCGACCCATTTTATAATAACAAGGAACTACAGATGCTGGTTTATATTAAAGATAGGCACAAAATGCTGGAGTAACTCAGTAAGTTAGCCAAGCATAAACTCCTTAAAAATGAAGCCATAAGTTTACAAAAGCTGTCATGTATTGTCCTATTTCCAGTAGACCCTTGGTATGTCACACAACCACTATGTCACACAATGTCACACTATGTCATGCAACCACTAAAGTTGCATTTTGCACGTCGTCAAAAGAACCTCATTGTGTAGGTGGGGTGCAGCTGAAAGGGCAGCTGACTAATACAAGCCACTATTAGTATTATTTCCTTCTCTTCATTTAACTCATGCAGCACTTGCTAGTTATGAACTGCATCAAATAATTCATCTGGTTTCTGCTTGGCTTAAAGATGAGGGGTTTCTTTGCTATTTAGACAACTGTGCCATCATAATCGGTGTGTTATATGTTAGTCCCCCTGGCTTCCCTGCGACCTGTGATCTCTTTAATGTGGAGAGAATGCATTGACAAAGCCGGATGCCATTATAGTCTGAGTTTCGTGCTGGGGGATTCTTCTTCCTTCCTCGTGTCCAGCCATCTTCTATATCATGTCTTTCCGGTCGGTCAGTGACAGTTGGCAGTCAGCGGTTGCAGAATTGGCTATTTCAGTCAGTCACTGTGGTACAGTTCCTGTCGTCAGCATTGCCCGGGATGCACCACGTGGAGGCTTCTGCTTGCATCCCGTGCTGGGGGATGAGAACTACCCATTCCTACTCCAACTGTCTCTCTATACAACGCTAGGCTGGCTGATCCAATTTTCCACAGTATATCACCATCCTCCACAACACATTCTGCATATCAGAAGGTTCACCTCATATCTCTTCAAACTGAGACCTGTGCCTTTAATTGGCATCTTGTTGTTGGCACACTGCATGACCTGCAGCCTGCACATGTCCCTGCTACCACTGCACTTTAATGATTGTGGTGCAGCATTTGCAAATGATTTTCTGTTTCTCCTCTTGCTGTTTCCTGCCATAACCCACTTGCTTCTTGTTTTGCAGCTTCTCATTTTCACCTTCAACGTTGATATCTCAATTTATTTTTTCATAACTCTGCGATATCATTGGCTATTGCTGTGGCCTAACGAAGCTGAGAGGTTTGTTTTGCCTGTCTTAGAGTCAGTCAAACAACATGGAAGCAGGCTCTTCCATGCCCAACTTGACCACGCTGACCAATATGCCCCATCTGCACTAGTCCCACCTGCTTGCATTTGACACATATCACCCTTAACCTATCCTATCCATGTAGCTGTCCAAATGCTTTTTAAACACTGTGATAATACCTGCCTCAAATATGCTCCTCTGGCAGCTCTCTCCATATACTCATCACCCTTTGTATAAATGTGGAACCTTGTCAAATGCCTTGCTGTAATCCATATCTCTGCAGCTCTACCCTCATCAACATTTTTGGTCACTTCTTCAAATAATAGGATTTTCAAGACACAATCTCCCATGTACAAACTCTGCAAGTCAGGCCTTGAGGCATATCCAAAGTATTTCCCTTGGTTTCTCCCTCTACAGGTCTAGACCTGCTAATATTTTATCAACATATTCAACCAATACTGTAATAACAGGGAAATGCAGAAGCTGGTTTATACCAAAGATAAACACAACATGCTGGAGTAACTCAATGGGTCAGGCAGCTTCCCTGGAGAACACGGACAGTTGCCATTTCAGGTGAGAACCTTTCTGACGGATAATAGGGGGAGATGGGAAAGAAATCTGAGGGAGGAGGGACAAGACAAAACATGGTCTGTTATAGGTGAACACAGGTGAGGGGGGTATTTGATTGGCATTTGTCCAACAGTCTGCCTGAGACAGGTGTGAGCACGAAAGGATGAAGAGTTGCCAATCGTTCAGCTCGGGGATAGAAAAGTTGTGAATTGTGTATTCATTACAAACTGTGCAAGTGGAGAGAGGTGGAGGCGGGGAGGGATGAGGAAAGTGGGAGATGAAGAAAGGAAAAAAGAGAAATGGGGTATTATTGCAGGAGTAAGGGGGATGGGAAGAAAACTGTTGTGGGTTGGTTACTTAAAAATGGAAAATTCAATGTTCATTCCGTTGAGCTGAACATGCCTCAAAGGCGGCTTTCACAGTTAACCCTCACAGCTGAACATATTTACTTCCTCTATAAACATACCTTTGTTCAGCAGATCTGAGACAGTGAGATCCCAGAAAAGGACCGGTCCTCTAGGCCCAACAGGGACCTAACATTGGTGACCTGTAAGAATCACCTGACATGTCAAGCAAATTAAATCAAAATTTAGTATAACTTAATCTTTATTAGCACTCAAGCTACTTAACTATGCTTGCAAACTGTCGTCTTCTAAGGACTTCACATTTGATTTACTGTTCCAGCTTATGACTTCCTACATTAAATAACAGAACTTACAGCTTGGACTCAAATACTAGCCGTGTGGATGAATTGACCAGATTCACTTAGCTGGTGGTGGGGTAGACTCTGGCCAATTGTTTCAAGCTGTCAATTGTTTCAATTGTTTCATCCCTCAGCACTTGATAAGCAAATTGGGTTCATTGGGCCTCAGCACCCCCTTATGTAAGTGGCTACTGGACTTCCTCACTGACAGACCCCAGTCAGTGCGGGTTGGAAACAACACCTCCAACACCATCTCTCTGAGCACCGGCTCCCCTCAGGGCTGCGTCCTGAGTCCACTGCTGTTTACCCTGATGACCCACGACTGTTGTGCCAGGTTTAGTACAAACCACATCATGAAGTACGCAGATGACACAACAGTGGTGGGCCTCATCTGGGACGACAATGAACTGGCTTACAGGAAGGAGGTGAAACAACAGGTGGACTGATGCAACACGAACAATCTGATCCTGAATGTTGACAAAACAAAGGAGGTCATCGTCGACTTCAGGAGAAACCAGCACAGTCACACACCACTACACATTAATGACATCGATGTGGAGTTGGTCAGTAGCACTAAGTTCCTGGGGGTGCAGATCAGGAACAATCTGACCTGGTCACAAAACATCACATCACTAGTTAAGAGAGCGCAGCAGCGGCTGCAATTTCTGCGCCGGATGAGAAGAGCTCACCTCCCCCATCCTGTCCTCACCACTTTCTACAGGGGCACCATAGAGAGCATTTTGACCAGCTGCATCTCTGTCTGGTTTGGGGACTGCAAAGCCTCCGGCTGGAAGTCCGTGCAGAGAGTGGTGAGGACGGCTGAAAAAATCATCGGGATTTCTCATCCTTCAATCCGGGACATTGCGTGCAAACGTTGCTTGTCCAAGGCCAACAGCATTATAAAAGACCCCACACATCTCCATCATGGACTGTTCACTCTGCTGCCCTCGGGCAAAAGGTATCGCAGTATAAGGAGCAGAACGGCCAGGTTTTGCCGCAGCTTCTTCCCCCGAGCCATCAGACTCTTGAATTCAATATAATGTCCTGCCATTTTTAGCTATATTATCATTTTATCTATTTTATCCTTTAGTTATTTTATTTTGTTCAGATTTGCATTTGTTGGTGTATTTTTCAATGACAATAAAGTCTTTGATTGATTGATTGATTGATTGTCAGTCATCCAAGGACCGAATAAATAAAACACATCTTATTTCCTTATCAGCTAATGCATTCTTAATTATAATGCTGAGACAAGGAACTGCAGATGTAGGTTTACAAAAAACAAAAAAAAAATCAAGATCAGCTTAGCAGGTCAGGCAACAACTCAGTCTGAATAAGGGTCCCAATCCCAAAAGTCACCTTGGACAAAGGACAAAGGACATTTATTGTCACATACACCAATTGGTGTAGTGAAATTTGATTTGCCATGCAGCACACAAATAAAGATAAGACACAACATTTTAGGATTTAACAATAGACATAAAAACATCCCCCACAATGGTTCCCACTGTGGGTGAAGGCAACAAAGTCCAGTCCCATCCCCAGTTCACCCATAGTCGGGCCTATTGAGGCCTCCGCAGTCGCTGCTACGGGGCCCGATGTTCCAGGCCGTTCTCGCCGGGTGATGATGCTCTGGCGTCGGGAGCACCCTCTCAGTGGCTTGGGACACCCGGAACGGCAGCATCCGAAGCCAACAAGGCTGCGCCGGATGGAGCTCCACCACTGGGATGGAAGCTCCCGATGTAAAGTTCAGCCCGCAGCTGGCCGCTCCACAGTCCCGCAGCTCCGCGATGTTTTTTGTCGGAGGTCTTCAGCTCACCGGAGCTCCAGCGCGGCGACCAAGGCAAGGCATCACCCGCTGCTCTCAGCGATGGCGCTCCGGCGGCCGTTCCAGGTGTCCCAAGCCGCTGCCGAAGCCGAGGTTCCGCCGGTCCCATCAAGAAACGCCGCTCCAGGCCCACGTAGGCCGTGAGGACGGGTCGAAGATGAAGCCCGGAGAAAAGTTGCCTCTCCGACCAGGTAGTGACCAGGAAAAGCAGTTTCCCCCTTCCCCCCCCTCCCCCCACATAAAAAAGAATAGACTCCAAACAAAACACTTTTTACACACTAAAATTTTAAAAAAAGAAGTTAATAGACAGACTGCTGCAGGCTGGACGGCGCCCCCTATCCATGACCTCCAGAGATGCTGCCTGACTAGCTGAGTTACTCCAGCACTCTTTTAAAGGTTATAATGTTGTCTGTTCATATTTTGCTTCTCATCATATCGTCCCTGTCCAAAATGACCATTTGAGTCACCTTTGTATTGTCCATACCTGTTATCCTGGCTGACATGAGCGAGGCCAGGGGAGAGGTACATGGGCTGCGGAACTGGGGGGGCTGCAGCCCCTTCCCCACACCTTTTGCCTAGACATGTGTCAATATCTCCGGCTTTGGACTAGGCGCTGCTGTGCTCTGAGCAACCTGGTCGTGTGTGTTGGAGAGCCCGGGCGGAGTGCGGGATGGAAGCAGTAGCAGCGGTGATGGCAGATGCGGATAGGGTTCTGGGGCTGGAAAGTGTTTGCTGGGCTGGTGAGTCACTCGCTGCAACTTCGACCATGGGGCAGTCTCAGTGCAAGAGTCTCGGGCCGTCAGTGGTGTCGGAAGCGTTGCGCCACTGCTGTGAGAGCCTCTGTGTCGAATTCGCCCTGGTGACTGGCATGGAACAAACTGTGGCTTGGTGCATCCTGGAGGACAATCAGTGGCTGCTGGCAGTAGGTACCAAGCACTGGGTAGAAACGGTGGAAGATAGTGGCCTTCAAATGGGAGTGGTTGCAGAAAGCATCCTGCTTGCCTGCTAGATTTTCGCTTACTGTAACTGCAGGAAAAATGTTCCCGATGTTGGGGGAGTTCAGAACCAGGGGTCACAGTTTAAGAATAAGGGGTAGGCCATTTAGGACTGAGAAGAGGACAAACTTTCTTCACCCTGAGAGTTGTGAATCTGTGGAATTCTCTGCCACAGAAGGCAGTGGATGCCAATTCACTGGATGTTTTCAAGAGAGAGTTACTTTTAGCTCTTTGGGCTAATGGAATCAAGGGATTTGGGGAAAAAGCAGGAAAGAGGTACTGATTTCAGATGAACAGCCATGATCATGCTGAGTGGCAGGGCCGGCTCAAAGGACCAAATGGCCTACTCCAGCACCTATTTTCTATGTTTCTATGCTTGAGTATATGGCAATAAAACTCGACCACTTGATTTTGAAGCATTCATACATGGTGGAGGAATAATGTAGTCAGAGAGTGATACAGTGTGAAAACAGGTCCTCCGGCCCAACTTGCCCACACCCGCCAACATGTCCCATCTACACAACCTGCTTTTGGTCCATATCCCTGCAAACCTGACCTTTCCATGTATCAGTCTAACTGTTTCTTAAATGTTGGGATAGTCCCTGCCTCAACTACCTCCTCTGGCAGCTTGTTCCATACACCCACCACCCTTTGTGTGGAAAAAGGTTACCCCTTAAAAAGTTACCTCTTAAAAATACTTCAAACAAAAAACATTGAAATCATACTTCTATAATGCACTAAAACATGATTTTAATACATCAAATTTCAAAAAGGCACCCCGTCCCACACCCTCCCCCCACTCGGTCGCTCCACTCCCTCGCCGGGTACCCCCAAGGCCAATGATCACTCAGCCCCCCCACTTTCAAAAACCCTCTGTGGCCCCTGGTTCAGACGGAGAGCACTGCCAGAACAGGGAACTGAGGCCAGTTGTCCTTGATGTCTGGATCCCAATGCTCAGCGCTTCGTGTTTTGGAGTTGGCTAATGATATTGATTTGTAATTAGCCTGATTTGTAATTAGTTGACAAAACCTTAATTTATTAATCTGCAATATCCAGGGGGGTGGGTAAGTGCAATATTAAAATGACATGCAAGGTGTCAGGCTGCCTGTCACAACATACAACCCCGATAACCCATTATTTCCTTCAGTTAAATATTGGGAAGGTATCACTATTGTCATTTGCCACTCAACTATTATGTTTGTTTACCTCACTGACTATTTCTAAACCCCACCCCTCCTCCAAATTCCTTTGCCAGGTTGAATAGAAATGTCCCCAATCTCGTTGTTTTGTTAATTGAACACGTAGATGAACATCCTCAAGGAGTGTAATCAGATGGAAACTGATTCAGATGCAATGTTTAAGAGCTTGTTCAAAGAAGGTGCATATTTTATAGGAGTGACAGAGATACTTGCAGGGGAATGTGTGAGGAGGTGAATAATTCCATATTTAGGCACAGGAACAATAATTAGAGAACTGCACAGTGGCGCAGCGGTAGAGTTGCTTTCTTACAGTGCTGACAGTGCCAGTGACCCGGGTTTGATCCCAACTACGGGTGCTGTCTGTACAGAGTTTGTACGTTGTCCCCGTGACTGCATGGGCTTTCTCTGAGATCTTTGGTTTCCACCAACACTTCAAAGACGTACATTTGTCATACATTGTCATAAATGTGAAATGTATAAAAGTTATAAATGTAAATTGTCCCTAGTGCATGTAGGATAGTGATAATGTGTGGGGATCGGTGGTCAGCGTTTGACCCGGTGGGCCGAAGGGCCTGTTTCCACACTGTATCTCTAAACTAAATTAAACTAAACCAGATAAATGTACCAGTTTTCTGTTCCCCAAATAGGAATTCATCGTCATTACCACGTAATGCTGATTTAAGCAGTCTGAATACAAAGAAATTGCAACCAAACCTTCTGGTGAAACAACTGAGGGGAATTGAGTTGTGATTCACAGTCAAGTGATCAACCACGTGAACCAACAGGGCACTGCTTCCTTTATTTGCAGAGAAATCAATTAGTCATCTTAGAAGGTAACCTTTGGCAGGGAGAGGTTGAAATAAGGCTAAAGAGCATGGTTAAACACAACTTTACTTCTACTTTGCAAACCAACTTTTTACAACACTCTATCAACATAATGGAGTCATTGCATGTGACTAAGGAAACTGAAACATTTCCAACTGATCACCAGTGACTGGAAGTTTGCTTGTTGCCCTGTTACTGCTACAACCAACACTTTATTTTTAGCCTCGAGAATTTCCATTAGCCACTCACAACATCAAGCTAAAAAGTGAATATTTTGTGGTTTGATAAAAGAAAGTCAGAGTAACAGAGTAGCAAAGCACAGAAACAGGCCCTTTGTCCCACCTTGTCCGCACCAAACAGGATGCCCATCAAAGCTAGTCGAATTTAATTGCGTTTTGCCCATATCCCTATAAAACATTCCTATACCTGGCATATGTGTACTTTATCCAGACCAAGGTCTCAGTGCCTCTCATCAATCAGGGCTCCCTTAAACATGCCAGTGATGCCCTTTAAACTAACAGTAACAAACTGCCCCTGAACTTGATTTGCTATTGCACTTTCAAAAGCATCCAGCTTCACAGAAGGCTGCAAACAGCCAACCTCTGCAAGTTAGTGGTGAATGCCTCAAAAATTGGCCTTGACCTTAACTTGAAGACCAGTCCTATCTTTCTCCATAACTATTTTGATACAAATAGAATTATGGTCACTGTTCCGAAAGTGCTATCCTACTGATACTGCAGTCACTTGCTCGACCTTATTCATGAGAAAGTTTCAGTGTTCAGCCTTTTCTAGTAGAGCCCTCTATATTTAATTAAGGAAGCTTTATTGAACATATTTAACAAATTCCAGCCTGTCCAAGCCCATGGTACTTTGGGAGACCCAGTCAACAGTAGGGAAGTTTGGAACTTCCACAAATATTACCCTATTATTCTTACTTCTTCTGATCTTCCTATACATCTGCCTCTCTAAATCTTGCTGATGATTGAGGGGGTGGGGGTGGCTAGAATATAGTCCCACTAAAGTGATCATCCCTTTCTTGTTTCTCCATTCTACTCATATAACATCACTGGAGAATCCTTCAAGAATATCCCCTCTCAGCACTGATTTTATTTATTTTTTGTTTCAGAGATACAGCATGGAAACAGGCCATTCAGAGCACGGAGTCCATGCTGACCAATGATCACCTGTTCATACTATTTCTACATTTCCCATTGTCTCATTCACTCTCTACACACTAGGGGCAATTTACAGAGGCTAATTACCCTACAAACCCTGAAGTCTTTGGGATGTGGGAGGAAACGTGCAAACTCCACACAGGCAATACCTGAGGTCAGGATTGAACCTGGGTCTCTGGCACTGTGAGTCAGCAGCTCTACCAGCTGCACCACTGGGCCGTCCATATCAAAATGGCATCCACCTCCCCGCATCCCTCTTATCTGTACCTCTAACACGCCTGTAGTATTGGTATCCTGGAACGGCCAGTCCTGCCCTTCTCTCAGCCATGTTTTCATTATGGCTATAATATCTTAGTACTCTGATCCAACCCACACCCTGAGATCATCTGTTTTACCTGTTAAGTTTGGTGCATTGAAATAAACCATGGGCCTTAACTCTGTTTGCTCCGTTTCTACCTGTCCTAGCCACTAAACTCCCTTTGACCACAATATCTGCCCTCAACTTCTCATCTCCTCATTTCTGTTCTGGGGTCTACAATATAATTACCCACCCGGCCAAACTAGTTTAAACCTTCCCAAGTAACACCAGTAAATCTCCCTCCCAGGATGTAAGTCCCCCTTTCAATTCAATTGCGGGGTGGGAGATTGCAACCTTCACGTGGTCCTCCTGTTTCGACGAATGCAATCAACCTGGCGTGCTCAATCAAATAAGATCAAATAGAACAAGTTGTCCTACAACTTTAGGATATGCACGCCATACGCAAGAAGAAGAAGTTCAATTGCAACCCGTCTTTCCTGTACATGCAATCTCCGCACCAGGAGAATTTTAGATGTAGAATTGGCTTCATGGTAGGAAGCAGGTGGTGGTGATAAATGTTGCACAAACTCAAGGCCTGAGTTATAAGGAGAGGCTAGGCAGCCAAGGACCTTTATTCCTTGTAGAAGTCTGAGCGTTGATCTTATATAAGGTATAAGATCATAAGGGGAATAAATAGAGTGAGTGCCCAGATAATTTTTGTCAGGGTAGGGGTATCTTGGTCAGCATGGATGAGTTTGGCTGAAGGGTTACTTCTGTGGTGTATGACTATGACTCTATCCTAATGATACATGATCACTGTCCTTTTGATGAGAGATCTATTCTATAAGGAGAGTTTGGACAAACTTGGATCATTTTCTCTGGGCCTGCAGGTTGAGGGGAGACCTAATAATAAAAAAATAAAAGTATATTAGCATATATAGGCTAGGTAATCAGAATATTTTCCCTAGGGTGGATATGTCAAAAACTAAGTATTAATTTAAGGTTGGAGGGGGAAAGTTTTAGGGAGATATGGCGGGTGCCTTGAATGTTGCCTGGGGTGGTGGTGGACGTAGATATGATAGTGGCATTTAAGGTTGACAGAAATGCTGGAGAAATTCAGCGGGTGAGGCAGCATCTATGGAGCGAAGGAAATAGGTGATGTTTCGGGGCGAGACCGTTCTTCAGACTAATGTGAGGGTGGGGGGTGCAGGAAGAAGAAAGGAAGAGGCGGAGGCAGTGGGCTGAGGGAGAGCTGGGAAGGGGAGGAGAAAGCAGGGAGTACCTGAAATCTCACTCCCATTCCAAATCCAACCTTTCTGTCCTGGGCCTCCTCCTTGGCCAGAGTGAGGCCCACTGTAAATTGGAGGAGCAGCACCTCATATTTCGCTTGGGCAGTTTACACCCCAGCGGTATGAACATTGATTTCTCCAATTTCAGGTAGTCCCTGCTTTCTCCTCCCCTTCCCAGCTCTCCCTCAGCCCACTGTCTCCATCCCTTCCTTCTCCCCCCCCCCCCCCACCCTCACATCAGTCTGAAGAAGGGTCTCGTCCCGAAAAGTCGCGTATTTCCTTCGCTCCATAGATGCTGCCTCACCCGATGAGTTTCTCCAGCATTTTTGTCTATCTTCGTCTCCCAGCATCTGCAGTTCCTTCTTAAACATAGTGGCATTTAAGAGGCTTTTAGATGTGCAAATTGATATGAGAGGGATATGGATCTCATACTGATATGAATTTGCTTCCTGTCCAGCCCAGTCATCATGGGCCAAACTGTTGCTGTACTGTTCCATGTTCAGCATCCTCCTAACCACACATTCACCTGGCATACCCTTCGATTCTTGCCCTCACTAGTACATGGCAGTGGGAATAATCCAGAAAAATACTACCCTCCTGGTCCTTTTTTAATCTCTTTTCTAAATCTGTACATTCATTCCACAGGACCCCGTCAGTTTTTCTACCCTTGTCATTGATACCAATACCATAGTTATGGCCTGGCCAACCTGGCCACCCGCGAGTCACAGTGCCAGGCGGAAGAGGGCTCTGCCCAAGCCGGCTGCTTGCCCCTTTTGTGGGGTTACGTCCGCGCCCGGGTGGCGTTAGAGAGGGACCACGCACTGTCCATGGGCACCCTGGTGGATTTCCGGGACCGCTGAACACCGCGGGGGATGGAATGCATCCTAGACAAGAATTGTAACATAGCTGTATAGTAGTTTCTTTAGTATATTTGTTTGTTGTGTATTATGCTGGTGGGTTCTGGTTTGTTTTATTTTACTGTAAATATTATTTTTAATAATTGAATACATTTTTTGATTTAAAAAAAAAACCTGTTATACAGCACAGAAGCAATTCCTACAGCCCAACGTCCAATTCCTACAGCCCTATACCTATTTCTATCCATTTAGTTTAGCTTAGTTCAGAGATACAACGCAGAAACAAGCCCTTCGACCCACCGATCCTCACCGACCAGTGATCCCCGCACATTAACAGTACCCTACACACACTAGGTACAATTTTACATTTATACATTTACACCAAATTTACCAAAGGATATCCAAATGGCTTTGCGATGTTATTATTGTACCTGCCTCAACTACTTTCTCTGGCAGCTTGTCTATATACTCACCACCATCTGCGTGAAAAATATCATCTTCCCCCGAGCATGCTACAGCCTTCTGGATGACTGCAAATTCAACAATTTCCCGATGACTCAACTTCCTATGGTCAGTTCTACTGTAGATTTACAAATCTTGAAAATTAACTTGATTTTTCCACATTGCTGCTGGGTATTTCCCATATTGTCCATAACTGAGCTGATCTTCATTCTTTGCCTTGCACATTTGCATTGTTTGTTTGCCCTCTCACTATCTCTAACTGCCCTAATTAATTGACCAACAAGGTGACTTCAGCAACCCTACCCACATTCCATCAAAAATATTCATTGTTTTCTTATCCACTAACACATTCCTCCTCCTCATGCTATTTATGGAACATAGAATAGCATAGCAACAGAACAGACCCTCTGTTCTTTACAACTCTACATTTTAGAATAAAACTCTTAGTTGCATTAAGCTCCCTTACATTTCCTTCACACTGTCGCTATCAATATTTACTAAATAAATCAACAGAAAGAGTGTAAATAATGTTATAACAGGTCCTTTTGTTTGAAATGTCTCCTGCTGGTAAACCTCTGCTTAAAGTCTGAAGAAGGGTCTCGACCTGAAACGCCACCTATCCATTTTTCCCCAGAGATGCTGCCTGACCTGCTGAATTACTCCAGCATTTTGTGTCTATCTCTGCTTAAAGTCAATATTGCTATCAGGAGTACCAGTAATTTTCTTGGTTTTGTGAACCCCAATGCAGCATATGTCATGCACATGATTTGTTAAATGTTGAAGAGTATAAATGTAGTGCTGTCGCGATAAATTAATTTGTTTCTAAACTGAAAACTATAAACGTGTTACTAATATTAAATCTAGGTATCAGCTCATTGATGGAAAGATTAATTACTGAATGATTTGTTTTAAAGTGGAAAAAAATCAATAATTGCAGCATCAAATATTTATTAAATGATTTAGGATTTAAAAGCATACATTTATCTGATCATCTTAGACTTTCCATCAAGCAAGTACTGCTGTATCAGTACCAGCAAGGATGAATGGCAGATGACAATAAAGCATTTTATCAGAATGCACCACAACTTGGTTTGGGAACAGCTCCATCCAAGACCGCAAGGAATTGCAGAGAATTGTGGACAAAATCAGACCTGTATATATATGCACACACACGCACACATATGTAGACACAAAAAAAACCCAACAAACAATAATAGTGCACACACAGAAAAAACAAACAATAATAGTAACCTCTCAATGCACTTAATCACCATGGGCGTTGGTGCCATTTGTTGGAAGTCATCGAGGGCATGCCACATCAAGTTTCATGGGCACCAGTATTATTGATGTTCTTTTAAAGCAGGTGGGAACCTCAGACCTTAGTAACAAGAGGTTGAAGATGTCAGCAAAAACTCCAGCCAGTTGGTCTGTACCGGTTTTAAGAATGCGGCCAGGTACATCATCAGAACCATATGCTTTCAGAGAGTTCATCCTTAAGTAGGGTCTTCTGATGTTGACTTTGGTGACTGAGGCTACAGTGCGATTGAGTGTTTCAGGTAGCCAAAAGACACATTTCGAAGCATGTACAGAACAAATTGAGCTCGTTTGGCAGTGATGCTTCACTTTTGCTTGATCTGCCGTTCCTCGACACATTGGCTCAGTTGATCCAGATCCTGTTGTACACTTAGATAACTTTCTTCAATGTCCATTATACAACCAATAGTATCATCCACTAGCCATACCAACTACATTCACACCCAAATCGATAATATAAATAATCAATAATCTATATAATTAAAAGTCTCATCTTGACAACTTCCTGTCTGTGCTGTATATATATTTTAGAAAGAACGCTATCATATATCGCTATGATTTTTGGCCATCTTACTCGCAGTTACTGAGCAGTCTCTGAGGAATTTTCCCAACAATGAAAAATAACAAAGTTCTGAGTGTTTAAAAAACCTTGAGATCTTCTCGCCTGTCAATCACCGCAATGAAGGTAACGCCCCTTCCGGGGGGTGGGGGGGGCGGCAGGACTATAAAACCCCGGATGCCTGGACTTGACTCAGTCACTCAGCAAGATTGCGAAGGAGAGGCCACGACTCTCATTCTAAGCTGTGAATCAACTGAACTGTGAGTCTGCAATGTACTTGCAATAAATGATTTGTCAGCCCTTAATGAAAATGAAATGAGTTGTTTGGCTTGCCCTGTGCTTGAAACTGCAATGGCAGTGGAAAATAAATGAAAATGCAATGAGCTGTTTGGCTTGGTCTGCCCATGTGCTTGAAACTGCAATGGCAGTGGAAATGAAATGGATATGCAATGAGCTGTTTGGCTTGGCCTGCCCTGTGCTTGAAACTGCAATGGCAGTGGAAAAGAAATGGAAATGCAATTGGCTGTTTGGCTTGGCCTGCCCTGTGATTGAAACTGCAATGGCAGTGGAAATGAAATGAAAATGCAATGAGCTGTTTGGCTTGGCCTGCCCTGTGCTTGAAACTGCAATGGAAGTGGAAATGAAATGAAAATGCAATGATCTGTTTGGCTTGGCCTGCTTGAAACAGCAATGGGGGCACCGTCGAGTATGGGGGCGCCGTCGAGTATGGCTGCCCTGCCAGCAGCTGTTAGTCTTTTCACTTTTTTTTATTTTTAGTTAGTTAAAGTGTTTGTTTTTGGAGGTCTTTTAGTCTTTCTTATGTGGGGGGTGGGAAGGGGGAATTATTTTTCTCAGTACCTACCTGGTCGGAGATGCGGCTTTTTTCCGAGCAGTGTTTTTGCCCCTTCCTCGTGGTCTACCGGCAGTCTGGAGAGCGTTTCCTGCCGGGACCGGCCGGGACTTCAGCTTCGGCGGCGGCACAGCGCTGGGGCACCATCGTGGAGTGCGTGATGCCTTGTCCGGGTCGCAGTGCGGTGGGCTCCGGAGGGCTGGGACCGCCGACTGCAACATCACGGAGCTGCGGTCTGCGGTCTGTGGAGCTACCAGCCGTGGGCGGCGCTGAGCTTTAAACACCGCGGAGCCTGGAATCTCACGACGAGGTCGCCAGAGTCGGAGCTCCGACCGGCGTGGCCCGTGGACTTCGGGAGCTGCGAACTCTGGGGAGGAAGCGGCCGCTCCAGACACTCCGGGCTGCTGAGAGTGCTCACTCAACGCCAGAACTCCATCATCCGGCGAGAGGGCCTGAAGCATCGGGTTGCCGACTATGGGTGAACAGGGGATGGGACTGGACTTTGCTGCCTTCCCCCACAGTGGCAACCATTGTGGGGGGGATGTTTTTATGTTTACTGTTAAATTATTTGATGTTGTGTTTTATCTTTATTTATGTGCTGCAATGGAAAGTCAAATTTCACTACACCAATTGGTGTATGTGATAATAAATGTCCTTTGTCCTTTGTCCTTTGTCCTTTGTCCAATGGCAGTGGATATGAAATGAAAATGCAATGAGCTGTTTGGCTTGGCACAACACTGCCCACCAATCTGAAAATCACCCCTATGTATCCTACTTTCATGTGAAATTTGTATCCAATTGGCTTGCTTGCCCTGTGATTTGGTCTTCCAAACCAGCCTACCATATTGTATCCTGTCAAAGGCCTTGCCAAGGTCCATGTACCCAATGACAACTGTGCTGCATTCATCCATCATCTTGGTCACCTCTTCAAAAAATGCAGTCAGTTTCTTGCAACACAAACACCCTGTTTGTGTTGCAAGCATGATGAAATGATGCAACACCATGAAATATAAGCAAGGTTTTCTCTAAGGGAGTGCCGTGTCGGGTAGCGGCCTTGTCAAGGGAAGTGCCTTGACTTAGAGAGATAAATGCGAGTCTTTGGCTCAAGAGTCTTCGGCGAGGAGGCATGGAGGCTACACGTTTGAAATTTGTGATTTTTGTCTCCTGAAGAAATGGCAGGCATGTTGGTGCAGTGTGTTTCCTGCAGGATTTGGGAAGTCAGGGACACGGCTGGAGCTTCTGCAGACTACACCTGCAGAAATTGTGTCGAGGTGCAGCTCCTGAATGAACGTGTTGGGGAACTGGAGATGCAGCTGGATGACCTCCAGGCCATCCGGGAAAACGAGAGTTACGTGGATAAGGCCTAAAGTGAGGTTGTCACGCCAAGGATACAGGAAGAGCGAAGGTGGGTGACTGGGAGAAAGGGGAGTAACCGTGGAGTGCAGGAGACCACAGTGGCTGTGCCAAATGGAACCAGATACACCCTTTTGGGAGCAGTCGGGGCAGACAACACTTCCAGACCAAGAGGCGGACAGGTTGGTGGCTCCTATCCTAGTGATGTGCCTTGACTGGCGAGACCGACGTTGGGCAGAGCTATAGTGGTGGATGACTCCATTGTCCGAGGTGCGGGCAGGAGATTCTGTGGCAGCAGGCGAGACTCGAGGATGGTGTATTACCTCCCTCTTGCCAGGGTTCAAGATATCACAAACTGACTTCAGAACATCCTTGAGAGAGACGGTGAACAGCCGGACGTAGTTGTGCACGTGGGCACAAACGACAACTGGAAGAAAAAGAAGGAGGTTCTGCAACGCGAGTTTAGAGATTCTAAGGGGAGTAAAGGGCGACCGTGGCTGACAAGGGAAGTCAAGGACAGTATAAAAATTAAAGAGAAGAATTATAACATAGCAAACATGAGTGGGAAGCCAGAAGATTGGGAAACTTTTAAAGAGGACAGAAGTTAACTAAAAAGGCAATATGGGGAGAAAATATGCGGTATGAAGGTAAGTTAGCCAAGAATATAAAGGAGGATAGTAAAAGCTTCTTTAGGTATGTGTAGAGAAAAAAAGTAGTTAAGACAAATGCTGGGTCCCTTGAAGACAGAAACAGGTGAATTTATCATGGGGAACAAGTAAATGGCAGACGAGTTGCACAGGTACTTTGGATCTGTCTTCACCAAGGAGGACACAATCTCCCAGATGTACTAGTGGCCAGAGGACCTAGGGTGACAGAGGAACTGAGGGAGAATCACATTAGGCAGGAAATGGTGTTGGGTAGACTGATGGGACTGAAGGTTGATAAATCCCCAGGGCCTGGTGGTCTGCATCCCAGTGTACTTAAGGAAGTGTCTCTCGAATATCGCAGATGCATTGGTGATAATTTTCCAATGTTCTATAGATTCAGCATCAGTTCCTGTGGATTGGAGTGCAGCTAAAGGCGGGAGAGAGAAAACAGGAAATTATAGAGCAGTTAGCCTGTCATCGGTGGTGGGGAAGATGCTGGAGTCAATTATAAAAGATGAAATAGCGGCACATTTGGATAGCAGCAACATGATCGGTCCGAGTCAGCTTGGATTTACGAAGGGGAAATCATGCTTGACCAAACTGGAATTTTTTGAGGATGTAACTAGGAAAATGGACAAGGGAGAGCCAGTGGATGTAGTGTACCTGGACTTCCAAAAAACATTTGACAAGATCCCACATTGGAGATTTGGGGGGACTATTAGAGCACATAGTATTAGGGGTACAGTAATGACATAGATAGAAAATTGGTTGCAGACAGGAATCGAAGTGTAGGGATTAACGGGTCCCTTTCAGAATGGCAGGTAGTGACTAGTGGGGTACCACAATGCTCGGTGCTGGGACCGCAGCTATTTACAATATACATCAATGATTTAGATGAAGGGATTAAAAGTAACAACAGCAAATTTGCAGATGACACAAAGCTGGGTGGCAGTGTGAGGAGGATGCTATGAGGACACAGGGTGACTTGGACTGGTTGGGTGAGTGGGCAGATGCACGGCAGATGCACTTTAATGCGGATAAATGTGAGGTTCCTCCACAGGAAAGCATATTATTATCTGAATGGTGTCAAGTTGGGAAAATGGGAAGTACAACGAGATCTGGGAGTCCTTGTTCATCAGTCACTGAAAGTAACCATGCAGGTACAGCAGGCAGTGAAGAAAGCTAATGTCAGGTTAGTCTTCATAACAAGAGGAGTTGAGTATAGGAGCAAAGAGGTCCTTGTGCAGTTGTACAGGGCCCTTGTGAGACCACACCTGGAGTATTGTGTGCGGTTTTGGTCTCCAAATTTGAGGAAGGACATTCTTGCTATTGAGGGAGTGCAGCGTAGGTTCACAAGGTTAAATCTCGGGATGGCGGGACTGTCATATGTTGATAGAGTGGAGCGGCTGGGCTTGTATACTCTGGAATTTAGAAGGATGAGAGGGGATTTCTTATTGAAATATATAAGATTATTAAGGGTTTGGACACGCTAGAGGCAGGAAACATGTTCCTGATGTTGGGGGAATCCAGAAACAGTTTAAGAATTAGGAGTAGGCCATTTAGAACGGAGATGAGGAAAAACCTTTTCACCCAGAGAGTTGAGAATCTGTGGAATTCTCTGCCTCAGAAGGCAGTGGAGGCCAATTCGCCGGATGCTTTCAAGAGAGAGTTAGATGGAGCTCTTAAAGATAGCGGAGTCAGGGAATATGGCGAGAAGGCAGGAACGGGGTACTGATTGTGGATGATCAGCCATGATCATATTGAATGCCAGTGCTGGTTCGAAGGGCCGAATGGCCTACTCCTGCACCTATTGTCTATTGTCCATTGTCTATTGTCTATAATAAATAGATGTGTCAATGCATTTAACTTTCACAGCACAGCTTAATTAAAATAGCTAAAACTAATGCTAAAAAGTAGCTAAAAAGAAGACTTCCTTATCCCTTGAGAGGGATTAGTTGTTCACTGTTCTGTTTAGTTCTTATCTGTTGCACCCTTAAGATTACAGCTGTTCTTTGTCACTGTACCCAGCATTTAACGGCCTTTTTTAAAAATAAACTGACCCTATCAATTCTCCATACAAGGATGCTGACATTTTTGGTAGAATTGGGGAGAGTGGTATACTAAATAACAGGAAACATAAGGATAGAGATAACTATGGGGAAAGACAAAGATAAAAGGTGAAAGGTTATTTCAAATCCGCATGTAACCACTGTGTCAATAGAATATAAAGATGCTGTAGATACTCTAAATCTTTGAAACACTTTGGATCCATTGGGGGCACACTGTTAAGGCCTTCAATAAACCGACTTGTTTGATAGACTCACCACTGATCTATAAACTGTTTTATTTTATGTTTGTGCCTATCTGAGTAAGCCAGATGCAGGGTTGCAGGCAAAGCACAAAATAGTACAACATTCCCCCCTATAAATATCATTAAGCTGGAAGGAGTGCAGAAAGGATTTACAAGGTTGTTGCCATTATTTGAGGGGCTTAGCTGTAGTTAGAGATTGAGCAAGCTTGGATGGTCTCATAGAATTGATAGGGTGAATGCACAAAGTATTTTACCCAGAGTATGGGAATCAAAAACCAGAGGACATACTGTATGTTTGAGGTAAAAAGGGAAAACATTTATAGGAGGGGCAGCTTTTTCACACTGAGGATGGTGGGTATATGGAATGACCTGTGGAGGAGGCAGTTGAGGCAGGTATTATAACAGAGAGTGTGAGGGCACCAGGTAGGGTGGGCAGGGGACGAGAGGGGGGTGGGGTGGGCAGGGGTCGAGAGGGAGGGCACGGGGGGAGGGGGGTGTGGAGGGTAGGGGCTAGTTTTGCGAGATGCATTGGGCTGCATTCACACTTCTCTGTTGTTTCTCATGGCCTTGAGCAGAGCAGTTACAACACCAAGCTGTAATGTATCCGGATAAGATGCTCTCTTTAGTACATTACAGAGAGATCTGCAGAGAGTGGTTTCCTGCCCAATATAACTGACAGGGCTTTCAACAGTGCCTGTTCCATTTCCTGCAGATGTTCTCGCACCTCCTCTCCTTCCATCTAGTGCAAGGATAAGAGTTTTCTTTATTTCACCTTCCCCCATGTACAACAAATAATCTCCAACTTTATGGTGACTATATTTAGAGGGGATATTATTTGAAATTGGATGATTCAATTTTATTCCCATTGGACTGTAAGCTGCTCTGTGGAATATGAGGTGCTGTTCTTCCACTTTGCATGGGGCAGTAGAGGAGCTCGAGACACACGTCAGTATGGGAATGGGAAGGGAGATAAAATGGTTTGCAACAGGAAATGTCATATGTGAGAATATTGAACATAGAGTGTACAGCATAGGAACAGGCCCTTCGGCTCAGAATATCTATGATGAACATATTAATCTAATCTCCACCCCCTGCACCTGATCCACATCATTTCATTTAAAAGTTTAAATATTTGCGAAGCAAAGTTTTTTTTAACGCAGTAAGTTCCAGGCGCCAGACCACGCTGTCATAGAAGGGTGGAAGCAGATACAACTGCGATGATTCAGACAAGAATGGGTGGAAATGGATGGAATATCAATCAGGTGCAGACAGATGGGATGAGTTTAATTTGGAATCATGATCAACACAGACATTATGGGCCCAAGGCCCCCTCATGTGTTGTATCGATCTACGTAATGTGCAGAACACTATGTTAACTCCACCTCCATGCAACCTGCTTCAAAGAACATAGGATAGTTCAGCACAGGAACAGGCCTCTCAGCCCACATCTGTGCCGAACATGAAGCCAAGACCAACTCTTATCTACATACACATATCCCTCCATACCCTGCATATCCATGTGCCTGTGCAAAAGTCTCTTTAATGCCACTATCATATCTGCCTTCTCCACCACCCCTGGCAGCATGCTCCAGGCACTCACCGCCCTCAGAGTAAAGAAACTTGCTTCACACGTCTCCTTAAAATTTTGAGTCTTCTTCAGTCTGAAAAACGGTCTCAACCCGAAACGTCACCCATTCCTTCGCTCCAGAGATACTGTCTGTCCCGCTGAGTTACTCCTGATTTTTGTGTCTATCTTCGGTTTAAACCAGCATGTGCAGTTCCTTCCAACACAATTGAATGTGACTCTGTTTTTGAACACCACACTCCAGCAGAACACTCACTACAAATTACATTACAGGAAGACCTGATAGCTTTAGTGCTTTCTGAAGGAGCAGTACTATTTCAACATGTAGATTATCTTCTTTTAGCTTCTCTCAGCCTGCAAGCATCTGAGACTGACAGCCTTACCATTTTGTGGAGGAAGGAACTGCAGATGCTGGTTTAAACTGAAGATAGACACAAAAAGCTGGAGTAACTCGTCGGGTCAGACAGCATCTCTGGAGAAAAGGAATAGGTGACATTTGAGGTTGATACCCTTCTTCAAACTGAGAATCTCAGGAAAGGGAAACAAGAGATATATACGGTGATGTAGAGAGACCCGTACAGTAGAACAAATAAAACATATGCCTAAAAGTAACGATGATAAAGGAAACAGGCTATTGTGAGCTGTGGGCTAAAACTGTGAGCTGTAAGTTAGAGAAATCAATACTACCGGTATGGATGTAAGCTGCCCTAGTGAAATATGAGGTGTTGTTCCTCCTATTTGCAATTGGCTTCAATCTGACCATGGAGGTGGTCCAGGACAGAAAGGTCAGTGTGGGAATAAGAATTAAAGTGTTTGCAACCGGGATATCAGGTAGGCCCAGGCGGACATTTTACTGTCTTTAACAGCTAAAAGACACTTAAAGTTTTCAAGTGACAAACTGCAGTTTTTTTCAAGTGTCAACCTATGCTTCTCACCAGAGAACCACTTCTCACCAGAGAACCACTTCTCACCAGAGAACCATGACACATAGGCAAAAATGAAAGGGGAAGTGGTGCCTCAGCCCAGCCTTCTATACAATCATCAAAACGAAGCCTTTCCAGGTCCTGATGGAGATGCCGTTACAATTTACAGACCCTGGACACCCTCTGAGCTAAAATCTGTAGTTGAAGGTGTGCCTAACCCTAAAGATGGTGTTGAAAAATTCATTCATAAGTTAGACTTACTTTGTAAATGTCAGAATCAAAATAAAAATGATATTCATGTGGCTCTCGACATGATCCGTGGTTCATCTAAATGACAATCTATTCAAACAAAATTTGATTGGGACAGTTTTACACAAACTGATGCAGCACTGTGGACTCCTTTGAAAATTGTGTTAAATGAATATTATCTAGTTGCAGTAGATTGTGGAGTGATTCATTCTTTCGTTCAAAAGCAAATTGAGAATTTGGGATTTATGTTGATCACCTAACACCTTTGTAAAATATTTGGGATTAGAACAGGGAATGGGACTGCTTTAATAAGTGATATTGTACACGGTTGCAACCTCGTATAAAACAAGTGCCATGTGTAACTTGCCTTGGATGGGAAATTAAAGATGTGGATTATGTTGTGTCTATTTTACAACATTGTCAGTGCCAGACTGAACAAAGACAGTTGAGAGTGCATTGGGGTGGCATGGTGGCCTAGCGGTAGAGTTGCTGCATTACAGCGCCACAGACCCGGGTTCTATCCTGACTACGGGTGCTTGTCTGTATGGAGTTTGTACGTTCTCCCTGTAACCTGTATAGATTTTCTCCGGGTGCTCTGGTTTTCTCCCACATTCCAAAGACGTACAGGTTTGTAAGTTAGTTGGCTTAGTATAATTATAAATTATCCCCAGTGTGCGTAGGATACTGCATATGTGCGGGGATCACTGGTCAGTGCGGACTTGGTGAGCCGAAGGGCCTGGTTCCACGCTGTAAACTAACATCAGTGAGAAACCAGGAAGTATCCCAGTAGATACATCTTACTCTGAGTCCTAGTGCCCCAGGGGGACGGCTGTTTGGAAGGAGATGTGCCAGGTCACTGAAAAGGGGTCAAGCAAGAAATGTGTGTGTTAATTGTGATCAACGTGAACCATGGGTTAAAATATGCGTGCAATAATATATTTCACACACTGACCAGAGACACTATCCGAATGTGTACACTAATGGGGAAAGCTAGAGCACCCCCCTTCATTGTGAGTAACCCTCTCACACCCAGTCAGCACCAATGTTGGTCTTCCAAATGACTATGCCACCCTGAGACATCATCCCAGCTGCTATCCAGGTTCCCAGAGAGCAACAAAGCACTCTCACAATTAGTGGCCTCAATCAAGAATTCCAGATTGACACTGGAGTGACACACTTCACTGTATGACCTTCAGACTACCCAAACTCTAACTCAATGTTAAATGCAGTCGGCTTTACCGGACAGTCACTCAAACTAAAGGGACAGTCCTCCCCGTGTGTGCAGAATTCTAATTCACCAGGTTCCTCTATTGATGAAGTAAAAACGATGCAGGCTGCTGCCAGTGTTCCTGAGCACCGATTGTGGATGGATGCCTAATGTTTCCAATTGTCTGATGGTCTTTAGGTCTCCTGTGTCAGCCGCACAGTGGTCCCCAAGTACCTCCTACCCTGGTCGGCTCATGTGTATCATCACTTCACACATGCTGCCAAAGGGGGATGAATGGTATTATTCGAGCAGCCTGGTATGCACTGGGTTTTGCTGCATTTTGCTGATAGAGTTACTGTTAATGTATGGCATGTCTATAATATAACACGGGAAAAACTCTCAGTGTGCAGCCTGCTTCACAACCTAACCGCGAGGGCCTTTTGTTCATCTGCAAATTCATGTGATACAAATGCCTGAAGGTATGGGTTATAAATATGTGTTTGTAATTGTAGACTTGTTTTCCAGATGGGTAGAAGCCTTTCCAACACGCCGCAGTGATGCCGCAACAGTAGCCGAGGTGTTACTGAAGGAAGCAACACTGACATTTGATCTTCCACTGGTTATCTCAAGTGATTTTACTGGTTTAGTTATAAAGGAACTAATGAAGGGACTTCTGGGCAAACAACATTTATCCTGCCCATATCACCCATAGTCATCAGGGGTATTTGAAAGACAAAATGGGATACTCAAGCCAAAATTGGCTATGTTATGGAATGAGGAAGGTTTAAAGTGGCTTGAAGCCTTAACGATAATGAGAATTACCTCTAATTGGTGTACAGGGTTAACTCCATATGAGATAGTAATGGGGAGGCCGTTGAAATTGCCAATTCGTGCTGAATTGTCTACAAATGCTATAGACATTCATAGCATGGATGAAGACATGCTGTATTGTTGCATTGCCTAATTAATTCTCTCGCAAGTTTCCATTCACCGGTGACCGAGGCACAGAAGCAGCCATCCAGTGAAAACTGCCACATTGGCTTGTAAAGACATTCAAGTGAAAGAACTGCCTCCATGCATGCTGGGAATCGTTTCAAGTGCTGTTGACGACCCACATTGCAGAAAAGTGACGAGAAAAGACGACACACCCCACAATTAAAGTGGACATCACAGACCAGCGATTGGACGCTATTTAATGTTGGTAATTATTCTGCTAAAAACCACAACAGCTTGGTGCAATACCACAGCTATTCAGAGAATATAGGCAATAGCAACACTAGCAACCAGCTCTAGCTGTTGGATCTGTACCCATCTTCCTACCAATACTGCTAATACTTGCATGCATCTCCTTGCCAACCCCTCTGGCCCATCATGGTACAAAGGAAGCACTAAGGCTCTGTTAACATGCACCACCCTGGTGGAAACAACCCCACAGATTCTCATGAGGGAGAGAGTTGCATTTATGTGTCCGAAGGAACGATACACATGGACGTACAATTGGGAAAATCACAGCCCTTAGTGCACTAAAATTGGGGAGTATAGAAGTTGGGAGCTCATGTAGCAGTTGTATAGGGCATTGGTGAGACCTCATTTAGAGTATTGTGTTCAGTTCTGGGCACCATGTTATAGGAAATATATTGTCAAGCTTGAAAGGGTTCAGAGAAGATCTGCAAGGATGTTGCCAGGACTGGAGGGTCTGAGCTATAGGGAGAGGTTGAGGATGAGGGGTGATCTTATAGAGGTGTCTAAAATCATGAGAGGAATAGATTGGGTAGATGCACAGAATCTCTTGCCCAGAGTAGGTGAACGGAGGACCAGAGGACATAGGTTCAAGGTGAAGAGGAAAAAATTTAATAGGAATCTGAGGGGTAACCTTTTCACACAAAAGGTGGTGGGGTTATGGAACAAGCTGCCAGATGAGGTAGCTGAGGCTGGGACTATCCAAAAGTTTAAGAAACAGTTAACAGTTACATGAATAGGACATGTTTGGAGGGATATGGACCAAACACAGGCAGGTGGGACAAGTGTAGCTGGGATATGTTGGCCAGTGTGGGCAAGTTGGGTCGATGGGCCTGTTTCCACGCTGTGTCACTCTATGACTCTATGACAGGCGGTTTTACATGGTACGCATACATACATACTTGCTCACATGCTAAAACTAAACTCACATGCTCAACCAAACTAAATGATACCTTACAATTATTTAGCATAGGATATAAGGACCACCAGGGGCACCGGGGAGATGGCAGCCCTGCCGGCAGTCTGTTCGTTTTTTTCTTTCTTTTTTGTTATTTTTAGTTTGTTAAAAGTTTTGTTTTAATGTTCTTGGGTATGTTTTATGTGGGGTAGAGGGAGGTGGAGGGGGAGGTGGAGGGGGAGGGGGGAGGGGGAGGGGGAGGGGGAGGGGGAGGGGATTGGGGGTAAACTTTTTTTCAAGTTTCTTACTGTCCCGGAGATGTGATCAATTTTCGGATCAGCCTAATATCGATGGAGCTGGAAGCCTCCTCGGACTGTCGTGTGCCCCACCGCGGGCCGTGGACTTTAACATCGGAGCAGATCCCTTGCCTAGGATCGCTCCCACCACGACCACCGTGGACTTACCAACAAGGGCTCATGTTAAAATGTGTTTTTGAGTGATCTGTTATTTTTAATTGTATGACTGACCTGGCCAATGAAATTCCTCGTATTTTGCTAAACATACTTGGCGAATAAAGTGTGATTCTGATTCTGATTCTGATTGATATTTTGGATAAGTGGTGACAATGCGTAAACATCTTTACCTACGCATTGGATTGGGACCTGTACCCTGGGTTACATATCTCCCGATGCTTAGGGACTTAAAAACCTTCAGGTTCACTTGATCAGGAATCATGTGCAGCCATCCCCAAGGAAGGTTAGCCACAGGAGACATGTCGTATGCGTGCCATGGAAAATCAGCTGTCCTGAGTGCAGGGATCCACAGATTTCTCCGCACTCTGATACCTGGCCTTGGACAAAATGAGCTAGAGAAAGCGATCATCAACAATTCAGCCCCCGTGGAGTAAATAGAGAACAGGACGGTGGATACGATTTTGGCCCTTCAACCCAAAGTCCAATCTCTGTCCAAAATGCGTGTTCAGAATCAAATGGCTCTGGACTTTAACCTACTGGCCCAGGGGGGTGTTTGTACGGCCCTCGGTTAATCCTGCTGCTTTTCCTCTAACCAAGATAGAAAACTTAATTGTATGACTGACCTGGCCAAAATAGAATTATTCAAGAACATATCCACATCAAGCATAAGATCTCAGAGTTAAAGTCCTTTGACTTGCGAGGGTAGCTCCCTGACATAGGGACTGGGTGAGAGGACTCTTTAAGACCATTTTAAATATGCTGGTATTATTTTGGCCATTGTTGTCACCATATATACACTGTTCCAGTTATTCCTCTGCCTCATGCAAGCTCTCTGCTTATTAAAAAAAGTGATCCTGTCTCACTGCCACACCACCGCACGTCATGCTTCAAGATGATTCTGATCAGGCCTTTATGTAACTCACAAACATCTTCCTTTTGAATAAAACGTTTATATTGTCCTGTTAGGGCAAATGGGGGGGGGGGGGGGGGGGGGGGGGGGGGGGGGGGGGGGGGAGAGACTGTGGGTATTGTGAGAAGAACAGAGCTGTTTAGTTTAGTTTAGTTTAGTTTAGATTAGAGATACAGCGATGAAACCGGCCCTTCAGTCCACTGACTCCGCACCAACCAGCGATTCCCGCACATTAACAGTATCCCACACACACTAGGGACAATCTTACATTATACAAAGCCAATTAACCTACAAACTTGTATGTCTTTGGAGTGTGGGAGGAAACCGATGATCTCGGAGAAATCCCAAGAGCTCACGGGGAGAACATACAAACTCTGTACAGACAGCACCCGTAGTCGAGATCGAATTACCGAGGGAGTGAGGCCCTCATACGTGCCTCCTCAGTACCCTGCAGCTCCATCTTTGCTCCCCCTCCCCCTAGTCGCAATAGAGGCAGAGCCCCCCCTATTCCTTACGTTTCACCCCATCAGCCGTCGCATACAACACATAATCCTCCGACATTTTCTCCACCTCCAACAGGATCCCAACATTAGTCACATCTTCCCATCTCCAGCCCTTCCTGCCTACCGCAGAGAATGGTTAACTCATCCCTTCCCACCCAAACCTTGGTTGGATTGCTCTTTGTCAGAGTCCTCCCCCTCGATCTTACTGCCATGGGTGGCCCTACCAGGAGCATAGCCCCAGATGGCATCGCTCTCAAAATCTCAGAACCACACAAGCTTCTCCACCACGACAAAGTGACAATCCACAGATAAGCGAGGTAGAGGTTCACATACACCTCCTCCAACCTCTTCTACTCTATCCGTTGTTGAAGATGTGGACTCTTATACATCGGCGAGACTAAACATAGACTGTGCGATCATTTCGCTGAACACCTTCGGTCAGTCCGCCTTAACCTACCTAATCTCCCAGTTGCTGAGATTTAATTCTCCTACTCATTCCTACACAGACCTTTCTGTCCTAGGTCTCCTCCATTGTCAGAGTGAGGCTAAATGCAAACTGGAGGAACAGCATCTCACATTTCACTTGGGCAGCTTACAACCCAATGATATGAATATTGATTTCCCTAACTTCTAATAACCCCTGCATCCCCTCTCTCTCCATCCCTCCCCTACCCAAGTTGTACCAGCTTCAAATTCGTCTTGTTGAGTCTCATTGTCTGTAACTAGTTCTGACTGATCAAACTGCTAACAATGGCCTGTTTCCTTTATCATCGTTACTCTTTTTACATCTTTCATTCATTGTTCTTTATCTCTCCACATCATCATCTCTATATCTCTTGTTTCTCTTATTGCTAACTAGTCTGAAGAAGGGTCTCGATCTGAAACGTCAACCATTCCTTCTCTCCAGAGATGCTGCCTGTCCCACCGAGTTATTCTAGCTTATTGTGTCTACCATCGGGATCGAACCCGCATCTCTGGTGCTGAAAGCGCAGTAAGGCAGCAACTCTGCCACTGTGCCACTGTGCCGCCCACTTAGAAACATAGAAACATAGAAAATAGGTGCAGGAGGAGGCCATTTGGCCCTTTGAGCCAGCACCTCCATTCATTGTGATCATGGCTGATCGTCCCCAATCAATAACCCGTGCCTGCTTTCTCCCCATTCTTCTTCCATTTTATCTTAAACATGAGCAGCACTTCATTCTGTGGGATTTGAACTTAATTCCACTGAAGCTTTCCTTTACCACTAGGCTGAATATATCTTGTTTGAGAGGCCTACTAAGTCAACAACTTGAACACGTGTCTTGTTTTTAAGGGGGAAATTACAGAATGCTGGATCACAATAGTTAACCCTGTACACAAGGGTAAGTGGCTGATCTGACATTTATACTATCAAAAATGAATCAGATGACACAAAGCTGGGTGGCAGTGTGAACTGTGAGGAGGATATTATGAGGATGCAGCGTGACTTGGACAGGTTGGGTGAGTGAGCAGATGCATGGCAGATGCAGCTTAATGTGGATAAAGGTGAGGTTATCCACTTTGGTGGCAAAAACAGGAAGGCAGATTACTATCTAAATGGTGTCAAGTTGGGAAAAGAGGAAGTACAACGGGATCTGGGGGGGTCCTTGTTTATCAGTCACTGAAAGTAAGCATGCAGGTATAGCAGGCAGTGAAGAAAGCAAATGGCATGTTGGCCTTCATAACAAGAAGAGTTGAGTATAGGAGTAAAGAGGTCCTTCTGCAGTTGTACAGGACCCTAGTGAGCCCACACCTGGAGTATTGTGTGCGGTTTTGGTCTCCAAATTTGAGGAAGGACATTCTTGTTATTGAGGGAGTGCAGCATAGGTTCACAAGGTTAATTCCCGGGATGGCGGGACTGTAATATGTTGAATGAATGGAGCGGCTGGAATTTAGAAGGATGAGAGGTAATCTTATTGAAATATATAAGATTATTAATGGGTTTGGACACGTTGGAGGCAGGAAACATGTTGCCGATGTTGGGGGAGTCCAGAACCAGGGGCCACAGTTTAAGAATAAGGGGTAAGCCATTTAGAATGGAGATGAGGAATCACACAGTTGTGAGTCTGTGGAATTCTCTGCCTCAGAGGGTGGCGGAGGCTGGTTTTCTGGATGCTTTCAAGAGAGAGTTAGATAGAGCTCTTAAAGATAGCGGGGTCAAGGGAAATGGGGAGAAGGCAGGAACGGGGTACTGATTGTGGATGATCAGCCATGATCACATTGCATGCCCCTTCTGCATGGCCACCTGGGTATGGAGAGGGAGTCTGTGGCATCCACTGGTACCTTCACTACTCTGCTGTGCGCACGTCATTAAGCTGGAAAGTGTGCAGAAAACTTTCACCAGAATGCTTCTGGAACTCAAGAGTTTGAATTATAGAGGTGGGATATACTGGGACTTTTATGCAGAAGTATAGGCAAATGGGATAGCTTGAATAGACATCTTGTTCAGCATGAACAACTTGGGCCAAAGGGTCTGTTCCCATGCTCTGTGACCTTGTGATTGTTCCCTTATCATAGCTATTCCATCTCCATGGTACCTGTTCTGATGACAACACTTTGGCCAGTACTCTGAAATATCTTCTTTTTTCTGTAGCCAAATTTCACTTCCACCAGTAGACTTAACATTTCAGCACTTTGTCGGAAAAAGTTTTCAACCTTTGTCTTCAAAATGTTAATTCTCTTTCACTTTCCACATATGTTAACCGACCAGCTGAGTGTTTTTCTGCCTGTTCTGCTGAGTTACTCCGGCATTTTGTGTCTATCTTCGGTTTAAACTAGGATCTGCAGTTCCTTCCTACTCGTTTTTTGACATCTTCTGTTTTCATATTTGCAATATTTCACCCTCGGTTGATTAGAAACAAATAGCAAACTTTGGAAAGAGAAATAGAAGTAATCTTTCAGGTTGACATTTATTCAACAGATTGCTTTTATTTCCAATTTCCAAACTCTACAATTTTGGTCTTGGACTACTGCTGATCCGCTGACTATATTGTATGAGTCAAATTAGTCACAAAACCTAATGGATTGCAAACTGGCAATCAGATCTTTAACATTGAAATTACTTCAGTAAGTCAAGTCAAGTCAAGTCACTTTTATTTATATAGCACATTTAAAAAACAACTCTCGTTGACCAAAGTGCTTTACATTTGTTATAAGAGTAGCTTATAAGTAGCAGCTTCTTCCGTCTCTGAGAATGAAACTGAGCATGATCTTGTATAAAAGATGCTGGAAACTGGAATATGCAGTTTAAGCAAAGGAAACATATTTGTATCACAACAACCCTTACCGTTTAGCACCTTCATTGCACAACTTTATAGCTACATGTAAGCCAGACAGTATGTTAACAAAGAAACTGCAGATGCTGGAGAATCGAGGGTTACACAAAATGCTGGAGAAACTCAGCGGGTGCAGCAGCATCTAAGGAGCGAAGGAGATAGGCGACGTTTCGGGTCGAGACCCTTCTTCAGACTGGTCAGGGATCAGGGAAACGAGAGATATAGACGGTGATGTGAGAGATAAAGAACAATGAATGAAAGATATGCAAAAAAGTATCGATGATAAAGGGAACGAGCCATTGTAAACTGTTTTGTGGTGTGAAAATGAGAAGCTAGTGCGACTAGGTGGGGGAGGGAGATAGAGATAGAGGGAATGCCAGGGCCCGAGGGCTGAGGGGAGGTGGGAGGGGGAGGATGACAGCAGGGGGTAACAGAATTGAGAAAATTCGATGTTCAAGCCCAAAGGATGCAAACTCCCCAAGCGGAATATGAGGTGCTGTTCCTCCAACTTGCGGTGTTGCTCACTCTGGCCATGGAGGAGGCCCAGGACCTGAGAGGTCGGATACGGAATTGGGAGGGGGAGTTGAAGTGCTGAGCGACCGGAGGTCGGGTTTGGGTTTTTTTGCGGACCGAGGCGGAAAAGGTGTTTCGGGAAACGATCGCCAAGCCTCCGCTTGGTCTCACCGATATAGATCATCTGCCCATCTGGAGCAGCGGATGCAGTAGATGAGGTTGGAGGAGGTGCAGGTGAACCTCTGTCGGACCTGGAAGGACTGCTTGGGCCCCTGAAAGGAGTGGAGGGGAGGGTGAAGGGACAAGTGTTGCATTTCTTGCGGTTGCAAGGGAAAGTGCCCGGGGAAGGAGTAGAGCGGGAGGGGAGGGAAGAATTGACAAGGGAGTCAATTCAGTAATTCAAAATGAAGGAGATTTGGAAGCCTTGGGCAAATTGAATTGTTACTTATTTTTATTTTTTATTTTTACGGAGAGGAGAACTATCTGCGCATGCGCGGTTTGAGATTATTTTTTAAAAGCCGACTGACTGCCTACCCTGAGTGATTACTCACGGCACGTGCCTGATATATATATATATATATATATATAATATATATATATATATATATATATATATACAAACACACATATGCACACACAAAAACACTGTAAACAAATATACTATAAATATTTAAACGAAAAAAAAGTTGGTTTGTGCATGTTTATACATACGCACATAAATATATATATATATATATATACACACACGCACATATACATACACATTAAAAACAGACCAAAATATCAATAATAACAAACAATTATCTGCTGCAAGATATCTATTTGTTTGATTTAAATATGTCTAAATGGTGAATCAAAGATCACTTTATATGTATATCATGAACATTTTATGGCAACATAGTAAATAAATGGCATACTCATTCTAGCATTAAACAGTATCTTGAAACATGATCCGATCACTACCTGCTTATACAAAAGAGTCGGGGCGGGGGTGGGGGGTGTTGTCAAACCTTATTTTCAGCCAGTTAGCTGGTACAGGGGTTAATTCTTTGGTGAATTTTCAGAAATTCTTGCCAGTAGATTTTGCTTGCACCCTTGAGAATCACAACTATCAACAATGAAGCAAATGTTATCTCTGGCTCGATCAAAACTTGTTGCCAAAATGAGATTGCATATAAATAATCTAGTTTATTCTCTAGGCGACAAAGTCAACAATTTTGGCAATGCGTTTACCTTCTTCACAGTAATCCCTCCAGATGTAAATGTTCTGAAGAAAGTTGCAGAGAACATTCACCCGGATGTTGCATGGATTGGAGAACTTTAGCTTTGGTGAGAGATTGGATAGCTTGTGTAGCTGACAATCCAAATGGTATGAACATTGAATTTTCCAATTTTAGGTAACCTCTCACAACTGCCCCCCCCCCCCCCCCCCCCCCCCCACCCCTCCTCCCCACCCCTCCTCCCCCACTTCCCCTCCCTTTTCTCCGACACACACCCTTCCGCGATGCCGCACCTGGACTCACACCTGTTTCTCTCCACCCCTTTCCCATCCACCTACATTCCTTCCTCTAGCTTCACAATTTGCAACTCGTCAAGCCTTTTGTCACATTCTGTTTTTTTCATTTCTCGCCTTTGTCCAAACATCCACCTACCAAAATACCCCCTTCACTTGCATGCTTGGACCTTGACCCCCCCACCGGATCCCCCCTACAATCAGTCTGAAGAAGGTTCACCGATCCATGTTCTCCAGAGATGATGCCTGACCTGCTGAGTTACTCCAGCACTTTGTGTCTACTCCAACTGACTTCATCCATACTTCAATCCTCCTTGCCAAAGCAGCCAACATAATCAGGGACCAATCACACTGTACTCAGCTTGGAAGCATGTAACACCCGATACAAGAGCAACTTCTTTCCCACTGTTTAGTTTAGTTCAGTTTAAATATACAGTATGGAAACAAACCCTTCGGCCCAGCGAGTCTGCCTTGACAAGAAATCCCTGCACATATAAGATTGTTAAGGGTTTGGACACGCTAGAGGCAGGAAACATGTTCCCGATGTTGGGTGAGTCCAGAACGAGGGCCACAGTTTAAGAATAAGGAGTAAGCCATTTAGAACGGAGACGAGGAAACACTTTTTCTCACAGAGAGTGGTGAGTCTGTGGAATTCTCTGCCTCAGAGGGCGGTGGAGGCGGGTTCTCTGGATGCTTTCAGGAGAGAGCTAGATAGGGCTCTTAAAAATAGCGGAGTCAGGGGATGTGGAGAGAAGGCAGGAACGGGGCACTGATTGGGGATGATCAGCTATGATCACATTGAATGGCGGTGCTGGCTCGAAGGGCCGAATGGCCTACTCCTGCACCTATTGTCTATTGTCTATTAACACAAACCTGTATGCACGAGGGACAATTTACACTTATACCAATTATACAGACCCGCGCCAATTAACCTACAAACCGGTACATCTTTGGAGTGTGGGAGGAAACGGAAGATCTCAGAGAAAACACACGCAGCCACGGGGAGAATGTACAAACTCCATACAGACAGCACCTGTAGGGAGTTTATACATTCTCCCCGTGACCGCATTATTAGACCATTGTTATCAGACTATTAATCAGTTCTTTCCTGTGCCTAGGATGTATTCCTCAAGGGCCTGTCCCACTTGGCCGTCATTTACGCGACAGGCCGGTAGTGACTGACGCGTGAGGGTCGCGCGACCGTCGCGTGCGTCATCATGCGTCCGCACAGCCGTCTGGAATGTGTGACATCATTTGAAGATAGACACAAAATGCAGGTGGAACTCTACGGGACCGGCAGCTTCTCTGGAGAGAAGGAATGGATGATGTTTCTGGTCGAGACTCTTCGAGACTCTTCTTCAGTCTGGGAGTAGGAGTGGGGACGGATCCGGATCCGCAAAAGCCGTGAGCCCCAGGCCGAGCTCGGTGATCGTTTGCCTACTTCTGCTGCTGTTGGAGGTGAGACGTTGCGCCGCGCCAAGGTCTTGGGCCTGTCCCACTTTGGTCGTCAGTTACGCGACAGGCCGGTGGCACGCAAAGATTTAGTGCAGGACAAAATCCACACTCCTCCACGCCACTCCACACTCCTCCACACCACTCCATGCACCTGTCTCGTGCTACCCACACGCTACCCACACACTAGCAGGACGCGTAAATGGCGCGCGAATGACGGCCATGTAGGACAGGGCTTAACTTTACAATATAATACATTACAGCACTTGCACTTTTTAAAAATGTTGCACTTCCTCTGCAGCTGTAACACTACATGCTGCACTCTCCTTTCTCTTTTGGTAATGCCTGCTGTGTTCATTTTTGTAATGATTGCACTCATAGATGGTATGATCTGCCTGGATAGCATGCAAAGTTTTTCACCGAATCTCATTATATATAATAAAAATAATAATAAACCAGTAATGCCATACAGTCAAAAATCAGTTTATATGGATGCGGTACCCCAAAGGACCTGTTTATGTGCTGTATCTATCTATCTATATTACTAAAATATAGATAGATAGACCACTTCCTGTTTATCTGTTTCATGATTTCAGAGAAAACGCTGCCACTTACGGCTGTGATTTTTGGCCATCTTACACAGAGTCCCCCTCCGCTGCACAGGACAAGAGGATTTTTTCCGTTGATGAAAACTAAAAGAGTTATTAATGTTTAAACAATGTTGAGATTCTCTCTGCTGCCCCTGTTGGAGGGAGGGGGAGGGACTATAAAACCCGGAAGTCTTGTGCCTCAGTCAGTCTCTGCAAGATGGAGGAAATAAGAGGGTCACGTCTCTCTGAGCTGTGAATAACACTGAACACATGTCTTCTCAACTGTGAGTGCTCTTAATGTGGTTTGAAAATGAAAATGTGGTTGCTTTGAAATGCTGCACTACAAATGGTTGTTGGTGGTGGTTGCTTTGAAATGCTGCACTGCAAATGGTTGTTGGTGGTGGTTGCTTTGAAATGCTGCACTCAAATGTTTGTTGGTGGTGGTTCCTTTGAAATGCTGCGCTGCAAATGGTTGTTGGTCTAAACTTGACAACTTCCTGTTTGCACTGTATATTAATTTTAGGTAAAACGCTATCACTTACAGCTGTGATTTTTGAGCATCTTACTCAGTCCCCCTCCGCTCATCAGGTGCAGAGGATTCTTCCCATCAATGAAAAATAAAATAGTTATGTGTTTAAAAAAATGTTGAGAATCTCTCTCCTGTCAATCACGCCATGAAGGCCACACTCCTTCCGGTGGGAGGGGGAAGGGATTATAAATCATGGAAGTGTGGGTGTGGCTCCGTCTCTGCAAGATGGGGGAGTGAGAGGTCATGATTCTATCTGAGCTGTGAATCAACTGAACACACGGAATGTCTACTGAACTGCAAGCGTGGTGTTTATGTGGTGTTTTGCGTGGTTTTATGGTGATTTCACCCTGCTTGAAATGGTATGAAACTGCATTTGAATTTGGTGGCCTTGCACCCTGCTTGAAATGCAATGAAACTGCACTTGAATTTGGTGGCCTTGCACCCTGCTTGAAGTGGTAGGAAACTGCACTTGGGTTTGGTGGCCCTGCACCCTGCTTGAAGTGGCAGGAAGCTGCACTTGAGTTTATTGACCCTTGCACCCTGCTTGAAGTGGTCAGAAACTGCACTTGAATTTGGTGGCCTTGCATCATGCTTGAAGAGGTAGGAAACTGCACTTGAATTTGGTGGCCTTGCACCCTGCTTGAAGTGGTAGGAAACTGCACCTGAATTTGGTGGCCTTGCACCCTGCTTGAAGTGGTATGAAACTGCAATTTAATTTGGTGGCCTTGCACCCTGCTTGAAATGGAATTTCAAGGAATAGCCTTGAGTCAACTGCTAGCCAACCAGCCCTGAGTGAGCTGCCAGCATATCAGGCTTGAGTGACTGAGCTGCCACCCCAAGAATCCATTTGGCCCACAATGTCCATACTAGCCCTCTGGAAACCAGTTCCTTCAGCCCACAATACCCATACTAGTGCTCCAGAACCCCCCGCCCCCACTGGCCACCAATATTGGAATTGTTGGAGTGGTGGAATATTGCGTTGGGGGACCAGCCCTCCCGTGTGAACATGGGACCCAACGGGTCCCACTTAGTCTAGTAACAAATAAAATTTTGGATCTTCAAATTTATTTTGTTTCATTACTATTCGTCTTTATATGTAACTATGAGATGATGATAGCAGGGTTGATACAAAGATTTACACCAGCCTTACAGATTTAATTTAAAGCATTATTCATATTAAAATATCATTGTGTTGCTTAAAGTAGTGACAAAATCAAGCTATGCTTTAATTCTTTATTATGATCAAGACTTAGAAACATAGAAACCTTCGAGCCTGCACCGCCATTCAATATGATCATGGCTGATCATCCAACTCAGTATCCCTTACCTGCCTTCTCTCCATACCACCTGATCCCTTTACCCACAAGGGCCACATCTAACTCCCTCTTAAATATAGCCAATTAACTGGCCTCAACTACCTTCTGTGGCAGAGAATTCCAGAGATTCACCACTCTCTGTGTGAAAAATGTTTTTCTCATCTCGGTCCTAAAAGATTTCCCCCTTATCCTTCATTTGTTTATTATTTTGTCATGAAATCAACAGAAGGTATTGTCCATGTTGTCTGTGCCAGCTTTTCAATCATTTGCTAAAGGCTCTGTCCCACTTTCCCGAGTTACTCACGAACTCTCCCGAGTTTTCCCCTTGATTTGAACTCGGAGAATTACAGTAAAAGCCATTCGTAGGTACTCGGGGCTATTCTTTTAACTCGTGGACATTTTTCAACATGTTGAAAAAACGTCCCGACTTACCTGATGCCCCGAGTACCGACGGCTGGCATTACGAGCCGCTACAAAACATCTACAGTCTCCTACGGCCTCCTACGAGCTCGCTACTTACATTCCCTGAGTTCGAATCAAGGGGAAAACTCGAGAGTTTGTGAGTAACTCGGGAAAATGGGACAGGGCCTCTCTCTCTCTATTATTGTAATTAAAACACTGAAAGTTACAAGAAGACACAATGCCAGGAAAAGATAACATTTCAGTTACAACCATTTCTCATCTCATCGTGCTTTAATTTATATTTACAGCTGTGTTAGCAATGTTCATTTGGGTGCTGTCACATTCTTTGTCTGGTGTTTTTGATCTTGTTTTTACATTCCATTCTCAGAGTGATAAATGCAAATACTCTATAAACCATCTTGCCTGATTGCTTACAAGGATCTGTGCATTTGCACTCCAAGATCCCTGTTCTATTAGTTCATAACATTCTATATTTATCAAGAATTTCCTTGCTTTGTTTGCATCCATTCATATATTACCTCATAATACTCTGGAATAAATTATATTTCCCAACATTAGACTTCCAAATCCAGTCTATACCCTGCTTCCTCACTGCTAACTGTGTGACCAATTTGATATTATTTGTCAACCTCTTAATCATGACTCCTACTTTTAAATCTAAACATATCACGAAGAAACCTTTTAATAAGCTCTGCAGTACGACAGGTAGCTCCCTAGTCATTAAACTCTTGCTGAAGAAGGGTATCGTCCCGAAACATCACCTATTCCTTTTCTCCAGAGATGCTGCCTGTCCCGCTTAGTTACTCCTGCTTTTTGTGTCAATCTTCGGTTTAAACCAGCATCTGCAGTTTCTTCCTACACATGCTGTCTTTGCATTCTCTCAATTGTCTAATTTAATTTAATTTGTCATTATGCTGTGGATCCCATGGGCTTTTACATTTTGATAAATCTGTAATTTAGGTTTATGTTGTTTCTTCCTGAGCCTTGTGAGTCCTGGATGTAACATATAACTACATTTGTCCAGAGATAAGAATCATGAATAAAGGCTTCAGCATTGAATATTAAGGAACTGCAGGTCGCTTCACATTATGGATGTACATTAGTGAAATCACCTCTAATACAAAAGCACAAGCAGCATAGCTCGTGAACACCCCAAGTTGCTTGCAGAGCAATATATTTCACAGGTTGTGGAGATCTAGTTACAGTGTAATCTGATGAACATCCTTTAATCTAAAAATACAAAGATTTTCTTTTTTCCATTTGTCACAGAAATTTGGCAACCTTTGAATATGGATAAGGACTACAATTATTTCCTGTTAAGGCCTCTTTACTATTTTCATAAAAAGCCTTGGTTTTAGAGCAGGACTACAAGGAACCACAATCTGTCTGAGCAATCAAAGAATCTTTCCTCTGCAGTCCCCAGACTTGAAATTGGTGGCATTTATATTTATTGGGTTAAAGGTAAATACCAAACACACAAAAAAATAAACTAAATAGTGAAATGAAAAGACCATGGTGGTGCAGCGGTAGAGTTGCTGCCTGCCAGAGACCCGGAATTGATCTCGACTACGGGTGCTGTCTGTACGTAGATTGTATATTCTCCCCATGACCGGTGTGGGTTTTCTCCGAGATCTTTGGTTTCCTTACACACTCCAAAGACATACACATTTTTAGGTTAATTGGCTTGATATAAGTGTAAATTGTCACTGGTGTGTGTGGGATAGTGCTAATGTGTGGGGATCGCTGGTCGGTGCGGGCTCTGTGGGCCAAAGGGCCTGTTTCCCCGCTGTATCTCTTAATTAGAAACCTAAACTAAAGCTAAGTTGTAGTTTTGGTTTCTATTTCAATTCACAAGAAAATCTACTTTCTTGAATAAAGTTGGGAGGTTGCGGATTGCCTATGAGCCAGTCCCGTGACCCAATTGCCTATGACCCAATCAACATGGGTTAAACTGGAGGAGTTCAAATATGTATGCTGCCACCCACACATTGCAAACATTTTGGAACAGAATTGAAAAGCATTCTTCATTAGTAACTTACTCCAGCATTTATCACCAGTGTATTTATTGAGAATCACATCGTATGAAGAATGTGTGCCCTGTACTGTATAGCTTATTTATTCAATGCATCCCAATGTTCAGTACCAGTTTTGATTGAGGGCATTTGACCTAAAATTTAACTCTGTTGTTTCTCTCTTTATAGATATTGCCTGAGCTTAAAGAGCATCTAAATCATTTTCGATTCTTATTTCAGATTTCTAGTTTCTGCACATTTATGCTTCGAGGTTGCGACAAAGATGCAAAGAGGCTTCAAGGCAATTTATGTAAGTTGATGAACAGATAGCAGATACAGTATAATCAGAAAATCTGTTATGCGTTTGAAGAGCACAGAAGCATGCCCTTGGACCCATCATGTCAATGCCGACCAGTTTGTGGACTGTATCATTTTATTCTCTGCCTAGTTAAGTATCTGTCTAAATGCCTCTTAAACATAATAATTTTAATGGACTACCATCTTTACTAGCAGTATGTCCCTTCTTCCTCACCTTAAACCCATGGCTTCTTGTCTTTGATGCTCCTGCTGTGAAATATAAAATTTTGACTATCCTAAAATCTTATTCTTCTGTCAGGTCACCCCTCAGGCCTCCTTCATTCCAGGAAAGACAAGCCCAACTTAACCAATCTCTCCCCATAATTAAATCCAGGCAACATCCTGGTAAATCTCCTCTAAATACACCCCAGTACAACCACATCCGTGGCGCAGCTGGTAGAGCTGCTGCCTCATAATGCCAGGGTTTCAATCCTAATTGTGGGGAGTTTCGGCGTTCTCCCAATGACGCATGGGTTTCCTTCGGGTGCTCCAGTTTCCTCCCGCATCGCAGAAATGTGCGCGTTTGCCAGTTAATTGGCCCAATGTGAGTGAATCACCCCTTATGTGTAGGGAATGGATGTGAAACTGGGAATAACATAGGACTAGTGTGAATGGGTGATCAATAATCACCTTCTTATAGTGTAGTGAGCAGAATAAGTGTGCCCGAACCAGATTTGTAAAGTTGCACCAGGAAGACATGCATCTCTATAGGACTTTGGTTAGACTGCATTTGGAGTATTGCGTGCAGTTCTGGTCACCCCATTACAGGAAAGATATGGAAGCTTTGGAGAAGGTTCAGATGAGGTTTACCAGATTGCTGTTCAAGAAGGAACTGCAAATACTGGAAAATTGAAGGTAGACAAAATTGCTGGAGAAGCTCAGCGGGTGGGGCAGCATCTATTGAGCGAATTAAATAGGCAACGTTTCGGGCTGAAACCCTTCTTCAGACTGATGCAAAAGTTTTTATCGATATGTGAAGCGCAAAAGATTAGTTAAAACAAATGTAGGTCCCTTGCAGTCAAAAACGGGTGAATTGATCATGGGGAACAAGGACATGGCAGACCAATTGAATAACTACTTTGATTCTGTCTTCACTAAGGAAGACATAAATAATTTGCCGGAAATAGCAGGGGATCGCGGGTCAAATGAGATGGAGGAAATGAGTGAAATCCAGGTTAGCCGGAAAGTGGTGTTAGGTAAATTGAATGGATTAAAGGCCGATAAATCCCCAGGGCCAGATAGGCTGCATCCCAGGGTACTTAAGGAAGTAGCCCCAGAAATAGCAGATGCCTTAGTGATAATTTTTCAAAACTCTTTAGATTCTGGAGTAGTTCCTGAGGATTGGAGGGTAGCTAATGTAACCCCACTTTTTAAAAAGGGAGGGAGACAGAAAACAGGGAATTACAGACCAGTTAGTCTAACATCGGTAGTGGGGAAACTGCTAGAGTCAATTATTAAAGATGGGATAGCAGCGCATTTGGAAAGTGGTGAAATCATTGGACAAAGTCAGCATGGATTTTCGAAGGGTAAATCATATCTGACGAAACTTATTGAATTTTTTGAGGATGTAACTAGTAGAGTGGATAAGGGAGAAGCAGTGGATGTGTTACAGTGGCTTGCAAAAGTATTCATACCCCTTGAACTTTTCCACATTTTGGCACGTTACAACCATAAACGTAAATGTACTTTATTGGGGTTTTATATGATAGACCAACACAAAGTGGCACATAATTGTGAAGTGGAAGGAAAATGATACATGGTTTTCAAATTTTTTTACAAATAAAAAACTGACAAGTGTGGCGTGCAAAAGTATTCAGCCCCCTTTACTCTGATACCCCTAAATAAAATCCAGTGCAACCAATTGCCTTCAGAAGTCAACTAATTAGTAAATAGAGTCCACTTGTGTGTAATCTAATCTTAGTATAAATACAGCTGTTCTGTGAAGGCCTCAGAGATTTGTTAAAGAACATTAGTGAACAAATAATGTTCCTTGGGCATCATGAAGCCCTAGGAACACACCAGACAGGTCAGGGATAAAGTTGTGGAGAGGTTTAAAGCAGGGTTAGGTTATAAAAAAAATATCCCAAGCTTTGAACATCTCACGGAGCACTGTTCAATCCATCGTCCGAAAATGGAAAGAGTATGGCACAACTGCAAACCTACCAAGACATGGCCGTCCACCTAAACTGACAGGCCGGGCAAGGAGAGCATTGATCAGCGAAGCAGCCAAGAGGCCCATGGTAACTCTGGAGGAGCTGCAGTGATCCACAGCTCAGGTGGGAGAATCTGTCCACAGGACAACTATTAGTCGTGCACTCCACAAATTGGGCATTTATGAAAGAGTGGCAAGAAGAAAGCAATTGTTGAAACAAAGCCATAAGAAGTCCCGTTTGCAGTTTGCCACAAGCCATGTGGGGGACACAGCAAACATGTGGAGGAAGGTGCTCTGGTCTGATGAGACAAAAATTGAAGTTTTTGGCCTAAATGCAAAACGCTATGTGTGGCGGAAAACTAACATTGCACATTACCCTGAACACACCATCCCCACTGTAAAGCATGGTGGTGGCAGCTTCATGCTGTGGGGATGCTTTTCTTCAGCAGGGACAGGGAAGCTGGTTAGAGTTCATGGGAAGATGGATGGAGCCAAATACAGGGCAATCTTGGAAGAAAACATGTTTGAGTCTGCAAAATACTTGAGACTGGGGCAGAGGTTCACCTTCCAGCAGGACAACGACCCTAAACATACAGCCAGAACTACAATGGAATGGTTTAGATCAAAGCATATTCATGTGTTAGAATGGCCCAGTCAAAGTCCAGACCTAAATCCAATTGAGAATCTCTGGCAAGACTTGAAAATTGCTGTTCACAGATGCTCTCCATCCAATCTGACTGAGCTTGAGCTATTTTGCAAAGAAGAATGGGCAAAAATGTCAGTCTCTACATGTGCAAAGCTGGTAGAGACATACCCCAAAAGACTTGCAGCTGTAATTTCAGCGAAAGTTGGTTCTACAAAGTTTTCACCCAAGGGGGCTGAATACTTTTGCATGCCACACAGTTTTTTATTTGTAATAAAATGTGGAAACCATGTATCATTTTCCTTCCACTTCGCAATATGCACCACTTTGTGTTGGTCTATCACATAAAATCCCAATAAAATACATTTACGTTTGTGGTTGTAACGTGACAAAATGTGGAAATATTCAAGGGGTATGAATACTTTTGCAAGCCACTGTATATCTGGACTTTCAGAAGGCCTTCGACAAGGTCCCACACAAGAGATTGGTATACAAAGTTAAAGCACACGGTATTGGTGGTTCAGTATTTATGTGGATAGAGAATTGGCTGGCAGACAGGAACCAAAGAGTAGGAGTGAACGGGTCCTATTTCAGGATGGCAGACAGTGACTAGTGGGGTGCCGCAAGGCTCAGTGCTGGGACCCCAGCTATTTACAATATACATTAATGATTTGGACGAGGGAATTAAATGCAACATCTCGAAGTTTGCGGATGACACGAAGCTGGGGGGCAGTGTTAGCTGTGAGGAGGACGCTAGGAGGCGGCAGGATGACTTGGATAGACTGGGTGAGTGGGCAAATACATGGCAGATGCAGTATAATGTGGATAAATGTGAGGTTATCCACTTTGGTGGCAAAAACAGGAAAGTAGACTATTACTTGAATGGTGACCGATTAGGAAAAGGGGAGATGCAGCGAGACTTGGGTGTCATGGTACACCAGAAAGTAGGCATGCAGGTGCAGCAGGCTGTGAAGAAAGCGAATGGTATGTTGGCATTCATAGCAAAAGGATTTGAGTACAAGAGCAGGGAGGTTCTACTGCAGTTGTACAGGGTCTTGGTGAGGCCACACCTGGAGTATCGCGTACAGTTTTGGTCTCCTAATCTGAGGAAAGACATTCTTGCCATAGAGGGAGTACAGAGAAGGTTCACCAGACTGATTCCTGGGATGGCACAACTTCCATATGAAGAAAGACTGGATAGACTCGGCTTGTACTCACTGGAATTTAGAAGATTGAGGGGTGATCTCATAGAGACTTACAAAATTCTTAAGGGGTTGGACAGGCTAGATGCAGGAAGATTGTTCCCGATGTTGGGGAAGTCCAGGACAAGGGGTCACAGTTTAAGGATAAGGGGGAAGTCTTTTAGGACCGAGATGAGAAAATCGTTTTTCACACAGAGAGTGGTGAATCTGTGGAATTCTATGCCACAGAAGGTAGTTGAGGCCAGTTCGTTGGCCATATTTAAGAGGGAGTTGGATGTGGCCCTTGTGGCTAAAGGGATCAGGGGGTATGGAGAGAAGGCAGGTACAGGATACTGAGTTGGATGATCAGCCATGATCATATTGAATGGCGGTGCAGGCTCGAAGGGCCGAATGGCCTGCTCCTGCACCTAATTTCTATGTTTCTATGTTTCTATGCCTGGATTAGAAGGTTTCAGCATCAGGGAGAGGTTGGGCAGACTATGATTGGTTTCTCTGGAACAACAGAGGTTGAGGGGAGACTTGATAGAAGTATATAACATTATGAGAGGCATAGATAGGGTGGAAAATCAGAACTTTTTTTTCCCAGGATGAAAACATCCAACATTAGAGGGCATAGCTATGAGGTGAGAGGGGGAATGTTTAATGGAGATGTACTGGTTATGTTTTTTGTACACAGAGTGTGTTGGTGGCTTGGAACGCATTGATTGCCATGGTTGGTGGTGGAGGCAAATACGATAGTGGTGTTTAAGAAGATTTTGGATAGGCAAATGGAAGTGCAGGGAATAGTGGGATATAGATCACGTGCAGGCAGATGAGATCAGTTCAGCTAGGCATGATGTTCAGTACAAACATTGTGGGCTGAATAGTCCTTTCCTGTGCTGTACTATTCTGTGTTCTAACATCCCATTTTTTATATTCTATGCCCCACCCTAAAAAGCCAAGTATGACATATGCCTTTTCACCCACAGGTACACAAGCTTGTTAAATGTAAACTGATTCACCTTAAAATGTAAAAACAAAGGCAGGTATTATTTAAACAGTTACTTAATGAGAGGTGATTTGGTATTCCCTGTAAATTAGATAGTTAAAGCAAATGAGCAGGTACAACAAGTAATTGGGGTGGTTAATAGTATTTTAGCCCTCATTGCAAGAGGTTTTGAGCTTGGGAATCTGAATATCCTATTCAGAAGCTACAAAAAGCTGGAGTAACTAGCAGGTCAAACAGAAAATCAAAATGATTTTCTGGAGAAAAGGAATAGGTGACGTTTCGGGTCGAGACCCTTCTTCAGGCAGATCCTATACAGAATATACTTGTCATTTAGGATGAGAGGCTTCATCAAACTGGTTCCCGAGGTGGCATCATTGTTGCATCATGAGGCCACGGGAATATGGTATTGCAATACATTAGACTATAAAACCATGATGGCATTGAATGCAGACAATTAGCCTATCCCTGCTCCTATTTTTCTAGCTAGCTGTGTTTCTACATTTCCATTTTAATATCTTTATTTGATTATTGAATACTTCAGAAATTAATTTGCATGCACGCTTTAACCTTGACGAGGAGATAAAATGAGGCGATCACAACCTCACACATCTACATTGTAGATGCAATTATTACAGAACAAATATCGAAGCATCTCTCACTGAGGGTGCGAAACAGATGCACAGTGGTTTAATTTCCTGTCTGTTTTTCAGTTAGCTTGATTTGAATCTTACGAGAGAGGGTGCAACAAAATCAGATGCAAATCATTGTATGAAGCGTTTGTACACATTTCCTGGAATATGTAGATTTCAGCAACAATCATTCTACTATATTTCCATAACTGTTACTTTAGTGTTATAATTTCTAGTCATACCAAGAAAATGATTTTGCAGCTTTGGGTTTTGAACAGAATTTTGATAACTTTTGATAACACTTCTTCAGTAGAGGGCAGATCAATTGAATATCAAAATAATATGTCATTTTCGCAGAGGCATACAGCATTGAAACAGGCCCTTAAGCCCAACTTGCCCATGCCAACCAGGATGCCCCATCTACACTATCTTTGTCGGAACAGGAGCTGTTAGTAATACTGGATGTGATTAATGTATAGAAACATTTATGTGCTAGGTGCATCTATGATTGTAATTTGAAATATAAAAAAATAATAATAATGGTGGCAGAGTGGTAGCATTGCTGCCTTGCAGCGCCAGAGACCCAGGTTCGATCCTGACCATGGGTGCCGTCTGTACAGCTGTGTGTACATTCTCCCCGTGACCTGCGTGGGCTATTTCCAGGAAGCTCCAGTTTCAAGGTTCAAGGTTTCAAGGTTTCAAGGCCAGTTAAGGCGCAGTGCAATTTGAGTTACCATACTAAGTGAAAAGCAACAAGACACATACCCACATAAAATAAAAGTTTACATAAACATCCATCACAGTGGATTCCATATTCCTCACTATGATGGAAAGCAATAAAGTTCAATCTTCTTCCTCTTGTTCTCCTGTGGTCGGCGCAGTCAAACCATCAACAGTCGGGGCCATTAAAGCTCCCGCAGCCGATGATCGAAGCCCCCGTCGGGGATTTAGAAATTCCCGCTTCGGGGCGGCTGAAACTCTCTCCGCAGCATGGACCTCCTGAGTTTCCTCCCACACTCCAAAGACATACAGGTTTGTAGGTAAAGATTGTAAGCTGTCCCTAGTGTGTGTATGCTAGTGTTAGTGTGTGCGGATCACTTATCGGTGCGGACTCGGTGGGCCGAAGGCCCGTTTACCGCGCTGTATCTCAAAACTAAACTACTCTCTGTCCTGTTTCTGTTCTAACTGCGGCTGAAGAGCCCCATGAGTCACAGAAAACCACTGTTTTTTTTAAGAACTTGTCTTAAAGAAAATATCTTTAAGTCCTTACATTCCATTGCTTCAGATAACTATTTAATCTACAGTGTGCCATTTTTTTAACCTGCGCAGATGGTATTCTGCTGTTATGTAAAAATCTAGGTCAATCAATTTCCAATAACTTGAATGCCCAAATCATTATTATTAATGCTAAAAGACAAATAAAAAATGTAAAAATGTGATGGTGGACAATGTGAAGGAAGAGAAAGAGGGGTGTGGGGGCTGTGTGATTTTATTTCATTGTACCATGAGCAACATGAAATATAAATAAATATGCAGATTTTTGGATATGTAATAAAAAAAAATACAATGCTGGAAGAACTCAGCAGGTCAAGCAGCATCTACAGAAGCAAAAGACCCTGGGTTGAGACCTTGCATCAGTGTTGGAAACATAGAAAATAGCTGCAGGAGTAGGCCATTCGGTCCTTCGAGCCAGCACCGCCATTCAATATGATCATGACTGATCATCCAGAATCAGTACCCTGTTCCTGCTTTCTCCCCATCTCCCCTAAGAGCTAAAGGGCCTGTTCCATTGTGGCGACCTAATTCGCGAGTTTAGAAGAGTTTGCCCTCAATTCATACTCGCAGCATGGTCCACACGAGGTCCTTTGTAACTCTCCTTTATGCTCGAGAGTAGTCCCGGCGTACTCGAGGCCTCAGCTAGGTCGCGGCGTTTTATTCAACGTGCTGAAAAATGCCCGCGAGTAAATAAAGGTCGCCATGGAAAAAAATCAATATTTTTTTACTCGTGGGTTTAGTCGAGGTAGGTCATAGTAGGTCGGCATGCTATCCTTGGTAATCGAAGGCAATCGAAAGTAGTCGAAGGTAAAGCTCGTTGAAAAAAAAGGTAAGTAAACCGACCGGTAATGTTAAATGCCCGCTAAACTTTATTAAACATTGTCTGGCTTCTTAAAAGTGTCTCCAGTCCTTCTCCCCCCTTCTCTCTCCCTCTCTCCCCCTCCCACCCCACGCTCTCTAAAGTACTTACCGTACTGTGCCAGCCGTCTTTTAAATCTAACTCTCTCTTAAATACATCCTTTGAATTAGCCTCCATTGCCTTCTGTGGCAGATTACGAGCAAAGAGGAAATATTGCCAGTTTGTGGCAATACCTGGACATGCACCCATTACTCACCTTCCCTGTCACCTACTGTATATTCCGATCAACAATAACCTGTATACTAGTTCTATCCCACACACTTAGGACAATTTACAGAAGCCAATTAACCAACCTCTTATATCCTTATCTTACACATTTTATCTTTTCCTCTGTAGTCTTTGTCTAACCACTTACTTATCAACATCCCCCCCCCCCCCCTCCTCACCTGTATCGAACTACAACTGAAGAAGGTTCTAAAGAAGGGTCTCGACCCGAAATGCCACTCATTTATTTATTCTCTCCAGAGATGTTGCCTGTCCTGCTGAGTTACTCCAGCATTTTGGGTCCAACTATAACTCGCCAGGTGTACACCTCTTTCTCCACTACACTGACAACTGCATCGGGGCCACCTGCTGCACCTGTGCAGAATTGTATTTAACTTCACTGCTAACTTCCATCCTGCCCCCAAATTCACCTATTAATTCTATGTTATCCCACTTTCACATCACACTTCCTACATGCTAGGGTCAACTTACAGCGGCCAATTAACCTACAAGCCTTTGGGATGTGGGAGGAAACCAGAGCACCTGTTTCACTTAGAACTAGTGTGAACTGTTACCTAGAACTAATATGAATGGGTGATCGATGGTCAGGGTGGACTTGGTAAGCCCAAGGGGTCTGATTCCATTCTGTATCTTTCAATCAAAAGAAAAGTGGGTGGCACGGTGGCGCAGCGGCAGAGTTGCTACCTTACAGCGTCATAGACCCAGGTTCAATACTGACTGCGAGTGCTTGTCTGTACGGGTGCATGTCTGTATGTGACCTGCGTGGGTTTTCTTCAGGATAGAGTCATAGAGTCTTACAGTGTGGAAACAGGCCCTTTGGCACAACTTGCCCAAACAGCCCAGCATGTCCCATCAACACAAATCCCACCTAGCCCATAGTCCTATCCATGTACCTGTCTAAATGTTTCTTAAATGTTACGATAGTACCTGCCTCAACTACCTCTTCCAGCAGCCCGTTCCATACATCTACCACCCTTTACGTGAAATAATATCTCTCACAATCCAAAGACATACAGGTTTGTAGCATAATTGGTGTGGTATAATAGTAAGATTAAATGAGAACTTACCAGTTTGAAGTTTGATCCTTATTTTATGAGGAGTTAAGTTGAGGGATTACGTGAAGAAGCCCCGCCAGGTGCATGCGCGTCATACTTCAAAGCAGCGGCATGAAAACACAGAAACCAATAGCCGAAGTAACATAGTAAGGCTTTTAGAAGACTAGAACTACCAGATGATCTCTTAGATTATGAGGGTGGGAGCGGAGGGCACATAATCCCTCAACGTAACTCCTCATAAAATAAGGATCAAACTTCAAACTGGTAAGTTCTCGTTTAATCTTACTATTTTACTTCAGAGTCACGTGAGTGACTACGTGAAGATTTCAAAGCTCTGTATTTTCATGCCATAGATGCACTCCATACGACAATCTGCTTCGGTTGACACAGTAGGGAATAAATAATATATTGAACATTGCTTCGAATTATTCAATAACTATTGTTAATAATAACAAAACCAGGAATAACCCCTCTGTCCCAGGGGGAATTACAAACAATTATAGAAAACAAAGCAAATGAATTAAATGGAACCCAAAACAGCATGCCCAAACCGTGGCACTGTCTGTACAGGTTTGTCATAAAATTGAGAAAATGTTGCTTCTCTAGACCATCCTGCGGCCGCGAGGATTTGGTCTAGCAGCACGTCCTGAGCCTTCGCCGCGGAGGTTGATGCCGCCCTGGTGGAGTGAGATTTAAAGACATGAGTGTCGACTCCAGCATAATCGAGAACCTGTTTCAACCATCTAGAAATAGTTTGTGCTGACACTCTTGTTTATGGCTTTTTGTGACTAATGAGCAGTCCTGTCTCAGAACCTCTGAGACTCCTTGTTACCTCAATATATTGGCTTAAGTGTTTAATTAGACATAACATTTGGTCAACAGGATAGGCTTTAAACGTCACCTTGGTTCCTGCCATACCTGGCCTGCTTTGTTTGATTAAATCATAAACATAGAAGGTAATGTCATTTACAGACAAATGCATACAATCTACGCGTAACAATTGTAATGTTTGTACACGTTGTGCTGAAACCATCGCCATTAGCATAACCACTTTAAGAGTTAATCTCTGCATAGATAATTAAGTAATTGGAGCCCATTGCCGAAGCAGTGTGAGAACAAGACTGATATCCCAGATTTCTATATATCGAGGTTTCGGAGGGTTTTTATTAAAATTCCTCTTATAAATCGGGATACTAACGGATAAGACCCGATAGGATGTTGTTCTGAAGACTGCCCTAAATAAGAGGACAACGCACTCCGAGCACTGTTAATGGCACTATAACTCAGGTGCTCATCAAAATGCAACTTAGCAAGGAACTCCAACACATCCCATATGTTTGCATTATAAGATATATTGGATTGTACACAGAACAGCTCCCATTTCTTTATGTGAACCATATATTGTTTTTGAGTGCTATTTCGCCAGCCTGCAGTGAGAACCTCCATGGCCCTGTTTGACAATCCAAGTCCTTGGAATGGTCTGGTCAAAACCTGCAGACCAACAAATTAATACGGTCATGTAACGGGTGACTTTCTCCTGTAACCGGATGCACCAACAAATTACTGCAGCTGGGAATCATCATGAATGGCTGAACCATCATTCGAAGCACTAATGGGAACCATGGTTGTGTTGGCCAATCTGGGACCACCAAAATGCCTGTGGCAGTCACGCTCTATTTTGGTGAGGCATTTTGGGATGAGACAAAATGAAGGAAATGCATAAAATGAGTGCCCCCAATGTAACGAGAATGCATCCACGGCTACAGCTCCTGGATCTGGCTCCCATGAAACATATTTAGGCAACTGGTGATTTAATCTGGATGCAAACAGATCAATCTCTGGCAACCCAAATCGAGTGACAATTGTGTGAAAATTTTAGAATTCAACATCCATTCTATATTGTGATTAAACTTACGCAACCTATGGTCTGCCACCACATTGTCTATACCTGGCAACTAAATGGCTGAAACCCAGATATTCCTTGAAATACACCACATGACGTTTGCCAAGTTAACATATGATACTGATCGTGCTCCTCCCATATAACCATATAACCATATAACAATTACAGCACGGAAACAGGCCCTCTCGGCCCTTCCAGTCCGTGCCGACCATTTGTTTTCCCCTAGTCCCATCTACCTGCACTCAGACCATACCCCTCCATTCCCTTCACGTCCATATACCTATCCACTTTATTCTTAAATGTTAAAATCGATCCTGCCTCCACCACTTCTGCTGGAAGCTCATTCCACACAGCCACCACCCTCTGAGTAAAGAAGTTCCCCCTCACGTTACCCCGAAACCTCTGTCCCTCAATTCTCATGTCATGCCCTCTTGTTTGAATCTTCCCTACCCTCAATGGGAAAAACGTATCCACGTCAACTCTGTCTATCCCTTTCATCATTTTAAAGACCTCAATCAAGTCCCCCCTTAACCTTCTGCGCTCCAAAGAATAAAGACCTAACTTGTTCAACCTTTCTCTGTAACATAGTTGCTGGAACCCTGGCAACATTCTAGTAAATCTCCTCTGTACTCTCTCTATTTTGTTGACATCCTTCCTATAACTAGGCGACCAAAATTGTACACCATACTCCAGAATTGGTCTTACCAATGCCTTGTACAATTTTAACATTACTTCCCTACTCCTATATTCAATGCTCTGATTTATAAAGGCCAGCACACCAAAGGCTTTCTTTACCACCCTATCTACATGCGATTCCACCTTCAGGGAACTATGCACAGTTATTCCTAGATCCCTCTGTTCCACAGCATTCCTCAATTCCCTACCATTTACCATGTACGTCCTATTTTGATTTGTCCCGCCAAGATGTAGCACTTCAGCTGTAGCACACACAGCTGTAGCATATATGATTAATATATGCCACAGCTGTGGTGTTATCAATCTGGAGTTGAACGTGTAAATCCTTCATTGAGGAGCAATATGCCTTTAACCCATAAAATGCCCTCAATAATTCCAAAGAATTTAACCCGTGTGTGTGGAGAATCAACCCTTCGTGTTCATGCCATCTACCCCCACAGCTAGACTCGGTGTCCGTAGCCCCCCCATCAGAGAGCGCTGACATCAGTCTGTAAGATCAGTGAAGGGTCTTGTACCAAAATGTTATTGGTAGCTTGATTTACATTAACATTCCACCACTGCAATTCTGCGAGAGCTGTGGTTGGTAACTGCATAACCCGACCAAAATGGCCTGCTTTCGATTTTAGTGCTTGTTCACGTGCTCTCTGCAAATGTTGATAATGCAAAGGCCTGAAATGTACTGCAGGAAAAGCTGCTACCAATTTCCCAATGACCTTAGCGACTTCTCGGATGGAGGGATAAAGTTTTTGTGGGAGGCAAGTACAGACATCAACAATATCCACAACCTTGGCTGTTGGTAATGTTACTGTCATATCAACTGAATCAATAAGAAACCCCAAATACTCAATATTCTGGGTTGGCTGTAACTTGGACTTAGTTGGATGGACCAAAAACCCTAATGACTCAAATACATTTTTGGTTGCTGCAACCGATTCTTCAGCTGACTCTTTAGTGTTGCTGATAATTAAGATATCATCTAAATAAGCAATTACAATGTGATTATGGGCCCTCAATAGCCCCAGCACAGGTTTTAACAATTTAGGAAATAGCCTGGGTGCTGAACTTCATCCATTATCCATTTGTATTGCCACAGCTGTCCCATCCAATTAAATTTCAAGTACCTGCGATAATGAACATGAATTGGCACTGAATAATACGCATCTTGCAAATCAATAGTTGACATATAACAGCCCTGTGATAGCAGCTGTTTAGCAGTAACGAAGGTGTCCATTTTAAAATGCCTATAGAGAACTGAAGAATTTAAGTGGGTGAGGTCCAGAATTAATCTACAACCCCCATCTTTTTGAGGTCTGGGGAAATATTAGACACAAATTGTTGAGGATGAGTAATGTCTTTCTCAATCATCATCGTTTACCTGTTCAGGCTCTGGAGCAGAAAACACCAACATTTTATTAGGCTTGTGCTGTTGAGGTGGATCTATCCCTGAGATAAACTCAATGGGAGACCTGAGACAGTATTTAGTATAAACATATCAGACGTTATACAGCACCATTCATTAGAAAACAATTGTAATCTACCTCCAATAGGAGATTGGCCACCAGAAACTTTATCGTTAACAAAATTCCCTGTACCTCTGCAGTTGCCCTGTAAGTCTGTTGTCTGCCCATATTGGGGTTGTAGCCGGTCTGTCGTGGTGGGTACCCTCGTTGCCCCACTGGCCTCCCCTTGTTGGGCACAGCACCTGGATCGGACCTTCGGTATATTAACCCAGGTTTTCGAATAGGTGGCCTTGAAATGCTTGGCTACATTAAGCCAATTGTTTTGGCCTCATCATTAATTTCACAAATTTTCTTGACAAGGTCCGTTCCAAACAGGAATTCAGGCATTTGTACATTAGTCGCCTTACATAGAGCAGCAAATGTTTGGTTGAGTGTTGGCCTGATGGCGATTTTCCCTGATGCAATTTACCTCAAAAATGCAGTGCATAAAATAGCCAACATATCTTTTTTGAGTTTGAGTAATGATTGTCCGTTTGACCATAGTGCCAAATGCAGTAATTGCTGCAGCCACCAGTTGGAGGATGTGTTGATACCAAACCTCCTGTCCCCTCATAGGACTCATGGGTGCCCAGATAACTGGGTTCACTGTGGGCACTTTCAGTGATGCACATTAAACAGGTGTCTTATATTTGTTTGTAGTCTTTAGGATCATAGCTTGCTGGAACTGGTGAGATACTAAATAATTGATATTGCTGGCAAGGTATTCTTCCATTGCCTCACCAGTCCCCTCCGTAATAGCAAAACTCATTGCTATTTCCAGGACACCCGGAGCGTGGCTCTTGTGCACTGGTGTTTGCACATAAGCAGGGACACCAGAATCAGGGTCAGCTGCATCCTGCCCTGATTCTCCCAAATCATATTGTAGGGAGGCATCCTCCAGTCCTAAACAAGGCGCTGGAAGGAAATCCCCTTACTGGTACTCCATGTATTGTTCTTGGTATGGGCCCTCTTGGACAGCTGGCTGGGGAAGCACTGTGCCCTTGGACCCGTGTGTAATCAAAGTTTGGAGCATCTGCTCCATCTTTTCCATCCTCCCCCACATTCTTTTATTATCAGGGGGAGAGTCACCATCGTCGTCAGACTCTTCTGACAACACAGGTCTATTAGACTTTCTCTTTGCCTTTCTATGGCTATCAGTAGCCTCCGGCTGCTGAGTATCTGGAGCTAGTGCGGAAGATTCGCTCGCTAACATAACTGCTGCCGGTAAAACGGCACCCAGCATTGGAACTGGAGTTGCCGCGCTAATCTCCCGACCCGATCGAATTTGTGAATCCTCACTGGACCCACGCATAGTACGAATCCTCCTACCTGACCGCTCCATTTCTCCAACTCCTACTGACTGCTCGAGCCAGCTTTACGGAGTTGAAATCCTTCTTGGTAAAGGTTTTAAAACACTTACCTGAGAAGTTCCTACTTACCGCTGGCGGAGCTGTGCCCTCCAGCCCGTTCAGTGCAACATGCGCGAACGTAATGACGCGCATGCGCCTGGCGGGGCTTCTTCACGTAGTCACTCACGTGACTCCGAAGTAAAATTGTAAATTGTCCTAAGTGTGTGTAGGATATTGTTAGTTTGTGGGGATCGCTGTTTGGCATGGACTCGGTGGGCCGAAGGGCCTTTTCCTGCGCTTTATCTGTAAAGTAAACCTGAGGAAACCCCCATGGTCATAGGGAGAATATGCAAACTCCCTGCAGACATTATCTGATGTCAGGATCAAACCCAGGTCTCTGGTGCTGCGAAGCAGCAGCTCTATCAGCTGCTCCACTGTGCTGCCTGAAAGCTTGGAGACAGGGTCCCGACAAATGAGCTGATGGAGGAGACTGTGATGTCCCAAAGACTCGGCTAAAAGAGGGTTTCATGATGCCCTGAAATGGTAAAAGTGACCTTATCGATTGAGAAGATAGCTCCGGATGAGATCCGGATTGAGCAAAGCATATGTCTGCTCTGAAAAGCTTTTCACTGTACCTCGGTACACGTGACAATAAACTAAACTGAAGTCAAGACAATAAGGGAAAGCGATATCTGCTATTATTCACATTACGTGCTCAAAAGCTAGGAGCTGATTATGACAGATTCAACGTGAGGATCACTGAGGTCATGGTGCAAGGCGAACCCATGTCTCATGTACATTCACAAATGCAAGCTCATCCATTTTGCCTCTCTATTTCTATTTTCCAGGAATTTTAAAGTATTTCTTCCATGGAGGAGAAACTTCCTCCAATTCAACCATCACATTCCAGGTAGACAAAAATGCTGGAGAAACTCAGCGGGTGAGGCAGCATCTATGGAGCTGAGGAAATAGGCAACGTTTCGGGTCGAGACCCTTCTTCAGACTGATGTGAGGGTGGGGGAGTGGAAAGAAGAAAGGAAGAGGTGGAGACAGTGGGCTGAGGTGACCTGGGAAGGGGAGGAGAAAGCGGAGACTATCTGAAATTGGAGAACTCAATGTTCATACCGCTGGAGTGTAAACTGCCCAAGCGAAATATGAGGTGCTGCTCCTCCAATTTAGTGGGCCTCACTCTGGCCATGGAGGAGGCCCAGGACAGAAAGGTCAGATTCGGAATAGGAGGGGAGTTGAAGTGCTGAGCCACCGGGAGATCAGGTTGGTTATTGCGAACTGAGCGGAGGTGTTGGGCGAAGCGATCGCCAAGTATACACTTGGTCTCACCGATGTAGAGCAGCTGACACCTAGAGAAGCAAATGCAATAGATGAGGTTGGAGGAGGTGCAGGTTCCTCTGCCACACCTGGAAAATAGGTATTCTAACAGGTATTGGCTGTCTGGGGTGTCTCACCAGAAGAGGCCAACACATTCCAGTATCTCTTGTTTGCACCATCAAATAAGGGGGTGGCACAGTAGTACAGTGGTAGAGCTGCTTCCTCAGTGCCAGAGACCTGTTTTATCTTGACTGCGGATGTTTGTGCATAGTTTGTAAGTTCTTCCTGTGACCACATGGGTCATTTCTGAAATAAATTGGTATTTAGGGAAATTGGCGATTGGGGTATATTTAAATTGGGAATTTGAAATTGGTATTTTGATATTTGGGGAATTCCTGCCAGTATTGTCTGGGACCAAGAAATATGTTTTCCAGGTGCAGGATGAATTGGGAAAGTGTAGAAAAGAAGAGGTTTAGCTGGAGGGATCTGTTGTGCACGGAGGCGGGTCATATAAGTTTCCTTATAGGGGCTATTTATGATAGAGTCATGGAATGATACAGCATGAAAGCGGGCACTTCAGCCCAACTTGCCCACATCGGCCAACATGTCCCAACTACATTAGTCCCACCTGCCTGCATTTGGTCCATATTCCTCCAAAGCTGTCCTATCCATGTACCTGTCTGTTTCTTAAATGTTGCGATAGTCTCTGCCTCAATTACCTCCTCTGGCAGCTTGTTCCATACATCCACCACCCTTTGATGAAAAGGGTACCCCTCAGATTGCTATTAAATCTTTTCCCCTTTACCATAAACCTATAGTTTTCCCTTCACCTTCAACCTGTGTGCTGCCATCACTGCAGAATCTCAAACTGTGGGTAGGTGGAGACCCGGCCTGTCCCGTGTTCAGAGGTGGCAACTTTGAGGCATATTTTGTCAGAATGTAGGACTAATCTTTCTCAGGATCGGTATACTTGGCAGCATAACCAGGTTTCCATTTTCCAGGCCCAGTCCATTTGGGAAGACTGACATCTATTGAACCAGAGGCAGGACTCACATTGCCCTCACAACCCGCAATCCTCGGGTCAAGTGGAATGTGTGAATCGGACTGAAACAAAGATTAGCCAAATACCTTTCGAAAGGAATGCCATGACGTCCAGCACTTCCAATAGTCCTATGCAGCACCAGGGCAACACTAAACAGAACTATGGGCCTGAGTCCATTCAAAGGAACGACAGGCAATGCTTATGTTCCTACCAGGATCTTTTGATCTGTGAAAACTGACTTCCACCTGAGTGATAATTTATTACATTATTTACAATTATTGACTAACAAAAGCAGTTCTAACAGTATTGGCTGTCTGGGGTGTCTCACCAGAAGAGGCCAAGACATAGTCCCAGGCGTACGTGCGGGTCTATGTTAAAAAGATTCAATTATCACCATGGAGCATTAGTGGGAAGGAGCTTTCCGGGTGCTACTGACCAAGCAAGGCGCAGTCAAGGCCCAGGGGAAGAAAGCCTGGGTACATGCATCTCATGTTAAAAGGGTCACTCAAGACCAAGTGTCGACAACAAAAAAGAACTGAATTTATTTTGTAATGATGACTGTTACCTTTATTGTATCCTGTGTTGTCATAAGATCATAAGTGACAGTAGGTCATAAGCAGAATTAGGTCATTCGGCCCATGAAGTCTAGTCCATCATTCAATCATGGCTGATCTATCTCTCCCTCCGAACCCTATTCTCCTGCCTTCTCCCCATAACCTCTGACATCCGTACCAATCAGGAATCTATCTTTCTCTGCCTTACAGTATATCCACTGACTTAGCCATGTTGTAATCATTTTTATTTTACCCATAAGCCAGGCCATCAGCGTGTAGCCAGTGAGTTACTTGTTAAGTTACTGGATGTGAGCACACATCCCCATTTGCTCCAATTCCATTAATGCCTATCCCCTTTTTTCATTGTTTCCAAAACAGCAGAATGGTATATTACTCCAAATTCCCACAATAACACCTTCTGAATGATGCAGGCGAATTTGACGATCTCTGAGGTTAATCTATATAGTTATGGTGCAGGGTAGGGTTTCACAGCCACATCAATTGGAGACATTTCAACATCATTTGGTACTCCTTTCTCATAAAATCATTCGTTCACCTCCTACAATGATGCACGTTTCATTTCTGGCCACTCGGTTTGCTCCTGGTTACCCTGATTTTGGACAGGGCTATGCTATTTGGGTATGTGGTGCTTCATACCATCATTCCATTTCTCTCCCGAGAATGAAGCGATCCCTCACAAATGCCAAGAGATTCTTCTTCCCCTTGATTCCTCAGTATGGGCCAGAGTCCATTAATATGGCCTCCGTGCTTGAGAAGATGGCCAACAGCAAAGGCAAATCTGTGGCCAACATAAATGATGGACTGTGTAGGAAGGAACTGCAGATGCTGGTTTACACCGAAGACACAAAATGTTGGAGAAACTATGGAGCGAAGGAATAGGTGACGTTTCGGGTCGAGTCTGAAGAAGGGTCTCCGCCTGAAACGCCACCTATTCCTTCGATCCATAGATGCTGTCTCACCTTCTGAGCATTTCCTGCCTCACCATCTCCAGCATTTTTGTCTACCTTTGATTTTCCAGTTGCAGATGGAAAGTGTTCTCTTTAAACACTTCTTCAGACTGATGTCAGGGGAGTGGGCAGGACAAAGATAGAACTCTATCTTTGTCCCGCCCACTCCCGACATCAGTCTGAAGGGTCTCGACCCAAAAAGTTACCCATTTCATCTCGCCAGAGATGCTGCCTGCCCCGCTGAGTTACTCCAGCATTTTGTGCCTACCTTCAAATTATACCAGCACCTGCAGTTCTTTCTTACACAATCAATCACACCTGATCTATCTCTCCCTCCTAACTCCATAACTTCTGACACCTATACTAATCAAGAATCTATCTCTGCCATAAAAATATCAACTGACTTTGCCTCCACAACATTCTGTGGCAAAGAATTCCAGATTCACCACCCTCTGACTAAAGAAATTCCTCATCTCCTTCCTAAAAGAACATCCTTTAATTCTGAGGCTATGACCTTTAGTTCTAGTCTCTCCCACTAATGGAAACATCCTCTTCACATCCACTCTATACAAGCTTTTCACTATTCTGTATGTTTCAATGAGGTCCCCCCTCATTCTTCTAAACTGAAGAGAGTACAGACCCAGTGCTGACAAATGTTCATCATAGAAACATAAAAAATAGGTGCAGGAGTAGGCCATTCAATATGACCATGTCTGATCATCCAACTCAGTATCCCGTACCTGCCTTCTCTCCATACCCCCTGATCCCTCTAGCCACAAGGGCCACATCTAACTCCCTCTTAAATATAGCCAATGAACTGGCCTCAACTACCTTATGTGGCAGAGAATTCAAGAGACTCACCACTCCGTGTGAAATTTTTTTTTCTCATCTCGGTCCTAAAAGATTTCCCCCTTATCCTTAAAACTGTGACCCCTTGTTCTGAACTTCCCCAACATCGGGAACAATCTTCCTGCATCTAGCCTGTCCAACCCCTTAAGAAGGTTAACCTACTCATTCCTGTGATAAGTCTTGTAAACCTCCTCTAGACGCTCGCCAGATCCAGCACAGCCTTAGTCAGATATGCTGCCCAGCACCGTATAGCGCCTCAACATTACATCCCTGTTTTTGCATACAAGCTCTCTTGAAATAAATGCTAGCATTGAGTTTGCTTTCTTTATTACTGATCATATAAGTTAGTGGCATCTAAAAGCCTTTTGGATAAGCATATGGTTACGCAGGGAATGTAGATATGGGTTATGTGCAGCTGGGTTTGTGTTGGCTCATGCCTTAAGTACGGCACAGACATTATGGCCCAATGTACCTGTTTTGGTGCTGTGCTGTTCTATGTTAATTTCCTGATGGCAGCCTTTAAATGGCAGTCATACTACGTGGAAACAGGCCCGTTGGCCCAACCTACCCATGCCGACCAGCATGACCCATCTATACTAGCTCCACCTGCCTGAATTTGGCCATATCCTCCTATCCTATCCATGTACCCGTCTAAATGTTTTTTTAAACATTGTGATAGTACCTGCCTCAGCTACCTTCTCTAGCAGCTCGTTGCATACCAACCACCCTTCGTGGGGAAAAAAAAAGTTGCCCCTCAGGTTCCTATTAATCTTCATCTCCCACATCTTTTTGTGTTTTACTCACCATCTCGAAATCTAATACTAAATTTTCTTTGCAGCTTATCATCAAATATGATTACAAAATCATGAAATCTAAATCAAAATTGACATTAAGGTAAAAGAGTATTTAATTAACTGCCATTGCTTATTAGTTGGACACAAGGCTTAATTAGTCAAGATTCCAACACCAGCAGGCGTGACCTGCTGAGTTCTTAAAACACTTGAGTTTTTGCTGTTAGTTTGGAGAAGGGTGTTTCAGTGCACATAATATTACACAATCTCATGTCATTAAAACCAACTTTTATGGCTAATATTGAACAGTGGAAATAAACCAGGCGCAATATTTTAACAGACATTTAATGTTTACTTTCATTAAATTCTCCACAGGGTTAGTAATTTAAATATCTATACCATGAGATAGTCCCAGGTTCAATAAATCTGCTTCATAAACTATAAAAAATGGTGTCCACCTGTAATTGTTCCAAGTATTTCCACTTTACAACCAGATATAATCAATGGGTGGAGTTTTATAAACATTTATGTTCAGAACTTAAGCTTGTAAGTTAAAAAGCTGACAAAACCAGTTAAAGCGATTTTAGAATTGCATTGTAAGTGAGCTGATATTCAATATGCAAACATTAAACTATTCCATGATACAATCAAAAAACAAGGCATTTGATACAATTTAAACATTTACACTACAAATTGATCATCTCAATACAGTAGTTGCACGTTCCAATTCCATTGCGCTGACACGTACCAATCTTTAAAAGTACTTTATGGAAGAGAAATGCCAGAAAAGAAAACATTACTTTTTCATTACCTGACACAAATATTTTATTTTAATTCTTCAGAGAAGACCAAATGCATTAGGAATATAAACTGCTTTTGCAAAGTTGGTAGACAGATACTGATAGACAGTGCAAACAAAAACTTCATTTTAAAAGCCTTTTAGTGAAGCTAAAATACAAACCGGAAAGCACACCTAAAGAGGCTTTTGATTGTCACATACTTATAGATTGTTAAGACTACTGCACGAGTGAAGCATCCAAAATCAGCTGGGGAAAAAACGAATCTCTCATGGTTCACAGATCTCAGTATCAGTGACAAAGTTATTTGCAAAATGCTTGATTCGGTGACAGTTTCCAGTTGAGCGTTTATGGATTCCTTTGAATGAAAAAGATAAATTTGGTCAGTACGGGAAGCTTAAGTGTACATTATTTTACTAAGTTCATACCAATAGCCAAAACTAGTTTCCCCCTCACCCATAGTGAAATTCTCACCGATAGTTTTACTGAGCCAAACGTTCAGGTGAGTAAGTAAACAAGTGGACTTCCTTTCATAACAGTAGCCGAGACTTTCCATTTCTATTATAACCCACTGACTCCAACAATCTAGGCCAGTGTTTCTTAAGCTGGTGAATGATTAACCCAAGGGCGAATTAAATTATTTTGGAGTGAACGAAACTAAAGGGGTGAATGAAGGGTGAATTATTTAATTTATTCAGATTTTGTTTCGATACTTGAAAAAGGCATTACCATTAAAGTGGTTAGGAAGCTCTTATTGTTTTTAAATGGCAGTGGAGCTGGAAATTTGATGTTTTTTCTCCCTACCTATAGTTTTCTAATTTCAAAGATGCAGGATATTTCCCATACTTACTGTAATATAACCTTTTAGGAAAGACCAGACGAGCTAGCGGGATCATAAATTTATAAATGGCAACACTGGAGGATCGCCATAGGCAACTGTTGAACTGTAACTTTACTTGGTGTACCAATTTAGCTACCAAAGTTGATATTTGGTGGTATTGTGAGTTTTCGTTGGGGAGTTATAGAACGTTATGTTAGTTGGATACTAATATATTAAATCACATACACCATACACCATGAGGCCAGCCCAGTGTTTAGACGTTGGAATGTTTTTTTAATCTTTTTTTAAATCATTCTAATAAAATGATTTTCCAACTCCAGTGGTAATTAAACCTTTATTTTTTTTCACTCCTAGTTATCTTTACATATTTTTAGGATGTTCAAAAAGTTAAATAAAAGAAACACCTAAGAAATTAGTTAATTTATGTTTTTTGCTCATGTGACAAAATAAATTACATATAAAATTATACACAAGGGAGAATAAGACGACAATGACCAAAAAACATAAGAAAATTTAGTCGAGGGTGAAGGAAATTTTGTGATAAACTCGAGGGTGAATGACACTGAAATAGTTTAAGAAGCACTGATTTAGACTACACTACTTCCTACACTGACTGCTGCAAAGACTCTATCCTCGACACCAAATTCCTCTGCCCAATACGACGTCCGATACCAGGACATCCGAAATGTCCTCATTCTCTAGGGAACAGGGGTTCCAATCCTCTATGATAGATGAGGCCTTCACACGCGTCTCCTCGGTATCCCACAGCTCCACTTTCTCCCCTCCCCCCAGTTGCAACAGACAAGAGTCGCCCTTGTCCTTACCTTTCACCCCACCAGCCGTCTGAATATAATCCTCCAACATTTTCGCCACCTCCAACGGGATCTCACCACTAGTCACATCTTCCCATCTCCACCCCTTTCCTCCTTCCACAGAGACTGTTCCCTCAACTCCCTGGTGAACTCATCCCTTCCCAACCAAATCATTCCATTCCCAGGGACCTTTCCCTGAAACCGCAGGAGATGCAACACCTGCCCCAGTACCTCCTCCCTCTACTCTGTCCTTCAGGTTAGGCAGAGGTTCACTGGCACCTCTTGCAACCTCATCGACTGTATCCTGAACACTTGTTCCAGGTGTGGACTCTTATACATCAACGAAAACAAACATAGACTGGGCAATTGTTTTCGCTAAACACTTTTGCTCAGTCCGCCTGAACCTACGTGATCTCCCAGTTGCCAAACACTAAACACCCTTCCCTTTCCCACACTAACCTTTCTGTCATGGGCCTCCTCCATTGTCAGAGTGAGGCCAAATGCAAATGGGAGGAACAGCACCTCATATTTCGCTTGGGCAGCTTACACCCCAGCAGTATATTGATTTCTCTAACTTCAAGTAACCCTTGTACCCCCCTCTCTCCCCCACCCTAGTCATTGCGCTAACTTCACTGTCGTCCTGGTGAGTTTCATTGTCTAAATAGTTTTCACCTAGTCCATAGCTTACAATGGCCCGTTTCCTTTATCATTGTCACTTCTTTACATATCTTTCATTCATTTGTTCTATATCACCATCTATATCTCTCGTTTCCCTTTTCCCCCCCCGACTTCTGAAGAAGTGTCTTGACCTGAAACGTCATCTATTCCTTTTATCCAGAAATGCTGTCTGACCCGTTGAGTTACTCCAGCTTTGTGTCTATCGTCAATTTAAATGAAGTTCTGCTGTCTATGGACAAAAGGAAGATAGAAAAACCGTAACAAAAAAAACTGACTAGGATGTAAAATGTTGGAGCTACAATTCGCAGGTTTGCAGATTATATAAAATATTGGAAGGTGAAGGAGGTTGTCCACGTTTACCTAATTTTAGTTATCAGCTGATATACTGTGCAAAGCAATGGTAGATTTAAATTAATCTTGTAGGCATGTGTGATGCATTTTATTAATCTAATAAAGTTAGAATATATACCATGAATGGTAGGTCCCCAGGGGTGCATTGTCAAACCAAGGAACCTTGGTGTACCAGTCGAAAGATCCCGAGAGGTGACAGTGTAGGTAGTTAGGATGTGAAAGCAGCATGTGACATACTAGTCTTGTATATGAAATACGGCAGGGCACTGGGATAGGGAGGTCATGGTACATCTTTATAACACCTAATTAGATGACAGCGAGAAAGAGTATGTGCATATCTTGCTACCACACTGGAAGAATGAGAATGCACTGAAGACAAGAGTAAGTGTTACTGGGATGTTGCCTGGGGTGAAACATTTTAGGCATGAGGACAGATTGTATCCGTTTCTTTTGGTGTAAAGGAGATTGGGCGGGTGGGATTCGTGCAGGATAGGACGAGGTGAAAACCAACTTTTCCCTCGAAACAAAGACACCCAAAATCAAAGGACACAGGTATAGGGTAAAGAATAAGAGTTAGATTAGATTAAAATTGTTTCATCCAAATGGTGGTTGCCATCTAAAATAGAAATGTTAACAGTTCAAGAACAGTACCTTCCAGCATCTCTTTACGCTGCAATCTGTAGGTCTTTTTCCCTGAACAGAGCCGGTAGATAGGGTAACCCAATTCATCAATATTGTCAATACGTTCAGTTACCACCAAGTCTTCATGCACAAGGTAGGTCTGAGGCAAGTAGGAACCAGTCTGTTGAGAAAAGCGATTTTGAATACCTTTAAAATCCAGTTAATTTCTTCTATAATTCCTGAATTACTTGAAAAAGGATTTTCACTCAATAAATGATTCACAAATTCCTGTCATGCACTGGCATAGCAGTATATTTATGGAGTTTGTTACCCCTCCCCATGACCGCATGGGTTTTCCCTGGGTGCTCCCGTTTCCTCACACACTCCAAAGACAGAGCTGCCAAGTTTTGTCAGAGCATTTCAGTATTCTAGTACCTGAAAATCAGTATTTTGCTGAGGAAATCAGTATTTTTATGTGGTGTCATTTTGCTGAAAAGTGTTATTTTATTTATGTGCGGTGATAGCCATGTAAGAGTTCAAGAATGCATAACTTTGCTACCAATTGACGTGTCTTCTACGCACCTTACTCGACAGCGCATTCATTGCCATCTCTTTGTATACTGCTGTTTGAACGGCTGCTTCCTGCTTTTAGCACCAGAGGATGATGTTGAAGCCATTTTGGAAGCCTCCCTCTCCCTCCTTCTTTCCCTCCCAACCCTCCTTCCTTTTTTTCTGCCTCCCTCCCCTAACAGTCTGTGACCATAGCGCTGTGGCCATAGTGTTATTTGTAAAGCGCTCCAGCTGGGAGCACTATTTTTAGAACCCATAGCGCTGTTCGTTTAAATGTCCACGCGTTAAACTGACAGCGCTGTTTAAACCTGGAGCGGGACAGGCAGATCAAAGATTACAAAAATAATCATCCAGATCTTGAAATTTAAAATACTAAGATTTAATCTGCTATAATTTTTAGCGATAGTATGACTTTTTATATCCTTGCATTTTTTAAGCAGCAAGATGAAACAGGAAGTCGGGCTGATTAAAAGAAAATCCGTATTTTACAAAGCAAATCTGTACATCCATATTCTGATCGCATTTCTGTACAAAATACAGAAAATCCATACTACTTGGCAGCTCTGCAAAGATGTACAGGTCTGTAGGTTAATTGGCTTTGGTAAAATTGTCCCTTGTGTGTGTAGAATATTGTTAGCATGCGGGGATCACTGGTCGGCCGAAAGGTCTGTTTCTGCGCTGTATTTCTAAACTAAATACAATGTTCAGGGAGCAAAGCCTTAATAATCAAATTCTTAATTTTGTCAACAAAAAGTACCAATCAAGAATATCAAAGAAATAAATAGAAAACTCAGATGGAGTAAGAAAACCAAAGACTTTCAGCTTTTTTCTATACTAAATTGTTGATCATCAACCAAATTCAGGGATCCTCAAAAAACAAACAAACATTGTTTACAGTTAAATTGGCATCTTGATCAGCACAAATAATATGGGCCAAAAGACTATCTTGCTGCGCTGATCTACGTCTGTACAACTGTAACATTAAAATATCCAATTCAATTACGTAACACATTTTGGTCACAAAATTTAAAGTAGTGGTGTCAAGTTTGCAGAATTTCATACGAGTGAGCGTTTAGTTGAAGTTTCGTTAGCGGAAACCAAGACATAACATTAAAATAACTCAACGTAATTGTGAGAAGTCCAGATAGAGTTTATGGGAAGGATCCATTTCCTTCAATCGAAATGCAAAAAATCTATTGGACATGATTAACCTTTGTTGGGAAAAGGACTGTAAATTGAAGAAATATAGAACATAGAACAGTACAACCAATTGCCCAGGAACAGACCAATTGGCCCACAGTGTTTGTGCAAAGCTGCCAGCGAGTGCCCCGGCGGTGTACATGAACCATATCCCTCTACTCCCTGCATTTCCATGTGCCTATCTAAAAGGCTCTTAAACCACTATCGTATCCATCTCCACCACCACCCTTAGCAATGTGTTCTAGGCCCCCACTACGTGTATACATATTTTTATTGTGCAGGGCAGGTTTTTTGTTTTGAACACGCATTACTTGCCCTGCATATCCATTAAACTTTCCATCTTTCACATTCTAGATATACCCTCTAGCGTCCACCCTGGGAAAAAGGTTCTGACTAACCCATCTATGCCGCTCATAATTGTTTTTGTTAAGTCTCCCCTCAACTTCTGACACTCCAGAGAATGTTTAGTTTAGAGAGACGGTGCAGAAACAGGCCCTTCAGTCCACTGGGTCCACGCCGACCAGCGATCCCCTCACACTAGTATTGCTACACACACCAGGGGCAATTTACAACTATATCAAACCAATTAACCTACAAACCCGTATATCTTTGGAGTGTGTAAGGAAACCGGAGATCCCGGGGAAAACCCATGCAGGTCACAGGAAGAACATACAAACTCCATAGACAAGCATTCTTAGTCATGATCGAACGTGGGTCTCTGGCACTGTAAGGCAGCAACTCTACGGCAGTGCCACTGTGCCGCCCAATGGTTTCTTTATTATCACGCGTGCAGTGAAATACATTTTTTTTTAAAACACAGATCAACAAGATTATTACCATATCCCCCAGTTAGTACAGAATGTACAGAACAGCCCACTAAGTCCATATGCAAGAAACTCCATTTTATAGTCCCAGCTGCAGTTCACAAAGGCCAGTTGCAGCCGAAACAATCAAATTTATCCAACCTCTCCCTATACATGAAACCCTCTAATCCAGGTAGCATTCTGGTAAACAGCTCTGCACCCTCCCAAAAGCCTCCACATCTTTCCTGTAATAGGGCAACTAGAACAGCGCGCAATACTCCAAATGCAATCTAACCAAAGTCCTCTGGAGCTGCATCATGACTTCCAGAAATCATAAGTCCCTGACTTTCTTCAGATGTGATAAGGATGTGAAGCCGGAAGGCATCATGCTGCAATTATCTAGGACCTTGGTAAGACTGCACTTGGAATATTATATATAAATATACATTAATAAAACATGTTTTCTCCTAATCTAAAAATACTTGATGAGTCAGGTGAGTGGGGTTGTTTTACAAATAGTGATAGAAATTCCATTGTAAGTTGTAAAGTTTTTCTTTATACAGGGTTGATACGACGGATGATGTGTAATGTATTCCCAGGCTTGATTAGTCAGTTATTCAGCATGGAAACGGGCCCTTTGGCCCAACTTGCCTAAGCCAAACAAGATACTCACCTACACTAATCCCAACTGTCCACATTTGACCTATAAACCCAAGTCTTTCCTAGCCATATACTTATCCAAAAGTCTTTTAATTGTTATAGTACCCGTCTCAACTACGTCCTCTAGCCGCTCGGTCCATATACCCACCACCCTTTGTGCGAAGAAGTTGCCCCTCATGTCCTATTAAATCTTTTCCCACTCACCTTAAACCTAGAGACATAGAAAATAGGTGCAGGAGGAGGCCATTCGGCCCTTCTGATACTTCATTCCCCAACTCTGGGTAAATGACTACATCTACCCTATCTATCTAGGAGTGGGTGACAGTGGAGCAGCAGTAGAGGTGCTATCTCACAGCACCAGAGACTCAGGTTCAGTCCCAAGTCTGGGTGCAGTCTGTGCAGAGCTTGTTTGTTCTCCCTACGATCGTGCAAATTTTCTCCAGGTGCTCCAGTTTCCTCCCACATTCCATAGACGTACAAGTTTGCAGGTTCCAGATGTGACAGAGGTCCACATACACCTCTTCTAACCTCATCTACTGCATTCTGTGTTCCTAATGTGGTTTCTTGTCCATTGGCGAGGCCAAGAAAGACTGGGCAATTGTTTTGCTGAACAATTGCATGCATGGCCTTGAGGATCTGCTGGTTGCTAATCATGTTAACTTTTCTGTCCAGGACCTCCTGCTTTGCCCGATGAGGCCACACGCAAAATGGAGGAACGACATCTTATATTTCACTTGGGTAGCAGACAATGAGTCTGTGGAATTCTCTGCCTCAGAGGGCGATGGAGGCCGGTTCTCTGGATACTTTCAAGAGAGAGCTAGATAGGGCTCTTAAAGATAGTGGAGTCAGGGGATATGAAGAGAAGGCAGGAACGGCTTACTGATTGGGGACGATCAGCCATGATCACATTGAATAGTGGTGCTAGCTCGAAGGGCCAAATGGCCTACTCCTGCACCTATTGTCTAATCCAACAGTATGAACATTGGATTCTCCAATTTGCCGTAATTTAAAAAAAACACCCCAGCTTTCGTTTCTCTTCCTCTCTGCACAAGCACCTATTTCTCTCCCCTCACCTCCCTTCCACTTGCATTCCTTTGTCCAACCATCAATCAAAGCCTCCTCACCCAGACTTTGACCTGCCCTATTTTGTTCACGCCTTCTCACCCCCCCCCCCAATAATCAGTCTTAAGAGTCCTGACCCAAAACATCACCTATGTTCTCCAGAGACGCTGTCTGACCCACTTAGTTACTTCAGCACATTGTCTTATTTTTTTACACTACATGCATTTTTCTGCTTTTGACCTGAAAAATTATACTGATGTTGAAACTCTTCCAAAGTTGTGATAATTTAAAACATTTTTTTTTAAATGGGCTGAATAACAAAATTTAAATATATATCTGGCTCAGTTTAATGGACCTTTTGTAATATTTAAGTCAGTGACAACAAGAATCCAGACATGGAATTGCTAATATAGGATGCTGCCATCATAATGCATTTATTTTGAATCTTTTTACTATAGCATAACACATGTAATCTAACTTCAATTTGTGCACCAAGGGTGGCTTTTTATCTTTAATGGCCATTTGTCAAATCAAGCAAATTGGTTCTCCATAAAATACTTATTGCAACAGAAAAAGAGTAGGCTATTTCACTGTTCGAGCCTCCTCTGCTATTCAATATCATCTAAATTGAATGTTTTTATCCCAAAGACAAAATCCCTTGATATATTGAATGATTTGACTAATTGATTTATGGTGGAGAATTACAAAGGTCTAGCAGCCTTAAAAAATTACTCATTTAAGTCTTGATTGACTTGTCCCTTGCATATAGCCAGCAGGAACATGCTTTTGGCATCCGATTTATCCAATCTCTTTAAAGAAAGTTTACTTTCTGATTAAAAATGAGGACATGGGCCAATTCCAATTCTCCCATTATTTGATTTTCATTTAAATTTAAACTTCAACATTGCTGAAGGAATTCCAATTATATTTATCATTTCGCTGTACTCAATCTTTTGTGGACAACAATACTGAAGAATATAAGATGTTGGTGAGGCCACATTTGGAGCATTGTGGTCTGTCTTCTTCAATGAGTAAAAGGAATAGTGTTGTTAAACTGGAAAGGGTGCACAGCAGATTTATGAGGATGTTGCCAGGAATTGAGGGGCTGGGCTATAGGAAGAGGTTGAGTAGGCTAGGATTTTATTCCTTGGAGTGCAGAAGCAAAAGGGGTTATCTTATAGATGTAGAAGTTCATGAGGAGAATAGATAGGGTGCATGCACAACGTATTTTACCCAGAGTAGGGGAATCAAGTGGACATTGATTTACGTTAAGACAGGAATGATTTAATAGGAACCTGATGGGCAACCTTTTCCACAAAGCGGGTGGTGAATTATATAAAGCAAGTTGCCAGGGTTGCTACTACCACAGCATGTAAATAACATTTGTACATATACATGAATAAGTAAGGTTTAGAAGGATATGGGCTACATGCAAGCACGTGGGACTGGTGTAGATGGGGCCAATTGGGCTAAAGGCTTTGTTCCCATGCTGTATGACTACGATACCCATGGGAGCAGAGATGGGACTACCAGTCAAAAAATTCCAACCTGGATGAGCTAAAGTTCACAAGTATTATTCTTGACTGGCGAAAATGCATTACTGATACTTACTGTGAGTCTCATGAACAAGTCCAATAAATTGCGAGGAGGCATTACAACAGAAGTATTCAAAGCAATCACGTAGCAGTTATCCAAACTCAGATCGAGATATACGGTCAAAAGCTAAAAATAGAAAGCAAGAGAATTTAAGAAACCAGAAACACTATTTTAAAAAGTTTAACTTGGATGTTTACCCCTCTATCAATTAATCAAAACTACATAAAACCAATATTTCATGGTTACAGCAATGGCCCGTGGGTTAAGTTCCTGGGCCTGAACCAACACCTCAGAAAGTTCAAATCTCACCATCACAGCTGTGGAATTTCAATTTAGTTAATAGTTGGAAGTTAGTCTTATGTCATGGTTATTATAATTGGACAATTGTAAAAAATTCAGAGTAAGATGCAAACTTTTCCAATGCACTGTGATCCATCTCAGTAACAGGTCAGCACCGTCTCTGTCACGAGTTTATTAAAAATAATAATGATGCTCATTAAGCCTATTAACAAGTTTGGATGATATGGATAAGGGCCACAAAAAGTGAGGTCAGACTAAAATTATCTTCATGGGAGAAAATCTGCCAACATTATCCTGACTAACTCCTATATGAGTCCAGATCAAAAACAATGCAGATGACTTACAATATCCTTTGAAAAAGCCTAGTAAGCCACTGTCTCGTTTAATTAGGAATAAGCAATGAATGCCCACATTCTGAAAATCGTAAAAATATAATAATTTGCTTTTAATTCTCAACATAATCATTGAAAAATAATTGCACAATGGTAATTCACCCAAGGAAAATCTCACATGTTTTTGCATCTGTAAAACCAAGGAACTGATTGTTGACTTTAGTAGAGGAAGGCCGAGGATCCATAAACCTGTCTTCTTCAACGAGAGAGTGGTGGAGAGTATCAGAGGGTTCACATTCATGGGCATGCATATCTCTGAAGATCTGTTTTGGACCCAGCATATTGATGCAATAATTAAAAAAACCTTCAACACCTTTAGCTCCTTAGAAGATTGAGGAGATTTGGTATCTTGATGAATACTCTGTTGAATCTCTATAAGAGTACAGAAGAGAGCATATTGACTGCTTACACCGTGGCCTGATTTGGCAACTCGAATGCCCAGGAACAAAGACAATTGGAAAAAGTGGCGAATGCCAGTCCATCACGGGTATTGACCTCTCCACCATCAAAGGGATCAACATGAGTTGCTGTCTTAAAAAGGCAGTCATCAACAGAGACCCAAACCACCATGGCCACACTTTCATTTCATGCCCATCATCAGGAAATGGTACCACAGTCTGAAAATTGTAAGTTCCAGGTTCAGGAGCAGCTTCTTCCCAACAAGCATTAGGCTATTAAATACTACATCCTCTGAATAAGCTCTGAAATATTTAGACTTGGGTGGCATTGTTTTTGTCTTTGCACTATTATTGTTTGTTTTTTTAAATATATACTGAAATTTCTTTTTGTTGGTTATTATGGCACTTATAGAGTACGTTATAGAGTAGGTGTATTGCTACAAGTAAGATGTTCATTGTTCCGTTAAAACAATAAAACATGACATTTGCAGCTAATTGCTTGTATTAATCAGCTTTGCTGCAAACAAAGGAGGACAAAGTAGGGTCACGACCGGAAACATCACCCATTCCTTCTCTCCAGAGATGCTGCCTGTCCCGCTGAGTTACTCCAGCTTTGTGTCCATCTAAGGCCAAATAGATCTTGATATTCTCAAGATTTATCCCAAGGTTTCAAGAATCATGCCAATAAAATGTAAAAGTAGATCAAACTCTTGTTACCTGGATTTGTAGTCAAATTGTCATCAATTTAAGATCAGTTTTGAATTCTGACTTCCTTATATGCCTCACAGAAGATACTAAAACAATGGGGGGGGGGTTTAACATTCTAATTATGCAAAAATCTGAATTTTTAAACCACTGACATAATCAACCCAGGAGCAGAATTAGTTCACATACTAACTAAATTATTTATACCTAGTAATCTAATTTTCAAATCAATAGCCAAAACCTCAGATGGAGAAAACTTGTTTTGCATTCACTGCTTAGATGTACGTTAATAAAATGTTGTCTAAATTTCAGTTATTTATTCTAAAGTCACAAATGATTACCATGGAATAGAAATGTCAACACCCAGAAATGTTTTATATTCTTCCTTTATATTCAAAGTGCAACACAAAAAACCTGACAAATGAAACATATTCTTCCTCCACCCATACATTTTGCATCATCTGAGGTGTAAGATTTCAATTGTATTTTGAAACAGTTGAACAAGGTTAATGCTGAATGTTTCACAATGCAGAGTTAAGAATGAACATATCACTGTAACATATCTAAAACATAATTGTAAGAACTAATCTTACCAACTCAAAATCATGAATGATGACTGCTGGATCATAATCTTCAAAATCTGGAACAGGGACATTGATCACAGCCACATTGTTATTTTCTCCCAAGAACTGTACATCTTCCAAAGCTAGGAAGTATGGAGCCTTCGTCTCTGGAGCATGTGGCGGGATACTAGAATCCACGTATCGCATTTCACCATGAAATACTTTGTTCTAGTGGAAAAGCACAATTTTAAAATCCACATTAAAAAAAGATAGTATAATTTTATTTCAAAATTCCAAGATGATATTCTGGGTTTGAAATTATGTACTGGTTTGATTATAACACCAATCTTACACAAATAATTTGTGGCAAACTCTTATGATCCTCTGTAAGTGGCATAATTCCAGGATTAATGCTATCATACTGCTTCTATTGCTCCTGCAGGTACACCATAACTCAATTTTCTAACCCACAATTCAACTGACCAATGACTGAACTGAACACAGAAATGAACAGCACACAAACGAGCCTTTATAGCTCTCCTTGTCCATGCTGACCACCATAAGACCCTTCTTCACTAATCCCATTCGCCCACATTAGGCCATTATACCTGTACACATGTCGTATCTGTCCAAAATCCTTTGAAACGTCTGAATGAGAATTTCTAGTTAATTCCAGTTAATCACCACCCTGTCTTACAGTCAGTCGTAGGCACAGAAGCAAATCCTTTAGCCAAATTCATCAATACCAACCAGATGTTTATCAAAGCTAGTTCCATTTGTGCTGTGTGAAAAACCTCACATCTCCTTTAAGTTTCTCCTTTCTATTTAAATCTGTCCTCTCCAGGTATAGACTCCCACGCCCCGAGAAAAATAATCTGCCTATCTATCCCATCTGTGCCCTTTAATTTTGTAAAATTCTAAAATGTCACATCTCAGTTTATACCTTTTAGAAACAATTAAACCCAGTCTATCTAATGTTTCCTTATAACTACAGCTCTTCATTCCAGGGAACATGGTGAATTTCTACAGGGAAGGAGAAATAAGTGCAAGTCAAGGTGGTGTGTGGGGCATGGGTTACATAAAATTGGTAACCTAAGAGGTTACCTAAAATTTATGAATTCATACCGTCGGGTTGTTAGCTATCTAAGCAGAATTGTAAGCTACCTAAGCAGAATATGAGGTAGACAAAAATGCTGGAGAAACTCAGCGGGTGAGGCAGCATCTATGGAGCAAAGGAAATAGGTGACTTCTCGATCCGAAACGTCGCTTATTTCCTTCGCTCCAGAGATGCTGCCTCACCCGCTGAGTTTCTCCAGCATTTTTGTCTACCTTCGATTTTCCAGCATCTGCAGTTCCTCTTAAACATAAGGAGAATATGAGGTGCTGTTTCACCAGTTTGTGTGTGGTCTCACTCTGGCAATGGAGGCTGCCCAGTATAGATAGGTCTGTATGGGAATGGGAAAAGGACTTAAAATAGTTCGCGACTGGAAGTTCCACTAGGCGCTAACGGAAGGAGCTTGTGTTTGGCGAAATGGTTAACGAGTCTACGCTTGGCTGCGCTGATGTACAGGGGGCCACATCTGGAACACCAAATGCAGAGGATGAGGTTAGAGGACATGCAAGTTAACCTGTCATCTGGAAGGCCTGTTGGCATTGAAAGTGGGGGATAGCATCTATGCAAGAGGCTATGAACTATGTTGCAAGGCTTGTAACAGCTACCAAAGTAGACAAGTCTGCCAAATACACCATAATCTTTAAATTAGGCTAAGACTATGAAATCATGGTAAGTCCATAATATATTCCACCTCAGGTGTGCGTGCCCGAGGACTCCCCAATGGTATTTAATTAATCATCGCCAAAAATTAGGATGATCACGGTAAAACCTTTGTTATAAAGATGCGATGTTAAGAAATTAATTAAAATGTTAGCAATTTTTCATTTGCCGAGTGAAGGAACTAGCTTAAAAATGCATAATGTATCATTTATTACACGTTTCAAGTGCTTTCATAAGTTACCTTTGGAACAATGAATCGATACAGACAAGCTCCTCCTATTATTAGGCCAGATAGTATGAAGGCCAGTCCAAGAAGCGTAAACAAACATCTTCCTGTGGCATTATCACCCCCACTTGCTGCAGCGGATTCTGGATCCTACACAAAATACAAATTTAAAAAACATTTAATACTATTCTAAAACCTTAGCATAGAAACATAGCAAAAATAGGTGCAGGAGTAGGCCATTCGGCTCTTCGAGCCAGCACCACCATGGCTGATCATCTAAAATTAGTACCCCGTTCCTGCTTTTTCCCCCATATCCCTTGATTCGTTTAGCCCCGGGAGCTAAATTTAAGCAAATCATCCTCCAATTATTATTCCTAATAGAGTTTAGGTAATATTCTTTGTACATAGTTTATTAAAAGAAAGATTTTCTAAAATAAAGGTTAGTTTTAATCAGTTAAAAATGGAGATATTTTTTTTTTCCATGCCAAAATTCCTTTATAAACAAAGATTTGTGCTGGGCAATCTTTAAAATGGTCAGCCTTAAGGGCTTATCCCACTTTCACAACCTCTGCCGAGTTTGTCCTCGACTCATACTGACAGCATGGTCACAAGGTCGTAGGTAGGTCGTGATGCTAGTCGTAGGTACTCGTGGCATCAAGTAGGTTGCGGCATTTTTTCTAGCCTGATAAAAAATGTCCACGAGTAAAACAAAAGGTTGGCATGGAAAAAAATCTATACTTTTTACTCGTAGGTGGGTCGTAGGTAGGTCACAGTAGGTCGTGATGCTAGTCATAGGTAGTCGTAGGTGGTCGGAGGCATACGAAGGCAATAGCTCCGGGCTGAAAAAAGGTCAGAAGAGAAAAAAAAGGTTATTTAAACAGCAGAACGTCACCTCTGTCACTCCAAGGCATGTTCATTCATAGCTGGAGCATTTTTTGGAGAGCAGACTTGTGTTTTAGAGATGGCACCAAAAAGGCAGCAGCGCAGGGGGAGGGCACAACCCTCAAAAAAGCCATCCATGCAGGTATTGCTCATCCAAGAGGAGGAGTGGCAGGTGATGCCACAGGAGGTGATAGTGCAGGAGGAGGTAGCCCTGCATGAGAGACCCCTGGAGGAGGAGACCAGGGTGGTAGTATATGTTCCCACCACCGCCCCATCCTTCACTGCCTCATTTGAAGGCAGCAAAGCAGACCTTCTCCTGTGTCTGACACAGCATCAGAGGCAGATGCCCCATTGGTGGTAAGGGAGGGCTGGAGGAAGTTTATGCCCTACACCTTCACCAGGCAGCAGGAGTGGGACCTTGAGGAATGGTTCCAGCGGAATGCCATCCTGTACGAAAAGGAAAAGGAGCGGTACAGGGACAGGGACAAGAATGACATGCTTGCCATCCACTGCCCCATGTGTATTAAAGTTCCATCTCTTCCAGCCATCTGGTGTACTGAGACAGTCCATCACATCATCTCAATTCACCCATTGAGACCTCTTGTTGTGCTTCCTCTTCACCCTTGCTCTTTCCCTTCTGCCTTTCTTAAAAGGCTGCTGAAGCAAAAGGGCTACCGTAAACTAGCAGTAAAACGTACATGGTCGAAGCCAGTCTTCAACATAGTCGAAGGAGGTCTTCAAAATAGTCGTAGGAGGTCGTAGACATAGTCATGGAAGGTTGTACACATTGTCGTGGAAGGTCGTAGGAGGTCGGTTACTGCAACAGTAATATTTTTTTTAGGTCGTTTAAGGTCGTCAGAGGTCGTGAAACTTGGACAGACCCCTTAAGATAGTCTTTTCAGATTCCTAAAAGCCCTGTCCCACTGTACGAGTTCATTCCAAGAACTCTCCGAGTTTAAAAAAAATAATCAAACCCGTGGTAAGCACGGAGAATGAACGTAGCGGGTACGTCGGAGCTCGGGGATGTCTCTTAGCGGCACGTAACGCTAACGGCAGGTACTCTGGAAGACTCGCTAACGGCAGGTAAGCACTGGAAGACTCATGAAGATTTTCCAACATGTTGAAAAATGTCCACGAGAGCCCCGAGTACCGACGAGTGGCCATTACTGTAAATCTCAGAGTTCGAATCAGGGAAAACTCGGGAGAGCTCTTGGAATTAACTCATACTGTGGGACAGGGCTATTACTACCGGTGTTTAGTTAGTTCTACTTCTGCTGTAAATATCAGATCAGTCTGGAATTTAATACTGCACAAGCCATTTCACGACAGCTACATTGAAGCCTAACTTGCACTTCGAGTTTCAATAACTCAATTCCATACATTTGTTGAAAAAAAATTCCAATGCCACACAAAGGACAAATTTTCCGGATACGTACAGGTCAAATCAATGTGTGTTTTAAAAGAGAAATGGACAATTCCTTAGCAGAGTCAAATATTTTGCACATTATGGGTACAATGTTATTTTGACACAGCATTGATGTTATTACCTACCACTGATTGTGATGTATCATTAAGTTAAAAAATAAAAAAAAATTAAAAATCCTTCAGCTTTGCAATGGTGCAGAATTCCATTATTTCTTTGGGGGTTATACAAAATGCTGGAGAAACTCAGCGGGTGCAGCAGCATCTAAGGAGCGAAGGAGATAGGCGACGTTTCGGGTCGAGACCCTTCTTCAGACTGGTCAGGGATCAGGGAAACGAGAGATATAGACGGTGATGTGAGAGATAAAGAACAATGAATGAAAGATATGCAAAAAAGTATCGATGATAAAGGGAACAAGCCATTGTAAGCTGTTTGTGGTGTGAAAATAAGAAGCTAGTGCGACTAGGGTGGGGGAGGGAGATAGAGATAGAGGGAATGCTAGGGCCCGAGGGCTGAGAGAGAGGTGGGAGGGGGAGGAGACAGCAGGGGTTAACAGAATTGAGAAAATTCAATGTTCAAGCCCAAAGGATGCAAACTCCCCAAGCGGAATATGAGGTGCTGTTCCTCCAACTTGCGGTGTTGCTCACTCTGGCCATGGAGGAGGCCCAGGACCGAGAGGTCGGATACGGAATGGGAGGGGGAGTTGAAGTGCTGAGCGACCGGGAGGTCGGGTTGGTTTTTGCGGACCGAGCGGAGGTGTTCGGCGAAACGATCGCCAAGCCTCCGCTTGGTCTCACCGATATAGATCATCTGGCATCTGGAGCAGCGGATGCAGTAGATGAGGTTGGAGGAGGTGCAGGTGAACCTCTGTCGGACCTGGAAGGACTGCTTGGGTCCCTGAAAGGAGTGGAGGGGGGAGGTGAAGGGACAAGTGTTGCATTTATTGCGGTTGCAAGGGAAAGTGCCCGGGGAAGGAGTAGAGCGGGAGGGGAGGGAAGAATTGACAATCCATTATTTCTTTGCAGCGTGAACGGTAAAGGGAGCAAGGTTTTGCGTTTTTAATTTTTCTTCTGCAATTGTATTGATGTGAAAGTTTTATGAGATCTAGTGATGTTAGCAATAAAAAGACAAAAAGATTCTACATAAGTAGTATGCGATACAAAAGACACAAATTGGTTTATTGCTTCTAAACTGCACATGATCAGTACTTTTTCAACAAATCAAAATCTGAAATTAAAAATTATGAATAATTCAGTATTTATGTTATCAAAGCAGCAACGTTAGATGAAACTATCATTTTGTTGCTGATGCTGCTTAGGTCTAGTGAATAATAAACGACAGTATGGATAGCTTGCAATCACTTCAAGGAAAGCACATATTTTGAAATGTCATAACTCAAGGCTTCAAAACAGGATATTGCATTAGTGGATAATTTTCAATGTGATTATGTAGACAATCCACAATATCTTTGGCTATTACTCGGCCTGTAAGCAAAGATTAATATTAGTGCAGCCTGGGTTTTAAACTCCAAGACATTCTCATAAGTTTATTCAGCAAGCCAGCATCCATATGGAACAAGCAATTAGATTGGCAAAGATAGACACAAAATGTTGGGAGTAACTCAGTGGGTCACTTTGGAGAATGTGAATAGGTGACATTTCCGGTTGGGACCCTTGTTTAGACCAGCATCTGCAGTTCCTGGTTATTAATTTAAAGGGGCAAATTTTACATTAATACTGTACTGCCAGGACTTTGGCATAAAAGAGTCTTTTTGGAGATTTGAAAAGTTCACACATGGAGTTTGGGTTTGGGTGTGACAATCTTTAATTTGTTCCAACCTCTTTCGTGCATTGCGACAAAATTTCCCAACCCTTTAAGGAGGTAAATAAAGCTGGTATGATTAAACATTAAGCATGATACCGATTATTTCAGGATCTGAAGACTGCACTTTTGCAATAACTTACTTCACCCTTCATTTACTCTATTTGCTAGAGATAAACAGAATAACGAAACATTAGAAATTGCTAGCTAATGTCCATGAATCAAGATGCCATCTCAAATCAAAGAATACTGGAATTGATTTAATCAGGAGCACCAGCTACAATATGGCAGCTTATTGGCTGATATTGGACTGAATCATCAGACAAAACATCATTCAGAAAGAAATGTGTAACAAAGAACTGCAGATGCTGGTTGAAATCGAAGGTAGACACAAAATGCTGAAGTAACACAGCTGGGACAGGCAGCATCTCTAGAGAGAAGGAATGGGTGATGTTTCAGGTCGAGACCCTTCTTCAGACTGAGATGCTGCCTGTCCAGCTGAGTTACTCAAGCATTTTGTAGCGTTGTTACAATCCCTGCCATCAGTGGAGCTCCAGATCTGCAGACTGCTGTGCGCGGGACTCGAGAGGCTTTGGGTGTTAGTAAACTGCAGGTTTTACATTGTTGTCAGGGAGGGATTTCCTCTTACAACAAGCTAATGTAGAGGAAATCCCGTTATGTCATCCGTTCCCGTTTTTTTCCCCATCACATTGCTGATCTGTTGAATCGCTAGATTTGAAAGTTGGGGCTCAAATTCAAAGCCTTTAAAATCACATTCACGCTAAAACAAAAGTTCACGCTAAAACAAAAGGTGTATAGGACGTTTATTTAACATCTTATCTAGATTTTGGTGTAATTTAATTTTAATCTGATGACCCGAAATAAGTTAATTAGGCCCTGATATCGGCAACATGATCATTATCTGTATTGTGTAATTGTCTATCCGTGATCACTATTTTAATGCTAAATATCTGACTAAAAACGTTCACAGTATATACAGATCTGATTGTGTCTGCCGCCATGTAAACCGATCTGTATGTGTGTCTGTGTAGAACAGCCCTTGTGACAAGGCTTGTCCTCGATCACAGCTTTTGAGTTAAGTCAATACAAAATAATAGGGAACAAGATGCTAATTTCCTAGTACGAAAATGACCATAACTTTTTTAATACTCAAGATATGAAAGTGAATTAGGTAAATATTAAAGGTTTTTTTAAGCTCTATTTGATGGGATAAATTACAGGCTTGATTTTTTAAATATAAAAATTTTGCAACATTCTGACATTTTGTGTCCACATTCAGAAAGAAATATTCAATTCCAACCATAACTGGGAAATTTTATTTACAAAAACATATCAGTAACCAAGACCTTTTTTAGAATGCAGAAAGAGTGTCCAGAAAAAAACCCCATTATTCAGGCATTAAACATCACTACCCTAACATTAAAGAAAAATAATAAAATTGCTCTTATGAAATTCAAGTGGGAGGGGGAAGGTTTAAATAAACACAAAAAACAAAATACAACACATTTTTGACAAGTTTCACTTTCAGTGACTTGATACCATGGGGCAATAATATTTGGACAGGACACCACTGCGTCAATTTGGTTGGCAGTCATATACAAATCCCTCCATTAGCTCTCCCTCCTGTCGGAGGACATACATTGGCGATTCATTCCAATATCGCTCTCCCACTTCAGACCAAATTTATTGTACAAACAAAAATAGACAAAAAAAAAAATTGGACTTTCCCTCATTACTAGACAGTTGCACATCTAACATTCTGAAAATTCTGTATTATTGATATATATCACTTTAGCAGGATAGTATAAATAGAAGAGATTTTATGGAAACATTTTATGAAGGCTGAAGAAGGGTTCGACCCGAAACATTGCCCGTTTCCTTCGCTCCATAGATGCCGCCTCACCCGATGAGTTTCTCCAGCATTTTTGTCTACTTTAGGGAAACAAACACCACCTTTCTGATTTAAGCTACAATATTCAATTATTTCAGCAGTGGACAGTAGTTTTGGTCATGAAAGGGTATGTTAATCTGCAGATGGACGACCAGGGTTTTAAACCCATTGTTAGTGTTTAACCAAGTAAACACAGAGAACAACGTGAGGATTTCGGATGAGAGCCCTTGCCGCCTCCTCAACAACACCCTGGGAAAAGGGGGGGGGGGGGGGGGTGTGTTCAGGGATGTGAGAGCTTTTCCTGTAAACCAGCCAGTCGTTTAATTTACACAAACAACCGCTCCCAGGAGATTGGCGGCCGTTTAATCCCTTGCGGCAGAGCGGTGGACACGGGAAGACGCGCCCCGACCCCACCACGGGCCGTGCCCCCCCCCCCCGGAACCGACCCCACCACGGGCCGTGACCCCCCCCTCCCCCGCCCCCGACCCCACCACGGGCCGTGACCCCCCCCCCCCCCCCCGACCCCACCACGGGCCGTGACCCCCCCCCCCCCCCCCGGAACCGACCCCACCACAGGCCGTGACCCCCCCCCTCCCCCGCCCCCGACCCCACCACGGGCCGTGACCCCCTCCCCCGCCCCCGACCCCACCACGGGCCGTGACCCCCCCCCCCCCCGGAACCGACCCCACCACCAGTCTGAAGAAGGGTCTCGGCCCGAAACGTCGCCTATCTCCTTCGCTCCTTAGATGTTGCTGCACCCGCTGAGTTTCTCCAGCTTTTTGTGTACCCACCACAGGCCGTGAACCCACCCCCCCCCCCCCCCCGCCTCCGACCCCACCCCCCGGTACCGACCCCACCACGGGTCGTGAACCCACCCCCCCCCCCCCCGCCTCCGACCCCACCCCCCCGCCTCCGACCCCACCCCCCGGTACCGACCCCACCACGGGTCGTGACCCCCCCCCCCGGAACCGACCCCACCACGGGTCGTGAACCCACCCCCCCCCCCCCGCCTCCGACCCCCACCCCCCCGCCTCCGACCCCACCCCCCGGTACAGACCCCACCACGGGTCGTGAACCCACCCCCCCCCCCCGCCTCCGACCCCACCCCCCCCCGCCTCCGACCCCACCCCCCGGTACCGACCCCACCACGGGCCGTAGCCCCCCCACCCCGGCCGCTGCGGGAGACGGTGCTCCACCAGGGGCCGGGCCGGGCCTGGGCTGTAGGCTGGGGCCGGAAGCGTTGGACTGCGCCCGATTCCCAGGGCGCTACATGAACCTTACTCGGCCTCATTGCGGACACGGCTTACCGGCTCGGGGAGCAGGAGGGCTCCTTTGGCGTCTTTCTGGCCGACGGGCGAGTTGAATCCGATTTTCACCATGTCCGCGGCTCCAAATCCGTCGCTCAGTAGCTCTGACGCACTAACTAACTAACGAGCAACTCAGAGTCTCTCTCTCTTTCTCTTTCCCAACTGCCGCTCACCCGCGAGGCGCAGCGCACACTCCCCGCCGTATCACGGAGATTAACGAGCCACTGCGCACACTCCCTGCCGTATCACGGAGATTAACGAGCGGCTGCGCACACTCCCTGCCGTATCACGGAGATTAACGAGCCACTGCGCACACTCCCTGCCGTATCACGGAGATTAACGAGCCACTGCGCACACTCCCCGCGGTATCACGGAGATTAACGAGCGGCTGAACACACTCCATGGCGCATCACAGACACCCGTGAATCGCTGCACTGTCAAGACTGTTCGGTGTATCACAGTGATGAGGCACTGCGCAGATTCCCTGTCGTATCACAGACACTGGCGAGGCACTGCGCAGATTCCCTGTCGTATTACAGATACTGGCGAGGCACTACGCAGATTCCCTCTCGTATCACAGACACTGGCAAGGCACTGCGCAGATTCCCTGGCATATCACAGACACTGGCGAGCCACTGCACAGATTCCCTGCCGTATCGTGGACACTGCGCAGACTACTTGGAGTGTCACATATACATGCGAGCTGCCTTCCTCGCCAAGACGCACATTTCCATGAAAGCTTACATTGGCACAGGTTTATTACAGGTACTGGAGATGGTACTTTTAGAGCGTTGTTCCATAGGGTAATGGTCAGGCAGGTGCAGTATAAAACATCAATTCACCTCATCAAATTTTCTAAGATAGACACAAAAAGCTGAAGTAAACTCAGCGGGTCAGGCAGCGTCTCTGGAGAAAACATATTTCCCTGCGGTCTCAGCAGAAAAAATATGCCACAATAGGGCTGAGAAACATTGTGAATAGCCACAACCATTGCAATTATGAACTGCACAAAACCGTGTTGACAATGTGCTCACCTAAGGGGTTGTATAATTTAAGCGATGTTTTGCCCTATAATCTCAAACACTTGGATATTGTTTGTTTCATTTCCATTCCACAACTTGAATATTCACATTTTAAGGTAACATATGTTGCATATTATTCGATGGGATTAAACAATTGAAAATAGACATGTAGACACACGGAACTGCAGATGCTGGTTCACAAAAAAAAACAAAGCGCTTGGGTAGAGGTGGTCTATTCAAGTAATATCCTAGTTTTCAGCTAGTTGTTAGATACTGGGACCTGGGAAATTATGCAGGGATCTGTGCTGGGACCACTGTTGTTTGTGATATATATACAGTATAAAAGGGGAAAGTATATAGTTAATGACAAGACACTGAACAGCATTGATGCACAGAGAGATCAGGTAGTTACATGTTGATATAGTGGCAAATAAGGCTAATGGTATGCTTGCTTTAATGGGTTGGGTATAAGAGTCAGGGAAAAAAGATCTGGCAAGTTTACAGGACTTTCGTCAGGCAGCATTTGGAATACTGTGTGCAATACCGGTCACCCCATTACCAGAATGCTCCCTGGATTAGAAGGTATTAGCAAAAAAAAGAAGTTGGACAAACTTGAATTGTTTTCTCTGGAGTGTTGGAGGCTGAAGGGAGACCTGATAGGTATTCAAAATGATGAGAGGCATTGGTAGTGTAGACAAGAGTACACAAGATTTTACCCAAGAGTAGAAATATCAAAGGGTAGAGTTCATATCTTTAATATATAGCTTTAATTATAGTTGGAGGGGGAAAGTTTAAAGTAGATGTGTGGGGCAAGTTTTTTTTTTACATAGAGAATGCTGAGTGCCTGGAACACGCCTCAGGCATTGTAGTTTAATTTAGTTTGGAGAAACTAGTTCAGGCTGGCTGGACAGGTAGGTTGCAGATTGAGTTTAACACAGAGAACTGTGAGGTGTTGCATTTCTGGAAGCATAACCATAGCAGGACCTGCACAGTGAATGGGCAGGCCTCTGGGGAGTGTTGTCGAGCAGAGAGATATAGGAATGCAGGTGAGTGGAAAGTGGTATTGCAGGTAGATAGGGTGACACATTGGCCTTCATCAGTCAGTACAGTGAACCCTCATTATAACAGACAATAGGAGGGGAGGGATGGTGTCCATTTTTGCCAATTGTTTGCTATAACCAAATAAGGTATTATTTACTTTTAGTGTAGAGATTAGTGTTGGTCCTCACCAACCAATGATCCCCGCACACTAACACTATCCTATACGCACTAGGGACAATTTACAATTTTATGAAAGCCAATGAACCTTCAAACCTGCACATCTTAGGAGGAAACCAGAGCACCGGAAGAACCCATGCAGGTCACGGGGAGAACGTACAAACTCTATAGCAGGACTCTATACGAGACAGCACCCGTAGTCAGGATCAAACCCACGTCTCTGGCGCTTTAAGGCAGAAACTCTACCGCTGAACCACCGTGCCGCCCCAAATTATTATTGTATAGAATTAAAACAAAGCACTGTCAATGATGGTTAATTCACAAAAGTGGAGTGGATGGGGTGACCGGGCCGGCTACAATGTGAACCGCAACAACAGCCAAGTCAACTGAACCTTGCGGTGGGTGAAGAAGGGCTCACAAGTGCACCTTGCAAGGCGGGGAGCCAGAACTGGAGAGATGGTGCGAGCAGAGGTCGCATCGGCACGTCCGTCTACTATAACCAAAATCTGTTATAATGGGGTCCATTAAAACATGGATTTACTGGATTGAATATAGAAGCTGGGAGGTCATGTTACAGTTGTACAAGGCATCGCTGAGGCCATATTTAGGGTATTGTATTCAGTTTTACTCACCATGTTATAGGAAAGATGTTATCAAGCTGGAAAGGGTGCAGAGAAGATATACAAGCATGTTGCTCAGACCCGACGACTTGAGCCTTTGGGTAAAGGTTGTGCAGGCTACTTGTTGGAGTGCAGGAGGATGAGGGGTGATCTTACAGAGTTCTTACAGATCTTACAGAGGTGTATAAGATAATGAAAGGAATAGGTATGATGAATGAACAGTCTCTAACGCAGGGGAATCAAGAACCAGAGTACATAGGTTTAAGGTGAAGGGGGAAAATATAATAGGAGCCAGAGGGGCAACTTTTTTGCACAAAGGGTGGTAGATACATGGAACAAGCTGCCAGAGGAGGTAGTTGAGGCACGTACCATCACAACTTTTAAAAAACATTTGGACAGGTACATGTATAGATAGGTTTAGAAGAATATTGGCCAAACACAGGCAGGTGGGACTAGTGTACATGGGGCTTGTGGGACAGTGTGGGCAAGTTCGGCCATGGACTTGTTTCCATGCTGTATGACTTTATGAATCTCTGAGTTTGGAGGAGAGCAAGATCAGTGTGGAGAATACAAATATGTTCGGGCAGTTTGAGATCAAAAAGGAGGTTGTGCTGAAGCTCTTGAAGAATATTAAGGTGGATAAATTCCCAGGATTGAGGGGATCAATCTCGGGTTACTGAGGGAGACAAGAGGGTAGATTGCAGGGGCCTTGATGAGGATCTTTGTTTCTTCTCTATCCACCGGCGAGGTCCTGGAGGACTGGAGAGTGACCGGTTTTGTTTGTTTAAGAAAGGAAGTTGAGAGAATCCAGGGTACTATAATCCATGTCAATGGTACGGAAACTGTTCGAGAGATTTTTTTGAGATAGGACTTACTCCTATTTGGAAGAGAATGGGCCAATTAGGGATCGCCAGCATGGCCTTGTATGTGGCAAGTCATGTCTCACTAACTTGATTGAGTCTATTGAAGGTCGGGTGGTGGATGTTGTATACTGTACATGGGTTTTAGTAAGGCTTTTGATAAGTGTAAAGAGCTCAAACTCACACGGGTTGAAACATAAGCATCTTTATTGTCCAGGTCATCAGCTACACAGCAGGTCATCACTTGTTCGCACTGCTACTCAAGCTGGCAAGCAGTGGGCAGGATCTTACACTATGAATGTTACAATTAGGCGGGGTTATAATTACTAAGCATTCTAATTGGCTAACATGCTATAGCCAATGTTACAATAAGGTCCCTCATGGTCATCTGATTCAGAAGATTCAAATGTATCCATCACCTTTTTTGGTTACTTTGTCTTCTGTCCTGATACAAAATCTGACTTGGCTCATTTTAATTAGGCTGCACTAATGACACTTCTTTTTGGTTTAAAAACTAAGTGGAAAGTATGGCTCCATGATCTCAATCTACCAATTGTTGTACACCTTCATTCTTGCTTGAACTTAGTGTAATTGAGATGTGCAAGCCTTTGTAACCAATTATGTAACACTGCAGCCCTGATAGGTCACACTCTGCTTCTCCTATAAGAGTTAACTTGCAATCTTTCTGTGCATCCTCAATCCAGCCTCTTGTTATTTCCCATTTTGACTGGTCCATTTTTACTGACTATGCATTAAGTACCATTAACCTAAAACCAGAATTCCCATGTACCACTCTGCATCCTCATCTTTCCTCTTTAAGATGTTTCCTACTCCTTAATACCTATCTTATCGATTAGTTTTTTTTGTTTACATATCTTAATATATGGTGATATAGCTCAGTCATTGACTTTGTTTGGTTTTGCACCTGTAAAGTATTTGGGAAACTGTACCAAGGTAAAACATCCATATTGTTGTTATGAACTGTTAGGTAATTGGTCACTTTGTCTTCTGTCCTTATACCAAATCTGACTTGGCTCATTTTAATTAGGCTGCACTAATGACACTTCTTTTTGGTTTAAAAACTAAGTGGAAAAGTATGGCTCCATGATCTCAATCTACCAATTGTTGTACACCTTCACTCTTGCTTGAACTTAGTGTAATTGTGATGTGCAAGCCTTTGTAACCATTTATGTAACACTGCAGCCCTGATAGGTCACACTCTGCTTATCCTATAAGAGTTAACTTGCAATCTTTCTGTGCATCCTCAATCCAGCCTCTTGTTATTTCCCATTTTGACTGGTCCATTTTTACTGACTATGTATAATTCCCATGTACCACTCTGCATCCTCATCTTTCCTCTTTAAGATGTTTCCTACTCCTTAATACCTATCTTATCGATTAGGTTTTTTTGTTTACATATCTTAATATATGGTGATATAGCTCAGTCATTGACTTTGTTTGGTTTTGCACCTGTAAAGTATTTGGGAAACTGTACCAAGGTAAAACATCCATATTGTTGTTATGAACTGTTAGGTAATTGGTCACACTCTGTTACCTTTGTTGTGTTCTCTGCTCCTGCATATTTTAGCAGACATTTAACTGGCACTTTATATTTGCAGAATTCCAATGGCTCAAAGACCTAGTTGGTCTTGTGCACATCTCTGAAACTAATGAAAAGCTTACAAATAAAAAGCTGGAATTCTGAATGACATAAGTTATTAAACAAGTCATTCAGAATTTATCCTGATCCTTGTGTGCAAAACTAGTGTCAACCTTTTTGGAATAAGATTGTTTTTTGATAAATATTTGTTGGAAAGTCACCAGGTCATGAACGTGCTAATTTCGCAGAAAAGGCTGCTGGTAACCTTGGAAACAGAACTCATTTAGCTGATGTTCCAGAAATCAATTGTAAACAAGATATATTTGCCTGAGTACTCATAGATTGGACAGCATTTCCTTTTGGAACCGTCTAGGCTCTCATATGGATGGCGTGGGAAATCTCTAGGGCTCAGTTCTGTCTCAGCCTGTTCCCAATACCACTTAACAACCTTTAGTCTAAAATTCCACCTGCACCTGATTTTGAATGTATTCTATGACTTAGCCTACACATCTCTTTGGAGTAGCGGTTTTATGATTAATAATCTTTTAAACATTATATACCTGCTTTTATATTCTAGTACTCTCAAAATGAATGTGGACATTGCATTTGCCTTCCTTACTTCCGATTCAACCTGCAAATTAACCTTTTAGTATCCTGTACCAGCACTCCCAAGACCTTTTGCAGCTCTAATGTCTGAATACTCTCCTCTATTAGAAAATACTCTACGCCTTTACTCCTACTACCAAAATGCATAACCGTACACTTTGCAACTATGTTTTCCATCTGCCACTTCTTTTCCTACTCTCCCAACTGTCCAAGTCCATCTGCAGACTCCCTGTTTCCTCTACACTACCAGCCCCTTCACCTATCTTCATATCACTCACGTCAGGCTGTTGTTTATAGAGTATAGCTCGGCGTTCAATACCATCATCCCCTCCCAGTTGATTATGAAACTCACAGAACTGGGTCGCTGTGCCTCCCTCTGCAATTGGATCCTCGACTTCCTCATCCACAGACAACAATCTGTTCGAATTGGCCAAAACACTTCATCCTTAGTGATAATCAATATGGGAGCACCTCAAGGCTGTGTGCTCAGCCCCCTGCTCTACTCACGCTATACTCATGACTGTGTAGCCGGACATAGTGCAAATTCCATTTTCAAGTTCCCTGACGACACCACCATTGTGGGACGAATTACAGATGGTGATGAGTCAGAGTATAGAAGTGAGATCGACCGACTCACCAAATGATGCCAGTACAATAACCTGGCTCTCTATCAGCAAAACCAAAAAACTGATTGTGGACTTTGGAAGAGGAAGGTTGAGGACCCACAATCCTGTTTACATCAATGGGACGATGGTGGAGAGAGTCAAAAGCTTCAAATTCCTTGGCGTGCATATTTCTGACAATCATTCCTGGACCCAGCACACTGATGGAATCATAAATAAAGCACATCAGTGCCTCTACTTCCTGAGAAGATTATGGAGATTCATGATGTCAAAGAGGATTCTCTTGAACTTCTACAGGTGCACAGTAGAGAGCATACTGACTGGTTCCATCGTGGCCTGGTTTGGCAATGAACATCCAGGAGCGGAAATGACTGCAAAAAGTTCTAAACACTGCCCAGACCATCGAAGGGATCTATCGTAGTCGCTGCCTCAAAAAGGCAGCCAACATCATCAAAGACCCACACCATCCTGGCCACACTCATCTCACCACTATAATCGGGAAGAATGTACAGGAGCCTGAGAACTGTAACGCTCACGTTCAGGAACAGCTTCTTCCCTACAGCCATGAGGCTATTAAACACTACAACCTCATAAGCTGTGAACTACAATGGACCATTATTATTATTATTATTATTATTCCCCTGTTATTGTTAGTTTGTTTTCTCAGTTTTTGTTATATTATTTATTATGATCACATATTCTGTTGTGCTGCAGCAAGTAAGAATTTCATTGTTCTATCTAGGACACATGACAATAATATGTTCTTGACTCTTGAAACTTGGCCAGAAAGCCATCAAATCCATCATCCAAATCAATAATATATAACATGAAGAGTAGCAGATCGAACACCGAGCCCTGCGGAACACCACTAGTCACCCGCAGTCAACCAGAAAAAGGCTCCTTTATTCCCACTCTTCGCCTTTTATCATTCAGCCAACTTGCTATCCATGCTAGTATCTTCCCCTCTAATACCATAGGTTCTCATCTTGTTTTCTCGCCATATTGCCTTTTTAGTTAACTTCTATTGTTTCTTGGAAGCTTTTCAATCCTCAAGCTTCCCACTAATCTTTGCAATATTATATGCCTTCCCTTTTGGTTTTATGCTGTCTTTGACTTCTCTTGCTAGGCACGGTGGCCTATTTCTCCCCTTAAAATCTTTCTCCCTCTTTGGGATGAAAAGATCCGGCATCTTCCGAATTACTCCCAGAAACGCCTGCCATTGTTGCTCCACCGTAATTCCTTCTAGGATCCCTTTCCAATCAACTATAGCCAGCTCCACCCTGATTTATTTGTAGTTACCTTTACACAACAGTAATACTGACACATGTGATTTCATCTTCTCCCTCTCAAAATGCAGGTTGAATTATATCATTTTATGCGAATTATGTGAATTTTATCGATCAGTGAGGATAGGCGGCAAATCATCCTCAACGATAATCCTCAACATTGGTGCCTCGCAAAGGTGCGTTCTAAGCCCCCTACTATATTCGTTATATACATTTGACTGCGCAGCCAAATAATAATCCATCTCAAGGTACACATTCATAGATGACACCACCTTAGGTGGCCGGATAACAAATAAAGATGAGACGGAGTACAGGAAGGAAATTGCGAACCTTGTAACCTGGTGCCAAGACAACAACCTCTCCCTCAATGTCGCAAGACAATGAAGATTGTGATTAACTTCAGGAAGTGAAGCAGTAGATACACCCTGGTATACATTAATGGTGCCGAAGTAGAGATGGTCGAAAGCTTCTGGTTCTTAGGAATAAATATCACCGACAACTTGTCCTGGACCAGCCACATCGAAGCTCTGGTCTGCATCTACTTCCTTAGAAGGCTTAGTTAGTTCGGAATGCCCCCAACTACCCTCACCAACTTCTACAGATGTGCCGTAGAAAGCTATTATCAGGCTGCATCATAGCATGGTTTGGAAACAGCTCCGTCCATGATCACAAGATATTGCAGATTTGTGGACATTGCCCAGACTATCACGCAAATCAACCTTCCTTCCATTGACTTTATCTACATTTCACGCTGCCTTGGCAAGGCCACCAGCATAATCAAGGACAAGTCTTAACCTGATCACTCCCTCTTCTCCGCTCTCCCATCAAGCAAGAGGTACAGAAGTTTGAAAATGCATACCTCCAGATCCAGAGACAGTTTCTTCCCAGCTGTTATCTTGCAACTAAATTGTCCTCTGACCATCTAGAGTGCGGACCTGACCTCCCACCATTGGAGACCTCTGAACTATCTTTAATCAGACTTTATCTTGCACTAAATGTTGGCCTCTTTATTCTTTATCTGTACACTGTGAACAGCTTTATTGTGATCATGTATAGTCTTCTTTGACTGGATAGCATGCAACGAAAAAGCTTTTCACTGTACCTTGGTAGACGTAACAATAATAATCTAAACTAAACTAAAACCACCCATAGTGTATCTATAATGAACACAATAAGATGTGTTGCAGGAACATAAAAACTAGCAAGACCATTCATTATGGTCATGGTGATTATCCAAATTCAGTATCCTGTGTAGCTTTCTCTCTTGATCCTAGTAGCCCCAAGAGGAACATCTAATTCTATCTTGAATATATGCAATGATCTGCCTTCACCTGCTTCCTGTGTTGGAGAATTCCCACAGATTCACTATTGCCTGGGAAAAGAGATTTCTCCTCATTTCCGTCTTAAATGGCTTAATCCTAAACCTTAGACAGAGATCCATGTCCCTTGTATATTTGAAACATTATTCCTGTATCCAATCTGTCTTGTGCAAATCCCTCGACCATCTGATGAAAACATAGAAAGTCCTATTGAGGTTGCACTGTATATACTACCTTCTGAGTCGCCACTAGGGGTGCCGCATGATGGCAGCCACTGCCTACAGTCTGTCTGTTTTTCTATCTTTTTTAAATTTTTAGTTTGTTTAAAAGTACGTTCTGGATGATTTTTTTAAAGTATTTCTATGTGGGGGAGGGGGTAGGTTAAGGGGGAAACCGTTTCTCAGTCACTTCCTGGCGAGGATGTGACTATTCTCCGAGTCGCATCTCCCCTCCCCCCCCCCGCGGCCTACCAACTGGATTGGTGTGGCCTTTCCTGCAGGGGACTGGACCAAAGCTTCAGCAGCGGTGTAGCACTGGACTCACCGCGGAGCGGGCGATGCCTTACCTGGATCGCCGTTTGAAGCTCCGTAGTGTTGGGCCTGCTGCTTCAACATCGCGGAGCTGTGGTTTGCAGAGCTTCCAGCGCGGGCGGCGCTGAATTCAACATCGCGGAGTCCTGGGATCCCTTTGCCGAGGGCCGCCAGCATGAATCTCCGCCCAGCTCGGCCTGTGGACTTCGGGAGCCGCAGTCTCCGGTAGGAAGCGGCCGATTCAGAAGTACAAGCTGCTGCGATTGTTCTCCCATTCCGACGTCGGAGTTCCATCATCCGGCGAGCGGGTCTGAACATCGGGCCGCCCGTGGCAGTGACAGCGGGGGGTTCGGGAGCCCCCCAGACCACGGGTGAACAACAGAGGACAACAGAGGAGGATGACTGAACTTTGGTGGCTTCCCTCACAGTGGGAAACTTTGATTCCGCTGAGTGGGGATGTCTATGTTAAAGACTATCATGTTCTGTGCACTTATTTATTCGTATGGCTGTATGGTGGCCACCAATTTCACTGTACCAATTGATACATGTGACAATAAATGTCTCTTGTCTTGTCTTGTTATGTAATAGAATGAATGCTAGTTCTCAGAGCTTTCACATCAGTTCCCTATAACTTATTTCTTCTAACATGCTCATCAACACGGCCACTCCCATAATTCTCCTGTAGAGGACCTATGCATTTCAGATGTTAAGGATAAGCATTTCCTTGTACGCTTCAAAGACTAATTGGACAATGACTAGACGCTTATCCTCTGAACAATGCACAATCATCATTTTTTTCTTGCCACTTGATAGCTGGAGTAACTTTGGTTCTGGACGGAGGTCGAAAAATTTCCCATCTCTCCTTTGGATTATCCTTCTGATTTTCTCAATTAAGAGGGATTGTGGAGCATTCTTTTGTGGAGCACAGTGATGGTCGCTGAAGCTGTCTTGCTGGACACCAGCCTGCATTGACATCGATCACAGCTTTCATGCCATTTGAAGCAGATATGAGTTGGAGATAAATTTCTGTGGGCAGCTGGATTTGAAAAGAATGCTCCACAATCTCTCTTAATTGAGAAAGCCAAAGGCCTTTGTGTTGTTGCGGTCAGATGCAGTGTTGATGCATGTAGATCACTGTCACTCATGTTATGAGTCATGCTTTGCAGTTACGCCTACGAGCTTTACAGTAACCCTCCCTGCCTGGTTCCCGCATTATTCAAAAAATATGCTAGCATGAAGTTACCGATGCTATGTTGTTAATAAAGTCTTTGGGCCGTTATCATGGTGTAAGGCTTCAGTTATTTGGACAACATGGTGTCAGAAGTGGGATTCGAACCCATGCCTGTGAATGAGCCAGTTCCTCCTCCGTATTATCCAGACCGTACTAGTGCACTTCCCACTGTGTCTAGCGGCTCTCTTCTGCCTCTACCAGCACAACAACCCGTATCTGCAATGGTTCTTCTGCCAGCGACGACTTCACCTGTGCCACAGTCTCCTGCTTTGTCTCCAGGAATGCTGGTTCAGTCTCCTTCACCTGTGCAGCCACCTGCTCTGTCCCCGGGGAGAAAGATCTTTATCGTACACATGCTGGTCGTGTTTGTAAGCCGGCTGTAAAGTACCCTGACTATGTTTGACTTTCCTCCAGTTTATTATCTATTGCTATGCATGCTTTACTTAGTTAATGGGTTTGTGCTGTTGTTTATTCCTTAAGAGGGAGGATGTAGATCAGTGTTACTCATGTTATGAGTAATGTTTTGTAGTTACGCCCACTAGCTTTACAGTAACCCTCACTGCCTGGTTCCCGCATTATTAGAAAAATATGCTGGCATGAAGTTAAGTGTGCTATGTCATTAATAAAGTGTTGGGACCTTTATCAAGGTGTAAGGCTTCAGTTATTTGGACAGCCGCAGCACAACAATGCGGCTCCGTGCTTTTCTCTTAGAGTTGACAAGCGATGAAGATGAGCGATGTGCCTCCAGAAAGATGGAATCATATTGCAGTTTTGAGAGCACTTCTTCGGCCACTGGGAAGAAATCGTTTAGGAGACCACGGGAGGGCACAGGCTGACCATGCTGTACTTATTTGTCTCCTTTCTGGAAGATGATCACAATTGCAATTGTCAGATGATCACAAAAGTCCTCTTCATGGATTGAGTTGCATCCCCTACTCTCAATCCCTTCTCCTCTGCTGCATCTGCTCACAAGATGAGGCTTTCCATTCTACTATATGTTCTGCCTACTTTAGTAAACATGGTCTTCCTCATGCAGATGCACCCCTCACTGCGTTTCCTCTGTCCCAAGGGAAATTCAACAGCAGACTGAATCCACGGATGTAGTGTCCAGAATGTATCAGAGTTTCCTGAACATATTACTTTCAAATAAATGTGGGAACCTCGGAACATTGGTATTTCCTGTCAGGACAGCTGGTAAAAGTCAGCATGATCCAACGTAACAACTAATTTGAGAATCATAGATTGCTGTGGTAGGATTTGAACTCGCATTTCAAATTAATTAATTCAGGCTAGGATTCCTGATTTACGTGTAGGAAGGAACAGCAGATGCTGGTTCACACTGACGATAGACCCAAAATGCTGGAATAACTCAGTGACAGGCAGCATCTCTGGAGAGAAGAATGGGTGATGTTTTGGGTTGAGACCCTATTCTTCTGAAGAAGGATCTCGACCCAAAACCATCGCGACCCGAAACCCAGTGGGACAGGCTGCCTGTTCCACTGAGTTACTCCAGCATTTTGTGTTTATTTTCCTGGTTTACTTGTTCAATAACAGTCATTATGATGTTTTCATACTTGCATATCATTTGCAGTTAATGTTTCAGGTCCCAACAAACTGCTTAACCTGCTGAATGTTCCCAATATTTTCTGTTTTTATACCTTTTGCAGAACATGCCTAATGGTTACCTGACCAGTAACTAGTTAAGAGACTTATTTTTGTCTGTTCTTTCTCAATTTTCTGGGATAATTGAGATCCATACTACCGGTTTTGACATTGACATTTTTTTCTTATATATTTACAGACCCAAATAGACTGTTTTCTCTATTCAGAGTCTCCAGATCTCCATCACTACTACTGCCCAGATACTGTAAGTATACTTCGGATCTGGGGTCTGCATAACTTAATAGCAGCTCAGTTATTTTTGCAAGCAAGGCTGATCTAGCCCCAATGATTATGTAATTGTAGTTGTTCCAAAGTTTTATCATTCTTTGCAGTTTGAAATGTCGACATTCAAGGGAAGGGTCTTCAGGGAATAGTTTAGTTTAGTTTAGTTTAGAGATACAACATGGAAACAAGTCCTCGCCGAGCAATGATCCGCATACATTAACACTATCCCACACATACTAGGGACAATTTACCAAGCCAATTAACCCGCAAACCTGTACGTCTTTGGAGTGTGGGGGGAAACCGAAGATCTCAGAAAAAATCCACACGGGTCACGAAATCCATACAGACAGCACCCGTAGTCGGGATCGAACCTGGATCACTGGCGCTGTAAGCTCTGTAATGCAGCAACTCTTCCGCTGTGCCACCATGCCGCCTTGTAAATAGTATTTAACTAGAATAGTGTTATTTGAAGAAGATTTAGGCACCTGACAATCAGAAATGATTTGTCCCTTTATTTCCTCATGACATTCGGTCTAAACATTGCAGTCTGAGCCTTTGGAAGTGGAAGAGGGTGTTACACCAGTCTACTTTTGCAGTTCAACTGTCAGTTGAAGCTCTATATTGACAGCAGACTTGTGTGGGTTACTTCTCAGGTACCTAAAAACTAATAATAAAAAAATATCAATAACTATGTGAACACTCTGGAGAGGCCATGCAGAGAAAACATGCCCATGTTTGTTGGTATTAAATTTCATTTTACAGTTGTTTTTGAGCTATCCCTTTTGAGTTTAATTTATTCAGCAACAATGCTGAACAAGAAACACATATAAGTGTTGGAGAACAGCAAGGTTTTAAAGCAGAGGAAATAAAAAGGAAGTGGAAATTTGTAATCTTTCTAAAGAAATGAAAACAAAGGTTTTAAAGCTCGCTTTAAAAAGTGGTTGGTAAATTACAGAGAGGAAAAAAAACTTTCCTTTGTTACTTTGTTGTTCATAAGATTAGAGTCACAACTTTAATTAATTATTTGCCAAATATAATTACAAATGTTTTTGTGCTCTTGCGATTCAGAATCAGTAATGTATGCAATAGACACAAAATGCTGGAGTAACTCAGAGGGACAGGCAGCATCTTGACCCAAAACATTACCCATTCCTTCTCTCTAGAGATGCTGCCTGTCCTGCTGAGTTACTCCAGCATTTTGTGTTTATCTTTACTTTAAACTAGCATCTGCAGTTCCTTCCAACACAATGTATGTAAAAATGTTGCCTTATTATTGTTGCATGATAATTTTACTCAGTTAAGGTGGTGAATGAACAGCCATCTCACTTAATGAATGTAAGCATTTTTTCACATCATCTACAATGCTGGCCAGGAAAACAAACAGTGCGATCCAATCTGATTGGAACTCCTGAAAACGTGTATGGCTGACAGATCTTCTATTGTGGTTTGTGCTGCAAGAAGTATGGGCAGGAAATATTACACTTGCACACAAATTACAACATCATGTTAAGTTGCTGTGTAAACAAGATAAGAAGGTAGATTTTCTGCCTAGGAATAAGCGATTGCACTGAAATTTCCAACTTGCAGTTTTAACAACTGCTGCATCTGACTGGCTGCTCTTTCCTGCTTTGTCTAAAGGAAATTTTGATGTTTGTGGTGAATAATTTAACAATGGCAGTTAACTACCACTACAACTGGATACCAGATCAGACCATACGTTGACATTTGGGCTCCTCTTTTAGCAATATTATTGTTTGTTTTTATATGTGTGTGTGTATATATACATATAATATATATATGTATGTGTGTGCGTGTGCGTGCATGTGTATGTGTGCGTGTGTGTATACACACACTGTACGTGTTTTTTTCTCATTCATTGGATTGTTTACAGAGTACTTTGTTTACATATTTATTTGTGCTGCTGCAAGTAAGAATTTCATTGTTCTATCTGGGACATATGACAATAAAACACTCTTGACTCTTTTTTTAACAGTCTGTGAGAGTTCACTGCGATATGGTAGATGGTCAGATTTCAGCCTCTAGAGTTTCTTGTGCTTCTAAATGGTCAAAATCTGTTTTCCCAGATTGGAAATATCAAATACAAAAGGACATAGGTTTTAAGCTTTTTTTACCTAGAAGGTGTTTGGAAACTGGAGCGCACTCACTGAGGAGGTGGTAGATACAGAGATTTTCATCAGCTTTAAGAGGTATTTGGATGAGCATTTGAATATCAGCTTTAAAGACTTGCAAATGGAGTTTATATAGATGGATACTTGATGCCTGGTATGGTCGTGATGGGCCAAAAGGCCAGTTTATGTGCTGGATGACTCCATAACATTATAATGGTAAAAGTATTCAAGCTCTGACCAGATGTGCTGTAACCAGTTCCAATATAACCTTCTAGTTTTCATATATTCTATGCATTGTCTAATAAAGGAAAGAATCCCCAAAGATGGACACAAAATGCTGGAATAACTCAGCGGGACATGCAGCATCTCTGGAGAGAAGGAATGGGTGAAGTTTCGGGTGGAGACCCTTTTTCAGCCTGAAGAAGAATCTCGACCTGAAATATCACCCATTCCTCTCCAGAGATGCTGCCTGTCTCGCTGAGTTACTCCAGCATTTTGTGTCCATCTTTGGTTTGAACCAGCATCTGCAGTTCCTTCCTACACCAAAGCATTGCCTATGATAGACACAAAATGCTGGAGTAACTCAACGGTCCAGGCTGCATCTCTGGAGAAAATAAACAGGTGGTGTTTCGGCTCAGGAACCTTCTTCAGACCCTTATGTCTTTTTGATCAGCTAATCACCTCTCCTATTAATTTTAAAAAACTGTGGGAATTCACTCTTAGCTTCATTTGTTCTTCCAACCAGTCATCATCTTCCCATTTATTGCACTTCCACAACTAATAATCTGAGGAGACTCTCAAATATGTAAAACGCATTGACTATGGCAGATTCAGGAAGGGAGCCAAAGGGAGGCAGAACCTCTGCTATGACCAGCATCTGTTAGAAACCTGGAGTGTGTCATTAATGCTATTTAGAATATTGAAACATACAAACATAGAAAATAGGTGCAGGAGTAGGACATACAGCCCTTCGAGCCTGCACCGCCATTCAATATGATCATGGCTGATCATCCAACTCAGTATCCTGAACCTGCCTTCTCTCCATACCCCCTGATCCCTTTAGCCACAAGGGCCACATCTAACTCCCTCTTAAATATAAACAATGAAATGGCCTCAATTACCTTCTGTGGCAGAGAATTCCACAGATTCACCACTCTCTGCGTGAAAAATGATTTTCTCATCTCGGTCCTAAAAGACTTCCCCCCTTATCCTTAAACTGTGACCCTTTGTTCTGGACATCCCCAACATCGGGAACAATCTTCCTGCATCTAGCCTGTCCAACCCCTTAAGAATTTTGTAAGTCTCTATAAGATCCCCCCTCAATCTTCTAAATTCCAGCGGGTACAAGCCAATATAAAACAGTTGAGCACAGCTTCAGCCCTTAGTGTCTCTGTCGATCATGATGCCAATTGGAACTAATCGCATACGCCTCCAAAAAAGTAAGTAAGTAAGTTTATTGGCCAAGTATTCACATGCAAGGAATTTGCCTTGGTGCTCCACCCACAAATAACAACATGACATACAGTGACAGTTACGAATGACTCAGAAAACACTAAACATTAATAATAATAAAACATTAATGATAAAGCACCATTGATCAAGCATGTGAACCAACAAAATACCAGATCAAAGGGAGGCTACAGATTTTTGACTGTTGAGTAGAGCAGCCTCTCGTGTATAAAAACCGTTTTTATGTCTGGCTGTGGCAGCTTTGACAGTCTGGAGTCGCCTTCCAGAGGGAAGTGATTCAAAGAGTTTGTGGCCAGGTTGAGAGGGGTCAGAGATGATCTTGTCCACTCACTTTCTGGCCCTTGCAGTGTACAGTTCATCAATGGAGGGAAGGTTGCAGCCAATAATCTTCTCTGCTGATCGGACGATTCGCTGCAGCCTCCAGGTGTCGTGCTTGGTGGCTGAGCCAAAGCAGACCACGATTGAGAAGGTGAGAACAGACTCTATGATGGCCGTGTAGAATTGGACCATCATTGCCTGTGGTAGATTGTGCTTCCTCAGCTGCCGCAGTCAATATTCCTCCATTTCCTGCCAGTTAAATGTTGCCCTTGTGTCTGCTTCCACCACTTCAGGAGAGCAAAAAGGGGACACAAGCTGTGCTTCAGAGCCATGTGTTTTCACGCAGTTGGTTGCTGCTGCTTTCATCTCAACCCTTTGGCAGAGGTAAAGGAGAATCCTAAGGGATTTTTTATGCTCATTAACAGCAAAATAACAAAGAGTAGTTCCACTAAAGGATCAATGTGATCATTAATTTGTGGAGCCGCAGGAGATATATTCAAGATTTTAAATAAATAATTCTTGTCTATATTTACAAGGTCATGGAAATCAGGAAATTCAGAAGAGAGAACAGTGATGTCCTGAAACATATAACTCGTGAAAAATGTGGTATGGGTGGCTTTGAGGCCCATTAAGGTGGATAAATCTGCAGGGCCTGACCAAGAGTACCTTAGGGTATAGTGGGAAGTTTAGTTTAAAGATACAGCATGGAAGCAGGTGCTTCAGACCACCAAGTCCACGTCGACAATTGATCATCCATTCACACTATGTTATCCCACTTTCTCATCCACACTCCATATACACTGGGTGTAATTTACAGAGGCCAATTAAGCTACAAACTATTTGGGTTGTGGAAAGAAACCGGAGGAAACCCAAACAGTGACAGGAAGAACATAAAACTCCACACAGATGGTACCTGAGTTCAGGATGGAACCCAGGTCTCTGGTGTTGTTAGACAGCAGCTCTACCAACAGCGCCACTTGCCGCTGGAAGCTCGGGAAGACATTTTTGAGGTTTTGGCAGAGAACTATGTCTTTGTTAGCCACAGGTGAGGTACTGGAGGATGGCTAATGTTGTACCTTTGTTCAAGAAAGGCTGCAAAGACGAGCCAGGGATGTATTGGCTGGTAACACTAATTTCAATGGGGGTAAATTACTGGAGGGGATTTGGAGAGCCAGGATCGACCTGGATTTCAATGTTAATTTATTTGTCGCATGCACCAAGGTACATTGAAATTCAATTTTTTATACATTTCATTAAAGGTAAGAATGGTGTAATAAGTGGAAAATCTTGTTTTACAAGTTTGATTACATTTTTGAAGAGGTAACCTTAAGGATTGATAAGGGTAGGCAGTAGACATGTCTGCATGGAATTTAGTGTGGCTTTTGATAAGGCCTAACATGGTACACTGGACCAGAAGGTGAGCTCACATGGGATCCAGGGAGAGCCAGCCAATCTATATATTTCTAAAACTCTTCTCTAGTTTGTGTATATGTGTGTGTGCCATCTGGGCACAATCTGGTTAATTGCTATTTTCTCCAAATGATAGGCACAGCCTTTCCATTTTCACACATCCTACTCACATTTTCCCCCTGGAGGCCATAAACATCTTTCTGTCGCATTTCCACCTATATTTCTGAACTTTTTGATCCTTGAAATTTTAAAAATAGCCCAAACTCACCCATTTTGAGGAAAAAAAATCTGACTGATGTCACAATGCACTCGCAAGGCAGGACGGGACACGCCTGGAGGGAGGGGCACTCCGGCGCTCGAGGTGAACGAGGAGTGGCGACGGCTGCCCGCTGCCTGGTGGGGAGGCTGCTGCCGCGGGCGACCGGCGACTGGGCCTGGGCTGGAGTGAGGGCCGAGCCCGGGGCTTGGGATGGGGCCGTGACCGGGGCCGAGAAAGAAGGCGCCGGTGGAACCAAGGACGAGCCTGGGTCCAGGGTCAGGGACAGTGAAGTCGGAACCTGCACTGGAGCCCAAGCGGCGGCCGGGCTGATGGCTGGAGGATTCCGCTGGAACCATGGACAAGCCTGGTTCTACAGACAGGGCCGGGTCGAGTACGAGAACCAGGCCGAGTTCCAGGCCCTGGCGCTGCTCTACGACCTGGGTAGGTCCTGGGGCAGGGAATGGGGGTAAGGGGAGGAGGATGAGGGAAATAAGGAGGAGATGGGGTAGGGTTTCTACCCCACTCCCTCTCTGGCCCTCTCCGTCTCTGCCCCCCTCCCCCTCCCTCTCTATCCCCCCTCCCTCGCTGAGGCAACGCCTCCAGTAAGTCCCTTTGATGGTAGGGAGGTCAGAGCCAGTGATGGTCTGGACAGTATTCACAACTTTTTGCAGTCTTCTTCGCTCCTTTACAATCAAGTTGCCGAACCAGTTTGTGAGGCAACCAGTCAATATGCTCTGTACACCTGTAGAAGTTCAAGAGAATCCTCTCTGACATACCAAATCTCCATATTGACTAATATGGGCCAAATCGAGGCAAATATTACTTGAGCAGATAATTGAAGCAGGTACTATAACAACATTTGAAAGACTAAAGACGAAGTGGGACCTGTTGGGTCCCGTCCACCAACGCCGGGGGGAGGGGGGGGGGACGCCGTCACACGGACGGGCTGGTCTACGAACGCAATAGTCTACCACTCACCCAATGCTCCCAACTGCACAGGCACGACTGACGGGCATGGCAAATGGAAAAGTGATTTATTAAAGCTTAAAATGTGAATAACTCTTAAAGAATAACAACAATTAAAATGTTAAAGATGAGATTTATTCAGTTAAGTTGTTACTTGTTGTGTCTCTTGCTCCCAAATGGAATAAAAAGCAATGTTAGTCTTTTTTAGACTCTTCACTTCCCCGAGCAGAGCGAGCGGGGTGGAGCCGACCAAGCCAGCGAGCGGGGCCGAGCCGAGCGAGCGGGGCCGAGCCGAGCGAGCGGGGCCGAGCCGAGCGAGCGGGGCCGAGCCGAGCGTGCGGGGCCGAGCCAAGCGTGCAGGGCCGAGCTGAGCGTGCGGGGCCGAGCCGAGCGTGCGGGGCCGAGCCAAGCGTGCAGGGCCGAGCTGAGCGTGCGGGGCCGAGCACTCCTATATCCCTGCACTCCTAGTTCCCTCTGCTCTACAACACGCCACAGAGCCCAACCATTCACTGTGTTGGTCCTGCCCATGTTAGACATCCCATAATGCAACACCTCACATTTCTCTGTATTAAATTCCATCAACCATTCCTCAGCCCACCAGGCCAACCGATCAATTTTTGACAACCATCATCACTTTTTAGGTGAGGAGACAATCTATGTACATACAATACTCCAAGTGCAGTCTATATTATAGTCAGATACCTGCAATAAGAATGTATATCTCATGGTGTACCAAACATTAACTGAAATCTCTATCCCAATGTGCTGAATGTACATGAATCAATGCAATAAGCCATCATTGATGTAACAGGATGATTGCTATGTTCTTGCTCTGTCCTCAACTGGTGTTTGCAAAATGTTGGCAGCGGCAAACTGCGGAGGGTACAAAGGCCCCTACCACCACCGGTGAACAAAGGAAGAACATTACTGAACTTTATTGCCTCCATCACAGTGCGGAATGTTGATTCCACTGTGGTGGATGTTTATGTGGCTGTGTGTATTGTTGCTTTTCACTTAATATGGCTGTATGGGAACTCAAATTTCACTGTACCTTAATCGATTAAGTGACAATAAACGCGTGCTTGAACTTGAACTCGAACTTGAACATTAGTAGAAGCATTCAATAGCAAGTTTTTAGGACTGTTGATTACATTTTTTTTAAATCTCCATGAAAGCATCTTTGTTGTGTTAAATCTTCTTGCGATTGAAACATAAACCAAAGGAATAGTTAGATCTCAATCCGGGTGTTGAGCAGCCAGGTTGTTGTCTCTGCGTCAATGTCTGCTAGGCCTCGAGCTCCATTTGGTAGGTGGTAGAGCGGGCACCCAGAGATGGCATGGTTGGCTGTCTGTTGTTCTGCTCCGCATTCACAGGCTGGGCTCTGGCGGAGCCCTCGTCTCCACATGCTGGCATTGAAACGTCCAACTCCAGTACGAAGTCTGTTGAGCTTCACCCATGCTCCTCTGGGGAGGTCAGTCCATGGACAGCATTTAATGATTGGACATCAAACAAACATGAAACAAGGTGGTACACTCAGAGGCCCAGGAGCCGTTGGAACAAGAGGAGGAGTTTCTGGGCGGTGAGTTATAAAATCGAGCGCGGGGCTTTATTCCACAGAGGTCCAGGAGCCGTTGGAGCAAGAGGAGGAGTTTCCGGGCGGTGAGTTATAAAATCGAGCGCAGGGCTTTACTCCACAGAGGCCCAGGAGCCGTTGCATCAAGAGGAGGAGTACCCAAATCTGTAACGTTCCATCACTTCAAAGGAAGTTGTTTGGTGGAAGCCGCTGATTGGTAGAAGCGGACTGGAGGAAGCAGCTAATTGGGTGCAACCCCAGGTTTGCATTTCTGCTTTTGGTTAAGGGTACAGTGAGCTAAAGGTTCAGTGAGCTAAGGTTTCAGTGAGCTAAGAGTATAGTGAGCTAAGGGTTCAGTGAGCTAAGGGTTCAGTGAGTCAATTGTACAGTGCTTTTTAGTAAAGGTTAGTTTAAAGAATTAAGATTTTTATAGTGTGAGTGAATTGATTTAATTTGGGGGCAAGCCATGTCAGTTGAGATCGGCCCCATGGTTTGCTCATTCTGCAACATGTGGGAGATCAGGGATATGGTCGGTGTCCCTGGTGACTACGTTTGCAGGACGTGTGTCCAGCTGCAGCTCCTGGCAGACCGCATTGAACGATTGGAGCTGCAGTTGGATTCATACTGGAGCATCCACGATGCTGAGAAACTCATGAATAGCATGTACAGTGAGTTGGTCACACCGCAGGTAACAGTTAAGCGGACAGAAAGGGAACGGGTGGCCATTATCCAGCGTAGCAGTAGGCAGGTAGTGCAGGAGTCCCCTGCGGTCATCTCCCTCCTAAACAGATATACCATTTTGGATGCTGTTGGGGGAGATGGCTCATCAGGGGAAGGCAGCAGCAGCCAAGTTCATGGCGCCATGGGTGGCTCTGCGGCACAGGAGGGGAGAAAAAAGAGTGGAAGGGCTATAGTAATAGGGGATTCAATTGTAAGGGGAATAGATAGGAGTTTCTGCGGCCGCAAACGAGACTCCAGGATGGTATGTAGCCTCCCTGGTGCAAGGGTCAGGGATGTCACTGAACGGCTGCAGAACATTCTGGAGAGGGAGGGTGAACAGCCAGCTGTCATGGTGCACAATGGCACCAACGATATAGGTAAAAAACGGGATGAGATCCTACAAGGCGAATTTAGGGAGCTAGGAGATAAACTTAAAAGTAGGACCTCAAAGGTAATAATCTCTGGATTACTACCAGTGCCACGTGCTAGTCTGAGTAGAAATAGGAGAATATTGCAGATGAATACGTGGCTTGGAAAATGGTGCAGGGGGAGGGATTCAAATTTCTCAGGCATTGAAACCAGTTCTGGGGAAGGTGGGACCAGTACAAACAGGACGGTCTGCACCTGGGCTGGAATGGAACCAATGTCCTCGGGGGAGTGTTTGCTAGTGCTGTCAGGGAGGATTCAAACTAATGTGGAAGGAGGATGGGAGCATGAGCAGAGAGACAGAGTGGTGCAAAATGAGGGTAGAAGCAATAGGTAGCAAGCTGAAAAGTAAAAGTGGCAGGCAGAAAAATCCAGGACAAAAATCAAAAAGGGCCACTTTTCAACATACTTGTATAAGGGGCAAGAGTGTTGTAAAAACAAGCCTGAAGGCTTTGTGTCTCAATGCAAGGAGCATTCGTAATAAGGTGGATGAGTTGAATGTGCAGATAGTTATTAATGAATATGATATAGTTGGGATCACAGAGACATGGTTCCAGGGTGACCAAGGCTGGGAGCTGAACATCCAGGGATATTCAATATTCAGGAGGGATAGACAGAAAGGAAAAGGAGGTGGAGTAGCGTTGCTGGTTAGAGAGGAGATTAATGCAATAGAAAGGAAGGACATTAGCTTGGAGGATGTGGAATCGATATGGGTAGAGCTGCGAAATACTAATGGGCAGAAAATGCTAGTGGGAGTTGTGTACAGGCCACCTAACAGTAGTAGTGGAGTTGGTGATGGCATCAAACAGGAAATTAGAAATGCGTGCAACGAAGGTATAAACAGTTATAATGGGTGACTTTAATCTACATATAGATTGGGTGAATCAAATTAGCAGGGGTGCTGAGGAAGAGGATTTCTTGGAATGTATGCGGGATAGTTTTCTAAACCCAACATGTAGAGGAACCAATGAGAGAGCAGGCTATTCTAGACTGGGTATTGAGTAATGAGGAAGGGTTAGTTAGCAGTCTTATTGTGTGTGGCCCCTTTGGCAAGAGTGACCATAATATGTTTGAGTTCTTCATTAGGATGGAGAGTGACATTGTTAATTCAGAAACAAGGGTTCTGAACTTAAAGAAAGGTAACTTTGAGGGTATGAGAGTGAATTGGCCAGGATAGACTGGCAAATGATTCTTAAAGGGTTGACAGTGGATATGCAATGGAAGGCATTTAAAGACTGCATGGATGAACTGCAACAATTGTTCATCCCAAGTTTGGCAAAAGAATAAATCAGGGAAGGTAGTGCATCCATGGATAACAAGGAAAATCAGGGATAGTATCAAAACAAAAGATGAAGCATACGAATTAGCCAGAAAAAGCAGCCTACCAGAGGACTGGGAGAAATTGAGTCCAGCAGAGAAGGACAAAGGGCTTAATTAGGAAAGGGAAAATAGATTATGAAAGAAAACTGGCAAGGAACATAAAAACTGACTGCAAAAGTTTTTATAGTTATGTGAAGAGAAAAAGGTTAGTTAAAACAAATGTAGGTCGCTTGCAGTCAGAAACTGGTAAATTGATTGTAATTGTATTGTATTCAATTTATTGTCATTATCTCATTTTGGAGACAACAAAATGATTTTCCTTACAGTCAGTAACATAAAAGTAAATAATAAATAAATAAACATATTTTTTTTTAAAGCACAAACACAGAAGTCCACACACAACATAACCCCACAGCGGCACCAGAGTTAAGGAAGGTACCATAGTCCAGCCGGCCTCCCTGCCGATCTTCCCAGATGTTCACCCGTGGTCGGGGCCTCTCGAGCACTCGCAGGCCCTCTCGCCGGGAACGATGCTCAGGCCCTCTTGCTGGAAAAGATGGAACCCCGACGGAGAACATCCTCAGCGGCCCCGTCCTCCAGGTCAGCCACCTCCCACCGGAGTCCGCGACTCCCAAAGTCCACAGGCCGAGCCGGGCGGAGTCGCAAGACTCCGCGATGTTGGTCAGCGCCGCCCGCGTTGCGAGCTCCGCGAACCACAGTTCCGCGATGTTGGTGCAGCAGGCACAGCACTCCGGAGCTCCAAACGGCGATCCCCAGTGAGGCATCGCCTGCCCCTCGATGTTTCCAACGCTGCGCCGCTGCTGCTGGAGCTCTGGTCGCTCCCGGCAGGAAAGGCCGCGCCAATCCAGTAGGTAGGCCGTGTGAGGGGGGTGAGTGGGCGATGACGCGACTCAAATAATAGTCGCATCCTCTCCATGAAGCGACTGGAGGACGGTATCCCCCTTACCATACCCTCTTCCCCTCACATAAAGACATTTTAAAAAAATACAAAAAAAGTCTTCAAACATAACAAAAAAACAAAAAGATACCGGACTGAAGGCGGAGGCAGCTAGCAACAGCATCACCAGATGTCAGTGTCATGGTGACTGACACTGACCCAATTGATCATGGGGAACAAGGACATGGCAGACCAATTGAATAACTACTTTGGTTTTGTCTTCACTAAGGAAGACATAAATAATCTGCCGGATATAGCAGGGGACCGGGGGTCAAATGAGATGGAGGAACTGAGTGAAATCCAGGTTAGCCGGGAAGTGGTGTTAGGTAAATTGAATGGATTAAAGGCCGATAAATCCCCAGGGCCAGATAGGCTGCATCCCAGAGTACTTAAGGAAGTAGCTCCAGAAATAGTGGATGCATTAGTGATAATTTTTCAAAACTCTTTAGATTTTGGAGTAGTTCCTGAGGATTGGAGGGTAGCTAATGTAACCCCACTTTTTAAAAAACGAGGGAGAGAGAAAACAGGGAAGTTAGACAGACCAGTTAGTCTAACATAGCTAGTGGGGGAAACAGACCAGTTAGTCTAACATCGGTAGTGGGGAAATGCTAGAGTTAGTTATTAAAGATGGGATAGCAGCACATTTGGAAAGTGGTGAAAACATTGGACAAAGTCAGCATGGATTTATGAAAGGTAAATCATGTCTGACGAATCTTATAGAATTTTTCGAGGATGTAACTAGTACAGTGGATAAAAGAGAACCAGTGGATGTGTTATATCTGGACTTTCAGAAGGCTTTCGACAAGGTCCCACATAAGAGATTAGTATACAAACTTAAAGCACACAGTATTGGGGGTTCAATATTGATGTGGATAGAGAACTGGCTGGCAGACAGGAAGCAAAGAGTAGGAGTAAACGGGTCATTTTCAGAATGGCAGGCAGTGACTAGTGGGGTACCGCAAGGCTCAGTGCTGGGACCCCAGCTATTTACAATATATATTAATGATCTGGATGAGGGAATTGAATGCAACATCTCCAAGTTTGCGGATGACACGAAGCTGGGGGCAGTGTTAGCTGTGAGGAGGCTGCTAAGAGGCTGCAAGGTGACTTGGATAGGTTGGGTGAGTGGGCAAATGCATGGCAGATGCAGTATAATGCAGATAAATGTAAGATTATCCACTTTGGTGGCAAAAACAGGAAAGTAGACAAGACTATTATCTGAATGGTGGCCGATTAGGAAAAGGGGAGATGCAACGAGACCTGGGTGTCATGGTACACCAGTCATTGAAAGTAGGCATGCAGGTGCAGCAGGCAGTGAAGAAAGCGAATGGTATGTTAGCATTCATATCAAAAGGATTTGAGTATAAGAGCAGGGAGGTTCTTTTTTTTTCCACTTTAGTTTTTATTGCTTTTATGTATACACAAATAAAGCACAAATATAACAACAAAACATACAACATTACAATGAAACGTACAACAGTGTAGCGGGGGGTTCAGTTTACAATTAATGATGCAGTATACAGAACTATTTTCATATTAAAACATTTTCCAATAACTTACACTATTGTCTATAAAATTATGTAGTGTTGATGTCTTTATTTCTATACCTAATCCATTTTTCCCATTTTCTGTTAAACCCGTCTTCTTTCACTTAGAGAATATGTCATTTTCTCCATGACAAATATTTCCTGTACTATGTCTAACCATTGTCTAAGTCTGGGTGCGTCCGCTGCGAGCCAGTTTCGTGTAATGGCCTTTCTGCCAGCTGTGAGTAGGACTTTAACCAGGTAATGGTCTTCCATCTGCACCACTGTAGTTATATTACCCAGGTATAAAATGGAACACTTCTTGCAGACTATATATCCTAATACCTCCGTTAATTCTGAATTCACTCTGTCCCAAAATGGTTCTATTTTTGGGCAACTCCAGAAGATATGTGCATGGTTTGCATCTGTTTGACCACATTACCTCCAGCATGTTTGCTACCTTAGAATTTGCTTGCTTTTTATGTTGGGCGAAATAAGAAACAAATCAAATTTTTCCAATTAAATTCTCTCCAATTTTATGAATTGGTGGATGTCTGTAGTGTTACACACATATGATGCCATTCTTCTTCTGAGATTGTAATGTTCAATTCCTTTTCCCACTTAAATTTTACATAAAATGTAGTTTTAGCTTGACATTCCATTAAACTATGATAAAGTTTAGAAATAATCCTTAATGTTTTTTGATGATACGCACTAACTATCACTTCTATCATTGGATTCTTTTCTTCTAGTGCCTCCCTTTTTACCTTTTTATTGTAATAATCTCTCAGTTGGAGGTATCTAAACAAATCTTGGTTCTGAAGTGCAAATCTATCCTTCAAATCTTGAACACCTCTTAGGTCTCCATTTTCAATAACAGTACAAAATGCAGTCATTCCTTTCTTCATCCACTCTTTAAATGTTGAGTCATACATCCCTGGTTTAAATTCATTATCCAAAGCTATCCATCTTAAAACTTTTTGTCATTTATTCAGTTTAAGTTGTCTGGTAAGAGTGAACCAGGTTTCTAAAGTAAATATCGTTATTGGATCGATTATACTCCTGATATGTCCAGGAAGCGCTTTTTCTCCCAAAAGTGTTTGGATGTGGAAGTCAGGGATATATGTCTCAATCTCTTTCCACCTAGCTATATAGCTGTCCTCACACCAATTAATTAGTGGTCGAAGTTGGGCTGCATAGAAATATATCTTAAAATTTGGAAGTGCCATTCCACCTTTGTCCTTTGGCAACTGTAGTGTAGTGTATCGAATTCTGGCCTTCTTTCCTCCCCAAATAAATCTAGATATTAATTTATCCCATTCTGTGAATTGTTTTAATGGTACCTCTATTGGCAGAGATTGAAACAAGTACAATAGCCTTGACAAAATATTCATTTTCACCACATTTATCTTACTACTAAAATCCATTGGATAGGTGGACCATCTTTCTATATCCTTTCTTATGTTTTGGTTGATGTGATTATAATTGGCCCCATACAACATCGATATATTTTTTGTTATATGTACCCCTAGGTATTTAATTGATTTTGAATCCCATTTAATATTATAATTTTGTTTGATTTCTTCTGGAGGACAATTAAATAGGAGGATTTGAGTTTTTGAAATATTCACTTTATATCCTGCATAAAAATTAAATTTATCTATGATCCCCATCATCCTTGGAAAGGAGGTGTTTACTTCCGTGAGATACATCATTACATCATCTGCGAAAACTGCAGGGAGGTTCTACTGCAGTTGTACAGGGTCTTGGTGAGGTCACACCTGGAGTATTGCGTACAGTTTTGATCTCCTAATCTGAGGAAAGACATTCTTGCCATAGAGAGAGTACAGAGAAGGTTCACCAGACTGATTCCTTGGATGGCAGGACTTTCATATGAAGAAAGACTGGATAGACTCGGCTTGTACACGCTAGAATTTAGAAGATTGAGGGGGGATCTTATAGAGACTTACAAAATTCTTAAGGGGTTGGACAGGCTAGATGCAGGAAGATTGTTCCCGATGTTGGGGAAGTCCAGAACAAGGGGTCACAGTTTAAGGATAAGGGGGAAGTCTTTTAGGACCGAGAGTGGTGAATCTGTAGAATTCTCTGCCACAGAAGGTAGTTGAGGCAAGTTCATAGGCTATATTTAAGAGGGAGTTAGATGTGGCCCTTGTGGCTAAAGGGATCAGGGGGTATGGAGAGAAGGCAGGTACAGGATACTGAGTTGGATGATCAGCCATGATCATATTGAATGGCGGTGCAGGCTCGAAGGGCTGTATGTCCTACTCCTGTACCTATTTTCTATGTTTCTATAGAGAAGGTTATGTTCAGCAAATTGTCACAACTGCGATTTTTAGATGAGTTGGCTGAGGAGGAGAGAAGCAGCTGCAGTTAGAGGAAAAAGTGCCACATTGCAAGGATTTGGAGGCAGAATAGCTGACAGGTTGCCATGGTGCGTTCTATCTAAAATCATCAAGAGCTAGAGTATCTTTGAAGGTTCATCTGTTGAAATGTAAGAAGCACGGCTGTGACTAATTTGTACACAACATTGACTCAATTTTGGTTGTATATTTTCTGGTTAATATTTTTGGTTAATATTTACCAACCAGACTTTTGGTTATGAAGAAAAGCTTTAAAAGAGATAATTTTGCTAAGTTATATGAAGTGCATACGTATTTTATGCATTTGCGAAAAAAATGCCAATTTAAAAAATATATATTTCCTTGGGTACACAAAAAGCTGGAGAAACTCAGCGGGTGCAGCAGCATCTAAGGAGCGAAGGAGATAGGCGACGTTTCGGGCCGAGACCCTTCTTCAGACTTGTCAGGGATCAGGGAAACGAGAGATATAGACGGTGATGTGGAGAGATAAGGAACAATGAGTGAAAGATATGCAAAAAAGTATCGGTGATAAAGGGATCAAGCCATTGTAAGCTGTTTGTGGTGTGAAAATGAGAAGCTGGTGCGACTAGGGTGGGGGAGAGATAGAGATAGAGGGAATGCCAGGGCCCCAGGGCTGAGGGAGAGGTGGGAAAGGGAGGAGACAGCAAGGGTTAACAGAATTGAGAAAATTCAATATTCAAGCCCAAAGGATGCAGACTCCCCAAGCGGAATATGAGGTGCTGTTCCTCCAGCTTGCGGTGTTGCTCACTCTGGCCGTGGAGGAGGCCCAGGACCGAGAGGTCGGATGTGGAATGGGAGGGGGAGTTGAAGTGCTGAGCCACCGGGAGGTCGGGTTGGTTATTGCGGACCGAGCGGAGGTGTTCGGCGAAGCGATCGCCAAGCCTCCGCTTGGTCTCACCGATATAGATCATCTGGCATCTGGAGCAGCGGATGCAGCAGAGTCCCCCTGGTCCTCACCTTTCACCCCACCAGCCGGCAAATACAACATATAGTCCTCCGCCAGTTTCGCCACCTCCAACGTGACCCCTCCACCCGCCACATCTTCCCATCTCCCCCCCTGTCTGCCTTCCGCAAAGACCGCTCCCTCCGCAACTCCCTTGTCCATTCTTCCCTCCCCTCCCACTCTACCCCTTCCCCGGGCACTTTCCCTTGCAACCGCAAGAAATGCAACACTTGTCCCTTCACCTCCCCCCTCCACTCCTTTCAGGGACCCAAGCAGTCCTTCCAGGTCCGACAGAGGTTCACCTGCACCTCCTCCAACCTCACCTACTGCATCCGCTGCTCCAGATGCCAGATGATCTATATCGGTGAGACCAAGCGGAGGCTTGGCGATCGCTTCGCCGAACACCTCCGCTCGGTCCGCAATAACCAACCCGACCTCCCGGTGGCTCAGCACTTCAACTCCCCCTCCCATTCCACATCCGACCTCTCGGTCCTGGGCCTCCTCCACGGCCAGAGTGAGCAACACCGCAAGCTGGAGGAACAGCACCTCATATTCCGCTTGGGGAGTCTGCATCCTTTGGGCTTGAATATTGAATTTTCTCAATTCTGTTAACCCTTGCTGTCTCCTCCCTTTCCCACCTCTCCCTCAGCCCTGGGGCCCTGGCATTCCCTCTATCTCTATCTCTCCCCCACCCTAGTCGCACCAGCTTCTCATTTTCACACCACAAACAGCTTACAATGGCTTGTTCCCTTTATCACCGATACTTTTTTGCATATCTTTCACTCATTGTTCCTTATCTCTCCACATCACCGTCTATATCTCTCGTTTCCCTGATCCCTGACCAGTCTGAAGAAGGGTCTCGGCCCGAAACGTCGCCTATCTCCTTCGCTCCTTAGATGCTGCTGCACCCGCTGAGTTTCTCCAGCTTTTTGTGTACCCTCGATTCTCCAGCATCTGCAGTTCCTTCTTTAAAACTATATTTCCTTGCTCCTTGTCATTCCAAATGACAGGTGAACAGACCATTCCAGTTAAGTGCAACAACATCAAATAGCTTACAATTCAGCAATAGGAATTGTTTAAATGTTAAAGGAATGCTGTCCTTTACAAACACAGTGAGAGAATTAAATCAGAAGAACATGTTGATAGCTACAAACTTAAAAGGAGAATGAGGAACATATTAGAGCATAGACACAAAATGCTGGAGTAACTCAGCAGGACAGGCAGCATTCCTGGAGAGGAATCGGTGATGTTTCAGGCCACGACTCTTCTGTAGACGCAGTCTGAAGAAGGGTCTTGACCCAAAACCTCACCCATTCTTTCTATCCAGAGATCAAGTCAAGAGAGTTTTTTTGTCATGTGTCCCAGATGGGACCATGAAATTCTTACTTGCTGCGGCACAACAGAATATGTAAATATAATACACAACGGAAGATAAAATTTCAGTGTGTCTAAAGAGCATAGACCATATATACACAATAAATAAACAGATATAGTGCAATAATAATAATAGACTCTTATTGTTCAGAGCTTATTTGATGTCTTGTTTAATAGCCTGTTGGCTGTGGGGAAGAATGGTAATGGTGAGATGAGTGTGTGACCAGGATGGTGTGGGTCTTTGATGATGTTGGCAGCCTTTTTGAGGCAGCGACTGTGATAGATCCCTTCGATGGTGGGGAGGTCAGAGCCGGTGATGGACTGGACAATGGTCACATCTTTCTGCAGTCTTTTCCGCTCCTGGATGTTCAAGTTGCCAAACCAGGCCACGATGCAACCAGACAGTATGCTCTCTACTGTGCACCTGTAGGAGTTTGAGAGAGTCCTCCTTGACATACCAACTCTCCGTAATCTTCTCAGGAAGTAGAGGCGCAGATGTGCCTGCCTGAGTTACTCCTGCATTTTGTGTATACGGTGTAAACCAGCATCTGGCAGTTCAAGCAGTTCCTTCCAACACACATTAGAGCACACTGCATTTTCAGCATAATCTTTTGAATTAGACATATGATTTCCTGTCTAATCCACAAGTCTGCGGAAGTAGTAGTTGCAGACCTTGAGCTAGTTGAACAGAACTCCATAACTACAGAAGAGTATATCCGACATTTTTTTTACACACAAAATGAAAATTGAATTGATGACACATTCAGAATCTGCTATTATTTTATAGTCTTTTGCTTACAAATGTTATTTGGAGAAACAAAAGAGTTTTATGCAAAGCAACAACATGGACGATTATCAGAATGCATCATTCTCAGGGGCGGAAATCGCTTTTAAAACATGGGGGACACACAATGAGGTCTGACATCTAGGACAGGGGTCGGCAACCTACTGCCCACGGGCTGAATGTGGCCTGTAACCCGAAGTCATCCGGCCTGCAGGCATATTTTTTTTCAATTTGTTTTCATGACCTGGGAACTGCAGCCAATCCTGGGGCACACAGGCGACCTGGGCCTACAGCCAGACCTGGGGCAAGCGAGCCGACGTGGGAACTGCAGCCATTCCCAGGGCACGCAGCCGAGCTGGGCGCTACAGCCAGTCCCGGGGCAGGCGAGCCGACCTGGGCACACAGGCAACCTGGGAACTGCAGGTCCTTTGGCTCACCGTGTCGTGCCGACTAGCAATCACCCCGTACACTAGCACCATCCGACACACTAGGAACAATTTACAATTTACCGAAGCACTTAACCTACAAACCTGCACGTCTTTGGTGTGTGGGGCAGGAGAGCGGACCTGGGCGCTACAGCCAGAACTGGAGCAAGCGAACCGACCTGGGACTGGCTGTAGTGCTCAGGTCACAAAACATGGGGGGGATTGTCCCCCACCTCTCAAAACATGGAGCCTCATCCCCCCGCAGGATCAGCTTATGGAAGACTGAACTAGCCTTACACTTCCCCTGCACTTAAAATGGTGGCTTGAGAAACTGCATAGAATAATTGTGACAGAAAGTTATATAGCACCATCTTGTGGGACAATGAGAGTACCTCTAGTGTCAAAATATGGGCCCTGTGATAGGGATTTTTTTTTGTATTACTTTGTTTAACTTTGTCCAAAACCAAAGTCCTCTTTTTCTCTGATTACCTTTTGGATCTGTGCACCTATTTAATACAAATTAGAAGCAGAAATGGACCACCTACTCAGTAAGATTGCAGGTAATTTGATTATCACCTGAACTCTGCAAAACATTCTACCATGGTTTAGTTTTTTTAGTTTAGAGATGCAGCTTTGAAACAGGCCCTACGGCCTACCTAGTACGCACCGACCAGTGATCCCCGCACATTAACACTGACCTACACACAATAGGGACAATTTACATTTATACCAAGCCAATTAAGCTACAAACCTGTATGTCTTTGGAGTGTGGGCGGAAACCGAAGATCTCGAAGAAAACTCCCACGGTCACGAGGAGAAGGTACAAACTCCATACAGGCAGCGCCCGTAGTCGGGATCGAATTAAGGTGTCTGGTGTAAGGCAGCAACTCTACTGCCGCGCCACCATGCCGCCCCAACATGGTAACATTTTATCTCCTTGGAATAATTTGCCTCACCTTGCCTCTTCAGGTTGGCCCTTCTGCTTCAGATTTTTTGTCAAAACCCCTCTGCTTTGCCACCTCCTTTTTCATCTTTATGACCCGGTTTAAACAATCATCTTCTTGTACCACCTCTTTGAAGCGTCTTGATCTGTGTTTTTCACCATTTAAAAGCGGCAGGCACAGGGCAATAAGGGTACAACACTAATGATACCCATCCCACATTGTTCCACAAATGCTTTAGGAAAGCTGTGGCCTAGTTCACTGCCAGAGTTTGCCAATGACACCACAGTTGTCATCTGGATCAAGAACAACGATGAGACAAAGTACAGGAAAAAGATCGAGAACCTTGTGCCTTGGTGTTAGGACAACAGTGTAGCCCTTAACATCAGCACGATGAATGAGTTGGTTGCTGACGAGGTAGCGACGGAGAAATTGGGAGGGCAGAATCAAGGATGTGTTCAAAGGCCGAGACAGAGTGCATGTGGAAAGGGTGTTCCAGTATTAGGAGATTCTAGGACCAGAGGGCACAGCCTCAGAATAGAATGACATACCTTTATAATGGATATGAGGAGAAATCTCTTTCGCTAGTCAATGGTGAATCTGTGGAATTCACTGTCACAGACGGAGGCCAAGTCTTTGGGTATTTTTAAAGCAAGCAGGCCCTTCAGCCTATTTGTCTATACCGATATACAAATACAAATTTGGCATTCTGTGCTAGTCCCATTTGACTGAATTTGGGACATATCCCTCTAAGCCCTTCCAATACATATATTCGTCCAAATATCCTATCAAAATCGCTATCAAAACATGGGGGGGACACAATTTCTTGGTAGCCACGCGCATGCACGCGCGCATGCACGCGCGCACACACAAACGCGCCATGGGCCCTGTGGACGATAACATCAGGAGCTGACCTGGTTGGTGTGGGGGCTGGGGGGAGGGATGAAAACTGAAAGAGGTGGGACAGTACAAATTTGGCAGGTAATAGATGGGCACAGGCATGGGGTGAATTTGATAAGGAGATGGTAGGAAATGGAGATAAAAGGAGAGGGTGTGCATCAGGAAATTGTGTTTGATTCCCTGTCATCCCTTAAAGTAGCAACAAATGACACTACTTTTATATTTCATACCTCTTGCCATAAAGGTCAACATTCATTAGCTTTCTTATTATTTGCTGTACCTATATGTTAACTGTTTCCTAACGTTAAATTCCTTTTGATTTAATGATGAATTAGGTTGGCACAGTGGCATAGCGGTAGAGTTGCTGCCTTACAGCGACAGAGACCCTGTTCTCTGGCGCTGTGGAGTTTGTACGTTCTCCCTGTGACCGCGACCCTATGATTTAAAAAAAAACAGATGCTGGAAATCTAGATCTAATTGTAATTGTAATTGTAATTAATTTATTAGCCAAGTATGTAAAAACATGCAAGGAATTTGATTTGCCATACAGTCATACCAAAAAAGCAACAAGACACACAACTGCATAAAAATTAACATAAACATCCACCACAGCATGCTGTGATGGAAGGCAATAACGTATTATCTTCCTCTCTCCTTTTCTCCTGCGATCGGGGAAGTCGAACCATCCACAGTCGGGATGATCGAAGCCCCTGCAGCCGGCGATCGAAGCTCCTGCGTCAGGGCGATTGAAGCTCCCGCGATCGGGGCAGTCGAAGCTCCTGCAGTTGGAGCTCCCGAAGTTGGTCCCAAACCAAGGGACCGCGAGCTCTATGATGTTAAGTCCGCAGGCTCCCGTTGTTGGAGCTCCTGAAGTCGATCCCCGGCAAAGGCACCGCCAGCTCCTCGATGTTAGGCCCGCAGTGCGGACGGAGATACGATACTGAAAAGTCACATCTCCATCGTGGAAAATTTCCCCCACATAATAAAAAACTAAAGATATACTAAAACATACATTTAACAACAAACTAAAAACAACAAAAGAAGAGAAGGGAGAGACAGACCGTTGGCAAGGCTGCCATCATACGGCGCCACCTGGTCTCCAACCCGAGCGCTTAAATCTGTTTATCTTGTCTATAGACTATGCTGACATGATGAGCATTTGTTGCATTTTTCATTCGTATCATTTCAGAATTAGCAGTTCTGGTGAAATACCATTAATCTACAACATGTATCATGTTTTTTTTCTTCTCAGGTGCTGCCTGACCTACTTAGAACTTCCAGCATTCTACACTATCACCCAGAGCCGGCCTTAGGAGGTGCGGGGCCCAATTGGGAACAATTTTGGTGAGCCCCAGGTTCCCAGCCAAGGTCTGAAAAATCATAGAAATATAAATAAAGTCTATTATAGACTTTATATCTCTATGGTAGAATGGAAAGTAATCAAAATGTGCGCTTAAAAAGTGCATGCGACTTAATGGACCAAACAGATCTAAGCTACATTTTAATATAAAATTTCATACATGTAAGCCTACAAGTAACAAACAAAATGTGTAGATCACCTCTGAAAAGTACATAGTTACAATATCACTTGTTTTAGTGACTGTAAAATGAAAACAAATAATAATTTAATTAATTAGATCCTGGAAAACCAATAACAATTGGTGAAAAACCAGTCCAGGCATTAGATTTTGGGCTTCAGCCCCATCCTAACTTAGTTGTGTGTGTGTGTTAGCTGTCTGTGCGTGATGTGTGTGTGTGTGTGGGAGGGAAGGACAGAAGAAAGGGAGTGAGCGAAGGAGAGGAGGGATAAGAGAGAGGAAGGAGGGAGGGAAGGAGAGAAGGGAGGGACGGAGGGAAGGAAAGGAGAGAAGAGGAGGGAGGGAGGGAAGAAATGAAGGGAGGGAGGGAAGGGAAGGAGAGAAGGGAGGGAGAGGGCCGGCGGCAGGAGCAGATGCCGAGGTCCGGGCGAACGGGTGTGAGCTGATGCCGATGTTTGTAAACGTTGCTCCAACTCCTGGCCCAGCCCTCTCTTTAGTGTCTCCCCGGGGAGAGAGAGGGGTGGAGCCAGGGCTGTGTCCATGAAGAGCGGCGACTAGAGGGGCGGGAGCACTGCCCCAGGACCGTGAGCGAACGACCCAACTCCCCCTCTCCCCCTTCTCCATTCCCCCTCACACCCCTCTACTCTCTCTCCATCCCTCTCTCCCCCCTCCACCCAGGGTACATCTACCTGAGCCGAGGGAAGATTACTCTAGCACGGAGCCCCCTTAGTCGCGGAGCCCCATTGGGAGCAATCGGTCCAATCGCTTTAAGGCCGGCCCTGCTATCACCAGCTTTCTCCACTTGTCTATTGTTTTCATTATTGTTAGGTTTCAGAGATTGTCCTGCAATCATTTGGAAAAGCAATTTCTTGATATGCAAAGTGAATTGAATGAACTAAAGCATGCTTTTGTGATGCCAAGGAACCTTAAAAAAAAAGATCATGGATATGGATGAGGATAGTTGCAGTCTTGCCTTTTGTACATATGCTAGGCTCAGAAATAAGAATTAATTGCTCTTATTGAAAATAAGAATGACTTCAGGGTTAAAATTCCTCATTGATTCAATGAAAGAGCAATTTGTTGCAATGTAGGGCATAGATTAATGCCTGCAAAGTGAATCTCTAACTGATTGCTGTCGGAAGGAACTGCTGATGCTGATTAACACCGAAGATGGACACAAAATGCTGGAGTAACTCAGCGGGATAGGCCGCATCTCTGGAAAAAGGAATGGGTGGCGTTTCGAGATTCTTCTTCGGACTGCTTGTTGCTCACATGTGGAAGATTAAATATGTTTTCCACATTGAAATGAGAAACCTATAAAGGAAGATAACCTCACTTCTAGATGACAGACCTATTTGTAGGAGTCTATCTGCTTGGGAAAAGCTGTATTTTATCCAATGGAATATGATGAATGTGAGACCAGCGAATTTTGGGGAAAAAGTGATGTTTATACATTTTAGAAAGGAAAGCGATTGAAGAGGTAACCATATAAACATGTGTCACAACATAAGCACAATAAATCAATATAAAATGTAAAACTGAGAAGCAACTGCAATTGGCAAATTTTTGGGCAACTATTGAAAACACATTGTGGTGAAAGCGATAGAGCTTTGAGACAACAGTTTATTTTCGTATTTCTTCAACCACCAAATCGTTGAGACATTAACACAAAATTCATACAGCTGGTTTATAAGCTGCCCAACCAAAATATGAGGTGCTGTTCCTCCAATTTGTGTTGAGCCTCACTCTGACAGTGGAAGAGGCTCAGGACAGAAAGTTCAGTATGGGAATGGGAGGGGGAGTTAAAGTGTTTGGCAACCAGATCAGGTAGGTCCAGGCGGACTGAGTGGATTTACCAAACCTAGACAGGGTCTGATGAGTGAGGTGCTGTAACCTTCACAACCACGGATAAATCAATGCTCGAAGGATTAAAGACATGGATTATCTTATAATTATTTTTTTGATTGTCAGATATTCCAAGAAAGAATACGTGCACATCAACATTTATTTTGAAGAAACACTCTATTACTTCATTCTTCCTTATTCGCTCATACAATTTTATGTGATGGATTGACTCCTCTCATATACATAGCCAACAGCAAATCTTTCCTATACTCTAGAGGGAGTAGAAATAAGAACAGAATATTCAACATTGGAAAGCACAGTGCAGGAACAGACCCACCGGCCAACCATATCCACGTTGAATATGATATAAAGTTGAACTAATCTCCTCTGCATGCATGTGATCCATTCAGGTGTCTATCCAAAAGTGTATTAAATGCCACTATCGCATCCGTATTCATCACCATCCCAGGCACCCACCCATGTCTATGAAAAAACCTTGCCCCATACTTAAAACCATAGAGTTAAGCTGCATGCAAACAGGCCCCTCGACCCAACTTGTCCGTGCCGACCAAGATCCTCCATCTAAGCTAATCCCATTTGCCTGCGTTTGGCCCATATCGCTTGAAATCTTTCCTATTCATTTATCTGTCCAAGTGTCTTAAATACTGTTACTGTACCTGCTTCAGCTTCCTCCTCTGGCAGCTTCTTCCACATACCCACCACCCTCTGAGTGAAAAAGTTCCTTTTAAATATTGCCCTCTTACCTTGGCTTACAGATACAGCCTGGAAAGAAGTCCTTCGGCCCACTGAGTCTGCACCAACCAGTGATCACCCATAGACAAGCTCTATCCTCCACACTAGGGACAATTTACAGAAGCCAATTAACCTACAAACTTGCGTGTCTTTGGAATGTGGGAGGAAACCAGTGCACCAGAGAAAACCGTACAGACAGCACCTGTAGTTAGGATTGGACCTGTGTTTTTGGTATCGTAAATGCACCACTGTAACACCTAAAGCCTATGTCCAGTTCTTGATTCTCCTACCTTGGGCAAAAGGCTGTGCATTCACTCTATTTATTCATGGTTTTATACCCCTCTCTAAGATCACCCTCAGCCTCCTGCATTCCAACGTATAGTCCTAGCCTACCCAACCTCTTCCTACACCTCAGCCCCTCTAGTCCTGACAACATCCTTGCATATATTCTCTGCACTCTTTCCAGCTTCATCCATTCTATAGCAAGGTAAATACAACTGAACAAAGTAACCCAAATGTGGCTTGTACAGTTGTAACAAAATATCCCAATTTATACACCCAATGTACTGACTGATGAAGGCCAATGTACCAATACCAATGTACCACCCTATCTGTGGGGCCATTTTCAGGGAACTATACACCTGCACTCCTAGATCCCTCTGCTCTACAACACTCCCCAGGCTCCTACCAATCTGTGTGACTGTCCTGCCCTGGTCTCTATGAACTTTGCCCCTCTCATCTTAAACTATGCCCTCAAGTCTTTGACATTTTCATTCTGGAAAAATGGTTCTGACTCTTGACCCTGTCTATGTCTCTGATCATTTTATATACTTCAGGTCTCCCTTCAGGCTCCAACGTTACAGAGGAATTAAACAAAGTTAATCGACCAACCCCTCCTTGTACCTTTTACCCCATGATTCTGGTCCCGCAACTCCATCCCCTTCCCCTCTGGTCCACCTCGCTGGCTCCCCTCCCCGGTGATATGTCCCTCTCCCCCATGGCTCGTCCCTCGTGTTTTCTCCAAACTCCTCTCCCCCCCCCCCCGCCCGCACGCCGGGCGCTGATGGCTGATGCTTCTCGGGAGCAATCAAGAAGGGAGAGGATTGGCAACCACGAGATCCTGGGGAGGGAGAGTGGGGGAAGAGTGGGGATAGAGGGAGAGGAGGGGAGTAGGGAAGGGAGAGGAGTTCTGGAGGGAGGGAGGGAGTGACTGAGGGTAGGGAAAAGGGGAGGTGAGGGAGGGATTGGCGGAGGGCAGGAGGAGAGGGAAAAGGAAAGTGGAGGAGGTGAGGAGAGAGAGTGGGGGAGGAGGACGAATAGAGGGAGAGGATGGAGGGAGGGGGAGGAGGATTGGGAGGTAGGGAGTGGGGAATAGTGGGGGAGGTGTGGAGGGATAGGGGGAGATGTGGAGTGGGGGATAGAGGGATAGGAGGGGGGTAGGGAGGGTAGAGGAGTTATGGAGGGAGGAATGACTGAGGGTAGGGGAAAGAAGAGGGAGAGAGAGGTGAGAAAGGGATTGGGGAGGGGAGGAGGAGAGGGGAAAGAAGAGGGAGGGCGAAGAGGAGGGGGAGAGAGTGCTAGGGATGAGGGGAAATGAGCTGCGCCTGTGCAGTTGGGGGCTGTGGGTGAGTGGTGGAATATTGCACTGGGGGACCAAGTCTCCTGTGTGACAGGGACCCAACAGGTCCCATTAGTCTAGTGCCTTACTAAAATCCATGCAGACAACATCACTGCCCTACCTTCATCGATCACCATTGTCACCGCCTCACATAACTCAATCAAGTTTATAAGTCATGTCCTGGCACAGTCAATGCAATTCTTACAGGTACTTCATTAACCCATTTTCTTCCAAATGAGAGTAAATCATATCCCAAAGAATTCTACAATAGACACAAAATGTTGGAGTATCTCAGCAGGACAGGCAGCATCTCTGGATAGAGGGAATGGGTGGAGATTCAGGTCAAGACCCTTTTTTAGACTCCTATCTCCTATTCCTTCTATCCAGAGATGCTGCCTGTCCCGCTGAGTTATTCCAGCATTTTATTATCTTTGGTTTAAACCAGAATCTGCAGTTCTTTCCTACACTACAGGTTAAAAATTCTAAATTGGGTAAGGACAACTTTGAAGGTATTAGACATGGACTCACTCAATTTGATTGGAGCAGGTTGTTTAAAGTAAAAGGAAAGTTTTTAAAAGTGTGCTGACCAGAGTCCAGGACATGCATTTTCATGTTAAAATGACGGGCAAGGCAGGTGAGAGTAAGGACACTCAGATGACAAGAGAAATTGAGGCTCTGGTCAAGAGTATGATAGAGGCATGGACAGGTAAAGGCAGCTGGGAACAAGTGTATCCCTGGAGAATTTCCGGGAACAAAGGAGCATGCTAAAAAAGGAATTCAGGAGGACAGAACAGAAGATAGCTCTGGCAGATAGCATTAAGGATAATCCCAAGAGATTTTATGAATATTTATAAAGCTCGAGAAATAAAGCATGAATTTTTCAGATATCATTTTGGACTCCATGGGATAAAACTCTACAAGAATATATAAAAATGTTCCCGTTCGCAAGTCATTTTTTCGAGTAGATGTGATCACACACAAACAAATAAATACACACACATGCACATACATACACATCCAAGATCAGAGTTTTATAGTTATAAGGATATAGACTAGACTAAGTGGGACCAGTTAGGTCCCAGCTTCACGCGGGAGGGCTGGTCCCCCAATGCAATATTCCACCTCCACCAATTCCTATATTGCTGGCCAGTGGGGGGGGGGGCTTTCTGTAGCGCATGGATGAGTGTTGTGAGCCGAAGGGACTGGTTTCCAGAGGGCTAGTATGGACATTGTTGGCCAAATGGAATCTTGGGCTGGCAGCTCAGTCACTGAGGTCTGGCAGGCTGGCAGCTCAGTAACTCAAGCCTGGCAGGCTGGCAGCTCAGAAACTGCCAGAAATTCTGCCGAAAACAGGTGACAGACTCTGTGAGAGAGAAGGGGGAGAGGGTGGACAATCAATTTTAGACATTTTCATCTTTTTTTAGATCGCAGCAATGAAGATCACAGAAATCCTATCCTTGCGTGGATCTCTGGAGCTCTAGTATGGGTGTTGTGGGCTGAAGGAATTGATTTCCAGAGGGCTAGTATGGACATTGTGGACTGAATGGATTCTTGGACTTGCAGTTCAGTGAGTCATGGCTGATGGGCTGGCAGTTCACTAAGTCACGGCTGGTGGGCTGACACTTCAGTCACTTACAGCTGGTGGGCTGGCAGTTCATTTGCTCATGGCTGGTGGGATGGCAGTCCAGTCCCTCATGGCAGGTGTGGTGGCAGTTCACTCAGTCACCCCTCCTCGCTTCACCCCCCCCCCACTCTGTTCCTTGCCATTTCCCCCCCCCCCCCCCCCCCCCCACGCATTCAGTCCATCTCCCCTCAACCTCCCCCCATACACTCTTAGTGGCTCTCCGACAGCACAGCTATTCCTGCCTATTAGGTACCCATTGTGATGAAAAACACGCAGGCATGGCAAGTGAAAAAACGAATGTGAATGACTCTTAAAATATAACAACAATTTAAATGTTAAAGATGATTTAAGTTCAGTTCTTTCGACTTATTAAAGTTTAAAATATGAATGGCTCTTAAAATATAACAACAATTTAAATGTTAAAGATGATTTATTAAGTTCAGTTATTTCTTGTTGTGTCTCTCGTTGTGTTCTGCTGCTCTCTGCCTCTTGGTGGCTCTTTGATGTTCATAAAAAAGAGACAATTTTAATATAGAGAGATTTAATATAGCAGTCAAATTTTAACAAAGAAAATCTGAGAATTTACCTCAAAAGTCATTATTGAGTGCAGGGCAATAAATCCAATGTCACAGCACTTGCAGCAGGGTGCAGGCAGTAAATCCAATGTCACAGCACTTCAAGCAGAGTGCTGGCACCAAATCCAATCTCACAGTACTTCAAGCAGAGTGCAGGCCAGCAAATCCAATCTCATAGCACTTCAAGCGGAATGCAGGCCAGCAAATCCAATCTTGCAGCACTTCAAGCGGAGTGCGGGCCAGCAATCCAATGTCACAGCACTCGAAGCAGAGTGCAGGCAGCAGATCCAATGTCACAGCACTTCAAACAGAGTGCAGGCAGCAAATCCAATGTCACAGCAATTCAAGCAGAGTGCAGGCAGCAAATCCAATGTCACAGCAATTCAAGCAGAGTGCAGGCAGCAAATCCAATGTCACAGTACTTCAAGCAGAGTGCAAGCAGCAAATCCAATGTCATAGCACTTCAAGCAAAGTGCAGGCAGCAAATCCAATGTCACACTCACACACACAGACTCATACACATACACAGACTCACACACCTACACACCCTCCACCTCACACACACATACACTCACCCACATACACTCACACACACAGACTTACACACATACACAAACTCACACATACACTCACACACACACATACACTCACACACATACACTCATACACACTTACACTCACACACACTCACACACACTCACACACACTCACACTCACACACTCACACTCACACACACTCACACTCACACACACACTCACACTCACACACACTCACACTCACACACAGACACTCACGCAGACACTCAAAGGCACTCACACACAGACATTCGCACTCACATACACTCACAAACACAGACACACACACAAACACACACACAAATACACACAAACACAATCTCACACACACACACACACACACATACATTCACACACACACAGACACTCACACACACACATACATTCACACACGCACAGACACTCACACAGACACTCACAGGCACTCACACACACACACAGACAATCGCACGCACATACACTCACAAACACAGACACTCACATACACTCACACAAGCACAGACACTCACACACAGACAGACACTCATCCACACAGAGACACACACACACAGACACTCACACACACACACATACACTCGCACACACTGACTCACACACCATATATACGGCAGTGAACGTTCTTGACTTTACTCACACGGCTCAGCGCGGCTCTCCACTTTGGGGCCTCCGCAGTTAGCAGCACCTCCACAATCAGCGTGCCTCTGCACTCACCAAAAATTACACAATCAGCCCGACCTGAACCAAACACTGTCGTACCTAATAAAGCATTGCAGTTTCAAGTACAGACAGGGCAGCAGGCCAAACAACTCATTTCATTTTCATTAAGGGCTAACAAATCATTTATTCAAGCACATTGCAGACTCACAGTTCAGTTGATTCCCAGCTTTGAATGAGAGTCGTGGCCTCTCCCTCGCCATCTTCCAGAGAGACTGTCACAGCCAGGCATCCAGGGTTTTATAGACCTGCCCCCCCCTTCCCCGGAAGGGGCGTTACCTTCATCGCGGTGATTGACAGGCGAGAGGATCTCAAGGTTTTTTAAATACTCATAATTCTTTTATTTTTCATCGATGGGAAAAAGCCTCGAGGCCTGATCAGCGGAGGAGGACTGTGAGTAAGATGGCCAAAAAATCAAAGCAATATATGGTAACGTTTATTCTAAAATCAATATACAGCGCAGTCAGTAACTGGTCAAGATGAGACTTTTAATTATGTAGATATAGTATATTTAAAAATAACATAATATGGAAAAACTGAAATAATTTTTTTTTTTAAGCTGGAATTAGTGGCGATTGTGATAAATTGTAAACTGAAAATAATCACTCACCACTGTAATGCCACATGAGAGTCATCAACACCATGTGCCAAACAGATTCTGATCCAATAAATAAATAGCTAATATCATCATATAGTTCTGAAGATTGACTCAGTATGAAAAAGGGAACATGGCACAGCGGCACAGCGGCACAGTGGTGCAGCGGTAGGGCTGCTGGCTCACAGTGCCAGATATCCGGGTTCATTCCTGACTACAGGTGGCTACAGGCAGCAAATCCAATGTCACAGCACTTCAAGCAGAATATATGCAGCAAATCCAATGTTCACAGCACTTCAAGCAGAGCAGCAAATCCAAACTCACAGCACTTCAAGCAGAGTGCAGGCAGCAAACCCAATTTCAAAGCATTTCAAGCAGTGTGGACCAGCAAATTCACACACACACACACCTACACACCCTCCACCTCACACACACATACACTCACACACACAGACTCACACACAGACTCACACACATGCACAGACTCACACAGACACACACACACACACTCACACACACACTCACACACCCACACTCACACACACACACACTCACACACACACAAACACTCACACACACACTCACACACACACACACACACACAGTCACACACACAGACACTCACGCAGACACTCAAAGGCACTCACACACAGACATTCACACTCACATACACTCACAAACACAGACACACACACAAATACACACACAAACACACACACAAATACACACACAAACACACAATCACACAGACACTTACACACACACATACATTCACACACACAGACACTCACACACACACAGACACTCACACTCACATACACTCACAAACACAGACGCTCACAGACACGCACAGACACACACACACAGGGAGACACTCATTCACACACACACACACACAGAGACACACACACACACACAGACACTCTCACACAAAGACACTCACACAGACACACACACACTCACAAACGCTCACACAGACACTCACACAGACACTCACACAGACACTCACACACACAGACACTCACACATACACATACACTCACATACACACTCACAAACGCATACACTCACACACACTGACTCACACACCATATATACGGCAGTAAACTTTCTTGACTTTACTCACACGGCTCAGCGCGGCTCTCCACTTTGGGGCCTCCGCAGTTAGCAGCACCTCCACAATCAGTGCACCTCTGCACTCACCGAAAATTACGCAATCAGCCCGACCTGTCCACTAAGCGGAAGTAACGAATTGAGCGGGACTTTTGAACCAAACACTGTTGTACCTAATAAAGCATTGCAGTTTCAAGTACAGGCAGGGCAGCAGGCCAAACAACTCATTTAATTTTCATTAAGGGCTAACAAATCATTTATTCAAGTACATTGCAGACTCACAGTTCTGTTGATTCCCAGCTTTGAATGAGAGTCGTGGCCTCTCCCTCGCTATCTTCCACAGAGACTGATTTATGGTCAGGCATCTATGGTGTTATAGTCCTGCCCCCCCCCCCTCCCCCCCGGAAGGGGCATTACCTTCATCGGGGTGATTGACAGGAGAGAGGATCTCAAGGTTTTTTAAATAGACATAACTCTTTTATTTTTCATCGATGAGAAAAAGATTCAGGGCCTGATCAGCAGAGGACTGTGAGTAAGATGGCCAAAAATCATAGCAATATATGGTAGCGTTTATTCTAAAATCAATATACAGCACAGACAGGGTCAAGATGAGACTTTTAATTATATAGATATAGTATATTTAAAAATAACATAATTTGGAAAAACTGAAATTAAAAAATTTAAAAATCTGGAAGTACTTAGTGATTGTGATAAATTGCAAACTGAAAATTATCACTCACCACTGTAATGCCACATGAGAGTCATCAACACCATATGTTAAACAGATTCTGAATCAATAAATAAATAGCTAATATCATCATATAGTTCTGAAGACTTGACTCGGTATGAAAAAGGGAACATGGCACAGCGGCACAGTGGTGCAGCGGTAGAGCTGCTGGCTCACAGTGCCAGATATCCGGGTTCAATCCTGACTACAGGTGTTTTCTGTGCCGGGTTTGTATGTTCTCCCTGTGATTGTGTGCTTTTTTCTCCGGGTGCTCCTGTTTCCGCCCACATTGCAAAGATGTGCAGGTTTGCAAAAGTGGAATAATATGAAATGAGTGTGGAAATTTATGGACTCAGTGGGCTGAAAGGCCTAATTTCTGCGCTACACCTCTAAAACTAAGACCTGATCCGAAATGTCGCCTTCACAGATGCCATCTGACCTGCTAAGTTCCTCCACCACTTTGTGTTTCACTCATGAGTCCAGCATCTACAGATCCTTATGTCTCAACATCTATATATTACTAAAACTCTCATCTTGTTTGTTTGTTTGTTTGTTTGTGTGTATGTATGCATCTATATATGTGTTTTCCCGAAACTCCGCCAAAACGGTACACGATAGTGCTACAGTTTTTGGCCCACCTTACTCACCATTGTCCTGCGATGTAAATGAAACAAGTTTCGTCCAGATTGATGGTATATTTTACAAGTTATCGACATTTAAAACTTAAATTAACTTAAAACAGTGCCCCCACTTGCTGGCTGCGCCTGCGCAGTTGGGGGAGGCCCGTTGGCCATGTCACAATTGACAAAGGCGCCGGTGACGCTGCAGTGACGCCAAATGACGGCGTCTCCCCACGCGTGCGCAGTGGGCCATGGTATCCGCTTTTTCAGATCGCCATTTTTTCTCCCTTTCACCTGTACTTGCCTACTCTCACAACTGGGACCAAATGGCTCCACGGGTAAGTTCAACTTTACAAATGCCTCCACGGGTCCTCTCTTCGCGTTATTAAATTTAACTTCATTTCTGCCATCAATAGCTCAACTTTAAACACGGAAGTCATGCCTTTGCAGTGCGGGTCCATCAGTTGCACATGCGCATTTTGGTGAAATATTGCGTTGGGGGAATGGGACCCGTGTGACAGGGAGCCAATGGGTCCACTGGCCATCTAGTATATAGTCCTAAAGCTTTCAGCTTTAAAAAAATGTGGTTTCATGTTGCAGCTTTATAAAACTTTGGCAAGGAGTATTGTGTGCTGTTCTGGTCACCCCATTAGAAAATATATGGAGGTTTTGTAAAGGGTGCAGAAGAGGCATAGGTAGAGTAGATAGTCCAAATCTTTTTCCTAGGATGGAAATATTAAATACTATAATGCTCAAAGGACATTAAGTGCTGGAGTAACTTAGTGGGTCAGGCAACCTCTCTGGAGAATATGGATAGGTGATTCCACAAAATTCTGGAATAACTCAGTGGGACTGGAGCATCTCTGGAGGGAAGGAATGGGTGGCGTTTTTGGGTCGAGACCCTTCTTCAGACTCAACCCAAAACATCTCGACCCAAAACATCACCCATTCCTTCTCTCCAGAGATGCTGTCTGTCCCGCTGAGTTACTCCAGCATTTTGTGTCTCTGTTCGATTTAAACCAGCATCTGCAGTTCTTTCCTACACATGGTGCTGTTTTGGGTCGAGACTCTTCTTTCCACTCTGCGCTGTCAGTTGGGAATAAAAAAAAGTCTGGAGAGGTAGAAGGCTGGCAAGGGAGGTCTGGGGGGAGGGAGAATGTAGGAGATGGGAGAAGGGATCATCACTGAGAGGCAGGGTTCCTCCCCATAGAAAAGGCACAGAGACAGAGGCAACGGAAGAAGAGCTCTACATGAGGGCGGGCCAGGAACCCATTGAGGTGGGGGTGGAGGGGTCCAAAGGTTAGGCCTCTATCGAGGACAGACCATTCTGTATTGCAAAGAGGGACGTCTGGGCGATGGTACAAACACAATGGGTGAGATCTGATGGCATGGGGATGGAGGGAGGCTAGGCTGTGGGGAGACTTTGGAGATTATTGCATCACCATATCCCAGATTTCGTACTTAATACTACATGACCTTGTTTGGGATTTTCCCATCTGCAATATTTTGAGATCTACCTGTCATGACCCCTCAGAATATGCTGCAACAGGTTCACCCCTGCTAAAAGCCGAAGATCATGGACCTAATTTCTTTAGCTGCTCCAAATAGGACAACCCTCTCACCCCTGCAATTATTCAGGTGAATCTCTTTTCAATTGCAGCCACACATCTTTTCTTAAATTGGGTGATCAAATTTGTACTCAATGCCCCAGGTGTTACCTCAGTAAAATCCTTTGCTATAATTGTAACTATGCCTCCCTATTTCTAAATTCAATCCCTCTGACAATAAAGGACAATGTGCCATTCCTCTTTCTAACTAAGTTATTTGTACTTTGCTCTTCAGACTTTAGAGATACTGCGCGGAAACAGGCCCTTCGGCCCATCGAGCCCGCCAACCAGTGATCACCCCTTACATTAACAGACACATACTGGCTTTTACAACAGCTTACCGATGCCAATTAACCTGTGAAGTGTGGGAGGAAACCGGAGTACCCGAAAAACCCCACGTGGTTACAGGGAGAAGTATAGACGGCACCGGCAGTCAGGATCGAACCCGGGTCTCTGGCAATATAAGGCAGCAACTCTGCCGCTGCTCATCCGCGACCTTTCCCTATTTAGATAACATTCTACCTTTATCTTCCTCCTGCTGCAGTGCATCACACTTTCCTACTTGAACCTATACTGTATTGGCCATTTTTTGCACAAATAACTATTCTCAGTTTTCGCAATTTTCTCTTCACACATTTGTAACTTTTTACAATCATTTTTCCTGGTTCCTTGAAGCTTGATCTCAATCCCTCTTTGTGAGTGTGTTATTTTTTTTCGTTCGCTGTGTATCTTACCCAGACACGGATAACTGATTCCCAGTTGGTTCCTCGACTTAACGGTCAGTGAAACCAAATGCTGCGACCTTACCATTAGAAATGCGGGGATTCTCCATTATGTACAAAAAAATCTTCCTCCATTATATTACTGTTAATTTGATTTGATACATCTAAATGCAGATTGAACTTACCCAAGTTTATAGGTGCAATATTTTTACATTAACTTCTAATTTTCTGTTTAAGGGCGGCATGATGGCACAGCGATAGAGTTGCTGACTTAATCGCTTACAGCGCCAGAGACCCAGGTTCAATCCTGACTACGGGTGCTGTCTGTACAGAGTTTGTACATTCTCCCCGTGACCCGTGTGTTTTTTTTTCTGAGAACTTCGGTTTACTCCCACACTCCAAAGACTTATAGGTTAATTGGCTTGGTATAAATGTAAAAAATGTCCCGAAGAGCCTATTTCCGAGCTGTATAACTAAACAAAATTGATGACTCTTCTAGGCAATTCCCGCAAACATATTCTTCTCTTTGGTGTATTTTAGCACTTCCTACTTTCTACGCACTTTGTATCTTAGTTCTCCCCATACATGTCCCTCGTTGTCACAAAATTGCAATTGTGTATTTCTAAATCCTTTCATAGCAACATAGAAACATAGCAAATAGGTGCAGGTGTAGGCCATTCGACCCTTCGAGCCTGCACCGCCATTCAATATGATCATGGCTGATCATCCAACTCAGTATCCTGTACCTGCCTTCTCTCCACACCCCCCGATCCCTTTAGCCACATCTAACTACCTCTTAAATATAGCCAATGAACTGACCTCAACTACCTTCTGTGGCAGAGAATTCCAGAGACTCACCACACTCTGTGTGAAAAATGTCTTCCTCATCTCGGTCCTAAAGGAATTCCCTCTTATCCTTAAACTGTGACCCCTTGTTCTGGACGTCCCCAACATCGTGAACAATCTTCCTGCATCTAGCCTGTCCAACCCCTTACGAATTTTGTAAGTTTCTTTCAGATCCCCCCTCAAACTTCTAAATTCTAATGAGTACAAGCCGAGTCTATCCAGTCTTTCCTCATTTGAAAGTCCTGACATCCCAGGAATCAGTCTGGTGAACCTTCTTTGTATCCCCTCTATGGCAAGAATGTCTTTCCTCAGATTTGGAGACCAAAACTGTACGCAATACTCCAGGTGTGGTCTCACCAAACCCTGTACAACTGCAGTAGAACCTCCCTGCTCCTATACTCAAATCCTTTTGCTATGAATGCTAACATACTATTCGCTTTCTTCACTGCCTGCTGCACCTGCATGCCTACTTTCAATGACTGGTGTACCATGACACCCAGGTCTCGTTGCATCCCCCCTTTTCCTAATCGGCCACCATTCAGATAATAGTCTAGTTTCCTGTTTTTGCCACCAAAGTGGATAACTTCACATATATCCACATTATACTGCATCTGCCATGCATTTGCCCACTCACCCAGCCTATCCAAGTCACCTTGCAGCCTCCTGGCATCCTCCTCACACCTAACACTGCTCCCCTGCTTCATGTCATCCGCAAACTTGGAGATGTTGCATTCAATTCCCTCGTCCAAATCATTAATATATATTGTAAATAGCTGGGGTCCCAGCACTGAGCCTTGCGATACCCCACTAGTCACTGCCTGCCATTCTGAAAAGGACCCGTTTACTCCTACCCTTTCCTTCCTGTCTGCCAGCCAATTCTCTATCCACATCAATACCCCTAAAGAACCCCTAATACCGTGTGCTTTAGGTTTGTATACTAATCTCTTATGTGGGACCTTGTCGAAAGCCTTTTGAAAGTCCAGATATAACACATTCACTGCTTCTCCCTTATCCACTCTACTAGTTACATCCTCAAAAAATTCTATAAGATTCGTCAGACATGATTTACCTTTCGTAAATCCATGCTGACTTTGTCCAATGATTTCACCACTTTCCAAATGTGCTGCTATCCCATCTTTAATAACTGACTCTAGCAGTTTCCCCACTACCGATGTTAGACTAACTGGTCTGTAATTCCCCATTTTCTCTCTCCCTCCTTTTTAAAAAGTGTGGTTACATTAGCTACCCTCCAATCCTCAGGAACTAATCCAGAATCTAAAGAGTTTTGAAAAATTATCACTTATGCATCCACTATTTCTGTGGCTACTTCCTTGAGTAGTCTGGGATGCAGCCTATCTGGCCCTGGGGATTTATCGGCCTTTAATCCATTCAATTTACCCAACAACACTTCCCAGCTAACGTGGATTTCACTCAGTTCCTCCAACTTATTTGACCCCCGGCCCCCTGCTATTTCCAGCAAATTATTTATGTCTTCCTTAGTGCAGACAGAACCAAAGTAGTTATTCAATTGGTCTGCCATGTCCTTGTTCCCCATGATCAATTCACCTGTTTCTGACTGCAAGGGGCCTACATTTGTTTTAACTAATCTTTTTCTCTTCACATATGTATAAAAACTTTTGCAGTCAGTTTTTATGTTCCCTGCCAGTTTTCTTTCATAATCTATTTTCCCTTTCCTAATTAAGCCCTTTGTCCTCCTCTGCTGGACCCTGAATTTCTCCCAGTCCTCTGGTAGGTTGCTTTTTCTGGCTATTTTGTATGCTTCATCTTTTGTTTTGATACTATCCCTGATTTCCCTTGTTATCCATGGATACGCTATCTTTCCTGATTTATTATTTTGCCAAACTGGGATGAACAATTGTTGTAGTTCATCCATGCAGTCTTTAAATGCCTTCCATTGCACATCCACTGTCAACCCTTTAAGAATCATTTGCCAGTCTATCTTGGCCAATTCAAGTCTCATACCTTCAAAGTTACCTTTCTTTAAGTTCAGAACCCTTGTTTCTGAATTAATTATATCACTCTCCATCCTAATGAAGAACTCAACCATATTATGGTCACTCTTGCCCAAGGGGCCACGCACAACAAGACTGCTAACTAACCCTTCTTCATTACTCAATACCCAGTCTAGAATAGCCTGCTCTCTCGTTGGTTCCTCTACATGTTGGTTTAGAAAACTATCCTGCATACATTCCAAGAAATCCTCTTCCTCAGCACCCCTGCCAATTTGATTCACCCAATCTATATGTAGATTGAAGTCACCCATTATAACTGTTTTACCTTTGTTGCACCCATTTCTAATTTCCTGTTTGATGCCATCCCCAACTCCACTACTACTGTTAGGTGGCCTGTACACAACTCCCACTAGCATTTTCTGCCCATTAGTGTTTCGCAGCTCTACCCATATCGATTCCACATCCTCCAAGCTAATGTCCTTCCTTTCTATTTCGTTAATCTCCTCTCCAGCCAGCAATGCTACCCCACCTCCTTTACCTTTCTGTCTATCCCTCCTGAATATTGAATATCCCTGGGTGTTCAGCTCCCAGCCTTGGTCACCCTGGAGCCATGTCTCCTGATCCCAACTTTATCATAGTCGTTAATAGCTATCTGCACCTTCAACTCGTCCACCTTATTACCAATGCTCCTCGCATTGAGACACAACGCCTTCAGGCTTGTTTTCACAGCACTGTTACTCCTTATTCAATTATGATGAAAAGTGGCCCTTTTTGATTTTTGCCCTGGATTTGTCTGCCTGCCACTTTTACTTTTCACCTCGCTACCAATTGCTTCTACCCTCATTTTATCTCCGTAGGATATATGCGTAGGAAAGAACTGCAGATGCTGGTTTAAATCGAAGGTGGACACAAAATGCTGGAGTAACTCAGCGGGACAGACAACTTCTCTGGCGAGAAGGAATGGGTGACGTTTGGGAATCAGACCCTTCTTCAGACTTTCGTGCGTTTTGTTATTAAAAAGTCGCCAGTTAGCGCCGGTTTGTTTGTGAAATATTTAATGAAACGACGAATAAAGTCCAATTATAACAACCCCCAGTCAAGAGATGGCATATCTTGCCGCCCGGCTCGGTCTCTCGTGTTGGGTCGTTGAAATGAGATGTCTCATCCAACGAAGTTGCTCGCATTGACGCTTTAATCCGCATTAAAATGGGATCTCAGTGTTTTATTAATCTCAGCAACAAAGCTCCACCTTCCCTATTAGTTTTGCTAGTAACCTACAATAATCCCCTTTTAAATCCAAACGCATCTTATATTGGGGGTTACAAACAAGGTTGTATGGGATTGCATAATACAACAGAATAATCGGCGTTAATACAATGCATATAACTTGCTTTGACAACTATTATACTTCTCAGTAATTAATGATTCAGAAGTTCAGTCATTCTGCAACTGAAGATTTGAAAAAAAAATCAATTAACCGCTGGACGAGAAAAAACAACATTGAATGGCGCGATAATTTATTCTATAAACTCCCGGAGGTGTAATGTTTCTCGTCCAATCTTTGAAATACGATCGCTGCAAATTGAAATTAATGACACTGTTCTAAGCAATTAACCGTTGCAATCTATGGTAATGCAGCGCATAAACAGGTATGCACGCATTCACACGCATTTTTATCGTTTGAAATCTAAACGCACTTCCGTGAACGCCGTTTAAAGTTCCCATCTGCAACCCATAATGCATTTTAATTAACTAATACAACATTAATACTCCGTAAAATGTTGATAGGCGTGTTTTGTTAACGGCTAACCCACTGCAAAGGAAACAATACTAATTCCTTAGAATCATGCGGCAATTTGACTGAAAAGTTAAAATAGAAAATAACCTTTAAATAACTCCCCTTTTAGGGTAGGGTACGTTAGGTGCTATATTCACTGTTACAATTCGTGCATTTGCATAATTCATAAACAAAATACCGTAAATGCTGTCTAAAAAAGAAAATTCTACCACACCTCGGTTTTCTTTCATTTCTGTTAATCGGGCATTGATTACAAAAAATGTTAGGTCAATGGCAATAAACCAAAACTATGAGCAATTGCTGAAACACTCCAGTTGAAATGGAGAATGAAAACCAAGAATGCACGCAAAGTATACCCATCCTCCGAGAAACCCTTGCTTGTATATATCCATTCAGGTTTCATGAAAGAAAATATTTTTACATATGGAACCAGTTAAATGTCAATCAGCTGTGTTTCTGTGCTGTTCAAGTCATGTTATACCTGCCTCATCTTTTATTTTGTCTTTCGAAACACCGCTTGTTAAATTTGCCAGTGAAAACAGAATTACAATTTTACTGCGGCAACGATGAAATGTTAATATTGGTAAGATGAATATCAGTGGTGAATTGTAGCAATTTAAATGCCTGTACCGGAGCTAAAGAAATCCCGCTGGTGAAATCCTAATGTTTGAGAAATTCCAGTAAAAATATATGCTACTTATTCGTTATAAATATTGTGGTGAATTAAATGAATTTGAAGTAATTTTCTAAGGCTGAGTAATATTGCTTTGGCAAACGAGACTTTGGCTTTGAAATAACTTACTCTGCGATATATATATCTTGCAGAATAAGTTAATTCGAAACCAACGATTCGTTTGCAATATTACAATATTATATATGTAAAATATGTATATTTATGTAATATGTCAAATATGTATGTTTAACATATATATCTATATATATGCATATTAAACATATTACATAAATATACATATTTTACATATTGATTTAATAATATCGCATTTGGAATGTAGGACTGATTTGTTCGGGTAAATGTACACTCCGTATCCACGCATATTTAGAATCACGGATCAAGAATCGGGCATTCAGTAGTTAAAATATTTTTTCGGATGTCATTCAATTAACTTTCCCATTTAAATGGTGTAAGTGTACGAATATTTGTTTAGTCCTGTGTACATCTATCTGGTTATTGGAGGTTGAATTTACTTTGTCAAGCAAGCTCATTCCACATTACTGTGTAGGGAGCAACTGCAGATACTGAATTAAACCGAAAATAGACACAAAATGCTGGAGTAACTCAGCTGGAGTAAGGAAGCATCTCTGGACAAAAAGGAGTAGGTGACGTTACGGGTCGATACCCTTCTTCAGACTGAGAGTCAGGAGAAAAGGAAACGATAGATATTTTAATTCCACATTATTGTCGGTGTTCATGAGAAGGGAACCCAGAAAGGGAGTTCGTGTCCGAATCTAGAACCTGGTGATATCTGAATGCGCAACCTCAGTCAGATTCAAGTTAAATGTATCCCACATTTTTAAAATTACTGAATATTTTCAAAAAACGATGTCGTATCGATTATTATTAAAATTACATTTTATTTTCCACTGGTCCTGTGGGTAATAACTACCAGTGTTTGAGATATGTCCAGATATTTTGTCTTGGCGTGCTTTCATTTAAAAATATTTTTCGTGAGATTACCCAGTAATGAGTTCTCAATATGTCTTTACAATGATGGAAGATTATTCTTTAGCCGACAGATAAAATCAAATTTAAAACAAAACACTCCCAGCGATTGGAGGTTTGTCCGGAAAGGGGTAGTAACCTGGACGGAGAGGCTGTTTTTAAAGCCACCATCTGTGGGTGCTGAGCAGTTGGACTGTGATCTACCCGCTGACCTCGTCAAATTCGCCTGTCAGCACTGAGCTAATTATTTTAAGGAGTCGGTCGCTGGTGTATGGGGAGCGCATTTGCGGCCTCAGATTAGACATAAAGGTTGAAAATCTCCAGCACTGTAAATACTCTGCCATGCCAAATGATTTGATGTCCATATGGAAAGGATTCCCGTGTCCTTGTTCAACTTACAGCGAGTCGGAGACACGAGAAACAGCAGATGCTGGAATCATATGCAAAACACAAAGTGCTGGAGGAACAGGCAGAATATGTGGAGGGAATAGACATGATATTTGAAGAATGGTACCGAACCGAAACATCTTACTATCTACCCGCTGAGTTACTCCAGTTTTTTTTGTGTCTATCTTCGGTCTGAACCCGCATCTGCAGTTCCTTCCCACACAAGGGAAAGAATGTTCAGTTTCATCCCTACTATCTATCTCATTGGTGACCCTCAGACTATCATTGACTGGACTTTGTTGGCTTTACCTGCACTAAACGTTATTCGCCTTATCATGTATCTATCTATATACACTGCAAATGGTTCGATTGTAATCATGTATTGTCTTTCTGCTGACTGGATAGCACGCAACAAAAGCTTTCCACTGGTCCTCGGTACACGTGACAATGCACTAAACTAAACTGAACATCCTTTCCCTTGTGGGTACACAAAAAGCTGGAGAAACTCAGCGGGTGCAGCAGCATCTAAGGAGCGAAGGAGATAGGCGACGTTTCGGGTCGAGACCCTTCTTCAGACCTTTCCCTTGTGTAAGCAGGAACCGAAGATAGAGATAAAAAAGCTGGAGCAACTCAGCGGGTCAGACAGCATCTCAATAGAAAAGAAATAGGTGACGTTTCGGGTCGAGGCCCTTCTTCAGACTATTTTCACTTCACAGGTGCTGCCTGAGCCGCAGAGCTCCTCCAGCACATTGTGCTTGCCACAGTGAGTCGCGCGGTACTAGAAAGAGAAATCATTTGCGGACTCGGATCCTCCAGTTGACAGAAACTGCAGAACAAATGCCATGCATCTCCAGTGGTAAACATCTCAGCATTCCGATTCTATGTTCACGCAAGCTTAAGAAACGAGGCAAATGCACGAGATCAGACGTGGTATGTTTCTAGTTCAATGGATATTTAATAAAAATGTATTAAAAGCCTAGTAGAAATCCATGTGGGCATGACACGCATCTGCATGTGTGCATACACAGTCAAATACACGGATATACACATATACATTATGGATATACAGATATAGATGTAGCTATCAATGCTAATACATATTTGCATGCACGCAAATGATTGTACATTTAAATTGTCTTTGGATGGAAGGAATGGGTGACGTTTCGGGAGGAGACCCTTCTTCCCTGAAGTTTGAACGGACCCGAAACGTCACCTATTCATACTATCCAGAGATGTTGCCTGTCCCGCTAAGCTACTCCAGCTTTTTGTGTCTATCTTCAGTATAAACCAGCATCTGCAGTTCCTTCCTGCACATTTAAATACATTGGTATATAAATGGAATCCCGTCACAGGCATTAGATCATTTCCCTTCTAAGATGGGTTATTTGCCAATGTTGAGCGAATCTTGTTACACGACTAATACAACACGATAGTGATATGCACATGCTCACATCCACATACCGTACCTACACACGGGCAGGTATGGCTGCAAACGATTATCTTCCAGCCCCGCCAGTGGAAAGAACGCTCTTCTCTGGTAACAATTAGTGATGAGGGGAGCTCCACTCGTTCTCGTCTGTGCTAGTATTACTGGTTAGGCTGTAACAGGCGGCGAGCTCTCGCCCTCCAGAAACACATAGAAGGCGAGCAGTGAAGGAACGCTCGTTTGCCTAGAGGTGCTGTCGGGAGCGCCGCATCCGGTCACAGCTGTCCGCTGGTTGGAATGGGATTGAGTCTGGGGCTCGGAGCAAACCTCACCGGTCTCCCAGTTCCACTCGCCCGTCCTGTTCCCGGCGGATTTCTCCAATTGCCCTCAACATTGGAGCTGGCGCGTTCCCGCCTGTATTGGATGCTGACGGCCCGATGGCTCTCAGTTCCAGGGCCCACGCTTTCTCTGTGGAATCTCTCGTGGGGAATTCCCTGAAGAGAACAAACGAAGACACTGGAAATGGGCAGCTGAGAGACGGACTCAACGCCGCGCGGAATCAGCCTGGGCGCCCCAAGTTCGAAGAACACGAGCAATCTGGTTAGTCCGCTTAGACCATGCTTATTGATCTAGATGCAACGCTGGTGGTACACAAGACTAGAACAACAGAGAGATCTCCCTCCACTCACAATTCTACGGTGTTAGATTAAACCTGCAAAAATACTGTCATTCTAACTCGGGAATAATAATCAATTTCGTTTAGATATATTACAATTACGGTCCTGGACGTGCTTTAGTTTTGCAGTTGACGCTCTATTTCTAAAAGAATATGTGTTATGCTGCAAGTCCTTAACATCGGGTTGAATCGACCTCCCTAGGATTTTATTTTGCGCTTTTTTTGAAGATTTAGTTTAGTTTAGTTTTTAGATACAGTTTAGTTTATTTTAGTTTAGAGAAGATTGGTGTTTTCCTTCTGGAAATTGGAGTATAAAAGTGTCAAATTAAAAAGTGTAAAATTACAAAGTGTAAAATCTTAACCTTCAGTATAAAATAGGTCAACCGATGCAAAGCAACAATGACGCACATGATAGCGGATTCATAAAGGAGTGATGACAATGTAAGTGTCTCCGTTATTGGCTGTGAGAGTACATTTCAAACTAAGGAAAACTTTTTTTTGCTGAATCAACACTCCATTTACGTTACGTTCGCTAAGCTGTGTTTGAGTTGAAGATTAAAACTCGCCCAAATTGTTACTTGTGAGAGAGAGGGGTGAAGGGAATGTGTGTGTGTGTGTGAGAGAGAGAGAGAGAGAGAGAGAGTGGGAGAGTGGGAGAGGGATGGGGAGGAGAGAGGGAAAGAGAGGGAGGGAGAGAGAGTTGGAGAGAGGGGGATGGGGAAGAGAGGGAGAGGGAGAGGAGAGACGGAGAGACCGTGTCGTTGATGTCAGGCCTCGGAGAAGTTACTGTAACCGCGGGTGAGGCGGCAGGGTTGGAAGTTCATTGATGCAATTTGATCAGAATGTTGTTTTTGGTGTTCTGTATGTGATTATTTACTGGAACCCACAGCAGAAGGGGACAAAATCCACAGTACTCCGTCTCCCAGATCGCTCGGCGGAGACTCGGATGATCTACAGGTGGAACTACAAGGGGCGGATCTTTGGAAGAGATTTCATGAGATCGGAACCGAGATGATCATCACAAAAGCTGGCAGGTGAGGGGCCGAGAGACCGAGCGTACACACATTGGAGCCATCACGCTGCATCCCACGTCCAAACATCTCATTACCATCATATTCTCTGGGATATCCTTTCCTCCGTGCGTAACGAAAACAATAATTTGTCGATGTTTTACAGTTTACAACCCAGAGGTATGAATATTGATTTCTCTAACTTCAAGTAACCCTTCCTTTCCATCTCTCTCCATCCCTCACCCCTCCCTGTTGTCCAACCAGTCTGACTGTCCCCCCGATTAAATGTTACATTGTATGCCTCGTTGTCACATTCTCCAAGCCAACAGTGATCTATTCTACATTTTCCTTGAACTAAATCTCCTTTGATATCTCGTTTTCACACCTTACCCTTCTATATATTTTTGGCTCCCTCTCCCCTGACTCTCAGTCTGATGAAGGGCCTCGATCCAAAACGTCACCCATTCCTTCTATCCAGCGAGCTGCCTGTCCCGCTAAGTTACTCCTGCATTTTTTTGTCTACCTTCGGTGTTTTAAGGGATTTCGTTTGTTGCAAAAATACATTAAAAATAAACTTCATTTGGGTTCAATAAAAGATCCACAAGATTTAATATGGATTAATATCTTAAAACAATTCAAATGAAAAGCACCAAGTTACCACCTCGTACATTGCGTAGCTGGAGATTTATTCTGTTTAGCATTTACTGGACTGCGAACACTGTTATTTATGTCACATTGTGAAGTAACTCGGAAATAATGGTTGAATAATCCATTCTTTTAGAAGGTTTATAAAAAGTAATCATGCATATCTGTGGAATCCGGAGATTTATATTAATATTAAAAATCTACCGCATCTCTCTCGCCTCCGTGTACATGACAAGCGAGCTAATGATTATTACTTAAGGAACGATATTAAGATTTACATTTCCCCCAACAAACCTTAGAAACATAGAAAATAGGTGCAGGAGGAGGCCATTCGGCCCTTCGAGCCAGCACCGCCATTCATTGTGGTCGTGGCTGATCGTCCCCTGTCAATAACCCGTGCCTGCCTTCTCCCTATATCCCTTGACTCCACTAGCCCCAGGAGCTCTATCTAACTCTCTCTTAAATCCATCCAGTGACTTGGCCTCCACTGCCGTCTGTGGCAGGGAATTCCATAAATTCTCAACTCACTGGGTGAAAACGTTTTTACTCACCTCAGTCTTAAATGAGCCCCCTTTATTCTAAGACTGTGGCCCCTGGTTCTGGACTCGCCCAACATTGGGAACATTTTTCCCAATTATAAATCGACAGAATCAGCGAGAAAGGTAGTTTAAAAAACACACTTACATCTTGATACATGTGTTGCACTTTGTTTATTTCGTCCGTTAAGAAGCGGTTGAAGCAAAATAAGTATCTCCAGTGTAAACCAGCATCTGCAGTTCCTTCCTACACAAAAGGTCTAACCGTACTGATTTCCGTACAGGCGCATGTTTCCCGCGGTTCGGGTGAGGATCAGAGGCCTGGAGTCGGAGAGACAGTATTACATCGCTATGGATATTATCCCTGTCGATTCCAAGAGATACAGGTACTCATCGCAGTATTGTTAGGAATGAAAAACCTATATCTGCACGGTGAAAAATTGTCAAATATTCAAACTGAGCCGCTATCCTCCAGAAAACATGACCTAAACAGATTGTAATCCGGGCATCCTTTCACACCTTCCCATAACTAACAATGATCTTTTCTATATTTTCCTTGATCCTCTTCCCCTTTGATGTCTCGTTTTCACATCTTGCCCTTCCATATCTCTGCATCTCCCTCTCCCCGGACTCTCAGCCTGAAGAAGGGTCTCCACCCCAAATGTCACCCATACCTTCTATCCAGAGATGCTGCCAGTCCCGCTGAGTTACTCCAGCAATGTGTGTCCATCTTCGGTGTAAACCAGCATCTGCAGTTCCTTCCTACACAGGACCTTATCTTTTGGAGCACAGTGGGGTGGAAAGTTATTAAAGAGTATTCTGGGGGTTATATGGTTGGAAAGTTATTAGAGATTATTCAAAGTGATAAGATATATATGCTTTTAGATGGACAGCTGATTACCAATAGCACGGATTTGGACATAGGAGATGGTGTCTCACGAATCTGATTGTATTTTTTTTAAGATGTGACCAAAAAGGTTGATGAGGGCAGACCTGTAGATGTTATATTAAGGTTCTGCAAGGCTGCTCTGGAAGACTAGATAGACCATTGGCTTCATGGAAGGAAGCAGAGGATGATGGTGGAAGGTTGTTTTTCAGACAGGATGCCTGTGACCTCAGGGTTCGTTGCTGGGCGCATTGTTTCTTCTCATGGATAAGAACATACAAGGCATGATTAGCAAATTTACAGATTACACTAAAATGGATGGTATTGTAGATAGTGAAGATGGTTGTCATAAATTGCAGTGTGATTTTGATCGGTTGCGCAGGTGGGCTGAGGAATGGTTGATGGAATGTAATCGAGAGTAATGTGAGGTATTGGATTTTGGGGTGTCCAACAAGGCAAGACCTACATAGTAAATTATAGGTTTAAGAAGGAACTGCAGATGCTGGAAAAATCGGTAGACAAAAACGCTGGAGAAACTCAGTTGGTGTGGCAGCATCTATAGAGCGAAGGAATAGGTGATGTTTCGGGTCGAGACCCTTCTTCAGACTGATGTGGGGGTGGGGGGTGTGGGAAGAAGAAAGGAAGAGGCGGAGACAGTGGGCTGTGGGAGAGCTGGCTCAGCATTTTTACTCCCCCACCCATTCCGAATCCAACCTTTCTGTCCTGGGCCTCCTCCATGGCCAGAGTGAGTCCCACCGTAAATTGGAGGAGCAGCACCTCATATTTTGCTTGGATAGTTTACACCCCAGCGGTATGAACATTGACTTCTCCAATTTCAGGTAGTCCTTGCTTTCCCCTCCCCTTCCCAGCTCTCCCTCAGCCCACTGTCTCCACCTCTTCTTTTCTTCTTCCCGCCCCACCCCCACATCAATCTGAAGAAGGGTCTCGACCGGAAACATCACCTATTCCTTTGCTCCATATATGCTGCCTCACCCGCTGAGTTTCTCCAGCATTTTTGTCTACCTAGTAAATGATAGGGTTCTGTGGCGTGTTCTAGAGCAGAGAGATCAGAATGCAGGTACATAGTTTCTTGAAAGTGGTATCACAGATAGATAGGGTGGTCAAAAGAGCTATCGGCACATTGGCCTTCATCATTCAGACTATTGAGTACAGAAGTTGAGAGTTCATGTTACAGTTGTGTAAGACATTGGGTGCAGTATTTTGCTCAGCTTTGGTCACCATGTTATTGGAAAGATGTTGTCAAGCTGGAAAGGGTGTAGGAGAATATTTTCGAGGATGTTGCCTGGATTCGAGGGCTTGAGCTTTTGGGAGAGGTTGAGCAGGCTAGGATTCTATTCTTTGGAATGCACAAGAATGAGGATCTTATAGAGGTGTACAAAATCACGAGAGGAATAGATCAGGTAAATGCACAGAGTATTTTTGCCCAGAGTAGGGAAATCGAGAATTAGAAGGCATAAGTTAAAGATGTAATAGGAACCTGAAGGGTATCTTTTTTGGTGGGTATATGAAAAAGAGCTGCCGGAGGAGGTAGTTGAGGAAGGTACTGTCATGATGTTTAAGATACTGTAATTGGACAGGTACACGGACAGTATCGGTTTAGAGGGATATGGGCCAAGCGCAGGCAGGTGGAACCAGTGTATATGGGGCATGTTGGTCACCATGAGCAAGTTGGGCTGAAGGGCCTGTTTCCACATTGTATAGCTATGACTCTATGACACTATGGCAAGAGGCTAATGATCTCATAGAGGTGTATAAAATTATGAGGGGAATAAAGTGGGTGAATCACAGAGTCATTTTCCCAGGGTAGGGGAATCAAGAACTGAAGGGCACAAGTTTACCGTGAGAGGGTAACGATTTAATAGGCACCTGAGGATGGCGGGCATATGAAATGAGCTGCCAGATGAAGTAGTTGAGGCAGTACAATAACAACAATTAAAAATCATTTGGACAGAGAGATGGATAGGAAAGGTTTAAAATGAAATGGGGAAAACGTGGGCAAAAGGGACCAGCTTACATGTGACATGTAGGTGAGCAGGGATGATTTAGGCCAAAGGCCCTGTTTCCATGCTGTATGAGTCTATGGCTCTAAAACATGAAAAATAAAACAGCATAGCTCAGGAATAGGCAATAGTGCTTTTTTTTGCCACATATGCAAGTGCACAGTGAAATTAATTGTGCAGGCGCTGCCATTTTCAATGCCATTAGTCAAAATTCACAGTCCAGTCGGCCAGCTCCTGTAAACCGACATCCCTCTCCTCTCCTCGCCCAGTCATCATTGTGTCCCGTCAGCGGCTCCTGCAGCTTACCTGAAGGCGCTGGAGGCATTACCCCGGTCCTTGCTCCTCGCATCTGACTTCTCCGGTCCACCGAGCCTTTGGGCGAGCTCCTGCTGACCGTGAGGATTCGGGCAGACTCTGACAAGCCTTCGGGTGGGTCCCGGTCCAATCGACCGACGAGCCTTCGGGTGTGTTCTCTGTCCCATCAGGCAACAGGCCTATGTGCGGGCGTCGCGGTCACGGCCCCTTGGGAATGTCTCTGCTGAGCTCCACCTCAGGAAGGCCTCCACTGCGCGGCACCTCGGGCTGGAACAGGACCATTTTGCCAATCCAACATGCCATCTGCATGTTCATAATCTGTATCCCTCTATTCCATGTCTGTTCACATGGCTATCAAAATGCATTTTATACATTGCTATCGTATCTGTTTCCAGATGTCCCAGCACTGATCCCTATGGAACACCACCGGCCATAGATGTTCAGTCAAAAATAACCCTTCCTTACCACCTTCTGACCAAGCCAATTTAGCAATTCACTGTAGATCTCATGTGACAATCTTATGGACCGATCTACTATGAGGGACCTTGTCAAATGCATTACTAACATCCATGTATACAACATCCACTATCCTTTCCTCATCAATCACTGTTATCACTTGCTCAAAAAACTCAATCTAATTTGTGAGACAGGATCCCCTCCGCAAAAACCTATGCTGCCTCTCCCTAATATGCCCATGCTTTCCCAAACTCAAGTAATCATGTTCAGAAGAATCTTCCCCAACAATTTCCCTTCCACTTACGTGAAGCGCATTGGCCCATAATTTCCTGGGCTGTCCCTGTCACCCATCTTTCACAAATGGACATTGGCTAATCACCTGCCTCTTGGGATCTCACCCATGGTTAAAGAGGATAAAAAGATCTCTGTAAAGTCCCAAGCAAACTCTTCCCTTGCCTTCCACTGTATCCGGCGATGGATCCCATTGGGCCTTGGGATCTCAAGGGCCTTGTCCAATTTCTGCTTCCTAAACCTTACATTTGCTTCCTTTTACTTTTTGATTAAATTTACAATATCTCCCGTCACTCTAGCCTCCCAAACGTTCACATTCCCTCACCAGGACATGCTGGTGCAGAACATATGGCGGCTGTGGATTTACTCCCAAACAGCAGTTGCCCATCTACTTTTCCCAGTTCCTGCCTAACGCTATTGGAATTAGCCTTCCATGATTTGACTCTCTCAGCAGAGGACCACCAGTCTTACCTTATCCATAACTGCAATCACTGATCCCAAAATTCTCCTTCACTGCACCTTCAATAATCTGGACAGGCTTATTCCCTAATACAAGGTCCAGTAAGGTCCCTTCCCTCCTTGGACTATCTACGCATGTCAGGTGCATCCTCCTAGATGCACTAGACAAATTCTTCCCCATGTAAGCTTTTGGCATGTAGAGATTCTGGCAATATTGGGGGAATTAAGGGGGAACTGGAGAGCACGAATGGGAAATTGTGCTGAGACTTGTGGACATAGCAGATTTGTGGAATTCGTTTTATTGAAGAAGCCATTTTGTGCCTCGTTATCCTCAGACGGGTTTCCATTCCCAGCTTGGTTCCTAGATTTAACCGGCAGTTGCAGAACCCGTTTCCGCTGCCCCGCCATTGCCCCCACATGCTCATTTCTTGTGTGGTGTTGGCAGGTATGTGTACCACAGTTCACAATGGATGGTGGCTGGGAACACCGAACAGTCACCGATGGCTCCCCGACTCTACGTCCACCCCGACTCGCCAACGTCAGGGCAGTCCTGGATGAAACAGATCATCAGCTTCGACCGGGTAAAGCTCACCAACAACGACATGGACCAGAAAGGACATGTAAGATTAAATGCCAGCCCTGCATGGCCCGGTTTTACCTTCTCCCTAAAATTCATAAACACAATGACCCCTGCAGACCCATCGATTGTGCCTGTTCCTGTCCCACTGGGATCATTTCCACATACCTTGATTCCATCCTATCCCCCCCCCCCCCCCCAGTCCAATCCTTCCCGACCGATGTTCAAGACACAGCACACACCCTTCAGATCTTTACTAACTTCCATTTTCCAGGCCTCCACTCCCTCATCTTTACTATGGACATTCAGTCTCTCTACCTCCATCCCCCACCAGGAAGGCCTTAAAGCCCTCAGTTTCAGAACCAGCCAATTTCCCTCTACGAATGCTCTCTTCTGCCTAGTGGAGCTGGTCCTCACTCTCTACAACTTCTCCTTCAACTCTTCCAAAACAAAAGCATAGCCATGGGCACTTGCATGGGCCCCAGCTATGCCTCTCTTTTTGCAGGGTACGTTGAACAATCCTTGTTCCAGTCATACACTGGCCCTATCCCGAACTCAATGTCCACTAAATTGAGGACTGCATCAGTGCTACCTCCTGCACCCATGCAGAACTCATGGATTTCATTAACCTCACCACTAATTTCCATCCTGCGCTCAAATTAACTTGGACCATCTCCGACCTCTTCCCCTTTCCTCATCTCACCATCTACATCACAGGAGATAGACTATGGACCATAGATATTACGAACACACTGACTCACACAGCTATCTAGACTACCTTTCTTCCCACCCTGCCAAGACTCTATCCCGTACTCCCAATTCCTCCGTGGAAGCCGCGTCTGTGCCTCATTCTTCAGTGAACGGGTGTTCCCCTCTGCTATCATACATGAGACCCTCACGCGGGTTTCAACGGTATCCCATAGCTTTATTCTTGCTCCGCCTCCCCCCAGTCGCAACAGTGACAGAGTCCTCTTATTCCTTACCTTTCACCCCATCAGCCATCGTATATAGCACATACAGTAATCCTTTGACATTTTCTCCTAGTCCAACAGGATCCCACCACTGGCCACGCTTCCCTTCTCCACCCCTTTCTGCTTTCCACAGAAACCATTCCCTCCGCAACTCCCTGGTGAACTTGTCCCTTCCCACACAAACTACCCCTTCCCCACGTACCTTCCCCTGCTTCTGCAGGAAATGCAACACCTGTTCCTATACTTCCTCCCTCACTCCATCCAGGGACGCCGGCCGTTCTTTCAGGTGAGGCAGACGACTGCATCAGTGCTGCCTCATCTACTGTATCAGGTGTTCTCGGTGTGGACTCCTATATATCGGCAAGACGAAGCGCAGACTGGGTTACCGTATTCCTACATTATCACGCGACGTTTTGGGTCGAGACAGTTAGACAGATACATGGATGGGGCAGGTTTGGAGGGATATGGACCAAATGTGGGCAGGTGGGACTAGTGTAGCTGGGACATGTTTGCCGGTGTGGGCCAAGTTAGGCCGAAGGGCCTGTTTCCACACTGTATCACCGTATGACTCTATCACCTCAGCCCAGCCAAAAATGGACCGTTGAGGACTTCGTCTTCCCTGCGTCTTCGATGTAGGCTCTGCTTTGTTCTGTATCTTCCCAGACGTCTAGTGTCCCCCTCCCTGACTCTCAATCTGAGGAAGAGTCTCGACTCGAAATGTCACCTATTCCTTTTTTCCAGAGATGCTGCCTGACCCGCTGAGATACTCCAGCATTTTGTGTCTATCTTCAGATTTAATGGCATGTGTGTAGCCTTCAGTCTGACAAAGCATCACCACCCCAAACATCAACTATCCAAGTTTTCCAGAGATGCTGCTTGACCCTGCTGAGTTACCCCAGTACTTTGTGTCCTTTTGTGTGTTAAACACTATGCCCAGTTCCTTGTTTCTGCATTGTATGTGTACTTATCGTCAGGTTTTGTCTGTACAAGCATTATGTGTGTACTAATCTACAGTAGGTAAGTGTGCGTCCGTGGGTGTGAGACAGTATGCTGACACGCAGGTCATCATATGTTTACACCAGGACCGAATGCATTGCCTGCAATGTATTGATAGCAGATTCAATAACAATTTTCACTGGGGAACTGGGAACATGTTTGAAAAGAGAGGAAGCTGCTGAACTTTGAGCGGACGATTGGGTAACGTATGCTTGTTCTATCAAAGAGCCGGCAGGTCCTGCGAGTCATCTCCTGCACTTCAAAGATCCGCCATTCTGGCTGTGAACTGCGAGGGACCAGTTTCCACAGCCACCCGAGAGGCTCGGCTATGCCAACAAGAAGCGGCAGGCTTGTAAATACTCTGGGTCGAACTGCTGCTGACAGTGAGTTAATCCAACGAGAACAGATGATGAGGGAAAAAAAGCTCAGACTGTACAAAAGGACACAAAGTGTTGGAGTATTTCAGCGGTTCAAGCAGCATCTCTGGTGAACATGGATAAGCGACGTGTCGGGTCACCCGAGATCGCGTCCCCGGATGATTGACCCGCTGAGCTACTCCAGCACTGTGTGTCCTTTTTCTGGAAACCGACACCTGCATTTCCTTATTTTTTAGCTCAGACTGTACTTTACATGAGCGGATGATTTTCAAGCATTGCTCGCTTGTCGGCTAAGTGAACACATATTCTATCTTAGTGTCCACGCGTAAATTACAACTAAGGGAGAATATTTTATTACATTTTATATAAATGCAATGCCTTTCCAATATTTATCTCATTCACACCAGATTATACTGCAATCCATGCATAAATATCGTCCGCGAATCCATGTGATAGTGAAAGAGGTGGATTTGGACATGACTGTACATCAGTTCCTCCCGTCAAATGGAGTGCAGACATTCACATTCCCGGAGACTGAATTCACCACTGTCACAGCCTACCAGAACCAGCAGGTAATCAAGGCCACTGCCAGGCAGGGGTGAGAGGGAGGGAGGGGGGTCTTACCGAAGCGCGGGGAGGAAACATAGCGAAGAAAAAGTAACCACATAAGGCTGCGTCCGAGGCACAATCTAATTACATACATATCATGAGCTTCATTATTTTTTTAACATTGATTGCATGTTTATATAAAACAACATTCTCTTCACTTAAATCTCGATTCCTTGTTATGTTCTGGAACTTGATTTTAAGCTCCTCTGATCCCTGTCTTTCTGCGCCATGTATTTGTCCTGACAATTGAACATGTCTCCCACATATTTTTGAACGCGGTTTCGAACAGCCAATTCGAGGTGTTATTCATTTTACTTTTCCGTTTACTCCCCTTATAGATTACAAGGTTGAAAATTGACAGAAATCCTTTCGCCAAAGGTTTCAGGGATCCAGGGAGAAACAGGTATCCAAAAATCTGCATCCGCGAATTGCTGCAAACGTCTGTCGCGTTGTTTCAGTGTTTTACCGATATCGTCTGTGCCGCCATGGTATAGAGCCACATATTAGGATATCATCCAACAAAACCCTGCTAGTTGATTAACAGGTGTGTTCTCACTAAAGGTGAAAATAGTTCCAGTGCTTGCATCTGGACTTGAAAGTGAACCTCGTCACGTACTCAAAATCTGCGTGGATCAACTGGCTGGAGTTTTTACAGAATCTTCTACATCTCTTTACTGTTCCCACCTCCTTTAAAAGGGTATCAATAATAATAGTGCCCAAGAAAAGTAAGGTAACATCCCTCAATGACTACCAACCAGTGACACTAACGTCTGTGGTGATGAAGTGCTTTGAGAGATTGGTTATGGTGCAAATCAACTCCTACTTCAACATGAACCTGGACCCACTACAATTTGCCTACTGCCATGATAGATCAACAGAGGATGCAATCTTGCTGCCTCTCTTTTCTGCACTAGACCACTTGGACAATAAAACACATACCTCAGGCTGCTGTTCATAGACTACAGCTTGGCTTTCAACACCATCACCCCCTCCAAACTGTAAACCAAGCCCAGGGAACTGGGTCTCAGTGCATCCCTCTACAATTGCATCCTCAACTTCCACATCAACAGGACACAGTGATGCCGCGGTGAAGTTGCTGCCTTACAGTGCCAAAGAACCAGGTTCAATCCCATCTACAGGTGCTGTCTGTATGGAGTCTGTATGCGCTCCCTGTGACTGCATGGGTTTCCTCTGTGTGTTCTGGTTTCCTCCCACATTCCAAAGACATGCAGGTTTGTAGGTTAATTGGCTTTTTGTAAAATTGTCCCTTGCATGTGGGATTGAACTAGTGTACGGCTGATCACTGGTTGGTGCAGACTTGGTGGGCTGAAGAGCCTGTTTCCATTCTGTATCTCAAAAACTAAAACTAAAACCAGTTCAAATTGGCAGCAACACTTCCTCCTTATTAACTGTTAGCACATGAGCACCATCAGACTGTGTGCTCAGCCCCCTGCTCAACTCACACTATACCTGTACCTGTTTAGTTGGACACAGTTCCAACTCCATTGTTAAATTCACTGATGCCACCACCATAGTTGGACAGATTATGAATGATGATGAGTCAGGGTCTAGGAGGGAGATTAATCGGGATGACTGCATGGTGCCAGAACAACATCAGTGAAACCAAGGCACTAATTGTTAACTTTAGAAGAAGAAGGCCAAGGATCCACAAACCTATCTTCATCAATGGGTTGATGGTGGAGAGAATCAAAAACGTCATATTCCTGGGCATGCATATCTTTGAAGGTCTGTCATGTACCCAGCGCATTGGTGCAATCGTACAGAAAGCACACCAATGTCTGTATTTCCTCTGATGATTGAGGAGGATCAGTATGTCGATGATTAGCATTAGTACTTCTACTGATATACTATTGAGAACTTATTGACTGGTTGCATCATGGCATGGTTTGGCAACTCGAGCACCCATCAAAGAAGAAGATTGCAAAAAGTGGTGAGCACTCCCCATTCCATCAAAGGTTCTGACCTCCCTACCCATCGAAAGGAAAGGATCTATAGGAGTTGCTAACTCAAGAAGGCAGCCAGCATCATCAGAGACCCACCACGCCCTGGCCATGCTGTTATTTCAAACTTGCCATCTGGAAGAATGTAATGTCCAGGTTCAGGAGCAGGTTCTTCCATACGGCTATTCCAAACTACAAACTGCCTTGATTGCACTGCGGACACAGGGGACATTCTTTCTGTATTTGCATTACATTGTTTGTTTTTATATATTGGACTTCTTTTTGTTTACTAGACATTATGAGTACTAGACTCACATAGAAGATTGACACAAATAACTGGAGTAACTCAACGGGTCAGACAGGAGAAAAGGAATAGGTGATATTTCAGGTCGAGATCCTTCTTCAGACCCGAAACATCACATATTCCTTTTCTCCTGAGATGCTGTCTGACCCACTGAGTTACTCCAGCTTTTTTTTTGTCTTTGGTTTAAACCAGTAATTGCAGTTCCTTCCTACACTATGTTTACATATCTCTTGTGCTGCTGCAAGTAAGAATGTCCTTGCTCCGTTTCAGGACATAGGATAATAAAACACTCTTGACTCGTGACTCTTGCAGTATTTGGACACTTTTGAATATTAGTTTTGCTTTTTTAAGGGTAATGTGGCGGTAATGTATTCCCAGAACAGTCCAGGTGAAGGCATGATTAAAGTTGTCATCTTGCATTTAGGATTGGCCTGGAGCGAGTGATGCACAATTACCCATGGCGGCCCACAAACTGCCGATCACCAATGGATTTCCAACCATTTAACATCCAAAAGCCAGGTGTGTGCAATGTATCTGAGTCCAGGGATTGCTCGTGTGGTCTAATGAAACATTAATCAAGCCTAATAATGAATTCAGATGGAAGACACAAAAAACTGGAGTAACTCAGCGGGACAGGCAGCATCTTGGATAGAAAGAATGGGTGACGTTATGGGTCGAGACCCTTCTTCAGACTGAGAGTCAGGGGAGAGGGAGTCCAGAGATATGGAAGGATAAGGTATGAAAACGAGACATCAAAGGGGACACAGTTCAAGGAAAATGTAGAATTGTTAGATAAGGGAAGTTGACAACAGGCATACAAAGATAAAATTTAATCAGGAGGAGAGTTAAACTAGTTGGAGAACTAGGCCAAAGGTGGGATGGAGAGAGAGGGGAAGCAAGGGTTACTTGATGTTAGAAAAGTCAATATTCATACCACTGGGGTGTAAGCTGCCTAAGCGAAATATGAGATGCTGTTCCTCCAATTTGTGTGTAGCCTCACTCTGACAATGGAGGAGGCCCAGGACAGAAAGGTCGGTGTGGGAATGGGAAGGGGAGTGTTTAGCAACCGGGTGATCTGGTAGATTTAGCTTACACGTGAATTCAAACGGATATCCCCCTTCGCGGAAGTTCCTGGAACAGCGGATAATTCGATATGAGGGGCGTGGGCATCGGTTGTATTTTAATTCTGTGTACTTTTATTTTGCAGTCGGGTACTCGGACTCGCCGTTGGGGAATTCCTGCACCGGGACTCTGGCCGCTCTCAGCTCGGAGCTCTTTCCGATGTGCTCACCGGGACTGTTTCACCTGAACGCGAGCTCCCTGGCGGTGACTTGCCGGACCCCTCGACGCTGCAGCCTGGACGGGCCGGCTCGGAGCATGGGGGCCCAGCACTTCAACCCGCCAGCCAGCGACAATTCGCCCCACGACGTCTTGGTCACGCAGAGAGGCCCGCCGCTCATGTTTCGTTTCCCTTCCATGTCCTCACTCGCTCCGCTAACTTCAAGCAACGGGAAAAGTGGACTCGGCTTGCAGCTGGCGCCCAGTGCGGCGTTCCCCCACCTTCAAATGATGCACCCGGGTAGCGCCGTGTCCCACCCGCAGCAGAGCCACCAGAGCGGCGTGTACAGCTGGGCTGCGCGGCGCCCCCACACTCTCTATGGATACCATTTATCCGCACCTCGATCGCCCACAGCTCCCCTTAAACTGACAAGCCCTCTGCCTGAAAACGCCCTGGGCACCGAGCGGATCCTCCGGTGCGGCAAGACTGGGCAGTGGTCCCAACCTGTCAGCCACTGCCTGTGACTGGGCGAGGAGGTGAGAACGGGGAGGTGTGGAGCGCTAGCTACCCACTGCGGCGCCTGAGATTTGCGCCCTATAGTAGAGCGCTTCGCCAGAGTTGCCCGCCTGGGAAGGACTACCGATTTATTCACAGGCGTGACCGACTTATGCCATCAAAAAAAGGGCAATGTACAAAGAGGGGGAATCGTAAAGCGCCCTGCAGCAGAACAAATCCAAATTAAATTGGTCATTTATTCTAGTTTCGTTGCCGGACTGAAGCCCGTTCAACCTCAAGAACCAGTAACAAGCCCACTGTACATTTTTGATTTGGGGCAGAGAGAAGGGGCGAAGGGTCCCGCTGAGTTACTCCAGCATTTTCGGTGTGAACCAGTATCTGCGGTTCCTTCCTACACAAGGGTGAATTTATGTTGCTTTTCGACAGAGTCTTAACTGCACACGAACTCTTTCATACATTTTATGGCTACCCCCCCTCCCCCCCTCCCCCCTCCCCCCCCCCCCCCCCCCCCCCCCCCCAAATAAAACATCTCTGGAAGGTTATGGACGTCTGTGCACATTGAATATCAAGATGCAATGGAGTGAAATATCCATGGGGATCCCCGGCACACAACACTCACTCAGCAACCCGAGCCCTCCTTTAATCTCCTTCTCACTTTCTGAACGTGGAGCCACTTCTCGACACAAAATCTGCTACATCTTACAGCAAGTATATGAATGATGTCAGTGTGAAACCGATTTCCACAGAGTACAATATCGGGTTTATTAAACCGCTGACACAAGTACAGTGTGTTGGGGTAACGGATTGGACACTCGACGGGAATGTATTTGATGATCTTATTTCTTAATGGACGTGGAAGCACATGTCAAAAGCCAGGATAAAATTGACTTCTCTAACTCTCTCTCTCCATCCCTCCCCCATCATAGTTCTCCGACCAGTCTGACTGTCCTCCTAATTATATTTTATCTTTGTACGCCTCGTTGTCGACTTCCCCGAGCTAATAATGATCTGTTCTACATTTTCCTTGAGCTGCGTCCTCGTTGATGTCCAGTGTTCACATCTTACCCTTCCATATCTCTGTGTCCGCCTCTCCCCTGACGTTTATTCTGAAGAAGGGTCACGACCCAAAACGTCAGCCATTCCTTCTCTCCAGTGATGCTGCCTGTCCCGTTGAGTTACTCCAGCATTTTGGGTCTATCAAGATAGTTACTGGCAACATACACTGTGATACGTTGAAGAGAAGCGACATAAATAGCCATATAGAAACACAATATCCAATCATAGTAGTTGCTTTGAATCTAGTTTCACTTGTTGGATTTCAAACGATCGCAATTGCACTGAGAACAACAATTTCAATGTAATTATTTGAAAGACCATGCCATTCTGTGAACATCATCACAAACAGTAATATCAATAAAGCGTTACTGAAAACTGAAGAGTTAGCAGCAGAAATATTCACAAAATGCGAAGGCGTGCTCTTGATCATTAAGAAGTCTGTAATGTCTTGCTGACAAAATGCACAGGATATAAAACACCAGCCAGTCCCGCACATCTGAGATATATTGTAAATTCTTCGTTTAGTAGAAAAGAGTCTGAAGAAGAGTTTCAACCCAAAATGTCACCTATTCCTTTTCTCCAGAGATGTTGCCTTTCCCGCTGAGTTACTCCAGCTTTTTGAGTCTATCTTTGGATAAAACCAGCATTGCAGTTCCTTCCTACACAAGGGAAAGGGTGTTCAGTTTCAGTTGAGTTTAGTTTAGTTTATTGTCACGTGCACCGAGGTACAGTGAAAAGCTTTTGTTGCGTGCTATCCAGTCAGCAGAAAGATAATACATGATTACAATCGAGCCATTACAGTGTACAGATACATGATAAGGGAATAACGTTTAGTGCAAGGTAAAGCCAGCAAAGTCCAATCAAGGACAGTCCCATGGTCACCAATAAGATATACAGTAGTTCAGCACTGCTCGCTGGTAGGATGATTCAGTTGCCTGATAACAGCGTGCCCAAAGCTATCTGATTTTCTGGTGGATTGAAAAAAAAACCTAATTTCACAGAGATCTATGACATAAAAATCAAAACGGCCAGATTTTAATAAAAACATATAACGGATAGAAAATTATTTCCACTTATAGAGGAAACAAAACATTATTTCCCTATTGTTTTTAATTTCAACAGATCCCAATTGATTTCCAGCACTCGCCAGTATGTACTGTGAAATAAAAATATTGGCTCAGGATGTTCCATGATTATTATGGGATCATTAATTGTTGGATAGTTCTTGCAGTATTTGGTTGATTCGGCTTGACACTTTAAAACAAGCATTTTGTGGAAATTATAATTGTGTTTACCTGCAGAACAATTATTATCACTCTTCAAAATAACAATCAGTGAAGTCCTTTGGGATATTGAAGATATATATTTAGATCATTCCTATATCATCCCATGCTAGAGTTAATGAATATATTACTGGTACATTATTGATATATTCCTCATGAGGAGAAAGTCCAAATATCACCTCAGCTTTAAAGATATCACTGTGATATACACACAAATGATATGAACATAGATGGGTCGGTTAGTAAAGGGCCTGTCCCACTTTCACGAGGTTATTCACGAATTCTCCCGAGTTTTCCCCTTGATTCAAACTCGCAGAATGTTCGTAACAAGTCCGTAGGAGATTGTAGGAGTTCGTAAATATATCGTAACGGCTCGTTATGCTAGCTGTAGGTACTCGTGGCATCAGGTAAGTCGAGACGTTTTTTTCCAGCCCGATAAAAATTGTCCACGAGTAAAAAAATGGTCAGGATGAAAGAAATTGCAACCTTTTACTCGTAAGGAGGGCATTGAAATAATCGTGGAAATTCATTGACATACTCGTAGGAGTTCGTAGGAGTTTGTGAACATAGTCGTGGAAGGTCGTAGGAGTTCGTAGATTACCACGATCTTGATTTTTTTTTTAGGTCCTTTAAACTCGCCAGAGGTTTCGAATTAAGTCGTGAAAGTGGGACAGGCCCATTAGTCTGCAGATAACATTGTGATTGCTACAGTCACGGACTGTGAGGAAGGCTGTCAAAGTATACAGCGAGATATAGATCAGCTACAGAAAAGAGTAGTGAGGTGTTGCACTTTAGGAGCTAAAATGTAAGGGGACAATATTAATGGCATGACCTCTACTAGCATTGATGTACAGAGGGATGTTGGGGTCCAAGTCCATAGTTCCTTGAAAGGGCACCACAAGTAGATAGTGGTAAAGAAGGCATACGGTATACTTGCTTTCAGTAGGTCAGGGCATTGAGTCTGAGAATCAGGAAGTCATGATGCAGGTTTATAGGACGTTGGTTTGGCCTCATTTGGAGTATTGTGTGCAGTTCTGGTCGACCCCTTACCAGAAAGATGTGGAGGCTTTGGAAGGAGGAGGTTTAGAGGGCATAATTTTAAAGTGAGAGGGGCAATGTTTAAAGGAGATGTGCAGGGCAAGTTTTTTACACAGAGAATGGTGATTGCCTTGAATGCGCAGCAGGGAGCGGGGGACAAGGGTGGTTGAAACAGACAGTTAGTGGCATTTAAAAAACCTTTGGATAGGCAAAGGGATATGCAGGGAATGGTGGAATATGGGTTATGTGCACATAGGTAAGCGTTGGTCTTGGCATAATGCTTGGCACAGACTTGTGAGCTGAACCACCTATTCCTGAGCCATACTGTTCAACGTTCTATGATATTACAACGTTAACTAAGCTTCCTTGATGAAAAGCGATTTGGAATGTCTTTGGATTGTGAAAAGAACTACACAAATGACACACTTAAAAAAATATATTAATCAAGAAGAAAGGATTAAAATTCCTTTCTTGCCTTATAATTAGTTTGAGGGAAGAGGAGTGGGAGAAAGCTTGTAAAACACATTAGCAACAAGAAAAAATAGCCACAATGAAGGGCTAAAGTGGTGCTAACATTTGATATAACTAAGTTCTGCAACAACAACATGATTATTTATTTATATAGAACTTTTTAATAAAGGAAAACTTCCCAAGGTGCTTTAAGTTACTTTAAACAAAAATATTTGAACAGTATTTAAGTATATGATTAACTACTTTTTAAATATTGGTTTGATTATACTGAAATTCAGTTTGTGCAGCTGATTGTTGAATTTCTTTAATTATTCCAGTATGGTGATATTAAAACTGGCAAAGGAAGTCAAGTGCTCCTGCTAGTTATAACTTGAAACTTTTTTAGATTTGGTGTCAGTCTGACAAGGTTGCAAGAATGTTTTTTTAAACGTCAAGGAGATTATAATATGGTTTGACAATTTTATCTATTATATTTTACAGCAAGTATATGATGAATACCAGTCTGAAACTGAAATTTGTGAAGTACAATATCAATGTGGCATACTAGGCGATATGATCTCTGCATAATGTTTGTGCTATAGAGTCCGGTACCCGTCAGCTGTTAGAAGAACCCAAGTGTGATTTTCAAATGAGGGGTTATAAAGTCATGCTGAACCTAACATGAAATAAATGTGATCTCTGATCACTAACAATAATCAGTGTTATCACACATCATGCCTTAGTTCTGGTAAGAATTATACCAAGTTGTTCTGTACATTTTGCATTGACATTAAATTAAAGTGCAATTTTAACCATGCTGTTGCCTGTGATTGGGACAAAATTATTCTTACTTAAGTAATTGTCAATATTTACATTGTTTAAGAAGGAAATGCAGATGCTGGAAAATCTAAGGTAGACCGAAATGCTGGAGAAACTCAGCGGGTGAGGCAGCATCTATGAAGCGAAGGAAATAGACAACGTTTCGGGTCGAGACCCTTCTTCAGAAGAAGCGTTGCCTATTTTGTTACCTATTTCGTTGCCTATTTCCTTCACTCCATAGATGCTGCCTCACCCGCTGAGTTTCTCCAGCATTTTTGTCTACCACCAATATTTACATTTGTGGCTTTCAAGTGGGAATTCAGAGAAATTGGGGAGGGGGGTGCGGGGGATGGGGGGGTGGGGACGAGGGGTCACTCCAGTGACAAGTTCATGCAGGATATATCGATGCATGACATCCTCATCTTCTGATGGGAAATTATTACTCACAGTAAGTGCGCAGAGTGCAAGTTTATGAATGGTATAGAAAATAGAAAAGTACACCACAAGAACAGGTCCTACAGCCCACAATATCTATGCCAAACTTAATGCCAAGACTACCTCTTAATCTTCGCAACCTTTCCAAAGCCACCACATGCTTCCTGCAATGGAGTGACCAGAACTGCATGCAATATTCCAAATGTGGCCTAACTAAAGTCCTGTAATTTAATTGCATCATGATATCATCCTGAGAGGATACAAAGTGCTGGAGTAACTCAGGCAGCATCCCTGGAGAACATGGATAGGAGATATTTCTGGTTGAGACCCTTCTTCTGACTTTCCTCTCTCTGATGGGAGTTTTATGTCACCCTCTCTCACTGCCCCCCCTCCACCCTCTGTGATTCCTGCTGTTCTCCGCCTCTATGTCTATGTTTTAACTCAGACTCGCTACCACAGTCACGTGTATTTCCTCAATGCCTGCCTACGCCGCCATCTGCTCCCTCATGACATCCTGACTCCTATACTCAATGTCCTGATCTATGAAGAAAACTGGATCATATGCCTTCTTTACCACTCAATCTATTTGCTTAGTTTAGTTTAGAGCTACCGCATGGAAACAGGCCCTTCAGCCCACTGTGTCCACACCGACCATCGCTCACCCGTTCCCAATAGTTGTATATTATCTCACTTTCTCATCCACTAGAGGGGCAATTTACAGAAGGCAACTAACCTCCACACCTGGGATGTGGGAGGAATCCGGAGCACCTGAAGGAAACCGAAAATAGTCACTGGGGGAATGTGCAAACTCCACACGCACAGCAACCGAGGTCAGGATTGAAACCAGGTCTCAGGTGAGGCAACAGCTCTACAAGCTGCCCCACTATGCTGCCCTAAACCATTTATACAACTGTACAGCTCAGAAATGGCCACATCAGCCCACAGTGTTTGTACCAAACATGATGCTTGGCTGAACTGATCTCATCTGCCTGCATATGATCCATATCCCTCTGTTCCTGCACTTCCTTGTGTCCATTTAAAAGCCTACACCACTTTCGCATCTGCCTCCACCACCACCCTTGTTCCAAGCCCCCACCACCCTCTGTGTAAAAGCTTGCCACGCACATCTCCATTAAGCATTCCCCCTCTCATCTTACATAGAAACATAGAAAATAGGTGCAGGAGGAGGCCATTTGGCCCTTTGAACCAGCACCGCCATTCATTGTGATCATGGCTGATCATCCCCTATCAATAACCCGTGCCTGCCTTCTCCCCATACCCCTTGACTCCACTAGCCCCTAGAGCTCTATCTAACTCTCTCTTAAATCCATCCAGTGACGGCCTCCACTGCCCTCTGTGGCAGGGAATTCCATAAATTCACAACTCTCTGGGTGAAAACGTTTTTTCTCACCTCAGTCTTAAATGACCTCCCCTTTATTCTAAGACTGTGGCACCTGGTTCTGGACTCGCCCCACATTGGGAACATTTTTCCTGCATTATATAGCTATGTCCTACTTATAGCTATAGTCCTCTAGTGTTGGACATTTCCAACCTAGGAAAAAGGTTTTGACTGTTTACGCCTCTCATAATTTTATATACTTCTATCAAGTCTCCCCTCAATCTCCAACGTTGCAGAGAAAACAATCCAAGTCTATCCAACCTCTCCCTATGGCTGCAGAATAAGGAATATGAAGATATGATGAGAAATCTTCAAGGCCCCATCAACTATATCCAAAAATTATGTGGGAAGCTAGAGAAGAAATTGCAGAACCCTCAGCTGAGAGAGATAAATTATTATTTGACATGGTAACTATAGACCAGTGATCCTAAGTTAATGAAGAGAATTCTGAGGGATAAGATGTATATCCATTTGGATAGACGGGCTGATTAGGGATTGTCAGCATGGTTTTGTACATGGAAGATCAAGTCTGATGATTGAGTTTTTTGAAGAGGTAACCAAATGATTGACGAGGGCGAAGCCATAGATGTTGTCCATATAGAATTCAGGCCTTTGATCAGGTTCCACATGATAAGTTGCTTTAGAAGGTGAATTTGCATGAGATCCAGGGAGAACTAGCTAACTAGCTGAACAGAACTATCAGCATACAGAAGATAGACACAAAGAGGTGGAGTAATACAGGGTGTCAGACAGCATTTCTGGAGAAAAGGAATAGGTGATGTTTCGAGTTGAGACCTGAAGGTCTGAAGAAGGATCTCGACCCGAAACGTCACCTATTCCTTTTCTCCAGAGATGCTGTCTGACCCGCTGAGTTACTCCAGCTTTTTGTGTATATCTTCAGTTTAAATCATCATCTGCAGTTCCTTCCTACACTTCAGCATACAGAAGTGGCTTGATGGAGGGAAGCAGAGGATCATGGTGGAATGATGTTTTTTAGAATGGAGGCCTGTGACGAGTGCACTGCCTCAGGGATTAGTTGCATTGATGTTTCTGGGTTATATCAATGATTTGGATGGAAATGTACATTGTGTGATTAGTGAGCTTGCAGGTGACACTAATGTGGGTGGTATTAGACAGTGAAGATGGTTATCAAAAATTACAACAGGATTTTGATCAGCTGGGAAATTGGGCTAAGGAGTGGCAAATTGTGTTTAATGCAGTTAAATACAATTGTTGCATTTTGGAAGTCAGACTAGGTCAGACTAGGCCAGTGAAAGTTCGAGCCTTGGGGAGTTGAAGAGCAGAGGGATCCAAGAGTACATGTACATAATTTCTTGAAAGGTGCATCACAGATAGACTTTATTCCTTGGTGTGCAGGTGCCTGAGGGATGTCATAGAATAGGAAACATTCTCATACAGCATGGAAACAGACCCTTAAGCCCAACTTGCCCAATCCGACCAACATGCTCCATCTACACTAGTCACACCTGCCCAAGTTTGGCCCATATCCCCCTAAACATTTCCTATCTATGTATCTTTCCAAATGTCTTTTAAATGTTGTTACCTACCTCAACCATCTCATCTGGCAGCTCTTTCTATATACCCACCAACCACCGTGTGAACAAAATTGCCTCTCAGGTTCTTTTTCTTCTTTCCCCTCTCACTTTAAACCTATGTCCTCTGCTTCTGGGAGGGGGAGGGGGTGTTGGGGGAGAAGGAGAAGGAAGCGGGAATATATTGAATACTTTTGTTACTTTGTTGATGCCCTTTATGTGACGACTCTTGCATACTTGTACACAATGTAAACAATCAAACTCACTGTACCAAGTACACGTAACAATAAAGTATCAATCAATCAATCAACTCACCAAGATCATGCTGTAATCTTTGATAACCATCTTCGCTATCTACAATAGCACCCACTTTCGTGTTTTCTGCAAACTTAGTAATCATGCGTTCTACGTTCTCATCCAAATCATTGATATAAACCACAAACAACATTGGACGCAGCACCAAATCCTAAGGCACACAACTAGTCAGAGGCCTCTAGTCTGAAAACAACCACATTCCACTATCACTCTCTGCTTCCTTCCATGACCCCAATTTTCTACCTACTTGATTAGTTCTCTCTGGCGATCTAACCTTCCAGAGAAGTCTACCATATAGAACTTTATCAAATGCTTTGCTGAAATGAATATAGATAATGTCAACTACTCTGCCCTCATCAACCTTTTTGATGTCTTCTTCAAAAATCTCAGATTTGTAAGAAATTATCTCTCATGTACAAAACCACGCTGACTATCCCTAATCAGCACCTGGCTATTCAAATACATATATATCTTATCCCAGAATGCTCTCCAGTAACTTGCCTACCACAGACGCTGGGCTCATTGGTTTATCGCTCCCATGATTTTCCTTCATAAATAGAGGCACAACATGAGCCACCTTCCCGACTTCCAGCACCACACCTGTGATTCATATAACTCAGCCAGGGTGCCTGCTAATTCTTCTCTGGCATCCCACAGTGTCCACAGATATAGCTGATCAGACCCAGGAGATTTGTCCACCTTCACTATGACGGTCACCATAATATTGACTGTCCTCTATAGTTTTATTAACTGTCACAAGTAACCAAGTGTTGTCTTTTTTTTTCCATGGTAAAAACAGAGAGAAATACTGATTGATGATTTTGCCGAAGGTAGACACAAAAAGCTGGAGAAACTCAGCAGGACAGGCAGCATCTCTGGAGAGAAGGAATGGGTGACGTTTCGGATCGAGGCCCTTCTTGATGATTTTGCCCTCCTCCTGCGGCTCCAAACAGAGATGACCGCTTTGGTTCCTAAGGTGCCCTATTCTTCCTCTAGTCACTCTCTTTCCTTTAATATACCTATGAAATCTCTTTAGATTTATGTTAATATTTTTTTGCCAGGGCTAACTGCTGTCCCCTTTTTGCCCTCCTGATTTCCTTCTTAAGTGTTCCTTGGTTCCAGAAATCCTCCAGGGATATACTTTATATCAGCTGCCGATACCTGCCCATGCCTCTTTCCTGATCAGAGGCTTACTTTCCCTCATCTTCCAAGCTTCCATATTCCCACCTGTGTTGCTTTCAGTCTCACATGAACATCACCAACATGCATGCCCTGAGCTCTTGTTATCACACTTTTGAAAGCATCCCACTTTGCAGGTGTTCCTTTGCCCGCAAACAAATTAATTCAATCAATTTGAGCAAGTTCCTGTCTAATACCATCAAAAGGGTGATCTTATAGGGTGTATAAAATATGAGGGAAATCAATAAGGGGAGTGCACAAAGGCTTTTACGCTGGGTAAGTGAATCAAAAACCTGAAGACATAGGTTTAAGGTGAGAGGGGCAAGATTTAATATGAACCTGAGAGACAAATATTTCACTCACAGGGTGGTGGGTCAGGAATCAACTGCCAGATGAAATAGTTGAGGCAGATACTACGACAGCATTTCAAAGACACTTGAACAGGTACGTGGATAGGTAAGGTTTGGAGGGATATGGGTCAAATGCATGCATATGGGAGTAGGTCAGATGGGGCATCTTGCTCCGCATGGGCATATTGGGCCAAATAATATATTCCATGCTGTATGACTCATGACTAAATACAACATGTCCACTATGACTCCTACCAATTTCTATAGATACACCATAGAATGTATCTCATCAATATGTATCACAGCTTGCAATGGTAATTGCCTTGTCCAGGTCAGCAAAAATTTGCAGAAATTCATAGACACAGCATAGTCCATCACGAACATCAGCTTTCCACTGCTTATTGACTCCATGTACACTTCATGCTGTGTTGGAAAAGCATCCAATTTTATCAATCCCAGTCACACCACGATAATTCTATTAGAACATAGAAACTCAGAAAAATAGGTGCAGGAGTAGGCCATCCGGCCATTCGAGTCAGCTCCGCCATTCAATATGATCATGGCTGATAATCAGCACCCCATTCCTGCTTTTCCCCCATATCTCTTGATTCCTTTAGCCCTAAGTGCTAAATAAAACTCTCTCTTGAAAACATCCAGTGAATTGGCCTCCACTGTCTTCTGTGACAGAAGATTCCACAGATTCACAACTCTCTGGGTGAAAAAGAGATTGATTTCCCCTCCCATTGGGAAGAACATTCAAAACTTTGAAGCCTTGTACAACTAGATTCGAGAACAACTTCTTATCTGTTGTTATCGGACTTTTGAATGGAGCTCTCATATGCTAACAATATATTCCTAATCTTGCAACCTATATTGATGTTGTCCTTACACTTTTTTTGTGGCAATTTCTCAGTAGCTTTAACGTTACATTCACTACTCTGTTTATTTTCAATTTTGCAGTACCTGTTGTACCTTAGGTTAGTTTAGTTTAGTTTAGAGATACAGCATGGAAACAGGCCTTTCAGTCTACCGAGTCCGCACCGACCGGCGATCCCCGCACATTAACACTACCCTACCCACACAAGGGACAATTTTACATTTATACCAAGTCAATTAACCTGTACGTCTTTGGAGTGTGGGAGGAAACCGAAGATCTTGCACACTCTGGAGTTTAGGATGAGAGGGGATCTCATTGAAACATATAAGATTATTAAGGGCTTGAGCACGCTAGAGGCAGGAAACATGTTCCCAATGTTGGGGGAGTCCAAAACCAGGGGCCACTGTTTAAGAATACGGAGAAAGCCATTTAGAACGGAGATGAGAAACACTTTTTCTCACAGAGAGTGGTGGGTCTGTGGAATTCTCTGCCTCAAAGGGCGGTGGAGGCAGGTTCTCTGGATGCTTTCAAGAGAGAGTTAGATAGGGCTCTTAAAAATAGCGGAGTCAGGGGATATGGGGAGAAGGCAGGAACGGGGCACTGAGTGGGGATGATCAGCCATGATCACATTGAATGGCGGTGCTGGCTCGAAGGGCCAAATAGCCTACTCCTGCACCTATTGTCTATATTGTCTATCTGCGAGAAAAGCCACACAGGTCCCGGGGAGAACGTACAAATTCTGTGCAGACAAGCACCCATAGTCAGGATCAAACCTGGGTCTCTGGCGCTGTAAGGCAGTACCTCTACCACTGCGCCACCATGCCGCCCTCCCTACGCCACTGTGCAGCCCTATGTATGGAATGATCTGCCTGCACAGATTGCAAAACAATTTGTTATCATAGTATACGGTACACCTGACAATGAGATACCAACACTATTACTTCCTCTGAAGAGTTAGGAATGTCAGCACATCCCCATTGACTTACCAGTTTCTGCAGATGTACAGAATCTGTGCTGTCAGGTGCATCACAGCTCAGTATTGCAAGTTAATATACATTTATAACATTCTCCCAGTGACCAAACTGAGATGTCAGTTTTTAAAAAGTTATCATATTCACATGTTCCCCATGCCCTCCTCCCAACCAAAAGCTAAATCTGCTGAGGCTGGGTTAATAGAACATTTCAAAACTGAGGCTGACAAATATTTGTTAGATTTATGGTTGATGGCATGCCAAGAATACTGATGCAGTTAAGACACAAATGTGAATGACAGATCAGGCTTGGACTACTCCAGTCTAATAAGAAAAGAAGCTGAACGCAAATATGTCTCAGATAATAGTATCTAATAATGGGAAATCCAATCATTTTCCAATGACCAGGATTTGGAGATTGTGATCGTCCTGCTAATAGGAAAATAGATTACAGCCATGAATGGGGTTTTACATGCCCTACTTATCACAATGGAGTCACAATGCATTTTATTATTCAGGGAAATACATGCCAAATATGTTAGCAGTGAATTGAATGGATCATTTCCATTTCATTATCCCGGAAGCAGTTCCATCTGTCAACAGTCATGTGTTCATATTTTTCAGTGGTCACCTGTGTTCAAATTTTTTCAGTCAACTACCAATACCTCTTTTACCATCGTGGACATCTGAAACCTGTTAAACGTTGCATTTCATTTTGTTTTAACAAATTGCTTTTGTACCTTTTAATGCACGTTATACTTTCACGTTCAGCCTAGACGTATTTGTCGCATGACCCACAGAATAAACATTGGGTTTCAATCCGTCTGGATTTAATCTTAATGGTCATTAGAATTAATTGTTTCAGTGATTTTGACATAATTTAAATGAACACCCTCTGGCCAGTTGTACTTGGGTTCTGAGTTCGTGGCTTTGAAGATGTTTTAAGGAAAATTGAAGCAGTTTCTTGATTTAAAATGTGCAAGGTCAAGAGATTGAGTATAATAGGTTAAATAAATGAGGGACTGCATGGTACCTTTGAACTTGGGAAAGGCAAGCTAATTACAGAGGAGGAATGTCAATTCACTGAATTTCTTCTGGCTGAAAAAAATCCTCTTTATATCTATTTTGTAAAACCTCAAACTGTGCTTAAGGAATAAATAATATTCCTTAATTCTTATAAAGAAATCGCCAATGGTGGTGAGGTAAGGATATAATGCATTAAATCTGCTACATATATTAGAATGTAGATTAAAAAATAAATGGAACCGTAGTCCATAGATATGGAACCATAGAATTCTGAAAGATGAGCTAGAGCTTGAAAAAATAAAAAGCAAATGGTTCATATGTATGCTTTACTTAAAGCATCAGTGATCGGTTCAAGGAAGTGCTAATCTCAGGTTTTATTCCAGGTTTATGAATGTCTCCGCCTTTTCCAATCTGATATTTTCTAATATTATTTCCGTTTTTCAAGTAATGCGGGGTAGCCTCGCATTGCAACTATGTGGCCTACTTCCAATCCATGCAGTCTATGTAATATTGCCTCAACGGAAGTGTATGTAGACAGGTATAATTTTGCAGGTCAAAGTTAGGACTTCAAATTATGCCGTTAAAACCATGTATAATTTGTGCTCAGGGACCAGCTATATTAGTGGTATCGAGAAACTTCCTGTTCATTTCACTGAGGTGTTAAGGCCACATCTGGGCCTTATTCCCAATCCAAAAGAATAGCAGCATCTATATCTTCATTTTACTGTGTTTGTGTTTGATTAGATTTGTTCATCTGGTTACAGATGAGACCACCTGCAAAGGAGGTCTTGGAATGAAATCCAATCGCAGAAATATTTTTAATTGGAACGAGGATTAATATCTTTACTTTTATTCATTTGGAAAATAGGAGCCAATCTAATTTTATACTATATTGTAAATATCTCAAGAAACATTGAATACAATTACAGTAAATAATGTATTAAATATCCTCCTGAGTTACAAAATGACATGACATGTGAAAAACAGATGTATATAGGCTTTCATGTAGTAAAAGCCAGGCAAATATTTGTTGCTTGTTTCATATCAAGTCAGGATCCAACTTTAAGTCTTCAATGCAACACAGTGGTGTGGAAGAATAGCCCACACAATGGCCTTGTTTTTTTCTAGCAATACCTTCCTACTACTGTGTAGGAAGGAATGCTGGAGTATCTCAGCGGGACAGGCAGCATCTCTGGAGAGAAGGAATGGGTGAGATTTCAGGTCGAGTCTCTCCAGAGATGCTGCCTGGCCCACTGAGTTACTCCGGCATTTTGTGTTTATACTACCACTGTTCACTGTCATTACCCCGTGAAAGCGGCACAGTGGCGCAGCAATAGAGTTGCTGCCTTACATCGCTTGCAGTGCCAGTGGGTTCGATCCCGACTATGGGTGCTTGTCTGTATGGAGTTGGTATGTTTTCCCCATGACTCGCTTGGGTTTTCTCCGAGATCTTCGCTCTCCTCCCACCTCCAAAGACGTACAGGTTTGTAGGTTAACTGGCTTGGTATAAATGTAAATTGTCCCGGGTGTGTGTGGATAGTGTTGGTTTGCGGGGATTTCTGGTCGGACTCGGTGGATCGAAGGGCCTGTTTCCTCGCTGTATTTCTAAACTAAAACGAAATTAAACCAAAGCGCATGCCAGCATCAGGGTTTAATTTAGCACAACGCGGGCTGATTTCCCAGTCCAAGAGTGGGAAAGTCCGTTTAAGATCCTGCAGACTGATAGGATTCCAAAAAAGGTCCACTAATGTTACCCAGGAACAGCCAGTAGGACAGGCAGAAAATCCCACTGCCATTCACATCGATGCCAGTGCTGAATATTGAGATGTATACAGAGCTATGTGTCATCAGCATTAGTGACTTTAAATACAAAAGTAATGAAGTAAAGGTAATGGGCCTGTCCCACTTAGACGAGTTTTGAACGGACTGCCGGCGACGGTCAAGTTGCCGGCAGTCGCCTGAAAAATCGGGAACTGGAACGGTGAATGTCAGAGTGGAACACACACACACACACACAAACAAACACATCGCAAAGGCGGGGCCAGGGAAAGCGGGGGAGCGCTGTCTGAAATTCACCCGGTACAAAGCCAAGGTTATACAGACACACTCCGCGATGAACAGGAAGGTTGGCGCTGTAATTAAGATGGCTAACGCATTGTTCGTAAAAAAGGGAAGAAGGGGGAAGAAGGGGGGGGGGGGGGGTGGAGTGGAGACAACTTTTAAGAAGCCAGGCAACTTTTAATAAGCCAGAGATACACAGCTGTGAAGTTTGGCGGGCATTTAACATTACCGGTCGGTTATCCTTGGTTCTGAAAACTGCCGCTTTTGTTTTTTTTCCCCAATGAGCCAATGAAAATGACCGGTCAGCAAAAGCAAATAACTAAAACTACCTATGACTACCTCGACTACCCATAACTACACGGCTACCCCACTACAACTGCACCTACGACTACAGGATTATCGATTTTCTCCATGGCGACCACATGTTGAAAAATTTGCGGCAACCATACTGAGGCTGTGACTGGTTCAAAGAATGTGGGAACTCCTCGTGACCATGAAGGAGACTCACCAGAGACTATAAGCGAACATGTGGCGACCATGTGGTGACTATATAGCGAGTGCAGAGTTTCCTGCAGTCGCCTAAAACATTGCCGAAGTGGGACAGGCCCATTAGCCATAAATCTCTATAGACCATATTGTTGGGATCAAGTGGAAACTCTTGAACTGACAGAAATTTCAGATATTTATAAAGTAGTCCTGCTGCAAAAGTCTAAAACGGAACAGCGTTACAGTCCACAAAGTTTACAGGGCATTTCTGGTTCAAAACCAGTGGTAAAATCTGGTTCAACGAGCTGTTCCTTTGCTGAACTCCATTAGAGCTGTTGCAGAATTCCCAGCTCTCGCGAAATCAGTGCGCTATTTTAATGCAAGCGTTAGCTAAACCATCCAAAAGTGGCTTTCAGGTTTTGGCTGACTACTGTGCAAAGGAAAGCCCAGTTCCTAATTACAGTAGAGAAGCATAGTGCCTTTAATGTCCGCTTGAGTAGACTAATTCCTTAGTAACAAAAATATCTAATTTGAGGAAGGACATTCTTGCTGAGGGAGTGCAGCTTAGGTTCACAAGGTTAATCCCTGGGATGGCGAGACTGTCATATGAAGAAAGAATTCAGCGACTGGGGTTGTATACACTGGAATTTAGAAGGATGAGAGGGGATCTTATAGAAACATATAAAATTATTAAGGGATTGGACATGCTAGATGCAGGAAACATGTTCCCGATGTTGGTGGAGTCCAGAACCAGGGGCCACAGTTTATGAATAAGGGATAGGCCATTTAGGATTGAGACGAGGGAAAACCTTTTCACACAGAGAGTTGTGAACTTGTGGAATTTCCTGCCTCAGAAACAGTGGCAATCGATTCACTGGATGCATTCAAAAGAGAGTTAGTTAGAGCTCTTAGGGCTAGCAGAATCAAGGGATATGGGGAGAAGAAAGGAACGGGTAACTGATTGCGGATGATTAGTTATGATCACATTGAATGGACGGTGATGGCTCGAAGGGCTGAATGGCCTACCCCTGCACTTACTGTCTATGTCCATGTCTTTGTCTAAGTCTAAATATCTACACAAGGCTCATATATGAGGCACAGGACGTGACCATAAGTAACCACTGAGATCATAGCCAAATCACTCAACATTTACCCTGTGTTTCTTCCATTCCACCAAGGAAGCAGTTTAAAAAAGTTTTAAAAGCAGTTTAAAGTCTGAAGAAGGGTCCCGACTCAAAACATCACCTATTCCTTTTCTCCAGAGATGCTGTCTGACCTGCTGAGTTAAGGGCCTGTCCCAGCAGCATGCAACTCCATGCGATGAGCGTGACCTAACGTGGTCGCTTGAGCCGTCCGGCGTCACGGGGCCGGTCCCACTTCGATCGCCAGAGCCGTGCGGAATTGTGCGGAATTCATCCCGGGCTCCGAAAAACTGACCATGTTCAAAAATTCCGCGCGGCAATGGCTTGTCGGCTCGCAGTCGCCTCGACACATTACACACCGCCTCGATGTCGTGCCTCCGTGACCCTCTCTGTAGGTGCCTCCATGACCCTCTCAGTGTGTACCTTTGTGCCCCTCTCAGTGTGTCCCTCTGTGCCCCTCTCTGTGTGTCCCTCTCTGTCCTGGCGAACTTACCTTTAAGACTTCGCTCCAAGTTCGCCTCACTTTGCGCCACGTTGCGCTACTCACCCCACCTCCGCGCAGCCCCCGCTGCCGGTTTGATCGCGCTCTTCGCATGCAGGCGCATGCTGTTGGGAACGGCCCTGTACAGGGATCACCCGACCTCCGCGCGGCCCCCGCTGCCGGTTTGATCGCGCTCACCGCATGGAGTCGGATGCTGGTAGGACAGGCCCTTACCACCAGCTTTTGTGTCTATCTTCCATTTAAAATACAAACTCATTTCTGAATCATTTAATGAATAGATCATGTTAATGTACATTTTTACATAACTAATCAAAATTTTGATGATAGTGCATCAGACTATTGTTCTTCGACTACAACTTGACGAGCAGGTTTGTAGGTTAATATGCTCCTGTAAATTGTTCCTTGTGTGTCGCATGGAATTAGTGTTGGGGTGATTGTTGGTCAGCACAGATTCGTTGGGCCAAAGAGACTGTTTCCATGCTGTATCTCTAAACTAATGGAAACTAGTGGTAGTTGCCTAGCGTGGTGGAAGCACTTATGATAGTAACTTTTAAGAAGCACGAGACTAAGTGGGACCTGTTGGGTCCCATGTTTACACGGGAGGGCTGGTCCCCCAACGCAATATTCCACCTCTCCACCAATTCCAATATTGGTGGCCAGTAGGGGGGGGGGAGGTTTCTGGAATGCTAGTATGGGTGTTGTTTGCTGAAGGGACTGGTTTTCAGAGGGCTAGTATGGGCATTGTGGGCCGAATGGATTCTTGGATTGGCAGCTCAGCCACTCAAGCCTGGTGTGCTGGCAGATCACTCACTTACGGCTGGTGGGCTGGCAGGTGACTCCCGGCTATTCCTTGAAATTCCATTTCAAGCAGGGTGCAAGGCCACCAAATTCAAATGCAGTTTCCTAGCATTTCAAGCAGGGTGCAAGGCCACCAAATTCAAGTGCAGTTTCCCACCACTTCAATAAAAGACAAGAGGTAAAACATAGCAAAGATGAGCGGGAAGCCAGAGGATTGGGAAATTTTTAAAGATCAACAGAAAGTAACAAAAAAGGCAATACGAGGAGAAAATATGAAGTACGAAGGTAAGCTAACCAAGAATATAAAGGAGTATAGTAAAAGCTTCTTTAGGAATGCGAAGAGGAAACATTAGTTAAGACAAATCTGGGTCCCTTGAAGACAGAAACAGATGAATTTATTATGGGGAACAAGGAAATGGCAGAGGACTTGAACAGGTACTTTGTTTCATAGAAACATAGAAACTATAGAAACATAAAAAATAGGTGCAGGAGTAGGCCATTCGGCCCTTCGAGCCTGCACCGCCATTCAATATGATCATGGCTGATCATCCAACTCAGTATCCTGTACCTGCCTTCTCTCTATACTGCCTGATCCCTTTAGCCACAAGGGCCACATCTAACTCCCTCTTAAATATAGTCAATGAACTGGCCTCAACTACCCGTGGCAGAGAATTTCACCACTCTCTGTGTGAAAAATGTTTTTCTCATCTCGGTCCCAAAAGACTTCCCCCTTATCCTTAAACTGTAACCCCTTGTTCTGGACTTCCCCAACATCGGGAACAATCTTCCTGCATCTAGCCTGTCCAACCCCTTAAGAATTTTGTACGTTTTTATATGATACCCCCTCAATCTTCTAAATTCTAGCGAGTGCAAGCCGAGTCTATCCAGTCTTTCTTCATATGAAAGTCCTGACAAGAACCTTCTCTGTACTCCCTCTATGGCAAAAATGTCTTTCCTCAGATTAGGAGACCAAAACTGTACGCAATACTCCAGGTGTGGTCTCACCAAGACCCTGTACAACTGCAGTAGAACCTCCCTGCTCTATACTCAAGTCCTTTTGCTATGAATGCTAACATACCATTTGCTTTCTTCACTGCCTGCTGCACCTGCATGCCTATTTTCAATGACTGGTGTACCATGACACCCAGGTCTCGTTGCATCTCCCCTTTTCCTAATCAGCCACCATTCAGATAATAGTCTACTTTCCTGTTTTTGCCACCTCACATTTATCCACATTATACTGCATCTGCCATGCATTTGCCCACTGACCCAACCTATCCAATTCACCTTGCAGCCTCCTAGCATCCTCCTCACGGCTAACACTGCCCTCCAGCTTTGTGTCATCTGCAAACTTAGATATGTTGCATTCAATTCCCTCATCCAGATCATTAATATATATTGTAAATAGCTGGGGTCCCAGCACTGAGCCATGCAGTACCCCACTAGTCACTGCCTGCCATTCTGAAAAGGACCCGTTTACTCCTACTCTTAGCTTCCTGTCTGCCAGCCAGTTCTCTATCCACATCAATACTGAACCCCCAATACCGTGTGCTTTAAGTTTGCATACTAATCTCTTATGTGGGATCTTGTCAAATGTCTTCTGAAAGTCCAGATATAACACATCCACTCTACTAGTTACATCCTCGAAGAATTCTAAAAGATTCATCAGACATGATTTACCTTTCATAAATCCATGCTGAGTTTGTCCAATGTTTTCACCACTTTCCAAATGTGCTGCTATCCCATCTTTAATAACTGATTCTAGCATTTTCCCTGCTACCGATGTTAGACCAACTGGTCTGTAAATCCCCGTTTTCTCTCTCCCTCCCTTTTTAGAAAGTGGGGTTACATTAGCTACCCTCCAATCCTCAGGAACTACTCCAGAATCAAAAGAGTTTTGAAAAATCATCACTAATGCATCCACTATTTATGTGGCTACTTCCTTAAGTACTCTGGGATGCAGCCTATCTGGCCCTGGAGATTTATCGGCCTTTAACCCATTCGATTTACCTAACACCACATCCCGGCTAACCTGGATTTCACTCAGTTCCTCCATCTCATTTGACCCCCGGTCCCCTGCTATTTCCGGCAGATTAATTATGTCTTCCTTAGTGAAGGCAGAACCAAAGTAGTTATTCAATTGGTCTGCCATGTCCTTGTTCCCCATGATCAATTCACCTGTTTCTGACTGCAAGGGACCTACATTTGTTTTAACTAATCTTTTTCTCTTCACATATCTATAAAAACGTTTGCAGTCAGCTTTTATGTTCCCTGCCAGTTTTCTTTCATAATCTCTTTTCCCTTTCCCAATTAAGCCCTTTGTCCTCCTCTGCTGGTCTCTGAATTTCTTCCAGTCCTCTGGTAGGCTGCTTTTCTGGCTAATTTGTATGCTTCATCTTGTTATGATACTATCCCTGATTTCCCTTGTTATCCACGGATGCACTACCCTCCCTGATTTATTCTTTTGCCAAATTGGGATGAACAATTGTTGTAGTCCATCCATGCAGTCTTTCACTAAGGAAGACACAAACAATCTCCCAGATGTAGACAATAGACAATAAGTGCAGGAGTAGGCCATACGGCCCTTCGAGCCAGCACCGCCATTCAATATGCTCATGGCTGATCATCCCCAATCAGTACCCCGTTCCTGCCTTGTCCCCATATCCCCTGACTCCGCTATTTTTAAGAGCCCTATCTAGCTCTCTCTTGAAAGCATCCAGAGAACCTGCCTTCACCGCCCTCTGAGGCAGAGAATTCAACGGACTCACCACTCTCTGAGAAAAAATGTGTTTCCTCATCTCCGTTCTAAATGGCTTACTCCTTATTCTTAAACTGTGGCCCCTGGTTCTGGGCTCCCCCAACATCGGGAACATGTTTCCTGCCTCTAGCGTGTCCAAACTCTTTACAATCTTATATGTTTCAATGAGATTCACTACCTCAATAGCAAGAATGTCCTTCCTCAAATTAGGGGACCAAAACTGCATACAATAATCCAGGTGTGGGCTCACTAGGGCTCTGTACAACTGCAGAAGGACCTCTTTGCTCCTATATTCGATTCCTCTTGTTATAAAGGCCAACATGCCATTCGGTTTCTTCACTGCCTGCTGTACCTACATGCTTACTTTCATAGAATGATGAACAAGGACCCCGAGATCCCGTTGTACTTCCCCTTTTTCCAACTTGACGCCATTTAGATAGTAATCTGCCTTCCTGTTTTTGCTACTAAAGTGGATAACCTCACATTCATCTGAATTAAACTTCATCTGCCATGCATCTGCCCAATCCCCCAACCTATCCAAGTCACCCTGCATTCTCATAGCATCTTCCTCACAGTTCACACTGCCACCCAGCTTTGTGTCGTCTGTAAGTTTGCTAATGTTATTTTGAATCCCTTCATCCGAGTCATTAATGTATATTGTAAATAGCTGCGGTCCCAGCACCGAGCCTTGCGGTACCCCACTAGTCACTGCCTGCCATTCTGAAAGGAACCTGTTAATCCCTACTCTTTGTTTCCTGTCTGCCAACCACTTCTCTATCCATGTCAGCACTCTACCCCCAATACCATGTGCCCTAATTTTGCCCACTAATCTCCTATGTGGGACCTTATCAAATGCTTTCTGAAAATCCATGTACACTACATCCACTGGCTCTCCATTGTCCATTTTCCTAGTTACATCTTCAAAAAATTCCAGAAGATTAGTCAAGCATGATTTCCCCTTTGTGAATTCATGCTGACTCGGACTGATCCTGTTACTGCTATCCAAATGTTCGGCTATTTCATCTTTTATAATTGACTCCAGCATCTTCCTCACCACCGATGTCAGGCTAACTGGTATATAAATCCCTGTTTTCTCTTTCCCACCTTTCTTGGGGACAGAGGATCTAGGATGATGGAGGAACTGAAGGAAATTCACATTAGTCAGGAATTGGTGTTGGGTAGACTGATGGGACTGAAGGAAATTCACATTAGTCAGGAATTGGTGTTAGGTAGACTGATGGGACTGAAGGCTGATAAATCCCCAGGGACTGATGGTCTGCATCCCAGGGTACTCAATGAGGTGACTTTAGAAATTGTGGACGCATTGGTGATCATTTTCCAATGTTTTATAGATTCTGGATCAGTTCCTGTGGATTGGAGGGTAGCTAACATTATGCCACATTTTAAGAAAGGAGTGAGAGAGAAAGCAGGGAATTATGGAGCAGTTAGCCTGACATCGGTGGTGGGGAAGATGGTGGAGTCGATTATTAAGGATGCATTTGGATAGCAGTACAGGATCGGTCCAAGTCAGCATGGTTTTACGAAGGGGAAATCATGCTTGACTAATCTTCTGGAATTTTTTGAGGATGTAACAAGTGAAATGGACAAGGGAGAGTCAGTGGATGTAGTGTACCCGGACTTTCAGAAAGCCTTTTAAAAGGTCCCACACAGGAGATTAGTGGGCAAAATTAGAGCACATGGTATTGGTGGTAGGTATTGACATGGATAGAAAATTGTTTGGCAGACAGGAAACAAAGAGTAGGGATTAACGGGTCTCTTTAAAAATGTCAGTCAGTGACTAGCGGGATGCCGCAATGCTCGGTACTGGGACCGCAGCTATTTACAACATCCATTAATGATTTAGATGAAGGAATTAAAAGTAACATTAGCAAATTTGCAGATGACACAAAGCTGGGTGGCAGTGTGAACTGTGAAGAGGTTGCTATGAGGATGCAGGGTGACTTGGACTGGTTGGGGGAGTGGGCAGATGCATGGCAAATGCAGTGTAATGTGGATAAATGTGAGGTTATCCACTTTGGTGGCAAGAACAGGAAGGCAGATTATTCTCTGAATGGTGCCAGGTTAGGAAAAGGGGAAGTACAACGAGCCCTGGGTGTCCTTGTACATCAGTCACTAAAAGTAACCATGCAGGTACAGCAGGCAGTGAAGAAAGCTAATGGCAAGTTGGCCTTCATAACGCGTGGTTGAGTATAGGATCAAAGAAGTTGTACAGGGCCCTGGTGAGACCACACCTGGAGTATTGCATGCTATATGATGAAAGAATGAGCGACTGGGCTTGTATTAACTGGAGTTGAAAAGGATGAGAGGAGATCTTATAGAAACATATAAAATGATTAAGGGATTAGACACGCTAAATGCAAGAAACATGTTCCCGATGTTGGGGGAGTCCTGAACCAGGGGCCACAGTTTAAGAATAAGGGGTAGGCCATTTAGCACTGAGACGAGGAAAAACGTTTTCACACCCTTGGGTACGGCACGGTGGCGCAGCGGTAGAGTTGCTGTCTTACAGCACCAGAGACACGGGTTTGATCCCGACTACCTGTGCTATCTGTATGGAGTTTGTACATTCTCCCCGTGACCACGTGGGTTTCCTCTGGGTGCTCCGCAACTCTCCCACATTCCAAAGATGTATAGTTTTGTAGGTTAATTGAATTCTGTAAATTGTCCCTAGTGTGTAGGATCGTGCTAGTGTGCAGGGTGATCGCTGGTCGGTGTGAAACAGGCTGTATTCCACACTGGATTCCTCACTGTATATTTTTCAATAACTATTCAGTGCCTACAGAATGGTCTATGCCATTTTCAGAAAACAATGTAACAGTTATTTGAGATGCTGTGAGAGAATATATTTCTCTGATCCCTTGTACAAAATGCATATGAGAGTATTGTCCAATGATTGCAACTTTCTCTACTTAGTTGGTTCCATTGAAGACAGCTGTGAAACTGTTAAGAGTGTGCAAGTTAAAAAATACAATTGCTTTGAACATTACAATGGATCCCAAATGTTTTTCATAGATCATAAATCTGCTTGATTTCCTTAGATGATCTGATCAGTAAAATAAATAAAAAGCAACTTGGTGGATATGGTGCCTTGGGATTTTTGAAAAGCTTCCCACAGAGCTGGACATGAGAAAACTGGGATCTTATCATGCGTATGATAAGAACCATATGGTTTTATAGTACTTTATGATCTCATGCACCTAGGTACAGTGACCTTTATTGTATGCATTCAGTTTAGCAACTGAGGTAGTATGCAAGACTCATCGCGTTTCCAGCGCCATTTTGTACCCTTCAAGTTCAGAGTTGTTGGAAATGTTTGCGTTTTAACGGCCATAAAGCCCCTTTGCCCAGGCGATAGGACTGGGTTAGAGTTGCGGGGGTTGTCCTGGCCAGGCGATGTGTCGGTGTCCTCTATCACTGCTCCGCCGCTCTGTGCAGCTTCAGGCCACGTCCATTCCATGTGCTCATCCACTTGGAGCGATGCCCAATCCAATCGAGCCCCAGGCTGCTGCAGAGCCTCCAGCGGCCCACTCCACCAACACCTCCATCCAGACGCATAGTGAAAGACCTGGATAGAGTGGATGTGGAGAGGATGTTTCCACTAGTGGGAGAGTCTAGGACCAGCGGTCATAGCCTCAGAATTAAAGGACATTCCTTTTGGAATGAGATGGTAAATAATTTCTTCAGTCAGAGGGTGATGAACTTGTGGGATTTCCCAGGAAACTTTCCCCCTCTCACCTGACAACAATGCCTTGTGTTTTTGATATTTCCCATCTGGGGAAAAAGGTTCTGACAGTCCACCCTATATGACTCTCATACTTTGATATACTTCTATCATGTCTCCCCTCAACATTCGTCGTTCCAGAGAAAACATTCCAAGTCTGTTCAACCTCTCCCTTTTGTTGAAACCCTCTACTCCAGGCAGCATTCTGGTAAACCTTCTCTACTCCCTCACCAAAGCCTCCATATCTTTTCTGCAATGGGATGATGAGAACTGCAGGTAATACTCCAAATGCGGCCTAACCAATGTCCCATAGAGCTGCATCATGACTTTCTGACTCTTCTGTTCAATGCCCCTAGCAATGAAGGCAAGCATCATACCATATGTCTTCTTTACCACCCTATCTATTTATGCTGCCACCTTCAGTGAGCTATGAACTTAAACTCCCAGATCCTTCTGCACATCAATGCTGTTGAGGGTATGTATACTTTCCCCTTGAATTCAACCTCCTGAAGTACAACACCTCACGCTTGCTTGAGTTAAACTCCATCTGCCATTTCTCAGCCCATTTCTGCAGCTGATCGATATCCAGCTGTATCTTCTGACAGCCTTCCCCACTGTCTGCAAATCCTTCAATTTTAGTGTTAATAGCAAACTTACTCACCAACCCATCTACATTTATGCCCAGGCCATTTATATTTATAACAAACAGCAGAGGGCCCAGTGCACCCATAGTCAGGATCGAACCCGGGTCCCTGGCACTGTAAGGCAGCAACTCTACTGCTGCACCATCATGCCACCATATCTCTCTATTTTGCAACACCTAATGATCGATCCAAGAGTTGCCCAATCTAAATAAAAAGGCACAGAATTAGATGTAATATTCAATGGGGCCAATGGTGGAGTGCTGAAAGGACCCGTCCAACAATCAGAGATCTGGACCTTCAATCCGGTTACACTAGTTCAAATCCCATCATCACCGCTGGGGGATTTAATTTCAAGTAAATAAATACAGATTTAAAAAAAATAAATCCTAGTATCAGTAGCAAATAGCAGTAATTATGAAATTACTGGGTTGTTTTTAGGAAGCTATCTGGTTCTTTAACATCTTTCACGGCAGAAATCTGCCATCTGTACCCATTCTGGCCTGTATATGACTCCATTCCTGGCAACGTAATATTGGCTCTTAGCTGTCTCCTCAGTTCCAGGGCAACGAAGGGTGAAGAACCAATGCCGGCATTTATAGGATGGAAACAATTCTGCTTGCGAAGTTGAAGAAAATACTGGCTACTTTGACCTAACTTTAACCTCAGGAAAACATGTCCTTTTTTCATACGTTTCGCATCGTTCGGAAAATTCACTTAGACGTAGAATTGATTTCAAAAACATTTTTGATTTAATTATTTTCTTTAGTCATGTTTGAGAACCATTCTAATCTGTGCAATGCGATGCGAGTACATTGTAAAAGCAACTCTCAGCAGCCTGAGTTCATGACTCTGCTCTCATTTAACATAATAAGTAATAAACTCGCCCTATAATCTAATCTGATGTTTTTTCAATTGTAATTATATACTCTGTGTCAATAAATGATTACAAAATCTTATTACTGCATTTGTTTTTTTTTAATATCTTTGCTAAATTTACTGTACAAGGAAATTCGCAATATCAGGAATACTGTTTAATAAAGTCGGAGTAAATAATTTAATTTTCGAGAATGTGTTAGAACTTCCCTAACCTCCCCATCTTAATTCTAAAAATAACAGAAAGTCTATCTCCAGGTGTAGCGGACAATTTATTAACTGAAACTCTGCTTGTTGCCAGAGATGATGGGTCAGGAGATATCATGCCTGCAGCCTACTGTGGCAGGGTAATATGGCTTTAGCACAGTTTCAGACATCCTCGCCTGTTGTTTGCATTACTCCGTAAGGTGGTGATGACTCTTTGTTCTTGTCGTTGAAAGCCCCCACATTGACCCATCGATCATATCCTGCCTTCGTGAGCTCCGCTAACAAATTATGGTCCAGGAGGTCAAGTGTTGGTTGGGGAACATGTGTGGGTGTGGAGAAGCGTATGCCAGAAGAGTGGCCCCATGACATACAGCCTCTAGGAACAGAGAGGGCAAGTGTTAAATTACTGGCCTTTGAGCTACCCAGTTCAAGTGACACAAGTAAAAACAAACCGGACCAGTCACAATTTCAGAACAGGCATGCATCTGAAACTTATTTTTTGTTGTAACCACTGGGTAAAACAAACTGTGAAACACTACTGCCTTATTAAAAAACATGGACGAAAAGCATTGCGTTCCTTTAAAGGCACGGGAATGTAGTTACTTTTGACCCTGGGAGGTTTCTGGACTGGCAAGTCATTAATTAAAACAAGTCAATACTACATTTACTGAACTCAATTGTAAACGTGGTCAGTCAATGGGACCTTTAATGACAATAACAGACAGGAGTTGTTCTTGATTCAAATCTTCACTGTCAAACTAAACACATCTTTACAGCTTAGAAAAGTAATGGCATTTTGTGAAGCAGAAACCCTTGTTCACTCAACTCACAATCAGATGTTTCAATTACTGAAATATGGCAGGGAATTTTAACCTTGAGAAGCGCATAGGTTATAATCCAAAAAAAAACAATGGTTGGTTCCAATTACCAGAAAATCTGCATTTAATTCAATTATATTAGCATATTATAAACAAACTCCTTGAGAAAGACAGATTGCTTAACAGTTTAAATTGCTAAATTTAAGGAGGTACATGAGCCTGAAAACTGTAACGTCCAGGTTCAGGAACAGCTTCTTCCCTACAGCCATTAGGCTGTTAAACACTACAACCACTAAATAAGCTCTGAATGACATAGACTATTATTGAACTATTATTGTTTATTTTCTATATGTATGTATGCGAGTGTGCATGTACGTGTATATATGGATGTGTATATGTAAAATATATATATATGTATACACGAGTATATGTATATATACACACACTGAACTTTTTTTCTCATTTATTATATTGTTTACAGTGTACTACGTGTACATATACTATTGTGCTGTTGTAAGTAAGACTTTCATTGTTTTATCTGGGACATATGACAATAAAACACTAATGACTCTTGACTAAGTGATATTTCAACAGACCTTCAAATTTAATGCACTCCATAATCTTCTTGAGACTGGCTAAATCACACCAATAAAAGGATTGTAAGAACACAATGGAAAATGAGGTGTTGATCAAACCCATCGAAATACTGACGCTCAGAATGGTTAGTGGGATTAAGTCGCCCACAGCATATTTGTTAGAATTTATTCTCTGCATACTGTAGGTTTGCTGAATCAGATGAGATGATCGCCTTGGATTAGATGAGGAGCAATGTGGCCTGTTCGGAGAGAGTTTTTTTTTCCAAAATATGCTTTATTCAAATGATAAATATATACAATACATGAACCTTGCAGAAAATCCATCCGACATTTTCGGAGGCTGTACAAATTGATCAATACAGTTTAGACATTTCTTTTCCCCAAAGTTCCACAAATCAGTCCCCCACTCGTGCCACTCATGTGGCGCAATGGCGTGGGATACCTTCCCTTATTTTGAGTGGCGTCCCCACCATACCGTGCCCCCCATGTCCAGCAGCGGAAGGACCTTAGACTGTGGCCCTCCCCCACCGAGCCTTGGCGTTGGCTGCACCGAGCTTCAGTGCGTCCCTCAGCACGTACTCCTGCAGTCTGCAGCGGGCTAGTCGGCAACATTCCCTGATGGACACCTCGCTCTGCTGGGTGGTGAACAATGCCCGGGCAGACCAAAGGGCGTCTTTTACCGAGTTGATGACCCTCCAGCAGCCTCTGAATGTGTCCATGGGAACAGTCCGTAAATCACCGAGTCCTCTGTGACGGAGCTGTTCGGGATAAAGCGTACCAGGGACCCTTGCATTTTTCTCCAGACTCATTTAGCAAAACCACACTCTGTAAAGAGGTGGGCAACCGTCTCCTCTCCATAGCAGCCGTCCTGAGGGCAGCATGCGCTGGCAGTGAAGTTCCGACGGTGCAGGAAGGATCTGACTGGGAGGGCTCCCCTCACCGCCAGCCAAGCCAGGTCTTGGTGCTTGTTGGTGAGTTCTGGCGATGAGGCATTTTGCCAGACAAGCTGGGCAGTCTGCTCAGGGAACCACGCCACCGGGTCCATAGAGTCCTTTCCCTGCAGTGCCTGCAGTGCCTGCAGGACATTCTGTGCTGACCACTGCCCAATGGACATGTGGTCAAAGGTGTTGGTCCGGAAGAACCCTTCCACAGACGACAGATGGGGTGGCAATGTCCAGCTGACTGGCATATTGCGTGGCACCTGCGCCAGGCCCATCCTTCGCAACACCGGGGACAGGTAGAACCTCAGCAGGTAGTGACACTTGGTGCCCACGTTCCTTGGCTCTACACTCCGCCTGATGCAGCCACACACGAAGGTGGCCATCAGAATGAGGGCGACGTTGGGCATGCTTTTACCCCCGTCGTCTGCTGACTTGTACATTGTGGCCCGTCGCAACCGGTCCATCCTCGACCGCTTCGGAGAGAGAGAGTAATAGAGAGGAAAACAGCAGCAAATCACCCTGCAGACTTGGCAGAAACCAAGGAGAGAATAAGCTTCCTTGACGTAACTTTACAGCAACGGCTGATGTAACAATGTCACATCAGATGCTGGCAGACCACGAATCCTAAAAATCTAGTGATCATCCACAGTTGCTTTGCTTCTGGCTCTCTTTGCTCGAGATATAAACAGCTTCTCTCCAGTGCTAGTCCACAAATGCAATTGTGTGGGGGCTCATGAATAATTACCACAACTGCCAATTATATCAATTGTCCTTGTGATGAAACTGGTCAGGAGATGGTATTTGTAGCTCTGGCTAACTTTCCATCAGCTGAATACAATGACAACCGCATAACCACGTCGTTCAGTACAATTCATGGACCAAAGGTCAATAACATGAAACCACAAAATGAGATTTCTGCAAAATTCTTAATGATGATTAAATGGTACTATTTTTCAGTTGGTATACAAGCTTCTTAATACCATTGGATCTGAAACCAAACTTAAGGAGAGCCTTGGGGAGCTTACAACCCAGCGGTGTAAATATCGACTTTTCTAACTTCAAGTAACCCTTGCTTTTCCTCTCTTCACCCCTTCACCATCCTAATTCTCCAACCAGTCCGACTGTCCCCACGGATTAAATATTATCTTTGTACACTTCGGTGCCACCTTCCCCTAGCTAACAATGATTGATTCTACATTTTCCTTGAGCTTCATCCCCTTTGATGTCTCATTTTCTTACCTTACGTTCTTCATCTCTGCGTCTCCCTCCCCTGTCTCTCAGTCCGAAGGTCTCGAACCAAAACCTCACCCATTCCTTCTCTCCAGAGATGCAGTCTGTCCCGCTGAGTTACATAGAAACATAGAAACATAGAAATTAGGTGCAGGAGTAGGCCATTCAGCCCTTCGAGCCTGCACCGCCATTCAATATGATCATGGCCGATCATCCAACTCAGTATCCCGTACCTGCCTTCTCTCCATACCCTCTGATAGCCACAAGGGCCACATCCAACTCACTCTTAAATATAGCCAATGAACTGGCCTCAACTACCCTCTGTGGCAGAGAGTTCCAGAGACTCACCACTCTCTGTGTGAAAAAAGTCTCCAGCAGTTTGTGTCTATCTTCAATGTAAACCAGCATCTGCAGTTCCTTCCTACACACTTAATGAGAGCCTTCTGTGAGAAAAGCTATTGCCTATTCAAACTTAATTGATGACACCCATCAGGTATCCAGCACATGAAGCCAGAGAGCTTCAAGTGATTCCGAAGTCATGAGGATTGAATTGTGAAGTGCTTTGTGACTAGAATAATGACATTCTTACTCACTGCTCCTTTACAGGTGCATTACAATGCAACAACACAAAAAAACAAATAGACAATAAGTTATCAGTTAATTTAGGTAAACCAGAACATTACAATGCTCTATTAATATTTAATCAGGGTATGTAATGCAACATTAGTAGTACAAAGTACCAGTTTGGTACTGACGTAGCGTTGTGGTTATCGCGATGCAGGCTGGTGCAAGAGTCTGCTGGTTGATGGGAAGGAGCTGTTCTTGATCCTGCAGGTAGTAGTTCCCGGGCTCCTATACCTTCTTCCTGATGATAAAAGGAGGGCGTGGTCAAGGTGGCGAAAGATTGCTGTCAGACCACCAGGTTGTAATTATCAGCGTGCTGAAAGTGAATTTGAGACGACTGATCTAAATCTGAAGGTGCAATTTCATATGTAACAGCCAGGGTCCAGAACGTTAGTGGTCCACTGGGCAGTAACATTGAGTGGCAGTGATGTATGAATCATACGTTTGAATCAAACATCATAGGGTGGCACATTGTCACAGCGGTAGAGTTGCTGCTTTACAGCGCCAGGGACCCAAGTTCGATCCTGACAAAGGGTGCTGTCTGTACAGAGTTTGTACGTTCTCCCCGTGATCTGCGTGGGTTTTCCTCAGGATCTCCAGTTTTCTCCAACATTCCAAAGACGTACAGGTTTGTAGTTTAATTGGCTTTGGTAATATTGTACAAATTGTCCCTAGTGTGTAGGGTAGTGTTAGTGTGCAGGGAGACAGTGTGGGCAGTGTGGTCAGTGTGGACTCGGTCGGCCGAAGGACCTGTTTCAACGCTGTATCTGTAAACTAAACTAAACTAAACTAAACCAACAAAAGGAATAAACTACAGATTCTATTCAGACGATTTCAAAGTGGCACATCACAAACGGGCTGTAGGCACAGAGTGGAGCTGCCAGGTCAATAAGCTCCTTTTGCAATCATCCCTTTTATGGCTCAGGTGCACATCACTGTTCCCGCTCCGTGAGAGTGAACATAGGTCCAGGTCAATATACCACAGGTACCCCAAACCCAAGGTAACTAACATTGATAAATGCCAGACATCTCACCGTCAACTCTGTGTTTCCAGGATCATTAATTTGAAAGTCCGGAGACTGTAGATGTTGGAAATCAGTAATAGAAATAAAAAGCGCTGGAAATACTGAGCAGGTTAAGCAGTATCTGTGGAGGGAAGGACAAGATTAATGTTTCAGGTGAATGGCCCTTGAACACTTTTCTGCAAACTGAAGGTAAGATCAAAATGGCCCGCAATATTAACCAACACATCTGGACACCGGCTCTCATGTTCTCTCTGCAGTTGTAGTCAGTGTCCGTAGAATGCATGTCACAACATCACAGATGTTGCGCTTCTTCCATGGAAAGAAATGCGACTTCAGGCGCCCTTGATGCACTTTGTGGGTACGGGTCTTGCACCAAACCTGAAGTCACAATCATCCATTCACAAGATTGAAAGATCTTTGGCTCAATTAACCTCTTGTGAGCCTTACATCAGATGTGGGAACCTTGAATCACAGCTGGAGCCAGTCCACTTTCCCAATTGGAGGAACTTCCACTGACAAACTACATACCAGCTGAGAGGCAACAATGCCTCTGAAGCAAACAACATCCCTGTCCAAGTTTAAAGATGCAGACTAATTCTGGTGATCAGAGATTGTGCTAGCACCAGTTAAAAGGTGACTGATTATGATGCAAGCCGCTGAGAAAGAGTCACAGCAGGGTGTGGACAGTTGTACAAGTGAAAGCCAATGATGTGATCAGCTGTTGTTACGAAAGGCAGCCTGTCGCTTGGAAGAAGTTAGAATGGATATTCAAAATAATCCAAAGCAAAGGCATGGGGATGGGAAAATAAACATTGAGATATAGACATATATATAGCCATATATATATATGGAATCAATGTGGGCAAAATGATTCAGCGATAGAAGAGACAGACAAGAGAGACAAGAGACATTTATTTGTCACATGTATCAATTGGTACAGTGAAATGAAATGTGGTCACCATACAGCCATACGAATAAAAAAGCTCACAGAACACGATAGTCTTTAACATAGACATCCCCACTCAGTGGAATCAAAGTTTCCCACTGTGAGGGAAGGCACGAAAGTTCAGTCATCCTCCTCTGTTGTCCTCTGTTGTTCACCCATGGTCGGGGGGCACCCGAACCGCTCACTGTCGCCGCTACGAGCGGCCCGATATTCAGGCCCGCTCGCCGGATGATGGAAGTCCGACATCGGAACGGGAGAACATTCTCAGCGGCTTGGACTTCCAAATCGGCCACTTCCTACCGGAGAGCGCTGCTCCTGAAGTCCACAGGCCGAACTGGGCGGAGATTCACGCTGGCGGTCCTCGGCAAAGGGATCCCGGGACTCCGCGATGTTGAAGTCAGCGCCGCCCGCGCTGGAAGCTCTGCAAACTACAGCTCCGCGATGTTGAAGCAGCAGGCCCAACACTACGGAGCTTCAAACGGCGATCCAGGTAAGGCATCGCCCGCTCTGTGGTGAATCCAGTGCCGCACTGCTGCTGAAGCTTTGGTGCAGTCCCCGAGTCCCCGGCAGGAAAGGCCGCGCCAGTCCAGTTGGTAGGCCGTGAGGGGGGGGGGGGGGCGAAGATGCAACTCGGAGGATAGTCACATCCTCGCCAGGAAGTGACTGAGAAACGGTTTCCCCCTTACCCTCCCCCCCTCCCCCACATAGAAATACTAAAAAAAATCCTCCAAAACGTACTTTTAAACAAACTAAAAATAACAAGATAGAAAAACAGACAGACTGTAGGCAGAGGCTGCCATCATGCGGTGCCATAGTAATGTGTTGGGAAATATGGTGTGATTGAGTATCAATATTATTTACAGGCTATGGAGCTTCAGTAGGGATAAGTTATGGAGTTAGGTTAAGGTCATTTTTCTGCTACGTTGGGGTTGATAACCTGAGTGTAGAGACTTAAAGGTGGAAGAGTGGAGATCTGGACAAGAGGTTATAAGTTTAAGATGAGAGGGGTAAAGTTTGATTGTAGCCACTGATCTCAAGATTGAAGGCCATTGTCATCTTTGACTTGCCACGATAAAATGAAGTGTGGAGCGATTTTGGAGTGTGGAGCCTGGACAAGAGGTTTTAGGTTTGGGTGACAGGGTTAAATTTAAAGCAGATTTGTAAGATAGGATTTTTTCAGACTGGTAAGTGCCTGGAAGGCACAGCCAGGGGAGGTGGTAGAAGCCAAGATGATAAGGAGCATTTAAGAGCTTCAGTACATAAACAGGCAGGGAATAGGTGGTTATGGATCATGTGCTCACAGATGGGATTATTTAAATTGGCATCGTGGTCAGCATAGACATGATGGGCCAAAGGGCTTGTTAATGTTTTGTACGATTTATGTTCTAGGTATTTCATGACATGTTTGATGGTTTTGTGTTTGTGTTTTAAAACCTCCCATAAACTATGAATTTATTAATATTGCTTTAATGATACTTTTCCATGGAATTAGATTCCATGTCACTTTGTCGTGGTGGAGAAGCTTGTGTGGTCCTGAGATCCTGAGAGCGATGCCGTCTGGAGCTATGCTCCTGCTGGGGCCACCCATGGCGGTAAGGTCGAGGGGGAGGTCTCTGACCAAAAGCAATCCAACCAAGACCTCAACGGTGGAACAGGCGGAGGATGATGGCTGACCTTAGTGGAGCGTCACAACGGCTGGGAAGGCGGATGAAGGCTGCAGCAGAAAACGGTCGTGTTGCACTCCATGCCACCGGATCCTGACCCAGATCTGTCAAGGACCGTGGGGTGGCTGTCTGTGCACCAGTCTCCCCACGTTAAATAGTCACACACAGGCGTCCTCCATATAGGGAATAGCACCCTGGAGACACCTATGGCCAGCCATGACTGAAGGGACACCTAAGAAGAAGCTTTAATGATAGAAGGTAATAAAATGTTAGTCTAAGAATTTTCTGCCATCTTTTACCCACCTTTGTGCAAGTAACAAGAAACACAAGCCGCAACCTAATAGTTTGTTGTGCCATCGTAGCTCCTCATAAACATAGCTTCGCTACTTCCATTAATCTTGGATTATTCTGCTTGAACCATTGTCACTAATAATCTGATGTTCTCGACCTTGCATGTTGACAATTTTTCTGCCAATGAAAAAAAAAAAATATTTTACAATTCAATTTTAATTTAGCTTGGTAGTAAAACTTCAAATTTGATTCTGTGATAAACCTCTGGAAGATTACGTTGCTTGAAATGTTTGAACATTTTCGTTACTTTCAACATGTTCTGGTTAGAGAACACAATATGTTATGGCAACACGGTGTGAAAGGGTAGCTGCAACTGCCTGTGTATCACCAAGTTTTACTTTGCTCTTAAACTGCAGCAATCTTGTTATTCAGCAGAAGCACAATTATTGTAGATTAAAGTAGATTGCAGATCTCCCTTATGTGTGCTTTGTTTTATCACATAATGATTGACGTTAAGAAATGCAATGTGGAAAGCATTTTCTGCTTTACCACAGATCATGGCATGTTGCTGACAGCTAACTATTCCGTTCACTTCCTTTGCAGATTGACAAGATTTTTGCTGTCTCTCTGAAGCTGTCAACTGAATTCCTTGTAAAATTGCTCCACACTGTTTTATAGTGGCAAGTGAAAGATAGCAATTGCCTTCCTTCTTGAGATGAGTGGCTGTAATCAAATAAACCCAGAGAATGATCTGCCAATCACTTTGATTAAGAAGAATGTTAAATAAAATTTAAAAAGGCTGTTTAGCATGAATTAACTTCATGTATTTCTTAAACATCATGTTCCAGAGTCAAGAGAGTCAAAAGTGTTTTATTGTCATATGTCCGGAATATATATATTCAGGGCTTGTAGTGTTTATTACCTGATGGTTGTACAGAAGAAGCTGTCTTGAACTTGGACTTTACAGTTTCAGGCTACTGTTCCTGATGGCAAGTGAAATGAGAGAATAGCCAGGGTGGTGTGGGTCTTTGACGGCAATGACTGCTTTTTTTATGGCAGCGACTCCTGTTGATCCCTTTGATGGGTGACTGGGCAGTGTTCACAACTGTTTGCAATATTCTTTGTTCCTGGGCGTTCGAGTTGCTGAACCAGGCTATGAAGCATCGAGTCATTATGCTCTCTACTGTACACCTGTAGAAGTTCAATAGAGCATTCACTGACAAACTAGATCTCCTCAATCTTCTAAGGAAGTAAAGGCGTTGAAGGGTATCAATGTATTGGGTCCAGGACAGATCTTCAGAGATATGCATGCCCAATAATTTGAAGTTTTTGACTTTCTCCACCACCGTCCCATTACTTTCTCCACCACCCTCACATTAGTTTCAATATAATTATGGAGAGAGTCAGAACTGGACCAAGGGTGGAGATTTTTGATTGGAGAAAGGCTAACTTTGAGGGAATGCGTAAGGATTTTAAAGGAGTGAATTGGGACACTTTGTTTCATGGGAAGGATGTAGAAGAGAAATGGAGGACATTTAAAGGGGAAATTGTAAGAGTACAGAATCTTTATGCCCCTGTTAGGTTGAAAGGAAATAGTAACAATTGGAAAGAGCCATGGTTTTCAAGGGAAATTGGGCATTTGTTTCGAAAAAAGAGAGATATCTACAATAATTATAGGAGGCATGGAGTAAATGTGGTGCTAGAGGAGTATAAAGAATGTAAAAAGAATCTTAAGAATGAAATTAGGAAGGCTAAAAGAAGATATGAGGTTGCTTTGGCAAGAAAGGTGAAAGTAAATCCAAAGGGTTTCTACAGCTATATTAATAGCAAAAGGATAATGAGGGATAAAATTGGACCATTAGAGAACCAGAATGGACAGCTATCTGCAGAGCCAAAAGAGATGGGGGAGATATTGAACAATTTCTTTTCTTCGGTATTCATCAAGGAGAAGGATATTGAACTCTGTGAGGTAAGGGAAAAAAGTAGAGTAGCTGTGGAAACTATGAGATTCAAAGAGGAGGAAGTACTGACACTTTTGAAAAATATAAAAGTGGATAAGTCTCCAGGTCCTGACAGGATATTCCCTAGGACATTGAGGGAAGTTAGTGTAGAAATAGCAGGAGCTATGACAGAAATATTTCAAATGTCATTAGAAACGGGAATAGTGCCGGAGGATTGGCGTACTGCGCATGTTGTTCCATTGTTTAAAAAGGGTTCAAAGAATAAACCTAGCAATTATAGACCTATTAGTTTGACGTCAGTGGTGGGCAAATTAATGGAAAGGATACTTAGAGATAATATATATAAGCATCTGGATAAACAGGGTCTGATCAGGAAGTCAACATGGATTTGTGCCTGGAAGGTCATGTTTGACAAACCTTCTTGAATTTTTTGAAGCGGTAGCTAGGGAAACTGATGAGGGTAAAGCAGTGGACGTTGTCTATATGGATTTCAGTAAGGCCTTTGACAAGGTTCCCCATGGAAGGTTGGTTAAGAAGGTTCAATCTTTGGGTGTTAATGGCGGAGTAGCAAGATGGATTCAACAGTGGCTGAATGGGAGATGTCAGAGAGTAATGGTGGATGGCTGTTTGTCAGGTTGGAAGCCGGTGACCAGTGGGGTGCCTCAGGGATCTGTGTTGGGTCCACTGTTGTTTGTCATGTACATCAATGATCTGGATGATGGGGTGGAAAATTGGATAAGTAAGTATGCAGATGGTACTAAGATAGGTGGTGTTGTGGATAATGAAGTAGATTTTCAAAGTCTACAGAGAGATTTGGGACATTTGGAAAAGTGGGCTGAAAGATGGCAGATGGAGTTTAATGCTGATAAGTGTGAAGTGCTACATCTTGGCAGGCCAAATCAAAATAGGACGTACATGGTAAATGGTAGGGAATTGAGGAATGCTGTGGAACAGAGGGATCTAGGAATAACTGTGCATAGTTCCCTGAAGGTGGAATCGCATGTAGATAGGGTGGTAAAGAAAGCCTTTGGTGTGCTGGCCTTTATAAATCAGAGCATTGAATATAGGAGTAGGGAAGTAATGTTAAAATTGTACAAGGCATTGGTAAGACCAATTCTGGAGTATGGTGTACAATTTTGGTTGCCTAATTGTAGGAAGGATGTCAACAAAATAGAGAGAGTACAGAGGAGATTTACTAGAATGTTGCCAGGGTTCCAGCAACTATGTTACAGAGAAAGGTTGAACAAGTTAGGTCTTTATTCTTTGGAGCGCAGAAGGTTAAGTGGGGACGTGATTGAGGTCTTTAAAATGATGAAAGGGATAGACAGAGTTGACGTGGATAAGCTTTTCCCATTGAGAGTAGGGAAGATTCAAACAAGAGGGCATGACATGAGAATTAAGGGACAGAAGTTTAGGGGTAACGTGAGGGGGAACTTCTTTACTCAGAGGGAGTGGCTGTGTGGAATGAGCTTCCAGCAGAAGTGGTGGAGGCAGGATCGATTTTAACATTTAAGAGTAAAGTGGATAGGTATATGGACGTGAAGGGAATGGAGGGGTATGGTCTGAGTGCAGGTAGATGGGACTAGGGGAAAACAAATGGTCGGCACGGACTGGAAGGGCCGAGAGGGCCTGTTTCCGCGCTGTAATTGTTATATGGTTATATATTATATGGTCCCATTGATGAAGACAGGTTTTTGGATCCTGTGTGCGTGATTTGTGAATAAAGCATGGTATATCTCTTTTTTTCATTTGTTTGTCTCACTTTCAGACCACATTACTTGACAAGCACGTAGATCAGAGGATGTGGACGACATTGACAATGATGCCAGGCCACACTGATCCAGTGACACTGTCAGGACAGCTGGCCATTTAAGGGCAAGGTAAGCCTCAATATTTTTAAGAACTTGAAATATGAAGGATGCATTGGTGCTGGGAATGTAGCAACTCTCTGTGCACTGCCTCAGAAGAAATCTACTATTCTCACACTATAATCATTGGACTCTTGGACATATATGAGTGTGCTTATGTGTAGTATGATTTTACTGTATGAAAACAAAGAATTTCACTGTATCTAGATATACTGTATGTTACAATAAAGTACAATTTTTCATGTTTCAATAAGTCAAAAGGGTCTTCTTGAAATAGGTGTCAAGTTCATTTATTTACAGAAGAAGCAGTCAGAGTACAATTTCTTACTATGTTGCCAACAACCATATTTTAGTTTAGTTCAGAGCTACAGCAAGGAAACAGGCCCTTCCACCCACCAAATCCACATCCACCTTTGAGCACTAGTTCTATGTAACTCCATTTCCACATCTACTCTACCTCTACAATTTACAGAGCTCAATTAACCCACAAACCCGCTTGTCTCTTGGGATGTGGGAGGACACTCGGAGGAAACCCATACTGTCATAGGGAAAATGCAACACCTCAAACCTATCTGTATTAACCTACATAAAAAATTCCTCAGCCCAACTGATCAAGATCCTACTGCAATTTTTGGCAACCACCAATCAGAGTATGGAGTATCGAAGTTGGGAGGTCATGTTACATTTGTAACAGACTTTAAAATTGGGGAACATGGGACAGTTAATAGAAGTAGGAGATTATGGGGAGAAGGCAGGAGAATGGGGTTAGGAGAGGGAGATAGATAGATCAGCCATGATTGAATCGTGTAATAAACTTGATGGGCCGAATGGCCTAATTCTGCTCCTTCACTTATGAACTTATGAAGCGCTTGACAACAGTGCATAATACAGGTGAGATGCTGCTAGGGTGTATGAACGTAGATAAATATCCTGGGCTTGATCAGATAGATCTGAGGACACTGTGGGAAATTGGAGAATAAATTGGAGGCATTCTCACTGAGATATGTGAATCATTACTAGACACGGGTGAGGTGCCGGAAGACTGGAGGGTGGCTAATGATGTGGCTCTATTTAAGAAGGGCTTCAAGAAAAAAGTGTAGGAACTATAAACCAGCATGTATAACACCTGTAGTAGGCAAGTTACTAGAGAGGATAAGATATATTTGCATTTGGATAGACAGGGTCTCATTCTAGATAGTCAGCATGGTATTTTACATGGAAGATCATATCTTCAGAATCTGATTGAGTTTTGTGACAAAGTAACCAAAAAGGATTATGAGGACAAAGCCACATTTATTGTCGATATTACCTTCAGCAAGGCATTTGATAAGGTTCTGCATGGTGGGCTGCTCTGGGAGGCTAGATCGCATGGGGTCCAGGGAGAGTTAGCTGAATAGAGAATAGAGTATTGGCTTCATGGACAGAAGCAGAGGGAGATGATGGAAAGTTGTTTATCGGGCTGGAAGCCTATGACTAATGGTCTGCCCCAGGGATCGGAGCTGGGCCCATTGCTATTTGTAGCTTATATCAATGATTTGGATTACTATTCTCTGAACGATCTGTGGAAGTCAAAAATGGGTATGGGAGGCAGCTCTGTGAAAGTACCGACATAAGAAGTGGCCCCAGTGCCTCAATTTCAGCTTCTAACCTGCCTCTCAATTGAAGCCTTTGTATTGTTTCTCTTGCCTCTCGGAACTACTGGGCAGGTCTGTAACGAAGATGCTCACAAAGAAACGCACCTCCAAATAAAGCACGGCAATAGCAATCGTCAGTGGCATGGAGTCTCCATGCAGTAAGGAAGCTGAGTTTAAGAACTCAGGCAAGAATTGATGGAATCATAAGTTCATAGGATTTATAGAGTCGAGAAACAAATCCTTAAACCCACCTTGTCAATGCTGACCAAGATGGCATTTGCCTTGGGCATTTGATCCATAGCCCAGTAAACCTTCCCATCCACATATCTGTCCAAATATATTTTGAAAGTCATAATTGCATTTGATTCTATAGCTTCTGCTGGCACATCATTTTAAATGCAGATACCCACTTAATGAAAATGTTGCCCATCAGGTCCCTCTGAATCGTCTCTCCTCTTCATCTTAAGCCTATGCCCTCTAGTTTTAGAATCTTCTAACCTGGGAAAATAATTGTGAGCTTTCAATTTATCCATATTCCTCATGATTTCCATGTGCACTTCAATAAGATCACCCGTCAGTCTCCAGTTCCAAAGAAAAAAGTCCCAGCCTATCCAATCGCACCTTTTAACAGCACTGGGCCAGTACTCGCTGGACTTTAGAAGGTTGAGGGGGGACCTCATTGAAACTTACAGAATAATGAAAGGCATAGATAGAGTGGACGTGGAAAGGACGTTTCCACTGGTGGGAGAGTCTAGGACCAGAGGTCACAGCATCAGAATAAAAATACGCTCTTTTAGAAAGGAGGTGAGGAGGAACTTCTTTAGTCAGAGGGTAGTTAATCTGTGGAACTGATTGCCACAGAGGGCTGTGGAGGCCAAGGCAGAAATAAACAAATTCTTGATTAGAACAGGTGTAAAGGGTTATGGGGAGAAGGCAGGAAAATGGAACAAGGTGGCAGAGATCAGCATGATTGACTGACGGAGTAGATTTGTTGGGCCAAATGGCCAAATTCCATTCCTATAACTTGTGAACGTGATCATGTGAGTCCACATTGAATTCCATTCAATCTAACCTTCCAAACTATCCTACTATGTGGGACCTTGTCAAAGGCCTTGCTAAAGTCCATATTGCCAAAGGCTATTACCCTGCCCTCATCAATCCTCTTGGTGAGGGTTACACAAAAAGCTGGAGAAACTCAGCGGGTGCAGCAGCATCTAAGGAGCGAAGGAGATAGGCGACGTTTCGGGTCGAGACCCTTCTTCAGACCTCTTGGTGACTTCTTCAAAAATTGTTTGGATTTCTAAAACTAGAGGGCATAGGCTTAAGATGAAGAGGAGAGACGATTTCCCATGCACAAAACCATGCTTAAAACTATCACTAATTAGTCCGCACCTATGCTACTGTATGCTGGTAGATCTTCGGGAGAAAAGGAATTAGAAAAGAGGAACCTCAAGTGCCATAGCAGGAGTAAAGAAATCAGGAAGATGTGCTCCAGATGGTATATTTCAGGCCCAATGTGAGAGGACTTACCAGGTGGAACAATGTGTAGTTTGGGACTGAGATGCAGCTCAGGCTACCTTTGCAAAGCTGGAACTAAAGTGTAGTGGCTTACAGATAGCATTCATGGGCCTATCCCACTTACGCAACCTTTTCGGTGACTGCCGGCACCTGTCATAGGTCATTGCCGATCGGCAAAAATGTTCATGATGTTGAAATTTCAGCGGCGACCAGAAAGACACTACGACTCTTTGTTCGACTGAGGAGACTGCTCACGACCATACAGGCGAGACACCCTGATGACATGTTGCAGGGTGAAGCCCGTATGGTCGTGAGTAGTCGCCCAAAGAGTCATACCTTGTTCTGGTCACCGCTGGATTTTCAACATGTTGAACATTTTCGGCCACCTGCTGTGATTATGACGGATGCCGGCAAGTCGCGAAAAAAAATCACGTAAGTGGGACAGGCCCATTAAGGTTCTGCAGCAGTAATGAAAAGAAAACAGAGGCACACAAAATGCCAGAGTGAGATAGAGAAGCTCAGGTCCCAATTGTCAGTGTAGAGAGGATTAATGTGTGCTTTTGGGAGAGTACAAATGGACAAAACTAGTGGCCATGGGCTGGGCTGGGAAGAGATAAAAAATGAATCACAGGGATGTGCTGTGAGAGAGAGAGAGAGAGGGAGAATGAGTGCAGATCTCCACTTCCTTCCCGGGACGAACCCAACGTTAATCCCTCAGCACCCATTGAATTTCTTTTCACCCCCAAGAATCTCCTAGTTACTTGCCATAAGACCTCCACTGGCAAAGCAGTTAAAATTGTTTTTAAGGACATGGAATGTCTGAAATCTCATTGAGGACAGAAATGAGAGTAGCCTCTTTGAATTAGACACTGGAATAAATCTGTGTGTTCTTTGAGCAAATAAGAATAAGGCACGTGAAGTTGAAAATGTCAGAGCGGGCGAAGCTTGTTTCTTCCTGCTTTTCACGTCATTTAGGGAGTTTTCTGCTGACAGTCAATGACAAAAGGGAGAAAGAAAATCTTACCAAAAAATGAGGGAATGGATTTCCCAGTAGACACTGTGGAACCTAGAAATGTACAAAGATTTAGGTTAGCCCAGTTTTCAACAATGCAACATAAATGAATTTCCAGCCCATGGCACATGATTAATGATTGCTGCTGGTGGCAGGGTGGATGACATTTCAGTCAAATCAATGGAATTGAAATTTGATTCGAGCAACAGGGAGAGAGATCAGGTGCAACAGCATGTGTTTCAACTTACATGCTTTAATCGCAGGTGCAGAAATCTTATTAACTAAATAAAGCACAGGAGACAAGTGATCATCCATTTAAATTGAGAATGGTCTTGTCCAGTAATTCTGCTTTACCTACACAAATAGTGCTCCATAACTGAATATTTTCAGCATTTATCATTTGTTTTCAGGTATTTTACATTATTGTTTTTAAGTTCAGCTACTGTGGTAGCTCCCAGTTTGCACATAGCATTTACCAAGAAAAAAACCCCAAAAACTGTTGTCAGTTTGGTGAGTTGAGAAATAAATTTGGTCAGACTGCCAGCAGAACTTCCTTGCAATTCTTAATTTGGTGTACAGGATATTTATATTTGGTCAAGAAGGCTTGGGGTTTGATTCTGGAATGCAGCCATCCCTCAGTACTATAGTGTTGAACTAAATTACGTCAGCGTTGATATGATCAAATCTCTGAGGTTGACCGACTAACTATTAGTTTAGTTTAGTTTTTCAGTTTTAGTTTTAGAGATACAGTGTGGAAACAGGCCCTTCAACCCATTGAGTCCTCACCGACCATCGGGCACCCATTCACACTAGTTCTATGTAATCAAAGTTTCACATCCTTCATGTCCTTGGAATGTGAGTGGAAACCAGAGCACTCGGAAAAAACCCCACGCCATCCCAGGGAGAACGTACAAACTCCATACAGACAGCACCCATAGTCAGAATCGAACCCGGGTCTCTGGTGCTGTAAGGCAGCAACTCTGCTGCTGCGCCACTGTGCTGCCCAAGTTCAACCACTCATCAGAATAGACTTTTACCATGAGGCATAGCCATAGCTTTGATATGACTATGAAAAGAAGTCCAAGAAATATCACAACTCAACCATATCATATTAACTGGAAAAAGGTGAAATAATCTCTACAAATGCACACCACATCCAAGTTGATAGATCAATGAATCTGTAGGTTTCGTTCTGCTTTGGGCCAGAGCACAAGTCTAATAATCTCAGTAAGGTTCTTGGATGAAAATCCATAACATTTAAAAACCCAATATTGGGATAAGTTGCAATGACTACTAAATGTTGAATGGTAAATGTTTGAATGGTCAATACACAAATTAAACTGACTTTAAGATTCCTCAAGGAATTCTTCGTGTTTCCTTTCCATCTCCATCGTCTATAGATAAACTTGTTTTTAATCATTCAGAAAGACACAACTGAATATTGTGTGAAACATTTTGAATTTGTTTCATATCTGTAGTAAATTTCATTTAAAATACCCACCCGAAACAATTGAAATTATTTCTGATTTCAGCTTTCAATTAGAAAATGCATTATTTACTCAAAGAGCTCATTATGTTGGCCAGTCCTAGACTACTGAATATAATAGAGGGCACTCCCACAAGTTTATTGGTTAAACAAGGTAATAGGCCAGGTATGTGGATGTGAAGTTGTGGGGGCAAACATGTATCCTCAATTGCACGCAAGACAATTGCATGCATAGTAGTGTATCAACGTTGCTCTCGGCATCTGGAAATTGATTCCATTAAAGTCAATAGGTCAGAATTTCAGACACGGAACTCAATGCTGATAATGTGTTTTGCACATGATGGATGATAACTTTATCTCTACTCTTGCCCAATGAATCCAGAATTGTCTGTCAGCTACTACAAATCAATGTCCAAGCGATAGTCCAAGTATTGAGTCTGAGGAATCTGGCTGAGTAGGGTATCGACCCGAAAAGTCACCCATTCCTTCTCTCCAGAAATGCTGCCTGTCCCACTGAGTAACTCCAGCATTGTGTGTCTACCTTCGATTTAAGCCAGCATCTGCAGTTCTTTCCAAAAGAAATTAGCTTGTACGATTCAGAAACTAGGGAGACATCAGCGGTCCAAGTATTTGTTGGACCGCTGATGTCTACCTAGTTTCCGAACTGTACAAGCTAAAATACTTTTTCCCAATACAGTAACTAGGGGTCTTGTGGAGGAAGAACTACAAGCAATGCCGCTTTTCTTGGAGTATTGATTAAGAAAGTTCTCCTGAATCACCTTCCCCTCTTTAACCTTAATGGTATAGTCATAGTTATGCAGCACACAACAGGCCCTTCAACCCTACGTTCACACCAAGATGCACAACTGACCTATTTGCCTGCATTTGGCCCATATCCTTCAAAACTATTCCTATTTATTTTTTTATTATTATCCAATTATTGTCTAATGGATAATGGTCACCACCAGATGGTATTGCTACGTCCTTTTCAGCTCCATTGTCTAAAGAGGACATTGCTTTTGTCAATCAGAAAGACACAATGACGTGAAACATTTATCACTAATTACCACCATAGGATGGATTTCAGAATCAGAATCAGAATTTATTCGCCAAGTATGTTTCGCAACATACGAGGAAATACGCTGGCTAGGTCAGTCATACAATTAAAAGCAACACTCAAAAACACATTTTAACATGAACATCCATCACAGTGACTCCTACACATTCCTCACTGTGATGGAAGGCGAAATAAAGTTCAAGTCCTTCTCTTGTGTTCTTCCTCGGTCGGGGGCCTCGAGCCCCCGTTGACAGGACGGTCCTGACTTCCGTAGCCGGCGGCGTTCGGGCCCATCCGCATCGAGGCATTCAGCTCCTGCATCGGGGGGGGTTGTCAGCTCCCCGTACCGGGCGATCAAACCTTGCGTCGGGGCTGGCCGAACCTTCTGCGGCGTTGGATCTCCCGACTTGCCTCTCCTGAGACTGCGAGCCCTTGATGGTAAGTCCGCAGGCCACGGTGGGAGTGATCCCAGGCAAGGGATCTGTTCCGATGTTAAGTCCGCGCCCCTCAAGACAGTCAAGGCGGCTTCCAGCTCCAGTGATGGTAGGCCGCAGAGCCCGGAGAATGTGATCCAAAAAATGATCACATCTCCGGGAAGGTAAGAGCTTGAAAAAAAAGTTGCTCCCGATCCCCCCCCCCCCCCCCCCCACATAAAACAAACCAAAGAACATTAAAACAAACTTTTAACAAACACTAAAAATAACAAAAGATGAAAAAAAAACGAACAGACTGCTGGCAGGGCTGGCCATCTCCCCGGCGCCCCTGGTGGTATTTGCTATAGCTTGCAAAATTTCCCTTAAAATTAGAACTTATACTAAATTCAAACATTGGACAAAGACAAGGTGAGTTCAAATTCTAAATTGGGGCAAGGCCAAGTTTGAAGGTGTTGGACGGTAACCTGCTCAAGTTGACTGGAGCAGGCTGTTTGCAGGAAAAGGAGGTATTGTAGAGCAGAGGAATCAAGGAGTGCAGGTACACAGTTCCTTGAAAGTGGTGTCACAGGTACGTAGGTTTGTCAAGAGCATAGAAATTGGGAGGTTATGTTACAGTTATACAATACATTGTTGAGGCCACATTTGGAATATTCTGTTTTGGTCACCCTGTTATTGGAAAGATGTTGTTACGCTGGAAAGGGTAGAGAGAAGGTTGTTGCCAGGACTCTTGGAGTGCAGGAGGATGAGGGGTAATATTATAGAGGTGCATAAGATCAAGACAGGAATAGATGGGATAAATGCACAATTTTGTATCCAGAATTGGGGAAATCAAGAAATGGTGGACATTTATTTAAGGTGAGGGGGGAAAGATTTAATAGGAACCTGAGGGGCAATTTTTTTATTTTTTTTTACACAAAGCGTGGTGGATATATGGAAAGAGCTGTCCGAGGAGGTAGTTGAGGCAGGTACTATCACAATTAAAAAAAAAAAATTGGACAGGTTCATGGATAGGATAGGCTTAGAAAGATATGGGCCAAACCCAGGCAGGTAGGACTAGTTTAGATGGGGCATGTTGGTCAGCATGTCAAGTTGGGCAAAGAGCCTGTTTCCACACTGTATAAGTATGATACTGAGACTAAATATGCTTTCTGCAGCGGCGAAAAATCAAAACTAATCTGCAGCACCAGTTCACTACACCGACAATTGAAATCAATTATCCATCTTAGAAATAGATGAAAATTATGAATTATATGGAGTGCAGCAATTGGGAGTACCCTCCAGAAAGAAAAAAAAATGATGTAAAGAGAAAATTAAGAAAACATTTTTAGTGAATCAATCTGTGATTAAACTGCATTGGAAATCCAAACCTTCTGGAAAGTTCATGTTCAGAGAAGAGTTAGAAAGGTGTAAGATCAGGCACTGTAAAATAAGTTACAGTTAAATGAACTAAAATATTAGAATCAATATTCAGTTATCCAATTATAGAGTGATCAGTGGAGGGGGATTTCCTGGACTGCTTAGATAAATAGCATCTGAATATTTATATATAATTGCGAACAATTTTCTAGGATGTGGTCATGCTTGTTTTCGAGTAAATAATTAAGTCCTATTCAGAAACTTGGCATTGAAAATAAAAGGGACTCTGGTGCAGTTTTCGCCGGACTAAGCTGGAAGCAATTTTGGTTCCCTTCTATGCAGAGCAGACTGATTGGGATAATCCCCTTCAGGAGCTTGTTTGTATCAGTTCGAAGTCTATCGCTTGGATGATTAATATTCAAATTCTTTCAGCTCTCCGCAGGGTCTTGTTCCCCCTGTGTTTTTCTTTCATGTTTGGTTAGGGAGGTCAGTGGCAGTAGTCAGCCTGTGCAGTCACCCCACAAGACAGTTGCTGCTGTCTGTCCCGCTCCTCCCACGCTGCCTTCCGTCAAACAGGATGTGGCCATGCTTTTAGTCTGATAGGTTAATTGATTTTGGGAAGCCCTCTGGGTCAGCTGGTTTAAAGGATCACCCACTAAAGCTTGCTATTCACTGTCAAAGGTAATTCAATTAAACTTTCAGAAGTGTGACTAATTCCCATTTGTTGAACACTTTACTGTCCAGCCCGTAAACTGGAGCTGTCTATAATTGGATAAGTCATAATCCTGATAGATAGTTTCTGGTCTGAAGTCAGCGGTGTTTGATCTAACATTCCAGACCTCTGCCCTGAGTCTAACTGATGAGAACAGCTGTAGGGTAGCTTATAAAAACATGATAAAGCACCAGTGCTTTCATTGGAGACAACTGCCTCCCCTTATGAAAACACAAGGGAGATCGAGGACATAGTGCATTACAAACTTCATTGGAAGTGGACTCAAGTGAAAATTCTTGTTCTCGTTGACCAAATAACCGACGTCAGCTGTTACAAAGTAATGTGAAGAACAGAGGCGGCATGATTTGTTGCACTGATACAGCCCTGTTGCGATTTTTCCAGCCAGTTTTGCCATCTGCATTTCCCTCTTTCCCACTGGGTGTTGATTCCTATGTCCCGTTCCATAAGCATCAGTCATTCCCTGATCCGTCCAAGTAACCATTACCAGATATGTCAGCAGCCTGTCTGTTGACAGGAAAGCATCACCACCAAGCTTAATCCTGTGCCCTCATGATGTCCCACAGGCACACACATGTAGGAGGCATTGAAAACACTGTCGAAGAACAGGAAAACTGCCCAAGGTTCATCAACGCTGAGCCTTAAGCTCAGCCTTCTTGATTAGTACGGCCGGGTGTCAGAGGTTATGGGGAGAAGGCAGGAGAATGGGGTTAGGAGGGAGAGATAGATCAGGCATGATTGAATGGCAGAGTAGACTTGATGGGTCGAATGGCCTAATTCTACTCCTATTCCTTATGTCCTTAAGCAGAACATCCCAGTCTTCATAACTGAGCAAAAAAACAAGTAAATATTCTGTGCCACCAAGCAAGCCATTATTTTATTTAAAATAATATTCTTTAATCTGTTTTAATAAAAAAGGTTTACAAGCTACTGTGCCTGCTGTCAGAATTCACTATTTTTATACTTTCACTTCCATTTATTCCACCAATGCCTGAAATACTCGGCTTAATGATTGGACCAATTGCAAGATAGGGCATGGAAATACCCCCTTGCCAACCACCGACACATGTTCACACTAGTTCTATGTTATCTCACTTTCACATCCACTCCTTACATACTGAGGCCAATTAGCCTACGCATCCAGTGTGAGGAAACCGGAGCACCAGGAAGAAACCCACGCGGTCACAGGGAGAATGTGCAAACTCCACACGAATAATACCCAAGGTCAGAATCAAATGCTGGCCTCTGGTGCTCTGCCACCTTCGGTCAGCACTCTTGGGGCAAGGTGCAACTATTAGGTTAATGGCATTTCATCACAACTGGTAAACGTCAAAGGTATAAATGAATTTGAGCTAATCCAAAGGCAGGGAAAGGGAGAAATTAAAGCCTTTGTTAACCTGGACATCATAATTCATTCAAGAAATAGACAGATGAAGGTGTCAAGAGAAAATGCGACAGTAATGGGACATGTAACAAAACACAAAATGTTTAATTAGAGGCTCAAGGTACCACATCTCATTCCAAAAATGTTATTATCTGTAAATCGCATATTAAAGCAACCAATGTTAAATACCTAAAACCTAGGCATAATCATCCATGCAATCATTTCCTGGTGATATAGCACCCTTGTGGAAGTGGTCGCAAATAACACATTGGTATTATTTTTCAGCTCCTGATTCAGTATTTTCAATTCATCTATGCCCACCAAAATGCCCCTTTCCAAGCTAATCTCAGTTACCACTTTTGGCACATATTCCTCTAAATATTTCCTATCCCGTCCAAGAGTCTTCAAAATGCCGTTATATCACCTGCTTCATCTACCTCCTCCAGCAGCTCGTTCCACATGCATACCACCCCGTGAGTAAAAACCTTGCCCCTCAGGTTCCTATTAAATCTTTCTTCTCCCACCTTAAACCTATGTCCTCAAGAGTCAAGTCAAGAGTCAAGAGTGATTTTTTGTCATGTGTCCCAGATCGAACAATTAAATCCTGACTTGCAGCAGCACAACCGAATATGTAAGCACACAACAGAATATGATTCCCCTACCATGGGTGACATACACTGTGCACTTACCCTATCTATACATCTCATGATTTTATACACCTCTATAAGATCACCCATCAGTCTACTGTGCTCCAAGGAATAAAGTCTGCCCTACCTCTCCCTATAGCTCGGAGTCCTAGCAACATTGTTGTAAATCATTCTGCACCCTTTACATTAAACTGGAAAGGATGCAGAACGATGAAGGCCAATGTAGCAAAAGCATCCTTTACCAACCTATCTACCTGGGAAACCATTTTCAGGAATCAATGCACCTATACTCCTCGATCACCGCATCAGGTTAGATTGCTGGTGACATAGATCCCAAGGAACTTGAAGGTGTCAGCCACCTCTACAGTAGCTCCATTGGTAGGCTAGTATTCACCCTCTCACTTTCCTCCATGTGAATCGTACGGGGTCTAGATTGTGTGGAAGATTGGTGCAAATGTGGGCCATTAGCAATCCTTCAAAGAACTTTGTCATGGTCAATGTTAGAACTCTTGGTTGGTGGTCATTTCGACAGGCCACTTTATTTTATGGTGTAACTGGAATAATGGAGGACTCCTTGAAGCAAATGGGGACAGAAGTGAGAGACTTCACTAACATCATCATGTTAGTGAAGACTATAGCCAGTTCATTACGGGACAATTTCAGAACCCAACCAGAGACTCTGACAGGGCTGATTGAATTCCCATACTTTATCCTCATGAAAGTTATTTGAAATAGAGTCAATAGAGTGAAACAGTGTGGAAACGGGCCCTTCGGCCCAACTTGCCCACACCAGCCAACAATGTCCCAGCTACACTAGTCCCACTTGCCTGCACTTGATCCTCATCCCTCCAAACCTGTCCTATCCATGTGCCTGTCTACTTGTTTCTTAAACAATGGGATAGTGCCAGCCTCAACTACCTCTTCTCACAGCTTGTTCCATACACCCTTTGTGTGAAAAATTTACCCCTCGGATTCCTATTAAATCTTTTCCCCTTCACCTTGAACCTTTGTCCTCTGGTCCTCTATTCCCCTACTCTGGGTAAAAGACACTGTGCATCTACCGATCTATTCCTCTCATGATTTTGTTCATCTCTATAAGATCACCCCTCATCCTCCTGCGCTCCATGGAATAGTGACCCAGCCTACTCAACCTCTCCCTATAGCTCACTGAAATCTTTCAAGCTTGACAATATCTTTCCTATAACATGGTGCCTAGAAATGAACACAATATTCTAAATGTGGTGTCACCAATGTCTTATTCAACTGCAACATGACCTCCTAACTTCTATACTCAATACTCTGACTGACAAAGGCCAAAATGCCAAAAGCCTTTTTGACCACCTTATCCACATGTGACTCGGCCTTTTTGACCACCTTATCCACCTGCGACTCTCCAACACTACCCAGAAGCCTACCATTTACTGTATATGTCTTGCCCTTGTTCGACATCCCAAAATGCAACACCTCACACTTCTCAGTATAAAATTCCATCAACCATTCCTCCACCCACCTGGCTAATCAATCCAGATCCTGCTGCAATCTTTCACAAGAATCTTCACTATCTGCAAAACCGTTAACTTTTGTATCATCAGCAAACTTGCTAATCTTGCCCTGTATGATCTCATCCAAATCATTGATGTTCAGTAGCTGGCAAACAGTAACGGGCCCAGCACCAAACCCTGAGGCACACCACTAGTCACAGGCCTCCAGTCCGAGAAGCAACCTGCCACCATCGCCCTCTGCTTCCTTCCATGGAGCCAATTTGCTATCCATTCAGCTATCTCTCCTTGGATCCCATTCGATCTAACGTTCCAGAGCAGCCTACCATGCGGAACCTTGTTGAATGCCTTACTGAAGTCCATGTACACAACATCTACAACTCTGTCTTCATCAACCTTTTTGGTAATGTCTTAAAAAAAAAAAATCAATCAGATTTGTGAGACACAACCTCCCATGTACAAAACCATGCCGACTATCCCTAATCAACCTTTGCCCATCCAAATGCCTGTATATCCTATCTCTCAGAAAACTCTCTAGTAACTTTCCAACTACAGATGTTAAGTTCACCGGCCTATAGTTCCAAGCATTTTACCTGCAACCCTTCTTGAAACGAGGCACAACATTTGCCACCCACCAGTCTTCCAGCACTTTTCCTGTATTGGACGATTCATAACTTTCAACCAGGGCTCCCGCAATTTCCTCTCTAGTTTCCCACCATGTCCTTGGATATATCTGAGCAGGCCCCGGGGATTTGTCTACCTTCATACATGACAGTACCTTCAGTATTTCTTCGACAGTAACACTGACTGCTCTCAAGACACTTCCATTGACTGCCCCAAATTCCTCCATCCTACTGTTTTTCTCCTCAGTAAATAGAGGAGAAATACTCATTGAGAACCTGGCCCATCTCCTGTGGCTCAGCAGAGGTGATCACTTTGATTCCTGAGAGGTCCCAGTCTCTCTCTAGTTACCCTTTTCCCTCTTATGTATTTACTGTATAAAATCTTTTGGGATTGTACTTAATGCTACCCACCGGAGTTATCTCCTGGCCCCTTTTTGCCCTTCTGATCTCCTTTTTCAGTTTACTCCTTAGCTCCCAAAACTCCAGGGATGCATTTGATCCCTGCTGCCTATTCCCGTCCCATACATCCTTCTTGTTTTTAACCAGCGCCTCAATTTCTGAATCTCTGAAGAAGTCTCGACCCGAAACGTCACCTATTTCCGTCGCTCCATAGATGCTGCCTCACCCGCTGAGTATTCTCCAACAATTTTGTCTACCCTCAATTTCCCTTGTCAGCCAAGCTTCCTTACGTTTGCCTGCTTTACCCTTCACTCTAACAGGGACGTACGCATCCTGAGCTTTCATCAGCACACTTTTAAAAACATCCCACTTGGCCAATGTTCCTTGCCTCAAATATTATTTTTCTTTTGTACTATCATTTGTGTCTGAGTTCCTTGTGTCTCCACTACAATAAAGGCTGCTGGTTGTACTCCCATTCAATATTCCTTCAAATATCAAGAGGAGTGTATGAAGCTATTTTACCCACTTATTCTTAACTGAAGACTGTCTGCAGCCAGTCAATGTATCTGAAAGAGTCAAATAAATTAAACATTTGAAGAAATGTGGCGCAGTGGTAGAGTTGCTGCCTTACAGCGCACTGGACACTTGGGTTCGATCCTCTCTAGATGGAGTTTGTACGTTCTCCCTGTGACCCCGTGAGTTTTCTTTGAGATTTTCAGTTTCCTCCCACACTCCAAAGATGTACAGGTTTGTAGGTTAAATGGTTGGTACAAGTGTAAATTGTCCATAGTGTGTGTAGGATAGTGTTAATGTGTAGGGATCGCTGGTCAGTGCGGACTTGATGGGCCAAATAGTCTTTTTCTACACTGTATCTCCAAACTAAACTAAACTAAATTGAGAACCATTGTCTCATATCTGAGAACCATCTTAAAAATGAGTCCATGAACTCATTTTTACTAGAATGGGGGTAAGCATGAATGACCAGGCTAGGAAAGGCCATTGATTATATTGGCTGCATTCCCAAGGCAGTGTGAAGAGTAGATGGAGTCAGGAGCGCTGAGTCTGGCCTTTGTGATGGACTACAATCACAACTCACAGCAATTTCTTACGGTTTTTGGCAGATGTTCCCAGACCAAGCTGTGATAAGGTCTGACAGTGTGCTTTCTCTGGTGAGTCTGCAGAAGTTTGTAAGAGTTCGTAAGAACATTTTATTGTTTTCATTTTTCACACTTTCTTTAGCATCTTGTCCAAGTGTTTATTATTCAAGTAAACATTTGTTAACAAGTATTCACAATCCATCTGATCACAGTGAACATCACTGAGATACTCAGCCCTTCCCCCAACAGCCTCTTCCCCAATCCCTCCTTTAGCCCTGACCTATTGATACTGACATTGGGAGCGTGGGCTGGGAGCTGCTGAGGTAAAGTAGCCTCTACTTGTCTCCACTGGAATCTATAGCGCAGTGTGTTCTAGTGGGCTCTAGCAGTGATGCTGTTACTTCATTGAAACTTCATTGGTTTGACCATCTGGATGCATTCTTAAAACTTCAGCTTTTTAAATCATTCTGCAGCATTGACTGATTATTTTCATACATTACCGTCTTTTCAGTGAATCTCGGCTTAAGCCTCCACATTGATGTCACTTCTCCAAGATGTGTAGTTATAAGTTTTGGTAGATACCTCCAAAAATGTGTGTCTGTCTCTGGAAAAGCAACCAGAGCTGATACTTTATCCAATAATAACAATCTCTCTCTCGCTCTCTCTCTCTCTCTGTGGACATTGAAGATCAATTTATAAATTGAAATGAATAGTTAGTAAAAAAGACTGGACAGGCATTAAGATTGATGCAGAAGAGGCTGACAGCAGCTAGCTGTTTGCACTTGTGCTAAAAAAATAATGGTACCATGGCCACTTTAAATTGGTTGCAGATTGCAAGAAATGGGCCTTTTTTTCTATTGAAATTGTAATGACAGGAAGGTATGCAAATGAAGAGAGTAGTTTCCGACACAGGTGAGACTTTTGACCTATTGCATATTTTACTGAAATTATTCTGGCACAAACAGCTTCAGCATGGCAGCATCCCTACAAATGGGTTTCCCATCCTAGTTTCTTCATCCCAAATTCATTATTGCATAATCCAAAATTCATAACTTAAAGCGCAGCGTGATGTTATACAAAGGGTCGGGAATGCTCTGTGACAACAGGAGCTCATGTAAAATTATATACTTAAAATGGATTTGCCATTAACTGTGGCAGATTCCAATGTAATGGAGGGAATTATTCTACCTTCCAGCAATAGAGATAAACAAAGCAAATGTTCACAATCACAATTAGCTCCAACCTTCAGTAGTCAGTTGATGCCATTTATAATAACTACAGTTCCTTTCATCTACGCTGTACAGAACCAAACTTTGGTCAAGATTCCCCGGAAGTTAGAATATAAAGTAGCCATATGGTTAACTTACTTGGGCTCCATCTTTCTCTCCATTATTTTATTGCAGACATTAACTTTCCTGTCTTAAATTGGATAATGCACCAGTAAATTAGGCAAGCAAACAATAAAATGCTTTCATCGATCATCCACCAATATCACCAGCAGTAGTCTTCCCTGATACTGCCAGGGGAAGGAGGAAACCATAAAACGCCAAACAAAAACACCAGGAGTAGACCATCAGCCCAAGATATAATCATGGCTGATCGCTGCAGGTGTCTTCTGTTCCAATTCCTTATAACCCTTAATACTCCAAAGCACAAATCCTTACAAATCTACAATCAACCCCTGCTACTGTCTACTCAAGACGACGGGGAGTATAGAATTAGATACATTCCATGGTTCAGACACAAGGGCCTTGAATTATCTGTCAGGAAATCCATGGTCACAGTGGTAGATCAGTCAAGGTATGGGCACATGACTGTCACCCAGCTGCATTTCTGTATTGTGTGCAGTTCTGGTTGCCCCATTAAAGTGAGGATGTGTAAGAAGGAACTGCAGATGCTGGTTTAAACCGAAGAGAGGTACAAAATGCTGGAGTAACTCTACGGGACAGGCAGCATCTCTGGAGAGAAGGAATTTGTCTGAAGAAGGGTCTCGACCCTAAACATCACCCATTCCTTCTCTCCAGAGATGCTACCTGTCCCGCTGAGTTACTCCAGCATTTTGTGTCTATCTAAATGGGGGATATGGATGCCTTTGCTAGGGTTTTATGCTGGTGTCTTCTGCTGGCAAAAGTTTCAAAACAATCACATTTATCATGATCATATTTATTTTCTTTTAGCTCTTTTTTTTGTACAACCTGGAAGTAGAACCAAACCAAAAAGTTGACACATGGATTGATTGGAGCAGTTTGGTTTCAGGTCAGATCAGGAGCGAGAGTCTTGAAAAGCAAGACAAAGGAAAGTCTGGAAAGTAGGATTCTTTTAAAATAGAAAGATTAAAAGAGAACTTACCGTTTGAAGTTTGATCTTTATTTTATGATAAGTTGAAGTGAGGGACCACGTGAAGAGCCCGCCAGCACACATGCGCGTCAATCTTCAGAGCAACTGTATAAAACCACAGACCACTTGCACAAACTTAAACTATAGAAAGATTAATAACCCTTGACTTACTGAATGATCTTTATGAGAATCAGGGTTGGGAGTGGAGGGCACGTAGTCCCTCACTTCACCTTCTCATAAAATAAAATATCAAACTTCAAACGGTAAGTTCTCGTTTAATCATTCTATTTTATGTGAGTGACTATGTGAAGTCTTCGAAGCTCTGTGGTTTCATGCAGTAAACCAATCTGTGTGTTAAACACTTAAACCATAAATGGAAGAAAAGACATGGGCTATTAACAACATGATGCTAACTTACATACATGTTCATTGCCCTTAATCGCAGTCCCAATTGGCTTTGAGTTAGACAATAACTCATGCAACACTGTTCCGTATTCTATCTGCAACCATCCAGGCATGTTTAACGCAATTTATAATTTCTGAAAGTGCACTGAGAGCCTCCTGCTGTTGCAAGATGATGATCAAAGGGGAATATCCATTTTGCTAATGAACCAGACCCCCCCCCCCCCCCCCCCCCCGGTAGAGAGAGACTTGAAATTATTTGAATTCACTCCCGCTATTAGCCGCTTACACACTATTCATGTTGAGATAGTCTGCATCAGCAATTTCTTGTGAAACTATTGAATAACAATGAAGAAAACTATCCATCATCTCATCGGTACTAGTAAGCTCAGTGTACCTGTATACATAATAAACACCCCCACTCTCCGATCTGGTAGGTATGCTGTCAACTCCAAATTGTACCCAGTCCTGCCAGTTTAGCTTTATGAGATTATTCCAATAACACGCTACCCTCATGTCATATATGACCCAGAGATGCAGCCGGAGATTGAGTAAAGTCTATGTTCTTTGTGCTGAAATCAGTTGCTAACATCATAATTAACTTAATACTGCTCCTCTTTAGGAATACAGTAGATGAATATCTGCATACTCATTTTTACTGATACACATTCCACACTATTATGAGTTTAGGCTTTAGAGTATTCATATTAAAAAAAAAAAACAGCTTGCATAACGTTAGTCAACAGTGGGTAAATAACCAATCATTTATTGTCCCACTTATAGTACTAGAGAGAATGACAAAGCAGCACAAGCATTGTCAATTGTGCGATAACATAATCGCTTCTCTAAGCCCAAACTGAAAGAACCACAAACCTCTGCTACTTCTGTTAAAAAAAAGTAGCTCACGTGTCTCTTCACAAACTTCCCATACAACCGTGCAGAGCTAGCTGCACAAGAAATAGGCTGAACTAGCCACCACTGGTGAGATTGACATTTGGAACATCCAAAGTCAGGCAGTTCATCTGGACTGGTGAGTAAGTAGGAGCTTCTTTCAGCCTTTTACAATGGACGCCCTGAATGAGTAGGCCAAATTGGCACTATTAAAATTCATGTCACCTCATCTTTAATATCGTAAGAGGCATCTACTGATAAAACCCCAGAGTCTTATCAGCTACAAAAGCATGTTGTCTATAAACTCCATGACACAATGCCCTTTTGATCTGAGTAGGGCAGTATTAACTTTAGAATTTTTTTAAAAGGCTAGGCCAGAACCTCTAGGTAGAGCCTAAAATTTCCACCACTGGCTTTGGCATCAAAAAACACCAGAAATATCTGTGCCTCTCATGTATAGATATGGAAAAGTATGCATCTTCAAGATCAATTGAGGCCCTAAATCCTCTGAATCAGCTAAATTGCTGAATGACAATTATCCATCTTAACCAAACACATCATTAGACTAGCCAAATCCTAACCTGATATGGCATGCTACATTTTTGTTCCCCTGAGAATTCTCAAAACTTTCTGGGTTATAACCTTTCGACTTTGATTTTACTTCGGAGTCACGTGAGTGACTACGTGAAGAACCCCGTACAGCCGTTCGTGCGTCATTACGTCAGACGCTTTCGTGCAGATGACTGTGGAGCAGCGCAGCTCCTCCAACGGTGAGTCTAAAAAAGTTTCAGGTAAGTGCTATTTCTTACATGTTCTAGGTTTCCTTCAGGAACCTCCGGGGTTCTTGCGGGATGGTCGCGAGGCCGACGAGTGAACCAGCCTTGGGCTTTGGGGGGAAAACCCTGGTCCGACCGCGGGAGCGGGGAGCTGGCGAATGTGGGGTTTGCGATCGGAGTCACTGATAACGCGGTCAGTGACTCCACATGTTGGGTTCCCGGGGAGGGGATACCCGAGAATAGTGCGGTTCCAGACCGCAGTAGCCCCTAGGGGATGGGGCTTAACGGACCTGAACGGTCAGCCTGGATTCCCGGTGGAGGGGAAACTAAAGTGTATGCGGTCCCCAGACCGCAGTAGTCCCCAAGAAATGGGGTTTAATTCACGTAAATATGTAGCCCGGGTGCCCGGGGATTGATTCCCGGGGAGGGGAAATTCACTTATGGGGTTCCCTAACCACAATAATCCCCAGGATATGGGGACAGCTGACAAAATAGTCAGAGTAATTAAGAAAGATTTGGTAGGTTCACCTCTGGGAATGAATTTAGAGAAACTCTTTTAGGCAGGAGGTGGATCAGTAGTAAAGTTTATGGCAATGGCAGCCTATGGCAGAGGCTGAGCCAGCAGCTCCTTTGGGTAGGGCTGCATCATGGGAATGCCAAGTTATGGCAGTGCCAGCCTATGGGAAAGGTTGTGCCAGCAGTACCTTTGTTCAAGACTGCTCATGGGGATGCCAAGCTATGGCAGGCTAGCCTATTGGAGAGGCAGTGCCGGCAGTACCTTTGCTCAGGACTGCTCATGGGGATGCCAAGTTATGGCAGGCTAGCCTATTGGAGAGGCTGTGCCGGCAGTACCTTTGCTCAGAACTGCTCATGGGGATGCCAAGCTATGGCAGGCTAGCCTATTGGAGAGGCTGTGCCAGCAGTACCTTTGCTCAGGACTGCTCCAGGGGAATGCCAAGTTATGGCAGGCTAGCCTATTGGAGAGGTTATGCCAGCAGCACCTTTGCTCAGGGCTGCTTCATGAGAACGCCAAATCTATGGCAAATACTGGCCTACGGGAAAGGCCGCGCCAGCAGCAGCTTTGCTCAGGGCTGCTTCATGAGAACGCCAAATCTATGGCAAATACTGGTCTATGGGAAAGGCCGCGCCAGCAGCACCTTTGTTCAGGGCTGCTTTATGGGCGCCAGCGGTACCTTCTTCAGGGCTGCTTCATGGGAATAGCTGTTTAGTAGGGTATTCCCATTTACAGTGATCATGGGGGATGAGGGGTTATTGTCAGGATAAGACAATATAACAGAATCTGTTAAGTCTTAAACTATATTTGAGAAATTGGGCTCCCCCATCCAGCTAGATTAAGTCTATCAAATAGACTTGTAGGATGTTGGGATTCACTTTTAGGTATTCAATTGGCTGTGATGCCTGCCTGGGCAACAGATGGCAGTCAATAAACTCTGGTAACAGGTTTACTAGTCGTTAGATTAATTATTAATAGTATAGATGTGATTCAGCTGTGCAAGTAAGACAACTTATCTTGTTAAATGGTTAACTATTAAGTGCCTTATAGGTCATTGTTAACACACCTTGTTTCTCCAGGTGAAATTAATAAAGTCACAAGGATGGACAAACAGTATTCATTACTGCTCCAGTTGTTGTTAAGTAAATCTTCAATTATATTACAAAATTGTGCAAATGGCCCTAAATAGGAAATTGTGTCAGCAGCGCTTTTTAGCAGGCCTGCTTAAGGTCTCCCTCATGTAGGAGGAGAGCATGCTGCGTCAGTATTATTCTGACGCTGGGGCCATGGCAAAGTCAGTGTATTGCTGAAGCTGCACCAGCAGCACCTTGTATCAAGGCTGCTTAATGGCTCCCTCATGGAAGAGGAGAGCATGTGGGATCGGTATAGTCTAATGCCGAGTCTGAGGGTATAGCCATAGAGCATGCCCAAGGGATTCAAGGCATGTGCCCAGAGGTCTATGCCTGGCCATAATGTTACCATCCCAAACACATATGCAGTGAATACTGCACTAAGGGGGACATTACAATTGGCCGTCGAATCTTCTATTCAGGTAAGACCTTTCCATAGGCGAAACCTGGAGGACAGAGCACAAGCAATTAGAACGAGCAAGGTTTCATAGTTTTAGTGATAATACACCCCACGTCTTTCTTGGCAGTAAGCGGTTCACTGAAGTTGGTGGCAGCATGAAGGCTGGCCAGAGGTTCCACGCACTGTACCTGTGCTACTCTACAATTAAGGGACCACTTACAGCTTGGTAAGGTGTACACTTAGTTATACATTACAAATGATTGAGACATTATCAGCTATTTTGAGGGGTCTAATCATGTAAAATGGTCTGTTCTAGCTTTTCAAGCAGGTTAGAATTGCACAGGTTCAGTAGAAGGACCAAGATTGTCTTACAAGACCGGTTTGGAAATCGGGCCACAGTTGCTGTTTACGGCAAATACCAAGTTGCAAATATCATCTCGAGTTTGGAGGTGCAGCAGATTTGCATGATTTACAAAAAATGTCTGTTGTGGGTATCAACTATCTATAGACCCTACGGGCATCGTATGGGTTAAAGAGTGATTGGACAAATGTGCATATTGTGATGCTCAGGTTGATACATTATGATGATGGCATATGTTAGTCATGAGGGTGCAATCAGTTAAAGACCCATGGAATGGTTACATATCTTGTTGTCACAGGAGAATCATCAAGTATAGGTTAATGGCAACATAGAATTGGTGTTGAATTACACTATATTATGAAATTCTGGTTAATGGAACACCTAACATGGTTTCATGTTTATTTCACTGGTTGCAAAATATGTGGCATTACAGTGGCGAAACATACATTTTCGCTAAAAGGAGTAGGAAGGACTTTTATGGCTCCCTCCATTTTGTTTATCAATTGAGGTTTCAAATAAAGTCATTAAGAGGCCGCTTAAGGTTCCTATTGAGTGATTATGCAAATTGATTCCTGAGTTGTCGCGAATAATATAACCTTATTTGGTTATTTTAAACGTAATTTGCTGGTTCAGCCTGAGGCTTGGGAAATCAGTTGTTGCATGATAAACTCAAATTATGTTCTGCAGGTTTAATAAACTGCCCTAAGTTTTGGGTTGTTACATCTATCCTTCTATGTGTTCAAAGTGTTTGTATAGCACAGCAGAATTTTCTTTTCCAGGAGATGAAAGAGTTTGTTATGCTTATGTTCCATGGAAAATGTTATTGATTGCTAATGTTTCGAGTTCATGCTAAATGATCGTTTGTTAATTATGGAGTTATACGGCCATTAATTGGGTTATCAAGGGGTAGGATATCTTCAACATAGGTCCCAGGACCAATATAATGCCATATGCGATGTTGACATTTGTGAACACTATTTCACCAGGAGGCTGCAGCTATATCCTTAAATTTGGCTGGAGTTTATTAGGTAGTTATCCTTCTGGCACTGGTTTAGTGCAGCAGGTTCAGTCGCTACATAATTGTGATGGTACAGGATGATACGTCTGTAAATTATAATATATAATATTATGTTATAAATACTTGAGCAGACCAGAAGGGGGTCGGGTCTCAAAATAGTCACAGGCATACCAGGGGATCTTTTGATAAGGTAAGCACACATATATACAACAATATGTCAAGGTCATCAAGAGCCTTGGAGTTCTGCACTAGCAATGTTGTTAGTCATGATAAATAGATAAATAGATACATAAATAAATAATTTGGGAGAACATTGTTCAGGCCATTCCAGATGAGAAAAACAGAGTTGTGTTATGTACTAATGGATTCTGATTCCAGATCTCATTACACCAAAACTATGAATGTTTTCCCTTCATTTGTCAATGAAGCAGGTGTGGTTGTGTACACACGTTTCACACGGCATGATATCACAGAGCTTTGAAGTCTTCACGTAGTCACTCACGTGACTCCGAAGTAAAATAGTAAGATTAAATGAACTTACCAGTTTGAAGTTTGATCTTTATTTTATGAGGATTCGAGTTGAGGGACTACGTGCCCTCTGCTCCCAGCCCTCATAGATCTCATCTGGTAGTTCTAGTCTTTGTTATCTTACCATTATACTTCAGTCATTATTATCTGTGATTTCACACCATTGCTTTGAAGATTGACGCACGAACGGCTGTCCGGGGTTCTTCACGTTGTCCCTCAACTTGACTCCTCATAAAATAAAGATCAAACTTCAAACTGGTAAGTTCTCATTTAATCTTACTATTTTGCCTCAACTGAAGGCAGTAACCTACAAAACCTCCAGTGTCTGACAGAATCAGAACATATACCAGATCCTTATGCGACTAGAATTGAAGCATATAATCACCTTGGTGTGGGAATATGAGCTCCCTGTCAACTCCTCACAGTCAGAATCACCCTCGGAGTGGAAAATATCATCATGCAACCCTGAACCACGAGTTGCTGCCGCAGTTCTCTACCTGAAACGACCTATCTCAGTCGCCAGTGTGCACAACACATTCTCTTCACCAAGGTGAGCGCAATGTCCTGGGCCTAAAAAGCCTCTGGCTAGGTCTGAATTGAGTAGGCCTGGTATTCCAACCAGCCTCAGAGTAACGATTCCTGCCGTTAGTTATATATAGAGGTGGTATGCCCCAGAATACTGAAGCGCTACCCACATAGGATGATTCTACCACCCCAGCAGCCACCTAAAATTCTTCCTGCAAGTTTTAAACTTGCTAACACAAGTCCTCTCCGAAGAGATACTATGCAGGCTGCATGTTATTGGCCCTGCATAAATGAGCTAATTTTTAAGAATTACCTCAAGCCTTATTGCCTTTTGCGAAGGCAATTTAGCTCCAACTGCGTATTACATAGAAGTGCTAATGCATCTTCTGCACTACCGAAAGCTGCCCTTGCAAAGGCCAGAATGACATCTACTGCCCTTGCAAATGCCGGAATGACATCAGAGAACAGTCTTTGGGTAAGCTGAAACTTTAATTATTTGCATATGTATCACCACTGAGATGTCCCAAATGGTGAGATTGACATTTGGGACATCCAAAGTCAGGCAGTTCATCTGGACTGGCATATTTCCCAGTCGTATCCAGCATATACCCCTCCTTAGCTGATGAGAAGTTGCTTCCCCTCTTCTGAGCGGGAGATATATAATGCAACCCCGAGCCAGGTGTTACTTCCACAGGCATCTGACTGGGTCAGCCTGGAAGCGTCTCCTGAGCCAGGAGCACAATTCTACTATATACTCACTGGACAGGTCGTGCCTGCTAGTGACTCTGAGTCTGGGCTTGCTCCCTTCTGGAGCCTCAACGGAGTCTAGAGGGGAGGAATATAATGCAACCCTGAGCCAGGTGTTGCTTCCTACAGGGATCTGGCTGGCTCCCTTCCTGAGCCTCAATGGAGGTGCCTGTACGGGCTGCACCCATCAGCTCACCGTGACCAGTCGCCTGCTCTCTTGAAGCCCCAAAATGGCGGTGAGCCTCAATGGCGGTAACTGCACCGGCCGTGTCATCAGTTTACTGAATCTGGCCGCCTGCTTCCTCTTGGAGCCTTAACGGAGGTGACTGCACCGGCCGATCCGTCAGCCTGTTGAATGCGGCCGCCTGCTCCATTACGGAGCCTCCACGATGGTAGCTGCACAGGCTGTGCCAGCTTCTCCGGGCCCGCTGCACCCATTTTCAGAGCAACGGTCCGTTTCTGAAACAAAATCCCTTACCTGCCAGCGTCTCTGAGCCCAGATTGCCCTCCTTGTTGGAGCTTCAACGAAGTTCCATTGCAGACCAAGTCTGACAACATCTTCAACCCCACACTTGCCAAACAGCTCCCTTCTGGAGCTCAAAAACGACATTGCTGTGCAAAACAAAGCATGCCTGCATTTCTGCGCCCAATGGGACAGACTGTTCCTTTGGCTTACAGCCTCTTTGGAGCCTTGCTGGAGCTTACTGTGCAGGGCACGCTACCAGTTACTCCCAGCCCTGGTCAGACAGGGTGGTCCTTCGGCTCCTGTGGAGCCTAGCGGAGCTTATTGAACAGGCTGCGCCTGCCATTACTCCAAGCCTGATTCCACAGGCTGCTCCTGTGGCCTTTTGCCTTTTTTGGAGCCTTGCTGGAGCTGACTGTGCAGATCGCGCTGCCAGTTTCTCCCAGCCTGGATCGTCAGGCTGCACCTTTGGCCAGCTGCTCCTTCGGAGCCTCAGTGGGGCTCACTAGACAGGTCACGCCTGCCAGTACTGCAAGCCTGGGTCAACGGACTGCTTTTTCGGGGTCAGCTAGTGACTCCTGACTGCTCCTTTCTGGAGCTTCAACGGAGGTAGCTGTACAGGTCGCGCCCGTCAGCTTCTCCGCGTACTGCTGCCTGCTCCCTTCTGGAGCCTCCATGGAGGTGACTGAACGGTTCACGCCCGTCACCTTCTCCGCGGTCAACTGCCTGCTCTCTTCCGGAGCCTACTACGGCGGCAGCTGTACAGGGCATGTCCGTCAGCTTCTCCAATTCAAGCCGCCTGCTCCCATCCGGAGCCTTACTGGCGGTGGCTGCACGGGTCGCGCCCGTTAGCTTTTCTAATTCCGGCCGCCTGCTGCCAGTCGGAGCCTCAAGGTGGTAGCTGTATGGACCGCGCCCAATAGTTTTACCAAGTCCGCCCGCGTGCTCCCATCCGGCTCTTCACGTAGCCACTCACATGACTTTGATATAAAATGGTGGCTTCAAGAGTCAGGGCATGCATGTTACAATTAGATTGAAGGGGTAAGACACGTGGAAGTAAAGAAGCTTGGATGACTAGAATAATTGAGGCCCTGATCAGATGGGACGTATAGGAAGTTGGGATCAAGTGCATCCCTGGAGAAATCAGAAGGGCAAAATGGGGCTGGAGAGAGCTCTGACAGAAAATATTAAGGGAGATCCAAATAGATTTTTTAAGTACATTACGGGGAAGAAGGTGACAAGAGAGAGAATAGGACCCCTTAGAACCCAAAGCAGTCATTTCTGGTTGAGTCACAGAAGATGGGCAAGGGCAATGAGCATTTCTCCTCTGTATTTACTATGGTGACTGATGTGAAGATTGAGGAACTTGGGACAGTTAATAGAAGTGTATCGAGGACCATCAGTATTACAGTTGAGGAGATGCCGAAGTCTTAAGGCTTACGAAGGTGGATAAATCTCCCAGGCCTGATCAGATATATCCGAGAACATTGTGGGACACTAGAGAAGAAATTACAGATGCTCTGGCTTAGACATATGAATCATCATTAGATTCGGGAGAGGTGCTGGGAGACTGGAGGATGGCTAATGTTTTGCCTTTATTTAAGAACGGTTGCAACAAAAAGCCTGTAAACTATAGACCAGGGGTTCTCAACCAGGGGGGAATTTTCCCCTCAGGGGGGGGATTTCAGCTTTTTAGGGGGGGAATTGGGACCACAGATTAGCAAACTCAAACTGTTAGAATGTTGATCTTTTTATTGCCTTTGCATATTATTTTGGAATGCACTTTTTGAGGCAGACAATCTTGGAAAGGAGGGGGGGGGAATGACATTCTGACATATGGTGCAAGGGGTGCATGGGGCAAACAAGGTTGAGAACCACTGCTATAGACCATTGAGCCTAACATCTATGGTAGGCAAGTTGCTGGAGAGCAATCCGAGAGATAAGGTATTTGCATTTGGATAAACAAGGGTTGATGACGGATAGTCAGCATGGTTTTGTACGTGGGAGATGGTGTCCCAAGAATCTGAGTTTTTTTTGAAGTAACTAAAAAGGTTGAAGAGGTCAAAGTCATGGACATTGCCTATAAGGACTTTGGCAAGGCATTTGATACGATTCCGTATAGTAGGCTGCTGTGGAAGGTTAGATCGCATGGGAATCCAGGGAGACCTAGCTGACTGGATAGAGAATTGGCTGCATAATGGAACATGGTACAGCACAGGAACAGGCCCTTCAGTCCACAATGTTATTGCCAAACATACCTAGTTAAACTGATCTCATCTGCCTGTACATGATCCATAACCCACTATTCCCTGCACTTCCATGTGTCAATTTAATCGCCTCTTTAACACTATCTTATCTGCCTCCACCACCACCCCCGGCAATGTGTTCCAGGCCCCGACCACTGTGTGAAAATATTTGCCCTGCACATCTCCATGTAATTTCCTCCTCTTACCTTGTAACTGCATTCTCTAGTGTTGTCTATTTGCCCCAGGCAAAATGGTCCTGCCTCTCAGAATTTTATGTACTCACTAGACTAAGTGGGACCCGTTGGGTCCCATGTTCACATTGGTCCCCCAATGCAATATACCACCTCAATGGGTGTTGTGGGCCAAAGGGACTGGTTTCCAGAGGGCTAGCATGGACATTGTCGGCCGACTGGATTATTGGGCAGGCAGCTCAGTCACTCAGGCCTGGTGGGCAGGCAGCTCAGTCACTCAGGGCTGGTGGGCTGGCAGCTCAGTCACTCGGGGCTGGCGGGCTGGCAGCTCAGTCACTCGGGGATGGTGGGCTGGCAGATCAGTCACTAAGGCCTGGTGGGCTGGCAGCTCAGTCACTCAGGCCTGTGTGTGTGTGTCTCACCTCATCTCAACCCAGTGTTCTTCTCCCTTCATTGGCTCCCTGTGAGATCCAGGATAGACTATCAAGGTCGTGTATCCTCCTTCATTGTTTTAGATCTGCAGAAAAATAAAAAGAGAACAAATTTCAAAAATGTTCTCTCTCCCCTTGTAGTTTTCCCCTGTATGTACTCACTCAACTCACCACAGTATTTTTCTCCCTTCATTGCCTCCCTGTGAGATCCAGGATTGACTATCAAGGTCCTTCACGGCGGGTGGGCTGGCAGTCGACCCGCCGATTTAAAATGTATTTATAACGTAGGCCAAAAGTGGTCAAGATTAGACTTTTAGTTATAGTATAGAAGATATCGCCTCCCCTCAACCTCCGATGTTCCAGAGAAAACAATCCCAGTCTATCTAACATTTCCCTGTAGCTGAAACCTTCTAATCCAGGCAGCATTCAGGTGGTGGTGGAAGGTTGTTTTACAGAATGGAGCCTGTGACTAATGGTGTGCCTAGGGATCAGTGCTGGGCCCATTGCTGTTTGTGGCTTATATGAACGATTTGGATGAGAATGTACATCAGAATCAGTGTGAAAAAGGTGCCATTCAATAGCACACTATTAAATCTTCCCCTCTCACCTTAAACCTATGACCTCTGGTTCTTGAATCCCCTATTCTGGGTGAAAGACTCTGCATCAGGCACGTGCCGTGAGTAATCAGCCAGGGTAGGCAGTGGCTTTTAAAAATCTTGAAAACCGCGCATGCGCAGATTATTATCTCCCCGGTGAGCTGTCAGTCGTTTATTTTAATCTTGAAACTGCGCATGCGCACATTGTTCCCTCCCCGGTGAACTGTCATTCGGCTATTTTTAAATCGTGGAAACCGCGCATGCGCAGATTGTTCCCTCGACTTTTATCATGTAATTTGTTTTCAATAGGTCCTATCACTTAATTAAGTATTTAAAAACATATAGCTAAAAAAAATTTACTTACCATATTATTTGTGCACAAAATCCATTCTGCAGCAAAAATATCCATAAGGCTGCTTCGTGAAACGCTTCAGGTAATCACCATCCACCCTTGAAAATCCCGCTAAGAAACTTGCGCATGCGCAGTAGGCTGGTGCGCATGCGCAGTGCGGAACGCAGCACATGCACGCAGTTGGTTCACAGTGTAAAGGCAGAGTTTCAGCTGACTTTACGGACCCTTCCCACTGATGGCTTGAAGCAGCGTCGACAGCACGTGAGTACCTCATACTTCCGCGTTTAAAACGTACTGCTGATGAAAGGCACGGTAGAATTATGCCTCCCTCAGAGATTGATCTCTTTGGGAGGCATAATTTTCCCGTGCCTTTACTATTTATGACCATTTTATATGTTTTATATATATTTTATATATAAAATAATTACTATTATAATTTTAGTCAGGGTAGGCACTGCCTACCTTGCCTACCCAGACGGCATGTCTACTCTGCATCCACCCTATCTATTCCCCTTATGATCTTATACACCTCTACAAAATCACCATTCATCCTCCTGTGCTCCAAGGAATAGTCCTAGTCTGCCCAACCTCTCCCTTTAGCTCAGGCCCACAAATCCTGGCAACATCCTCGTAAATCTTCTCTGCCCTCTTTCCAGCTTAAACCCTCAACAGCTTCTTATGTTTCTATAAGAAGGTGTCTCAGCAATTTCCCAGACTGACTGTAAAAGCTTCTTTAGATAAGTAAAAAGGAAAAGATTAGTGAAAACAAATGTAGATCCCTTACAAACAGAGACAGGTGAATTTATTATGGGAAACAAGGAAATGGCATAAGTGTTAAGTAAGTAAGTTTATTGGCCAAGTATTCACATACAAGGAATTTGCCTTGGTGCTCCGCCCACAAGTAACAACATGACATAGTGACAGTTACGAATGACTCAGAAAACACTGAACACTAATAATAAAAAAACATTAATGATAAAACACCATTGATCAAGCATGTGAACCAACAAAATACCAGATCAACTCGTAGATAAAAACTGTTTTTATGTCTGGCTGTGACAGCTTTGGCCGTCTGGTCGCCTTCCAGAGGGAAGTGATACAAAGAGTTTGTGGCCAGGGTGGGAGGGGTCAGAGATGATCTTGGCCGCTCTCTTCCTGGCCCTTGCAGTGTACAGTTCATCAATGGAGGGAAGGTTGCAGCCAATAACATTCTCTGCTGATCGGACGATTCGCTGCAGCCTCCAGGTGTCGTGCTTAGTGGCTGATCCAAACCAGATCATGATGGAGAAGGTAAGAACAGACTCTATGATGGCCGTGTAGAATTGGACCATCATTGCCTGTGGCAGATTGTGCATCCTCAGCTGCCGCAGGAAGTACATCCTCTGTTGTACCTTTTTGACTGGAGTCGATGGTAGCCCCCCAGTTAAGGTCCTTGGAGATGATGGTTCCCAGGAAGATAAAAGACTCCACAGATGTGACTGTGATGTTGTTGATGGTGAGTGGGGTGAGAGGAGGGGGAGCTCTCCTAAAGTCTACAATCAATTCCACTGTCTTAAGAGCATTCAGCTCCAGGTTGTTGCGATGGCACCAGGACGCCTGTTAAATGAATACTTTGGTTCTGTCTTCATTAAGGAAGACAAACAATCTCCCAGAAATACTCGGGGATCGTGGATCCAGTAGGAGGGAGGAACTGAAGGGAATGCACATTAGTCAGGAAATGGTGTTAGGTAAACTGTTGGGACTGAAGGCAGATAAATCCCCAGGGTCTGATGGACTGCATCCCAGAGTACTCAAGGAGGTGACCCAAGAATCATGGATGCAGTGGTGATCATTTTCCAATGTACTCTCGACTCTGGATCAGTTCCTGTGAACTGGAGGGTAGCCAATGTAACTCCAGTTTTAAGAAAGGATGGAGAGAGAAAACGGGGAAATATAGACCAGTTAGCCTTACATCAGTAGTGGGGAAGATGCTTGAGTTGATTATTAAAGATGTTACAGCAGCGCATTTGGATCAGTTAAAGTTAGCATGGATTTATTTAGGGGAAGTCAAGCTTGACTAATCTTCTGGAATTTTTTGAGGATATAACAAGTAGAATGGATAAGGGAAAGCCAGTGGATGTGATGCATCTGGACTTTCAAAAAGCCTTAGACAAGGTCCCACACAAGAGATTATTGTGTAAAATTAGAGCACGTGATATTGGGGGTAGGGTATTGACATGGATAGAGAACTGGTTGACAGACAGAAAACAAAGAGTAGGGATTAACGGGTCCTTTTCAGAATGGCGGGCAGTGGCTAGTAGGGCGCTGCAAGGCTCGGTGCAGGGTCCCCAGTTATTTACAATATATATTAACTATTTAGAGGGAAGGAAATGTTACATCTCCAAGTTTGCGGATGACACAAAGCTGGGTGGCAGTGTGAGCTGTGAGGAGGATGCTATGAGAATGCAGGGTGACTTGGATAGGTTGTGTAAGTTGGCAGATGCAGTATAATGTGGATAAATGTGAGGTTAACTATTTTGGTGGCACGAACAGGATGGCAGATTATTATCTAAATGATGTCAGATTAGAAAAAGGGGAGGTGCAACAAGACCTGGGCGTGCTTGTACATCAGTCACTGAAAGTAAGCATGCAGGTACAGCAGGCAGTGAAGAAAGCTGATGGCATGTTGGCCTTTATTGGAGAGGATTTGAGTTTAGGAGCAAGGAGGTCCTACTGCAGTTGTACAGGGCCCAGGTGAAACCGCACGTGGAGCAATGTGTGCAAGTTTGGTCTCCTAATTTAAGGAAGGGCACTATTGCTATTGAGGAGTGCAGCGTAGGTTCACCAGGTTAATTCCCAGGATGGCGGGACTGACATATGATGAAAGAATGGGTCGACTGGGCTTGTATTCACTGGAATTTAGAAGGATGAGAGGGGATCTTTTATAGATACATATAAATTCTTAAAGGGTTGGACAGGCTAGATGCAGGATAAATGTTCCCAATGTTTGGAGAGTCCAGAACCAGGGGTCATGGGTTTAAGAATAATGGGAAGCGCATTTAGGACTGAGATGAGGAAAAACTTCTTCACCCAGAGAGTTGTGAATCTGTGGAATTCTCTGCCACAGCAGGCAATGGAGGGCAATTAACTGGATGTTTTCAAGAGAGAGTTATCCCTAAGAGCTAAATCTATGGGGAGAAAGCAGGAACGGGATACTGATTTTAGATGATGAGCCATGATCATATTGAATGGCGATGCTGACTCGAAGGTCCGAATGGCCTACTCCTGCACCTATTTTTCTATGTTTCTAACTTCAATGATTTCAGATCAGATTCTCAACCACCTTATCCCACAAATCAGCCTGGTGAACCTCCTTTACACTGCTTTCAGTGCAAATATATTCTTTAAGTATGGAAACAGAAACCATACTTTGTACTGCAGATGCACTTCACCAGTTCCCAGCAGCACTGCATCAAAGCCATCTGTTTTTATATTCATTACGCCTTGCAATACAAGCAAACATTTCACCAGCCTTCCTAATTATCAGTTGTATCTTCCAGCTAACATTAGACATTTTATCTAATAGGATCCCCAGATGCTTTTGCACCACCACAAAATAAAATGCTTTTCATTCTTTGTTCGAAAGTGGATCTCATCGTTTCTCATATTAATCCATTGCTAAACTGCCCAGGCTCTTTGCATCTTACTTACAACTTGCTAACCTACCTATTTTTATATAATGACCAAATTCGGCCTCAGTGCATTCAGCCCTTTATCCAAGTATATAGAGTAATGGAGTGTGGAAACAGGCCCTTCGGCCCATCTTGCCCACCACAACCAACATGGCCCATCTACACTCGTCCCACTTGCCTGCATTCGGTCCATATGACTTTAAACCTGTCAAATCCATGTATTTGTCCAAATGTTCCTTATTTAATACAAATTGTAACCAATTAAGTCCTGGCACTGATCACTGAGGATCCCACTGATGGCCAATATGAAATCATTAATCCGAAAAAAGTACAAAAAATGTCAGTCTGAAAATGTACAATTGAAAAAATTGTTAATGGCAGCCCTCAAAATAAATTCAGCACTTTTTTTGCTTTTACTGCTGCTGTTTAGATTTAATATTCAACAATGAATGAAATCATATGTCATATGATACCACAGATTGATGTTTGGATATCGTTGGAGTGTATTCAACCTGACGCTCCAAGTGATGAGAAATGCAATGCTTGTTTGCTGCAGACCAGTTCACTAAATCTTGTTTACGCTAAGGCATGGAATATTTCAAGAAACATATAAGATGGAAAAAGACAAATCCTAGATTTTGTTGAGCAGGCTTGGACTCTTTTCCTTGGAACACAGGAACATGATGGGTGATTTTATAGAAGTGTACAAAATTGAGAGGAATAGATCGGGTAAACGTACAGTGTCTCTTACCCAGAGTAGAAGAATCGAGAACAAGAGAGTAAAGGTTTAAGGTGAGGGGGAAGATTTAATAGGAACCCAAGGGGTAACGTTTTTTTTTTTTTTTACACGAACGGTGGTGGGTGTATGGAACGAGCTTCTGGAAGAGATAGTTAAAGCAGATACTATCACACCATTTAAGAAACATTTAGCAGGTACATGTATAGGATAGGTTTGGAGAGATGTGGGCTAAACACCTGCAGGTGAGACTATTATAGATGAGGCATGTTGGTCGGTGTGGGCAAGTTGGGCTGATGGGCCCGTTTCCAAACTGCATGACTATGACTAATGTACGATCTGCCAGACAATCATATTTAATGAAATCATGCGAGACTACTACTCTGGAATTACAGAGTTTCCTCTGAATTTGTTTTGAAAAGAAAAACTAAAGACAAAGGAAAGGGGATTGAGGTAAGGAAGTGTTTCCAGTGATTCTGTTTGACCTGCCGAGAAATTCCAACATTATCTCTTTTTATTACTGGATAAAATGTTGTTCATTGAGCTGGGAGTACACCCTATTTAAAATTGTATCTTCTAGAATATAATACCTCTTCTCATTTTTCCTACCAAATCGTAACATCTAACTTTCATTATCTGTAACTTAAAATTGCCAAGTACCTGCCAGTTTCAACTGTCGGTATAACTCAATGAAGTCTGTTCCCTGCACCCACAGGTTTTGTGTCATTTACACGTTTGGAAAATGTAGCCTGTATGATGTGGCACAGTGGAGTAGCGATAGAGTTGCTGCCTCACGGCGTCAGTGACCCAGGTTTCATCCTGACTGTATGGGGTTTGTACATTTTCCCCGTGACCTTAGTGGGTTTTCTCCAGGTGCTCCGGTTTCCTCCCACACCCCAAAGACATACAGATTTGCAGGTTAACACAAAATGCTGGAGAAACTCAGTGGGACAGGCAGCATCTCTGGAGAGAAAGAATGGGTGACGTTTCAGGTCGAGACCCTTCTTCAGACTGAAGGATATCAACCCGAAACATCACCCATTCCTTCTCTCCAGGGGTGCTGCCTGTCCCGCTGAGTTACTCCAGCATTTTGTGTCTACCTTCGATTTAAACCAGCATTTGCAGTTCTTTCCTACAGATTTGTAGGTTAATTGGCTTGGTATAATTGTAAATTGTTCCTAATGAGTGTAGGATAGTGTTAGTTTATGGGGTGGTCCCTGGTCGACCCGGACTCAGTGGGGCGAAGGGCCTGTTTCCACGCAGTATCTCTAAATTAAACTAAACACGAGTCATGGTAAGAGAAGCAGTGGTTCTTAGCCAACCGTTGAAAACACAGTACACTTCACACCAGTCTAAAAAGCAACATTTAATTATTATACTCCATTTTCTGTTATTTAGTTAGAGTCCTGTCCCACTTTCACGACCTAATTCACGACCTCTGCCGAGTTTGCCCTTCTCATACTCGCAGCGTGGTCGTCATGAGGTCGTAGGAGATTGTAGGTAGGTCATAGCAGGCCGTGATGCTAGTTTTAGGTACTCGTGGCATCAAGTAGGTCGGGGCATTTTTCTAGCATGTTGAAAAATGTCCACGAGTAAAAAAGGTTGTGAATTAGGTCGTGAAAGTTTAGCCTATTATCTGTGCATCCTTTTATTTCATGTGCTTTAGTCTTGACGATCAACATTTTTTGTGGCATCTACTTAAAATGCTTTTTGGAAGCCCCTCAAACATATCCCTCATTGACCTTCCCCGGAATCAGAGTCATTGTCACAGAATTCATAGTAACATCACCAAAATTCTGTCGTCAGTCAAACAAAGTTATTTAAGAACCCTTTAAAACCCCACCATAAACTCAGAAATTTAGCCTTTTGGCGACACATTCAGCAGGTTCAAGAAATCATTCATCTGGTTACTTACAGGTCCATATGATGTACAGTAGCACCTGTCAATTTTGACAATAGACAGTTACACTTTGAATCGTGTTGCAAACATGCAATATTTTTTTATGATGTGAATACATAATATTTTATGATGTAAATCATTACACTGAGGCACTAGGCTCTGTGCATTCCATGCTCTTTTCTATATTATAGTTTATTAAAATATTTGCAAAACATTAACTCTGGTTCAAACTGCAATTGTGAAGCTTGTACAAAGGGAATATAACCTATTTAGCAACGGGTGACGATGCAAGAAAGAAAAGCCAGCTGGAAAAACCAAGACCCAATGTTTAACTGCTGGCCTGAGAATAAATGAAAGATTCAATAAGAACATATCAGCTTCGAATATAATTCATTCCCAGGCATTTGATTCAAAGCTCTTTAAATAATATCAGTACCAGAGTCTGGGCAATGTTTGCTTTAATGGAAGATGACAGCTGTTCTAATAGCACCTCTATATCTGTTACACCAGAGACTTGATTTTTCTTTTTTTTTGCAATCAAGATACTTAACGTAATACTGTAATATAGTACTCGACAATGTGTCTTAAATCAACCAATCTCAATTCATATCTATGGAGAGCTCAGACTAAAAATCAAGAACAAATCTAAAGTTAAGCAGCATTCAATTCCAATTTGATATTAATGTATTACACAGAAATATGAAATGAAGAAAGGTCATTTATGCTGGACTATTTATGGTTGACAAAGAAATACAATGACATTGCAACATGGAAACAAGCAACCTACTATAAAAATAGATATTTGCATTAACCTAAGAAATAGTCTTGATCATATCAACCAACCAAGTTGCCATTTCAAAGGAATGATACAATACACAATGGTAGCCTAGCTATTATGCCACTGGACTGGTAAGCCAGAAGACGTGACTTCAAATCAAATGGTGGGAATTTAAAATCTCTTGTAGCGTTGTGAAACAATTAGTTAATTCAACAATTGGGATCAGTATTGGTGACCACAAAAGTATGGGCCATTTGGTGCACCAATGTCATGACTTCATCTGATTTGGCCGACATGATTATCTAAACCAACAATTTTTCAAAAAACTATTCAGTTTAATCTAGTTTAGAGATATGGCGTGGAAACAGGCCCTTCGGCCCTCCGAATCCGCACCAAATAGCAATCGCCGCACATTAACACTATCCTACATACACTAGGGACAATTTTACATTTACATCAAGCTAATTAACCTATAAACTTGTACGTCTTTGGAGTGTGGGAGGAAGCTGACGAACATGAAAACTCCACACAGGGAGCCATCTCGTCTGGATTGAACACAGATCTCTGGCATTATGAGGCAACAGCTCTACTCATTGAAACCAACAGGGGTTCGACAATGGAACACACTGCTGCCCACAGAAATCTGCCTCCATCCTCGACTTTATCTGGGAAGGGCCGCGCGCCACAAGGTTAATCTCATTACGGGGCAGGATCTTGCACAATAGATTTACAATGTCGCCCCCGGTCTCCATATTTAGTCTTTATTACGGTAAGGGCCACTTACTTACACCAAAATATTTATCCCCAGACAAGGTAGGATTTTGGACAATGGGATTTATCCTGGGACAGGCAGAATTTCAGTCAGTGGGTTCACCTCAGTGGACCAGATCTTGTCCATTGCAAGCCATGATCTGGCACCATGGACTTTATCGCCAGTGCTGTTCACAATCTCACTTCATGGGGTTGACCCTACTGTACACTAGGATCTCACTCCATGCTATATTTCAATACAGGCCATCTTATTCACCCCAGTAGTTTAGTTTAGGTTAGAGATACAATGCGGAAACAGGCCCTTTGGCCCACCGAGTCCGCACTGACCAGTGATCCCCGCACATTAACCCTATCCTACACACACTAGAGACAATTTTACACTTATACCAAGCCAATTAACCTCCAAACCGGTATGTCTTTGGAGTGTGGGAGGAAACCAAACATCTTTGAGAAAACACACACAGGTCATGGGGAGAACATACAAACTCCGTACAGACAAGCACCCATAGTCAGGATCGAACCCAGGTCTCTGGCACTGTAAACAGCAATTCTACTGCTGTGCCACCGTGTAGCCCTTATATGCAAACTCATACAATATAATTTTTTCTAGTACAGGTAAGGATCATGGGATGCATCATTGCTCACCATACTCTGGGGTTTGGTTTTGTATGGTCCAGAATCTTTCACAGCAGGGGTATCCCAGAACAGCCCAGGATCTCTGGCCTTGGACTTTATTCTTGCACTTTCCATTTTGCATCACAGGAATGTCGCAGTACGCTCCAGGATCTTGCATTTCAGGCTTATTTCAGTAACTTAAGGTGCCTGGTGGAAAGATTTAAAAGGAACCCGAGGGGTAACTTTTTTTATTTACACAAAGGGTGGTGGCTGTGTGGAGGAGGTACTTGATGCAGGGACTATCACAACATTTAAGAAACATTTAGACAGGTACATGGATAGGATAGGTATAGAGGGATATGGGCCAAACGCAGGCAGCTGGGACCAGTGTAGATGGGGCATGTTGGTTGGCATGGGCAAGTTGGGCCAAAGGGCCTGCTTCCACATTGTATGACTATGAATCTGAATCACTGAATGGTATGGAAGAAGTGGGTTTGAATTTATGGGACATTGGCATCAGTATTGGGGAAGAATGGACCTGTTCCAATGGGACAGACTCCACCTGAACCCTGCAGGGTTTTGGTTAAACAAAGTTCCTGGCAAATCACATTACTAGGGCTGTAGATCATGCTTTATAATAAAGAGTGGCGGAGTGGGCTCCTCAGATTGAAAAAGTATATAGAAACGGAAGGAGAGAGCAGGAGAGGTTGCGTAGCCTCCAGAATAAGAAATAGGACAGAAAGTTTAGAAAGGGATAAGAGTTTAACGTCAGACAATATGGGGACCAATGTGAAAAGAAGGGTGGTAAATACAGAACTGAAGATGCAATATCTTAATGCACTGAGTACATGAAAAAAGGTGGATGAGCTTATGGCGCCATTAGAAATTGGCAGGTACAACGTTGTGGGTATTACAGAGACGTGGCTGAGAGAGGATCAGAGCTGGGCCCTGAACATCCAAGGTTACACATCCTATTGAAACGACAGACAGGTGGCTCTGTTGGCAAGGAATTAAATCCAATCCTTAGCAAGAAACGACAAAGGAGAGCGAGTGGATGTTGTTTACTTGGATTTTCAGAAGCCATTTGATACGGTGCCGCATTTGATGCTGTGAAAAAAGATAGGATCCCATGGCATTAGAGGCATGGATAGATGAAGGCAGAGTGGGAATAAAGGGGTATTTTTCTGTTTGGCAGCTAGTGACTAGTGGTGTTCCGCAGGGGTTGGTTCAGGGGCCGTTATTCTTCATGTTATATGTTAATGCGCAGGGATTCAGCAATATTACTTGGACAGGTTGGGAAAGAGGGTAAAGGAGTGACAAATGGAATACAGTGTACCAAAGTGTGCGATCATGCACTTTGGTAAAAGGAATGAAGCCGTCGACTATTGTCTAAATGGGGAGTGGATTCAGGCATCAGAGGTGCGAAGGGAGTGGGGTGTGCTGTTGAGGGATTCCCCAAAAGACTTATTTCAGAATTGAGTCAGGTGGTAGTAAGGAAGAAAAATGTAATGTTTGCATTCATTTCGAGAGGACTAGAATATAGAAACAAAGAAGTAATGCTGAGGCTTTATTAGGCACTGGTCCTGCCACATTTTGAATTAGTATGAGCAATTTTGGCCCCATTTCCGAGCAAGGATGTGCCGGCATTGGAGAGGGACAGGTGGTTTACGAGAATGATCCTGGGGTTGATTGCATTAAAGTATGAGCAGCATTTGAAGGCACTGGCCCTGTACTCGTTGGAGTTTAGATGCATGAGGGGATTTCATTCAAACCTACTGAATAGTGAAATGCCTAGATAGAGTGGACATGGAGAGGATTTGTCCAGTCGTGGGAGAGTTGAGGACCAGAGGGCACAGCCTCGGAATAAAAGGAGGGTCTTTTAGAATGGGGATGTGGAGGAATTTCTTGAGCCAGACGACGGTGAATCTGTGGAATTTATTACTTACAGGGAGAAGGCAGGAGAATGGGGTTGAGAGGGGAAAATAGATCAGCCGCAATCGAATGGTGGAGCAGACTCGATAGGACAAATGACCTAATTCTGCTCATGTGTCTTATGGTCTTATAATTCTGCAGGCAGCAGAAACTCAGACAAACCACAAACTATATAAACTATAACCACGACACTGGTGCAAAAACAATGAGAAAACAAGTCCACAGTAGTGCAAAATGTGGTTTGTGGTGTTTAATTTTAGTTTAGTTTAGTGATACAGCATGGAAACAACCATTCGGCCCACCGAGTCCACGCTGACCATCACACTACTTTTCTGCGATCCCATTCCCTACAAACTAGGGGAAATTTACAGAGGCCAATTAACCTATAAGCCTGCACATTATTGGCATGAGAGGGGAAACCGGAGTATTCGGAAGAAACCCATGCGGTCACAGGGAGAACATGCAAACTCCACACAGACAGCGCCCAAGGTCAGGATAAAACCAGGGTCTCTGGCACTGTGAGGCAGCAGCTCTATCAGGTGCACCACTGTGCTGCCTCCTTTTGTTGCCAGAGGTAGGATTAAGGCTGTGCAGGTTTGTTCAAGAACCTGTTGGTTGTCAGAAAGAGCTGTTCCTGAACATGATGGTTTGGGTCCTCATGTTTCAGTACCTCATTCACAATGGTAGCAGCGAGAAGAGGCCATGGGCTGAATGGCAAGAATCCTTAATGTTACATGCCACCTTCTTGGAGCAGCGCCTCATGAAGATGCATTCAATGGGGAAGAAGGCTGTCTGTGCCTGTGATGGATTGGGCTAGGTACACCACTCTCTGCAGCCTCTTGCATCCCTGTGTGTTGCAATTGCTGTACCAGGCCATGATGCAACCAGTCAGGATACTTTCTGCAGTGCAAAGATAGAATTCTGAGAATACCATTGCTTTCCGATTGTACTATTTTGTTATTGTTCATGATGAAATCCAATCTATCCTCTCATCAATTAGCTTCCCACAAGCACTGTGAGACTTAACTATTCATCAGTCCTTTAACTCATTACACACAATAATAGGAAATATCATCAACATTGTCATAGTGCAGGAAATGCCTTCCTCTTCTGTCTGAAAATGGGCTCTGGCATGAAAAATCACTATCTCTTAGAAAGTGCACGATGTTATATTTTCCCCTCTGCCATGAATCCCTAGCAGATTTAAATGTCCTGCAATAATAAGTTCTTGTAAATGAATGAATATAGCTTCCAAAAGAATACCCTCCTCCACTTCTCAATGAATAATTGCCAATGATTTGATCACATGCGGAATTTGTTCACCTCTGAGAACCAGCTTCATAGAGGCAGAGTCATATAGTGTGGAAACAGGCCTTTTCAGCCCAACATGCCCTTGTCAACCAAGATGCCCCGGTTTTCTCTGGATGTTCCCTTTTCCTCCCACATTCTAAGCATGTGCAGGTTTGTAGGTTAATTAATTTCTGTAAATTGTCTCCAGTGTGCAGGATGTGAAAGTTTGATATCATAGAACTAATAATGTAGATGATCGATGATCGAAGGACCCGTTTCCACGTTGTACCTCTAAACTGTAAAATAGCAAGTTCAGATCCTTGCAATCCTTCACATATATCCCCAGGCTCAAGAAATATAATGCGTGATATAGTTATATGTTCTCTTGTTCATCAGAGGGCACAATGCAGAGGGAAAAGAGGGCACAAATGCTGAGGTACAATTACATTTAAAATGATGTATTTGATGATGCTAAAAGCAATATAACATTCATAATTCTAGATACTACAGTATATCCCAGAATGTAATACACCATTTATAATCCCATAATTCTGAGTCAAAGGGTCCCGACCTGAAACATCACCAGTCCATGTTCACCAGGGATGCTGCTGAGTTACTCCAGCACTTTGTCTTTCAGTCACAATCCCAAAACATTTTGACAAATTGTGGGAAATAAATATTATTAACAGCCCCCAACAGCTTAATTGGTTTACTTCCAGGCAAAATAGCCAAGCAAAAAAAAAAAGTGAATCCATGTTGTAACTCATGAAAGAAAATCATACCTTTCTAAATGTAAACGTGCTCCAGACCTCTCAAAAGTGCTGCAAGAACTTTAATAATTGCAGTAAAATTACACAACTTAAAATGTAAATTTAAAATAATCCTCTCAGTCTTACATCATGCTCAAAAAATGCATTCCATTTGTTTTTCATGTGTTTGGAAACAATGAAAAAAAAATCAAGTAATACATATTAGCAAATACCAGAAACAGAAAGGTTCCTTCTTCTAGCCATCTGGAGAACATATTCTTACTAGACTATAGACTATTATGCAAGAAGATTACAACCGTCATTTAATCTTCCGCCTCAGGACATGGATCGTGTCTTCCATGGAAATGAAAGGCTGAATTTATTGCTGACCTATCAATTCCTGGTGTTTGTACAAACAGGAGCCTCTAAAAAAGCACTAGGGTATGTTGTGTTGGCAATGAAGAGCAATTGTCTCAAGATGTTATAAAATTTCAAATGTATCAGGTCAAGGAGAAGGAGACGGCCTGGGACACACAATGGACGGGAAAATAAAGCCTTAAGCCAAAAAATACAACGGAAATTTTTAAAAATGTGTGCAAATTCATAAACTTTTTTTCCCCCATTTGCAACTAGAGTTGCTGGTACGGGTGCAGTCTGTACACATTGTCCCCATGACCGCTTGGGTTTTCGCCGAGATCTTCGGTTTTCTCCCACACGCCAAAGATGATTGTCCCTAGTGTGTGTATGTGTGAGTTGCTGGTCGGTGCGGACTCGGTGTGCTGAAGAGCCTGTATCACTCACTAAAACTAAGACTGTGACCATGGTGGTAAAAAAAAATAAAACTGTTCGAGGACCTCAGCGGGTTAAACAGAATCTGTGGAGGGAAATGGACAAATGACATTTTTGAAGGGGTACTAGAGATCGAGATATTCGCGAGAAAACAAAGCACTGCATTGTGGATCTGAAACAACAGCAAACTTGGGTGCATGAACATGGCCTGATCATCCAACTCAGTATCCTGTACCTTGCTTCTCTCCACACCCCCTGATCCCTTTGCCACATCTAAAACTACTATGGCAGAGTTCCAGAGACTCACCACTCTGTGTGAAAATGTTTTCCTCATCTTGTCCCCCTTATCTCGAATTCCCCTTATCCTTAGACTGTGACCCCTTGCTGGACCTCTCAACATTGGGGCATCTAGCCGATCCAACCCCCTATAAGATCCCCCCTCAGTCTTCTAAATTTTAGTGAGTACAAGCCAAGTCTATCCAGTCTTTTCCTCATATGAAAGCCCTGACATCCCAGGAATCAGTCTGGTGGTACCCCCTCTATGGCAAGAATGTCTTTCCTCAGTGGAGACCAAAACTGTACGCAATAATCCGCTCTCACCAAAACCCTGTACAACTGCAGTAGAACCTCCCTGTCCTATACTCAAATCCTTTCGCTATGAATGCTAACATACCATTTGCTTTCTTCACTGCCTGCTGCACCTGCATGCCTACTTTCAATGATTGGGTGTGCCATGACACCCAGGTCTCGTTGCCTAATTTGCTACCATTCAGTTAATAGTCTACCCTCCTGTTTTTGCCACCAAAGTGGATAACCTCACATTTATGCACATTATACTGCATCTGCCATGCATTTGCCCACTCACCAGCCTAACCAAGTCACCTTGAAGTGGTTTTTTTGTTCTTCAGTGACAATAGGATATGAAAGTGGGATAACAGAACTAGTGGACGGGTGATTGATAGTCGGCGCGGACTAGCTGGGCTGAAGGACCAGTATCTCTGAACTAAAGGTATATTTTAGTTAAAACTCATTGAAATGTTAAAATTAATTTTGCATCATGCATTTACGTACCCACATGAATGAAATCAGCTATCTATTTCAGAACCGTAAATTAATCCCAAGGCTCAGATAACTTCAACCATAGAGCTTTGTTTTTCTGGTCCCTGAAGTTATTAGATGTCTTAGATTAGATTACTGATTTACTTCTTCTCAAAATCCATCCCTGCAAATATTCCCATCCATCTCCACGAACAAAATAACATTGCCAAGCAAAAGTGGAAACGGTTTTCTTTAGTTGGAAGGCAAAGTATAATCCAGTAAGTGAGACTCAACACAAACTCCAATGTTCTTCTGGAAACTGGCAGGAAATATTAATCTCACACACATAGTACAAGTCTGTTCATGATTATTTTAATTTCAATAAGAAACATCAAAGGCTTTAGCCATGCAATAAATTGGCCACATTACAATGTAGCAGGCCACGTTACATCATCTTGTGTCAGCTAGACTTCATGCACATTTAGTTTAAAAAATTGTGTTGCAAGCTGTTGAGTACAAATTGTAACACAAACAAGCATGTAACTCAAAAACGGACCAATCAAGTTAAATGGTTGGAGAAACAAGCAGCGAGTGTTATACGTCGCAAATGAGGTTGGGTAAATTCAATGTCAATTCAATTATGGAAGTAGGGGATAAAATGTATAGAGTCAAAAAAGGGAACGGATTACCAAATAAAAGCATACTGTTTTTTATTTGGCAATATCAGAGATTAATTAATAGTTCATAGAATCATACATCAGTGAAATAGACCCTTTCTCCCACTTTACCCAGGTTGTCTGTGTCATCTACTGACAATGTTCTTATTTGCCTGCATTAGCCCTGGAACCCACTTTACCTTTCCTAAGCACCTCACTAAATGCCCTTTAAACATTGGAATTGTATTTTCCTTTACAACCTCCTCTGGCAGCTCGTTCCAAATAATCACAGCTTTCATGTGGAAAAACATTTCACTCAGATTTATTTTAAATTTTTCCCCTCAACGTATACCTGCGCCCTATAGTTCTAGACTTCCCTGCCCTAAAAACAAAATTCTGATAATCTATTCTATCCAAGCCCCTCATGAATGTATAAACCTCAATAAGGAACCCCTTTTACGTAATAGTAAGAATAAAATCCTACGATCCAATCTTTCTTTATAACTACAGCCCACCATTCCAGGCTACATTTTAGTGAATCTCTTCTGCACTCTCTCTACCACTGCCATATCATTCCTGCAGTGTGACGATCAGAACTGTACCACTATTCCAAGGGTAGTCTAGCCAATGTTTTGCACGATGACAAAACCCTGAACCATCGTATTTTCACACAATCACTGTAGACACTTACATACAAATCAAAAATAGGAATGGGCTAGTTGGGGCCTTGAAATTATTTATATCCCAGGCATTTATGCTCCTCTGAAATGAATTACAAAGCAAAACCATGGGTTTTAAATTACACAAATAAATATTCCCAGCAGAATGCAACAGCATTGAGCATAATGGTACAGCACAATTAAATTTCAACTCCGAAAAAAAGAATTGGTTCAATTAATTTATGTTGATCTACAAGGTTGGTTCCTTGTGCAAATTATAATTGGTAACACATGCTGTGGTAATTGTATGCAAGTGATTGTATTCCAATTAACCAGGGAATAATTCCAGACCCTAAAAATCAAATCCACGTCAAATATATGGGAAGCCCATCCTCTTCCAAAGCTTTGAATATGACAAATGCAGATTCGCCACAATTATGTTTGATTCCTTATCTGTAATCAAAAAATGTATCCAGGCGAGGTACTGGCTGATCTCACTGCATTACACAGCAAGAGAGAGGAAGTGAAAGAGGCACACAATGAGCAAAACCAGAATAATGCACAGAACGGCTTTATCAGTCAAGGAGGGCATACTTTCATCCTTGATTATCTTTTAAATGGCGTATTGCTTGAAGAATTACTATTTCAGCCAGAAAGAATAGAAAATTATTCAGCAGAAAAAAGTATTTGCAGAATGAAAAATATAAATAGGCAGGTGTACTCAGAGAAAACCGCTGACATCCTTCAGGTTGTTAAAGAAAGAAATGACAGGGCAAGGGCAAATCATCATAGGCATCAGGCACACAGAAGCAAAACAAAATCAACTTCAGCTTCTAATCATTAGAAAACACAGAATGTTATAAACCTCTGAACTTATTGCAGAAAGGAACCCAAAAAAAGGTATGTTTTTCTTTTTAATTTTATGTTCACAGCACTGCTTTTTTTTAAAAAAAGAGAAAAGCAGATCAGTGCCCCTTAGGTTAACAAAATTAGGCCTGCAATTTGAATGAACAGCTGTTGTCAAAGGAGGATTCAGAATGGGCAGGACTGTTTCAATTCAGAGTAATACACGTATTTTAGTTTAAAGAACCTTTAATTGTAAGGTCAAGGTACAGCGGAAGAAATCCAAAAAAAAAAATCATGCTAACATGAAAACCTCGTCCAGACACAGAAGCCCAGTAATCAGTGTGCAATCATCAGGAGATTTACAATAGGGCTTATTTTATATCCCTACTTAATGAGGTTATCTCACAAAAAATGTTTTGTTCAGACTTCTTAAATAGATTACATTTTATAATAGTTGGGGAATATTCCAACAATTAGACCAAGAGCTCATAAGTTAAATTAAAGCAGGTTAAAATAAGATCTTCCAACGTATGGTGAAAACAGGATGTCATAGTATAAAAATATTTTCAATCTTCTTAATCCAAATCCAAATGTGTTTTTAAATGTGATGCAATCAGCACAATAAGATACAATTTTCCCATAGCAAAATTGTAATACATTTTAGAGGGGAAACTCTCTCACTACAGAGATTGTATGTAGACTGCTTCATCCAAATAGAAAAATGCACCTTAACTTTCCTCCCCCAAAATTAGATTCCCAGTTTATATCAGGCAATAAAGTGTAAAAAAGATAAATGAACTGAAGGAAGTAGTGTGGCTTACTTATTGAATTAACCATCTTTTAGGTTTATAACTGAACATAGACTTTTCTGGTGACAGCATACCAGTGACTAAACTACAAAAGAATATCAATATATCATTATTAATATATTACAGCCACACTTTTTCCCCCATTTGCAAGACTATGCATTAGGTAATAAGGTCAATTGTTTTCTCATCGTTACACTTGATCTCGAAGTTTTGAAAGTCTTTGGGAAAGATCATCCTGTAAAACACAATCAAAATAAATCAAAATGCTGGAGTAGCTCAGCAGCTTCTATTCTAAATCAGTAGTAGTTAACTATAAATGTCAAATATGCGGAGCCGCCAAGTTTTGTCAGAGCATTTCAGTATTCTAGTACCTGAAAAATCAGTATTATGCTGAGAAAATCAGTATATTTACGCAGTGCCATTTTGTTGGACCGCACATTTTTTAAAAATGTGCGGTCATACCCATGTAAGAGTACAGGAATGCATAACTTTGCTACCAATTGACATGTGTTCTACGCACCAAACTGACAATTGCCATCTCTTTGTATACTGCTGTTTGAACGGCTGCTTCCTGCTTTTAGCACCAGATGATGATGTCAAAGCCATTTTGAAAGCCTCACTCTCCTTCCCTCGCTCTCTCTCCCTCCTTCCTCTCTTTCAATCCCTTTCTGCTTCCTTTTCTTCTCCCTCCCTCTCTCCTTCTCCCTCTCTCCCCGAACAGTCTGTGACCCACAGCGCTGTGGCCGTGGCACTGTGTAAACCCCTTATCGTTACGTTTAAAGCCCATAGCGCTCCAGCCGGTAGCGCTATATTTAGAACCCATAGAGCTGGAACCGACAGCGCTTTGTTTAAATTGCCTCGCGCTAAACTGGCAGCGCTGTTTAAACCTGGATCGGGACAGGCAGATCAAAGCTTACAAAAATAATTATCCAGATCTTGAAATTTAAAATACTAATAGATTTAATCTGCTATAATTTTTAGAGGTACAGTATAACTTTTTATATCCTTGCATTTTTTAAGCAGCTAGGTGAAACAGGAAGTCGGGCCGATTCTTTAAAAACCCATATTTAACAAAGCAAAGTCGTACATCCGTGTAAAACACGGAAAATCCGTATTGGCAGCTCTGAATATGTTATTAGACTGTTGTAAAAATAAAACCAGGAAGGAAACTTGTCTTATCGGTGGTCTGGCCTAGATGTGACTCCAGTTTCACAACAATCTGCACTAATTTTTGTTGACCAAAATGGCGCTAGAGAGAAGCAACAGCTTGCAGGCATCCTGCAAGAGAATACTCATGTCTTAACCCATTACAACTGAAATTTGCAGTCAGAACTACAAAACTTTGAAAGGAAATTGATATTTCAATTTAAAGGCATTATCGATTGTACAATTGCCCTGATGTAGTTGTGGACCTGACCACCTAGAACACAAGCACAGCACCTGGAAGCGACATGGAGGCCTCCAGGTAAGACCAAAGCATCAGAGCATGCCATTCCCCCTCTGCCTTGCATCGTGTTGGACAATATTCAATCACTGGAGAACAAGAAAGAAGACCCAAGAGTCAGATTGCTACATCAGAGAGAAATGAGAGATTGTTGTGTTCTCTCTTCAACACCTCTCCAGACTTAGCACTCTAGCCTGAGGGCTTTACCACTCACCATTTGGACTGCACAATGACATCAAGGAAAAGGCAGCAGCAGCTGCTTCTTGATAAATTCATTACAGTGCTTAAACATGTCAGTCTTATCTTTTTCCTGCTTTCCTGAACATCCGGTAGTTATGTGCCGAAGGTTCTATCTGTTGAGGGAGTTCCCCTCCATTAACCTTACTGCAGTCTACATCCCACCTCAGGCAGACATCCAGCTAATACTTGGTGAATTGAGTGGTGCAATCAGCAAACACAAAATGGCATACCCTAGCCCCTTCCTTACCATCACCGGGGGTTTCAACCAAGTTAGCTTGAAGAAACATCTGCCTGTGCTGCTTCTTCCTGTATACAAGCAAATTCTAAAAAGCACAGCAATGGGGAAGAGGACTACAAAGAGGTATTTAAGGGAGGCTGAGAAACAGTCACAGGACTGTTTTGAATCTGATCCATGTTCACCGCAACTGAATGAATATGCCACAGTCATTACTGACTTTGTAAAGAACTCTGTGGATGAATGTCTGCACAAGCATTCTAAGTCTTCCTCAAATGGGATGAACCAGGAGGCTCGTAATCTGCTGAAGGTTGCATCTGTGGTGTTTAGTACTAAACCTAGTCATACTATTTAGAAACAAGGAACTGCAGATGCTGGTTTACAAAAAAATGATAAAGTGCCAAAGTAACTTAGCTAGTCAGGCAGCATCTCCGGAGAACATGGTTAGGTGACACTGGAGGTTGGAACATTGAAATCAGTCTCTGCTTAAAAATACCCACTCCATCTCAGAGAGGAGGAAATTGGTTGTAGAACAGGTACATCGTCAGGAGGAAGCAGTGAGATGAGTAAGGGCAGTCGCTCAGGTTAAGCAAGGACAGTGGATGGACTGGGAAAGTGTAAAGAGGAGGTTTAGCTGGAGGGACCTGTGGTGTATGGAGGCGGGTCATGTATGTTTCCTTATAAGGGCTATTTATGTGCTGCCATCACCACAGAACCTCAAACAATGGGTAGATGGGGACCTGGCGTGCCCCTGGTGTTCAGAGGTGGCAATGTTGAGACATATTTTATCAGATGTAGGACTAGTCTTTCTCAGGGTCGGTATACTTGGCGGCATAACCATGTATTGAAGTGTATCTCTGCAGCAATTGAGAGGAGAGTACAGGTGAATTCAGTCGACATCAGGACTGGGAGTGTAGCAATTAATTTTGTCCGTGAGGGAGAGAAAGGTAGAGGAGGGAAGTTTGCAGACAGGTATGAGTCAGGCCAGTTATGGGGAGCCAATGTTTGGGAGATGCGGGTAGATTTAGCAGGAAATAATAACGACTAGTTTGAGGCCTGATATAGTGTTATGGTCAGTTAATCAGCGCATAGTGTGTTCCATAGAACTGACAGTGCCTTGGGAGAACTTAGTGGATGAGGCTTATGAAACGAAAAGGCTTAGAGATGTTGAGCAAGGGTGATATTTGTGATGTTACATGCTTAATGATGGGCTAGGATTAGTGGAAGTTAAGATGCAGGTGTTTATCATTTGTTAGAGTGAGCTAATTGGCTGCAGCTTCCTTTATTTGGTGGATACTGATAGCATAGGTGGTGAGAGCAGGTATTGAGGGTGGTGGTTCTGGGGTGTCAGAACCAACTGTTGAACCCTCCCAAGGTGTTGTGGGCCTAACTCAACAAAACACAAATGAAGGGAGGTGCCCACTTGATAACCCCAATGATATAGTTGCATCTACAGGATTAGTTTATTTTTAAAAGAGAATTAATATGTAGGTAGCTGTTTTTTTTTTGCATATGGAGTCATTTATTGAAGTTGGTGTATTTAATTAGATAATACTTTTGTTTTGGGCTTGGTTTTCTTAGTTGAGCACTTATCCTGGAGTTATAGCACAAGTACTTTGCGTTTTAATTGTAATTATTGCCATTATTTTAAATGTATCCCCTGGTTCCTCAATTAAACTATTAACATAATTAACATGTTTAGTTCTTTCAAATTTACTCTCCATCTGCTTTGCTGTAGGAAGATTCCAGTCCAACCTTACAATAAACTACCCCTAAAATCAATCTGTAAATTTTGCTGCATTCTTTCCAGGACTTTCATTGGGAGTGAATATAAAGGCACACAATTAAATACAAAATACAAAAAGGTACATGATTAGAATTGATGTCAAAGATTATGGGGAGAAGGCAGGAAAATGGGATTAGGAGGCAGAGATCAGCCATGATTAATGGCGGAGTGGACTCGATGGGCCGAATGGCCTAATTCTACTACTATAACTTATGAACATGAAAATAATCTAAATGTTCCAATTTCTGATTGTCAAACCCACAATCTTCTTTAACTTTTTTTTTTTTAATTTCTCATTGATATAATCAAATGTCCCAATGCTGCTTATTTCTCAAATGCAGCTTGATCATTTCCTAGGCTTGGATTTCAATAACGTCAACATGCACAGCATTTGGCATTTCCATTCTGACACACCATCTAGTGGCTCTTCACAACAAGAACAGCTGCCCATAGAAGGTGCCAATAAAGGATTTTCTTCCCCCAAGTTCAATGCAAGTACAACAATAAGCAGAATTACGATATTAATTAAAATAATTAGCATTTTCTTTGTGCACGGTTACCGAGGTACAGAAAGTTGGTGATGGAATGGGAGAGTAGAAAAAATGTGTTTAACAGTTAAAAATGAAAATCACTGTAAGGTAAGTGATATTGCAATGCAAGATGAAATAGAACCACGGGAGTTAATGAGCAGTGTGCCAGTCAACCAGTGGCAGTGTTTTTGTACAATGAAACATGACTGTAGGATTCCATGTTACACATGGCACAGTTACATTGGGATAGACAAAGTCAATTACTGGTCTGCAATGAAGATCTACATTGAGTTAAGATGGTGCCTGCCTGTGGTGATATTTTGCCAGCAGCTCAACAGAAGAGAATTACTTATAGCTTCCCAACTCACCTGGATCGGCGAAACGGCAGAAATCGGCGCCGTAACGGACAAGCTGCTATTGCACTTGAATGCACTAGCGATATCGCGATCTTCCGCAGCTGCGGGAGCCCCCGACTGTCAATATTCCCTCGATAGCTGGAGAACACCCGACCCAACTGAGGATCACAGGTAATGTACCTAGAAACACCGGGAGAACCTCCGGAGCCAACGGGCAGGATCTCCCAGGAGCAACAGAGCCGCCGACAGTGAGGGAATTCCCGATCGCAACGGAGCAGGAGCTGCTGTCTGCAAGGGAATCCCTGTTCCAGCACAGGTTTCCAGTAACAGCAGGTACATGGAAACAACGGAGAGGCCTCTATTGCGTCCAGAAAATTGGTCGACAGGCAGGACCTCAGGTCAGACTGAAGTGCATGGGACTTCGACCCCCTCTCCCTTCCATCCTACTGGCCAATGTACAGTCTCTTAAGAATAAAGTGGAGGACTTAAGGGCAAGGCTGCTTTACCACATGGAGCTGAGGGAATGCTCAGTGTTCTGTTTCACAGAGACATGGCTCCTCCCCAGACTCAGCAGTCCAGCCTGAAGCTTTCCCCATCCATCGCATGGACTGTACACATCTACATCCCACCCCAGGGTGATGTTCATCTGGCACTGGGGGAACTGCACGCCGTGGTCAACATGCACCAGACGGCTTGCCCTGCGGCGTTTACCATCATAGCCGGGGTTTCAATAAAACCAACCTGAAGAAATTGCTCCCTAACTTCCACCAACATGTCTCCTGCTGCACTAGAGGATCAAACACCCTCGACCACTGCTACACGACCATCAAAGACGCCTATCGCTCTGTCCCTCGCCCTCACTTCTGTAAATCCGACCATACTGCCTACAGGCAGCAATTGAAGAGCGTACCCCCAGAGGTGAGATCTGCACAGAGCCGGTCGGGGGGGGGGGGGGGGGGGGGGGGGGGGGGGGGGGGTGGGGGGGGGGGGGGGGGGGGGGGGTGGGCAGAGGAACAACTCCAGGACTGTTTGGAGTTTGTAGACTGGGCAATGTTCAAGAATGTTCAAGGACTCGGCAACGGACCTGAATGAATATGCCACAGTCGTGACAGACTTCATAAAGAAATATGTGGAGGACTGCATCCCAACAAAAATCTTCCAAGTGTTTCCTGACCAGAAGTCTTGGATGAACCAGGAGATCTACACTCTTCTGAAGTGCAGATCCCGGGCATTCAGGTCTGGAGATAGAGGTCTACAAGAATTCCAGATGTGACCTTGGTAAGGCCATCCAAAAGGCAAAATGGGACTTCTGTTCCAAGCTGGAGGATGAGACGGATGTTCGGCAACTGTGGCAGGGCTTCAATGCCATCACCTCCTACAAAATCAGGAGGCTGCTCAATATTCAGCAAAGCATCACTCCCTGCCGAACTCAATGCGTTTTATGCATGCTTTGATTGGGAGAACACTGATGTGCGTTCCCGGGCCCCCATTGTGATGGTATTCAAGCCCTGGTTACCAAGCTCTCAGATCTGAGTCTCTGCGCATCCCTCTGCATCCTCGACCTCCTCTTCCACAGACCAGTCTGTCCGCATTGGTGGAAATGTGTCATCCTTCGATTACAATCAGCACGGGAGCACCTCAAGGCTGTGTGCTCAGCCCCCTGCTGTACTCAACTCACTCTATACTTATGACTGTGTAACTGGGGACAGTGCAAACTCCATCACCAAGTTTGCCGACGACACCACTGTTGTGGGACGAATCACTGATGATGACGAGTCGGAGTATAGAATGAGATCGACCGATTGACCAAATGGTGCTAGAACAATAACCTGGCTCTCAACACCAGCAAAACCAAGGAACTGATTGTGGACTTTGGAAGGGGTAGGATAGGGACACACAATCCTGTTTATCATGGTGGAAAAACGTCTAATTCCTGGATGTGCATTTTTCCGAAGTTCCACAGGTGCACAGTAGAGAGCATGCTGACTGGTTGCATCGTGGCTTGGTTCGGCAACTTAAGCGTCCAGGAGCGGAAAAGAATGCAGAGAATTGTGACCATCGCCCAGTCCATCATCGGCTCTGGCCTCCCCACCAGTCGCTGTTTCAAAAAGGCTGCCAACATCATCAAGGACTCACACCATCCTGGCCACACACTCATCTCTCCGCTGCCATCATTTAGAAGGTTTGGGAGCCTGAAATCTGGTACATCCAGGTTCAGGAACAGCTTCTTCCCCACAGCCATCAGGCTATTAAACTCGCCATCAATCAAATTCTGAACTATAACAGCCTATTGGCACTTTATCTGTGTATTTATGTGTATATATATGGTATGTGTGGTACAGACACACTGAACTGTTCTGTATTTATTCTTACAATACTCTGTTGTGCTGCAGCAAGCAATAATTTCATCGTCCTATCTGGGACACATGACAATAAACTCACTTGACTTGAATGCCTTTCAATTTGTACCTTATAACAATGAACCAGACAGATAAAGAAGCATACTGTGAAAAAAAGGATCCCAAATATTATAATGGAAAAACAAAGTTTTCTGTTCTGCAAGATTACTTGCACATTTCATATTAAATCTGCATAAAGATGAAGCACAAAAAGCTACCGGTGCTCAACATACAAACGTTGCAAGGAATTGAAGATTATATTGCAGGAAATGGGCAGAAAATCTTCTCTCTTCATCCTAAAGAGGATGTTGCCAGAAGGCGAGGAACCGAGGTATCGGGAGAGGTTGGACAGGCTGGGAATATTTTCCTTGGAGTAGACTGCTTTATGTATGGGAGGAGAATACGGGCATAGGTTTTCAGGGAAAAATGTAATAGGATCCAGAGGGGCAACATTTTGCACACATAGTATGTATATGAAATGAGCTGCAAAAGTAGTTGGTTGATGCAAGTACAATAACAACATTTAAAATACATTTAGATAGGTACATGGATATGACAATAGACAGTAGGTGCAGGAATAGGCCATTCAGCCCTTGGAGCCAGCACCGCCATTCAATGTGATCATGGCTGATCATCACTAATCAGTACCCCGTTCCGCCTTCTCCCCATATCCCGACTCCGCTATTTTTAAGAGCCCTATTTAGCGCTCTCTTGAAAGCATCCAGAGAACCTGCCTCCACCGCCCTCTGAGGCAGACTCCACAGACTCACCACTCTCTGTGAGAAAAAGTGTTTCCTCGTCTCTGTTCTAAATGGCTTACTCCTTATTCTTAATAAGGATAGGAAAGGTTCAGAGGAAAATGGATCAAAGGAGGGGGTAGGTTTGATAGGCATCTTAGTTGCCATGGACGAGATGGGCAGAAGGGCTAGTTTCTGTGCTGTATGACTCCATGCTGCACTGATTGCACAATTATTCTGAAGGTCCCAGTAGTTATCTCTACTCCTTTCACCTCTGTCCTGTCCAAGTGCATATTAAACAATGTAATCATAACTGCATCTATCACCTCCTTCTGAGATCTTTAACCTAATCAAACTTGAGGGAGGCAAGAGAGGAGATTGTGGGGTCACTGATGAGATTCTTTGTTTCTTATCTAGTCACAGGCAAGGTCCCGGAGGACTGGAGAATGGCCAACATTCCTTTGTTTTAAAAAAAAGGAAGCAGAGACAATCCAGGGAACTATAGGCTGGTGAGCCTCATGTCAGTTGCAGGACAATTATTGGAGAGAAATCTTAAAGAGGGGGAGGGGGAGAGATGCGTTGGGGGAACTGGTGAGTGGTGGAAATGGGTTGCGTTTGGAGAACTGGTGAGTGGAGGAATATGGTGTTGTGGTCGCCAACGGTAACGGAAGCAGCAACAGCTTGAAAGAGAATGCTGCGCGCCACTATCTTCAGTCCGACTGGGCCGTAATGGGTTGGGGGGGGGGGGGGGGAGAAAGGTGCGGGGCAGTGTGTGACGGGGGAGGGGGAGGGGGAGGGGGATTGCGAAACGGGGAGGGATAGAATCAAAAGTCGAGTCTATTCATTGCAGGCACATGCCGTGGGTAATTACTCAGGGTAGGCAGTCAGTCGGCTTTAAAAAAAATTAAACCGCGCATGCGCAGATTGTTCTCTCCGTAAAAATAAAAAATAAAAATAAAGACAGTAACAATTCAATTTGCCCAAGGCTTCCATGTCTCCTTTATTCTGAATTACTGAATGGGTGGGGAGTGAAGTGTGATGAGGTGGACAGATGGTGGGAAAAACAGGAGTACAGGGAAAAGTTGGACCAGTTGTCATCTAATTGAATGACAACACTTGTTCAAGGGACCAATTGGGGGGAGAGTTCCTTTCACAGCGTGTGGAGAGTCTGTGCCAGGGGTAAAGTTGCAGGGAGGGCAGGAGAGTTGGGTCGGGGATAATGCCTGTAACTCACTCACCGCTGCAGCGCTCCGGGCACCACCGCACTGTAGTCAGGGATAGAAGCAGCTCAGGTAGCTGTGAGCGGCCGCCGAGAGCCGACAGCAGAACTGGCCGCCACTTCAGCCGGCCCGCTCACCTCTGGCAGTGCTCTCCGTCTGACCACCTCTCACCTGCCGCTCGCTCATGTCAGCGGCTTTCTGCAGATCCTTAAATTCCCACAGCCGAGTAACCTCAACCTGACATAAGTGTGCCCAGCGAGAGGCAGGAGAGATTTTTAGACGGAGAGCTGCCAGAGGTGAGCGGGGGCTGGCAGAAGGAGCTAAGGTGGCGGCTGGTTCCCCTCTCCAGCACAGCCACCCGAGCTACATCCCCCCCCCCCCCCTCCCCCCCCCCCCCCCCCCCCCCCCCCCCCCACCGGCCTCAATGTGGTGGCACTGCACGCCTCCATGCAAGGAGCGTCGCAAGTGGCATGCTCCCGACCCCTCCTTCACAACATTCGTGCCCTCCCCGCAACTTTATCCCGGGCCAGACTCCCCAAAAGCTGTTAAAGGAGCGCTCCCCCCTCCCCCGGGAAATACAATATTTAAAAACATAAACACAAAATGTATTTACCATATTATTGGTACACGATCTCCATTCTTCTCTCTTTGTTTCCTAACATACACTTAAAATATTGTCAATCCATATTTGAAAACCCCGCCAAGAAACCAGCGGCTGCTGCGCCTGCGCAGTGCTGCAAAGGCAGAATTTCAGCTGCATTCAGCCCAGCTTGAAATTGACACTTGAAGCAACGCTGACGGCACGTGGGCAGCACAGATCTTCGTGTGTTGCAAGTGCTGCGGATGAAAGGCACGGAGAATGCCTACCTAAGAGATCGATCTCTTAGATAGGCATAATTCTCCCATGCCTTTATTATATATATTTAGTAATTACTATGTTATAATTTTAGTCAGGGTAGGCAGTGCCTACCTTGCCTACCCCCACCCCCCCCCCCCAACCGGGGCCCACTTGGTCTAGTATACATTAAAAGTAAGTCTAAAGCAATGACATACTATCAAATCAGAAAAACTAAACTACATACAAATATTGAGGAAAGTACACAAATGATGTTCATAAAATATTTTTGAAACAGAAGTGACAAAATTAAGATCTTACCTGTTCTGCAGATGCCACGCTGCTACTAACAGATCCCATTTGACCTTCAGGAAGCTGTAGATTCAAATCAAGACTGAAAATAAAAGAACACACCCTACATTAGGCATTACCCATCATCATTCCTGATCTATGATAGAGACTATAGTGTTGGAAATATTCAAATGTTGAAAGAAATGTAGACTTAGTTTCAGGTTAACTGTCTCACCTTCTATAGAGTCTGCCTAATCTGCTGAGTATTTCCAGCAATTTCCATTTTATTTTGGATTCTAGCATCTGCTGAATCATTGCTTGTAATTTTCAAACTGCATTGAAAGTGACAAAGTTTTGAACTTGGAATAATTGTTCGATGTGGTTGTGTTGCAGTAATGAAACCAAACAGGTTTCTCATCAACAATGGTGACATAAACTTCTATGGTGCTTCAAAGACAGACATGAATTGACGTGATCCATAAATATAACCTATCCTGTAAATCTAAAAAATGTATCCCAACATTAGTTTGAGGATTGACACAAAAAGCTGGGGTGACTCAGCGGGACAGGCAGCATCTCTGGAGAGACGGAATGGGTGACGTTTCGGGTCCATATCCTTTTTTAGACTGGTTAAGGATAAGGGAACCGAGAGATAAAGAACAATGAATGAAAGATCTGCAAATAAAGTTACAATGATAAAGGAAACAGGCTATTGTAAGCTGTTTGTAGGGTGAAAATTACATTAGTTTGTTCATTGAAGAAAATGATAAGGATCTAAAGTAATTGTAATGACTTTGCAATATGGGAAATGCATTGGTTTACAGCAGTCAAATGACATGTCATGTAGTGACTAACATAGATAGCATCCTTTCAAAGGTTTCGCAGGGGCAACATGTTGCATCAATGTTGAGTCTGAAGAAGGGTTTCAGCCTGTAACGTTGCCTATCTCCATCGCTCCATAGATGCTGCTGCACCCGCTGAGTTTCTCCAGCATTTTGTGTACCCATGTTGCATCAATGTTTGACGACTAACAATGCTTTACTAAATGCTGAATATAGTTCATTAACGCGTGACTAACTATTTTATAATCAACTGTGTATAATAAATAAAATGGTTTTAGACAACTGTTCAAGAAACAAACTAAACAAATCTACCAAGACACTGCAAATGCAAGAATCCTGAGGAAATAAAAACTGCTGGAGGAACACAGGGGGTCAGGCAGCAGCTGAAGTAGAAAATGCTCATGATTTTTGCTCCAATCCAGCAATCAGCAAAATAATTCAAACAATAAATTGCTTTTGCAAGTAATTATGTGTTAGATCTCAGCCACAAAATTTCCAATTATGCCAAGTTTCCAGTCTCTATATGAAATAACATAAATATTACTAAGAATATCCATTACAACTAGGATATTGTAGCCACCATAATTACATCAGCCACCATAATTACATCCTTCTCTACTGCATAGATTTGAAATACTTTTAAATACATTTTAATTACAGGCTACACGCCTATTTATATATAGGTCAGTGATAATAAACCTGTCATTAAGTCACAGTTTCCTAAAACAACCAGTGACTGCCCTTGGACAAGGCGTGTTTCTATATTATATTACTACGTGTCATTTATTTTTATTTTGTCTGCCTCAGCAAAACATTCAGTAAATTAATAAGCAGAAAACTGGAGGCGGGAGCTGTTATTTTTAAACCTGAAAGTACATTTGTGTGATGCAGTTCAGGCATCGACCACTAGCCTGCTGTGTCAAAATGGTTTCAAAATCCTTGTTCTACAAAAAGAAACATTAAAGCTTCACCACAAATAATTAGAAGTCATGACACAATTCCTCAAAGGTTTATGGGTCATAAAATAGACTCATTTAAAAATACTTATTTACTTTAAGTGCTCGTAGGATACAAATTAACTGCCCATTACTTTTATTTCTCTCTATTTTATAATTACAAGTATAACTCCAAGATATCCCTCGGCTCTTCAACAGTTTGTTCTAGATACCAAAATCACTGGTGAAAGAAACCAAGTATGTTGATATAATAAAACAAGATAGCAATTTCCGTTTTAACACTATTCAAGTAAAGAAAAACTATGGGCCTTGGTTACTTCCAACATGGTGCAGAAATGTTAGGTGACACCCTTTAAAAAAAAAGTACAACAATGTGTAACTTTCAATAAAGATCATTAATTTAGTATACAAGATAATTAAAAACGGGATGTGAAAAAGTGAAGAATCATCACAACAGTTCAAATTAACTTCTTGTTACAATAAAAGGAGACCAATGTAATGTGGGAAAAATATCAAATCAATTTATGATATACTACTATAAAAAGATTCAAAGATGCCACAATAAAGTTGTACTTGTTTTTGCCAAAATAGTTGTGCTACTCCTCTTGATTAAGTCACACTGTAGTCTGACTAGACTGCACTTCAGCTGGTCAATAAAAGTGCTGGAGACATTACTAAGAGCCAAAGACAGGCACAAAGGCCTGGAGTAACTCAGTGGCCAGACAGCATCTCTGGAGAAAAGGAATAGGTGATGTTTTGGCTCGAGACCCTTCTTCATCAAGGTGTAGTTCCTCTGGATCACTGCTCTTTCTTTTTTTTTACTTTGGTGGAATTTATGAAAAAGGATAGCAAAGACTTCAATTTGACTCTTTAATCCAAAGTCACCCAATAAGGCTCTAGAAAGGTGATTGGACTCTCGAGTCTTTAACCAATGTGTTAACACTGAACTAGTCTGACAGGATTCAAAAATAAGTAACACAGGCAAAGCCACCATGAGGGGGCAGCAGCAAAGCTCTTATAAAATGTTCCTGCATACTAACCCAGCTTCATCAGCCATCTCTAGCAGCAATGAATCCACTTGAGTCTGGAGAGAAATAAATAATCGGTGAGTCCATATTATTAGAGGAAAATGTGTTCAGTATATTCGATACATGTTTAATATCCATTTAATATCATCAGCATGTCCTAAAATTTAGTTACTTCTAAAAAAGTTAATGTTTCACAACATGTAATACATACAAATCTACTTTTGAGCAGCTAACATAATTGACAAGCAAATACCAGATTTCCTGTTTGAGGAAAGCACGTTATCAGTTGACCTGACATTCAGAAAAAGATCAATGAATGGGTGCATCGACCTCAGGTTTATGGGTTATCTTCATTGTTTTTTAAATATTGAACCACTTTCTTGAACAGCACAGTGAGTTTAGAAGAGTTTGCCCCCGACTCATAATCGCAGCATGGTCTACACGAGGTCCTAGGAGGTCATTGTAACTCTCCTTCATGCTCGAGAGTAGTCCCTGGTTACTCGAGGCCTCAGCTCAGTCGCGGCGTATTTTTCAACATGCTGTAAAATACCCGTGAGTAAAAAAAGGTCGCCATGGAAAAAAAAAAACGATATTTGTTTACTCGTAGGTTTAGTCAAGGTAGGTCGTAATGCTATTGTAGGTAATCGACGGGAATCGAAGATAATCGAAGGTAAAGCATGTTGAGAGAAAAAAGGTAAGTAAACCGACCGGTAATGTTAAATGCCTGCTAAACTTTATTAAAAGTTGTCTGGCTTCTTAAAAGTGTCTCCACTCCTTCTCCCCCCCTTCTATCCTCCTCCCCCTCTCCAAAGGACTTAATGTAACTGTGCCAGCCGTCTTTTACCTTCCTATTCATCGCGTGTGTGTGTGTGTGTGTGTGTGTGTGTGTGTGTGTGTGTGTGTGTGTGTGTGTGTGTGTGTGTGTGTGTGTTTTTGTAGGTTAATTAGCCTCTGTAAAATTGCCTTTGGTGTGCAAGAAGTGGAGGAGACAGTGGGATAATGTAGAACTAGTATGGATGAGTGGTCAATGGTTGGCATAGTTACCAAAGGACCAGTTTGCACACAGTGCGGTTCCGAATGAGTTCCCAGGATTTTGTCCCAGCAATAAAGGAATGACAATAAATTGACACGTTGGGATGGTGTGTGACTTTGCAAAAAACTTGCATGTAATGTCAATGTCTTGCTCTTAGTGCCCCGTACAAATTGACATTGATCAAGATTTGGGAGATGGTGTTGATGCTGGATTCTCAAGGGGGAGGGGGTAGGCAGCCAGATGCCGTTGTGCATGTTGACAAAATTACATGGGTACGAAAAAGGATGGTCCCAATAGTGAATATAAGAATTTAGGCAAAAGGATAAAGAGCTGGACCTCCGGATTACGCCCAGAGCCACTTGTTATGAGGATAGTAATACGACAGGTGAATGTGCAACTGAGAGTTGGCGCAGGGGAGATGGATTCAGAATTTTTGTCCCATGGGATCTCTTCAAGGGCAGAGGTAACCTGTACAAGAGAGATGGGTTGCACCTGAACTGGATAGGTGGGTTTAAACTAGATTGGCAAGGGGCAACATCCAATGCAGGACTGAGGCCGGTAAGAGGCCACAAGTCAGTATGGAAAGCGATGGAAGGATGTCCAGTGGACAGAATAGGCAAGAGAATTTTAGGGAGCGAGGACTGTTGGATTGATTTTCATTTATTTTAATGCAAGAGGCCCCACGGGTATGGTGAATGGACTCAGGGTGTGGAAAGGAATATTAGCTTTGAAATATTTATGGATAAAGACAGCCCACGAGTTAAAATTCTGAATTGGGCAAGGCCAACTTTGATGGAATGAGGCAGGAACATTCTAAAGATGATTCTAATAGGTCGGTTTGCAGGCAAAGGAATGTCCAGAAAGTAGGAGAGGTTGGGCAGGGTAGGACTTTTTTCCTTGGGGCACAGGAGGACAAGAGGTGATCTTATAGAGCCGTTTAAGATAATGAGGGAATTAGATAAGGTAAATGCAGTATTTTACCCAGAGTAGGGGTAACAAGAACCAGAGGTTTAAGGTGAGAGGGGAAAGATTTAGTAGAAGTGCGAGTGGCAACTTTTCAACCGAGGGTAGTATGTGGAACGAGGAGAGGCAGGTACTATAACATTATTTAAGACATTTGGACCTTATAAATCTCTTACTTCGACGGAGATGCGATTTTTTTCATATCGTATCTCCGTCCGCACTGCGGCCTAACATCGTGGAGTTGGCGGCCTCTTGCTGGAGATCAATTTTGGGAGCTCAAACCGCGGGAGCCTGCAGGACTTAACATCATGCAGCTGGTGATCCCTGTCTGGGATCGATCTCGGAGCTCCAAGCACGGGAGCCTGTGGCTTAACATCGTGGAGCTCGCGGTCTCTGGTTAGGGACCGACTTTGGGAGCTCCAGGCCGCGGGAGCTTTGACCACCCCGACTCGGGGGTTTCGATCACCCCGACTGCCCCGACCGTGGGAGAACAAAGAGAGAAGATTAGACTTTATTGCCTTCCATCACAGTGAGGGATGTGGGGAATCCACTGTGGTGGATGTTTATGTTAACTTATATGTAGTTGTGTGTCTCATAGCTTTTTATTTTAGCATGGCTGTATGGTAATTCGAGTTTCACTGTACCTTAATTGGTACACGTGACCATAAACAGACCTTTGAACCTTTGAACTAAACAGCAAATGATACCCGTGTCTCTTACCTGTGGCGTGGTTAGAGTTGTAGTGCTGCTCATTGTGTCCTCCATTTGCTGGGTCTGTACATCTAATGTCTCAAACTGATGTTCAAACTTATCCATCAGAGCAGAAATCTGTAAGATAGAGGTAATATCATTGCTGTAAAAAATTCTGGATCTCCATTGATGTTATTCAGGCGGGCAAATGTACGTTGGGAAGGACTGCACATAAACTATTGCACTAATGATGACCATGAACTCCTTTTAAAAAATGTGGACTGTAGAGATTGCCACAAAATTAAATCATGCTATCTGTTTTGTGTTTCCTTGTCCTAGAATCTTACACTGACTGCTTCAATTTTTACAAATAAAAATCTGATTCATCCCTATGCTCATTAGATTTTAGTGGACGTAAAATGCATGGTTTCTCTTCCATTTGATTTGTTTCGGATTGCTAAGAGTGACTGCACCCAAGATAGGAACTGCTGGGCAAAATACAGTGCATTCAGGAAGTATTCAGACCCCTTCACTTTTTCCACATTTTGTTACGTTACAGACTTTTTTTAATGGATTAAATTATTATTTTTTTATATCATCAATCTACACGCAATACCCCATAATAAAAAAGCAAAAACAGGAGTTTAGAATTTTTTGCAAAGTAATTAAAAATAAATAACTGAAATATCATATTTACATAAGTATTCAGACCCTTTGCTATGACACTCAAAATTGAGCTTAGATTCGTCCTGTTTCCATTGATTATCCTTGAGATGTTTCTACAACTTGATTGGAGTCCACCAGTGGTAAATTAAATTGATTGGACACGATTTTGAAAGGCACACACCTGTCTATATAAGGTCCAGTTGACAGTGCATGTCAGAGCAAAAACCAAGCCATGAAGACGAAGGAATTATTCGTAGATCTCTGAGACAGGATGTCAAGACACAGATCTGAGGGAGGGTATAAAACAATTTCTGCAGCATTGCAGGTCCCGAAGAGCACAGTGGTCTCTGTCATTCTTAAATGGAAGAACTTTGGGACCACCGGGACTCTTTATGATCGTGTCCAATCAATTTAATTTACCACTGGTGGACTCCAATCAAGTTGTAGAAACATCTCAAGGATAATCAATGGAAACAGGATGAATCTAAGCTCAATTTTGAGTGTCATAGCAAAGGGTCTGAATAATGTAAATGTGATATTTCAGTTATTTCTTTTTAATTACTTTGCAAAAAATTCTAAACTCCTGTTTTTGCTTTTTTATTATGGGGTATTGCGTGTAGATTGATGATATAAAAAATATAATAATTTAATCCATTAAAAAAAGTCTGGCCGCCCGGTCAAACTGAGCAATCGGAGAAGGGCCTTGGTCGGAAAGGTGACCAAGTACTCGATAGTCACTCTGACAGAGCTCCTCTGCGGAGATGGGAGAACATTCCAGAAGGACAACTATATCTGCAGCAGTCAACCAATCAGACCTTTATGGTAGAGTGGCCAGACAGAAGCCACTCCTCAGCAAAAGGCACATGACAGCCTGCTTGTTTGTGATATTTGATATTTCAGTTATTTATTTTTAATTACTTTGCAAACATTTCTAAACACGTGTTTAACTTTTTTATTATGGGGTATTGTGTGTAGATTGATGATAAAAACATTTTTTTTAATCAATTTTAGAATAAGGCTGTAACGTAACAAAATGTGGAAAAAGTGAAGGGATCTGAATACTTTCTGAATGTATCGTACCTTTCATTTTGTTAGGATTTTCCATTTCTAAATGTCCGGTTTGCTTTCCTTTGCCATTGAGATAATCCTCTACCTTGAGATTCCAACATAAATTACTTTCAAAACCAGGGACAAAAAAACAAATCTGCAAAATTATAAGTTGGGCTCACTTTCCTTAAGATCTATTTCCTATCAGGTAGACTTTATGGGGAACTTGATTCCTCCTTATTGCAAGGTTTGAAAGAACCGGTTTGAATATTCCTTTTCCTTAACATTGGTGACCAATTGCTTTTTTTTTAAAACATCCTGTTTTTACTCAATCACTATTCCTCTTGTATATTTCTGTAACCTAAAATTCCTGTAATCATATTTAAGCAATACAGCAACTTTGTTCTGTCCCTCAAAGTTTAAACAGTTTCTCTGCAGATCAATATCAGAGTACAGAAACGCTATTCGGTCAACCTTTTAAATTCAAGTCACAACATCAACTTCCTCACAGCTAATCTTTTGAATATTTTAGTATCTATCCAGAAATCAGTAGTACAAGGCATATTGACACCTCATTCTTTGCGAAAGAAAGATAAAAGCGTGATCATAAAAAAAGTGCAAATATTCAGATTTATAATAACCCAATATATTATGAATGGAACACAAATATTGTTTTATTTTATACCTTCTAGAAAGGTTTTTACCTTCTGAGTCTTAATTATAAAGTAATTATTCTACTTATAAATGCCATCCACATGAATTATATTAAATGTTAACCTTGTTTCTACAGTCTTCCAAAATATTAGAGGAACAAAGATTATAAATATACTGAATGCGGCAATTGTTATAAACTTGTTTTTGTCCGAATGCAACGTGACTAAATTAGCAGCTTACTATCGAGACGCAAATTACGACTGGAAATGAATAAGTCAAGTGGTTTATAAACGGAGATAATTTATATTAAAAGGTACCTTTTCCAGGTTCATACTTTTTAAGGTGATGTCCATGGATTTGACAACTCCTGCCATAGATTTGGTTACCTAAAATAAAAGATCAGAATTTGTTAAATGCTGAAAGTAACTCATTGGCATGATCAATAAGTTTTCTGATCATCAGTCCCATATTAGCACTCCTCAAATGAGCCGAGAGGTACAGCTTTTGCCAGAGTTATAGGTTAAGTAAACATTATCGAAACAGAGTCATACGGCGTGGATACTGCCCAATCTGTCCATGCCAAACAAGTGGGAACCTGACCTGGTCTCATTTTCCTGCATTGGTCCACATCCCTCAAAACCTTTCTATCCATGTAACTGTTCAAATATCTTTTCAATTTACCTGCCTCAATCACTTCCTCTAGCAGCCTATTCCACATACCCACCACACATGGTGAAAATGTTGCCCCTCAGAACCCCTTTAAATCTTTTCCCTCTCAATTTAAATCTATGCCATCTAGTTTTAGATCCCCCCTACCCTCGGAAAAGACTGACCTTTTATCCTAGGTATCCCCTGTGACATGACGACAAGAACACCCTCAGCTCCCAAAGCCTCCGGGAAAATAGCTCGGCCTATCCAGTCTCTTCTTATAGCTCATACTCTCTAGACCCGGTATCATCCTCATGAATCTTCTCCAATCCTTTCCAGCTTAAAGATATCCTTCCTATAGCTGAGATTTGTTATTGTGCCTGAACAACTTGATTTAATTCTTTGAGCTAACAAAATGGTAATTGACAGTAGTATACTTGGTATTGGTTTTTATTATTGTAATGATTACCGAACATAGACAAATACAGCATAGGAACAGGCTATAACTGGGTAGCACAGTGGCGCTGCTGGTAGAGCTGCTGCCTCAGTGCCAGACGCTTGGGTTCGCTTATGACCTTGGGCGCTGTTTGCATGTTCTCCCTGTGACCACATGGTGTTTCTCTGGGTGCTCCGGTTTCCTCCCACATCCCAAAGACATGTCTGTTAATTGGCCTCTGAAAAATTGCCTTTTATGTGTAGGGAGTGCATGTGAAAGTGGGATAAACTGTGTGAAAGGGTGATCGATGGTTGGTGTGGACATGGTGGGTCAAAGGGCCATTTTCCATGCTGTGCCTTTAAAAAGGATCTTCAGTCCACGATGTGTGCACTAAACATAATGACAAGATATACTAGAAAAACAGTAAAAACTTTGTTTTACATGTTGCCCATTAAGATTCTACCATAAATGAGGGACAATCATACAAGTGAAGTGAATGGAGAGGTCACATTGGGCATCATCAGTTTGAACAAGGTCGATATATTTAGATGTTAAAAAAGGCCATACCCACCAGTTACCCTGCCCAAGTGATAATTAGAAAGCATTACTGAAATTGCCTTTTGGAGTTTATATTGTCATTTACACAGTTTAACAGCCTATTGCATAATTTGCCAAGTTATGCAGTTTGAGGTGAAGGTTTTCAAGAGACAGTGAACCATGCTCAACAATTGACATAACCCATGTCTTTAGCATGGAACATTTAAATGTTGTGGCAGGGGATTCTGATTAGCATCATTCCAAGTGGGTATAGTCCTTCAGCGAACCATGCCCATTCCAATTGCCCCCATTAGGACTACATCATTCTATACATTGACAATTGAATGGTCTAGCACAACATGTCTTAAATATCATAATTATATTTGAGATTTGTGAATTGGCATATCGCAAAGGTAATGCTACGGGTGTTATGGGAGATTTCAACATGCAGGTAGACTGGGAAAATCAGGTTGGTAATGGACGCCAAGAAAAGGAGTTTGTGGAGTGCCTCCATGATGGATTCTTAGAGCAACTTGTACTGGAGCCTACCAGGGAGAAGGCAATTCTAGATTTAGTGTTATGTAATGAACCGTATTTGATAAGGGAACTCGAGGTAGAGCCATTTATTAAGGTTGAGGTAGTGACCATAATGTGATAAGTTTTAATCTACATGCTGAGAGGGAGAAGGGAAAATCGGAAGTGACAGTATTACTATTGAACAAAGGGAACTATGGAGCCATGAGGGAGGAGAGGGCCAAAGATGACTGGAAAAATACCCTAGCATGGATGACAGTGGAACAAAAATGGCAGGTATTTCTGGAAATAATACAGAAGGTGCAGGATCAGTTCATTCCAAAGAGGAAGAAAGATTCCAAAAGCAGTAAGGGTGGCTGACAAAGGAAGTCAGGGACAGTATAAAAATAATAGAGAGGTATAACATAGCAAAGATGAGTGGGGAGCAAGAGGATTGGGTAACGTTTAATGAGCAACAGAAGATAACTAAAAAGGCAATACAGGGAGAAAAGATGAGGTACAAAGGTAAGCCAGCCAAGAATATAAAGGAGGATAGTAAAAGCTTTAGGTATGTAAAGAGGAAAAAAATAGTTAAGACCAAAGTTGGACCCTTGAAGACTGAAACAAGTGAATTTATTATGGGGAACAAGGAAATGGCAAACGAATTGAACAGGTACTTTGGATCCGTCTTCACTAAGGAAGACACAAACAATCTTCCTGATGTACTAGTGGCCAGAGGATGTAGGGTGACGGAGGAACTGAAGGCAATTCACATCAGGCAGGAAATGGTGTTGAGTAGACTGATGGGAAGGCAGATAATTCCCCAGGGCCTGATGGTCTGAATTCCCGTGTACTTAAGGAAGTGGCTCCATAAATCGTGGACGCATTGGTGATCATTTTCCAATGTTCCATAGATTCAGGATCAGTTCCTGTGGATTGGAGGGTAGCTAAGGCGGGAGAGAAAAAACAAGGAATTATAGACCAGTTAGTCTGACATCGGTGGTGGGGAGGATGCTGGAGTCAATCATAAAAGATGAAATAGCGGCACATTTGGATAGCAGTAACAGGATCAGTCCGAGTCAACATGGATATATAAAGGGGAAATCATGCATAACTAATCTTCTGAAATTTTTTGATGCTGTAGCTAGGAAAATGGACAAGGGAGAGTCAGTGGATGTAGTGTACTTGGACATTCAGAAAACATCTGATAAGGTCCCACAGAGGAGATAGTGGACAAAATTAGAGCACTTGGTAATGGGGGTAGGGTACTGACATGGATAGAAAATTGGTTGGCAAACAGGAAACAAAGAGTAGGGATAAAAAGGTCCCTTTCAGAATGGCAGGCAGTGACTAGTGGGGTACCGCAAGGCTCGGTGCTAGGACCGCAGCTATTTACAATATACATTAATGATTTAGATGAAGGGATTAAAAGTAATATTAACAAATTTGCAGATGACACAAAGCTGGGTGGCAGTCTGAACTTTGAGGAGGATGCTATCAGGATGCAGGGTGACTTGGACAGGTTGGATGAGTGGGCAGATGCATGGCAGATGCAGTCTAATGTGGATAAATGTGAAGATATCCACTTTGGTGGCAAAAACAGGAAGGCCAATTATACTCTGAAATTTAGGTGAGAGGGGATATTATTGAAACATAAGATTATTAAGGGTTTGGATAGGCTTGAGGCAGGAAACATGTTCACGATGTTGAGGGAGTCCAGAACCAGGGAACACAGTTTATAAATAAGAGGTAAGCCATTTAGAACAGAAATGAGGAAAAACCTTTTCACACAGAGGGTTGTGAATCAGTGGAATTCTCTGCCTCAGAAGGCATGGGAGCGATTCTCTGGATGCTTTCAAGAGAGTTAGATAGACCTCTTAAAGATTGCAGAGTCAGGGGATATGGCGAGGGCAGGAACAGGGTACTGATTGTGGATGATCAGCCATGATCATATTGAATGGCGGTGCTGGCTCAAAGGGCTGAATAGCCTACTCCTGCACCTGTTGTCTATATATCTGTGTGTATCAACTCCTTTTCCAACATGTTGCAGATATCAACCACTCTATTAAAAATGACTCCCCAATTGTTCAGGAATGGTTGGGAAATGATTCTGGAGACACATTAACATAACAAATTTACCACATAAAAAAAATACAAGGCCACTGCTCATTAATCATAATTAAAGCATTACAGGATATAGTCAACCAAAAATAACTCTAGTACTGATGTTCAAAAATGTAATAGTTGTTAACTTAAATACAGAATTTCTAGTCTCTAAACTGTTTTGCTATCGACTCTGATCTGAACATACCTTGCCCATTGTAACTGCACTCTGAACCCGCGCTGCCACTGCATCCACTCTGGCACTCATTCGAAGAAAATTAATGGACTGATTCTTTTGCCGAATTGCATTTTCTGCATGTATTCTTGCTACTTCTGTATTACCCTTCTGAATTGCCTGTGAACATATGGTAAAGTAGACATTTGAATATAGATAAATTGAGCTTAAGTTTAGAATTAACAATGGGATAAATACATCCATCAATATTGTTTCACGTTATATCGGCAGATTTGGTTTTGTTAATACTGCTCTGGTAATAAAAATCCCATTTTCTCAACACAATAAAATACAAATCAATGACTTGCACAAATTGTGATTTCAAGTTTTAAGCGTAGTTAATGCGATGGCAAGCAAACATGTGCGGACAATTCTAATCTACAAAGATTATTGTCTCACACACGTCAATTTTCCAGTAATACTAGCTGGTCCTTTATATTGGTTGTTGAATGCATTGCCCAGTTTAGACAGATTCTATTTTCCATGGATTCATCAGTTGCATCTGGTGATCAGTGTCTAACATGGTGCACAATGTAAATTGCCTTGAAATATATACTACTACCAAATTCAATTGGGTTCACTTTGTACAGAAATGTCTTCATTTAAAATGTCTTCATTTAAAAGTTAATGACTTTAGTAAACGATACTGGTATTTTTATTTTGCTTTGGAGGAAATTATATTAAAACTGACACAATCAACTTGAAGAAATTGAATGCGATATTTCTGTAATAAAAATGGGCAAGTACAAAGTCCACCTCAACGACTTCAATACAAAGTTGTTGAGCCCTTTAAGGTTCACCTAATAAAAACTTGCCAAAGTGGTTACAATCATCTTTGATATATAACATCTAATTACATGTAGTTACTTTAATTCATTTGGAGCAATTGTTTACCTTAATTTAGAATAAAAGGAATAGATATTAACAGCTGAGTTGCAAGACCATCAAATTGCATTTATATAGCACGGTTAATGTAGAGATCCAGCATGTGGATCCAATGCCAGGCAACTCCTGAAACATTGGCAAACCCTACCCTGTTGCTCAGTCATTGGCAACAGAGATAAAAAACTATTTGATACAGAGGGTCATACAATGGGGGAGTGTATTAGTTATTCAGAATGCGGAAATGCTGAGACCAAACTGATTTTAGGACACAAGCAAATCAGAGGACACGTAGATTGGTGAAAAAAGTAGACTTTAAAACCAAGATCTGCCATGATCTTACTGAATTCTGTATGCCCCACACTGGCCACTATGCTCTGAGAATTTGCACCTTACAGAAGACTATGATGGAGACATTTTAACAAAAGCAAACTGTGGTCCCTTCACCTCTTAACTCATGTTTAGGCCTTTAAACTCAAGCTCCAAATCTCAAGTATCACACAAACAGATAGTGCCCAATAACATAAGGTAATGGGAAAACAGTACTGTAATTGCCTATTAGAACTGGGTACTCATCCTCAGAGTTCATCAGCAAAATAAGTATTCAATTCAATCATTTTCTACAAGCTGCAAACGATGGATTAGATTTAATGAAAGGAAAGGAAGAGCAGTGGCATACTGCAATACATCCTTGATTATAAAAACATACCAAAATGAACAAATGCCACGTCAAACTTGTCACCTATGGCTTGGTGATAGTTATATTACTACACTTTTAAATGTTTTATTATTATTATTTGAACTGTAAGAGAACTTGCATAACATGTTCATTAGAATGAATTAGTAAACCTGTGCCCAGAAGTACTTGTGGATAAAAGCTAATTGAATTTTCTTCACAATATAAAATGTGAATAACGTACCTATTTAAAAACATATTATCAGTAACATACTACAATATGCTATATAAATGATACGTCTTTCTCGTAAGAACAGTTAGCATACTTTGAAATCTAATCTTGCTTTACGACAATTAACTGAAACATTTCCAACATATATTCTAGAAATAGAGTGGCACTCAGTAATGGCTCACAACTTTCCTATAATTTTGGGCATAATGCCAACAAGACTAACACTCCTTTCAAACTGCTCACTATTGGCTGCAGTAAATCTATTTGCTGCTATTGACTGGTATTCAACGAATTAGTTGGTTCAGATAGCTAGATCATTACATAGTCAAAGAGCCAACGAATATGGAAATACATCCTTCGGCCCAACTCGTCTGCGCTAACCAAGATACCCCATTTACGCGAGTCCCATATGCCCTCACTTGGCTCAGATCCCCCTAAACCTATTGATATTCTTGTCCGTGTTTTTTAACTGTACCTGCCCAAACTACTTCCTCTGGCAGCTCATTCTATAACAAGTGTTTTTCATTGGAAAAATCAGTTAGGAAATAATTTAAATCCTTCCAAAATATTAAATATTTTTAAGTTTCTGTGGGCGATTCAAAAGATCCCAATATGTGTCATTGAAAACTGCAGGTCATTCGTCTGATATTTTTTAACTATCTTATTGCACTGATTAAGCATGTCTCTTGGTCTCTTGGTCTCTTGGTCATTGTGTACCACAGTACACAATAACACAAGCACATATTTCTACATTTCACTTCTAAACTTCACACATTCTTTACCACAAATAGAGGTGATCTGATGAAGCTTTGTAAATGCTCACACTGGATTAGCAGGAAATGCAACTTCAGCAAAGAAAACTAGGAGACATCACTAAAATGAGTAAACATGTCTGAGGTAATAAGAATGGTGCTGGGAAGAAACAGACAGGGCATGAATTTCATTGCAGTTCCCCAACCCCACATCTGTCAGATACATAAAATAGTTGATTACCTTTTTGATTTTGGCCTTTTCTGTTTTTTCTTCTTTATCACATTTTTTGGCACTTCTGGACAGGTCCTTTGCAGCAAACTTAAGATTAAACAAATGTTCTGAAGAAATGTTAAGGATGCAAAGTCCAAAGTGATTTTCACTATCCTGAACGTTATCAGTAAAAAAATTGTTATATGGCTGTGAGTGGTTACACAAGAGTCATGTCTATGCAAAGTTGTGTGAGAATCAGCAGCTTAAAAACAATAATAGTAACACATCTATATTGACAATAATGATCTAAGCATATTGACATATTCCAGATCACAACAGATACAGTATGAATAAATATCAATAATGCTGACTATTCAGTCTATTACCATTGAACCAAACATTAGCAGGATCAATAGAAAAATAAGGGAATATCTGAAGGTCTTGCAACATGTTAGAATGCTGTATAGAACTTTTTTTTAAATAAAAATAAGTTTGAAACAGAGCTTTTCATAACAGTTAGTGATTATGACTGGAGGAGACAACCAATGTACTCATCTATCATGCGATCATGTTTGTACTCATCTACAGCATATCCATCCATGCCTATTAGGTTAGTATCCTGCTGTGCCTTGCCTATGTAAGTATCTAAACGCCTTGAACATAGTGATTGTATCTACTTCAATCACTTCCTGATGGCAGGTTCCAGAGGAAGTGATATTGGTTTCAATGGAGACGAGACTGTAGGCGCTGGAATTTTCAGCAAAATAAATGTACTCCTGGAAGAACTCAAATGGTCAGGCAGTAGCTGTGGAGGGAAAATGGCAGACAATGCCAGCACATGGGGCGGCATTGCCTTACAGCGCCAGCAACTCGGGTTCAAACGCAACTACCTTTGCAGGTTGACACAAAATGCTGGAGTAACTCAGTGGCACAGGCAGCATCTCTGGAGAGAAGGAATGGGCGACGTTTCGGATCGAGACCCTTCTAATCTTCAGATTAAACCAGCATCTGCAGTTCCTTCATACAGGTTTATAGGTTAATCGGCCTGGGTTTGCATATTTGGTACGTGTAAATTGTCCCTCATGTATGTAGGGTAGTGTTAATGTGCAGGGATCGATGGTCTGTGCGGACTCAGTGGGTTGAAGGGCCTGTTTCCGTGCTGTATCACTAAACTAAACTACACTTTTCTTATGTCAGTTTGGCATATTGGTCAGCATGAACAAGTTGGGCCAAGGTGGTGTTTCTTTGCTGCATATTACTACTTCTTAAAATCCCTGACTCATACGTACATGCATTCAAAAGCCCAGTTTTAGTCCTTGAAAACTCATTCACACATGAGTAAGGGAATTGCATTTAGCACCCACAGACGGTCCTCCGCCAACCTGCTTCTGCCATAAATCATCATCTTCTGGAAATAAGGTATACAAAAATACCCTGGAAAGCATGGACCATGCTCCAGATCATGGGAGCTGCCTTTTATCAAAATATGTTGATGTTGAAACTCTCCATTTAGCGTTAGTGTGCCAGTATGGTCATCAACCACCCAAGGAACAGAATGCTTAAAGTTCACAAGCAAAAAACCTTAGTTTAGTTTAGAGAGGCCCTTCAGCCCACCGAGTCTGAACCGAGTAGCATCCCTGCATATTAACACTGTCCCACACACACAAGGGACAATTTACAGTGTTACCGAAGCCAATTAACCTACAAACTTGGGAGTGTAGGAGGAAACCAAAGATCTTGGAGAAAGCCCACGCAGGTCACGGGGACAACATATAAACTCCAGAAAGACAAGCACGCATAGCTAGGATCGAACCCGGGTCTCTGGCGCTGTAAGGCAGCAACTCTACCCTTGTGCCACCCTAAAGCTGGCAAATCAAAATCACCATTCACACTATCGACAATTGGTCTACCAAGCAACAGCGATTCTCGGTTTACTTCATACTTCTGTGATTTAGACTGCATACAACAGGCACCATGACAAACTTATAAGTTGTAGAAGACAGTCATACAACATGTAAACAAGCCCTTCGGCCCAACTGGCCATGCCAAGCAAGATGCCTGATCTACGCCAGTCCCAAATGCCCTCGTTTGGCCCTTATTTCTATACATCTGTCCTATCCATGAACTTGTCCAAATGTATTTTAAAGATATTAGAGTACTTGCCTCAACTATCTCCTCTGGGTATGTTCCATATACCCACCACCTGTGAAAACGTTGCTCCTCAAATTCCTATTAAATCTTTCACCTCTTATCTTAAACCTATGTCACCTGGTTCTTGATTCCCCCACTCTCGGTAAAAGACTCTGTGCCTCTGCCATATCTATTCCCTCGTGATCTTATGCACCACTTCAAGATCATTTCTCATCTTCAGACACTTAAGGGATACAGTCTCAGCCTGCCCAGCCTCCCCATATAGTTCAGTCACTTAAGTTCTGGCAACATCCTTGGAAAATCTTATCTGCACTCTTTCTAGCTGAACACTATCCTTCCTCTATTAGTGACCAAAACTGAAAACAACACTCCAAGTGCAGCCTCACCATCTTGACGGATGTCACAAACTCTATCTACAAAATCCCCCAAATCCAACGGTGAGACTCTGCATCCTTTCATCGAGAAGGCCACAGCGTTTGCATGCCTGACAGCAGGATTGCAAGATCGCAGGGTACAGAGATGGACAGATTCCAAATTGTTCTCAAACTCCCCTTGTAAAACATTAACATCTGCATCAACTCGAAATGGAATCTGGTTCTGGTTGATTGCTACGCAAACACCTGCTCAGTGGTCATCTCGCGCAGTCGGCGCATTTGACATGCGGGGAATCAGGAATCCAACTATCAGGAATCCAACTATCAGGAATCCAACTATCAGGGAAGTAGTGAAACAGCGGAAGAAGCACTGTCCACCGTGTGCAAGACAAGTGACTCCTCCATTGGCTTCGTCTGTCACCATTCCTTCTCTCCAGAGATGCTGCCTGTCCCGCTGAGTTACTCCAGCATTTTGTGACTATCTTCAGTGTAAACCAGCATCTGCAGTCCCTTCCTACACAACCCAAGGGAATGGAACATCCCTCTGCGTTTTAACTTTCCAGGAGAAACACTTGAAGTGAAACTGAAACTGGAGCTGGTGGCGACTTGGCTCCGGCCCGGACAGTCGGGAGCAGAGGCTGCGGGACTGGAGACAACACCTTGGCCGCGGGTACGGGTGATTAAACCACTCTACTTCCTGCAGCGACCGCGGGGCACCGGCGGCCTCTTGCTGCCCGGGCCGGGGTGAACCCGGGGCCGGTGAGTCCTGAGCCCGACAGCCCTGGGAGAACCCCGGCTACTGCAGGCACCGTCTGGAGAGGAGAATGAGAGGGTCTCCGCCCGAATGAAGGATACTCTCCAGGCTGCTCGACATCCTCCCGGTCCCCGTGACAACAACCCACCGCCGCCACTTCCGCTTCGCCTTCCGCTTCCGGTAACGCGCGGCGCCGACGTCGCTACGTCATCGACCCACTACGTCACCGACGTCACAACAGAACTCCGCCCCCCTCTCCATCAGCTGTCCATGTTTGACCAAGACACCACCCAGCTAGGGCAACCCATACCCAACCCTGTCCCTCACGACACCACCCAGCTAGGGCAACCCATACCCAACCCTGCCCCTCACGACACCACCCAGCTAGGGCAACCCATACCCAACCCTGTCCCTCACGACACCACCCAGCTAGGGCAACCCTGTCCCTCACGACACCACCCAGCTAGGGCAACCCATACCCAACCCTGTCCCTCACGAGGGTACACAAAAAGCTGGAGAAACTCAGCGGGTGCAGCAGCATCTAAGGAGCGAAGGAGATAGGCGACGTTTTGGGTCGAGACCCTTCTTCATACCCCCTGTCCCTCACGACACCACTCAGCTAGGGCAACCCTGCCCCTCGCGACACCACCCAGCTAGGGCAATCCATACCCAACCCTGCCCCTCACGACATCACCCATCATCTATCTTTCCCTCTCAACCCCATTCTCCTGCCTTCTCCCCGTAACCCCTGACACCCGTACAAATCAAGAATCCATCAATCTCCTCCTTAAAAATATACATTGACATGACCTCCACCGCCTGTGGCAATGAATTCTACAGATTCACCACCCTCTGACTAAAGAAATTTCGCCTCATCTCCTTCCTAAAGGAATGTCCTTTTATTCTGAGGATACGGCCTTGGGTCCTGGACTCCCCCACTAGTGGAAACATCCTCTCCACATCCATTATCCAGGCCTCACCTACGCAGGAGCCCCACAATTTACTCCGAACCTCTCATTAGCAAATCTTCCAGAGTATGATTATTGCATAGTCTACCAAGATCCTCTTGTTTTCACCAAGCCCACATCTAACAATGGACTGTTTCCTTTATCGTTGTTACTTTTTTTGCATTTCTTTCGTTCATTTGTTATATATCTCTCTATATCACTGTCTATATCTCTCATTTCCCTTTCTCCTGGCTCAGTCTGAAGAAGGGTTTTGATCTGAAACGTCACCCATTCCTTCTCTCCAGTGATGCTGTCTGACCTGCTGAATTACTCTGGCTTTTTGTGTCTATCTTTGATCCTCTGCAGCTCACCTACTGCCACAACGGGTCCTCAGCTGATGCCATCTCCTTGGTGCTATTCACATTCTTGGAACACCTGGAAAAGTAGGACACTAATGTCGGACTTCTATTCAGAGACTATAGCTCTGCTTTTAACACCATTATCCCAACCAAGCTCATTTCCAAACTCATTGAACTTGGAGTCAGCAATCTCCTCTGCAACTGGATCGTCGACTTCCTGACCTACAGATCACAATCAGTGAGGATAGGTAACAAATCATCCTTGGCCCTGGTGCCCCGCAAGGATGCGTTCTTAGCCCCCTACTATACTCCTTCTACACTCATGACTGTACAGGCAAATGCCAATCCAATACAATCTACAAGTTTGCAGATGACACCACAGTAATGGGCCAGATATTGAATAAGACAAGACAGAGAACAGAAATGAGATTGAGAACCTTGTAACTTGCTGCCAAGACAACAACCTCTCCCTCAATGCAACAAGACCAAGGGGATTGTGATTGACTTCATAAAGCAAAGAAGTACACACACCTAAGAAACCACTCCAATGCTTCCACTTCCGTAGAAAGCATAGGAAGTTCAGCACCGTAGAAAGCATCGTATCAGGATGCATCACAGCCTGGTTTGGGAACCGCTCCAGCCAAGACCGTAAGAAATTGCAGACTGTTGTGGACGTAGCCCAGAGCATGATGCAAACCAACTTCACTTCCATTGACTCCATCTACTTGTAAGGGCCACCAGCATAATCAAAGACCAGCCGCACCTATGTCACTCCTTCTCCCCTCTCCCATCAGGCAGGTGGTACAGAAGTTTGAAAAAGCATACGTCCAGATTCAGGAACAGTTTCTTCACAGCTGTTATCAAGCAACTGAACAGTCCTCTCACCAGCTACAGTATAGTGCAGTCCTGACCTCTCATCAACCTCATTGATGTTTGAACTATCTTTAATCAGATTTAATCAGATATTATATAAAGATATGTTATATCTTTGCATTAAATGTGCAAATAAATATATTGTATTTGTGCACTGTGGATGGCTTGATTGTAATCACGGATATTCTTTTCTTTGACTGGACAGTGCTCAAACGAAAGCTTTTCACTGTATCTCGGTACACGGTGACAATAATAAATTAAACTAAGCTAAACAATTACAATTGCATATACTGGAATCTGAAACAAAAATGGAAATATTGAACGAACTCAGAGACTCAAGCAGCATCTTAACGCTACTTCATTTGATTATTCTGCTACTGCACTTTGATATTTCTTTCCACCACTTCAGATTACACTACAACCTTTGCACCATTCTGCTGTATTGCATGTTTTTGTATTTATCATTATTACACGTGCAGCATACTTTATGAGCTTTATACAAAGATGAAATTCATTACACCCTGAAGAAGCGTGAAGTTCGTACAACAGAGGATCAGAGGAGCAGGACCATCGTGTCTGCTCGCCATTCGATCATAGCTGATCTATTTTTCTTCCTCAACATTCTCCTGCCTTTCCCCCTTAACCTTTTCTCCCTTACTAATCAAAGAACCCTTTAATCTCTGTTTTAAAAATACCCACTGACGGCCTCCACGGCCATCTGAGGCTATGAATTCCACAGATTCACCACCCTCTGGCTAATAAAATACCTCCTCATCACCATTCTAAAGGTATGTCCTTTTATTCTGACGCTGTGCCCTCTGGCCCTAGACTGTCCCATGACTCTAAATATCCCCTCCACATCCACTCTAAGCCTTTCATTATTCGGTAGGTTTTAATGAGATTCCCCCCTCATTCTTATAAACTCCAGTGAGTACAGGCCCAGAGCCATTATATGCCCCTCATATGTTAACACAATCATCCTGGAATCATTCTCGTAAACCTTCTTTAGACCCTCTCCAAAGCCAGCACATCCTTCCTCAGATATGGGGCCCAAAACTGCTCACAGTATTCCAAATGTGGTCTGACCAGCACCTTATAAATCCTCAGTATTACATCCTTGCTTCTTGTCCTCTCAAAATCAATGCTAACATTGCATTTGCCTTCTTTGCTAATGACTCAACCAGCAAATTAACCTTTTGGGAGTCTTTATTGTCACATGGTACTTGTGAAATTCTTTGTTTCCGCATACAATCTGGTAAAATCATACAGCAGACTTCACCTAGGCATAATAATACAAAACTTTTTCTCTGCACTCTTTCCAGCTCTTAATAATACAATAAATTAATAATCAGTAATACTAAGTAACCGGACAATAATAGTGCAAACTCAAAGTATGTTATGCAACCAAAACAAAGTCATGGTCAATGGATATTTTTAAGGCAGAGATAGATAGATTCTTGATTAGTACGGGTGTCAGGGGTTAAAGGGGGAAGACAGGAGAATGAGGTTTGGAGGGAGAGACAGATCAACCATGATTGAACAGTGGAGTAGAATAGCCTAATTCTGCTCCTATCCCTAAAGACATTATAACTTATGGTGGATCTTTGTTGCTGAGGAAGCGATTTGTTCAGTGTGTAGTATTCAAGAGTCATATGGTTAAAATTATTGGTCATATGGTTACAAAATTGTTTAAAATAAAATTGAAACCTAACGCAGAATTGATTATTTTTGGAACAATGGAAGTCGGCTTTGAGCTGACTTCGTTCCAAAAGAGTTTACTTAATTGTGGCTTAATAACGGCAAAAAAACTTATATTTAAATTTTGGAAAAATGCATCGACACCAACTTTAAAAATGTGGATTTCAAATATGTCCGAAATGTTACACCTCGAAGACATGAGATTCGTCCTAGCAGGCAAATAAGACCAATTCTTAAAGATTTGGTCCCCATTTATCGACTTATTACAAGCATAAGGTGCAACATAACTCTGGAAATAAACTGTTTCAGAACCTGGTGAGGGGTGTGTAAAGACATGAAGCAGGTACATCCCTTTTATCTTATTTTCTTTATATTTTCCTTTTTTTATTTTTATTTTTCTTTCTTTTACTCTTCCTCGTGTTCTACGTCTTTATGGGCTCTTTCTTTCCACTTTTTCACGTACTATTAATATCACTATCTTATCTAACTTTCTCTATTTCTCTTTTTCTTCCTTCTGTTACTTTCCTATTATTAAAGTTTAAAACAAGAAGTGGTACATGAAATGTATTATGTTATTTTTGGTTTATACTATTGTACATTACTTCTAATAAAAAAATATTTTAAAAAATGAAAAAAAAAGTCATATGGTTGATGTGAAGAAGCTGTTCTCCAATGTGGCGTTCACTGTTTTCCGGCTCCTATATCTTCTTCCTGATTTTAGTAGTGAGGTGAGCACATTGCTCGGGTGGTGCGGATCTTTGATGATATTGGATGTCTTTTTGAGGCAATGCAGATCCTTTCGATGGTGGGGAGATCGGTGCCCATCATGCACTGAGCAATTGAAATACACAGCATTGGAAAAGGTCTTTTGGCCTGACAAATTCATGCCCAATGACCCATTCACAATAGTTCTCTTATCCCTACACACTCAGGACAATTTATAGAAGCCAATTAAACTACAAACCCACGCGTCTTTGGGATGTGGGGGGAAACCCAGAGGAAACCCATGCAATCACGGGGAGAGCATGCAAACTCCACACAGACAGCCCTCTGAGTTCATAAGTGATAGGAGCAGAATTAGGTCTTTCGGCCCATTAAGTCTACTCTGCCATTCAATCACGGCTGATCTATCTGGGGTCAGAGTCCAAACTGGGTCTCTGGCTCCATCAGCTGCACCGCTCTGCTGCCCAAAATGCCCAATGTCTACCACTTTGTGCAGTCTCCTTTGTTTCTGGCCTTTGTGTTACGGAACCAGGCCATGATGTAACCACTCAGTATGTTCTCTACTGTACACCTGCAGAGATTCAATATGCAGGTGTCAATGGTGACATGGTAAACATCCTTAATCTTCTAAGAAAATAGAGACATTGATGAACTTTCTTTGTGGTTGCATCAATATGTTGGGTCCAGGTCAGATCTTCACAGATATGCATGCCCAGGAACTGGAAGCTGCTGCCACTACCCACTAATTTTCCTATCAATGTACCTGTCCAAATATTTTTTAAATGTTGTATTGTACCTGCCTCAACTACCTAATTCCAGCTCATTCACCACCCTCTGAGTGAAAAGGTTGTCCCTCAGGTTCCCATTAAATCTTTCCCTTCACCATAAACCAATGTCCACTGCATCTTGATTCCCCTATCCTGGCAAAATTTGTGACTTTGAGGATCATTCTATTAATTGCTCTCATCATTTTACACACCACTATAAGATTACCGCACCGCATCCTGCGCTCCAAGGAATAAAGTCCTAGCTTGCCCATTTGCTCCCTATAGCTCCGGCCCCTGAATTCTGCCAACATCCTTGTTGTATCATCTCTGGTTAATCTCTGGATAATTGTAAAATCTCTGGATATTTTCCAGCTTAATGAGATTCTTCCTATTGTAGGTGACCAAAATTGAACACAGTACTACAGCTGCAGCCTCACCATTGTCATGTACAACTGTAACATAACATCTCAACCTCTCTACTCAACAGACACAAGCATCCGCATAATGCTGGTTTACAAAAAATGCACAAAGTACTGGAGTAAAACAGAGGGTCAGGCAGTTTCTGTGCTATGTGGCCCACTGAATCACTCCAGCACTTAGTATCATTTTTTTCTATACATAGTAACTTGACTGATGGAGACCAATGAACCAAAAGCCTTAATGACCACCCGATCTATCTGACGGCTGGGTTTGTAGGTGGCCGGGAAGGTGGCGCGAACAGCTGGGGCTGTAAGTGTCCGCGGAGACAGCGTGACCTTGTGTGGTGTAGGCAGCTGAAGCTGCAGGCAGCCGGGGAGACAGCATGACCTGGTGTGGTTTTGGCAGATGAAGATGTAGACGGCTGGGTATGTGGCACGATCGTCCGAAGCAGCACATGGCCGGGGAGGCGAGTGCGTGCTGGGGCAGGGCCTATGAGGGGGGTGCAGGGAGCACTAGGGCACATGCTATCTATATGGTGGAGGTTGTGGGCCTAGTACTGCGCCTGGAACTCTGGTGAGGTGATGGTTCTGGCCCGCTGGGGGCCGGTGGAGAGGCGAGGGTCGGCGGAGTCGCTGGTGGAGACCCGTGGGGGGTTGGAGTAGAGATAAGAGCAGGAGCTTTGGTGGCTTTCTGAAGACAGTTAAGGTCGGCGACAGTGGCTGCGGTGGCCCCGCCCGGTGAGGTGGTGAGAGTTGGCAGCTGCTGGTGGCAGTTTCGATGGTCTGGGCCTGGGTGGGTGTGGATGTGTGTGTGGGTGTGTATGTGGGTGGGTGCCTGTGTGGGTGGGTGTGGGTGTGGATATGTGTGGGGGTGTGTGTGTGTTGGTGAGTGTGCGTGGGTGTGTGTGAGTGGGTGTGTGGATGTGAGTGGGAGTGGGTGTGTGTGTGTGGGTGAGTGAGTGGGTTGGTGTGTGTGAGAGAGAGTGGCTGAGTGAGTGGGTGTGTAGGTGGGTGAGTGAGTGTGTGTGTGAGTGTGTGCATTAGTGGGAGGTTGAATTTTGTAAATGCACAGTTAAAGCCTTTAGATCTGTTGAACATTAACAACTCAGACTTGGTGACCTGTTTCCAAATGTTTGTGTTAGCTTAAGAATACTATTAACAATTCCAGCAACAGTAGCTTCTGCAGAGAAGTCATTTAGCAAACTCCAGCTGATTAAGAATTATGTAAGGTCTACAATGTATCAGGAACGTCTTGTGGATTTGGCCAGGCTAAGTATTGAATCAAACAATGCCAGAACAATAAATGTTCATGCTGTGATTCGAAATATAACCATATAACCATATAACAATGTTTCACAAAAGCTCGGGAAAGCTCTTTATTCAAAGTAAATACGAAGCCTATCTACCTTTTTTTACTTTTTGCTAATAATTATGTCTTCTGATGATCAGATCTATGTTGAAATGTAAAAGGATGTTTCAATGTGAATTCTTTCTCTTTATCTGTATTGTAGCATAAACAAAGATGTTCAAAACAAATGTGCTTTCTTCTCTCTGATCCCATTATTTTATTTTGTATTTATTTTGTATTTATTCATATTCATCATGGAGGGAGTATAGGAGCATAAGACCTCAAATATAGAAAATCAACAGAGCGCTCCATTCCACCCCTCTCTCATCTTCCATACCCTTTTTGCCCTTACCGGCTGCAGCTCATGGCATAAAACCATAGTGGATTAAAAAAAAAAGGATGACTAATGGAGAAGGAAGGGGGCCCGAAAGAAACTTTGGACCCAAAGATAAAATTCCTCTCAGAGGTCCTGGCTGGGGGTATAAACAGCTGGGGTGATGTTGCGAGCCGCGAATGGCGTGGCGTGGAAAAAAAAGACACCAAGTGCTGGAGTAATTCAGTGGCCCGCGTAGCAGAGATGCTCCAGCACTTTGTGCGTTTGTTGTAAACCAGCGGGTGCTTGTGGCTACTGAGTAGCGAGGTTGAGATGTTACAGTTGTACAAGACAATGGTTTGTAAGTTGGCGTGGAGGCGGCACGAGCGGCTGGGGCTGTAAGTGGCCAGGATGACAGTGGGAGCCAGGGGTGACATTGGCTTCCATCAGTCGGTCCGTCCACTATAACCCAGATCCGTTATAGGTTCATTAAAACAAGGGTTTACTGGCTATAAATTATACATGGATCCATGCAACTTCTTATACAATGTTGGCAATCCTGTTTTATAGCAGTTTAAAATATGTGAGAAGATTTTAAAAAATTCACACGGACAATAACAGAAGAAAATGAATAGCTCTGTAAATGCTGAACTGCCTGGGAAACTTTGCTCAAGGAAAGAAAAGGCAACGTGATGACCTGATAAAGTTACTTCAAAATAAGCAAACATTCATTAGGGAGATATACAAAACAAGAGATCATGAATGTAAGATAGACACCACTAAATCCAGAATAGGCCTCCTTTGTGCTGCAGCTGCAAAGGGAAGAATGACGCATGAGGATTTAAGTAGAGTCATACAGGAAGCTTGCTGCACATCAATAAACGAAGCCCCATTACCAGAGGACTGATGTTTGTTGTTCTCAGTCTTTGTGATGAAGGCATTCACAGCGTGAATGCATTCACTCTGAATTCGCCTTTGGAGTCATAGACTGCAGCTGATTTCCCAATGTCATATTTTACTATGTCACAAAAGCAAAATGATTCATGAGACTTTCTCAAGGAATGGTAAAATAGTAAACGAACTACTGCATGGCGGAGTTGAGGCAAATCTAATAAAAGCATTTAAGACCAAGACAAACAAGCATGTGAGACAAAAAGACACAGTTGGGGATGGATGTAGAAGGCAGGGAAGATGTTTACATGAAGCCCTACAATGCTAGGTGAATCACCATTATTGCAAGGACCACATTACTCCCACAAGGAGGTCTGTCACTTTCTTCTTAGGCTGGTTAATTTATAGACTCAAATCATTTTACAACATTAATCCTGAACAATCGAGGGTTTTACATTGTTAGAGTAAACCAAACATCCTCATTTTTATCCCTGGGCTGGTTGTCATGGCAACACAGAGACATCCAAAGTCCCACTCATCTGTAATGACAGTAAGCTACAATTAAAATGGTAAGTAAACCGTTTTCATTTTTAATTTGTTTTGGGAATTTGAGTCAATATAATTACTAGCCCCAAATGCTTTTGGACATTCTGACAAGGTTTTATGTTTGCACAACTGAAAAATCAGAAGCACAACCACTATCATTCAATCCATGAATTTATAAATTAAACGTGGCTTGCAGGAATAGGCATGAGATTGCTGAATCAGTGAGAGGTCTGATTATTTTGATTCCGGGGTGTAATCCATTATAAAGTCAATTAATGTCACTCTTCATATTTTCACACTGATATTAAAATATATAACATCAGTGTTCGAACTCTTTACCCAGGATGTTGCTTCCATGAATTGTGGGAAGAGATAAAATGGCAGAGGATGCAGTACATCTTCTGTAATGAGCAGAATGGTTGATGGAGGTGGAAGGATGAACTTGGAGCTATGGAGAAAACTGGAATATTGAAAATTGCGGGGTGGTGGAGATTGGAATCTTTCTGGAGCTGGCAGGAATTATGAGGGTGATCCATGAGATGTGGAGGCTGGTGGAGCGGGAGGTGAGGAGGAGATGACCATTATCCTTGTCCTGGCTGGGAATGCGATGCTCAGGAAATAATGGAGATGCACGTGAGAGCCATATGGGACTGGGAGAGTCACAGTTGGAGAAGGAGATGTCAAGAAAGGGAAGAATGAGCAATGCATCATGTGGATGTGAAAGCAGAAGTGAAATTGAAAACAAAGGTTATTATTTTTTTTAAAGATCTGTGTGAATGAAGGAAACAACACCAATTCCCATCAGTGTGTTGGAGAAACAGTTGAAGGAGGGGACCATAATAGTTCTGAAACAAGGGATGCAATATCAATCCAACAACGGGACAGGTGTATATCAGGCCCAGTAGAAACGAAGAATGTTGGTTGATACACAGAAGCACACAAAGTGCTGGAATAACTCAGCAGGTCAGGCAGCGTCTCTGGAGAACATGAATAGGTTACAATTCAGGTTGAGATCCTTCTTCAGACTGATTGTAGCGGGGTGGGGGTGAGAGAAGTAAGCTGGAGAATGGGAGAGGAAAGACAATGCATGGCAGGTAATAGGTCAACACAGGCAAGGGGGGGCATTAACAGGCGGGTGGTTGGGACAAAGGCCAGAGGTAAGATCAGTGGGATTGAAGAGTTGCGGATTGTGAAGCCAGGGGGAGGAAAGTATGGTTGGGGAGGGGGAATGTAGAAATGGTTCAGGTGAGGTACAGCGGAGTGAAGGGGAGGCGAGGTGAAAGAGGGAGGGGATGGAGGAGAATGGAAGAGGGGTTAGGGAGTTAGAGGTTACCTAAAAGTGGAGAATTCAATGTTCATACCTTTGCATTGTAAGCTACCGAAGTGGAATATGAAGTGCTGTGCCTCCAGTTTGCATGTGGCCTCACTCTGGCAATGGAGGAGGCCCAGGACAGCATTGTTAGTGTGGAAGGGGTGTGGAATTGGGCAGCACAGTGGTGCAGCAGTAGAGTTGCAGCCTTACGGCGGCAGAGACATGAGATCGATCCTGAACTCGGGTGCTGTCTGTACAGAGTTTGTTTGTTCTACGTGGGACCATGTGGGTTTTCTTTGGGTGCTCTGGCTTCCTCTCACACACTAAAGACGTAGATGTTTGTAGGTTAATAGCCTTTAGTGTAATTGAAAATTGTTCCTCGTGTGTAGAATAGTGCTAGTGTTCGAGGTGATCACTTGTCGTCACGGACTCGGTGGCCCGAAGGACCTGTTTCCGTGCTGTTTCTCCAAAGTTTAAAGAAATGGGAAGGGGAGTTAAAATGGTTAGAATTCAAGAGTTCCAGTAGACTTTGGCAGACAGAATGCAAGTGTTCAGCAAAATGGTCGCTGAGTCTATGCATGTTCTCACCTATGTACAGGAAGCCACATTGGGAACACTGGATGCAGTGGCTGGGGTTAGAGGAGGTGTATCATAACCTCTGACAGACCTGGAATGATGGCTGGGGTCCCTGGATGAAGGTGAAGGAGGAGGTGTAGGGACAGGTGTTACATCTCCTGTGGTTGCAGGGAAAGTATCTAGGGACGGGGTGGTTTGGGTGGGAAGGGGTGTGAACTTAAGGAGTTGAGGAAGGAACAGTCTCTGCGGAAGGCGGAAAGTGGTGGAGATGGGAAGATGTGACTGGTGATGGGATTGCATGCAGGAGGCCACATCGGGAAATTAGACTCATAGTAATGTCTTTGACTTGTAGGAACTGACTGTAATTGGGGGAGAAGTTGTTCCACTGAAAGAGTGAGTTCTGTCAGACAAAGAGGGAGGTGGTGGAGTGGGGCTGGTTAAGTTTGTATGCAGGGAAAAAGTAAAGGGACTTCCTGGTGTGAGATTTATAGGTATAGAGTGATTGGATGATCATTGAAGGCATGGCTGAAGAATAGCATGGGATATCTTCTGGCACAGAGCTGACCTGTATGTAAGGGATGGGTTATACTTGAATTGGAGGGCATCCAATATCCCGGCAGGTGGGTTTTGCTAGACTCAATTCAATGCAGGACTGAAGCAAGTGAGAGGCTGGAAACCCATGTGGAAGGTGACGAACGAAAGATTAGTGGACAGAATAGTTTAGTTTAGTTTAGTTTACTTTAGAGATATAGAGTGGAAAGAGACCCTTCGGCCACCAAGTCCACATCGACCAGCATTCCCCGCACATTAACACTATCCTACACACCCACAAACCTGTACATCATTGGAGTGTGGGAGGAAACCAAAGATCATGGAGAAAACCCACGCGGTCACGGGCAGAACGTACAAACTCCATACAGACAGCTCCCGTAGTCAGTATCGAACCTGGGTCTCCGGCGCTGCAAGCGCTGTAAGGCAACAACTCTGCTGCTGGCAGGAGCATGGCCAGGAGCGAGGACGATGGGTTGAATTGCATTTATTTTAATGCAGGAGGCATGACGGGTAAGGTGGGTGAATTCAGGCCGTGGATATGAACATGCGACTGGGACATTGTAGCCATTACGGAAACCTGGCTAGGAAAGGAACAGAACTGGCAGCTTGATGTTCCCGGGTACAGGTGCTACAGGAGAGATAGACGGGGGGTGGGGGGTTAGGAGGATGGGGTACTGCTTTATTGATTAAGGAGAATGTCACGGTAGTAGTCTGTGGTGGCTTTACTGATGGTTCACTCAGTGAAACCATATGGGTGTTGCTGAGAAATAACAAGGGGACAATCTCCTTTTTGGAAATGTACTCTGGGTCCCCAAATGGACGACGGGGATTAGAAAAACAAATATGCCAGGAGATTGCAGGCAGATGCAAGACTAATAAGGGTGTCATAGTAAGAAGGGGTTTTAACTTTCCCAACATAGACTAAGAATGTTCAGGTGGGAAGGGTGGAGACAAACAGAGTAACAATGATAGGACACCTAATCGTTAGAAGGACAGACAAAAGAATCTGTGGTCACAAACAAGACACAAGTTCTTTGTTCTTAATATTACCAGGATGGTGTGTTTGTTCCTGGGTGCCAGGGTCAGAGATCTCTTTGAGCAGTTCCAGAACTTTCTCAAGGGAGAGGGTGAGCAGCCAGATTTGTATAAATGACATCGTTAGAAAAAGGAATGAGACCCGATAGAGTGAACGTAGGTGTCAAAAACAGGACCTCAATAGTAGTAATCTCTTTACTATTCCCAGTGCCATATGCTAGTGAGGGTGAACGTTGAAGGATAGGCCAGGTTAATGTGTGGAAGAGGAGGGGTAGGGATTTGGGTTCCTGGATCTGTACAATTGGGGTAGTTTGCACCTGAACTGGAAAGGGATGGAAATCCTGGCAGGAGAATTGCTTATAACCTTTCAGGAGGTTAGCAGCATTGTGGAGGCATAGGGACAGGTGTTACATCTTCTGCGGTTATGGGGGAAGGTACCTGGAGTGGGCCGGGGTATGTAGGGTGTGAAGGGATGAGTTACCCAGGGAATTGCGGAGGGAATGGTCTCTGCGGAAGGCGGAAAGGGGTGGAGATGGGAAAATGTGGCTCGTGGTGGGATCCCTTTGGAGATGGCGGAAATTTTGGTGGATAATGTGTTGTATGTGACAGCTGATGCTGTGGAAGGTAAGGACTAGAGTGACTCTGTCCCTGTTGCGGCTTGGGGGAGGGGGTGCAGCGGTGTGTGTCCCAGAGCAAAAATGAAGCAGAGGAAAAGTTGGGGAGGAAATTCAGGAATCAAAGAAATCATGATTAGTTGACAGGATAAGTTTAACAGATCTCAGAAAAAATTCTAATGTAACATTTTTAAAGAGCTGTTTCCGATTCTACAGAATTAACTATTTATTTAAATGTGTGCATTATTACCTAATGGATCCAGTGTAAACATGACATAATGCCAGTAAAATACCTACTGTTGCTGAGGTGGGGACAAGAAGTGATTTTTTAAAAATGCCAACGATGAACATCTGTAAAGGATGTATTTGACAAATAACTCTCCCCGACAATGCATCAAATGGTGAGCTGTGTTTTTTTCAATTCAGTCGTGCAGTAAACTGAGATAAAAGCAAGAAAATCTATAAATCAGGTTAGAATTGTAGCATCACAACACAGTCGTTCACAGTGGTCAGCTGGATTCTGTTTGATTTCAATCATCAACGAATTCCGTGCAGGTTCACTTTTAAACAGCTTCTACCCATCCGCCCTACAATCCCTTGCTCAAAAATAAAAGTGGGAAAGTACTTTTTCCTCACTCCCCCCATGATTCTCTTTTTTTCTTTGATAAAAGGAAAAAAATCCAAATGGAGTGTTATAAGAAAGCAGAAACTTACGGTCCTTTGCAGGAGGAAGAACATTTCTGCAAGACACAAGAAAATTAAAAAATGCAAGAAAATAGGAACAGTGACAGCACACCCATCAAGCCAGGCTCTCCATTCAAGGTAATCATTACTTAATCCTGCTGGGTTTAGCTCCTCTTAGAAACATAGAAACATAGGTGCAGGAGTAGGCCAGTCGGCCCTTTGAGCCTGCACCGCCATTCAATATGATCATGGCTGATCATTCAACCCAGTATCCTGTACCTGCCTTCTCTCCATTCCCCCTGATCCCTTTAGCCACAAGGGCCACATCTAACTCTCTCTTAAATATAGCCAATGAACTGGCCTCAACTACCTTCTGTGGCAGAGAATTCCAGAGACTCACACTCTCTGTGTGAAAAATGTTTTCCTCATCTCGGTCCTAAAGGAATTCCCCCTTATCCTTAAACTGTGACCCCTTGTTCTGGACCTCCCCAACATCGGGAACAATCTTCCTGCATCTAGCCTGTCCAACCCCTTAAGAAATTTGTATGTTTCTATAAGATCCCCCCTCAGTCTTCTAAATTCTAGTGAGTACAAGCTGAATCTATCCAGTCTTTCCTCATATGAAAGTCCTGACTTCCCAGGAATCAGTCTGAAATCTTCTGTGCCAGTTCCTAATAGCCCTCAATTGCTCTTTATTTAAAAAAAATGTCTAACTTAAAAATAATTTTAAATACTTTATTTATTTAAAAAAATTATTTATTTTTCACGATCTAGGTGTCATTGGCAAGGCCAGCATTGATTACTCATCTCTAGTTGGCTTTGAGAAGGTGGTGGCAAGGCAACCACTTGGAACTCTTCAGCCCTTCTGATGGAAGTACCCACATAGTTGGGTGGCATGGGCGGCACGGTGGCGCTGCAGTAGAGTTACTGCCTTACAGCGCCGGAGACCCGGGTTCGATCTTCACAATGGGCACTGTCTGTATGGGTACTGTCGATTTGCCCTGATACAACAATTTCCTTGGATTCTAAGGGAATAATTACTCTCAAATTTCACTTGGGCAGCTTACAACCCAGTGGTATAAATTATGATTTCTCTAACTTCAAGTAACCCCTGCATTCCATCACTCTCCATCCCTCCCCCACCCAAGTTGTACCAGCTTCAAAGTCGTCTTTTTGAGTCTCATTGTCTGTACTCATTCTCATCTAACAAACAGTTAACAATAACCTGTTTCATTTATCATCGTTACTTTTTTGCATATCTTTCAATAATTTGTTCTATGTCTCTCTACATCACTGTCTGTATCTCTCGTTTCCCCTTCCCCTGACTCTCAGTCTGAAGAAGGGGCTTGACCCAAAATGTCACCTATGCCTTTTCTCCAGTGATGCTTTCTGACCCATTAAGTTACTCAATTTTTTGTGTCCATCTTCAGTTTAAACCAGCATCTGCAATTCCTTCCCACACAATGACTTTTCTTTCATGGTTTGAAGGAGCCCGGCTTCACTTTAGAGTCATAGAGTCTTACAGCGTGGAAACAGGCCCATCTGTCCAACTTGACCACACCGGCCAACCTGTCCCATCAACACTAGTCCCACCTACCTACATTTGGCCCTATCCCTCTAAACCAGCCCTATCCATGTACCTGTCTAAATGTTTCTTAAACATTGCAATAATATGTGACTCAACTACCTCCCCTGGCCGTTTGTTGCATACACCTACCACCCATTGCGTGAAAAAGTTACCACCCAGATTCTTATTGAATCTTCCCCCCCTCACCTTAAACCTATGTTCGCTGATTCTTGATTCTCCCACTCTGGGCAACTGTGCATCTACCCAGTCTATTCCTCTCATGATTTTATACACCTCTACATGATCACCCCTCATCCTCCTGGACTCTAAGGTATAGAATCCCAGATTACTCAACCTCTCCCCATATCTCAGGTCCTCGAGTCCTGGCAGCATCCTTGTAAATCCTGTATCATGGTGCCAAGAACTGAACACAATACTCTAAATGCGGCCGCACCAACAACTTATCCAACTGCAACATGACCTCCCAGCTTCTATATTCAGTGCTCTGACTGATGAAGGCCAATGTGCCAAAAGCCTTTTTGACCACCCTATCTACCTGTGATGCCACATTCAACAAACTATGTGCCTGTACTCCTAGATCCCTCTGCTCCACAACACTCCACAGGGGCCTTTTTGACCACCCTATCTACCTGTGATGCCACATTCAACAAACTATGTGCCTGTACTCCTAGATCCCTTTGCTCCACAACACTCCACAGGACCCTCACTGTGGGTCCTGCCCTTGTTAGTGCACCCAAAATACAACACCTAACATTTATCTGTAATAAATTCCATCAACCATTTCTCAGCCCACGTGCCCAACTGATCAAGATATTTTCTTCCAGGATCTGACAGCATATCCGACATCAAAAAATCTCAATGCATTGTAAAAGGCCTGTCTCACGGTGCGAGTTGAACCCACGAGGTACCCAGAGTGAAAGACTCGTGGTTGTGTACGAGATTCCAAGTGTATGATCAAGAGTTTAACCGAGTTCCCATGGGTATGACTGAGTTTGCCGTTTACTTGTCTTTTCTGCGATGTTCCAAGTTCCCCTCCTAAGTTAGTCTTGTGTCATGCTGTTTTTTTTGCACTATAAAAAGCCTCCCTTGTTTAAATCAGCTCATTTGGAAACATGGCTGCAAGCAGGCAATTAGAGTCCAGGATGGTGATTTTTTTTAATTCGAGTGCTGTATGCAGCAGCCCTTTATGTCATGCAAGGACGTTTGTGCAATAAAGGCAGAAGGGAAAGAGTACTCTCCACTGACCTGTTCAGTGATTCCAGCCCTTTCTGTTTTCACTTCAGATTTCCAGCAGCTGCAGTTCTTTTGAGATTTAATTAACGTTGACCCGTGTCTGTGTGTGTGTGTGTCTCACTCTATGTGCAGCCTCAGTTGTGAAGCATTTTCTACTCTTTTCTCTATCTTTTTCTGATTTTCAGTATCTTCAGTATTTTCAGTAACTTGCCTTTGACTCTTATTATTAATGTGTGAAGTGTTGATTTTAGCCAGAGTCATTTTACTGGTGTATCTTCCTGAGCAGAAATAGTCTATAAATAAATACTCAAATATTTCAGGAATAATCTGTATAAATATGTCTCATTTTTAAATAAATGCTACTTTACTTCTGAGATATTTGTACTGCAGAGGCTCAGCGTGTTTTAACAATTTTTTTCGTAATGGTACAACACTAGCGCCCAGTAATTGGGTTAAACATAATCCTTTACTGTATTGTAACCTATGTTGTTTAAAATCATTTTAAAATGTTGACTTAAACCTTGTGCTATGTGTGGAAATTCCAAAAGCAGACGCTTCTACACGCAGTTGATGCAAAGCCTCTTGGTCACCAACTCCACACGGACAGCAGCTGAGCTCAGGATCGAACCTGAGACCACGAGGCAGCAACATTAACTTCTGTAACACCATGCAGCGGAGATGGTCCAGGTCTAATCCAATGTGATTCCTGATGTCTGAGGGTCAGGGGAAAATGATCTCTCGTCTCCCTTTCCCCTGACTCACAGTCTGAAGAAGGGTCTCGACCCGAAACGTCGCCTGTTCCTTTTCTCCAGGGATGCTGCCTGCCCCCATTCGCTATGATTAATCCCGGTCGTGTATACATTTGATTGCTTCCTCTCTTTGAAAATTGATGTTAGGTGGGAGGAACGACTAGTTCCATATTATTCCATGAAAACTAGATTAGAACCAAATAAGGGAAGCTGGAGTTAAGCAACAAAGGGAAGCAATGAATGCTGAGGGCAAACCTTAACAACCTGAATACGGACTTTCAGAAGGGTCTTGACAAAGTCGCAATACCTGGTGTAAAATGAATATTGAAAGCATGTACATGAGGTCAATAAAATATTAGACAATCTTGGTAAATGCTTGTGGGAAAGTGAATAGTGTCCCTCCCCCCCCCCCCCCTTCCCGGATCACAGTCACAGTCATCGGTAGCCACAGTCACCCGTAAATAAACCCACTACATCCAATATGCGACTTTTTATGATCATGGATGACAATCCATTTAACCTCAGTACAAATTCAAATGAAGGTTCCTGCTCCCGCCTTCTGCTGTCACTTTCAATGCCGCTACTATTGGAGTCTGGCCTCGGGTAACTCCATTCCCACCTGGGAAATGAAAAGTTTCCATTGACGGTGCCACAGTTGACTCACGAATCACTAAGGCAAACGCACGGGCCACTACGTTATTACAACGAGTTTAAATGTTTCAATTTTTAACTTGAACAGTAAATTTGACTCGTGGAAAGCCTCAAACGTGTTTGAATTTTTTCACGAGTTAACAAGTTTCATGGGTACCTGCTGTTAGACCCACGAGTCGCTAAGTTGCGCACGCGATGTCCGACGTTCCCGCTACGTTAATTGTACGTGATTACCGCGAGTGAAAACTTGGGGTCCCTCGTGGGTCAACTCGCACCGTGAGACAGGCCTTTGACTAATGAAAATACACTTCAATACAGCTTGGTGTCCCTGATCCAAACATTGAACCATTTAACCACCAGTCCACATTTGGCTGTTAAAAGATGACGGGAATGATCGTCGGCATTATTTATTAGTGAATGTTTCAGCAATTTCAGGAGAAAGGTGGATACATGTATCGATGGGACAAATTCCCTCTCTTGGAGTCCAGTACTAATCTGATTTTCCCAGTCTACCGGCATATTGAAATCCCCCCATGACCACTGCAACTGATATCTGCATATCTGCCATTGCTGTTGCAAAAATGGGAATTGCTGTCAGCTTCATCAACGACGTGTACTGAGTGTTGCAAAGTTAAGGGCCTGTCCCACTTGGGCGCCATTTGCGGGTCATTTACGCGATATCATTTATGCGTCACGATGCATCACGCGCGCATGGCATGCATTACGCGCGCATGGCACGTGGTGAGGCGTGGTGGCGGATAGGCAGTGACGCGCGTTCGCGCGTGGCGCCCCAGGATTTTGGGATTCACAAAATCTTTGCGCCGCCTGTGTGACGAGCAAATAACGCCCAAGTGAGTCAGACCCTTTACTGTGAATGCACGGCAGCATTGAACTAAATCCATCACAGATGTTTTGCACATGAGACTCTTATGGGCCCTGGAGTCTCCATTCATTTCTAAAATTTGCAGTGGCTGTCCATGCTGCTGCCGGTCAGTACTCAATATATTACATTTTCTATTGATTTACTCAACATCCTGACTGACGCTCTTGAATATCCCACACGTTGCAAGTGTCTTCCACTGTGAAGACTGATACAAAAAACATATTTAATTCCTCTGACATTTCTTTTTTCCCCATTATCACTTCTCCAACATCATTTTCCAGTGGTCCAATGTCCACACTTGCCTCTTTCTTACTCTTTATTTACCTGAAGAAACTTTTGTAAACCTCTTTTATATTATTTGCTAGCTTACTTTTATATTTAATCATTTAATTTTTGCAATGTTAAATTTCTTTGCTTTTAGTTTTATGCTGTCTTTGACTTCCCTTGTCAGCCACATTTGCCTCATTCTCCTATTAGAATCTTTCATCCTCTTTGGAATGAAAAACCCCTGCCTCTTCTGAATTGTTCCCAGAACTTTCTTCCAGTGCTCTTCCATTGCCATTCCTGCTAGGGTCCCTTTCTTGTGAAATTTAGCCAGTTTCTCCCTCATGCCTCTGTAGTCACCTTTGCTCAACAGAAATACGGACCTATCAGATTTCATCTTCTCCCTCTCAAATTGCAGGTTGAACTTTATCATATTATGGTCACTACCTCCTCGTGGTTCCTTTACTTTAAGCTCCCTAATCAAATTTGGTTAATTACACAATACCAAATGAGAATTGCCTTTTACCTGATCGACTCAACTACAAGCTGCTCTAGGAAACCATCCCATAAGCACTCTACAAATTTCCTCTCTTGGAGTCCAGTACCAATCTGATTTTCCCAGTCTACCTGCATATTGAAATCCCTAATGACCACTGCAACATTGCCTTTCTTACATGCCGATTGTATCTCCTGGATAATTTGTATCCTATATCCTGGCTACTGTTCGGGGTCCTGTAAATAACTCCCATCAGGGATTTTTTACCATTGCAGTTTTTTAGCTCTATCCACAAGGATTCTACATTTTCGGATCCTCTGTCACCTCTTGCTTAGGGCTGAATTTCATTCCTTACCAGCAGAGCTACCCCACCTTCTCTGCCCACCTGTATGTCATTTTGAAATGACGTGTAACCTTGGATATTCAGCTCCCAGCTCCAATCCTCTCTCAGCCACATCTCCGTAATGCCCACAACGTCGTACCTACCAATTTCTAATGGCACTACAAGCTCATCCACTTTGTTCTGTATACTACATGCATTCAAATATATCACCTTCAGTTCAGTATCTACTACCCCTCTTCTCGCAATAATACCGATTAACAGCATACCTGCCAACATACCTGACCTTACTCTTTTATCCCTTCTTAAAAACTTTCTGTCCTAATACTTCAACCGACAGTAACCTCTCCTGCACTCTCCTTCCCTTTAATATCATCCATTCATTTCTAATTTGTTCATCCCCACCACCCACTATTAAGTTTAAACCCTGTCTACGGCCCTGCTTATGCAGTTTGCCAAGACCTTGGTCCTAGCCGGGTTCAAGTGTCCGACCCGTCAGAACAGCTCCCTCCCTCCCCAATACTGGTGCCAAGGTCCAATGAATTAAAATCCACTTCTTCCACACCAATCTTTGAGCCACGTGTTCAATTTTAATCTTGATGTATTTAAGAGAGAGTTAGATATGGTTCTAGGGCTAATGTAACCAAGGGATATGGGGATAAAGCAGGAACAGGGTACTGATTTTGGATGATCAGCCATGATCATGTTCAATAGTGGTGCTGGCTCGATGGGGCGAAAGGCCTACTCCTGCATTTTCTATGTTTCTATGTTTCTATCTGCTCAACCAAATACCAATTTTCACCTGGCTCAGGTAGCAATCCAGCAAAAAGAAACGAAAGAAAAGTTAATGCCATGATGATGAGCAGGGAAATATAATGAAAGAAAAATAAAACAAAATAATGGCTTAAGAAAATGTTTTAAGCCTGAAGTCATTTCCACTGGCTGCCAGTCAGGGTGACATCTCCTGTCTGCTGATGGTGGTGTCAACTATATCCACATCAGAATCAACCTCGCTAACTCACAATTGACTGCCACTGCAGAATAATTTGATTCCTCAAAGCTAAATGCACAGCTGTGCATAAAAGCGTGATCAGAGTTGAGATGACTGTAAGAGATTACAATGGTTTGATGACCGTGCTTTCAGAGCAAAGGAAGAGTTAATAAAAAACATCCTCTTGCAACGTTCCTGTTGCATACCAATATTTTCTGAGCTTGAGTCAGCACCTTTAGGAGGGCAAGTAAAGGAAAACGCAAGAGATTAAACATAATTCTTTATCGGTCCACTGCCAGTATCCTTTATTTCTGATATATCTCTTTTGCTTTTGTATGGTGATAGGTTAATATTAGCCACATAGTGGTTGATTAACTGCTTGCATTATATTGTTATTTCTTTCCTGTTATGATGGCTACATGACCTCTATCACCTCTGGTGCTTCCAATTCATCTTCTCTCATTTCCTCATTGCTTTTGTGGATTCCCTTCTCCCATGTCAAGCCTTGGATATTTTACAATGCTTGTTACTTATTTTCCACTGTTGAACTTGTATTATTTTCTCTTTGTTGGTACAGTTAGAATGTATTTGGCAGTTGTAACTATAGCTTTCACTAGACTAATTGGGACCCGTTGGGTCCTAGGTTCACATGGGAGGGCTGGTCCCCCAACGCAATATTCCACCTCTCCACCAATTCCAATATTGGTGGCCAGTGGGGGGGGGGGGGGGGGGGGGGTCTTTCAGGAGCGCTAGCATGGGTGTTGTGGGTCAAGTGAAGTCAAGCACAGTGAGTGCAGGGCGAACAATCCATTTCAATCCATTTCAAGTCAATCCATTTCAAGTCAAGTCAAGACAATCCACTTCAAGTCAAGTCAATCCACTTCAAGTCAAGTCAAGACAATCCACTTCAAGTCAAGTCAAGTCAATCCACTTAGTCAAGTCAAGTCAATCCACTTCAAGTCAAGTCAATCCATTTCAAGTCAAACCAAGTCAAGTCAAGTCAATCAATTTCAAGTCAAACCAAGTCAAGTCAAGTCAACCATTTCAAGCCAAGTCAAGTCAATCCATTTCTAGTCAAGTCAATCCATTTGAAGTCAAGTCAAGTCAAGTCAATCCATTTCAAGTCAATCCATTTCAAGGACAGGCCAAACAACTCGTTGCATTGTCACTTCATTTCCAATTTTGCATTGCAGTTTCAAACATAGGCAGGGCAGGCCAAACAACTAATTGCATTGTCATTAAGGGCTAACAAATCATTTATTGCAAGTACATTGCAGACTCACAGTTCAGTTGATTCACAGCTTAGAATCACAGTTGTGGACTCTCCCTCATGATCTTCCAGAGTGACTGACTCATGTCCAGGCATCCAGGGTTTTATAGCCCTGCCCTCCCACCGGAAGGGGCGTTATCTTCATCATGGTGAATGACAGGCAAGAGGACCAATCAGCTGATCTCAAGATTTTTTAAACATTCATTATTTTTTTTTATCAATTGGAAAAATCCTCCGTGCTGCCTCAGCAGAGGAGGACTGTGAGTAAGATGGCCAAAAATCATAGCGATATATCGTAGTGTTTTTTCTAAAATCAATATACAGTGCAGACAGGAAATGGTCAAGATGAGACTTTTAGTTATATAGATTTCACCTCCGTAACAATTGAAATTTAGAAATATGGAAATTAAATGTGCCTTTATTTGCATGTGACAGAAAAGTTTCCTGATGTCAACAAAAGGGGCAGTGTTGTCCCATCCAGATTAACCATGTTGTGATTCACTCCTATCTGTAATTTTATACACTTCTATCAGATCATCCCTTTGCCTCTGACACTCCGGATAATACAATTGTGCAAGCTCTCCCTATAGCCAATACTCTCCAATCCAGATGACAACATCTTATTTTACATCTCTTCTCCAAAGCACCGATAGCATTCCTGTGATATGGTTACCAGAACAGCGTGCAATACTCCAAATGTGCTCTAACCAAAGTTTTACATATCTGCAATATGATTACAATATGTATACTTTCTTTACTAAACTACAGTATCTACTTATGTTGCCACTTGCAAAGACCTTAGGACTTGCCCACTTTTATCCCCCTGTGCATCAATCTCTCAAGACTCCTCCCGTTTACTGTATACTTTTCTCTTACATTTGACTCAAAGTACAACACCTCACATTTGACCGGATTAAACTCCATCCACCATTTTGCCAACTGGAGTGATCAGAGAGGGGATGGGGTGTTGATGAAAATATGTGGAGGATTTTCTTCGGGGAAAATACGTGGGAAACAGGATGGCACTGTGAGCCAACATAGGCTCGATGGGCCGAAATGGTTTCCTTCTATGTCATAAGGAAATATAGAAATCTAAGTGTAGGAAGCAATTTTACCACTATAAAATATAATTTGTTGGTATTTTACCATATTTTGTTTCAATTTGTTTCAAATTCTAGTGGATTTTACATTTTGATTATTCAGTTGTATTTGACTGGCTTGTCCTGGCCATTATCAGGGACATTCACAATCAGTTCAAAAGCTTGTCATTGGAATATTGGCTCCATACTTTCTTAATACTTATTACAACCCTAATAATCATGTGAAAATATAACTAGGTCTGCTTAGCTACCTTTTGACTTTGTGGATAAGAATGTTTAAATGAGTGTATTTTTGTTTCTCATTTTCCAGGGGCCTATCCTCACTTTGATCTGTCTTCGTTTGACCATTTGGCCCAGCGGTGTTTTATTTGGGAGAGATGGGGTTTTTAATGTCTTCATAAATTCAGAGAGTCTGCCATGTGATCTAATCTGTGTCAGAAATGAGAAACTATCAAAGTGGAGGGGGGCCATCAGGTTTGTCACAGGATTAGCATAAAAATACGCCATTCGATGTGGTTTGTTCATGCTAATTATAAGAACGTCATTTGGCCATTCAGAATTAGGCCATTCGGCCCATTCGCTATTCAATCATAGCTTATCTATTTTTTCTCTTAATCCCATTTTCCTGCACTCTCCCCATAACCTTTACTGCCCTTCCTAATCAAGAACCGATCAATCTCCACTTTAAAAATTCCTAATGTCTTGGCCTCCACAGCCATCTTTGACAATGAATTCCACAGATTCCCCACCCTCTGACTAGAGAAATTCCTCCTTATCTTCATTCTAAAGTTACATCCTTTTATTCCGATGCTGTCCCATCTGCTTCTAGACTCTCCCACAAGTGGAAATATTCTTTCCACGTCCACTCAATCTGGGCCTTTCATTAACTGGTAGACTTCAATGAGATCGCCCCTTATCCTAAACTCCAGCAAATACAGGCCCAGAGCCTTCAAACACTCATCACATGCTAAACCAATCATCTCTTTGATCATTCTTGCAAATCTCCTCGGGGCCCTCCAATGCTATCATATCCTTCCTCAGAGATGGAGCCCAAAACAGTTCACAATATTCCAAATATGGTCTCATTAGCAACTTATTAAGCCTCAGCAACACATCCTTGCTTTTATATTCTAGTCCCCTCAAAATGAATGCTAAAATTGCATTTGCCTTCCTTACCGCCAACTCAACTTGCAAATTAACCTTTTATGAATCCTGCCCCAGCACTCCCAAGTATCTTTACATACCTGATTTCTGAATCGTCTCCCCATTTAGAAAGTAGTCTACGCCTTTAGTCCTTCTCCAAAATTGCATGTCCGCACACTTTGCTATGCTGTATTCCATTTGCCATTTCTTTGCTCACTCTTCCAACCTGTCCAAGTCCTTCTGCAGACTCACTGCTTCCTCAACACCACCTATCCCTCCACCTATCTTGGTATCATCCACAAACTTGGCTACCAAGCCATCAATTCTATCATTCAGATGGACAATACAAATCCAGTTACACTACATGATCTTATCCTACATTCATTCCAATGTTTATTTCCCCCACATTTTCATCAACTCCTCTCAGACTCTATATCTTGCTTGCACACTAGATGTAATTTGAGATGGTCATTTACTGACCAAGCCAGAGAAAAAGAGAGGAGGACAATGTTCATGGAGGGCTCTGTGGTGATTTGGCATATTCATCTTGGCCCTATATTAGCAGGACAGGAAGTCATGATTGAATCTAGGTCCCTGGCGCAGTGAGGCCACAGCTCAAACATCTATGTGCGCCATTTATCTATGAGCGGAGATAAAATAGAGTAAAGATAGGAAGAAATTATAATGTGTGAAAAGAACAAGCTGAAATTAAGGCTCTGGCCTATTTATGGATCCTATGGGAGGAGATAGAAATGGTTATTGTGGGATTGGGGTACTGTAGATCACCTAAGGAAACATGGTCAGCAACCATCTGGAAGTAATTGCCTGATATCTGGTGGGAAGTTTGAGGAGCTGACTGAGAGCTGGTGTTGCAGAAACTGTGAGGCCAAGATGAGTTTGCCAAATCACAACAGCCTGTCTTTGTCAGCAGGTTTGAAGATAATTTAAGGTTGGTCCTCAGCGGTCTTGGCATCTCCACTTCCCTCTGCAATTGGACACTGGATTTCCTCACTAACAGACCACACACTAACCACAGTCTGTTAGGGTCAACAACCTCACCTCCTCCACTATAACACTGAACACTGGTGTGCCACAGGGCTGTGTGCTCAGTCCTCTCCTCTACTCTCTCTTCACCCATGAATGCATCCCTAAGTATGGCTCCAACGCCATCATAAAATTTGCCAACGACACCACGGTGGTAGGACTGATCAGCGACAACGACGAGTCAGCCTACAGGGAGGAGGTCCAGCACCTGACAACCTGGTGTGCCAATAATAACCTCGTCCTCAACTCCCAGAAGATGAAGGAAATCATTGTCGACCAGAAAGAACAAAGGGGGCAGACACACCCCCATCCATATAAACGGGACTGAGGTGGAGCGGGTCTCCAACTATAAATTCCTCGGGGTACACATCTCGGAGGATCTGTCCTGGTCCCTCAACACCTCCAAGCTGATCAAAAAGGCACAGCAGCGCCTTTACTTCCTGAGGAGGCTCAAAAAAGCCCACCTGTCCCCCCAGATCCTGACCAACTTTTACCGCTGTACCATTGAAAGCATCCTGACCACCTGCTTTACGGTATGGTACAGCAGTTGCACCGTAGCAGACAGGAAGGCACTACAACGGGTGGTGAAAACCGCCCAGTACATCATCGGTGCCCCGCTCCCTGCCATGGATGCCCTCCACCGAAAACGGTGTCTGAGACGGGCCGGGAAGATCATCAAGGACCCCTCCCACCCTAACCATGGACTGTTTGCCCTCCTACCATCGGGGAGGCGGTACAGGAGCCTCAGGTCCCGTATCAGCAGGATGAGGAATAGCTTCTATAATAACACCATCACACTGCCGAACTCGGAGTCCCGCCATCTGTATTTATTTATCTGTATTTATCTATATATTGCTATCACTACGTACTGACACTAAACTGCATTTCATTGTACCCCTACTAGTATCTGTGCAATGACATTAAAGTTGAATTGAATTGAATTGAATTGAATAGTGAAGCACTACAGATTCAGAGAAGGTCATGCAAGAGGGGCGGCACGGTGGTGCAGCAGCACAGTTGCTGTTTTACAGAACGTACAACGCTAGAGGCCCAGGTTCGAACCCGACTATGGGTGTTGTCCGTACATAGTTTTTTACGTTTTCCCCATGACGGCGTGGTTTTGCTCAGATCTTTGGTTTCCTCCACACTCCAAAGACATACAGGTATGTATGTAAATTGGCTTGGTATAAATGTAAAATTGTCCCTAGTGTGTGTCGGATAGTGTTAATGTGCATCGATTGTTGGTTGGTGCGGACTTGGTGGGCCAAAGGACCTGTTTCCGTGCTGTATTTCTAAACTAAACTAAACTAAAGAGCGAACAAAATATGTAGGAAGGAACTTCAGTTACCGATTTAAACCGAAAATAGACACAAAAAGCTGAAGTAACTCAGCGGGTCAGACAACATCTCTGGAGAAAAGGAATGAGTGAAGTTTCGGGTTGAGACCCTTCTTCACATTCAGGTATGAAGAATGGTCTCAACCCAAAACATCACCTATTTCTTTTCTCCAGAGATACTGTCTGACTTGCTGAATTGCTCCAGCTTTTTGTGCCTATAAACCAAAGAGCATGTACGTGCAAATGGGAAAGAGAGGCAGTAAAATAATTAAACATCAGGTGTGGCTAGGAACTCATTGACTTAGTGATATTTGAGGATGAAGCCAAGGTCTCTGGTGAGGAATTTGATTGTTCAGAAATTAAGTGGATGATTAGGATGGAGAGGGAAAATGAGGCAAGGATGAGGACCAGGGAAAATGATAAAATCAGAGGAAAGTGTCACGGGAATGAGGACCTGCATGAGTATTTTTAGAAATCAAGACTTAATCAAACTTGATTCTGAAAAAAGAATATTTTCTGTTGAAAGGGTCACGGTTAATGTGGAACTGTGCACCAAGACAGCATTGAGAATGATGTAGTGCTGTTGAATGCTCAGCTTTAAAGTATGGATAGACACAAAAAGCTGGAGTAACTCAGCGGGACAGGCTGCATCTCTGGAGAGAAGGAATGGGTGATGTTCCGGGTCGAGACCCTTCTTCAGACTGTCTCGACCTGAAATATCACCCATCCCTTCTCTCCAGACATGCTGCCTGTCCCGCTGAGTTACTCCAGCTTCTTGTGTCTATCTTCGGTTTAACCCAGCATCTGCAGTTCCTTCCTACACATTAAAGCATGGATTTCAGGATGTGATGAGAGGAGTGATTCAAGAGACACTGCATAATTTCAACATACCAGTGGAGGGCAGAATTTCATTAGGAATCGACATGGAATACATTGGAACTGCCGACATCACACATGCAGCCACAATGTTGGGATGAGTGGTTGGCAGACATCAGGTTCAATGACCTTGATGTTTCTTCATTATTTGGCCAAAATAATGTTTATAATTTGCGTATGTAATTGTTAAGCTAATTCAATAAAAATGGTCAACAGATCTCACACCGACTGTTGCATTTGGAGAAAAGCATTGTCGAGATGTTGTGCAGCTAGTTTATCCGTTTCTAAGGAAGCTGCGGAGACGTGGTCGAACCAGGCCAACCTCGGTTACTGTAACTTTCTGTAATTAGAGCATAGTTGTAGCTGCTCATAATTCCAGGCTTCAGGTTTGAAAAACCCAGCAGGAATTGACAAGCTTTTAATTTTATTAAGGATGTGTTTTTTCAAATGAAATGGAAATACGATGCCTTGAGGTATGACGTCTGAAATGTCCCAGTATCACAATAGATCCATGATGCACTTCAGTGTTATATATTTTAACTAAATCAACATTTGTGAAAGGTTACTCACAAACAAAAAAGTCATTTGTGTTTGGGTGATACTTTCACCGGCGTGTGTCTGCTGCTGATGTATTTTATCCTGTGAGTTCCAATGATTACCTTTGATTCAAAGTGTCAACAGTACACTAAATTATTCTGACAGAATTAGATATTTTTTTCATATTTTACAATGTCTTTGATATGGTAATTGTGTTGCTTGCAATTTCTTACTCTGTATATCTTAATCCTTTCAGTAGGGAAAATCGAATTGCTGTTTCCACACTATGCCTACAATGATGCATTTTGTGGCATTTTCTGGACTTTCATCCCAGATGATATTGTCTTGTGGATAATCCCTTTTTATCACAGATTAATGACGTCAATTGCGATGTTTCATTACTGAAATCCAATCTTCAGTTTGAACAGTGCAGCTACTTCTCAAATTGCAGCAGGTGCACTGTGACTCCATGACATGGGAAAATTGATTATAGTCGACAGTGGCTAAAGCCACTCATTCATAAAAGGCCCAAAGAATTTTAATCAATAAAGTGTCCAGATATAGAAAACCGCATTCTACCTTGTTAGTCATAACCCTAAATAACCATGCGTGTTCTGCCAAAATAATCTCAGTTCTTTTAAGCAACACTCTCCCTTTGTGTAATAATTACAGTTCTTTTGAACCTTTTTCCCTAAACATTTCACACCCAGATTTGCACTGCATTGAAGTGGAATTTTTGTGGTTACAGGACAAAAACAAATTCCACTGTTAACATGGAAGGAATAATATGCATTAAGAGCAAAGAAGAGTAAAACAGTTAATTCATTAAATTAGTTAGAACCATTTCCTACAGTTGGCAATTAATTCTCTTTAATCATATTCAATAGTGGGGTTACAACCTCCTGAGGCCCACTAGATCCGTATGGAGGGATACACTTCAGAATCTTCTGTGAAAGATCTTCTGACTGGTGAAATCCAAGACAGCTCTATATTATTATGATGCAGAAGGAGACCATTTGGCCTATCAAGTCTACGTTGGCTTTCAAAGCTTTCACATCAGGGTCGCCAGTGTGCGACTTATCCTTGAGCAGCATAATCAATGATGAGTCGCACCCTGGCCACTCCCTCTTCTCCCCTCCAGATTTAGGGACACACCTTAGAATTTCCTTAGAAAACACACACCTCCAGATTTTCTCCAGGAGCTCTGGTTTCCTCCCACACTCCAAAGCCGTACAGGTTTGTAGGTTAATTGGCTTGGTATAATTGTAAAATTGACCTTAGTGTGTGTAGGACTGTGTTAATATGCGGGGATCGCCGGTCGGTACGAACTCGGTGGGTTGAAGGGCTTGTTTCCGCATTGTATCTCTAAAACTAAAACAAAAAACTAAAGAGGATTTCTGCTGCAATGAACTGCAGATCTGCTAAGTGCCTATAAATAATTCCCGAGCTTTGGTGAGTGGACTCCCATTCATTGCTCATCAGGAAGTGTGTGATCTAATTCTTTGTCAAACATAGGAAAGTGCTCAGGAACCAGACAACTTGATTGAGGTCAGGAATTTTGTCCTGTCACAATTCACAGTATGATGTTGTTTTATAATGCAAACAACATTGCTTTTGGTCCATTCTATCCCATTTATCTTATTGCTCAGTATGTTTACTTACTTTCCCTCTTCATCCTGTCCTGTTTTGCCGTCATGAAAGAATGTTGTGTGCCTACTGGTCTTTTTAAGTAGTAATGTAAGGAAACACGAGTGCAAAATATTCAGTGCAATGAAGAGTATCCATCACATCCTGAAGTCTGCAGCAGGGAAGGCAGTTTGATCGGCTGGTCTGAATCCATGAAGTCTTCTCACATCATCTTTATCTTACTCCATGAGCAAACCTTTCATGTTTTTATAGATGTGTGTATTTATCCAATTTTACTTCAGTGTATCAATACTCAGACAGAACAGTGGTGCAGCGTTAGAGTTGCTGCCTAACAGCCCCAGAGACCCAGGTTCAATTCTGACTATGGGTGCTATCAATATGGAGTTTGTATACTTCCCTGTGACTGCGTGGGGATCGCTGGTTGCCATGGGTCGAAGGACCCATTTCCACGCTGTATCTCTGAACTAAACTAAAGTAAACTAAACTCTATTTGTTTCAGCCTTAGTCAGACTCATATGAATACATTCCCTTTGATCCACGCCAATGCCGACCATTCAGCACCCATTTACACTCTTTCCACACTAGTCTCTTTTCCATTCCACTCGTAATTTCATCAATTCTCTCCAGATTCTACAATCATTTACACTCCAGGAACAATTAACAGGGGCTGTTTTACCTGCACGTCTTTAGGATGTGGCAGAAAACCAGGCACCCAGAGGAAATCCAAGCTCCACAGATAGCACAAAAGGTTACAGTTGAGCCCGAGTGAATGGAGCTGTGCAACAGCAGCTCTGTTAGTAGTGCCACTGTGTCAGCATAGCAACTACCCCCTATGTTGCTGTATGAGTTTGAGTTTAGTTTATTGTCACGTGTACTGAGGTACAGGGAAAAGCTTATATTGTGTGCGGAAAGACAAAACATGATTACAAACGAGCCATCCAGTGTAGAGACACATGATAAAGGGAAGAACTAGAATAATGTTTACTGCAAGATAAAGTCCAGTAAAGGCCCATCAAAGATAGTCTGCGCGGTTTTAATGAGGTAGATAGTAGCTTGGGACTGCTTTCTAGTTGTTGGTAGGATAGTTCAGTTACCTGATAACAGCTGGGAAGAAACTGTCCCTGAATCTGGAGCTGTGCATTTTCACACTTCAATACCCTTTGACTGATGGGAGAGGGGAGAAGAGGGTGGTGTCTGGTGGCCTTGCTGAGGCAACTTGAGGGGCAAATGGAGTCAACAGAAGGGAGGTTGGTTTGTGTGATTGTCTGGGCTGCGTCCACAATTGTCTGCAATTTCTTGTGGTCTTGGACGGAGCTGTTCCCAAACCATGCTGTGCTACATCCCAGGAAAATGCTTTCTATAGTGCATCTGTATGGTGCATCATGTTATTACATATTTTTTTTAAAAAGAGGTAAAAGACCTGGAGAAGTTGCATGACTAATCAATATATTACAGTGACGCTCAGAGAGGATATACTGGAGGGTTCTTCCACTGGCACAATATATGTTGAGCTCAAAAATAGATAAGGTGCAATCATTCTGATGGGATTATAACATAGGCCTCCCAATATCCAATGGGAAATAGCAGAATAGATATGTAGACATACTACGCAAAGATATCAAAACAACACTGTTGTCAAAGTGGGTGATTTTAATTTCCCCATATTGACTGGGACTTCCTCAGTCCAAGAAGCATTGTTGGAAAAGAACGTGTTAGGTGTGTAAATAGCTCATTATAAGATCCCCCCAGCCTTTCAGTCAATAAAATACTGAATCAAGCACTTGAGCAACTTAACTTTATTTTGGATAACACAACAACAGTTCTCCAATACAACACCTAACCACCGTGGGTTTGATCCTTGTATCTGCTTGGCCAAGCACTTCTAGCCTCGTGCATGCAGAGACACTCCAAAAGCCCGACCGTTGTCCCAACCGTTCTTCCAGAAGATTGACATCGGACCTCGTGGGGGCTACCTTTTATAGGCCCCCGAACCTTGAGGGGCCAAATCACATGGGGCTGGTTTCTGTACAATCCAATAACACATATCGATTACGACAGTACATGAGTGACAGTTCCCTAACCCAATAACACAGTAACCAATACATTGTATTCGAAATGAGCTTCCAGAAGGAAGCCAACATAGATGAATAATGCAACATGTGCCTTGGAATTCAGATAACCCGGACAAAGCTTAACATTTCAACCAATCAACAACTAACACAGTAAAGCTTTGCAACATTATTTACACTATGTATTCCTGGTTTTCATTGATCCAAACAGTTCCATGCATTTTACACCTCATTGTCAGACTTCTGCAGATGTCCCATTCATTCTCTGCAGCTCTAATCTGGGCCACAGACAAACTGGCACCATTCAGCAGCTTGTCTCAGTTCTGCACAGGTGCATTTAACTTGACCAAAATGGCCTCACAGTACACAAGCCCTTATTCAATTTTAATACCATGGCTGCTCCAATTTAGCCAGGATTAACAGGTGTATCCTGGAAGGTTTCTTGAAAGAGTGAGAAATGTCCAATTTGAGGAGGGACCATACTGGACCTTGTATTGGAAAATTAGTCTGACCAGGTGACTGATGCTTCAGTGGAAGAGCATTTTGCAGATAGTGTTCACAACTCTGTAAGCTTTAAGATACTTAAGATGGTCAGGTCCCAAGTACCCATGCCGACCAACATGCCCCATCTACACCAGTCCCACCTGCCTGCGCTGGGCCAATATTCTTCTAAACCTATCCTATCCATGCAGTTGTCTAAATGTTGTTTTAAACATTGTAATAGTACCTGCCTCAATTACACCCTTGTTTGCAGCTCCTTCCATAAACCTACCACCCTTTGTGTAAATGGTTGCCTCTCAGGTTTCCTGTTAAATATTCCCCTCCCCCACCTTAATCCTAGGTCCTCTGGTTCATGATTCCCCTATTCTGGGTACAATACTGTACATTTACCCTACCTAAAAACAGTTTTTATGTCTGGCTGTGGCGGCTTTGACAGTCCAGAGTCGCCTTCCAGAGGGAAATGCTTCAAAGAGTTTGTGGCCAGGATGAGAGGGGTCAGAGATGATCTTTACCCACTTGCTTCCCGGCCCTTGCAGTGCACAGTTTGTCGATGGGGGGGGTGGGAGGTTGCAGCCAACACCCTTCTCGGCTGATGGAATGATGCGCTACAGCTTCCGGATGTCATGCTTGGTGGCTGAGCCAAACCAGACCATGATGGAGAAGGTGAGGACAGACTCTCTGATGGCAGTATAAAACTGGACCATCATTGTCAGTGGCAGGTTGTGTTTTCTCAGCTGTTGGGCCTTTTTGACTGTGGTTGATGGTGGCACCTCATTTAAGGTCCCTGGAGATGATGGTTCCAAGGAACTTAACTACTCCACAGATGTAACTGTGGTGTTATTGATGGTGAGTGGGGAGAGGGGAGGGGGGAGCTCTCCTAATGTCTACATATATGTCTTACTTCTCTAAAATTACCCCTCATCCTCCTGCGTTCCAGGGATTAATGTCCTAACCTTCTCAACCTATAGCTCAGGCCCTTGAGTCCTCAAAACATCCTCATACATCTTCTTTGCACCCTTTCCAGCTTAACAATATCTTTCCTATGATAAGGTGATCAAAACTGAATACAATACTCTAAATGTGGCCTCAACAACATCTTGCACAACTTAGCAATACTCTGACTAATGAAGACTTCTTGATCACCAAGAAACAGACCTTACTTTCAAGGAACAATGTACCTGCACTCCTGGACACCTCTGTTCTACAACACTCCCCAGAGCACTCCCTTTCATTGTTTAAGAAGGAGCTGCAGATGCTGGAAAAATCGAAGGTAGACAAAGAGAAACTGAAGAAACTAAGCGGGTGACATTTCGGGTCGAAACCTGAAACGTCACTTATTCCTTCGCTCCATAGATGCTGCCTCACCCGCTGAGTTTCTCCAGCATCTTTGTCTACCCTCTCTTTCATTATGTAGGTCCTGCCCTGGTTAAACTTCCCAAAATGCAACATCTCGCACTTATCTATATTAAATTTGTTTAACCATTCCTCAGCCCTCCTGCCCAACCAATCAAGATCCTGTTGCGGTTTTTGACAACCACCTTCACTATCTACAATACCACCCACTTCAGTCATCTGCAAATGTGCTAATCTTGCATTGTATGATGGCCACAGGTCTCCAGTCTGAAAAGCAACCTTTCCACCACCACCATCTACTTCCTTCCATGAAGCCAATTTTCCATCCAGTAACCTAGCTCTCCTTGAATGTGATCTAACCTCACAGAGCAGCCTACCATGCAGGGCCTTGTCAAATGCCTTGCAGAAGTCCATATATACAATGTCTATAGCTCTGCCCTTATCAACCTTTTTGGATACATCTTCAAAAACCTCAATCAGGTTCAAGAAACACGAATTCCAAAATTTAACTCCCCTCCCATTCCCATACTGATCTTTCCATCCTGGGCCTCCTCCACTGTCAGAGTGAGGCCTAACACAAATTGTGGGAACAGCACCCCATATTTCACTTGGTGATCTTACAAACCAACACATGAATATTGATTTCTATAATTTCCAGTAATCCTTACATCCCTCTTTCTTCATCGCTCCCCCACCCTAGTCGTTCTATTAGCTTCACAGTCCACCTGCTTAGTTTCACTCTTTGTATCTACTCGTTGTCACCTTTTCCACAGCCAACAGTGGACCATTGTGGACTCCACCTTTCCTTGATCATCATTGCTGCCTTTGATTTGCTTTTCATACCTTTCATTCAATTGTTCTTTGTACATTTTCATACCTCTCCCTCTCCCCTGACACTCTGTCTGAAGAAGGGTCTCAAACTGAGACGTCACCTATTCATTTTCTCTAGAGATGCTGCCTGACCCGTTGAGTTACTCCAGCATTTTATGTCTGTCTCCAATGTATAAAACCATGCTGACTATTCCTAATATTTATTTGTCTATCTCAATGCATGTATATCTTATGCCTCAGAATACTCTCTCGTAACTTTTCGTCCACAGACGTTAGACTCAGTGGCCTGTAGTTTCCAAGCTTTTCCTTGCGGCCCTTCCTAAATAGAAGCACAACATTTGCCACCCTCCAGTCTTCCAGCACCACACCTGTATCTAATGATGATTCATATATCTCAGCCAGGGCACCTGCAAGTTATTCTCCCTCAGTGTCGTTGGAGATTTGTCTACCTTCATACCTGTTAGGATCTTCAGCACCTCCTCAACCTTAATACTGATTGCCCTCAAGACACTTATATTAGCAACCCCAAAGTTCTGTCCTGATTTCCTTCTATAGCGCACCTCCTCCAGGGATACACTTAATCTCAGCTGCCTATACTTGCTCCATGCCTTCTTCATGTTCTTGACCAGAGCCTCAATTTCTCTTGTCATTGAAGCTTCTTTATGCCAATCTGCCTTGCCCTTCACTCTAACAGGATCATGCACACCCTGAACTCTTGTCAGCACACTTTTAAAAACATCCCTCTTTGCAGACATTCCTTTTCGTGCAAACAACCTGCTCCAGTCAACTTGAGTGAGTTCCCGCTAATACCTTCAAAGTTTACTTGCCCTAATTTAGAAATGTAATAGTTCAGTTTAGTTTTGTTTACTTTTATTGTCATGTGTACCGAGGTACAGTGAAAAGCTTTTTGCCATGTGCTAACTAGACAGCGGAAAGACTACACATGATTACAATTGAGCCATTCATAATATACAGGTACATGATAAAAGGAATAACATATAATGCAAGATAAGTCCAGTCAGGTCCGATTAAAGATAGTCTGAGGGTCTCCAGAGGTAGATGGTAGCTCGGGCCTGCTCTCCAGTTGGTGATAGGATGGTTTAGTTGCCTGATGACAACTGGGAAGAAACTGCCTCTGAATGTGGAGGTGTGCGTTTTCAAACTTCGGTAGCTCTTGCCTGATCGGAGAGGGGAGAAGAGTGAGTGACTGGGGTGAGACTTGTCTTTGATTATGCTGGCAGCCTTGCGTGAAATGTAGATGGAGTCAATGGAATGGAGGTTTGTTTGATGTGATAGTCAGGGCTGCATCCACAAATCTCTGCAATTTCTTGTGGTCATAGGTTGAGGTACCCAAAACATGCTAAGATGCATCCTGATAAAATGCTTTCTATGGCGTTTCTGTAGACATTGCTAAGAGTTTTTTGGGACATGCCAAACATCACAATGAAGTATGTTTTGCAACATATGAGGAATTTCATTTGCCAAGTCAGTCATACAATAAAAAGCAACGAAACACACAAAATATATTTTAACATCAACATCCACCACAGTGACTCCTCCACATTCCTCACTGTGATGGAAGGCGAAAAAAAGTTCAAATCTCTTCCCTGCTATGCTCTCACACAGCCAGGGGCCTCACGCCCTTCGTCGACGGGACGATCTTGACTCCCGTAGCCGCCGGCATATGGGCCCTCCGCATTGGGCAATCAGGTGGGGGGGGGGGGGGGGGTGGCGGCGGGGGGGGGGGGGGGGGGGGGGGGGGGGGGGGGGGGGGTGGGGGGGGGGGGGGGGGGGGGGGGGGGGGGGGGGGGGGGGGGGGGGGGGGGGGGGGTAGCTCTGCTGGTGAGGGATGGAATTCAGTCCCTTGCAAGGGAAGACATAGGGACTGAGGAGGTAGAGTCACTGTGGATTGAGTTGAGGAATTGCAGAGCAAGAAGACACTAATTGGTGTTATCTACAGACCCCCAAATAGTAGCCTGGATGTAGGGTGTAAGTTACAGCAGGAGTTAAAACTGGCATGTAACAAAGGTAATGCCACTGTGGTGATGGGGGATTTCAAAATGCAGGTAGACTGGAAAAATCAGGTTGGTTCAGGACCCCAAAAAAGAGAGTTTGTAGAGTGCCTCCGAGATGGATTCTTAAAGCAACTTGTAATGGAGCCGACCAGAGAAAAGGCAATTCTGGATTTAGTGTTGTCAAATGAACCAGATTTGATAAGAAAACTCGAGATAAAGGAACCTCTTGGAGGTAGTGATCATAATATGATTAGTTTTAATCTGCAATTTGAGAAGGAGAAGGTTAAATCGGAAGTGTCAGTGATGCAATTGAACAAAGGGGACTATCAAGGCATGAGGGAGGAGCTGGCCAAGGTAGACTGGAAAGGGATCCTAACAGGAATGACGGTGGAACACCAATGGCAGAATTTTCTGGGCATAATCCGGAAGATGCAGGATCATTTAATTCCAAAAAGGAAGAAAGATTCTTAGGCTGACAAGAGAAGTTAGGGATAAAATAAAATTAAAAGAAAAGATGTATAACACAGCAAAGAGTAGTCGGAAGCCAGAGGTTTGGGAAACTTTCATAGGACAACAAAAGGAAACAAAACGGGCAATACGGGCTGAAAAGATGAAGTACGAGGGGAAGCTGGCCAGGAATATAAAGAAGGACAGTAAAAGCTTCTTTAGATATGTTAAGGGAAAACGAGTAGCAAAATCAGATGTGGGTCCCTTGAAGGCAGACATGGGTGAAATTATTATGGGGAACAAGGAAATGGCAGAGGAGTTGAACAGGTACTTCGGATCTGTCTTCACTAAGGAAGACACAAACAATCTCCCTGAACTACTGGAAGACAGAGAATCAAAGGGGGTAGAGGAACTGAAAGAAATTATCATTTCACGAGAAATAGTATTGGGTAGGCTAATGGGACCGAAGGATGATAAATCCCCTGGGCCTGATAGTCTGCATCCCAGGGTTCTCAGGGAGGTAGCTCTAGAAATAGTGGACCTCCCTGAGAACCCTGGGATGCAGACTATCAATGGTGATCATTTTCCAATGTTCAATAGATTCAGGATCAGTTCCTGTGGATTGGAGGATAGCTAATGTTATCCCACTTTTCAAGAATGGAGCGAGAGAGAAAACCGGGAATTACAGACCAGTTAGCCTGACTTTGGTGGTGGGAAAGATGCTGTAGTCAATCATTAAAGAGGTAATAAAGGGGCATTTGGATAGCAGTTAAAGGATTAGTCCAAGTCAGCATGGATTTATGAAAGGAAAATCATGCTTGACTAATCTTCTGGAATTTTCTGATGATGTGACAAGCAAAATGGATGAAGGAGAGCCAGTGGATGTAGTGTATCTAGACTTTCAGAAAGCCTTTGATAAGGTCCCGCATGGAGTCTGGTGACTAAAATTAGAGCACATGGTATTGGGGGTAGGGTGTTGACGTGGATAGAAAATCGGTTGGCAGACAGGAAGCAAAGAGTAGGAGTGAACGGGTCCTTTTCAGAATGGCAGGCAGTGGCGAGTGGAGTGCCGCAAGGCTCGGTGTTGGGGCCACAACTGTTTACCATATATATTAATGATTTGGAAGAGGGAATTAGGAGCAACACTAGCAAGTTTGCAGATGACACAAAGCTGGGTGGCAGTGTGAACTGTGAAGAGGATGTTAGGAGGTGCAGGGTGACATGGACAGGTTGAGTGTGTGGGCAGATACGTGGCAGATGCAGTATAATATAAATAAATGTGAGGTTATCCACTTTGGTGGCAAAAACAAGGGGACAGATTATTATCTCAATGGGTTATGTTAGGTAAGGGAGAGGTGCAGCGAGATCTGCGTGGCCTTGTACACCGGTCACTGAAAGTTGGCGTGCAGGTACAGCAGGCAGTGAAGAAAGCTAATGGAATGTTGGCCTTCATAACAAGATGATTTCAGTATAGGAGTAGAGAGGTTCTTCTGCAGTTGTATAGGGCTCTGGTAAGACCACATCTGGAGTATTGTGCATAGTTTTGCACTCCTAATTTGAGGAAGGATATCCTTGTGATTGAAGCTTTGCAGCGTAGGTTCACGAGATTGATCCCTGGGATGGCGGGACTGTCATATGAGGAAAGATGAAAAGATTAGGCTTGTATTCACTGGAGTTTAGAAGGATGAGGGGGATCTTATAGAAACATATAAAATTATTTAAGGACTGGACAAGCTAGATTCAGGAAAAATGTTCCCAATGTTGGGCGAGTCCAGAACCAGTTGAGTCTTAGGTTAAAGGGGAGGCCATTTAAGATTGAGCTGAGAAAAAACTTTTTAACCCAGAGAGTTGTGAATTTGTGGAATTCCCTGCCACAGAGGGCAGTGGAGGCCAAATCACTGTATGGATTTAAGCGAGAGTTAGATAGAGCTCTAGGGGCTGTTGGAATAAAGGGATATGGGGAGAAGGCAGGCACGGGTTATTGATTGAGGACGATCAGCCATGATCACAATTAATGGCGGTGCTGGCTCGAAGGGCCGAATGGCCTCCTACTGCACCTATTTTCTATGTTTCTATGTAAGGTAAGAAACTGAAAAAAAAAATTCCCCCGACCCCCTCCCCCTCCCCCCACATAAAACAAATATTTAGGTATGTTACAAAACTTACCTTCAGCGGCGCTGCAGTTCTGTCACGGGCCGTGTGCGTGACTTTGGCGCCTCTGAGGGGGGGGCGAGGTTAAAATGCAGTTTTCCCCTGCCTTCCGGAGTTATATTTTCTCGGAGTGCAAGCTTTTTCTGAAGATTCGTTCCGACTGCTGGTATGTGAATTATTATTATTTTTTTTGTTTAAATCGCCCGACTATTTCAGCGCTGGAGTAACATAAAAATTTGCTTCTAATGTCGTGAACACCAACAACGGGGACGGATTTTACGTAGGCGACACGTAAAGGAAAGCTGTTTATTTTTGCATATAAACTTGTTTGTTAAGATGACCTTAATCAAAATTTCATGTTGCGAAACGGTGATTTATTCCCCATACGAACAGCAATATTGTCCTGCCGATATGTGGTTTAAATTCACCGCAACGTTCCAATCCATCCCGTTCCATAAAATCCCACTCGCAAGTTGATTTACATGGTCATTAATTTACGGGCATTAAACACTAAATTCCTTCAATTTGGCCTATAAATTCATGACAATTAGATTTAAAAATCATGTAATGTTGTGAATTCTTGTGTGAATGTTATTTGGACACTTAGGTTTTTTAAAAAATGTTAATATTTTCTTAAGAAATGGATAAATGTTTAGATCTAGTAATTGAATTTTGTAATTAGCCACAATTGGGTAACTAACTAATTATGTGCTTTAATTTCATGGCATCCAAGTAAGATTGTTTCATATTTGTTTCAAAATGCTTCAATCTATAATAACTGAAAATGTATTTCAGTTCTCTTAATTTTTAAGAAAGTTATGGGCTTTTGACTGTCCTCGATCACAACTTTTGTGTTGTCAATGGAAAAGCAATAGGGAACAAGATGCTAATTTCCGAGTATGAAAATGGCCATAACTTTTTTAATACTGAAGGTATGAAAGTGAATTAGGTGTCAAATTAAACATTTTTATGCTTTTTCTGATGGGATAAATTGCAGACTTGATTTTTAAAATCTCAACATTTTGTAACATTGCTAGAACATTTACACAGACTTTTCACACACAGGAAAAAAAAAGACAAAAAAACAGACAGACTGTTGGCGGGGCTACCAATCTTTTGGAGCCCCTGGTGGAATACCTCAGCCTTCTAAGGAAGTAGAGGCATTGGTGAGCTTTCTTGGCCATTGCTTGAATATGGGTGGTCCAGGAAAAGTTGCTGGTGATATTTACTCCTCAGAAATAGAAGCCTTCAACCACCCCTACTTTGGCTCTGTCAATGCAAACTGGGGTATATGCACCTCTCACCTGAAGTCGATCACTATCTCCTTTGTCTTGCTGACGTTGAGAGAAAGGTTGTTGGCTTGACACCAGGACATGAGGTTCTCAATCTCCTTCCTGTACTCCATCTTATCACTATTTGATATCTGACCCTGTCATCTGCAAATTGAAAATTGAATTGGATTTGTACTTGACAGTACAGTTGTGGGTGTATAAGGAGTAAAGAAGGGGGTTGAGAACGCATAATTGTGGAGCAGCAGTGTTGAGGATTATCGTGGAGGATGATTTAACACCTATTCTCACTGATTGTGGTCTGCTGGTCTGGAAGTCGAGGATCCAGTTGCAAAGATGAGTGCTGACATCAAGTTCCACCAGTTTGGCGATGAGCCTGGATGGTACAATGGTATCAAAAGCAGAGCTGTACTCTATGAATAGAAGTCTGATGTAGATGTCTATCTTATCCAGGTGATCTGGGGAATAGTGTAGGGCCAGCAAGATGGCAACAGCTGTGGACTTTTGTAACGGTAGGTGAACTGCAGTGGGTCAAGGTTGCTTGGTTGAATGGTTATGGTATTCAGACCTTGCCACATTCTGCAGGTGTCCAAATTATTATACTGAGACTCAAGTTTATCCTGGTAAAGTCTCGTGGCATCCTTGATAGCTTTGCGAAGATCATAGCAAGCATTCTTTTACCGCTCGGAATTTGTATGCAGCCTTCCTGGCCTTCACCTGTGAATGGACCTCACAGTCATCCAAGGTTTCCAGTTGGGGAAGACTCGCAATTGTGTAGGAAGTCATCCATGTCCTTCCACCAGCAATGAACGACTCTCTGAACTAATTCTTCCTACTTCAGGTTTTGTTTGTAGGCAGGGAGCAGAAGCACAGCTCGGTGATCAGATTTCCCGAAATGTGGCTGAGCGACAGAGTGGTAGGTTTGGTTTATTGATGTGTCGCCATGGTTGAGAGTGTTCTAGCCTCTGATGGGATAAGAGATGTGCTGGCAGTGCTTTGGTAGTATGCTCCCGAGGTTGGCTTGATTGAAGGCTCCAGGTACAACAACCAGTCCTTCGGGGTGTCTGGTCTCAAGCTCGTTGATAGTGGAGTGCAGTTCGTTCAGAGCAAGCTTGACATCTTGGATTGGACCCCACAAAGAGCACTGATGCTTTGTACAGCTGCAACATGACATCACAACTCTTGGGTAGAGTGACAACCATTTTCTTCACCACCCTGTTTAGGTGTGCCACCATGTTTAGGGAGATACTAGACTAAGTGGGACCCATTGGGTCACAGCTTCACATGGGTGGGTTGGTCCCCCAACGCAATATTCCACCTCTCCACCAATTCCAATATTGGTGGTCAGTGGGGGGGCTCTCTGGAGCGCTAGTATGGGTGTTGTGGGCTGAAGGGACTGGTTTGCAGACAGCTAGTAATGGACATTGTGGACCGAATGGATTATTGGGCTGGTGGCTCAGTCACTCAAGCCTGGTGTGCTGCCAGCTCACTCATGGCTGGTGGGCTGGCAGTTGACTCACGGCTATTCCTTGAAATTCCATTTCAAGCAGGGTGCAAGGCAACCAAATTCAAGTGCGGTATCCTACCACTTCAAGAAGGGTGCAAGGCCACTAAATTCAAGTGCAGTTTCCTGCCTGTTGAAGCAGAGTACAAGGCCTCCAAATTCAAATGCAGTTTCATGCCAGTTCATGCAGGGTGCAAGGCCACCAAATTCAAGTGCAATTTCATGCCAGTTCAAGCCGGATGCAAGGCCACCAAACTCAAGTGCAGTTTCATACCATTTCAAGCAGGGTGCAAGGCCACCAAACTCAAGTGCAGTTTCCTACCATTTCAAGCAGGGTACAAGGCCACCAAACTCACGTACAGTTTCCTACCATTTCAAGCAGGGTACAAGGCCACCAAACTCAAGTGCAGTTTCCTACCATTTCAAGCAGGGTGCAAGGCCACCAAACACAAGTGCAGTTTGCTGCCATTTCAAGCAAGGTACAAGGCCACCAAACTTAAGTGCAGTTTCCTAACATTTCAAACAGGGAGCAAGGTCACCAAACTCGTGCAGTTTCCTACCATTTCAAGCAGGGTGCAAGTGACCTCTCCCTCCCCCATCTTGCAGAGACTGAGCTGCGCCCACACTTCTGGGTTTTATAGTCCCTCCCCTCCCAATGGAAGGGGCGAGGCCTTCATGGCGTGATTGACAGGAGAGAGAATCTCAACTTTTTTTTTAAACATTAATAACTCTTTTATGTTTCATCTATGGGAAAAATCCTCGGCACCTGGTGAGTGGAGGGTGACTCTGTATGTTGACCAAAAATTACAGCCATACGTGGTAGCAATTTTACTAAAAATCAATATACAGCACAAACAGTATTGTGTGCAGTTTTGGTCCCCTAATTTGAGGAAGGACATTCTTGCTATTGAGGTAGTGCAGCATAGGTTTACAAGGTTAATTCCCGGGACTGTCATATGCTGAGCAACTCTCTGGAGTTTAGAAGGATGAGAGGGGATCTCATTGAAACATATAAGATTGTTAAGGGCTTGGACACGCTAGAGGCAGGAAACATGTTCCTGATGTTGGGGGAGTCCAGAACCAGGGGCCACAGTTTAAGAATAAGGAGTAAGCCATTTAGAACGGGGATGAGGAAAGACGTTTTCTCACAGAGAGTGGTGAGTCTGTGGAATTCTCTGCCTCAGAGGGCGGTGGAGGCAGGTTCTCTGGATGCTTTCAAGAGAGAGCTAGATAGGGCTCTTAAAAATAGCGAAAAATAGGGGATATGGGGAGAAGGCGGGAACGGGGTACTGATTGAGGATGATCAGCCATGATCACATTGAATGGCGGTGCTGTAGAGGATTATGGGCCAAATGCAGGCAGGTGGGATCAGTAATCATGCGGCAGTTTGTTGGCATGGGCATTTGGGCCCGAGCGCCGAAAAGGTCAAATGATTATGTGCTGTTTGCGACGGCTGATGGGGTGAAAGGTGAGGACTAGGTGGACTCTGTCCCTCTTGTGACTGGAGGGAGCAAGAGCGGAGTTGTGTGGTACAAAGGAGATACGAGCAAGAGCAGAGCTGCGGGGTACCAAGGAGACATCACGGCACGGCTTTTGTACATTAACCTTCCTCAGTCAGGGTATTGAGTTTAGAGGTAGGAACATTCAGTAACAGTTGTGCAAGGCGTTGGTGAGGCAGCATTTATAGTATTGTGTTCAGTTTTGGTCATCTGATATAGGAATGATGTTATTAAACTGGAAATAATGCAGGGTAGCATGGTGGCACAGTGGTAGAATTGCTGCCTTAAGGCCCTATCCCACGTGTGTCATTTGCGCGTCATTTCACAGTGTAGTGGTTCCATAGTGTAGTGGTTATCACGTCTGCTTTACACGCAGAAGGTCCTGGGTTCAAGCCCCAGTGGAACCATGTATTTTTGCTTTCTTTTGCTCTCTTTTTGCTTTCAAGAAAGAGAGCTAGATGGGGCTCTTAAAAAATTGCGGAGTCAGGGGATATGGGGAGAAGGCAGGAACGGGGTACTGATTGGGGATGATCAGCCATGATCACATTGAATGGCCATGCTCGCCACATTTTTCAAACCACATTAAGGGCACTCACGGGTCAGTAAAATCGCACTCAGTTAAGTAGACATGTGTTCAGTGTTATTAACAGCTCAGACTGAGAGTCGTGACCTCACTGCTCTCCCATCTTGCAGAGACTGAGGCACACCCACACTTTCGGGTTTTATAGTCCCTCCTCCCACCCACCGGAAGGGGTGTGGCCTTCATGATGTGATTGACAGGAGAGAGAATCTCAACATTTTAAAAACATTAATAAGTCTTTTATTTTTCATTGATAGGAAAAATCCACTTGTCCTGCGCAGCGGAGGGGGACTCTGAGTAAGATGGCCAAAAATCACAGCCATAAATGGTAGTGTTTTTTCTAAAATCAATAGGCAGTGGACGTGGTCAAGAATTGATTTTAATTATATATAGAGGTACTTGGACCGCTCGATTTTGCTGTTTTATAACACTCTATTGGGCCCTGGCATTTACGATGTAAGTCCCGTCCTCATTTAACTTGCCAAACTGTAACTGCCAGAGTTAAATTCCATCTCCCATTCCATGAACGCTTGACCTAGATCCTGCTGTAACTTTAGATAACTTCCTTCACTGTCCACCATGTCACCAATGTTGATGTAATCTGCAAAATTATTAACCATTGCAATTACATTCTCATTCATGCTAAAGTCTATATGGACAACTTGCACTCCAGACAGTAAAAAACTCTTTACTCTCTCTTCTCTCTTGCCCATGGTGCTGTAATCTTACACTTTAAGATGAGACCAGTACCATTGCATAAATCAAAGTGCTGGAGGAATTCAACAGGGCAGGCAACATCCGTGGCAGGAAATGGACAGACTACATTTGTGTATGGGACTCTACTTCAGACCACAGAAGGATTCCGTTCTGAAATGATGTCTATCCATTAACCTTCACAACGACTGTCTGACCCACGGAATTCCTCCAGCACTCTGTTTCTTGCTCAGGGTTCTGGCATTTGCAGTACCTTGTGTCATGTTTGCATAAATGCTTTGATGCGTTTGGTGCTGAAATAGCAGAAAGCACGGGGAACAGCAGCATTAAAAGAGCAGGCATTGAGGAAAATGTGGTAAATGATCCCCTCCAGAGTTATAACATTAGTGGAGAAGGTAGGTTACTTTTTTTGGTGCAGAGAGACATTCCTTTCTGAAGAATAGTGTGCGATGAGGAGTAGAAAGAGAGTATGCTGCATCACCTGGATCTAGATTCCATAATTAGAGGAGATAAGATGGAAGATAGATATGTCATTAAAAAGATACATTTTAAAGGGCCTGTCCCACTTACTTACAGGCGGTCGTGAGAGGTCTACTATGGTCATGAGAGGTCACTCGCGACATGTCGCCAGGGGTCGCCTGTATGGTCCTGAGAGGTCTCCTATGGCCGTGAGAGGTCTCCAAATAGTCGTAGTGTCGTACTGGTCGCTGCTGAATTTTCAACATGTTGAAAATTTCAGCGACCTATCATGGGTACCAGCAGTCACCTGTAAAGGTCGCGAAAGTGGGACAGGCCCTTAACTCGCCTTCCCATACTAACCTTTCTGACCTGTACCTCTTCCATTACCTGAATGAGGCCACGTGCAAATTGGAGGAACTGTGCCTCATACTCCACTTATTTCTCACCCTCCACACCCACCCCCTACCCCCAGCTGCATCACTCACACTCACCAACAAAATAATAAGACCTTATCCCAACAAAGAACATAATTTGCATGCAAAGGTGCCCCCAATTTCAATTCTCCATCATTCACCACCAAATAACAGAATATTTCCTGAACTCCCTTTCATGAATTCGGTTTAGTATTCATTTGTATAGGGTTGTGCACGTAAGCCATTAAACCTAAGATAGACACAAAAAGCTGGAGTAACTCAGCAGGACAGGCAGCATCTCTGGAGAGAAGGAATGGGTGACGTTTCGGGTCGAGACCCTTCTTCAGATATTAAACCTGCATTGCAGGAAGATTGACATGGGAGCTGCATACTCTTTACATACAGCGTGCTTATATTGTACAGCCACAGGGTGGCAGAAGTCAAACATAAATCTGCACATCTTTGGAGTGTGGGAGGAAACCAGAGGACCTGGAGAAAACCCTCAAAGTCACAGGGAGAATGTACAAACTCCATACAGACAGCACCCATGGTCAGGATCGAACCCAGGACTCTATCACTGTAAGGCAGTAAGTCTACCACTAGGCAACTGTGTCGCCTTATTCTGGAATTCCCAGGAACCAGGAAAATGACCAGGGACATTGCAATAATAATGTTTTTAAAATTGCGACTGATGCACCTTCATTGGGTATCGAGATATCAAGATGTCGCTGAGCATGTGAGTTGAGATGTAGCTCAATTACGATCCAATTGAATAAATGAGGAGAGGAAGGGCTGACGAACTTAATTAATTAATTCTGAGCACTATTTAATTTCAATGTCTGTCTTGAAAGTCATTCTATTAATGCTAACTTTTGCCTCGTAAATAGCAGTTAATTCCCATTGAAGATAGACACAAAATGTTGGAATAACTCAGCGGGACAGGCAGCATTTCTAGATAGAAGGAATGGGTGATGTTTCGGGTCGAGACCCTTCTTCAGACACCTCAATTCCCATTGTTAGGCTGCAGAAGGATTGTTTTCAGAACTAGCCCTGTTCTTGTATATGAGATGCATATCAAATGCCTAACTGGATTCAGTAATTACGAACCAGTTGATATTTTAAACATGCTCATCTATGAACCCGTGTACCGAATATCAATTTGAAACAGAAAGTCCTGCCGTACACATGCCAGTGAGCGTCTAATATTCACGGATCTGTCTGAACTTGGTACCTCCACTATTCCATTCTGAATCCTAATGTCTGGACCATTAATTTGAACTACGTAACCGATACCTTGAGCACATCCAGAATTCTATTGTCCCTGGCACCAGTCTGATGCAGGTATTTGGTTGCTCTAATTAGAGTCCAAAGGTCTTAGGCATTCATGTGAAACAGGCAGCAAACACTAATGGGAATCCTGATGTAAAGCAAACCAGACCAAAACACCTATTGCTTCCTTGAATGTGTATTCAGAAACCAAGCGTCCAAGCCACAAGCCTAAAATTTGTTAAGAGTCAAGAGTCATGTCCCAGATCAAACAATGATATTCTTCCTTGCAGCAGCACAACAGAATCTGTAAAAATAGTACACTGTAAACAGTATAATAAACAAGAAAAAAAAGTCCAGTGTGTGTATGTGTGTATATGTGTACACAAACATATACACATATACACACACACACACGTACACATATAAACAAACAAATAATGATAGTGCAATAATAACAATAATTGTCTGTAGTTCAGAGCTTATTTTGAGGTTGTGTTTAAAAGCCTCATGGCTGCGGGGAAGAGCTGTTCCTGAACCTGGACATTACAGTTTTCAGGCTCCTTTACCTTCTTCCCAATGGCAGGTGTGAAGGTACAGGACCTGAAAACTGTAACGTCCAGGTTCAGGAGCAGCTTCTTCCCTACAGCCATCAGGTGCACTGCACATCCTAAATTTGGTACTTTTAACCTACACAGTGCCTGCCTAATCCTGGTTTATAGACACATGCAGCATGGAATTGGTCCTACTCCCTCCCTCCCTACCTATGAGGGATGGAGCGAGTGACTGAAGGTAGGGGAAAGGAGAGGGAGGGAGAGGTGAGGGCTTAACTTGCTCGGGTTAAATTTCATCTGCCATTTCTCTGTCTGTTTCTACATCTGATCTACTGTATATTCCATTGTATCTTCTGTTAGCCTTACGCACTTCTACAACTCCTCCAATTTTGGTGTCATCAGAAAACTTACTCACCAACCCATTTACATTTACATCCAAGTCATTTATACTGTATATAGCACAAACAACAGAGGTCCCAGCACAGATCCCTGTGGAACTCCACTGGTCACAGACCTCCAGCCAGAATATATTCCTTCTTCCACAACCTTTTGGCTTTGAAGAATGAGCCAATTCTGAATCCATATGTCCAAGTTATCATGAATGCTGTTCACCTTAATATTCTGGATCAGCCTAACATTAGGGACCTTGTCAAAAGCCTTAAATAAATCTATGTATACACCATCTACATCCTTACCCCATCAATCTTCTTTGTTACCTCCTCAAAAAGATCAATCAAGTTAGTAAGAATCAACCTGCCACATACAAAGCCATGCTGACTCTTCCTAATTAACTCATTCTCCTCCAAAAAGCAGTAAGCCCTATCCAGGCCAATCCTCTCCAATAGCTTCCATATCACCAACACGAGGCTTACAAGCCTCTAATTCCATAGATTCACTCTTATGTCCCTGTCCCACTTAGGAATCCTGAACGGAAACCTCTTTGTGCCCCACGCAAGGTTTCCGTGCGATTCCCGGAGGTTCCCGGAGGTTTTTGTCAGTTTCGACCATTAGGGAGACTGACAAAAACCTCCGGGAAGCTCCGGGAACCACAAGGAAACCTTGGGTGGGACGCAAAGTCTCCAGAGGTTTCCGTTCAGGTTTCCTAAGTGGGACAAGGGCATAAGTCTCTTGTTAAGCAAAAGATCAACATCAGCTACTCTGCATACCTCTGGGACCTCTCCCGTGGCTAGAGAAAGGGCAAAGATTGTTCTCAAGGCTCTGGCAATCTCCTCTCTTGCTTATCTCAATAAGATCCCATCAGGTGCTGGAGGATTTAGAGTCATAAAGCCATTGAGCCATACAGCATGAAAACAGGCTCTTGAACCCGACTTGTCCATGCCAAGCAAGATACCCATCAAAGCTAGTCTTATTTTGTGCACATTTTATCCAAATTCATCTAAACCTTTCCTCTCTGTGTACCTGTCCAAGTGTCAATTAAATGTTGTTATTGGACCTACCTGAACTAGCTAATCTGGCAGCTGATTCTGTATACCCATCACCTTCTGAGTGAAAAAGTTACCTCTCAGGTTCCTATTAAATCTTTTCCCTTTCACATTAAACCTTTGTCTTCTGATTCCTGATTTGCAACCCTGGGTAAAACACGGTGGGCTGAAGGGCCTGTTTCCACCTCTATAACATTAGATCTTAGCCTCATGCATTCAAAGTCCTAACATGCCCAATAGCACCCCATATTTCTCAGGCCCCAAGTCCTGCAAATGTTCAGCTTTAGTTTATAGTTTAGCTTAGAGATACAGTGTGGCCCACCGGGTCTGCGCCAACCAACGACCGCTACACATTAACACTATCCGACCCACACTTGGGACAAATTTTACATTTACAAGCCAATTAACCGACAAACCTGTATGTCTTTGGAGTGTGGGAGGAAACTGGTGTTCCCGGAGAAAACCCACGCAGGTCACGGGGAAAACGTACAAACTCCATACAGGCAAGCACCTGTAGTCGGGATCGAACCTGGACCTTCGGCGCTGCAAGCACAGCAAAGGGCCTGCCACACTTGGGCGTCATTTGCGCATCATTTATGTGACAGGCCGGTAATGACTGACGCGCGCCTGTTACGCGAAAGTCATCCAACAGTACGACAGTTGCGTGCCAAGTGCTCTTGAGGGCCCTGCTTCTTTTGGGAGCCATTTGTGATGTTGTTCGTACTTAGTCCGATCTCCGTGGCAAGGATTTTCCCAGTGAATAAATTTCAAAACTATGCGCGCTTTATACCTGGGTGGTCACGTGGTGCGGCGCTCAAATGACGCACAAATGGCTGACCGACATTGACACACGGTGACGCATAATAAATTAGCATAGGCAACGTCCGTGCGTCACCGTGCGTAACCATGTGCACCACCCGCTACACGTACGCTGTCAGTACATCAGCGTACGCCATCAGTACATCGGCGTGTGCAAGGGATATGTTACGCAGGTGGCGCGCGAGGATTTTGAGCATCCCAAAATCCTAGGGCGCCGCGCGTTACCGCGCGTCACTGCATACGCCACCACGCTTCACCACGCACCATGCGTGCATCGCGACATGCCAATCAATTTTTAGGATGTCGCGTAAATAGACAATAGACAATAAACAATAGGAGCAGGAGTAGGCCCTTCGGGCGAGCATGGCCTTTCAATGTGATCATGCTGATCATCCCCAATCAGTACCACTTTCCTGCCTTCTCCCCAATCCCCTGACTCCGCTGTTTTCAAGAAAGAGCCCTATCTAGCTCTCTCTTGAAAGCAAAAATACATGGTTCTACTGGGGCTCGAACCCAGGACCTTCTGCGTGTAAAGCAGACGTGATAACCACTACACTATGGAACCACTGCACAATGAAATGATGCGAAAATGACGCCCAAGTGGGATCGGCCCTTAAGGCAACAATTCTACCACTGCGCCACCATGCTGCCCTGCATTATTCCCAGCTTAATGACATCCTTCCTATATCAGAGTGACCAAAACTGGACACAATACTGTAAATGCTGCCTCACCAACACCTTGTACAACTGTTACTGAATGTTCCTGAATGTACAAAAGCCGTGCCGTGCATGTCCCCTTGGTACCCCGCAGCTATGCTCTTGCTCGTATCTCCTCGGTACTACGCAACTCCGCTCTTGCTCCCTCCAGTCACAAGGGGGACAGAGTCCACCTAGTCCTCACCTTTCACCCCGTCACAAACAGCACATAATCATCCGACCTTTTCGCCGCTCGGGCCCAAATGCCCATGCCAACCAAACTGCCCCACGTACCGTAATCCCACCTGCCTGCATTTGGCCCATATTCCTCTATACCAGGGGTCGGCAACCTATGGCCCCTGGGCCGAATGATCCCTGAAACTCAAAATCATCTAGCGGATTTTGTTTCCCATATTTATCCGCCCCGAGCGCGGCCGAATGCCCGCTCCAAGCGCGGCCGAGCTCTGGCTGTACCGCATCCTGCGCAAAGCCGAGTGCCTGCCCCGGGCACGGCGAGCACCTTCTGTGAACACGTTTAAGAAAGAATTGCAGATGATGGAAAAATTGAAGGTAGACAAAAATGCTGGAGAAACTCAGCGGGTGAGACATGCAAGGATTGCATAAGGCTGTCTCACCCGCAGAGTTTCTCTACCGTTTTTGTCTACCTTCTGTGAACACGTGATTTGATGCCTGCCATCCGGGGTGGGATGGGGGCGGGATCCATGTGTACACGTGAAAAATGTGGCCCGCCATCCGCTCAGACATGAATCCCGGCCCATATGCAGAACAAAGTTGCTGAACCCTGCTCTATACCTTTGTTATCCATGTACCTGTCCAAATTTTTACATGTTTACAACCTTTTACATGTTGTTATTGTACCTATAACTATAGTTATACAGTCACAGAAGATTTTTTTTTGGATTGAAATCACCGTCACCTCATTGTTGATGACAACAAATTGTACTGAAGTGTTCTCACTATAGACCTTATAACTGTGTAGGATTGAGGGAACTTTATTGGCATGGTGGGACTTCAGGTCACCCAACCTTCTCTGACGCCCACGTCAATGTCATTTAGCTATCAAGTTGGGACAACATCCGAAAATATATCATTCAAAGATGATTGGGAGGGCAGACGTTAATTTGTTGGGCGTGAATGGGGATGCCATGGTCAGTTTTTCCATAAACCTGCTACAAAGCAAGAGATTTTTGGAGTGGAGATAGGCACATGATATGAACTTAGAGTTCTGTGCAGTACTGGGCAATTCTAACCCTCTGCAGGTTTTGCAGTCAATGCCTAATAGAGACTTTGAAAGTGTTTTAAGATTTTAAGTACTAGCATTGAATCCTTCAAAAGAAAAAATATCCAAAGTTTATGTCTCTAAGAGCTGTTTTGCTTAAACAGATGTGCAACTGAATATTTCATTTGACATTCGATTAAATATTATTTGCAGACATTCTGAGACATTAGTAGGACATGATACCTGATATTTGTAGCGGATTTGGCACATTGAATAGAAGTAAATGAATACATTTTTTTAGCCAATTATGTATACATACTAGGAATTTACCTTGTTGCTTTGCTCGCCAGGGGAAGGTAACTGGACAGAAACTATGACAGAATGAATTGAATCATTAAGAAGGGTGACAAAAGTGACAGCAAACAGAATTTGGATTGATGAAGTCAGTCATCAACAAGAAGAAACAGATTGCTTTTGTGTATATTTTAGATAAAAATCCTGCAGGATCTTAGACACAAAATGTTGGAGTATCTCAGTGGGACAGGCAGCATCTCTGGAGAGAAGGAATGGGTGACGTTTCAGGTCGAGACCCGAAACGTCAACCATTCCTTCTATCCAGAGATGCTGCCTGTCCCCCTGAGTTACTCTAGCATTTTGTACCTATCTTTGGTTTAAACCAGCATCTGCAGTTCCTTCCTACAGTATTGTGTCATTTTCAGTAACTGCTGGTTGAATTTAACACTGCATAGTTCCTTGAAATCATTCTTATTTATTAAAATGAAGGACTAAAAATGCAATTAGAATTCTAGTTGATTTGCTGGTATAAATCCTGAGCAGAATCAATTTAAATTATAATAATGTCCTTTCAATTCTGTGCGGTTCTGGAAAAATCTAACCTTCACATTTAAAACTTGATTCTATTTTGCTTTGTAATAATTAATGCTGAAATATTGTTCTTCAAATGAGAACCACACTAGTATATTAGGTCCAAATAACATCCAACATACAGTTCATTTGTGTCAAAATCCTCCATTCCATAAAATAATTATATAAAAAGAACAGAACAGAAAAGTGAATTGGGACACTAACATTAAAAGTACGCAAATATCTCACAACCACAAGCTAAAAATAACTATCCAAAGTTGACACATGATGTTTTGAGATGAAAATTAATCATAGCCAGGAAGGTTTATTACACTTGAATGAGAATGCTTTTTGTTGTTCAAAACGGGCGGTCACCTTTCAATGTGATTTTCCACTGACTTGGCAACTTTCAGTGTCATCTGTCACAGGTTCCCACCTTCTCACTGGTATAGAATTCTCAAAATAAATGCAGAATCAACAAAGGCAATATGTTTAACACTGTTGCCATTTGAAGAGACAGGGCTATACTGCATGTTTGAATGAACCTTCAATGACACACAAGAATCCTAGCACCATCAAGGGCAAAGCAACCTGTATTATTGGTATCTCATCCACCACCTCAAATGATCACTCCCTCAACACCAATGTACTGTGACTGCAGCAGTGAGTACCATCCACAAAATGGGAAGCAGTTAATCACCAAAGTTCTCTGACAGTAAATCCCAAATTTATGACCTCTGTATTCATAGAGGACAAAATCATTGCCAGGAATTGATCCAGTGAAGCACTGACAGACGGGGCGGCATGGTGGCGCAGCTGTAGAGTTGCTGCCTTACAGCGTTAACAGCACCAGAGACCCAGGTTCAATCCCAACTACGGGTGCTGTCTTCACGGAGTTTGTACGATCTCCCCATGACCGTGTGGGTTTTCTCCGAGTTCTTCTGTTTCCTCCCACACTCCAAAGATGTACAGGTTTGCAGGTTAATTGGCCTGGAATGAATGCATAAATGTAAAAGTGTCACTAGTGTGTGTAATGTAGTGTGAATATGCAGGGATCGCTGGCCGGCGCGGACCCGGTGGGCCGAAGGGCCTTGTCCCACTGAACTAAACTAAACTAAACGAATGTGAGAAAATACTCTGTGTCCCAACTTACTCCATATTGATGATTATTATTAGGTATGTTACAAAACTTACCTTCAGCAGCGTTGCAGTTCTGTCACTGGCCGTGTACGTGACTTTGGCACCTTTGGGGGGGGGGCGGGGTTAAAATGCGGTTTTCCCCTGCCTTCCGGAGTTATATTTTCTCGGGGTGCGTGCTTTTGCCAGGCATCTCACACTGCATCGGTTGACTCAGGAGGAGTGAATAATCAGCAATACATTGAAACATGGTACTGATTATCATGTTAATACGTTAATTCACAAAATAAACAAAAGAACACAATAGTGACTCCTCTCTCCCAGGGAGAAGCTATGAAACAAAACTTAAAACGGAATGGGCGAACAATCCCGGGTTCAAAAGTGGTTTATTATAAAATCTCTGAAAAGTCAATTCATTTGACCATCCTGCGGCCGCGAGGATATGGTCTAGAGGGACGTCCATTGCCCTCGCTGCTGACGTTGATGCCGCCCTGGTGGAGTGAGATGTAAAATTGTCAGTAAAACTACTGCACACCCCAAACTTGTTTCAGCCATCGTGAAATGGTCTGAACAGACTCTTTTATATGTGACTTTTTGTGGCTAATAAACTATGCTACCTCGTAGCCTCTCAGGCTCTTCGTGACCTCGATATACACCTCAAGTGCGCCACTATACACAGCCGTAAATCCATGGAATATGCTGATAGTACAAGCTTGAATCCTGACACCCCTGGTCTGCTTTGTTTAATGAGGTCATAGATGTAAAAATTAACGTCATTCCCTGATGACACCATCCTGTCCAAACGCAGTTTGTGCAAAGTCTGAACCCTTTGTGCTGATACCAGCGCCTTGAGCATAACCAACTTTAGGGTAATCTTTGGCAAGGACAAGGATGTGGCTGTACCCTACTGACAAAGCAGCATTAATACTATGCTCACATCCCAGATTTCAGAGTACCTAGGCCTGGGGGGATTAGAATTAAAAACACACTTCATAAATCTGGATATTAACGGATGAGATCCTACAGACTGAAGTTCTGACCCCTGGCATAGGTATGATGACAGGGCACTCCAGGCACCGTTGATGGCACTATAGCTCAACCTTTCATCGAAATGTAACTTGGACAGAAATTCGAGCACATCTGGGATGGAGGCTGTGTGGTATGTAATGTTCCCATGTAAACAAAATTCCTCCCATTTCCTGACATTGGAGATGTACTGCTTTTTTGTACTATCCATCCAGGATGATGTGATGACATCTGCGGTCTGATTGGATAGTCCCAGACCCAGGTATGGACTTCTTAAAATCTGCAAATTAATAAATTAACACGATCATACAACAGAAGTTGAGCTCCAGTCACAGGGTGCACCAATAGATTATGATGTTTTGGAACCACCATAATAGGCTGTGTAATAATGTCCGAAATGAGAGGGAACCATGGCTGTGTAGGCCAGTCGGGTACCACCAAAACTCCTGAAGCGGAGTCCTGCTTGATCTTGGTCAAGCACCGACTGATGAGGCAGAAGGGGGGAAATGCATATAAAAACATTCCGCCACAGTGTAGTGAGAAAGTGTCCACCGCGACTGCCCCTGGATCTGGTTCCCATGAAACATACTTCGGTACCTGGTGATTGAGTCTGGATGAAAACAAATCGATATCTGGCATCCCATACCGAAGAACAATGTCATTAAATGCATCATGATTCAACATCCACTCTGTGTTGTCATTGAATTTGCGTGACCTGGTGTCTGCCACCATATTGAATCTGCCTAGCAAATAGACAGCTGAAATCCAAATGTTCTTTTTAATGCACCAGTGCCAAATAAGGTTAGCCAATCCGTCACAAGATTTCGACTTCATTCAACCCATGTGATTAACATACACCACTGCCGTGGTGTTGTCAGTCTGAAGCAGAACATGTAAGTGATGCTTAGTGGTACAATAAGCCTTGAGCCCGTAAAATGCTCCTAAAAGCTCGAAATAATTAATTCCATATGATTGGAGAATAAATGCCTCATGCATATTACATCTGCCGCCACAGCTAGACCTGGTATCAGTAGCACCCCAACCTAGGGCACTAACATCAGTCTGCAAAACAACTGAAGGTGTTTCCATCAGAACTTTGCTAGAACTATTTGAAATGTTTCTAATCCACCACTGTACTTCCGCAATGGCTTCAGATGGTAATTGCATGGGCCAGTTGAAATGATCTGCATGTATTCTGAGTGCCTGTACCTTTTCCCTCTGTAAATGTTGGTAATGCAAAGGTCCATATTGCACAGCTGGAAACGCAGCTGCCAATTTGCCAATTAAGCTGGCCACCTGTTTAATTGAAGGTGATTCCTCCCCCAAGAGCTTGATACAGCCTTCAATTAAATCTAATCTCTTGCCCTTGGGCAGAGTCACAGGCATGTGAGTTTAATTAACTGTGAATCCCAAATAGTCAATTATGTTAAGCGGCACTGATTTTGATTTAGCTGGGTGGATAATAAAACCCAACCCCTCAACCATGAGTTTAACAGCTGAAACTGAAAACTCAGCCGACGCAAGGGTTTTTCCAATTATTAAGATGTCATCCAAATAAGCCATTACAATATGGCCCTGTACTGGTTTTAGCAGCTTTGTAAATAATCTAGGGGCTGAGGTTAACCCATTAGGCAGTGCTCTAAATTGCCATCATTGTCCCATCCAGCTAAATTTCAAATATCTCCGATACTCTTTATGAACTGGCACTGAGTAATATGCATCCTGAAAGTCTATACATGCCATATAACCCTCTGGAAACCAATTGCTTGGCAGTAGCAAATGTTTCCATTTTTAAATGATTATACTGCACAAACGGAATAAGTCCTGTCAGGTCCAAAATAATCTGACTCCCACCATCTTTCTTTGGTCTAGGAAAACATTAGATACAAATTGATGAGTGTGATAAACGGTCTTCTCAATTACACCTTTAAAAAATAATTTTGCAATTTCAGCTTGAATCTCTAAATTCTCTTTTTGTGAGAAAATGAGTGCACGCTCTGGCTTGTGCTGGATGGGTGAATACAAGTGCAGAATAAATTCAATTTGAAACCCTTGTATACTCTGCAGTATAAACACATTAGATGTTATTTTATACCATTCTTTCAGAAACCTGTGTAACCTCCCCCCAACTGGTAGGTAATTCTCACTCAATATGTTTCAACAAGAACCAGACACACCTACCTCCATGGTTACCGGTGGAGTTCTTTGTCCCCTGGCTCTGGAAGGAAAAGGCATGTTTGCCCGTACTCCTGCTGGAGTGCACCAACTGCGCACATTGAATGGGCGGCATGGTCCTTGCCCGGACCCACTTGTAGGGGTACTGCCTCTGAAGGGTTCTGCTGGTCACTGGTGCCTTGATGAGCCCAACGGTTTTTGCCTCATTGTCTAGCTCCGTTACCCGCTTTGCGAGGTCTTCCCCGAACAGTAGGTTCTGTGGCTGGATGTTACTAGGCTTGTACAGAGCAGCGAACCTCGGGTTAATGGTAGGGCAGATGGCGCTCTTCCTAAGGCAGTTAATCTCAAAGTGCACATTGCACATGAGAGCCAGGGCATCCTGCTGAACTTCAGTCAGGTGCCCACCATCCACCGACCTACCGAAAGCCGTAATGCCTGATGCAAGCAGCTTCAGCACCCTTTGCAGCTTTATCTCCTGCGCCCTGATGCCTACGCCCATATGGGCCCAGATGACACAGTTTACGGCCGGTACTTTAAGCGGGATACAATTCGCCAGGCCGTTGTATCTATTTGGCCGTTGTATCTATGGCCAGCTCCTGAAGCTGGTGCAAGGCCAAGTAATTTAAAACTGGCAGCAGGACTGTTCCCCCAGCGACTCTCCAGAGTCTATTGGGATGGCAAACCTCGCCGCCAAGAATGGGACCTCTGGCTCGTGCCCTTCGTCCCGTGGGGCAGCCTCCAATGCTAAGCCCACAGATTCGGCGTCAGAATCATACTGACCCGCTATGCTCTCCTCCTCCAAGAGGGAGACACTAGGCAGCCCTATAGGTGCTGCTGGCACAGGCTCTTGAAGAGGCCAGTGCTCTTGATCAAGCAACCCTTCCAACAGGAGCTCCATCCTGGATATCCGTGCTACTGTATCCATTCTCGAGGGAGAACCCTCCCGACCGGACTCGTCTGAGTCTATCGGCCGGACAGACTTTCTGGTGGCCTTATGCCCCTCTGGCACAGCCACGGTGCCCTCAGACACCAAGTCTGTAGTCGCTGGTCTCGTTACTAGCGACTCAGTAGATGAGCTAGGCTGCCGCCCGCTACCCGCACTCCCGCGGTCTTTGGTTAGTTTTGCAACAGCTCGCCTTGCTCTTAACGATTTCTCCATGCTTGGACTTGTCCTCCTGGAACAAGATTTAACAAGCACAGAAACGACCTCCAAGTTTGACACTTAACTGAGGCTTTTTAAACTCACCGCTGGAGAAACGCTGCTCCTCCCAGCCGGTCTCTGCGCCATGCGAACGACGTAATGCGGACTGGCGGGGTCTTCACGGAATCACTCACGTGACTCCGAAGTAAAATTAATTTACTTTTAAACTTACTGAATTACTCCCAACAAACACAAAATTGTATTCCATTATAGCAGTTTAAGGGTTTGAACCCAGCTTAAGAATTAGTTTGCACATTTTTTTAAAATGGTGTTAGTAAAATTGTTGGTGGTTGTTAACTAAGGATATTTCAAAAATACTAATTAAGGTGTTACTCTGAAAGCATTGATGCTTACGGCGTAATTATTTTCTCATTGTGGCCGACTGCGGTGACGTAATCATGCGTCACCACGCACTACAGGTACGAGGTCAGGACGCCTGCGTGCGACCACAATACGCCCGCGTGCTTATGCGATATGTTATGCTGGTGGCGCGTGAAAATTTTGTGCCCTACAAAATCCCGGAGCGCCATGCGATATCGCGCGCAACTCCATACCCCTCCGCGCTTCTCCATGCGACCATCCTGCGCGGCCCACATGCTACCCGTGCGTCTCAACATGATGACGAGGCTGCTTAAATGGCGCGCAAATGACGGCCAAGTGGGGGCAGGTCCGTCAGGGATCGTAGATGGGCCAATGCTGTTTGTGGTTTGCATTAACAATTTAGATGAGAATGCACAAGGTACATTTCATCGGTCTGTGTATTGAGGATTGAAGTTGAATGTTACGTTATTGTTGCACGAGATGGTGGTAAGTCCACATTTGGGGTATTGCGTTCAGTTTTGGTCATCCTGCTATAGGAAAAATGTTGTTGAGCTGGAAAGAGTGCAGACAAGAATTACGAGGATGTTGCCAAGACTTGAGAGCCCGAGCTATAGGGTGAGGTTGGACAGGTTACGTCTTTATTCCTTAGAACGCAGGATGAAGCGAGGTGATCTTAAAGAGGTATATACGATTATCAGGGGAATAGATTGGGTAGATGCACAGAGTGTGTAAATCAAAAACCAGTGGACATAGGTTGAATGTAAGAGGAGAAAGATTTAGTAGGAACCTCAGGGGTAACTTTTTCACACAGAGGGCGGTAGGTATACGTGACAAGCTGCTCGAGGAGGTAGTTGAGGCAGGTACTATAACACCATTTAAAATACATTTTTACAGGTACATAGATAGGAAAGATTTAGAGGGATATGGACCAAATATGTGCGGGTCTGACTAGTACAGGTGGGGCAGCTTGGTCGGCATGGGCAAGTTGGGTCGAAGGGCCTGTTTGCATGACACCATGACACTATGAATCTATCTACAAACTTCCTAACCATGTCAACTATATTCTCATCCAAATTGTTAACATAGACGAGGAACACTTCTGGAACGGCAACATCTCTGTGGGATACCACTTTCATCGGCCCCAAATCTGAAAAACAGCCCCCCAATATCACCCTCTGTCTCTGACTACAAACCAATTTTGTAACCAATTGTTGAGCTCATCCTGAATTCCATGTGCTCTATCTAACCTACCAGTCTGAAGAAAAGTCTCGACCTGAAACATCACCTATTCCTTTTCTCCAGAGATGCTGTCTGACCCGCTGAGTTACTCCAATGTTTTGTGTCTATCTTCGGATTAAACCAGCATCTGCAGTTGCTTCTTGCACAGACACATTTACCCATGTAGGACCCGGTCTTGTTAAAGCCCATGTTGATAACATATTTTACTGTGCCTTTGTCATTATCTGGGTTACTTTAAAAAAAACAATCAAATTCATAAGACATGAAGTTATACTGATGATACCTAATCAGTCCTTGCCGTTCCAATTGTAGGTAGACCTTGCTTCTCAGAATGAATTCCAATAACATACCTACCATTGATGTTGAAACCCGGCTGTTGTTCCCTGTCCTATCCTTGCAGCCCTTCTTAAGTAAAGGTACAACATTAGCCATTTTCTACTCTTCCAATACCTCCTCCAGAAGACTAATGTCTCCACCAAACCCACAGAATTTATACCATTGTTTGCTACAATGTCCTAGGGTATAGTTGATTAGGCCAGGGGGATGACTCCATTTTGATATGCTTTCAAACACCTGGCACCTCCTGGTTTACCATCCCAAAAAGTTATACTTTGCTCTTGCATCAGTCGTTGCTCCATCCCACTCTCCAACTGACCATATTTTGCTGTAACCTTAGACAGCTTTCTTCATGGTCTGCAACACCATAAATTTCCATGCATCCATACATTTACTAATCATACCTCCTACATTTCCACTCATTTCCCTACAACTGATATAAAGCACAACCACCTGCAGTTACCTGGCTTATGCCTGCTGCCCTTCTTGAATAAAGTGCAGCATTCCCCTGTGGCCGTTCTTCCCTCCAACGTGTATGCAATTTTACTTTGGAGCCACGTGAGTGACTACGTTAAGAACCCCGTACAGCCGTTGGTGCATCATTACGTCAGACACATTGGTGCAGTCGGCCGGTTGGAGCAGCAGAGCTCCTCCAAGCGGTAAGATTAAAACACAAGGTAAGTTTCAAACTTTTCTTGCTTTCATTTTCTGTTTCAGCGGTAGTGGATACACCGTTAAAAATGTTACAGAAAGTGAAGAAGGTGTCGGCGAGGCGATCCGCAGCGAAAAGGGTCGATGACCAGGATAGTATATGCCCGCTTAGCACACCAAGTCCGACGCCAGCAATGGAGCTAGCGACACCGGACCCACTGCCTGAGAGCGGCGTAGCCATGCCGGTAGGGTGTAAGGCTACTGTAAAATCAAATAGGCCCGTGGACCCAGAGGTTTTATCCTCAAAAGGAGAGACCGTTTGCTCATGGCTCTCCCAGGTCGAGGTCATATTGCAGAAGATGCTCGACAGGGACGAACTCCGTGAGGAGTGGTGCCCATGCCAGGCTAGTGGAGAGCCTGTGCTAGCAGCGCCTATAATAAGGCTGCAAGAATACCCAACCTTTGAGAAGGAGGGTATACCGGTGCAGTTTACTGATGCCGAGTCAGTGTCTGGGGAGTGCCACAAGGGAGTGGAACTTGAAATTATCCCGAATATAGCAGAGAAATTTGCAGTGCCGAGAGAGGCAGAAGAGCCTTTAGGGGATGAATTGGCATCAGCCATCCAATATATGCTCTCTCATCAGCTGCAAGAATTGTTCATGGATGAGGCGGCTAAAAAGTATGAAGCGCCTATCAATTGCGGTTTACTCAAGGTACCTATGGTAAACCATCTCATATGGACACAGTTGGGGGTGTCAGCAAGAGCCCAAGAATTAAAATTCCAAAAGGTATTGAAATTATTTTCACAGGGCTTACAGCGTTTGCTATCACAGTAGACAAGGGGCATATGTCAGAAGCCCATCAAGATGCACTGGGATATCTGTATAGTGCTTATTTTGAAATCAACAACATTAGACAGAATGCTATTCGGCCAGTTATTAATCCCAATCTGGCATCTTTGTGTAAACCGCCCAGCGTACAACCGCCTAATCTGTTATTTGGAGGCGATCTCGCCAAGCGAGTTAAAGAGCTTCATGAGGACGCTAAAACTATGGGCTTCATCAAGCCGGGTGGCAAACAAGGAAAGAGGGGTTTTCCTTACCAGCGGGGTGCCAGTTCGGATGCCGGGGAAGGGACCAGCCTCTCAGCTTCGCCGTCTCGGAGCGGGCAGCCTGCCACAGGTGTGAGGGGAAGGATGACTTTCCCTACAAAGGGCCGGGGGCAACAAGGGCAGCCAGGATGTATTTAGGTGAGAAAATTCCTCTTAAAGAGAATGAATCAAGTGAAATAGATGTTCAAATTGGGGGCAGATTACACTTGTTTCTCAAACAACGGCAGGTGATAACATCAGATTAATTTATACTTAGCAGTATAGAGGGGGTTAAAATTGAATTTTATTCTACTGTGTGTCCACCTAATCAGCATGTTCCAAGTCAGAAACTTATATTTTCAGAAGAAGAGAATGTGCTCATACAAGCAGAACACATTACACAAAAAAGGGGTATTGAGAAGTCAGTTCGTCAAAACCGTCAGTTTGTGTCAAGTATTTTTCCTAGGTTTAAAAAGACTGGGGGATGTAGAATCATTCTGGACCTGACGAGTTTGAACTCCTTTGTTTGCTATAGGCATTTCAAAATGGAAACTTTTTCTACGGCTAAACATCTGGTTTCCGAAGGGTGTTATATAGCCAGCATTGATTTAAAGGATGCATATTACTCAGTGTCTATTCATGGTGATGATAGGAGGTATTTAAAATTTATCTGGATGAGTCAGTTGTGGCAATTCAAAGCATTGCCTAATGGGTTGACTTCAGCTCCTAGATTATTTACTAAATTGTTAAAACCTGTTCTAGGATTACTCCGAATTTCTGGGGCATGTAATGGCCTACTTAGACGATATTTTAATTGTTGGGAAGACTCAGGCTGTAGCTGAATCATCTGTTTCAATTGTTAAACTCTCTTTTGAACAATTAGGGTTCGTCATTCATCCAGATAAATCCAATTTATCACCAGTTCAAATCATTGATTATTTGGGATTTACCATTAATTCAAATCACATTTTAGTAACTTTGCCTAGGGACAAATGGCAGCAGTTAATTGAGGATTGTGTTAATCTCCTTAGTGAACAATGACCTTCAATTAGACAAGTAGCCAGTTTAATTGATAAATTGGTGGCTGCTTTTCCAGCTGTGCAGTTTGGACCTCTGCATTATCAACAATTACAACGAGCAAAAGAACAGGCACTGAGGACACAAGCGGGTCATTTTGATAGGCTTATGCAATTGTCAGCTGGGGCAATTTCAGACATTCAATGGTGGATCATAAATGTCTCAGAAAACTCCAGGGAGGTTTTGGTTGAACCACCTTCCATAATATTACAGACGGATGTCAGTTTGCTGGGTTGGGGGTGCTACAGATATGTCTTCCAGTTGTGGAGACAGATGGAATACTGATGATACATCCCTTCTTCAATTAAGAGGGATCAATTATTTAGAGCTTTTTGGAACCTAGTATGGGCTTAAAGCTTATTGCTCTGCCAGGAGTGACTTGCATGTGCAGGTTCAGATTGACAACACTACAGCAGTGGCATATGTAAACCACATGGGTGGAGTCAAGTCATAGTCTTGTGATAGACTGGCTAATCAGATCTGGGGCTGGTGCATTGACCAAAATATCTGGCTTTCAGCAATATATTTACCAGGTAGACTCAACACAGTAGCTGACATTAGGTCATGCCAATTCAATGATAACATAGAATGGATGTTAAATCAGGACATATTTAATCAAGTGGTTGATCAGTATGGAATGCCAGATATTGACTTGTTTGCATCTAGACTAAACCATCAGTTGCCCAGATATGTTTCATGGGAACCAGATCCTGGTGCAGCAGCGGTGGATGCATTCTTGCTGCATTGGGGTGGAATGTTTGTTTATGCATTTCCTCCATTCTGTCTCATCAGTCGATGCTTGCAAAAGATCAAGCAGGACTCCGCTTCAGGAGTATTGGTAGTGTCAGGTTGGCCTACGCAACCATGGGTCCCTCTCGTATTGCAAATGGCTAGTCAGCCTCACATGATTATTCCCAAACATAAAAACCTACTGGTACATCCAGTAACTGGCAATCAACATCCTTTACATGATCATATTGATCTGTTAATTTGCAGATTTTAAGGAGGCCATACCTGGGGAGAGGACTGTCTGATCATACCGTGGATGTTCTCATGTTGGCCTGCAGGGATAGTACTCAGAAGCAGTACATCACCTCGATAAGGAGGTGGGAGGTATTCTGTTTACAGCAGAATATCTCATATCAAACTGCAGGCATCCCAGACGTACTGGAGTTCTTGTCCACTCTTTATTTTGATTTTTAAAAAAAGCTGTAGTGCGATTAATACAGCCAGAAGTGCTCTGTCTTCTTATTTACCCATGAGTTCAGAGTTACATTCAGAAGGGACACATCCGTTAGTTTCTCGATTTATGGAGTTTTCAAATCTAATCCTCCTAAACCCAAGTATGCCGGTATTTGGAATGTGAGTGAAGTTTTTATGCTTCTTCACCAGTGGGCTCCTGTTGCAAGCCTATCTCTAGCCAAACCAACCATGAAGGTGGTCATGCTTATGACGTTGGTATCAGCCCAACGTGTGCAAACATTGCAAAAGCTATGGCTAGACAGAATGCAGGTATTGGCAGATGCCATTACTTTTTATGTCTATGATTTACTCAAAACATAGTAGAATAGGCATGACAGGATGTAAGATTGTGTTTTCAGCATACCCCACAAATGCTCGCCTGTATGTAGTATCACATTTGTCTCGTTACATTGAGGCCACCAGAGTCCTACAAGGAACAGAGTCTGCATTATTTATTAGCCACAAAAAAACACAGATTAAGGTGTCGGTGCAAACAATTTCAAGGTGGCTAAAGCAGGTTCTGGAAAGTGCTGGGATTGATAGTGATAAATTCAAATCTCATTCCACCAGGGCGGCATCAACTTCCACGGCAAGGGCGATGGACGTGCCTATAGACCATATACTCACGGCTGCAGGATGGCCCAGTGAGCTGACCTTCCAAAAATTTTATCATGAGCCGATTACAAGGCTGGGGGTGTTTGCTGATTCTGTTTTGAGTTCTGTTATAGTTTCCCTGAGTTAGAGGGGTTGTTATTATTTTGTTTGTAAATAAACCGTCATTCATTTAACAATGTTATCATTGATGCATTATTGATTATTAATTACTTTTTGAGTCAATCAATGTAGTGTGAATGCCGGATTTGGGTCTGTGGCATGAAATCGCAGAGCTTTGAAATCTTCACGTAGTCACTCACGTGAATCCGAAGTAAAATAGTAAGATTAAATAAGAATTTACCAGTTTGAAGTTTGATCTTTATTTTGTGAGTAGTTACGATGAGGGATTACATGCCCTCCGATCCCAACCCTCATAAATATAATCTGGTAGTTCTAGTCTCTGTTATCTTACTATTATACTTCAGCCTTTATTACCTGTGATTTCACTCTGCTGCTTTGAAGATTGATGCACCAACGGCTGTACGGGGTTCTTCACGTAATCCCTCATCGTAACGCCTCATAAAATAAAGATCAAACTTCAAACTGGTAAGTTCTCGTTTAATCTTACTATTTTTAACACTATTGGGGAGGTGGGGGAGGGGTTGGCCTTTCAGGTGACGACCATCGATTACCTGTACACTAGTTCTATGTCATCCCACATTCACATCCTACACACTAGGGGAAATTTACAGAAGCCAATTATTCTACAAGATTACACATCTTTGGAATGTGGGAGGAAATCGGAGCAGCTGAAGAAAACTCACACGGTCTCAGGGAGAACATACAAACTTGGTGCAGACAGCACCTGTAGTCAGATTAAACCTGAGTCTCACAGCACCGAGTCAGGTGCCAGCTCTTTCATCTAATGTAATCCCTCTGTCCCATGTCTTCCAGTTATGGTTGGAGCTGAGAACTGCTGTTTGAAACCTTCAGTCGAGGTAGAACATCAGACAGAATAATTTTCTGTTGAGGAATATTGCTTGAAATAAAACATGGCTAGTGGCAGCAAATATGCATACGACTGAATGGTACTGTTTTTGTGCAGGGCGTGTGCTAAATAATCAGTCCCCTGTGTTGCAGGGCAAACTGGGGCACAGTATCTCAACATATTTTTATGTGAACTTGGCCTGATTCTCATTTCTATGAGATGTTGAAGTAGTTCATATTTGTCTGTCCACACACACCATTGGAATGAATTGAGCTCAATTCAGTTTCATTCTGGGTGGCTGGTTCTAAAATTATACCACATCACCAGCTTTCAGGTATCGAAAGAAGCTACAGCAGAGAACTCATTGGCTGGGAAGTTTTGTTTATACCTAGTGAACATTCTTATTCAGCAAAGTATATAATTTAGTGCTTATGAACCCCTATATAGCTGCCTTAATGGCTGACTCGTCACAATAGGCCCTCTGTGCACAGAATGATGTTCGTCACTGCATTCATCAAGCTAGCATAATCACAGCCACAATGGAACACAAAACCTTTATTAGTAGATGACCTGCTGCACCTTCTTAACTTTTTTGAATACCAGTGATAAACAGAACTTAGTTAAATTTGATGACAATAATTTTAAGAAGCCGTCTATTTTTTTGGTAGGTAGTTAATTCCCACAAGATACATTTCACTCACCATACTTCCAGTATGTGATCCCATTACCTGGAAGAAAGACCAAATAAGTAATGGCAAAACATTATTGGATAGTAAAACAAATGACCAGTCATGTACAAAGACAAGCTGACTGTCCCTAATTAAATTCAATCTCCAAAATCCTTTCCAATAGCTTCCCTACCACTGACATGAGGCTCAATGGCCTATAATTCCCTGCATTCTATACTTCCATTAAATAAAGAAACAACATTAATTAGTTTTCAGCGCTCCGGGACCTTGCCAGTGAATGGAAAAGACACAAATATCTTCGTCAAGGCTCCTGCAATCTCTTCTCTTGCCTCTCTCAATAACCTGTGATAGATCCCATCAGGTTAGAGTCATAGGGTCATACAGGGCAGAGACAGGCCCTTCTGCCCAACTTGGCCGTGCTAACCAACATGCCCCATCGACACTAGTCCCACCTGCCTGCATTTGGCCCATATCCCTCTAAACCTACCCTATCCGTGTACCTGTTTAAATGTTTCTTAAATGCTGTGATAGCACCTGCCTCAACTACCTTCTCCGGCAGCTCATTCCATATACCTACCAGACTTTGTGTAGGTGACCAAAACTGAACACAATACTCTAAATGTGGCCTCACCAATAACATGTAGGTAACATGACTTCCCAACTTCTATACTCAATACTCTGACTGATGAAAGCCAATGTGCCAAAGGTCCTCTTGACAACCATATCTACTTGTAATGCCACTTTCAAGGAACTATGTATCTGCACTCCTAGATCCCTCTGCTACAACACCCTCCCTGAACCCTCCCACTCTCTGAGTAGGTCCTGTCTAGTTTGGCTTGCAATTTCTTCCAGGTTCTGGGGATTTATCCACTTTAATGCTCTTCAAGAGCCCCTCCTTCTTAATTTCAAATTGACCTTGCATATTAGTATTCTCCACTCTGATCCACTGTGGCAATAAAAGGGCATTTTTCTGTTCAACTGCCAGTGACTAGCAGAGTTCTGCAGGGGTCGGTGCTGGAGCCACTACTCTTCAAGTTGCATATCAATAATTTGAATGAGGGAATCAAAAGCATTGTGACCAAGTTTGCAGATCATACGAAGATAGGTGGAGGGGCAGGTAGCATAGAGAAAGCAGGGATTCTGCAGAAGGACTTGGGCAGGTTAGGAGAGTGGACAAAGGAGTGGCAGATAGAATACAGTGTAACAAAGTGTGGAGTCATGCATTTTAGTAGTAGGAATAAAGGCAAAGACTATTTTCTAAATGGGGAGAAAATTCAGAAATCAGAGATGCAAAGGGACTTGGGAGTGCTGGTGCAGGATTCCCCAAAAGTTCATTTGCAAATCGAATCGGTAATAAGGAAGGCAAATGCAATGCCAGCATTTATTTTGGGAGGGTTAGAATATAAAAACAGGGGTGTAATGCTGAGGCTTTATAAGGCACTGGTCAGACCTAATTTGGAGCATTGTGAGCAGTTTAGGCAGAATGTGCTGGCGTTGGAGAGGGTCCAGAGGAGGTTTACGAGAATGATCCCAGGGATGATTGGGTTAACATATGATGAGCATTTGTTGGCACTGGGCCAGTATTCACTAGAGTTTAGAAGGATGAGGTGGGACCTCATGGAAACTTACCGAATAGTGAAAGGCCTAGATAGAATGGATGTCGAGAGGATGTTTTCACTTGTGGGAAAGTCTAGGACTAGAGGCCATAGCCTCAAAATAAAAGGATGTACCTCTAAAAAGGAGATGAGGAGGAATTTATTTAGCCAGAGGGTGGTGAATCTGTGACATTCATGGCCACAGAAGGCTGTGGAAGCCATCAATGGATATTTTTTAAGGTGGAGATTGAAAGGTTCCTCATTAGTATTGGTGTTAGGGGTTATAGGAAGAAGGCAGGAGAATGGGGTTGAAAGGGTAAGATAGATCAGCCATGATTGAATGGCAGAGTAGACTTGATGGGCTGAATGGCTTAATTCAGCTCCTAGAATTTATGAACATATGAACTGTCCCCCATATCTTTTTCTTGATGAAAACAAATGCAATGTTCTTCTTTAGTACTTCACCTACATCCCCAGACTTGAAGCACAAATTCCCTGTTCATCCTACCTTCTCCCTATTCAAAATAATCTTAACACTTATGTAGATGTGGTCACTCTCCACAAAATCCCTACAGTCTTCCATAGTACCGCCAGTTACCTGGCCAGCTCATTTCCTAACACAAGGTGCAGTATGTTTCATTCTTGGGATTGATTATATACATGTATGGGAAAGAACTGCAGATGCTGGTTTAAATCGAAGGTAGACACAACATGCTGGAGTAACTCAGCAGGACAGGCAGCATCACTGGAAAGAAGGAATGGGTTGATTGATTATATACATTGATTATTGATTATTGAGAATTGATTATATATTGATTATCGTGCCGCTGCCGATTGGAACTCATGATATATGTATTTTTATTTTTATTTCTATTTATTTTTTACCGCACACTGAATGGACACTGGTTGAGCAACGTTTTTTTCGTTTCCTATGGGTATGTAAGTACTCAGGAAACTGATAATAAAGATATATACAATATACAACACTACTGTTTCAAAAAGCTCGCTTCGAAACACTGCAAAGTCTGCCCCATCTAGTCATTCTGCCCCATCTAAGCATTTAGCACTGAGCATTTAGTCTGAAGAAGGGTCTCGACCCAAAACATCTCCCATTCCTTTTCTCCAGAGGTCAAGGTGGCACAGCTGTAGAATTTTTCTGTCTTACAGCGAATGCAGCACTGGAGACCCGGGTTTGATCCTGACTACGGAGTCTGTATGGAGTTTGTACATTCTCCCCGTGATCTGCGTGGATTTTCTCCGAGATGTTTGGTTTCCTCCCACACTCCAAAGACGTACAGGTTTGTAGGTTAATTGGGTTGGTAAATGTAAAAATTGTCCCGAGTGGGTGTAGTGTTAATGTGTAGTGTTAAAATGTCCCTCATTTTAAAAAAAATGAAGCCTTAATTAAAAATGGCTCTTTCCAATCACAAACAGCTCTTTCTCTCAACTGCGCTTTGTATTAAAGATTCTTATTTTTTAAATCAATTCAGTATATACGTAAAGCAGTTTAGCCACACCACTCATCTGGTACCTGGCATTGAGTTTCTTCTTCCGTGTTTCATTGTAATGCAAGTGTAACACGAAAGGATGGAGCCACATTTCAATATTGAGAAACAAGGAACTGCACATGCTCGTTTACATAAGACACAAAGTGCTGGAGTAACTCAGTTGGTTAGACTGAAGAAGATCCCCTCACCTGTATCCACCTATGACTCACTAGGCTTTGACCTGGCCCTCCTCCTTTCCAGCCTTCCCTCGAACCTCCACCACAAACAGTCTGAAGAATGGTCCCGACCCGAAACATCAGCTATCCATGTTCTTCAGAGATGCTGCCTGACCCACTGAGGTACTCCAGCACTTGGTGTTTTTCCTATTTAATATTATTAGGTTGCATCACACTGATACCTTTTAGTAGAGATCTGTAGACTGTCTGCTGTTTGGACATAAGCATCTTTCAGACTCCAGTATTGGAGCATGGAGGTAGGGAGTGCAGTGGTTCTCAATGATTGATGTACATTGCAGCATCCTGGACTCGCCCCACCACTGTCCAGAGGTGCCAATTCATCTGGCTTTTTTAATTGAAACCAGTTGTTGTTGTGAATTGGTCACTAACCTTCATTAAAAAGAGTGTGGCACAGTAACACAGCAGAGGAGTTACTGCCTTACAGTGCCAGGGATCCAGGTACGATCCTGACTACGGTCGCTGTTAGTGCAGAGTTTGTACGTTCTCCCTGTGGCCACGTGGGTTTTCTCCGTGTACTCCGCTTTCCTCCCACATGCTAAAGACGAGCAGGTTTGTAGGTTAATTGGCTTCTGTTAATTGTAAAATTGACCCAAGTGTGTAAGATAAGCATAAGATAGGTGTACGGGGTTATCGTTGGTTGGTATGCACTAAGTAGCCCGATGGGCCTGTTTCCACGCTGTATCTCAAAAGTAAAGTCTAAATCTCCAAATTTCAACTGTTGTTGAATTACATTGAGTTATGTAACAATGTCTACACTTGAAAAGATGATCAGCTATTTTTATTTATTTTTCTTTAATCCATCGTATATTAATATTCGTTTTTTCAAATTGGCCAGGTGGGGCAACAAAACCATCCAAGATAATTCTCAGCACCAATGCCCCACAGGAATGCATTCTCAGTTATTTACTGTACTCCCTATACTCCTGTGTCTCTGGGGTCAAATTCTACTCTAACTCCATTTACAGGTTTGCAGATGACACCACTGGAGTAGGCCAGATCTTGAACAATGACGACATGCGGTACAGAAAGATATAGGGAGTTTTGTGTCAAGACAACAACCTCTCCCCCAATGCAGCTAATTGTGTAGGAAGGAACTGCAGATACTGGTTTAAACCAAAGATAGACACAAAAAGGCTTGAGTAACTCAGCGGGTCAAACAACATCCCTGGAGAAAAGGAATAGGTGATGTTTCAGATCAAGATACTTCTTCAGACTGAGAGTCAGAAGAAAAGAAAATACAAGATATAGACAGTGATGTAGAGATATAGAACAAATGAATGAAACATATGAAAAGAAGTACCAAAAATAAAGGAAACAGGCCATGTCTGCTGTGTTCTTGGTGAAAACAAGTTACAGACAATGAGACTTATCAAGACGACTTTGCAGCTGATATGACTTGGTGGGGGAGGGATGGAGAGAGAGGGGATGCGAAGGTTATTTGAAGTTAGATAAGTCAATAATCGTACCACTGGGTTGTAAGCTAATTATCGACCAGGAACCAAGATGGAGGACCCGCCCCAATCAGCAACAATGGTGCCAAAGTGTTTGAGCGCTTCAGGCTCCTTGATGTACAGTAAATATCACATCACTTTGTCATAGACTAACCACGTTAAAATGATGACCAATACCTTTACTTCTTCACATGACTACAGGTGCATGGACTAAATGAGAGACCACAGATTCTACAGGTGCATCGCAGAAAGGATCCTATTAGGATGCATCACAGCCTGTTCTGGCAACAGCTCTGCCAAAAATAGCAAGAAATTACAGTTGTGGATGTTGCCCAGTCCATCACACAGACCAGCCATCCACCAGCAACCCCATCTTCGATCGGCCTCAGGAAAGAAGCCCAGATAATCAAGTACCTTTTTCACCCGAGTCATTCCCAGTTTTACCCTCATCCATTCAGGGACAGCTTCTTCACTGCTTTTATCAGATGGCTGAACAGCCCTCCCATTAGGTAAGGTAGAGTCCCAATCTTCCAACCTACCACACAGTGGAGCTCCTACTTTTTCCCTGCATTTGTCTTATTACTGAACTTACTTTTTACTATTTTTTTTTAAATGGATGATTTAGCATATGTGAGGAGTGGGAGTTAAATGTACAGAGGAGAGAAAAGTGAGAGTGACCAGGTGGGTGAAATGTGTGCACAGTGGGGAGGGGGTTGGGTAAATTAGGGGGAGAGGGAGAGAGTTAGGTAAGGGTTGAAATTGATTCATTCACTGTTCATGCCATTGGATTTTAGGTTAGAGGTGCTGTTCTTCCCAGACCATGCTCCAAATTCACTGCTCCCAATGTTGCTTCCTCTACATAAATGTAGACCAGGCAACTATTTTTCCAAACACTTGCACCCACTTTGCCAGGATACTCCTCTAACAATTGCTAACAATTTTAACTCTCCTTCCCATTCCCATTCCAACCTTTCAGTCCTTGGAGTGCTCCACTGCTAGAATCAGACCAGATGCAAACTGGAAGAATAGCACCTCATATTTCTCTCGGTAGCCTGCAACCCGGTGGTATGAATATTGAAGTCTGTAATTTAAAGTAATACCTCTTTACCTCTCTCTTCTCCCCCCCCCCCCTCTTCCCGGTATACACACACTTCTCTCACCATACCCCAGCACTAAGGTTACCCTGCTCCCTTCCTCACCTCTGCAAGCCCATCTCTCATCTTACCACCTCTTCCATCACAGAATTCTCCCATTTCCCATTTATCTCCTCTCTTTCCCCTCCCCTCTCCCCATCCACCAATATCCCTCTGACTTTACATTTCACTTCTCTTCTTCTTTCCTTATCTGATATACATTTGTTTCCTTTTAACCGTTGTCATTATTTCCACCCAACTGTCAATTCCCCCTTAATCTGTATCCACCGATCACTCGCCAGACTTTTCCCAAACCTCAGCTCTTCCAGCATTCTTGCACCAACTCCAATCAGATTAAAGAAGACTCCTGAACTGAAACATCATTTGTCCACTTCCTCCACAGATGCTGCCTGACCCGTTGAGACCCTCCAGCACTTCATTCTTTGCTCAATAACAGAAGGTGTCCAGAGGCTTGCTATCTCACTGGGGCCCCGCGCCACTTGAAGAGGCATGGACCAAGGCTTTGAAGTAGCAGGGAAAGGTGTAGTGGCATGAGAATGGTCACAAGCAGAAAGCCAAAATGAGAATGCTCCAGCCCATATCCCTTTTTAATGGGAATAGTCTTGATAATCTGGTGGAACATACAGTGTGCAATAATTTCTCAATGATTCAATGGACGTCTGTGAAACCATAACATTTTAAATATTACTCCTTTAAAATTTAAAATCACACCCTTTATGCTGCATCCAAGAAGCTGTAGAGCATGGTGCAGATCAAAAACCTCATCTCTCGAGGGTCATGAATGCTTTTTGCTGGTGGAAGGGTGATGTCCAAATGCATTCCTGTACATCGGCATTGAGCTGAACATCCACAGCTTCTACATTATGGCATTCAGATATGGCATGTTCTCCCAACGTGAAATGTGTGGTACTGTGGCACCATGGTAGAGTTGCTGCCTTACAGCGCCAGAGACCCGGGTTTGATCCCGGCTACGGGGGCTGTCTGTATGAAGTTTGTACGTTTCTCCCTGTGACCACATGGGTTTTCTCAGAGATCTTTGGTTTCCTCCCACACTCCAAACATGTACAGGTTTATAGGTTAATTGGCTTGGTAGAAATGTAACTTGTCCCTGGTGTGTGTAGGATTGTGTTAATGTGCGAGGATGTGCGGACTCAGTGGGCCGAAGGGCCTGTTTTGCGCTGTATCTCTAAAACTTAAAAACTAAAACTAAAACTGAATGAATTTAAGAAGATGGCCCAGTACATTGTCTGAATGTAGATAGGAACACACAGTCCTGTGATTGTTTCTGCCTGCTATGAAATCCAAGTGATTTAATATACTCACCCACCATGATGATGCATCAAAAAGCTAGGGTAAAATTTATGAATGAATAGGACAAGAGTAGAAACGAATTTTCAGACTCCATTGATTTTATATTAAATCTGACATTTACAATATTGTGGGGGGATTATTTTCCACATGGAGGTTATAAGATGCGAGACAAAAAATATAGACCATGTGAATGTTCAACAATACATTAGATGGAGATTGAAGGAAAAATACTATAATGAACAGCAAAATGTGGGAGGCGTGTGGGATTAGGATGCATACCAATCGGACACTAACTGCAAACAGGGACTAAACAGAGTAGCTTTTTACTGTGCTATAATTTCTCTATGATTCAATAGATCTGTGTGAATTCATAAGCACAGCACTTTCCAAATAAAACAGGTCCATACAATGATTTAGAACATAAAACGTAATTAGGGAATAATCTTAAAATTACCGTAAACTCATAGTCGGTATCGAGAATGATATGGAGTAAAAGATTATGCTTAGGTACAATATTACTACTTAACAGAATGAAAGAATCTTTGAATGTTGCAACCTCATTAATTATTAGTGTTTCAGTTTGCGGACATTGTGGACAAATTACATCTACCCTTGGTTTGTGGGTTCTGAGGTGACTGACAAACGAATGTGGAACCAATTGGGTGGCACAGCGGTATAGTTGTTGCCTTACAGTGCCTACAGCACCAGAGATCCGGGTTCAATTCTGACTATGGGTGGAGTTTGTACTTTCTGACCGCATGGGTTTCCTCCAAAATCTTCGTTTTGCTCCCACGCTCCAAAGACGTACAGACTTGTAGGTTAATTGCCTTGGTATAAATGTAAATTGTCCCCAGTGTGTGCAGGATAATGTTCATATATGGGGATCGTTGGATGATGCGGACTCGATGGGCCGAAAAGCCTGTTTTTGCGCTGGGTCTCAAAACTAAACTAAACTAAACTGCAGCTGCACCACATTTGGAGCAGCACTGCCACCCTGGGGAATATAGATGGGTATTTTGCAAGATGCTACATTCCTTTTGCCTCTTATGTAGTACCTCTCTATGCACCTGATGCATGGACTCGAAATTATGTACATCATGCCAAATGCTCCTATTCCATGTTGAGTGCCCATGGGCCAAGAATTCAAGTGAGTGGGAATGTTGATTTTTTTCAGGAAATTCTTGAGCATATCCTTGACTTTTTAATCCTTCCTCTGGCTTCCAATTGTTCATGACAGAACTCAGCAAATAGGGTTTGAAGTGTCTCAACCCGAAACGTCACCCATTCCTTTTCTCCAGAGATGCTGCCTGACCCACGCAGTTACTCCAGATTTTAGTGTCTTTCTTCGGTCTAAACTAGCCTCTTGCAGTTCCTTCTGGCACAAATAGTTTGTTACTGGGTGTGAAAATTATGTGGCTTGAGAAACAACTTTGTGCAATGGATGTGCAGTGCTAGAATGTTTTATTAAGTTGAGACAGGGAAGGTTTAATAGGGATGTGCGGGGCATGTTGCTTTTACACATAGAGTAGTGGGGGCCTTGGAATGCACTGCCTGGGGTGGTGGTAGCGGCAGATCCAATAGTGACAATTAAGAGGTTATTAGAGAGGCAGATGGAAGGGCAGTAAATACAGGGACATGGACATGTACGGGCAGATGAGGTATGTTGGCATCATGTTCGATACAAGCATTGTGAGCTGAAGGGCCCGTTCCTGTGCTGTACTGTTCTATGTTCCATGTTGGACTGGACGATTCAATTGACACTGATTCCCCTATCCTTCCAGTGGATTTGTGGTATTTTGTGACAATACCAATGATCAAATCTTTCTTTTAGCTTGAACTGTCTGCTGCGGTGGACGAAGCCACCGAACTAATGGTCCATACTTTGTGCCAAGTGTGTGATCTTAATCTTTAATCATCTTTTTTATTCAATCAACAAATTGCTGGTATATTTTCTGCAGTGTTTAGTTTAGTTTGGAGATACCGTGTGGGAACAGGCCCTTCGGCCCACCAAGTCTGCATCGACCAGCGATCCCCCGCACATTAACACACACACAAGGAACAATTTACATTTACACCAAGCCAATGAACCTACAAACCTGTACGTCTTTGGAGTGTGGGAGGAAACCGAAGATCTTGGAGAAAATCCACGCGGTCATGGGGAGAATGTAAAAACTTCGTACAGACAGCGCCCGTAATCAGGATTGAACCAGGGTCTCTGTAAGGCAGCAACTCGACCGCTGTGCCACCATGCCACCCTAGAGGTAACATGTCATAGTCTTGGGGTGACACAACATGCTGGAGTAACTCAGCAGGTGAGGCAGCATTTCAGGAGAGAATAGACAATAGACAAAAGGTGCAGGAGTAGAACATTCGGCCCTTCGAGCCAGCACCGCCATTTAATGTGATCATGGCTGATCTTCCCCGATCAGTACCCCGTTCCTGCCTTCTCCCCATATCCCCTGACTCCACTATCTTTAAGAGCCCTATCTAGCTCTCTCTTGAAAGTATCTAGAGAACCGGCCTCCACCGCCCTCTGAGGCAGAGAATTCCACAGACTCACAACTCTTTGTGAGAAAAAGTGTTTCCTCATCTCCATTCTAAATGGCTTACCCATTATTCTGAAACTGTGGCCCCTGGTTCTGGACTCCCCCAACATCGGGAACATGTTTCCTGCCTCTAGCATGTCTAAACCCTTAACAATCTTATATGTTTCAATGAGATATCCTCTCATCCTTTTAAACTCTAGAGTGTACAAGCCCAGCTGCTCCATTCTCTCAGCACATGACAGTCCCTCCATCCCGGGAATTAACCTTGTAAACCTACGCTGCACTCCCTCAATAGCAAGAATGTCCTTCCTCAAATTAGGGGACCAAAACTGCATACAATACTCCAGGTGTGGTCTCACTAGGGCCCAATACAACTGCAAAAGGATCTCTTTGCTCCTATACTCAACTCCTCTTGTTATAAAGACCAACATGCCATTCGCTTTCTTCACTGCCTGCTGTACCTGCATGCTTACTTTCATTGACTGATGAACAAGGACCCCCGATCCTGTTGTACTTCCCCTTTTCCAAACTTGACACCATTTAGATAGTAATCTGCCTTCCTGTTATGGCTACCAAAGTGGATAACCTCACATTTATCCACATTAAACTGCATCTGCAATGCATCTGCCCACTCACCCAACCTGTCCAAGTCACCCTGCACTCTTTGTTTCCTGTCTGCCAAACAATTTTCTATCCATGTCAGCACTCTACCATGTGCCTTAATTTTGCCCACTAACTCCTATGTGGGACCTTATCAAATACTTTCTGAAAGTCCAGATACACTACATCCATTGGCTCTCCCTTGTCCAATGTCCTAGTTACATCCTCAAAAAATTCCAGAAGATTAGTCAAGCATGATTTCCCCTTCTTAAATCCATGCTGACTCGGACCGATCCTGTTACTGCTATCCAAATGTGCCGCAATTTCATCTTTTATAATTGACCAGCACCATCCCCACCACTGATGTCAGGCTAACTGGTCTATAATTCCCTATTTTCTTTCTCCCGCCTTTCTTAAGAAGTGGAATGACATTAGCTACCCTCAAATCCACAGGAACTGATCCTGAATGTATAGAACATTGGAAAATTATCACCAATGCATCCACAATTTCTAGAACCACTTCCTTAAGTACCCTGGAATGCAGAACATCAGGCCCTGGAGATTTATCAGCCTTCAGTGAAGACGGATCCAAAGTACCTGTTCAACTCATCTGCCGTTTCCTTTTTCCCCATAATTCACATTTTTCAGTCTTCAAGGGTCCAACTGGCGTTATCTAAAGTTTTCCTCTTCACATACCTAAAGAAGCTTTTACTATCCTCCTTTATAGTCTTGGCTAGTTTACTTTCGTACCTCATCTTTTCTCCCCGTATTGCCTTTTTAGTTATCTTCTGTTGTTCTTTAAACGTTACCCAATCCTCTTGCTTCCCACTCATCTTTGCTACGTTGTACTTCTCTTTTATTTTCATACTGTCCCTCACGTCCCTTGTCAGCCACCATCGCCCCTTACTCCCCTTGGAATCTTTCTTCCTCTTTGGAATGAACTGACCTGCACCTTCTGTATTATTCCCAGAAATACCTGCCATTGTTGTTCCACCTGCTAGGGTATTTTTCCAGTCAACTTTGGCCCGCTACTCCCTCATGGCTCCACAGTCCCCTTTATTCAACTGCAACACTGACACCTCCAATTTACCCTTCTCCCTCTCCAATTGTAGATTAAACCTGACCATGTTATGGTCACTTCCTCCTAATGGCTCCTTAACCTCAAGTTCCTTTATCAAATCCGGTTCATTACATGACACTAAATCCAGAATTGCCTTCTCGCTTAGTAGGCTCCAATACAAGCTGTTCTAAGAATCCATCATGGAGGCACTCCACAAACTCTATTTCTTGAGGTCCAGTACCAACCTGATTTTCCCAGTCTATCTGCATGTTGAAATCTCCCATAACAACTGTAGCATTACCTTTACTACATTCCAATTTTAACTCCTGATTCAACTTGCACCCTATATCCAGGCTACTATTTGAGGGCCTGTAGATAAGTCCCATTAGGGTCTTTTTACCTTAGTCCCACTTTCATGACCTATTTCGTAACCTCTGACGACCTTAAACAACCTAAAAAAAAAATCAAGGTCGTGGTAACCTACGACTTCCTACGACTTTCCACGACTATGTGTACGACCTCCTACGACCTTCCATGACCTTACAATTCCTTAGTTCTATCCATACTAACTCCACATCTCCTGTTTCAATGTCACCCCTTGCAAGGGACTGAATTTCATTCCTCACCATCAGAGCTACCCCACCCCCTCTGCCCACCTGTCTGTCTTTTCGATAGGAGGTATACCCTTGAATATTCAGTTCCCAACCCTGGCTCTCTTGCAGTCATGTCTCTGTAATTCCCACAACATCATACTTGCCAGTTTCTAACTGAGCCTCAAGCTCATCCACTTTATTTCTTATACTTCGCACATTCATATACAACACTTTGACCTCAGTATTCACCTCCCGTCTCTCACCACTCGCAATTGGCCCTGACCTTCTTTTCTTATCCCTTCTCGAACTTTCCTTCCCATTAATTTGAGAATCTTTTGTAATTTTTCCTGTACTCACTTCCCCGTCAGCTCCATTTTTATAATCCCAATTTGTCAATCCCTCCCCCCAACTATTTAGTTTAAACCCACACGTGTAGGATGAGCAAACGTGCATGCCAGAATGTCGGTCCCCCTCCAGTTAAGGTGTAACTCCAGTGGTCTATAAATCTAAATCCTTGCTCCCTGCACCAGGCCCTCAGCCACACATTCAGATCCCCTATCTCTCTGTTCCTGTCCTCACTAGTACAAGGTACTGGAAGCAATCCAGAGCTAACCATCCTAGAAGTCCTGCTTTTCAATCTTTTTCCTAACTCTCAGAACTCACGTTGCAGAACCTCCTTACTCTTCTTCGCGATGTCGTTTCTGCCTACGTCACCCACCACTATGACTCTGCCCGATGTCGGTCTCGCCGGCCGAGTCCCACCTCTAGGATTGGAGCCACCAACGTGTCCGCTGCTCGGACTGGAAGCTTCGTCTCCCCCAACAGTTCCCAAGAGGGCGTACCTGTTTTCATTAGGCACAGCCACCTGGGTCTCCTCGGTCTCCATTCCACGGTTACAACCCTTTCTCTCAGTCACACACCTTTGTTCTTCCCCCACCTCAGCGTGACTACCTCACTGCAGGTCCTGGCCAGGAAACCTTCGTTTTCCCGCATGGTCCTGAGGTCTTCCAGCTACTTTTCCAGTGCCCCAACACGGTCCTTCAGGAGCTGAACCTGGACGCACTTGCCACAGTTGTAGCAGCCAGAGGCTCCATCCGTGTCCCTGTGCTCCCACATCCTGCAAGCATCACACTGTCTCATCTTACCCATCATGTGTTCACCGCGTCCCGTCCTCTCCTGCTTTTTGTGTAGTCTCCTCTCCTCAGCCTCCTCAACGAAGGCTCTTGAGCCAAAGGCTCACACTTTATTCACAAGGCCGCTCCCTCACTGCCGCTCCCCTAGAGCAGCCTTGCTTATATTGGCTGATAAATTGCCTAATTTGCCAATTTACAAATCAAATTCCTCCGGTTTTTTTTGTTGTTTTTTAAGAATTTAATTTAATTTTTTTTAATATTTTTATTAGTAGCAGCGTGCAGTAGTATAAACTGCGGCATATGACAAAATACATTTATTGTACATCCTCCATTTTAATTTTGACAAAAATGAAATAGAAAAAGAGAGAGAGAACAAGAAAGAGAGAAAGTAAAAGAGAGTGAACGTGTAAAAATAGAACCCCTAAACTACCAAAGAGTGTAGTCACAAAGTAAGTAAGAATTAAAAAAAATGAAAAGACAAAAACGAAAAATAGTTTAAAAAAAACAACAAAAAACATGTTGATGTACCTGCTTCATTTCTCACCCCACCCATCACCCTGTCCGTAAATCGGTTTAATTCCAAAGTTGTGTTGCACCATACTATCCTTGTAATGAATCAATGAAAGAAGACCATAGCTTTGAAAATTGCTCTGATTTTTGAGATGTAGCATCTCAGACATGCTTGTGATCCACATTTTAAGAGTTGAGGTAGTTCCTCAGTTTTAAACTGTTTTTCACTTCTGAGTCATCTCTGACTCTCCACGGATGTCAGTCATTAAGCTTTTCTCCCTGCTTCTCTTTGATTGCTGCTTCTCCGAGATCCACGAAAGCACTGGGCTGAGTACATTTCAGGTTGAGACCCTTCTTCAGACTGATGTCAGGGGAGCGGGTGGGACAAAGATAGAATATAGTCGGTGACAGCAAGACTAGTGGGAGAACTGGGAAGGGGGCGGGGATAGTCTTGGGGTGTTCTAGTTGGGATATAGCCTTTATCAGTCAGTAGTGCTGGAAAGACTGGATTCAATAGAGATACTGTTGTTGGATTCAGAGGCACGCATATCAGGAATCACAGTTGATGCTTTATTCCAAGTGTTCCTTCCAGCAGATAACAACTGCTTCCCTGTCCTTGATAAATTCACTTTCAACCTAGCTCCAGGTTGGGTGGGACTGTTCTTTTGATCTGCTGGTGGCCTCAAAAGTGCTGATATGGGAGTGAGAAGCATACTTAGAGGGAAAAAAAGGAATATAAGGAAATGTTAATAGTGATGTCTTGAGGTCAGTATTATAGTTAAGGAGGTGTTGAATGCTTCAGGACACTGAAGGAAGATAGAGAAGAAATTACAAGTGTTCTTGCTGAAATATATGATTCATTGTTTGACATGGGTGAGGTGTTGGATAGTGTTAATGTGCGGGGATCGCTGGTCGGCGCAGACCTGGTGGGCTGAAGGGCCTGTTTCCATGCTGTATCTCTAAACTAAACTATACTAAACTAAGCAGGGCAAGTGGACCAAGGAATGTCAATTGTAGTTTAATTCAGATAATAAGACGTTGCTATTTGGGAAGTCAAACTAGATCTGTGCCTTCGTGGTGAACAGTAGGTTCCTGAGGAGAGTTATAGAACTGAGGTATCTGAGAGTGCAATAACATAGTTCTCTGAAAGTGGTTTCACGGGTAGATGGGCTGGTGAGAATACCTTTGGCACACTGGCCTTCATCATTCAGGAAACGGAGTATAGAATTGAATACGGTGAGGCAGAACCTGAAGTATTGTGTTCAGCTTTGTTCACCCTGCTATTGAAAGGATGTAATTGAGCTGGAAAGAGTAGAGAAGTTTTACGAGTATGTTGCCTGGACCCGAGGGTCTGAGCTATAGGAAAATGTTGGGCAGGCTAGCAGTAGAAAAGGAGGCTGAACCATGCTCTTATAAAGGTGTATAAAATCATGAGGGGAATAGATAGCGTGAATGTAAAGTATTGTTTTACCAGGATATGAGAATCAAGAACTAGAGGGTATAGTGGGGAAGAGGGGGAAGATTCAAGGCACCTGAGGGGCAACTTTTTCACACAGGTTATGGGAATGTAGAATGAGCTGCCAGGGAAAGTGTTTCAAGCAAGTACAATAACATTCATAAGATATTTGGACAGATCCATGGATTTGAAATGTTTGGCCAGATATGAGCCAAACACAGACAAATGGGATTACCTTGGATGGGGCATCATGGTTGTCATGGATGATTTGGGCTGAAGGGCATGCTTCCATGCTCAATGACTCTATGAACCATACATTTCCTCACAACACTCATCAGAATGAGGAAGAAAGATAATTGGATGGGTGGAAATAAACATGGAACAGTAGAGCACGGGACAGTCCTTTGACCCCCACTGTCAAACAATCCCATCAATTCCACATCCACATTTATTCCTCTGCCACATGCAGCCACTTCATCTGCCAACCAGCTCATCTTTGGGATGTGGGAGGGCTGGTCCCCGAACGCAATATTCCACCACTCACCGCTCCCAAGAGAGGGAGGGGAGGGGGTGTAGAGAGGGAGGGGGTTGGGGTAGAGAGGGAGGGGGATGGGGTAGAGAGGGAGAGGGAGGGGAGTAGAGGGAGGGGGGGTGGTAGAGAGGGAGAGGGGCAGAGACCTTACCACATCTCCATCCTCCTCATTTCCCTCATCCTCCTCCCATTCCCTTCCCCAGGACCTACCCAGGTCGTAGAGCAGCATCAGAGCCTGGAGCTCAGCCTGGTTCTTGTACTCGACCGGGCCCTGGCTGCGGACCCAGGCTTGTTCTTGGTTCTAGCGGCAGCCTCCAGCCGTCAGCTTGGCCGCTGCCTGAGCTCCAGTGCAGGTTCTGACTTCATCGTCCCCGACCCTGGACCCAGGCTTGTCCTTGGTTCCAGTGGCGGTTTCTTTATCGGCCCCAGACACGGCCCCATCCCAAGTTCCAGGCTCGGCTCTCACTCCTGCTCAAGCAACAGCCAGGGCCCGTGGCACCACCCTCTCCACCAGATGTCGAACGCCGGCAGCCACCGCACGAGCGCTGGAGTGCCCCTCCCTCCGGGGGTCCCATCCTGCCTTGTGAGTGCGTTGTGACATCACTTGGGTGGGGGGGGGGCGTAACGGGTGAGTTTTGGGCTGTTTTTAAAACTTTAAAGGATACAAAAGTTTGGAAATATAGGTGGGAACACAACGGGAAGACTTATATCACCTCGTGGGGAAAAATGTGAGTAGAATGTGTGAAAATGGGAAGGCTGTGGCCTAGGAAATGAGAATCAAGCAGATTATGCCCAGATCGTTCTCTCTCTCTCACACACACACACACACACACACACACACACACACACACACACACACACACACACACACACGCAGGTAAACAAAGATGAGAGTTTTAGTCATACACATGTACCAGGCAAGATTTGTACATAGGGATTTGTGGGTGCATGGGTGCATTGCCAGGAATGGGCTGGTGGTGAAAGTAGAAGCACTAGTGGCATTTAAGAAGCTGTTTTATAGGCACATGGGTATGCAGGGAATGGTGGGATATGGATCACATGCATATAAAGGAGACTGGTTTATTTTGTCTTCACATTCAGCACAGCCATTGTGCGCCAAAGGGCATGTTCCTGTGCTGTGCTGTGTTCTAGGTTCATTTGGGTGAAACCCAATGCATCAATGGGAAAGCTTGTGAATGTCACAGCGGCAACAGTTGGATGTCAAGGTTGAATCTGGGTCACCAGAGCCGTGAGGCAGTAGCACTATCGGCGGCACAACCGTGCCATTATTTTTTATGAGTAGGGATTGGGAATTGCAAATGTAATTTCGATAGCAGAGCTGTGGGCTCTTAAATATTTTTTAGGAATGGTTCAATAGAGAAAGAGAGAAGAAAAAATACTTTAACTCAGGGTGCCTGATGGTGTGTGTGTGAAGGAGGATGCTTAAGGAGGGTGGGAAAAAAATATGTTCATAATCTGGGATCAAAACAGAAAAACGGTTACAATTGCATTACAAGCTGAATCCCCCAGATCCACATATGTTTCAAGTGGCATTATAGTAAGAACATATTGTATACAATCTTTATTTATATGTATACACCAACAGTAAACGATGTAATTACTTTGTATAACTTGAAACATCAACAAATGTATCCATTAATTAATATTGTTAATCACCTACCCGTTTAATTCCTGCCAAATCACCGAAATATGTAAACGTTTCAAGTATTATTTATATTTTTAAATAGAAATGTGCATGACACAGATAAATTGTGTGAAGTACATATCGTATTTATCCAGTTTACGACTTCAAATCTGTTGTTACTCGAACGTTTTAGTTCTAGTCATTTGACTTGCCCAATGTATCGGATGCATAAATTCGGATCGGTGCATAAATTGCGTGAGCCATCTGGTGTTTATATGTGGATACGAGGGAGTCAACGAGTTCAACCCGCAGTGGTAGCTGGATATACAACAAGTGCCCGGAAAAAAAAACTGGGTTGGTACACTGACATGATTTGCAAATGTTCCTTGACTCTATATCAATGTCTTTCCTGGATATGTCACTAACAATAATATCCAATTGTGCAATGTTTGTGGCGAGGAAGGGTTGTAATGTTCGAGTCAGATTGTTCTGGTGGTACTTGCATTTACTATTTTTCAAAACAATAAAAACAACGGAAGCTTTTCCATTGCATATTTTGTCGTTTCACTGCAAATCACTTCCAGCTTAATACAACTGAACATTTTCAGTGCGAATCTATTACTCGAGGATACTTTTAATTCCCTGCTGAAGCACCTCGCAAATCCAATTAACAATCACACCTACTGTATAAATCATCTTCAGTCATTTGTACACCCATCTGGACCTTGCAGACCAGGAGAAAAATGGAGAGAAAAAAAACAAATACTGAGAGTCTGAAATAAAAATGGAAAGTGCTGAAATACTCAATCGGTCAGGCCGCTTAATTGGGATGAGAAACAAAGCTAACAGAACCTGCAATTGTGTCTCTGTACCTCTTCTCACAGATGCTTGCTGATTCTTTTCTGTTTTTACTCGGTATTTTTTGGCACTAAGCATGCTGAACTGCTTTTATCTGGCGTTGATTGCCCTAAAATGTGTTGGTAGTGACTTATTGCCCATTTCAAAATATATGGTTGCATTTCCAGAAGATAGACACACAATTCTAGAGTAACTCGGCGGGACAGGCAGCACCTCTCGATAGAAGGAATGGGTAACGTTTTGGGCCGAGACTCGAGTGCATGATTCTGCATGTCGGCTTTGTTGTTTCTAAGAACCCTTCTGGCCAATTTAAAAGATGTCGCCGATTGAATGCCCCAAAACTAGTTGAACAAACTTGCACATGGTAAAAACAAACAAAACTCTTTTTTTTCTTGAATACATGTGGAGACATGCTGCAAATGGGTCTTTAAATATGTGTTGTGTAGAAAGGAACTGCATATGCTGGTTTACATCGAAGATAGATACAAAATGCTGGAGTAACCCAGCGGGACAGGCAGCATCTGTGGAGAGAAGGAACGGGTGACGTTTCCGGTCGAGACCCTTCTTCAGACTGAGTTAAGTGCTCGCCCGGGGAGGGCGACAACGCAAAACAGATGTTAGTGTAAAAGTAAACACACTCCGCCAATACAGAGGTTAACCAGAGCTGGGCTCTGGGACAGCGGCTCACCAAGAACCACCAGACTGTGGCAGCAGAAAGCTGGTCGATCTTCACTGCGCGTCTAGGCTCCACAGTACAATCAGAGAGCAATGTGCTTGGGACTAGACTGTAACATCGCCACCCTCAGGAACTCTCGTGATCGTGGATAAGGTTTATTAAACGCCGCTTCATGGCTTTCTCGGCCTATTTCAAAATGATTTCTCCAGTGCTGTGTATGAGGAGGCGCAGTACCGAGTGTGGAGCTGAAGGATTTATAGCAGAATTACATGTGATCCGACTCGCAGGTCTGCGGGAGACCATTGGGCAACGTGATGGGGGTCTTCATTCCCTGATTCTTTTTCACTTAACCATCCATTTCCAGATTAAAATTTACGACGAATCCACTGCCACCTCTCTCAGACAGTACATTTCAGGCCACATCCCATTTCGCACTGAAGAAGGGTCTCGATCCGAAACGTCACCCATTCCTTCTCTCCAGAGATGCTGCCTTTCCTGCTAAGTTACTCCAGTATTTTGTGATCGGAGTAAACCAGCATCTTTAGTCTCTTCCTACACATAACATCCCCTCTGCTCCACCAGTCTGATGAAAGGCTCCTGAGCCGGAACGTCGTCTGGCCATTCCCTCCACAGGTGCTGCCTGGCCCGTTGACTTCCTCCAGCACTTCTATTTACTTTGTTTATCAGGCAACTAAAGGAAGGTGACTTTAAAACTGCGAACTGTAACATTCAACGCTGCTCTTCCAGAATGAGTTTAACAAGGGGGCTCCGTGTTGCTCTCTGTTCAAGCAGACCCGTGGCGAGCGGCGCCCCTGGCCCGCACAGATTCCCCTCTCCCCATGTCCAAGCCCTCCCGCTGGGGCATTCACTGCCGACAAGTGCCACCTACACTCCCTCCTCACATAATCTCCCAAATTATCCTCCAAAAAATATTTCTCAGCAAACGCGAAGGATTCTTATCCAGCCGATTATAAAACCACGCTTCTTTGTGTCTTCGCATGGAAGATAGACACAAAATGCAGGAGTAAATCAGCGGGTCAGGCAGCATCTCTGGAGAGAAGGGATGGGTGACGTTTCGGGTCGGGACCCTTCTTCAGGCATGGTTGTAGGCTTTAATTTGCCCAGGTCTGTGAACCAGCGCTGAATCGAATCTTGAATTTGCTCCCTCGTGTATTGCGCATCGCGTTTGCTGAAGGGGGCGGCGGGTGGTTTCGGCCGGCGTTAAACCCAATAAGGTGCCGATTATTTAACAATCCAATAACGTGAGCGCAGAAATGAGGCGAGAAATGAGCCTCGGGTCGGTCCGTACACAATTGCGTGTTCAGGCGAAAATTAACTCGTTTCACATTTATATCCGTGACGCAGATTATTTAAGAATCAAGTTGACTTCACGCGGCGCCCGGCTCCAAATGCAACATTTTATTATTTTAATCACGCTCCGTAATAGTTCTCCCACACGAGTCCAATGTCTGTCACTCCAGCGACGTTATTTTAAGCAACGAGGTCACTTTAAAGCGCCGTGGATTTGTTTTCGCCCCGGACCACCTTAAATATGTGACGCCAGCATCTCCAGGACAACAGGTTTGCGCTCCAAGGACTGGGCTAGAAAATGCACTGGCGCTTGCATCTCTTTCAGTACCACCGCTCTGCTGGACAGATCCCTGTCGCCAGCTCCAGACCGTAACCGTGCTCGTCCCAAAGCCGAATTGGAAACCCACTCTAGAGGATTCGCACTCACCACAGGAACTCCCAGGCAGTTCCCCAACCCGGTCCGATCCGATCCCGAGCGAAGCCACATTCTACTGTTGCCAGTGGGAATCCAAGATCAGCGGCTCGCAGACCGGTGGCCGCCACTTACTGCCTCCGCACCGACAGCCTGGCCCAGTCCCCGCAGCCTAGCGCTTTCCCTTGAAGCTGGATCAGGTACCTGCAGAGAGAGAGAGAGAGAGAGAGAGAGTCCCAGATCGGGAGCCAGCGACTTCAGCCTACAACCAGCGCTTCATTCCTCATCAGCGCGGAAGCGGTACCCGCCAGCCACGCCAGTCTAGTGAGTATCTGAACTGCCCGCGGAGAGCTCTGGCGACAGTTCCATCGTGTCATCCCCATTCAATAAACTCCGAGTTCCTGCGGAGACTGGGAAAACAACAGCTCCAATCTCAGCAATCTCCGTGTGGTGGCTCTGAGAAATAAACCCCATCGTGTCAGGATCAATTAGCACCATCGTAGGGGTTGGGGGAGATTCACATAACGTAGCAAGTTCAAGCTGGGACATCTTTCCAAATGTTAAATGCTGGGGTTGGCGCCGGCTCCTTCCCAATCGACTCAGTGTCGTGTGCTGTTTGTAGTTTCAGCTTGTTGCTCTTAATAGAAACGACCCGCGGGAGGATCGCTGGCGGTTTTGGCGTAGAGAAGGGACATTAATCCAGACAGTCCACATGAAGGCGAGTCCGGGTCCACCCCGCGTAATTTCTGGATCTTCGTAAAACCGCATTTTGGTTTGGGCTGGACTGAATAGTGAAGCGCTGTATGTGTGTAGCTGGGAATTATATCTCCTGACCGGGGAATTCTGCTTGATTCAAGTCTGAAAAAAATTGCGCGGAGCGCAATGGGAAACTATTCCACTTTCAATAAAGATTCCCGAGAATCCGGCAGAATTCGCTAAGTCCGTGAACAATAAGAAGTTACCGAAGATATACACTGCTGTCTGGTGCGCGCTGTTGTCTGTTCCCATTCACAGCTTGATACGGGCAAATAGAGTCACAGAGTCATAGAGTGATACAGTGTGGAATGAGGCCCTTCGGCCCAACTTGCCCACATCGGCCAACATGTCCCATCTCCACCAGTCCCACCTGCCTGCGTTTGGTCCACATTCCTCCAAACCTGTCCTATCCATGTACCTGTGTAACTGTTAGTTAAACGTTGGGATAGTCCCAGCCTCAACTACCACACCCGGCGGCTTGTTCCTTACACCCACCACCCTTTGTGTGAAAAAGGTTACCCCTCAGATTCATGTTAAATCTGTTCCCCTTCACCTTGAATCCATGTCCGCTGGTCCTCGATTCCACTACTGTGGGCAAGAGATTCCGTGCATCTACCCGATCTATTCCTCTCATGATTTTATACACCTCAATAAGATCACCCCTCATCCTCCTGCGCTCTATGGAATAGAAATCCAGCTTACTCAACCTCTCCCGATAGCTCACACCCTCTAGTCCTGGCAACATCCTCGTAAATCTTCTCTGAACCCTTTCAGGATGTATAGAATCGATATAACATGACTGTATAACCATGCATAGCAGTTTGCGTGTAGAAATCGGTGTGTGTATGAAACGATGGGTATTTATATTTGGAGTAATTTGGGGGGCAATTCTGTTCGTGTATTTACTGGTCCACCGCTTGCACAATGAGCGGCGTCCTTTGGGAATGTGTATACGAGGTAACGTTACCAATACCCGTGTTTGCCTGCCGCTTGTGCCCCTGCGGGCGGTTGGCGATATTGTAATCTACATTGAATATTGCTCAGAAGCACAGGGGAATTCTGCTTGATTCAAGTCTGAAAAAAATTGCGCGGAGCGCAATGGGAAACCATTCCACTTTCAATAAAAATTCCCGAGAATCCGGCAGAATTCGCTAAATCCGTGAACAATAAGAAGTTACCGAAGATAGACACAAAGAGCTGGAGTAACTCAGCGGGTCAGACAGCATCTCTGGAGAAAATGAATCGGTGACATTTCGGGTCGAGACCTTTCTTCAGCATTTTTACTCCAGCTTTTTGTGTCTGTCTTCATTTTAACTCAGCATCTTAGTTCCATCCTACACAATACAATGCGTCGACAGTTGCTTACACAATGAGCGAGGTAGGGTTTGTAATCTGTTCCTGGGGCAGTCGGCTCATTGCGCTGCGCTTCGTCGTGGGTGGCGCAGTGTTTCCCAGGACGGAGCGCCCGATAGTTTACCTCGTGGGGCACAGTTGCAGGACAGAACTGGTTCCCGGAAGCAGGAACTAGACTGTGCTTTCTCAAACTACACCTCACGGTTTTAAAGGATGAACAAGAACGGAACGGTCTTTATAGTTAGTTGAAATGGCGGAGCAAGTTGAGAAACTGGCAATTAGACAAAAACGTACCATAGATAGACACAAACAGCTGGAGTAACTCAGCGAGTTACAGCGGGTAAAACGAGCAAGCTCAGTGCTGGAGGGGGGGGGGGGGGGGGGGGGAGTGGACTCTGTGGTGGATCTGCTTGAAAGGCGTATGAGGAACCCATGAAATTCTGGAGGGTCAAACGAGCACACGGAACAACAACCGGCTCCTCTCCCTGCGCTGTAGCACGGAGCGGTTCACCCCTGCAGCCATTAGATTTTATAATACTAACCACTAGGCTGTATGGGGATGCTTTGCATTTTTAATAGTTAATTATTGGGTCTTTTTAAGTATTTATTGCTTTCGTGTATTGTCCATATTATATGTTATGTATTTTTTGTCTGCTTTCGTTCTGAATGTGTGGGTTTGTTGGTTGTTGGGCTTCTGGACATCTGAATTTCCTTGAGGCGATCAATAAAGTATTTATTATTATTATTATTGCTATTTTTTTTTATTATTATTATTATTATTATTATTATTATTATTATTATTATTATTATTATTATTATTAGCATCTCTGGAGAGAGGGAATGTGTGAATTTTCGGGACTGAAGCAGGGTGTCGAGTCGACCCGAAACGTCACCTGTTCCTTTTCTCCAGAAATGCTGTCTGATCCACTGAGTTACTCCAGCCTTTTGTGTCTATCTTCGGTTTAAACCAGCATCTGCAGTTCATTCCTAGATTTAAAAAAAATCCTGCGTTTTATTAATGGAGACATACGGTACATAATAACCACGAACCTTTAGCATAAAAAATCAAAGCGCTGGAGGAATTCAGTGGAACGGGCAGCATCTGTGGTGGGAATCGGCAGTGAACACCTCGGGTTGCACCCTGCTAGGTTTGTCTGTCAATTCCCCCCACAGATGCTGCCCGATGCTCTGACTTCCTCCAGCAATTTGCTTTTTTTGCTCACGATGCCAGCATCTGCAGTTTCTTATGTCTTCAAACATTGACGTTTTTATTTATGTAGCTACAATGAAGCGTTCGGTCCAATCCTGGATGCCGGGAATTGGAAATAGAGCATGCTTAAGGGACTGTCCCACTTGGGTGTCATTTGCCCGTAATTTACGCGACATCATATACGCGTCACAACGCACGACGCGCACGTAGTGACGCGCATACGATGCGTGCATGCCATGCATTACGTGCGCATGGCGTGTATTATGCACGCATGTTGCATGGTGACGTATGCAATGATCCGCAGTCGCGCGCGGCACCCCTGGATTTTGGGATTCACAAAATCTTCGCGTGCCACCTGTGTGACACGTTAATGACGCCCAAGCGGGACAGGCCCTTAACTGTCTATGCCAGGAATGGGGGATTCCAGTTGTATTGGGAAAATTGCGGTGTTAACTGTGGAACACACGAGTTTGTTGGGGCTGTGTATTTATACCGATAAAACATATAGACTGAGTCGATGCTCGAATCCTGAGCAAGAAACGAAGCGCTGGAGGAATTCAAAGAGTCAGGCAGCAACTGTGCAGGGGAGCGGGCACATGATGTTTCTGCTCCGGATCCTCCTTCAGTCCAGAAGGAAGGTCTCTGTTAATTTTCCTCCACAGATGCTGTCTGACACTTTTGAGTTGCACAGTTTTGGATTGATGAGGGAAAAGGGATGTGTGCAGCAAGAGGTTGAGGTTAAGAATGGCTTGTAGTGGAGACAGATCCAAAGGGTTGGGGAGAGGGCTTTAGTGGGAACTGGAAAACGATTCAGCATAAAGCTGGTGCCAGCCTGATGGGCAGAATGCAACCTTCTCTCTGTGATAACCGTGACATGCGTACACATCATCAGCTATTGTAATCATCTAAATGCCAGTTGGCTCAACATATCATTTTCCAGGCTACATTTGTTGGGTTGTGGTGGTGAATAAAGTTTTAGTCTCTTCCCATATTTCCCTAATTTTAAACATATGTTCCTAGATTTTCTTGTGTTCCCACCAGAGTACCCATCCCAACCCCCATACGTTGCCTTTACAAATCACTTTAGCATTTTAGCACTTTAGTCCGAAGAAGGGTCTCAACCCGAAACGTCACCTATTCCTTTTCTCCAGAGATGTTGTCTGACCCGCTGAGTTACTCCAGCTTTTTGTGTCTATCTTTGGTGTAAACCAGCATCTACAATTCCTTCCTACACATAGCATTTAAACATTTCAACCAGTTCACCAATTAGTTTTAAATTCTTAACTTAACTTCTAAAACATTTTCTCACTCCATATTTCCATATGTGGTTACTTTAGTGAGATGTTATTAACAAGATGAATATTTTACATTTGGTGTTTAGCACAGCATTTATTCCATGTTCCTCTACAGAAGCCTCTGGGCATCTCTTGTGTCAACCACTACGAGGGTGGTGGTATAAGAAGGAAGGAGTGATCCTAAGAATTCTCAGCTTTTCCTTAATTTAGTTTAGGTCAGTTTAGTTTTGGTCAGTTTAGTTTAGGTCAGTTTAGTTTAGTGACACTTAAGGTCTTGTGAAATCTCATCTGGCTAGAAGCAGGCAGGAAAATCCTCTCCTGATGAGCACCTCATGATTGTCCTGAATTCTCCACATGTCGGAACCATAGAGAGTAGTAATAGAACAAAACATACTCCAGGCAGAGGTCTTCATTGTTCAGCATTAAACGTGGCTCTGAAGCATTATTACTGTCTCAAAGGGTCCCAAAGGGCAAAGCTACGTTGAAATCTGTGTAAAATGGGAGTGAATTAACATGAGGGATAAATTCAGGTCAAGGACATTGCCGCAGGAGTTCCTCAGGGCAATGACCCAGGCCCAACCATCTTCAACTGCTTCCTCAGAGACCTCCTTCATAAGATAAGGCATGATATTGTTTGCTCATGACATGGACTGTTTAATTCTATTTCAGAATCAGAATCAAATTTTTATTTACCAAGTATGTTTTGCAACATACGAAGAATTTCACTGGCCAGGTCAGTCATACAATTAAAAGCAACAGACTCAAAAACACATTTTAATATGAACATCCACCACAGTGACTCCTACACATTCCTTACTGTGATGGAAGGCGAAATAAAGTTCGTCCTTCCTTTTGTTCTTCCTCGGTTGGGGGCCTCGAGCCCTCCGTTGATGGGACAATCTTGACTCCCGTGGTCGGTGGCATTCAGGCCCTCCGTGTCGAGGCGATCAGCTCCTGTATCGGGGGGTTATCAGCTCCCCCGCGCCGGGCGATCGAACCTCGCGTCTGGGCTGGTTGAACCTTCTGCGGCGTTGGAGCTCCTGACTAGCCTCTCCCGAGGCTGCGAGCCCTTGATGGTAGGTCCGCAGGCCACGGTGGGAGCGATCCCAGGCAAGGGATCCGTTCCGATGTTAAGTCCCGCCCCGCATTGGGGCTCGCGACAGTCCACGGCTGCTCCCAGCTCCAGCGATGGTAGGCTGCAGAGCTTGGAGAATGTGAATTGAAAAATAATCACATCTCTGGGAAGGTAAGAACTTTAAAAAAATTGTAATTCTTTGTAAAATCAAGTTGTCTACGACAACATGCTGGGATGGGCTGACAAACAGCAAGCATCGTTTGCACCACATGAGCTCCAGCCAAAGGCCATCGCCAACAAACGAGAGGCTAATGACCTACCTTTGGTATTCATGGATATAATAGTGTCAGACTCCATCATCAACATCGTAGGAGGCACCATTGATTAGAAACACAAGTGGACAGCTACATAAATACTGTGGTGAGACAAGCGGATCTCACTGTGTATTCTGCAGTACGTGACTCAGCAAACAATGCCATCTACAAGGCATTACTCAGGGGTGGGATAAGTTCACTCCATTACCTGGATCAGTGCAGCGAAGAGTAACTAGCCCATTTAGAACTTCACTTAAGTTTGAGGAGCAGTTCAGTCAGCTCCCCTGCACATATTCCGCCAATCAATAAGGCTATGATTAATCCGATTTTGGATTCAATATCATTGTCTCAGTTTCTTCCCATTTCCCTAGACTGTCACTATGAATATATTCAATTAGTTGACCGCCACAAGTCCCTTAGTAGAGAAATGATTTATGACTGAATGAATGAATGATACTTTATTGTCACACGTGACAAGTCACTGTGATAGTCTTTGTTTTGCATTACCTGGATGAGTGCAGCCAAGAGAAACTAGCCCATTTAGAACTTCACTTAAGTTTGAGGAGCAGTTCGGTCAAAGATTTGCCACTTAAAGGACACCGACAAAGTTACAAACTATCCCAAGCAGGTCCTCCTCTGTTCTCTCCCCCAAACCCCCCTGCACGGCAGTTCCCCATGCCAGGTCCTCCTTTGTTCTCTCCCCCCTCACAGTGGGCCCCCATGCTGGGTCCTCCTTTGTTAACATTTTCCCACGTTACGCTCCATCTTGCCCATTCCCTTATCTCATCGATAGCACTTTTTGTCCCCCTCCCAATTCGCAAGCCCACCCATCTTTATATAATCAGAAAATATAATAACAGAACTTTCAGTCCCTTTATTAACATTAACTTAACTACTTGAGACCCAGAACTAACATGTCGTACTCTTTAGTTACTGTTTATCAATCCAAACTTGATCCATTTATTCCAGCTGTGCTTCTGTTAGTTAAACCATTCCAAATCAATGTAAACAGATATGTGCTGTTACCTTTTTATCAAATGACTTCTGCAAATTCAAATCACATCTAGTGATTCCACTTTATCCAACCTTAAAAAAATACCTCCTCAAAGAATACAAAAAATTATTTTGGGTATAATTTCCCTTTGACAAAATCATGTTGACTAGTTTAAAGAAAATCTTATCTATATATCACTAAAACTCTCATCTTGTTTGTTTCTATGTCTGTCTGTGTGCATGTCTGTGATGGTGCGTGTCTGTGAGGAATGTGATCCTGAAACTCCGCCAAAAGTGTACACAATAGCACAACCATTTTTGGCCCACTTTTCTCACCATTGTCCTGTTGTGTGGTCTATGAAGTTTCGTTCAGATTGATGGTATATTTTACAAGTTATGACATTTTAAACTTTACAAAAATGATTGAGAAAAATCTCTTCCATATGGACAGGCAGTTTGCAGTGTATGACATCACAATGGGATTTCATTTACATAAACTGCTCACCAGCAGTGTTCCACCCCACAATAACATCACAATGGGATCTCATTTACATAAATTATATAACACAGCAGCTTCCACCTCAAAATGACGTCAAGGTGGGTAGGGAGGGGAGGGGGGTTATTGAGGGAGGGAGGGAGTGACTGAGGGTAGGGGAAAAGAGAGGGAGGGAGAGGTGAGGGAGGAGGAGGGTAGGAGGAGAGGGGAAAGAAGAGGGAGTACTGGGGATGAGGGGGTGAGTGATGGAATATTATATTGGGGGAATGGGTTGCATTGGGGAACGGGTGAGTGGTGGAGTATTATGTTGGGAGAACGGGACCCATTGGGTCCCACTTGTTCTAGTGATTTTCTAAAAGTATTGTTTTGCCTGCTCAATGATGGGTTCCAATCTTCTGCCAATGACAGAAATTTGGCAATTTGGCCATAAATTTCTTGTTGACGAGCTCTGTTCTTGATTAAATTGTGTAGCGATATGTGTTGTTTTCCAATCCACTGGGACTTTTCCATAATGTAGGTTGATTGGCACCCCACACTCCACTACACACACTCATTCCCACCACCACCAGTAAATAAATAGATGCAGTGTGCATCAGTCAGAAAATTTACTACAGTTACTCACCTAGGCTACTTGGACAACCCTGGTAAAACCCATAAAATTTACTTTAAGGAAGGACATACTCAGGAAGCATGTATTCACCCCGGGAATGCCACACGAAACATCACCAATCTATGTTCTCCAGAGATGCAGCCTAACCCACTGAGTTACTCCTGCATTTTGTATCTTTTTGTAAACCAGCATTTGCAGTTTCTTGTGTCTCCGCATAAGTACATAGTTATTGTAAAGTTCCGACACAGGTAGACAAGGTAGTAAGAAGGTGGTTGGTTTGGCCTCACATGGAGTGTTGTGTGCAGTCCAGGTTGTCCGCTACATTAAAGATTTGATTAAGCCAGAAACCGCGCAGAAACAATTCATAAGGAAGTTTCCTGAATTGGAGGGTTTGAGATACAAAGGTAGATTGGATAGGCTGGGACCTTTCCTGGAGTGTATGAGGCTGAGAGATACTTAATACAGACCTGGATTGGTAGAATAGTCGGCACAATTAATACCTTGAAAATGTGTTCACTCTTTACATTGTATATAATTGTTGCAGTTTGTCACGAACTTTTCAGTTTAAATGTCTCCTTTTACTGAGGATGAAAGCTCAGTGTTTGCAGGTGGTGAATGATGATGGAAGGAATTATGTGAAAAGAATGAGCAAAGGATGCAGAATATATTAATCTGAGAAATAAATCAAATTACAAGTAATTAATTGCAAAGTAACAACTAAATTAATGATTCCAATACATTGAAATTACATATAACAAATAGTTTAAGCTTTAAAGGGCCTGTCCCACCTGGGCGTCGTTTGCGCGTCACGCAGGTGGCGAGCGAAGATTTTGTGAATCCCAAAATCCTGGGGCACCGCACGCGACCGCGTGTCACTTATGCCACCATGCCTCACCACGCGCGTAATGCACGGCATGCGTGCATCACGTGCGCGTCATGTCGTACGTCGTGACACGTAAATGATGTCGCGTAAATGACACGCAAATGACGCCCAAGTGGGACAGGCCATTTAGTCATTCATAGATTCAAATTTGTCAATTACTTATTTCGGGAATACAGAAATTAAGTTTGAAAGTAAGACATTATTTTCATGTATTTTGGATTTTACAAAGGAATGCAAAGGGCTTTCTGACAAATGATTAATAGTGGTTTTCCAGCTTTGGGACTTTGGTTTATACCTCCTTGGCAATAAATGTGCCATATGTTGTGAGTTTAGAAGTCCCAATCCACTTCCTGTTGAACAAAGCCTTTTTGCATAAACTGTCATCCTAGAGAGAGAATGGATCGCCATGTAGAAGTGGAAAATATGTGTGGTTGGCAGAACATAATTGCAAAGAGGAGAGAAATCTATACTTACATATATATTTTTTGAAAAATAATATTTTATGAGTTTGAGTAACCTAGACATGACAGATGTTAATGAAATATAATTCAAAAACATAATTCTTGCAATGACGGTTTAACCTTCAAGTGATTTTCAGTGGTTAGGAAGTCAATAATGGACTCACATTTGCAGGCTGCTCTTTACAGAGGTTAGAAATGGTTTGGCTGCTTTTTCTTTCCCCCATTGGCCATTTCCCTCCAAGCCAAATTAATACCAAAATTGGCATGTAAATAGGTATCATGTTTGGGTATTTAAAGACACGGAGGAGTAAATACAATTTAAATTAGGATATGGCAGACTACGGTTAATGCAAGAAGACAAGAAAGTCAGAGCCCGAATAAGCCTATTGGACCCTTCAAAATGCAATAGGATTAAGTGTCATCAAGGCTGATCTACTCCCAGGCTGAATGCTCATCCTATGTCAGTTCCACAGAGCCCATAATTTTCTTGATCTTTCAAAGAATTAGTTATCTTCACAACTGCGGGGTGGAGAATTGCAGATGTTCACCACACTCTGTGGGAAGAAATTCCTATGCACCGTTTTTAATGAGCAAACACTTACTACTGTGTCCCAAGGTCTGACATTCTCACACGAGTGGAAATATCTTAAAATCTGTATTGTCACGCCCCCATCGAATGTTTTATTTCAATAAGACCTGAAGCCTGTTTGCTGGTCCAGAGACAACCTCTTTAGATAGACACAAAATGCTGGAGTAACTCAGCGGGACAGGCAGCATCTCTGGAGAGAAGGAATGGGTGATGTTTCTGGTCGAGACCCTTCTTCAGACTGTCAGCATCTGCAGTTCTTTCCTACACTTAACCTCTACTGCCACTCTCCCTGGTGATTGATGATACATTCTTGTCCCAGTGGATGCTGCTAATCCCTCTCCAAAGATCCTCAGACATGGACATTGCCAACAAGGAGAAGCAGAAATCTGGCAAACATAATGTGCTTGAAACAGCATGGAAACAGACCCTTCGGCCCACCAAGTCCACGCAGACCAGCGATCGTACCCAGCACTATCCTACATATTGGGGACAATTTACAATTTTACCAAGCGAATTATCCTACAAACCTGTACATCTTTGGAGTCTGGAAGGAAACCACACCCAGAGAAAACCCATGCAGATCATGGGGAGAACGTACACAAACTCCATACAAACCGCACCAATAGTCAAAATTCAACCCAGCTCTCTGGCGCTGTAAAGGGCCTGTCCCACTTTACGAGACATCCCGACTATTTTTTTACTCGTGGACATTTTTCATCAGAATGAAAAAATGTTCCGACTTACCTGATGTCCCGAGTACCTACGGTTAGCATAACGAGCCGCTACGAAACATCCACAAACTCCTACGGCCTCCTACGGACTCGTTACGAACATTCTGCGAGTTCGAATCAGGGGAAAACTCGGTAGAATTCGTGAATTACCTCGTACAGTGGGACAGGCCCTTAAGGCAGCAACTCTACTGCTGCACTACTGTGCTGCCTAAATCCTGTAATGTATTAAAATTAATGGAAAATTGTTGTTGAAAGTCATAAATAGGTATTCAGCATAACTCCGATGGAAGCCATCAGACTGAAACATTGGACCATGTTTCCCTGAATAAAGCATAGAACATAAAACATAGATCAGTACAGCATAGGAGCTGGCCTTTCGGCCCACGATATCTGTGCTGAACCTGATGATAAGATAAACTAATCTCTTCTGCCTGAATGTGATCCATATCTCTCCATTACCTGCACATTCATGTGCCTATCTAAAAGTCTCTTAATAGCCACTATTATGTCTGGTCCCCTCACCACCCCTGGCAATGGGTTCTCGGCACCCACCACACCCATCACATCAAAACATTGCCACATACATCTCCTTTTAACTTTTTCCCTCTGACCTTAAAACTATCACCTTAGTCTTTGGCACTTCTGCTCTGGGAACACAATTCTGACGGTCTATCCGATTGTTCACAAAAGCATGTTGTCTTCAGTTGCCTCCTGCAATCACCATCTTCTCAAATCCATATTCGGAGGGAACATTTTCTTGGTGCGTAGCACCCCAGAGCTTAGCAAGAACCTCACTAACTGTGCAGCACTTCAAACGATACAAATGATGAGCCCCAGTCATGAACATCCCCCTGACATTCACAAACATTTAAAAACTAAAATTGAAAAAAAAAAAAAAATTCTAATTAATAATTCTATAAGTAAAATATGCTAAAAATTCAATCAAAGTTAAAAAATAAACTGTAAACAATTAAGAATATGTTAACAGTAAATATATCACATAATCAAAACAAAGGAACTTAAGCTTTTTATTACTAATCCTTTGAAATGGGCTTGAAAATGGTCTAACCTGGTGCAGGATCTGAGAACCAAGTGTTCAACATCAATATGGACAATTCAGCAAGATCTTGCTCCACAGTTGTATTACGTGTAATCCTGTACTTGCTTCCATTTGTAATCACTGAAATGTTCCAACGTATGTTCCAACGTATGTGACAGTCTGGTTCTTGGCATATTTCTGTCATCACATTTTCCCCTTGATCTACTGAGTGATTTTAGTGGTTGAGCCGTAGTCTGAGTGGATTGATATAGTTTTGCTTCAGGTTTCCAGCATCTGCTGGAATTTATGTTTGTATTACATTCATGTTATGTGTGTATTACATAAACGGCCACCTGACATGTAATAAAACAAAGTAATCACAAAAGAAGGTTGGAATAAACAGAAACACAACTGAAATATTACAATAATTTAATTTTTCATATGTCACTTCAAATTTATTATCTTTCATTTGTATTTGCAGAAAAACTTATCAAGCCACATCATGGATGATAAACCAGACCGTAGATTCAACAATCTTAGCTGGAAACAAATTCAGAGCTTGGACCAAGTCTTAACAGAGGTAATACCTATTCATGGAAGAGGCAATTTCCCTACTCTGGAAATAAAGCCAAAAGACATAATTTATATTGTGAAGGATCGGCTGAAAGAGAATGGGATTACAGTCCATGACATTCGTCTTAATGGCTCCACAGCAAGTCATATCCTTGTGAAGCAAAATGGAACGAGCTATAAAGACCTTGATGTTATCTTCAGAGTTGAGTTGCTTGGGGAGAAAGAGTTCCAGGTGGTAAAGAGAGTGGTATTGGATTGTCTCCTGGACTTCCTACCACAAGGCGTTAATAAAGAAAAGATCACTGGACTTACTCTGAAAGAAGCCTATGTTCAGAAAATGGTTAAAGTTGCCAATGATCATGATCGATGGAGTCTGATCTCCTTGTCTAACAACAGAGGGAAAAATGTTGAGCTAAAGTTTGTTAATTCATTACGCCGTCAGTTTGAATTCAGTGTGGACTCTTTCCAGATAATTTTAGATTCACTGTTACCGCTCTTCAGCAGTCCAGAGGACATGATGACAATGGAGTCTCATCCAACCGTTGTAGCAGAGAGCATGTACGGGGATTTTCAGGAAGCGATGGATCATCTAAAGTACAAACTGATTGTTACTCGAAACCCTGAAGAAATTCGAGGTGGCGGCTTGCTCAAATACAGCAATCTCCTGGTTCGAGAATTCAAACCAGCATCTGATGCAGAGATCAAAAGCTTGGAGCGTTATATGTGTTCAAGATTTTTCATTGACTTCCCAGATGTATCTGAGCAACAAAGAAAAATTGAATCCTACTTAAGGAACCATTTCATCGGGGAAGAGAAAAACAAGTACGATTACCTGATGACCTTGCACCAAGTTGTGAATGAAAGCACCGTCTGTTTGATGGGACACGAGAGAAGACAAACGTTGAACATGATCACCCTTTTGGCTCTCAGAGTACTAGGTGAACAGAACATCATACCAAACACTGCTAACGTCACTTGCTACTATCAACCTGCCCCTTACGTCAGTGACCGCAGCTTTAGTAATTACTACATAGCATGTGGACAGCCACAGCTTATGTATCAGCCCTATCCACTCCACATCAATATGCAGGCTGGTATGGTTTAGATTGAAACTGAATCCAAAACGCCAGATTTTGAACCACACCCAAGCTTTTAGATCTCCAGAGATCGAATGAAAGAGGCAGACTGCAACCCTCTTGGGTGTGCTGATGGTTATTGAGGATTATGGCAATTTCTGGGTAAACAGTTTTTAAGCTAATCTGCAAATAGATGACCAAATTATATGTGTGCCACGTAATAAACTTAAGTGCTTATTCAGTACAAAGTAATCTCATAACTGAATATGCACAGACAGGATTGCAATGGCAGGGATATTGTTTTCTAAAAAAGAAACTATTGAACCAATACAGATATAGAAAGATATATTTAGTGAAATTAGATAATCTGAGTTGTATTCCTTTGTGCTTGTGTTTTGGTGTTTGTGGTTAAGATAACATCTTTCCAGTGAAAGTGTAGTTAGTAAAGTGCATCTGTGATTAGAAATACCAAGTGCATAGGAGAGAACCACTTTGTATTTGAATTGTTTTGGTTACATTAGAGTAACCTGCAATGCAAAGTGCATGTAGGAAGCATTTCTTCAATGTGAAATGATCTGACCAAGAAACAATTGTGAACCAAAGATTATTTGTAAATAATGCATCACCCAAGTGCCTAAACTATGTAGATAGGTCATTTAAACTATATTGAATAATCATTTCAGGGTGTGCCATTTAGTTATCATATGGACTGAGGATGAGAGATAATGCATTGTAATTTATCACTGCCCTTATTATGGATTCATGATAGCTGACAGCTAAAAATGCAGTCCATTATGATTATGCCAGTAACATTGGCACAATGTAATTTCCACAAGCTATGTTATAATTTTAAGACTGTGTTATCTTACAAATGTTTTTGTCATTTCAACTGTACCCTTACAAAGCAACTTGTCAACTTCAGGGAAATGAATTGAGCCAAAGAGCCAATTTCAACTTTCCCAGGGAATACCATCATTACATTTTGTCCGGAAACAGAGTCCTGCTAAAACTACACAGGATAGAGTGTGTGTGTTTGGTGCTCAGGGACTGACACCATTTAGTTATATGTATGGCAAAAATATAGAGCAGTCTAAATCCAAGGAGTGCTTCTCCTTAATATTACAATGTGATTGTGTGATACAATAATGTCTAATTCATGTTTCTTATTCTAATAATTTTATTCATGAATTAAAAGGCATCATTCCTTTACATTTAACGGGGACAGTTTAGGGCAAAAAGATTAAAACAGCTGCTATGTAGCTGCAATGCTGATAAGAAATGCCTATTCAAAAAAAATGGATTTAGTTTGACCCCAATGAATGGTTAAGACAATTTAAACATTATTGGACGTAATAAATCAGAAACCTGCAAGCACAATAAATTTGTAGGTGTAATAAATTTACAATTTATTATGTTGACGTTTTATAAAGGTCCTGGTTATATATAAGGTTTCGTAAAGCATTGTATGTGGGCATCTAGCATTCAGATACATGCAAGGTTTGTGGCTCTCTGACTGTCTCATGTTGCAGGATGACTCAGGGTTTGAGCTCAAAGCACCACAGAATGCCTGCTGCAGGAGGTCCAGGAAGAAAGGACATAACTACTGAACACACAAAAGGGAGATTATCATCACAACCTTTCCCTTTGCCCCTATCTCTTTCAGCAACTGACCTAGTTCTGCCTTGCCCTGTATGTTTACTTAGATCAAGGGAGAACTATTATGGCATAACTTCCACGGCCAAGCACTCTCTCCTGATTGTTGCTAAAAGGCATAAATTAGATGAAGCATCATAACACCTCCTCAGTTCAGCTGAAGTCATCAGTTTCTGATATAAATGTGGGTCAAGTGCTGGTGAAGTTTTGACAGTGCATCCTATTGTGTTTCAAGGTTCCTCTTCGTGATTCCAATGACAATAAGTATGAAATAGTGAATGTTCCTTGAAACAGCAGCTGATCACTGCTAAGAGACAGCATAATTTGAAGTACCAGCCACTAAACCATCTGCAGCCAGCCTTTTGGATGAGCTTTAATGGAGCATTTTAAGCTTTAATAGAGCAAATAGCTGTTTAACAAGTTTCTGGGAGGGTGTTCCCAGCAATGACTTCAACACTTTTATCAGATTGGTGCCTTGCACTAAACATTTGCAAAATTCCGCATAGGATTCCTCCTTCGACATGCCAGAGATTTATTATTACTTGTTGCTTAAAATTACCCCCACTGATGCTTATTCAATAATAATTAAGAATTGATAATGAACAATCCAAAATGTTATTACTAGGTAGATTTTATTTGCCCATGTTTCTTGCACATCTATATATTACTAAAACTCTAATTTTGTTTGTGATTCTACGTGCGTGTGTGCGTATGTGCTCCCAGAACTATGCCAAAACGGTACATGATAGAGCTACAATTTTTGGACCACCTTACTCACAATTGTCTTGTGATGTGTTTTTTTAATCGTTTCGTTCAGATTGATGTTATATTTTACAAGTTATTCACATTTTTAACTTTACAAAATCCAGTTTGAAGTTGAAGTTGCAGTGGCAGTTAGCAGCTATAATGTCACAATAGGATCTCATTTACATAAACTGCCCGTCATCAGTGTTCCACCCAGTGCAATGAGAGATTTGTTACATTGATGTAAGGAGAGGGAGGGAGTGAGGGAGGAGAGGAGGTGAGGGGAGAGAAAAGCGAGGGTGAATTGGAGGGGGATGGAGTGTTGGGGTAGGAAGAGGAATGGCATGGCACAGTTGAGGAGTGTTGTTATGACTTGTGTCACAACGGGGATCTTTCGCATCACAACGGGACCGTCAGCCATGCCTGCGCATTTGGGGGCTATGGGTGAGTGGTGGAATATTGCGTTTGGGGACCAGCCCTCCCGTGTAACAGGGAACCAATGGGTCCCACTTGGTCTCGTATAATACAAAACTAGTTAAGAGCTAATTTATTTTTTCAATGTTTGTGTTAAAGTAGTCTTGTTCTCTTCAGCAATGTTTATTGTTGTCCATTCTTTGTTCTCTCACAAGGAATATTTCATTAGAGTTAGTAAATCAAATTAGTTGATTACGTTTTGAGAACTTTCAGTCAAGATGCACTCAACAGTATTTCTTCCCTGATTTATATTCTTAAAATTCTTAAGCGGTTGGATAGGCTAGATGCAGGAAGATTGTTCCCGATGTTGGGGAGGTCCAGAACAAGGGGTCACAGTCTAAGGATAAGGGGAGTTCCTTTGGGACCGAGATGAGGAGAACATTTTTCATGCAGAGACTGGTGAGTCTCTGGAATCATCTGCCACAGAAGGTAGTTGAGGCCAGTTCATTGCCTATATTTAAGATGTGGCCCTTGAACTAAAGGGATCAGGGGGTATGGAGAGAAGGCAGGTACAGGATACTGAGTTGGATGATCAGCCATGATCATATTGAATGGCGGTGCAAGCTCGAAGGGCCGAATGGCCTACTCCTGCACCTATTTTCTATGTTTCTATGTTTCTATATGATGCTTTAACCAAAATGCTGAAAATAGTTCATTTTGTTGATTGCAAAACTGCCAAGCATAATTCTGTTTATTGCCGCAGCAACATACTTTATAAATAAAAAGGAAAGCTACCAAGCAGAAAACTGAAAGAAAACAAAAAGATAACCAAGTTTAGAAGTAGCAGTTTTTCTTTCATTGGCATAGAAACAAACATATGGCACAAAGTGAGGCAAATCAGCCCATTGCCTCTGCTCACCTATGATTAGCCCTATATCTATCCTCTTCCCACATTCTCCTGAAAATATATTACTTTCTTGACTATATATTTTTGCAAGCAACAATTTTGGTGTTGCTTCTCACTCATTATTACAACTTATATATTTCTACTTTTTGTATTAACATATCTATCCAGTCCCTTGATGCAATCTAAAACCAATTGTTATTTTGAGGATACCTATGAAGGTATTTACAATAACCAGCATTGTATTGATTTTAGGACATTCAATGATCAAAACCCAGAATAATGCCTGGGAAATATTAGCACCAGTGTGGCAGTTTGAAATAACCCAGTTCTCATTCTCTTTCCCTTTTTGAACTATATGATTGATATCTGGAACTTAAATAATCTAGGAAACAAGAGGTTTCCACTTCCTAATGTTTGTTGAAGAAAGTGCATTAGCCTTCGCTTGTATTCCTGTGATGTTCTTGTTAATAACTTCGCCTATTTCTTGCCATTAGAGACTTAGAAATGTACAGCCTGGAAACAGGCCCTTTAGGCTCAACTTGTCCATGCTGACCTGGTATCTAATTAATGGTGAACTACTAATTAATGGTCAACTATAACTGCATTTCACAATAACAAAATTATATACCTAACAAAAAAATAGTGCTTTGGTTTTTTTTTAAGGAGCAGCACTGTTATATAATCTCAACAAATATCTTCTGCTATTTGCAGATGTATCAGTACAGCAATGTCACAGGTTCTAGGAAAAATAAACAATTCTGTAAGATTTGTTTTATTGTTATAACAATGGCAAGACATCTTCTCCAAGCGACAGATCCAAATACAATTAAAGTAACATGTATGTTGTATTTACAATAACCTGAAACATAGAACACTCCTCCACTGCGGAGGCAATGATGCATCAACCATGATGAGATTCAAGGAATTGCAGATGCTGGTTTACAAAAAAAGACACAAAGTGTTGGAGTAACTCAGTGGCGCAGGCAGCATCTCCAGAGAACGTGGATGAGTGATGTTTTGGGTCAGAACCCTTCTTCGGACTAATCAGTCGGCCCAAACCCAAAACATCACCTATGCATATTCTCCAGAGATGCTGCCTGACCCGTTGAATTATTCCAGCACTTTGTGTACTTTTTTAATCATCAACATATTGGTGGATCTGAAGTGTCATATAGGCCAGACAATTTTCTTCACAAACAGATACTATTGAGCCAGTGCAGAATTCAGCAAGCATTTGTCACATTCCAATTGGTGCATTTTGTATCAGAAAAAAATAGGAAGGTGTTATCAATTTATTGCTTTTAAACACCCATGCGGAATGAACATTGCAGTGGTGTCTTAAAACTAAACTCTTTAGTTATGAGGGAAAAAAATCTAGTGCAAATGATAATTGATGCAGAAGGTGATGGGTGTTATGTTTGTTCTATTGAAAGAGACAATATTCACTTTGTTACACTTAAGTGGCAGGGAAATTACACATTTTAATTACACAGCATGGAGTCTGCACTACCTTGTTCGAGGTTAGAAGTCCCATCTTTTAGATGGCTACTGTCACTGAGAAACAAAGAGATTCACTTGCGTCTCATCCCTTTCATCCCATTTCAACAAGTGAGAGTGACTGATTGCCTTGCATTTTGAAACTAACAAAGCAATGGCATCTGCAATGGTGCCTTGTCTTAAGTACAATGGGCTTCACTGAAAGGGGACTTTTGGGGCAAAATTGATGGAAATCCCGAAATTGTGCTGCACTGGCAAATAATCTCTTGATGTCAGAAAATCTGTACACCTGCCAACAATGCCAATTTACTGAGCTAGACTAAACAGGGAGGAATCTCAGCATCTCCACTGATGAAGGATTAGGGTCAATGTAGACATGAAATATTGGCTCTATTTCTCCCTTTCTCCCTCAAGAACCTGTCAATCACCCCTTTAAAAATACCCAAAGACTTGGCCTGCAAGGCTGTCTGTGGCAATGAATTCCACAGATTCACCACTCCCTGGCTAGAGACATTCCTCCTTATCTCATTTCTAAAGGTACATCCTTTTATTCAGAGGCTGTGCCCTCTGGTCCTAGACTCTCTCACTTATGGAAACATCCTCTCCACATCCAATGGTCTTCTTCCATGTCAAAGGAAATCTTCATAGGTATCATAAATCTTACAATATTTTCAGAAATTCATTGGAGGAAGAATTACTTTATCAATCGATGAAGTACAAAAATATTAAACTGCATTGTTGTTAAAACTTGGATCTTAAGTAAATTTCCTGACAGCTAATTTTCTGCTTTCATGGATTTAGGAAGGAAATCAATAGCATCAATATTGAAGGCTGTCAGGATGGAAATCAATACCATCCATAGCATCTCATGGAGTAAACTTAAAATAAAAAGCTGCTATTTATGTCAGTTCACATCTTATTTATCTGTGTACTGTGAAAGGCTTGATTGTAATCATATATTGTCTTTTCTTTGACTGGATAGCAACAAACAAATGCTCTTCACTGTACGTCGGTACATGCGACGATAATGAACTAAACTAAACTAATTTGCAGTTTTTGTTGCTCAAAACCAATTGACTGTGTGAAACACCACTCACTATGCACAAATGCTAGGGGTATTCCATTGCTGAGGTGCCAGCTTTGTCTCAGTGCCAGCACTCAACACTGAATTCAAGTCTCATTTCAATGGCACGAACATATAATCCAGGAGACTAATTTGGTTCTCCCCGTAGTGAGTGCCGCACTGCTGAAGGATAAAAGTAAACCATGTCTCCTCCACCACATGCAAGGAATTAAAAGTTTCCATGTCACTATTTGCAAATGATCAAACAAGTTTACCTCAATATTCTGGCCAATATCCAACATTGCCAATACCGATATCTAGTCATTATCATATTGTTGTTTGTGTAACATATTGAAACATCTTATTGAAACATATAAGATTATTAAGGGTTTGGACATGCTAGAGGCAGGAATCATGTTCCCGATTTTGGGGGAATCCAGAACCAGGGACCACAGTTTAAGAATATGGGGAAAGGCATTTAGAACGAAGATGAGGAAACACTTTTCCACACAGAGAGTTGTAAGTCTGTGGAATTCTCTGCCTCAGAGGGCGGTGGAGGCCGGCTCTCTGGATACTTTTAAGAGAGAGCTCTATAGGGCTCCTAAAGATAGCAAAGTCAGGGGATATGCAGAGAAGGCAGGAGCGGAGTACTGATTGTGGATGAACAGCCATGATCACATTGAATGGCAGTGCTCGCTCTAAGGGCCGAATGGCCCACTCCTGCACCTATTGTCTATTGTCTATACTTTCAACATCTGGCTGTCATTGACTGTAACCCACTCTTAATTGCCTTAGGGTTGTAAAAACTTCTTTACAAGTGCAAATTATTTATTTTCAATGCATCTTTTGGTACATGCATGATGCATTCAACTTAACAGGGCATGTGCTTTATATTCCATATCTGAAATTTTATTCTATTGATTTTAGCTTTTGGGAGATCGGGCCTCAGATGATTTCTACCCTTGAGACCTATGGCAGAGGGAAAGTATATTTTCTACCATTTTTTTTGGTCTATCTAAATATATACACCAGGAAATTACAATTCGTAAACGTTAGCATTCGTACTAATCTCTCATTTAAATAGGGGTGACAGGAATTTCAGGCATTAAACATGCACTGGTATTCACAAGATGTAATTTAAAGGCATGCCGGTCCTATACTGTATAAATCACAACTTGCATTTGTAAATAGTCAATAAATATAAATATAGAACTATATATTTTGCCTATTTTCAGAATGCTCACAAACATAACTGAGAAATGTAATTTCTAACTGGATGGAAAATCTGCCTTAACAGTCCTGTCTCAATGGTTCGTAGTTTCTTTTTTTTTGTGGTTGTTTTCCCTGTTGTGTGGTAATATGATCAGTTTTAAACTAGTTCACACACGGTTTATATTCGATTACGGTAATAGAAGAAATAGCTGCACCACATGAGTCGCCATTGTGGGAATAAAACGTTTTTGCAAACTGTGAATTGAATAAATGATATCACCAGCTGAGATACCATGCCAATATTTTTCTACTTAGAGAGTATTTTAAAATTGTCCAGTGTACTACAGCTGGAAATGTTATAGATTCCTAATGTGCAGTTACCAAAATATTGAGACAGAGAGTAAAGTCAAGTTATTCCGGGGATTCGTAGAGGATTGGGAATCAATAAACACAAGCATGTACAATTCTTTATTATTCACTTGTAGCAGCTCATCGGAGTTCTAGGAATCTATGCTTACACCTGTGTAGTCTTGAGTATTAATGAAAGTATTCAGTGTGCCTGCCATTTGTACGGTCCTTTCCACAACTGTCCTTTGTTGAAATGTAACTGTAATGCAATAGATCCATGTACAAAGGAGACCAAATGATAGCCTTTGAAACTAAAATAAATTAACTTGGAAGTCTGCCGAAAGTGGATGTGTACCTTGGAAGTAATCAAATTTGGAGTTTAATCAATGAAAAGTTAATTTCATCGAGCATTTATGTAAAATATGAATGGAATGTTGTTCTGTGCTGATGTTGCTGTTACATTATGTGTTTTATGTCTGCATTCTCTGTACAAATATTAGAAATTTCAAACACATTTCAAATAAATGTTTACAACACTCCAACTTTCTGGTTTTGGAAAATCACTAAATAACAAAAATTATCCATCTCCGTATACAATCCTAAATGTCAATTCATTATATGGTGGTCGCAAATAAAGTTTTTCCTTTTAAATTTCCGTATTAATGGACAAACTCCTCGACTTTGATAATTGTGCCATCCACTATTGGCATCAGTTTCAATGACCTCTTGGCTGCTTAGTTCCCTGTCATTGTGATGAACGCTGAAAAAAAAGGATCAAATCATTCCTATCAGAAACATAGTTTTGTGTAGTTTAGAGATACAGTGTGAAAACCGGCCCTTCGGCCCAACAAGTCCACACCAAACAGCGATCCCCTCACATTAATACGATCCTACACACACTAAGGACAATTTACACTTATACCAATTAACCTACAAACCTTTACGTCTTTGGAGTGTGGGAGGAAACTGAAGATCTCGGAGAAAACTCACATGGTCCCGGGGAGAACATACAAACTCTGTACAAACAGCACCTGTAGTCGGGATTGAACCCGGGTCTCTGGCGATGCAAGTGCTGTATGGCAGCAACTCTCTCGCTGTGCCACCGTGCCGCCCTAGTTATCTAGTGGCATATTTGGAACTTGTGAGTAGGGTACACTGTAGCTGATTAATTGACTAGCATATAATCTGTATTTCATGCTTTTGCTTAACACGAGATTTTAGTTGAGCAGTAAAAAATCTGGCTTTCCACACCTGCTCTGCTAGTTGTTAAAATTGTGGTTAATCCATCAACCTCAACTCCATTTTCCATCTGGATCTGTATCGATTCCATTAATATCCAGAAACCTATCAATCTTTGTTTTATAAACACAGTGATTTAGCCTCAACTGTCCATGGGGTGGAGGAGTCCAAAGATTCACTGCACACTCTAAGACTGTGAGCACTGGTCAGCTGCACAAATATCCCTCCTGACAACCACCCAATAAGGTCTCAGTCTTGTTCTTTTACTCTCTGGATTGTAAAGGCCTCTTTTCCTACACAAACCCATCAACATGGCACAGTGCAATGGATCTTAGCTGCACTAAGATGTCCTTTTATAGGTGAAGGGACTAAAACTGGACATTGTATTCCAGATGTGAGCTCACCAAGGTTTTACATCAAAAATGTCAATCTCATTTCTGACATTTTTTAATTGCTCTGGCCTCGGTAGTTGTTTGAGGGAGTGAATGCCACTGTTTTGTGTGTCTGAAGAAGTGCCACCTTAGCTCAGTGCCCAGAATTCAATGGAGCATTCCAGTCTTGGCTCAAACCAATGCTTGAGCACTCCAATTCCACAACCAAGTTTTAACCCAGACTCGCTACCACAGATTGATTACATTTTATCTTTGTATGCTTCGGTGTCACCGTCCCCTAGCTAACAATGATCTATTCTACATTTTCATAGATCTCCGTCCCCTTTGAAGTCTCGTTTTCACACACTACCCTTCCATATCTCTGTGTCTCCCTCTCCCCTGACTCTCAATCTAAAGAAGGGTCTCGACCCGAAATGTCACCCATTCCTTCTATCCAGAGATGCTGCCTGTCCCACTGGGTTAGTGCAGCATTTAGTGTCTATCTTGCTTGCAGGCGATAATTTGACTGTGAACTTGGATTGGTGACCAACCTTGTCCACATGCTTGTTGCCAGACTTCCACTTCTATTCTGAGTTCCATCACACCAAGATATTTTCAGCTGGACAGAAAAAGTGCTGCAAGGACCTTTTCAAGGCCTGACTGAAAAATGTATAGCATGCGTATTAACTTGTGTGAATCCCTGACACATGATAGGCATGGGGATTCTGATGAGGTTCTGCTCACTTAGCACCTAAGTTCACATTCATAAATTCATAAGTGGTAGGATCAGAATTAGACTATTCAGCCCATTAAGTCTACTCCGTTATTCAATAATGGCTGATTTATTTCTCCCTCCCAGTCCCATTATCCTGCCTTCTTCCCATAGCCACTGACACCTGTACTAATCAAGAATCTATCTCTGCTTTAAAAATATCCATTGACTTGGCCTCCACGGTCTCTGACAGGCCAAGCAGAAATGCAGAGGGATTGCAGAAACTCCCCAACACCTCACTGTTTGCCTTCACCTGACACAAATGTGGCAGTGTGTGCTGCTTTACCTGTGTTAGTGTCTGATTCCTACTGGCTACATGAGAGCCCACAGCAGTGAAGAGGAAGCAAATCATTTTCCACTCTGAGGGGCTGTCTATGAGGGAGACTATTATTAATTTCTCTAACTTCAAGTAACCCTTGCTTTCGCTCTCTCTCCTTACCTCCCCCACCCTAGTTCTCTGACTAGTTTCACTGATTAATGTTACTGATTGTATGCCTCCTTATCACCTTTCCCTCAACTAACAACGAACCATTCTATATTTCCTTGTCATCGTCTGCATTAATCTGTCATTTTCACACCTTACCCTTCCATATCTCTGGACTCCCTCTCCCCCGACTCTCAGTCTGATGAAGGGTCTCGACTCGAAACGTCACCCATTCCTTCCCTCCAGAGATGCTGCCTGTCCCGCTGAGTTACTCCAGCATTTTGTGTCTATCGGCAGTGTAACCCAGCATCTGCAGTTCCTTCCTACACAAGATTATTATTATCTCTGCAAGTCACACTCTAACTTCCAAATCATGATGTGGATTGGGTTTTGCGAGGCCTGCCAGTTATCTTTGGCAGAGAGAGGAAAAGAGACAAGACAAGTCAAGAGCACTTAATTTCCATTCTTGGAGTGGTCTCCGGATGTGCCAGTCAATGTCCACCCTTCTTGCGTGTGAGAATGGCTAAAATAAATGTCAAAATGTCAACTTCTGTTTCCATTGCGACATAGTTCGTAGCTTTACAAACCTGTCTACTGGGAGCAGAATGCAGTTCTGTGCCTCAACCTCTATTGAAGACAATACACAGACCTCAGCTATACTGATCAATGATGAGACCCACATAAGGGACATTTAGATAGGCTCATCGAAGTGCGTGGAAGAGAGGGGTATGGTTAATGAATGGCGAAAGGGGCTGATTGTTGCTGTGAACCCACCAATATGGAACGCATCACATCAACGTGCCCATAGAGCCATGCAGGAAGAGGTAACACATTTCACAGGAGGTTGTTGGCTGGATTGACAGATTAGACTTCAAAGTGTGAGGCTTTTGTATAAAAAAGACTCCATCATGTATGTGGCAGATTGGCACATCTGCTACTTTGCAGAGCCAGAGACCTTTGGTGTTGTCTGTCTGGAATGTACACATTCTCCCCGTAACACCTTGGATTTCCTTAGGGTACTGATTTCCTCCCACTTTCCAAAGTTACATGATTAAAGAGGTTATTTGTAATTGTAAATTGCCCTGAATGTTTCGGCAAAGGATAGAATCTGGGGCCTGTTGAAGGCAATGTGGGGAGAATTTAAAAAATGGCATTAGTATAAAATGGGTGGTTGAATGTCAGCATGGATTTGATGGGCTGAATGACCTGTTTCCATCTATCCATGTCTTTAACAGTTGCCAGGCCAGAAATTGTCCAATTATCTTCCTAAGCAGGTGAGCAATATAACGAGAGCTGACCGTAATTCAAGCAATTAATTGCATTAAAAATTTGTCAATCATTATCAATGACATTTCAATGGAAATTACAAGTGTTAATACAGCAATCAATATTGGGAGCCTCAAAGAATCCAGAATGAACAGAATTGGTTAACATCTGTACAAAAATTTAAAGGAACAAATTCTTGGAATAATATAATTCTTGTTGGTGAGAGGTCTCGGTAAACATGGAACATAGAATAGTACAGGACAAGAAAGATTCCTTCAGCCCACAATCCTTGTGCCAAACATGCTGCCAAGGTAAATGTATCTCATCTGCCTGGACATAAACCATACCCCTTTCTTCCACACACTTCGATAAGCCTATCTAAATGTCCCTTATCATATCTACTATCATATCCACTATCATATTTGCCTCCACCACCCCCACTGCTCTCTAAAAAAAACATTCCTCGCATATCTCCATTAAACTTCCCCCCTCTCATCTCATAGCTATGCCCTATAGTGCTGGACATTTCCCCCCTGGGAAAATAAGCTGTCCACCCCATCTGTACCTCTGATAATTTTATATACATACTAGACTAAGTGGGTCCCGTTGGGTCCCATGTCACACGGGAGGGCTGGTCCCCCAATACAAGGCCACCAAATTCAAATGCCGTTTCATACCATTTCATGCAGGGTGCAAGGCCACCAAATTCAAATGCAGTTTCATACCATTTCATGCAGGGTGCAAAGCCACCACATTCAAATGCAGTTTCATACCATTTCAAGCAGGGTGAAACCACCATAAAACCACACAACTCGTAACTCCTCTTAAAATAAAGATCAAACTTCAAACTGGTAAGTTCTCATTTAATCTTACTATTTTACTTCAGAGTCACATGAGTGATTCCTTGAAGAATTCAAAGCTCTGTGATTTCATGCCATGGATACGAATCCATGCAACACACTGCCTTGGTCGACACAGGATGAGTAATAACAAATAAAGCATTCCAACATTATTCAGACTTAACCAAATTGGTGCTTTACTTAACAAAGAAAGAAAAAATAGCGACCCCTCTGTTCCAGGGGAAAGCTACAAAACAGAATTTAGAATCGAGTGCCCAAATACCCCCGGTGTGGCAAGAGGTTTGTGATAAAACCTCCGAACGTCAATTCACTGGACCATCCTGTGGCCGCGAGGATTTGGTCGAGAGGGACGTCCTGTGCTGACATTGAAGCCGCCCTGGTGGAGTTGGATTTACACACATCAGTGTTTACTCCAGCATAAACCAAAACCTGTTTTAACCACCTTGAGATGGTCTGTACTGACACCTTGTTATGAGGCTTCTTATGACTGACGAATATAGCCAATTCAGAGCCTCTGATGCACTTGATGACCTCGATGTACTGCTGTAAGTGCGTGACTACACAAAGGCGAAGATCTATGGGGTATGCCATAAAATTAAGTCTAAGCCCTGACGTCCCTGGCCTGCTCTGCTTAAGTAAATCATAAACATAAAAGGTTATGTTATTTACAGGCGAAACCATTCTGTCTAGTCGAAGCTTCTGCAACGTCTGGACGCGTTGTGCTGAAATCAGCGCCATGAACATAACCACTTTGAGAGTCAGTCTGACCAATGACAGAGATGTTGCTGGAGCCCATTGGCGAAGCAGCTCAAGAACCACGCTCACATCCCAAATTTCCGTGTATGTAGGCCTGGGGGGGATTGCAGTTAAAAATGCCCTTCATGAACTGAGATACTAAAGGGTGAGACCCAACAGGGTGTTGTCCCATTCCTTGGCACAGGTAGGATGACAAGGCACTCCTGGCACTATTGATGGCAGTGTAGCTTAGTCGCTCATCAAAAAATAACGTGGAAAGAAATTCCAACACATCAGGTAAGCTTGCCGTATGATATGAAATGTTCGACTGCAAACAGAACATCTCCCATTTCTTGTTTTTTGTTTTTTAGTACTATCCCTCCAGGCTGCAGTAATCACATCAACCAAACGCCCTGATAGTTCGAGCCCCCAGGAACGGTCTCCTCAGAATTTGCAAATCAACAGATTAATACGGTCATGTAATGGATGATTTTCCCCAGTTACAGGATGAACCAGCAGGCTACTGCTTTTGGGGATAGCCATAAAAGGCTGTGTTTTAAATCTTAAAATCAGTGGGAACCTTGGTTGTGTTGGCCAGTCAGGAACTACCAAAATGCCTGAGGCAGAGTCCTGCTCGATCTTGAGCAAGCACGACCAATGAGGCGAAATGGAGGAAATGCATATAAAAACATTCCACCCCAGTGTAGCAAGAATGCATCTACCGTTACTTCCCCTGGGTCTGGTTCCCATGAAACATACTTTGGTAATTGGTGATTCAATCTGGACGCAAACAAATCAATGTCTGGTACACCATACCGAGTGACAATCTCTTTGAATATTTCACGATTCAACATCCATTCAATGTTGTCATTGAACTTTCGTGACCTGGTGTCTGCCACCATGTTGAGTCTACCTGGTAGGTAGATAGCTGAAATCCAGATGTTTCTTGTGATACACCAGTGTCAAATAAGGTTAGCCAACTTATCACATGATACCGATTTGATTCCACCCATGTGATTAATATATGCTACTGCTGTAGTATTATCAATCTGAAGCTGCACATGCAAATCATGCATATTAGTGCAATATGCTTTTAGGCCATAGAGTGCTCTCAATAACTCCAAATAGTTAATACCATGTGATTGAAGACGTAATGCCCCATCCATATTCCATCTGCCACCACAGTTGGAGATGGTATTGGTAGCTCCCCATCCTAGAGCACTAACATCAGTTTGTAAAACAACTGAATGTCTGTCAATCCTCATTTTCCCAATGCAAAGCCAAACATTTGTTATCCACCATTATAACTCAGCAACGGCTTCAGCTGGTAACTGCATAGGTCTATTAAAATGCCCTGCATGACTTTTGAGTGCGTGCTCCTTTGTACGTTGCAAATTTTGATAATGCAGAGGTCCAAATTGTGCGGCTGGAAAAGCAGCCACTAATTTCCCAATTACACTAGCAACCTGCTGAAGAGAAGATTGTTGCTCATCAATGAGCTTGCTACAGGCTTTGATTAATTCTGACCTCTTGCCTGGAGGCAGAGTCACAGACATGTGAGTTGAATTAATGGTGAACCCCAAATAATCAATGACTCTGGATGGGATCAATTTTGATTTAACTGGATGGATGAGAAACCCAAACTCTCAAACATGCGTTTGGTAGCTGAAACAGAGAATTCTGCTGATTTCTGAGTTGCCTATGATTAGGATATCATCCAACTAGGCCATTACAATTTGATTCCGAGCCTGGAGAAGGCCCAACACTGGTTTTAACATTTTTGTAAATAACCTTGGAGACGAAGTTAAACCATGAGGCAATGCTTTAAACTGCCACAATTGCTTCATCCAGCTAAATTCCAAATATCTCCAATCCTTGTGATGAATGGGTTCCGAATAGTATGCATATTTGAGGTTTATACATGCCATGTGGCACCCTTTAGAAACCAGCTGTTTGGCCGTAAGAAATGGTTCCATTTTGAAATGTTTATACTGCACATAGGAGTTAAGCCAAGTTAGGTCAAGAATGATCCAACACCCACCATCCTTCTTTTGTCTTGGAAATATATTAGAGACAAATTGGTGAGATTGATGAGAAGACTTCTCAATTACCCCTTTCTTAGCTAATGTTTGAATCTCAGTTTGTACCTCCAAGGACTCTTGTTGTGAAAAAGACAATGTCCGTTTAGGTGTATGCTATGTAGGTGGGCATAATTAAAAAATAAATTCAATCCGGAAATCTACTATACTGTTCAGTATAAACGAGTCTGATGTTATACGACACCACTGATTGAAAAACAAATGTAATTTCCCACCAGGCTGTAACTGGCCACCTACCTCCATGTTTGGTAGAAACGTCTGACTTCGTGTTCTGGAGGGAAATGGTGGCGTGCGCCAACTGCGCATACTTGGCAAGGGCCGGCTTGGTCCCTGACCTGAATTCGATTCAGCAGACCGTTTGTAGGGGTGCTGCCACCGGAGAGGATTTTTGCTGACCGGTTGTGCTCTAATGAGACCAACTGTTTTTGCCTCATCATCTAATTCTTTGACCTGTTTGGACAGGTCGTCCCCGAACAGCAAATTTGGCGGCTGCACACTGCTCATCTTGGACAGTGCTGCAAATTTAGGATTGAGCATTGGCGGGTTGCCGTCTTCCTCAAACAATTTATTTCGAACTGTGCATTGCACATGAGGGCAAGCACATCCTGCTGAACTGGAGACAGAGCCTCATCATCCATCGACCTGGCAAAAGCAGTTATCCCTGAAGCCAGGAGCTTGAGGATCTTCTGGAGCCTCAACTCTTGGGCTCTGATTCCTGCTGCCAAGTGCCCCCAGATTGGGTGGTTCACAGCTGGGACTTTGAGCGATGCACAATTACCCGGTGTTTGGTATTTCTTGCAGGTTTCATCTATGGTGAGGTCCTGCAGTTGATGAGAGACCATGTAATTGATGGTCCTGGCCAGATCCTCATTTATTGATTCGCCCGTTCCGGAAGGTATGGCAAATTTGGATGCCATGCTTGGCACCCCTGACTCCTGGTCTCCTTGCCTGGAGGTATGCTCATCAGCTATATCTCCGATCTCGGAGTCAGAACAAAACTGACTCCATGAGCTCACCTCCTCCAAGAGGGAGACATCATGCAGCCCTGTTGCAGGTGCTGCTGCCACGGGCCCCCGAGGAGACCTGTGGATATAAAGCTCGTCTTCCTTGAGCATTTATTGATGGAACATCCGCTCCATGAGGCGTTCCATTCTGGACAGCCGCCCAAAAACAGCATCCATTGTGGGAGGACCATCCTCCTGGCCTGACTCATCAGAGTCAACGGGCCTTTATGATTTTTTGGTGGCTTTCGGACCCACCGGAGTAGCCACGGTGCCTTCCACCGGCACCAGGTTGGAAGCCACTGGCCGTGCTGCCAGTGACTTGGAAGGTGAGAGGGACGGCCGCCCGCTCCCCGCACTCCCCGGTCTTCCGTAGCTGTTTTCGCAGCGGACCACCTCGACGTTCCTTTCACTACTTTCTCCATTGCGGTCTCGCTCCTGTAAAACAAGATTTCCCATCCGGAGAAAGACCTCAGCTAAGTTTAAAAACTTACCTCAGGGTTTTTAACTTACCGCTGGTGGAGCTGCGCCCTGCCAGCCCGTCAGTGCGCCATGCGTCAGACGTAATGACGTGCATGCGGAGTGGCTGGTCTTCATGGAATCACTCACGTGACTCCGAAGTAAAACACCACATAAACACCACACTCACAGTTCAGTAGAAATTCAGTGTGTTCAGTTGATTCACAGCTCAGACAGAGTTGGGACCTTTCCCTCCCCCATCTTGCAGAGACTGAGCCACACCCGCACTTCCGGGTTTTATAATGCCTCCCCCCTCCCAGCGGAAGAGGCGTGGCCTTCATGGCGTGATTGACAGGAGAGAGATTCTCAACATTTTTTAAACGCTAATAACACTTTTATTTTTCATTGATGGGAATAATCCTCTGCACCTGATGGGACTGAGTAAGATGGCCAAAAATCACAGCCGTAAGTGGTAGCGTTTTATCTAAAATCAATATACAGTGCAAACAGGAAGTTGTCAAGTTTAGACGCTGTGCTTTATTTCAAACCAACCACCACCAACAACCATTTGCTGTGCTTTATTTCAAACCAACCACCACCAACAACCATTTGCTGTGCTTTATTTCAAACCAACCACCACCAACAACCATTTGCTGTGCTTTATTTCAAACCAACCACCACCAACAACCATTTGCTCTGCTTTATTTCAAACCAACCTCCAACAACCATTTGCTGTGCTTTATTTCAAACCAACCACCAGCAACCATTTGCTGTGCTTTATTTCAAACCAACCACATTTTCATTTTCAAACCACATTAAGGGCACTCAAGGTCAGTAAAACCATACTCACAGTTTAGTAGACATGTGTTCAATGTTATTCACAGCTCAGACTGAGAGACGTGACCCTCCCGCTCCCCCATCTTGCAGAGACTGACTGAGGCATTCAACACTTCCGGGGTTTATAGGCCCCCCGGAAGGGGAGTGGCCTTCAGGAGAGAGAATCTCAACATTTTAAAAACACTAATAACTCTTTTATTTTTCATCGATGGGAAAAATCCTCTTGTCCTGTGCAGTGGAGGGGGACTCTGAGTAAGTTGGCCAAATATCACAGCCGTGAAATTGATTTTTCTAAAATCAATATACAGAACAACAGGAAGTAGTCAAGATCAGACTTTTAGTAATATAAAATCTCCTCCTAACCTCTGACATCCTAAAGAAAACAATCCAATTCTATCCAACTTTTCCCTCTAGCTGAAACCTTCTAATCCAGCATGGGAGACCAAAGACAGAGAGGTCAATGTGGGAGTAGGCTATAAAATTAAAGTGACAATAACAGACATAATGGAGTTGTTCTGCAAAGTGATCACACATCCTGCATTTGGTTTGTCCATTACTGAGCAGAGCATGAAGTAAATGAGAATAAATGTAAGCAAGTCTCTTTTTTACCTGGAAGAGCTGCTTGTATCCCTGGGCGATGGGGAGGGAAAGTAGAATAGCAGGTGAAACGGATTGCATGGGAAGGTGCCCTGAGAAGGGAAGTGGCTGTTGGCAGAGATTCCCTGTGATTTCCACAACCTTCAATGAGATGCTGCCTTAGTGTCATAGACCCAACTCAGCTGACTCATTCACCCCTCACATTCAGCATTCTGATGGTACTCTACTCTCCATGACCCTCCCTATAGATGCTCCTTGAGCTGTTAATTACCACCAATATTTTATACTCATACTTCAGATTTTCATTATTTGCAGCTTGTTTTTTGCAGATCATATTCCGAATATTCAGCAGTGGATACAGCCTGGATATTGCTTCAGTAATGGATATGATTCTCATCCAGAATAAAAAGATTTAGATGTCTTATTGGTATGCAATAATAGATGCATTACAGATCTTCAAGTCAAGTCAAGAGTTAAAAAGATCAAGAATGTTTAATAGTAAGATTAAACGAGAACTTACCAGTTTGAAGTTTGATCTTTATTTTATGAGGAGTCGAGTTGAGGGACTACGTGAATAGAAGCCCGTGCAGCCGTTGGTGCGTCAATCTTCAAAGCAGCGGAATGAATTCACAGCTAACAATGACCGAAGTATAACGGTAAGATGATAAAACTAGAACTACCAGATGAGATCTATGAGGGTGGGAGCGGAGGGCACGTAGTCCCTCAACTCGACTCCTCATAAAATAAAGATCAAACTTCAAACTGGTAAGTTCTCGTTTAATCTTACTATTTTACTTCGGAGTCACGTGAGTGACTACGTGAAGACTTCAAAGCACTGTGAATTCACGCCGCAGACTCAAATCCGACGTTCACACTGCCTGGATTGACTCAAAAGTCGTTAACAATCAATCATGCATCAGTAATACATTTGTTAAATGAAATAACAGTTTATTTACAAACAAATCATAACAAACCCCTCTAACTCAGGGGAAAAATGTAACAGTACTGACACCAGAATCAACAAACACCCCGAGCCTTGAAAACGGCTTGTGACAAAACCTCTGAAAAGTTAGCTCACTGGACCATCCTGCGGCCGCGAGGACCTTGAAATCGTTTGCACCGACACCTTACTGTGTGGTTTTTTGTGACTAATAAACAAAGCCAACTCTGTTCCTCTCAGAGGTTTAGTAATCTCAATGTAACGAGATAAATGTGAGACTATACAGAAGCGATCATCTGCGGGGTATGCTGAAAACACAATCTTACATCCTGTCATGCCTCTTTTATTATGTTTAAGCAAATCATAGACATAAAATATAATGGCATCAGCCGACACATGCATTCTATCTAGCCTTAGCTTTTGCAATGTTTGTACACTTTGGGCTGAAACCAACACCAGAAGCATGACCACCTTCATAGTTAATTTGGTTATAGATAGGCTTGTAACCGGAGCCCACTGGTGAAGAAGCATAAAAACCTCACTCACATTGCAAATACCGGCATACCTGAGTTTAGGAGGATTAGAATTGAAAACTCCCTTCATGAATCGTGAACTAACGGATGTGTCCCTACTGTATGCAATTCTGCATTCATAGGTAAATAAGAAGACAGAGCACTTCTGGCTGAATTAATTGCACTGTAACTTAATTTTTTGGTCAAAATAAAGAGTTGACAAACTCCAATACATCCGTGATCCCTGCCGTGTGATATACAATATCCTGCTGTAGGCAGAATTGCTCCCACTTCCTTATATAGGTGATATATTGCTGCTGTGTACTATCCCTGCAGGCCGACGTGAGAACATCCACCGTCCAATGAGACAGTCCTCTCCCCAGGTATGGCCTCCTTAAAATCTGCAAATTAACAGATCAATACGATCCTATAAAGGATGTTGATCCCCAGTGACTGGATTTACCAGTAGATTTTTATTCTTGGGCATAAGCATGTAAGGCTCCCTAGCCATTTGTAATACAACGGGAAACCATGCTCGTGTAGGTCAATCTGGCACTACCAATACCCCTGAAGCGGAGTCCTCCTTGATCTTTGCAAACATCTGCTGATGAGACAGAATGAAGGAAATACATACACAAACATTCCTCCCCCAATGCAGCGAAAATGCATCCACTGCTACTGCCCCAGTATCTGGTTACCATGAAACATATCTAGGCAACTGATGATTTAATCGAGATGCAAACAAGTCAATATCTGGCAATGCATACTGATCAATCATTTGGTTAAATACATCCTGATTTAACATCCATTCAATGTTGTCATTAAACTGACGTGACCTTTTCCTGGCAAATAAAGTGCTGAAAGCCAGATATTTTGGTCAATACACCAGCTCCAAATCTGGTTAGCCAGTCTATCACAAGACTGTGACTTAACTCCACCCATGTGGTTTACACATGCCACTGCTGTGGTGTTGTGAATCTGAGCTGCACATGCAGATCCCTCCTTGTAGAACAATAAGCTTTGAGCCCATACCAGGTGCCCAACAACTCTAAATAATCAATCCCTCTTAATTGAGGAAGCGTTGTCTCATCCACATTCCATCTGCCTCCACAACTAGAAGACATATCTGTTGCACCCCAACCCAGTGCACTCACATCAGTCTGTAATATCAGTGACGGTGATTCCACGAAACCTTCCTTAAATTTTTTTAAACATGTACTATCCACCATTGTATGTCAGCAATCGCCCCAGCTGACAACTGCATAGGCCTATCAAAAATAGCCCCTTTGTATTCTCAGTGCCTGTTCCTTTGATGGTTGTAATTGTTGATAATGCAGAGGACAATACTGCACAGCTGGAAAGGCTGCAACAACTTCCCAATAAAACTGGCTACTTGTCTAATCAAAAGCCGTTGTTCTCCAACGAGATTAACACAGTCCTCAATTAACTGATTCAATTTATCCCTGGGCAAAGTTACCAACATGTGATTGGAATTAATGGTAAATCCCAGATAATCAATAATTTGGACTGGTGATAATTTAGATTTATCTGGGTGAATAACAAATTCCATTTGTTCAAAAGTGATTTTAACAACTGAACTGATGATTGAGTTTCAGCATGAGTCTTTCCAACAATCAGAATATCATCTAAATAGGCCATTACCACATGCCCCTGAGCTCTAAGCAATGCTAACACAGGTTTTACCAATTAGTAAATAATTTACGAGCTGAAGTTAATCCATTCGGCAATGTCCCGAATTGCCACAGCTCAGTCATCCAAATAAATTTCAAATATCTTCTATCATCACCATGAATAGACACTGCGTAATACGCATTCTTCAAATCAATGGTTGCCATATAATACCCTTTGGACACTAGATGTTTGCCCGTGGTAAAGTTCTCCATTTTGAAATGCCTATAACAAACACATTTGTTCAAATTCGATAAATCCAGAATAATTCTACATCCCCCAGTCTTTTTAGATCTGGGAAATATACTTGACAGAAATTGTTGACTTTGATAGACAGAAGGCTCAATTACCCCTTCTTATGTAACGACTGAATCCGTGCTTGAATAAGCACATTTTCATCATCTGAAAAATAAGTTTACGACTAGGAAAATGTTGATTAGGTAGACTGTCATAGTAAAATCCAATTTTTCACCCCTTCAATACACTAAGTATGAACAAATCTGATGTCAACTGCTGCCATTGTTTGAGAACAATATTAACCTTCCGCAATTTGAACAGGAACATCAGTTAATTCATCGTCTGTCAAATATCCAGCATCTTTCCTTGCGGCCTTGTTGTCCTCGACTTCTTGTAGAGAACCTTTTTTGCCTTGCTTCCAGCTGGCTTAATGAGGGCCATGGTTAACGACCTCATAACAGTCTTTGACCCTTTTTGCAAGGTTACCACCAAACAACAGATTTCGTGGTGGTACACTGGTCGGTTTGCACAACTCGCCAAATTCGGGTTAGCACTGGCCTAATAGCGGCCCTCCCGACATTATTAATTTCAAAATGCATTACAAAGGAGTCCCAGTTCATCCTGGTGTGCTTCAACCATATCATTTGTATCAATAACTTTCACCACAGCTGTAATACCTGCTTACAACAGTTTAAGCACTTTTTAAAACTTCATCTCCTGGGCCCTAGCAGGCAAACCCATCTATGCAAATTTGGTGATTAACCACCGGTACCTTCAGGAGATCACAATTAACAGGAGCTTTATAGTTTTTTTTGCTACTTCATCCATAGCTAGCTCCTGTAACTGGTGGGAGAGCATATACTGAATGGCTTCGGCCAATTCTACATCAATCGCCTTTCCTGCCTCTCTACACTCAGCAAACTTCCCAGCAATGTTCGGAATTACCTCCAACCGAACACCTTGCTCTCCCCCAGCATAGAAACAGTGTCAGCAAACGGCCCTGATAGAACATCCTCCTCACAGGCAGGATAGTTCTGCAGCCCTGAAACAGGTGCTGCTAGCACAAGCTCTCCATCAGCCTGGCTTGGGCACCACTCCTCCTCAAGGAGCTGGAACATCCTCCTCACAGGCAGGATAGTTCTGCAGCCCTGAAACAGGTGCTGCTAGCACAAGCTCTCCATCAGCCTGGCTTGGGCACCACTCCTCCTCACGGAGCTGGTCCCTGTCGAGCATTCTTTTGTAATAGAATTTCGACATGGGAGAGCCGTGAGCAAACGGACTCTCCTATGGAGGGTATAACCTCCAGGCCCGACTCATCTACGGGCCACAGAGACTTGCCAGTGGCCTTCCGCCCTACTGTGCAAGCCTCCACTGCCCCCCGGCAGTGGGTCCGCAACCACTGGCTGTGTAGCCAGCACCGGACCAGGTGTACCAGACGGGCCTCCATCCTCAACACTCTCCTGGTCACTCTTCTTTCTACCCCCGGAGCGCCTCGCCGACACCTTCTTCCCTTTCTGCAACATATCTACTCCCAACCGTCGCAGAAAATGACCTGCGGTAAAGTATTTCAACAAACCTTACCTCCGTTTAAACTTGTTAACGAAACTGCAGATGCTGGAGAATGGAGGGTGAAGTCTGAAGAAGGGTCTCGACCCGAAACGTCGCCCATCTCCTTCGCTCCTTAGATGCTGCTGCACCCGCTGAATTCTCCAGCTTTTCGTGTAACCTGTTTAAACTTACCGCTCGGAGGAGCGCTGCTGCTCCAACCGTTCCCGACTGCACCAGCGTCTGACGTCATGACGCACCAACGGCTGCACGGGCTTCTATTCACGTAGTCACTCACGTGACTCCGAAGTAAAATTGTCATATGCAGAGGAATCAGAACAATTAAATTCTTACTTGCTGCAGCTATTACAGGCATATTAACTCAACAACACAACAAATAAATATACAATAAATAATAATACAATAGTTTATCATTATACTAGGCAACCAGATTGCAATATTCAAGCCACTGTACATAGTGTAACCCTTAGACAAAGTCCATAGTGTTGTTGTAGGGTTGCGGTTAGGATTGTACAGAGTGGTTCAAGAGCCTGATAGTTGATGGAAAGAAAGTATTCTTGAACCTAGAGGTAACTGTTGTTAGGCTCCTATGTTGGTAACTATCTAATGGTAACAGCGAGATGAGAGGGTGGCCAGTGTTTGGCTCTTTGACGATAGTAGCTGCCTTTATGAGGCAGTTTCCTGTTGATCCCTTCAAGAGTGGGAAGGTCAATACCTATACCTTCATACCTAAAGGGCGGTGGGGTAGCGTTGCTGGTGAGAGGAGATTAATGCAATAGCAAGGAAGGACATTAGCTTGGAGGATGTGGAATCGATATGGGTAGAGCTGCGAAACTCTAAGGGGCAGAAAACGCTAGTGGGAGTTGTGTACAGGTTACCTAACAGTAGTAATGGAGTTGGGGATGGCATCAAACAGGAAAATAGAAATGCGTGCAACAAGGGTAAAACAGTTATAATGGGTGACTTCAATCTACATATAGATTGGGTGAATCAAATTAGCAGGGGTGCTGAGGAAGAGGATTTCTTGGAATGTATGCGGGATAGTTTCCTAAACCGACGAGAGAGCAGGCTATTCTAGACTGGGTATTGAGTAATGAGGAAGGGTTAGTTAGCAGTCTTGTTGTTCGTGGCCCCTTGGGCAAGAGTGGCCATAATATGGTTGAGTTCTTCATTAGGATGGAGAGTGACATAATTACGTCAGAAACAAAGGTTCTGAACTTAAACAAAGGTAACTTTGAAGGTATGAGATGTGAATTGGCCAAGAGACTGGCAAGTGATTCTTAAAGGGTTGACAGTGGTTGTGCAATGGAAGGTATTTAAAGACTGCATGGATGAACTACAACAATTGTTCATCCCAGTTTGGCAAAATAATTAATCAGGGAAGGTAGTGCATCCATGGATAACAAGGGAAATCAGGGATAGTATAAAAACAAAAGATGAAGCATACAAATTAGCCAGAAAAAGCAGCCTACCAGAGGACTGGGAGAAATTCAGAGTCCAGCAGAGGAGGACAAAGGGCTTAATTAGGAAAGGGAAAATAGATTATGAAAGAAAACTGGCAGGGAAAATAAAAACTGACTGCAAAAGTTTTTATAAATATGTGAAGAGAAAGAGATTAGTTAAAACAAATATAGGTCCCTTGCAGTCAGAAATTGGTGAATTGATCATGGGGAACAAGGACATTACAGACCAATTGAATAACTACTTTGGTTCTGTCTTCACTAAGGAAGACATAAATAATCTGCCGGAAATAGCAGGGGACCGGGGGTCAAATAAGGTGGAGGAAATGAGTGAAATCCAGGTTAGACGGGAAGTGGTGTTGGTTAAATTGAATGGATTAAAGGCCGATAAATCCCCAGGGCCAGATAGTCTGCATCCCAGAGTACTCAAGGAAGTAGCCACAGAAATAGTGGATGCATTAGTGATAATCTTTCAAAACTCCTTAGATTCTGGAGTAGTTCCTGAGGATTGGAGGGTAGCTAATGTAACCCCACTTTTTAAAAAAGGAGGGAGAGAGAAAACGGGGAATTACAGACCAGTTAGTCTACCATCGGTAGTGGGTAAACTGGTAGAGTCAGTTATTAAAGATGGGATAGCAGCACATTTGGAAAATGGTGAAATCATTAGACAAAGTCAGCATGGATTTACGAAAGGTAAATCATGTCTGACGAATCTTATAGAATTTTTCGAGGATGTAACTAGTAGAGTGGATAAGGGAGAACCAGTGGATGTGTTATATCTAGACTTTCAGAAGGCTTTCGACAAGGTCCCACATAAGAGATTAGTATACAAACTTAAAGCACACTGTATTGGGGGTTCAGTATTGATGTGGATAGAGAACTGGCTGGCAGACAGGAAGCAAAGGGTAGGAGTAAACGGGTCCTTTTCAGAATGGCAGGCAGTGACTAGTGGGGTACCGCAAGGCTCAGTGCTGGGACCCCAGCTATTTACAATATATATTAATGATTTGGACGAGGGAATTGAATGCAACATCTCCAACTTTGCGGATGACACTAAGCTGGAGGGTAGTGTTAGGTGTGAGGAGGATGCTAGGAGGCTGCAAGGTGATTTGGATAGGCTGGGTGAGTGGGCAAATGCATGGCAGATGCAGTATAATGTGGATAAATGTGAGGTTATCCACTTTGGTGGCAAAAACAGGAAGGTAGACTATTATCTGAATGGTGGTAAATTAGGAAAAGGGGAGATGCAACGAGACCTGGGTGTCATGGTACACCAATCATTGAAAGTAGGCATGCAGGTGCAGGAGGCAGTGAAGAAAGCAAATGGTATGTTAGCATTCATAGCGAAAGGATTTGAGTATAGGAGCAGGGAGGTTCTACTGCAGTTGTACAGGGTTTTGATGAGACCACACCTGGAGTATTGAGTACAGTTTTGGTCTCCAAATCTGAGAAAATACATTCTTGCCATAGAGGGGGTACAGAGAAGGTTCACCAAACTGATTCCTGGGATGTCAGGACTTTCATATGAGGAGAGACTGGATAGACTTGGCTTGTACTTGCTAGAATTTAGAAGACTGTGGGGGGATCTTATAGAAACTTACAAAATTCTTAAGGGGTTGGATAGGCTAGATGCAGGAAGATAGTTCCCGATGTTGGGGAGGTCCAGAACAAGGGGTCACAGTCTAAGGATAAGGGGGAATTCCTTTTGGACCGAGATGAGGAAAACATTTTTCACACAGAGAGTGGTGAGTCTCTGGAATTCTCTGCCACAGAAGGTAGTTGAGGCCAGTTCATTGGTTTTATTTAAGAGGGAGTTAGATGTGGTCCTTGTGGCAAAAGGGATCAGGGGGTATGGAGAGAAAGCAGGTACAGGATATTGAGTTGGATGAACAGCCATGATCATATTGAATGGCGGTGCAGGCTCGAAGGGCCGAATGGCCTACTCCTGCACCTATTTTCTATGTTTCTGTGATGGACTATAACACAGTGATCATCCACCTCATTGCTCACTTCCTACTTGTCGAAGTTATATTCCATCTGCCATTCATGTGCCCACCTTCCCAGTTGATCTGGATCCTGCTGTAACCCTAGATATCTTTCATCATTGTTTACCTTACCACCAATTGTAGTGTAATTTGCAAAATTACTAATCGTATCATCTGCATTCTCATTCTAATTATTAAAAAGTATGAAATCAACAATGATCCCAGCACTGATACCTGCGACACATCACTGGGCACAGGCTGGCAGTATCGGACTCTGTGTCCTACCACCAAGCCAAATTTGTATCCAATTGACCAGCTGACATTAGATCCCTGGTTTCTTTTCTTCATGTGCACTAAATGACGTGCAACCTCCTGTGTAGGCTCTCTGTGAAAAGCATACTGAAAGGCCACATGCACCACATCCACTGCTTCCATTTGTCTATTCCACCAGACAAATCATCAAAGAACTCGAGTAGATTAGTTGTATAGGATTTTTCTCTTATAAATCCACGCTGACTCTCAGGGCCGGCCTTAGGAGGTGCGGGGCCCAATTCGGAACAATTTTGATGAGCCCCAGGTTCCAAGCCAAGGTTTGTAGAATCATAGAAATATAAATAAGGTCTATTATAGACTTTATATCTCTATGGTAGAATGGAAAGTAATCAAAATGTGTGCTTAAAAAGTACATGCGAGTTAATGGACCAAACAGATCTAAAAGCTACATTTTAATATAAAATTGCATACATGTAAGCCTACAAATAACAAACAAAATGTGTAGATTACCTCTCAAAAGTACATGGTTACAATACCTCTTTTTTTTGTGACTGTGAAATGAAAAATAATAATAATAATAATAATTTAATTAACTAGATCCTGGAAAACTAATAACAATTGGCGAAAAACCATTAAATTTTGGGCTTCATCCCCATCCTACCCTTTTGGTCTTTGATTACTGCAGACGTTTTTGAGTGGAAGACTTGCTATGAAACCACGGATTTTATGATTTAACTACTTGGTTTCCCTCCCTAGTTGACTCTCTTCAACTTTCCCCACGAGAGCTCGCTTAAACCAATATAAAGACACATCTGTTTACACATGTGTCATTTATTTATTTATTCATTTAAAATAATACTCGTACTGTCGGTAAATATGACTGAATAAAGCAGAAAACATATAACACCTGCCTATCACTTCTTATGAAAAGCCGTAACTGAAGGAAAGCTTGAGAACATTAATTCATCCTCATTGTCACACATAATGATATATGATCATCTTTTACCTGATGTTTTATGAACATTTTGTACTGCTCTTCACAGTAATCTTTCGAAAATCAGTGACTTCATATTTCAGATATATGGTTGATATCTTGGTAGCCAAAACTTACCTCATTTATGGGTCTGTGACACAAAATTAATCAGCTAGTCGTAAGATCCAGTCAGCTGATTTTACACTCGACGAAAGGGAAACTCACACCATGAGATGGAAACAAACGTAAATCTGATGACCTCTAAAAACTTTGGTCAGTCACTATGCCAAAGAAAACGTCTTTTTTTTTTGACATGCCGATACAAGTAAATTGATATCTTACATTTATAACAATCTTCTAAATATTGATACCCTGCCCTCTGAGATTTATAGGCGAGCATGGGAGGATGAACTGGGTTTACCCATTTCGAAAGATATATGGGAGCCTACTATACATACACTGCTGTTCTTTAAATGCCAGGCATTGCCTGATACAATTTAAAGTATTTCATAGGTTATACTACTCAAAGACCAAATTGAACAAGATCTTCCCAACTGTCTCTCCTCTTTGTGATAAATGACAAAGAAGTCACCCTAACTCATTCTTTTGTATCCTGTATAAAAATACAAAACATCTGGACGGGAATATTCAATATAATTTCTAAAACACTTAAAATTCAATTGGAGTCAGATTCAAAATTAATAACATTAGGAATGTCAGAGGGCTGCCCTAATTTAATGATATCTCAAAGAAGCTTCCTTAACTATGGTTTAATAACTGCGAAAAAACATATTTCAATTCTGGAAAAAGATAACAGTCCCCACAGTGAAGATGTGGATCACAGAAATGACCGAGACACTACATCTAGAAAAAATAAGGCTTGTCTTGACTGACAAACCAGATCAGTTTTCCAAAATATGGTCTCCTTTCATTGAATTTCTTCATCAACATAATGGTTGAACACAAACTCAAAACCGACGCTAAGGTCAGGTGAGCGGGCGTAGGGAAGGATAGTGGGATATATCTCCACTTCTTTCACTTCTTCGTTAGCTCCGGGGTATTTATTTTCTCTTTTTCGTGTCTTTCTTTCCGATTTAGTTATTAGTTTATAAAATGTTAAAATTGAAGCAGTATGTAAATTATATAATTGTTATGTCGATTACTTTCTCCTTGTACAATTGCTTCTAATAATATAAATATTAAAAAATAAAAAATATAAAAACGTTTTTTAACAATGCGGAGTAAACTCGAGGAAACTGAGACGAGCCAAGAGTAGATTACTCTAGCGCGGGGCCCCCTTAGGCGCGAGGCCCAATTGGGAGCAATTGATCCAATTGGCTTAAGGGCGTCCATGCTGACTCTGCCTAGTCCTAGTATTCTTTGCAAGATATTCTGTTATTACATACTTCATTGCAGATAACAGCATTTTCCCTACGACTGGCATTATGGGCCTGTCCCACAGGCAAATTTTTGGACGACTACAGGCGACTGCCGCAAAACTTTCAACATGTTGAAAAATATTTGGCGACAGTGGCGACAAATCTTGCAGTCATAGGTTGTCGTAGGTTAATGTAGGACGTCGTAGGTTGTCTTAGGTTGTCGTAGGTTGTTGTAGGTATTGTTGTAGGTATGTCGTAAGTTATCTTAGGCTGTCGTAGGTTGTCGCCAGGTGTTGTAGATGAATTCCATTAGAGATAGATAGTGTAGCGATATAGAGATACACCTTTGGCTCATCGAGGCCGTGCCACTTAACAATCACCCGTGCACTAGTTCTGTCCTGCACACTCGGGACAATTTACAGAAGCTAATTAACCTACAAACCTGCACATCTTTAGAATGTGGGAGGAAACCAAAGCACCTGGAGAAAACCCATGCGGTCACAGGAAGAACAGACAAACTCCATACAGACCGCACCCATAGTCAGGATGGAATCTGGGTCTCTGGCACTGTAAGGCAACAGCTCTACCATTGCATCATTAGCCAGCAGGAGAGAGAATTCCTATAAGTGCACAAATATAGGTGAAGGAACAGTTTTTTTCCCCCCTAATCTACCAGTAATTGTGCTGCAGTGATTTGTCACTGAGAATCTTGCTACTCGAAGAGACTGCAGTGTAAATGGAATGTCATCCATCTCCTTCTGAAATGTGTGTTTGCTGCAGGGGTCTAGAATGGTCCTCCATTGTCACTGTGTCCAAATCCTGCATCTTCCTGCCCAGCGGCACTGTCTGAGCAAACCTGGACACAAAGCATTGCAAGCAAAGTGTCCCCAGCCAAAACTGCAGAAAGGAGGGTCGTTCCACTGCCAATACACCAAATTTTGCAATGTGAGTCGGTGGGACAGGGGCTGCTCCAAGATCCTGCCCAAGCTCCTGTGTCAAGGCAATGAGATAGAGGAAGAGTAAGACAGAAAACGGCAGCAACCAAATATCATTTTGGCTTCAATAATGATAGTACGGGCTCATAGAAGGCCTTGCCAATCAAAGCGTCTGAGCTAGTCTCTTTTGCCTGTATTTGGCCAATATCCCTCTAATACTTCCCAATCCATGAACTTGTACAAATGTCTTTTAAATATTGTAATTGAACCTGCCTCGACCACTTCCTCTGGAAGCTCGTTGCAGGTCCTCACCACCTTCTGTATGAAAAAACTTGCCTCTCTGGCCCATTTTGAATCGTTCCCCTCTCACCTTAAAGTTTTGCCCTCTACTTTACTACCCTGGAAGAAAGACTGACCATCCACCTTATCTATGTCTCTCAGATTTTATAAAATTATATAAGGTCACCGCTCAGCTTCCTTTGCTCCAAGGAAAACAGTCCCATTCTAGGCAATTGCTCCTCATAATTCAACGTCAGTGGTCCCATCGTCATCCTTGTGAATCTTTTCTGCACATACATCGGCTTAATCACATCCTTCATATACTGTGGCGACCAGCATGGTGGTTGCCACAGTATGTGGTCTCATCAAGTCTTGTACAACTGTAATATGATGTCTCAATTCATGTATTCAATGCCCTGACCGATAGGCTGTTTTGATATGTGTCTGCTTACGATAAAGGTAAAGCTAGCACATATTAGACGGAGAAAGATGACTCCACACACACTCATGTTGGGATCAAAAGCAGGAATGATTTATTTCCAAGTCAAAGGTCACTGAGTGATTTACTGAGCATGTGCGAGAAAGAGTGCAGCTCCTATGTATAAATTGCATGGATATTGTCACATCCTTTCCTATTTGACATTTTGGGATTACATTTCCAACGATCCAAAACAAAGCAAACCTAAACACTTTTCATAATATTACACTGTAGCAATATGGTTTAACTTAACTGAATAAAACAACTGTTTTGTCATATTTCACCATTTCAACCATAGCCACACTTGTGACATTTCAATAACACAAAATAATGTTCACATCCTTTCTTCCCAATCCTGTCACCTTGCTCTTCACCCTAACAGAAACCAGTGACACCCAAATGAGAAGCACTACTGATCCATAATGATCTTTCAAGATCGGTTTGCATGGGCTGCAGATTCGCAGATTCAAGGCTCTTCGCTATAAAGTATTTGTAATGAAGCAATTTCCATTGCAAGATCCTAATGAAAGCTGTTGTGGAGTTTAGTTTAGTTTAGTTTAGTTTAGTTTAGAGATACAGCGTGGAAACAGGCCCTTCGGCCCATGAGTCCACACCGACCAGCGATTCCCGCACACTAACACTATCCTACACACACTAAGTACAATTTACATTTACTCTAAGCTAATTAACCTCCAAACCTGTACATCTTTGGAATGTGGGAGGTGCCGAAGATCTCGGAGAAAACCAACGCAGATCATGGGGAGAAAGTACAAACTCCGTACAAACAGCACCCATAGACAGGTTCATAGAAATTAAAATTAGGTGCAGGAGTAGGCCATTCAGCCCTTCGAGCCTGCACCGCCATTCAATATGTTCGAACCCGGGTCTCTGGCACTTATCTACAGCTGTGTTACCATGCCGCCCATGATGGGAGTGTAGAATAATGTTTGGCTGTGGTTATTAATTTGCCACTGATTACAGGATGAGGGCAATTGCTCTCCCTCAGATTGAGAAAAGCTGTGTATGTAGGAGTTAAAATGAGAGCAAAGAGGAAACAAGGTATCAAGCATGTGGGCAGGTGTATCTACTGATTGAAGGTTTTCTACTGTCAAGGTTGGACACTGTTGCAAAAAAGACACTTTGAAAAAGTTGCCAATGGCAGCAAGATCTCATCTTTGGTTTTCTTTGGTCAAAAGCTGCACTGTTGTTTGGGGAGGCGTAAGGATGAGAAGAATCAAATGTTTATTTTTAGAATTCATCAAATGTTGAGCAAATGCAAAGTTGGGCCTCTAAGAGGAGGTTCAACAGTGAAAACCTTGAAGAGATTTAAACAGAGCTGAGAGGGAAAGGTATGTGCTGGATTGAGCATTATGGATGGGATTTGGATTATTTTAACAGGAATCATTCCACCATTATTGCAAGGTCCCCTCAGTATCATTGTCTGGTGGCTTGTTTATTTAAAATTGTAAAATAGACTTAAATATTTTTTTTGGATGCAACTTGACTGTGGAAGAAAGAACTTGTTATATAAAGCTTTGTTGCTCGAAGCATTGACATAGTGGGCAACAGGTAATGAAAGAGAAACCCACATCGGGTTGTGTTTATCTAAACTGGTATTCTCCACAAAGCTTAGAGCATTCATAATCATTTTGCTCATGGATTATTCGACCTAGTTCTGGTCGTTACACCACACGTTAGACAGGAGCGGCATGATGGCGCAGCAGTAGAGTTGCTGCCTTACAGCGCCAGAAACCCGGGTTCGATCCCAACTACGGGTGCTGTCTGTACGGTGTTTGTAGATTCTCCCCGTGACCTGCGTGGGTTTTTCCCACACTACAAAGACCTACAAGTTTGTAGATTAATTGGCTTGGTGCAAATATAAATTGTCCCTAGTGTGTGTAGGATAGTGTGCATGAGCAGGGATCGCTGGTCGGTGCGGACCCGGTGGGCTGAAGGACTTGTTTCCACACTGTATCTCTAAACCAAACTAAACAGGATTGAAAGGTCCTGCAGAGCACCTTGAGGAGAGTTTTCAGTATCATTTTACGAGTGAGGACCTTCCTTGTCAAGTTTAGACTGGAGAACATAGAGTTGTTCTCCGCAGAACGAGGAATATTGCGAGAGTATTTGTGAAGTTATAAAAGAACATATGGTTCAAAGCCCAAGGAGCATTGTAGGCAAAAAATACAGGAGGATGTGAGGAAATTGTATCTCCATTGAATTGTATCGCCAAAGAACACTTTCAGAGTGCTATTTATGTTTGTAGGTTATTTTGTTTTGTTTCGTTTAGTTTAGAGATACTTACACTTACCACACACTTACACTATCCTATACACACCAAGGACAATTTACAATTATACCACTCCACTTAACCTACAAACTTTGGAGTATGGGAGAAAACTGGAGATCCCAGAGAAAACCCATGCAGGTCACGGGGAGAACGTACAGAGCCCGTACAGACAGCTCCCATAGTCAGGATTGAACCTGGGTCTCTGGCGCTGCAAGGCAGCAACTCTACTGCTGCGCCACTGTGCCACCCTCTTTTATTTCTTGTCAAATGATGTTGTCTTTTGTCATGTGCCCTCTTTAACTGTTTTCACTTCACACTGATTGTTTTTCATGGTTTCATTGTTTTTATTAATTGTTACAAGCCAATACTTGTCATAAGCACCCTCTTTTTTGTTGCTTTATCTTCTTTTGTATCTGTGTCATTGTCCAAGGAGTTCTAGGTGTATTTGTTTTACCCTCACTCATCATGGAATGTGCCTCGACTGGACCTGAATAATTTTTCCTTCGTCCATTGTTCTGCTGAAGTTCTGCGTGCCAATTTTCGATCCAGTTTATTTTTCCAATTCATTATTTTTACTATGAACTACTCCATCTCCCTTTTACTTTAGTTATGTCAGTTTAGAGATACAACATTGAAACAGGCACCTCAGCCCACCGACCCCACGCTGACCCGTTCACACTAGTTCTATGTAAAACCACTTTCTCACCCACTCGCTGCACAGTAGGGGAAATTTACAAAGGCTAATTAACCTAAAATACCGCACATCTTAATCTAACAATTGGTGCACCTGGAAGAAACCCACGTGGTTCCAGGGAGAACATGCAAACTCCACACAGACAGCACCTGAGGTTAGGATCGAACCCAGGTCTCTGGTGTTGTGAGTTAGCGGCACTATCAACTGAACAACATTGCCGCCCTTACAAATTCTAACATACAGCCAGATCTTATGATATGATGATTATCATCTCCTAAATATTTCCCTACTAAAACATAATTCACCTGCCCCACCTCGGTTGCCAGAATCAGATACCTCCTTCCCTGGTGAACCAGAAACATGCTGACCTACAAAATAATGTTCTCTCCATTGTCCCTTAGTTACACCAAATAGATTCTGTACCATCGTTTCTTCCCAACACTAATATTCTCTTTATTCAATACAGCTACCCTACTACCTCCTTTCATTTCTTCCCTATCTTTACTGAAAAGTTTATAGTGGAATATTTAATGCTCAGTCCTGACATATTTATCAACATTACATCTTATTTTCCTGTGACTATCTGTGCCTGTAGTTCTCTGACATTATTTATCTCACTTTGCGCATTGGCATACGTATAATAAACAATATTTACCCATGTTGTTTCCATATTTAACTGACCTAATTTATTGTAAGCTGTCTTCCCCAGTGCTTTTGCTTTTCTGCGGACTGCAGGTAAGGAAGAGAGTGGCACAGTGGCGCAGTGGTAGAGTTGCTGCCTTATAGAACCAGAGACATGGGTTCGATCATGACTACAGGTGCTGTCTGTACAGAGTTTGTATGTTCTCCTCATAACCTGTGTAACCTCTGAGATCGTTGGTTTCCTCCATTACTCCTAAGACGTACAGGCCAAAAGGCTTGTTTCCACGCTGTATGTCTAAAAAAACCCTCTGTGAAGTCCAATGCATTGTGTTGGAGGTCAGAGGAATAGTATAAAAACTGCATACTTCATCTGATATTATTTCAGTGGTTTTAAAATTAACAGATTTTCCTTCCGATATTTGGGCAAAATAGAATTATATTTTGTGAGAATCAAAAAAACTGCAGATGCTGAAAATCTGAAATGCTAACAGAAAATGCTGGAAACACACAATGCACAGCACACAGCACATCATTCTCTCTTGGTTCTGATAAAGGGATATGTGTACAGACGCTGACCAGCCAACTGAGTATTTTTTCAGCATTTACAGTTTTCATTACGTCACATTTACTCTGTAAATTAAACAAACACATGATGATGCAAATAACTTTAGATGGATAAACCATTCATCATTGTCTGAAATGAATGTCAAAAGATGGCATACCAAGACCACTTGAATAAGATAGGCACATGGAAGGAAGAAACTGCAGATGCTGGTTTAAACTGAAGATAGACACAAAATGCTGGAGTAACTCAGCGGGACAGGCAGCATCTCTGGAGAAAAGGAATGGGTGACACTTTGGGTCGAGACCCTTATTCAGACCTGCAGACATGTCACCTCCTTGCAGTAATCAAACAACACCATTGCCTTCAAAAATGTACACTGTCTTTTCATTGTGGGAGGCCAAAAGATTTATTTTGGAAACTGGCAAGGCATTCTCTTCAGTTGACATTTGTAAAAGTAGGCATTAGCTGTGTAACTTTCAGCTTCTGCACTGTTGGAACTATACAGGGGAAGAAATATAAATGGATACGTTAATCGATTGCTCATTTGTGGCTTACGGAAAGATTGGTTCATGGACAGTCCACAGGAATGGAACCCTTGCCTAATCTGCGAACTGTCTGTATTTCAGGACTTCCTCTACAGCTTCCAGTGTGTTATGTTAAAGTCATCCAGCTTATAGCTTCTGACATAAGTTAATGTCATCTGATGACAGTGTAGTTTACACGTTGAAGAATCTTGTGTGATGGGGGAGCAGGTTGTGAGGGACAGGTAACACTCACCAACCCCTCCCCACCACATGTATTGTCAGGGGCTTCCACAGCCGAGTTACACATGGGCCCACCTCAGCAATTCTTGCCCTTAAAAAGGTAAACATTTGATTCAGACAGACTCATTAAAAACATTACAATTCTCAGATAACCCACTATCCCAGGCTTTGATAATCCCCATGGTTTTGCATGTGATTCATTGCAATACCATTCCCACGTTCCAGGTCTCGTCATTGAGTGGCGCCGCGCGTGGCAGCCTCACCAGCAGTTTGTCCATCCTTTCACCATTTTATTATTGTTAGTCTGTCTAAAAGTATTATTTTGTACGTTTCTTAGTCTTTTTTATGTGGGGGGTGGGGAGGGGGAAGGGGGGGAAACCATTTCCCAGTCACTTCCTGGTCGTGGATGCGTCTTTTCTCTGAGTCGCATCTTCACCCCCCTCCCCCCCTCGCGGCCTATCAACTGGATTAGCATGACCTTTCCTGCTGGAGACCGACCAGAGCTTCAGCAGCGGCGACAATGCCTTACCGGGGATCGCCGTGTTGAGGCTCCGGAGTGTTGGGCTTGCTGCTTTAACATCGTGGAGCTGTGGTTTGCGGAGCTTCTAGCCACGGGCGGCGCTGACTCTAACATCGCGGAATCCTGGGATCCCTTGCCGAGGGCTGCCAGTGTTGGAGCTCCGCCCAGCTCGGCCTGTGGACTTCGGGAGCCTCGGTCTCCGGTAGGAAGCGGCCGATTCGGAAACTCCAAGCCGCTGAGAGTGTTTTTCAGTTCCAACTTTGGAGTTCCAATCGTCCTGGCGAGAGGGCCTGAACATCGAGCAGCTGTAGCGGCGACTGTGGAGGGCTCAAAGGCCCCGACCATGGGTGAACAATGAGGAAGATGACTGAACTTTATTGCCTTCCCTCACAGTGGGAACATAGATTCCGCTATGTGGGGATGTTCATGTTAAACTCTATCGTGTATTGTGTTCTTTTTCATTCGTATGGCTGTATGGTAAGTCAAATCTCAATATACCAATTGGTGCATGTGACAATAAATGTAACTTGAACTTGACTTCAACGTTCCATTTAAATATACTGGAGGTTTAATCTAAATAGGTTAAAAGGGATGCATTTTCATGGGCATCTTGGTAAGCATGAACGAGCTGGGCCTAAGGGCCAAGTTGTATGAAGCACTCTTCCTATACTTTGTTTAAACTCACTGGGCCTCAAACCAACAACCCCTTCAAACTCGATGTGTATGAAGGTACTGCAGATGTGTATGAAGGAATTGCAGATGCTGCTTTAAACCAAAGGTAGACACAAAAAGCTGCAATACCTCAGCGGGTCAGACAGCATTCTGGAGAAAAGGAATAGGTGACGTTTTGGGTCGGAACAAGGGTCCCGACCCAAAACGTCACCTATTCCTTTTCTCCAGAGATGCTGTCTGACCCGCTGAGTAACTCCAGCTTTTTGTGTCTAACCCGTTCAAACTCAACCGGTTTGCAGTAAAATCGATTTAAAAAAATTGATTTTAACATTTGTGGCTGTATTTATATATAATACTCAAAAGTTTGGAAAACCTGTCAGGCAGGTGCTATCAAAGTCCCAAAGGTGCAGGATTATCAACCTTTTACCATTACACAGACAGGCCTAGAAATTCAATGTTCCTTGCTGCAATGAAGGTGATACGACAAGTTTAGATTCTTTCTCCGAATTGAATGAAAGCAGTCCCTGCTGATGGCAATAAAAAGCTGGTGTGTTTTATAGGCTTAGGCGCAGTGATTTTACACTCCATTTTACTTTGCTGCACTTTGAAGATGTTGATGGAGAATAGCTGTTTGAGAGGGCAGCTGAGATTTAAAACAACAGCGATCCACTTCTTCCCGCAAGTGTGTGGCCTGAGATACAATATGAAGCAAATGGTGAGGCAACATACATGTAAGTCAGTGTTGTGATTTAAAACCCAAGTTCTCTTGTGTGTTCAGTTGAAAAAAAAAAGTTTATATATCAATTAAGGAATCCTCAGACATTTTAATTACATTGTGATTAAAAGATGTTATACTTATTTTGGTATTTAGCTTGCATTTTAATTAACAGAACTGCTCCAGAATGCTTTCAACCATAATCAGACTCATATTGTTCTTGGAAATGTGGTTCATTAAATCTTTCCTGTCGATAAAACCTATTTTACTTCGGAGTCAGGTGAGTGACTAAGTGAAGAAGCCCCGCCAGGCGCATGCGCATCATTACGTCGACGAATGTCGCACCGACAGGCTGGAGAGCGCCGCTCCACCAGCGGTAAGTAGTAACCCGCAGGTAAGTTAATGTTAAACCTTCCTGCGAGTGTTTTTAACCTCTGTAAGTCTGGCTTGCAGAGCCAGCTAGAGTTGGAAAAATATATTTTTAAATAGCGGTAATGGAGTGGTATGCGTGGGGACCGCGGTTACCGCTTTTAGATCAGGTCGGGAGATAAGGGCTGCTCTAAAGCAGGCTCCCGCTATTACCGCTATTTAGATCGGGTTTGGAGATAACGGTTGCGCTAAATGCTGGCTCCAATACCCGCTACTGTTATATAGGCAGCTGAAATGAAATGAAATAAAATAAAATTAAATTAAATAAAATGAAATACTAACTTTATTTCCCAACTGTCTCCATCAATTTCTAGTGCTTCAATTTCCATCAATATCTTCAATTTCCAGTGCTTCAAGGCACTTAGAAATACCACACTAAAGTACTCTCAGGCTCATTTGCCATGAGTCTGATGACTCCCTCCTTTTTAATTTAAAGGTATGGGGATGGCTCAACCAATGGGGAAAATACTCCAAATTTAAAGAGCCAAGGGGTGGGGGGGATTTTTAATTGTGGTCAAATGCCCTAGGATTCCCACACAGCCTCTCGCAGAGGTCCATATGGCAAAGAAGAAAAACATTGTTATACATAGCAGTGGGAATCATCCTCCCCAGCACCTTGTTTAGGGCTGAATGAGACTACCTAGAGCATAACTCAGGAGAAGCAGGGCAGGAGGAATCTGACCCTGCAGCTAGTGTCACTGCTTATGTGCACACACCAGCGCACACGAGCCATGCTCCAGGTGTCCCGGACGTAGCGTTATACTCTGCTAAACCCGGTAGGGATTGGTGAGGCTATTGAGAAAACTCTAGCCGCCAAATGTAAATTACATGGTTTCTCACCAGTTCCAGAATAGGTTCATGGAGACTGCCATAAGTTATAAAACACCTGTAAACTGTGCTTCACTCAAAATGTTCATCGTGAACTCGGCAAAGGCACAAATGAGTGCAACGATGCAGAGACAAAAAGTAAGATTTCAACGCATCCCAAGTTGTTGCTATTCAAAAAAGATATGCTGGCCTGCTCTGCAACGCCTACATTGAACCCGAAGTTGCAGCTCTATGTAGGTCCACCAATATCCAAGCCAGATTATTTATTTGTGGTGGACCTCCTCCAACAAGCCAAGGACCTGGAGGAACATGCCAAAACAATCCGTCTCAGCAAGACATACGTTCCTTCTGCCAGGATGCTGTCTCGCAGGTCGTTTCAACGTGAAAGGTGATGGATCCAGGGGCAGGGCCAAGCAGAGTGGGGCCAGTGGGACGACGGTATTACTCACCTGTGTATCCCAGCTACAACCCCAATATGGGCAGAAGTAGTAAAGGCCGACTGTTGAGGTACAGGTGATTCATTTTGTCCAGGATAAGTTCTGGGACCTCCGGTTGGGGGTAGGTTGCAATTGGGTATGATGAACGGTGCTGCATAACATCTCATCAGTTTATACTACACACTGTCTCAAGCTCGAATACAGTTTATGTCAACAATTGATCCGCCTGTACACAATATGCCTAATAGAGTATTGGGGGTTTCTGCACAAACTCAGCAGGTAAAAGAATAAATTACGGGTTGTCCCAAAAAAGGGGAATTGAAAGGACGATAAACCATCCTCAACAATTGTGTCCAATATTTTCCCCAGCCAGAGAAAAGATGGGGGATGTAGAGGTATTCTGGACCTAAATCAGTTAAATTCCTATGTTCAGTATGTACATTTTTTAAATAGACACCTTCAATACTGCGAAACGGCTGTTATCACAAGGCTGTTATATAGCAACTATAGGTCTGAAAGATACATATTATTCAGTACTAATTCATCATCAGTCTCGGGGATACTTGAAATTTAGTTAGATGGGACAGCTGCAGCAATTTAAAGCATTACCAATGAGTTAACCTCAGTTCTAGGCTATTCAAGAAATTGTGCAAACCAGTGTTCGCGCATTGGGCCTGCTGAATTGGTAAAGGCTTATCTAGATGATATTTTAATCATAAGCAATACTCAAAAGACAGCTGAGGAATCGGTTTCATCAACCAAATACATATTAGAAAGGTTAGGTTTCTGGTCCATCCAACCAAATCCAAGTTAGAGCCATCCTAAAAAAATGTTTATTTGGGATTTGTCATTGATTCAGTTGATATGTCAGTGACTTTGCCTACAGCCAAGGCTGTGGAGATCAGAGAGGTCTGTACCAGTCTTACTGGAAAACAATATCCCTCCATCCGGGAAGTAGCTACTGTTATTAGTAAATTTGTGGCAGTTTTCCCTGTAGTGCAGTTGGAATGCAAGCTAGAGGTTATGGAAAGTGCTGGGAGAGAGTCTGTTCGCAGGAAGTGTGGGACGCGCAGTGATGCGGTTCCATCCCAGCAATCGAGTCGGGAGCTAAGTGCGGTAACGCCTGCTCTGATACCAATGGCTGTTGCACCGGTGATTGAACAGTCTCCAGCTGCTCCAGTGTCGCAGGGCACTGAGGCCACGTCAAAAAGTGAAAAAAAACCAAAAAAAAACGAAAGTCTGTTAGACCAGTTTTATCTGACGGGTCTGAGGAAGAAGAAGACTCTCCTCCAGACCGGAAAAGAATGTAGGGGAGACTGGAACAAATGGAGAAAATGCTCCAACCTTTAATCAGTCAAGGGTCCAAAGACTCAAAGATTTCCCAGGCAGCCTCCGAAGGAGTTCCATACACTGAGTATGGTGCCTATCAAGAATGGGAATATCACTCTCCAGTACCTTGTTTAGGTCTGGAAGAGGTCTCACCGTTTGAAAATATGTGATCATCCACTTAGAACATTGAGCATTGCTGGACAAGAAGCATGTCCATGCTAGGAATGATGTCAAGTTATAGCAGAAAAACACTAAACAGATAGCCTCTGCCTCCTACCATCAAGCAAATTTTGGTTCCAATCTTGCCAGCAATTCGGATCCCATGTCCTTCGCCTTTCTGGAGCAGCCTAACATGAATGAATGGATAAGTTTGAATGAATATGTTTATTGGCCAGGTATTCACATACAAGGAATTTGCCTTGGTGCTCCGCCTGCAAATGACATGGCATACATTGACAGTTAGGAATGTCACATAAAACATTAAACATATATAATAAAACATTATTGATTAACACGTGAATTAAATAAAATACCAGAGCAAAAAACATGCAAGACCTTGTCAAAAGTCTTGTTAAGTTTCATGTACAAAATGTTTGCCACCCTGCCATCATCAATATTCTTAATTACCTCGTCAAAAAAATGCAGTCAAATTCGTGAGACATGAACTTCTCCGCATCTGCACTGGAACAGTGTGAGGCTGGGTTACAACATTAAAACCTCATAGAATCATGGAATTGTATTGTACATCACAGTAATGGGCTCTTTAGTCCCTCTCCTCCATGTCAACTGAGATTCCCAACTATGTTAAATCCATTAGCCCACATTCAGCCCCGTACTCCTTTTCACTTTTAGTTGTCTAACTAAATACTGGTCCAAATACTTCATGGATGTTATAAGTGCATTTGCCTCGCCCACATCTTCTGACAGCTCATTCCAAATAACCACCACTCTCTCTGTAAAGAAGCTATTACTCTGTCCACATCTCTCATAATTTTCTAAACCTCTATAATGCCACTTCAACCTCGTATATTCTAGTGAGAACCTGGCCTCTCCAATTGCTCCTTATAACTACAGCCCTCCATTCTAGGCAACATTCTGTTAAATAGGGAGGGTGGGGGAGGATGGGAGAGCGAGATGGGAGGAGAGAGAGAGAGAGGGGAGGAGGGGGGGGGGAGACAGCGAGGGTGGGAGAGAGAGAGAGGAGGGGGAAAGAGAGAGAGAGAGAGAGAGAGAGGAGTGCAGCGGGGCAGCAGGTCGCGGGGACACAAGCTAGGCATGGAGCGATCTGAGGACCAAAGATTCAATAGCGCACTATAGGCTCTTTGCTGAGCTGCCAAAAGCAGTGGACGACCAGTCGATCGTGGCTTCTGCCAGCGTTGCAGAGGATCGGGCCGTGGACATGGACACGGAGAAGAGGTGGTCCCCTGTGACGGGAGGAGCGGAGAGGGAAGAGAGGGAGGGAGGAGAGGGGAGGAGGTGTGAAGAAGAGGGGTGCGTGGAAGTGGAGGAATGCCGGGCGAGTGAGTGGGCTGCGAAAAGCTGGAAACCAGTGAGCGGGCGGGCGGGCAGGCCGGGGCAGGGCATGGCTTCACAAGCTGCGCCGACAGTGTGGAGAACCTCCTTCAGCGCATGGGCGACGTTTGCCCAGCGATCTGCAGAACAAAGATCCTACAGTGGAGCGGAGCTGTAGGATCTTTGCTGCAGAACTTTCTCTTTTCTTTCTGCGCCTTTTGAAGAACGGGGGGGGGGGGGGGGGGGGGGGGGGGGGGGGGGAGGGGGGGTGTGGAATAACGTACCTCGTGGAAAACTGCGCATGCATGTTGACAGCGTTAATCCACAGTGGGGGGGGGGGGGGGTGGGGGCAGGAGGCAGGTGGGCCTCGATTGGTGGGCATATGGGCATTGTGATGTCAGCAACTGGCAAGCGGCAATTATTTTTTAAAAAGTGAGTTTTGTGAACAATTTTATTCAAATTCTGGGGAAATAATTGACCGAAGTTAGAGAAGAGTGGATTTTTGAAATCATAAGTTAAATCCCTACCGACATATGTAAAAATCTCCGCGATTTTGTGTATGGTTTTTCAGAAGATATGTTTCAAAGGCGAAATGACACCCACCCACACACACACCCACACACCTACCCACACACACACACACATACACACAGGCACACACACACACAGTTTTAAAAGTATAGTAGACCAAGTGCAGACCCGTTGGGTCTGGTCCCCGAATGTGCTTCAGACCCCGAGTATGGGGGGAGGAGGGGAGGGGGAGGAGGGGGGTGTTACCAAACTGAACTCACTGTGGAATTAATCCATTAACGGAGCCTCTCTGCTGGTGGATTGGAAGTTGTACCTGCCTTCCCTCTGGCTGATAGGCCGTTAACGTGCCGGCTCAAGGCAAAGATCGGCTGTTCCCCCGCTGTATTTCAGAGCACAGAGAAAAGCAGCGGTGGAAGAGGCGATCTTTGGCTTGAACCAGCGTGATAGAGCCGAGCCGGGCTGGGGGGGGGGGGGGGGGGGGAGGGGTAGTGAAGGAAGTAAAATCGGCAGCGAAATGAGCCGGGCGGCAGCAGGGAAAATTGGCAGCGAAAGAAAAAGTATGGCGCCGTATTTGGAGGTGAGCGGGCTGCAGCAGCCGTTATGGTAGCTGGCCAGCAGGAGGCCACAAAATGAGTGTGTTTGAGTGTGTGGTTTTGGCGAACCATGAATTCAAAGGCCAAATCTGACAGACATAAACACACAAACACACAGAGTTTTAAAAGTATATAGATAGATATTGGATTCACCGCAGAGCGGTTGATGCCTTACCTGGAACGCCATTTGAAACCCCGGAGTGTTCGGCCTGCTGCTTCAACATCAGAGCTGTGGTTTGCGGAGCCCCCAGCCTCGAGCCATACTGATTTCAACATCGCGGAGCTCTGGGATCCCTTTGCCAAGGGCCACCAGCACGAGTTTGAGACTGCAGCCTGGAAGCTTCAGGCCCGGTGCTGAGTCCAGGCTGCAGGTAAGGCGACGGCTGCGGGCTGTTGGAGGGCGGTGGTTGGCGAGGGTCGGTGGAATCGATGGTGGAAGACCGCGGGGAGTGCCACTGACGGTAGGTTTTGTAACAACGCCACTATGTCAAAAGTTTATATGCAAGGCCGAGGCCCCCCCTAGATCTTGAGGCCCAAAGCTTAAGTTTATGAAGCTTATTCGTAAATCCGGCACTGAGACTACTTCTGCTCCTGTTTATTATGGTCTTTTGTCTCAAATGTATAACTTATCCATCATTAGCAAGTCATGTCAGAAATGGGATGGAATCTGGATCAACAGTCAACAATTTGATTAGCTTTACTATTAGCTTAGTTAGTTTAGTTTAGTGACACATCGTGATAGTCATCGTGATAAAGTCCGTTTTCACCATCAATCCCCGTGCACTAGCACTATCCTACACACTGGCGACAAGTTACAATTTTTTTTAACTGAAGCCAAATTAACCTATAAACCTGCACGTCTTTGGAGTGCGGGAGGAAATTGGAGCACCCAGAGAAAACCCATACGGTCATGCGGAGAACGTACAAACTCCATACAGACCGGATCTATGGCGCTGTAAGGCAACAACTCTACCCCTGCGTTACCGTGTGAACCGTGACGATCATGAAGATTCATGAAGATCATAGATTTTGCACTGATTTTGTCATGATCCTGCAATAATTCATAGCTATTGATTCACCCAGGTGTGTGAAACAGCAAACAAGCTTGATCTTATCCTGACAAAACATCCCATTAGTTGCAAATATATATTTTTAAACTGCAGATGCTGGAAGTCTAAAATAAAATACAACTACTGGGGACACTGAGAAGGTCAGGTAGCAGCTGTGTAAAGAGAAATAGATTAATGCTTAGATCTGAGACCCTTTGTCAAAATGGTGATGATGGATCGTTCCAATGATGCTGCCTTATTTCTTGTGATTACAGCATGTTCTCTTCACCACCACCAGCAATGCACTTCAGGCCCCCCACTAGTCTCTGTGTGAAAAACTTGCCCCGCACATCTCCATTAAACCTTCCCACTCTCACCTTATAGCTAGGCCCTCTGGTGTTGGAGATTTCCACCCTGGGAAAAAGGTACTGACTGTCTATCCCATCCATGTCTCTTATAATTGTATATGCTTCGATCAAGTCTCCCCTTAACCTCTGACATTCCAGAGAAAACAATCTAGATCTATCCAAACTCTCCCTGTGGCTGCAAGCCTCTAATCCTGGCAGCATTCTAGTGAACCTCCTCTGCACCCTTTCCAAAGCTTCCACATCTTTCCTGTAATGGTGCGACCAGATCATTACATTAAATGCTGCAAACGCTCCAGATATTTGAATCGTGAGAAAGAAAATGTGCTGGAGGAACTCTGGAGGACTCTGCAGGATGGCTGGAGAGTGGCATGGTGGTGCAGCGGTAGATCTACTGCCTCACAGCGCCAGGGACCGGGTTCAATACTAACTGCGGGTATTGTCGCTACAGAGTTTGTGCATTCTCCCCGTGACCTGCGTAGGATTTCTCTGAGTTCTTCGGTTGGCTCCCATACTGCAAAGACACAGAGGTTTGTAGGTTAATTGGCTTGGTATGAACGTAAAATTGTCCCCAGTGTGTGTAGGGCAGTGTTAATGTGCAGGGATTGCTGGTCAGTGTGGACTCGGTGGGCCTGTTGCTGCAGTGTATCTCTAAACTAAACTAAATTAATCTCACTGGGTAGGCAGGATCTGTGGAGGGAATGGACAGATGATATTTCGGATCCAGACCTTTTCTCTGTTTGAAGAAGGGTTCCTGCCCAAACATCATCTGTCCATTCTTTCCACAGATGCTGCCTGACCTGTTGAGTTTCCTCAGCACCTTTTCTTTGCGTAGGAAATATATCACCTTTGCTTCATCACTGTTGTGTCTGAATCACGAATCTGCTTACCCGGCAGTACTTCTGGAAAATATTAATCCGACTTCCAGTGATTCAAAAACGTTTACCACCATATCATCACGAACAATCAGGGAGAAATGCCAGCTCCCAAAAATGAATGACAAGAAATCTCAATGAACACAAACAAGCAAATAGTACCCTCCTGGTTTATTTTGAAGTTTGACAAATGGAGTTTCTAAAATTATTGCAGCGTCAGAGGCTTTGTGAATTACCACTAGATTTGTTAAACTCTCGGGATGTCTTAAAAGATAAATGTGAAATGAAGAAGCTTATTGTCTGTTAATGGTCCATAAAAACATAACAGAAAACAAAATCATGCTGCTTAATGTGTAAAAGTTCCATTCAGTGGGACCATTTATCTATTGGTACTAATGTGTGTGGTCAGATAATCAATAACCTGATGAATGTTATTATCCCTTAAAGATCTCCATGGGCCTGAGGCTTCAGCTACATAACTATGTGCAAAAGGTGTCATGTTCACAGGCAATAAATCAAATTGATAGCCAAGTGATGAAAGTGCTTTAGCTATTTCAGGATAATTAATAATCCAATAACACTACTGACTGATTCACTGAAACTGCCTATCTCTTTCAGTTGAGGAAGGATGCAAAAACGCCATTATTGCTTTTGGACTCTGTATTTCTCTCTGACAGGCAAACTTGAGCAGTTCAGTTTAGTTTAGAGTGCGGAAACAGGCCCTTCGGCCCACCGAGTCTGCACTGACCAGCGATCCCCGCATATTAACAATATACTACACACACTCGGGAAATTTACATTTATACCGAGCCATTTAATCTGCAAACCTGTACGTCTTTGGAATGTTGGGGGAAACTGAAGATCTCGGAGAAAACTCACGCAGGTCACGGGGAGAACGTACAAACTCTGTACAGACAGCGCCCGTAGTCGGGATCGAACCCGGGTCTCTGACACTGTAAGCGCAGTGAGGCAGCAATTCTAGTAACATAAATCTGAGGGATAGGAAGATGGTTGGGTGATGGGTTGGGGGGTGGGGGGCAGGATTTACTGGTTATGTCAGCTGTGATAACATAACATTTAAAAAATAATAATACGTTCCTGGCTTTGGTTCAGGCCTTTGCTCTATTCAAGCCTCCCCAGGAGATGCATAAATGTCCACTTCTATATAAATTGGTTCTTGAGATATAGGTGAAAGTGTTGGTGTTTATTGCTCATCTCTCTTTTGACCTGGAAGGCTTCATAATCGGGAATACTCTCTCCGACAAAGTGATGAAAGTACTGCAGTGCATTAGCAATATCAAGGGAGGTGGTTGAAAAGTAAAGTAAAGATGTGGGGCTGAGGGGAGAAAGCAACTGGAGACTCAAGATCTTGTTGGTATCTCGAGTGAAAATAATGAATTGTCTTGCCCTTTCAATGGTCCGATACAAGGCAGGGCGATAGAATATCCTCATACGCTGAAAGACTCAGTTAGTTTAGTTTGGAGATAGAGCATGGAAGCAGGCCCTTCAGCCCACCAAATCCACGAAGGCCTCTGACCACTCATTCACATTAGTTCTATGTTATCCCGCTTTCTCATCCACTTCCACAAGGGGCAATTTTACAGAGGCCAATTAACCTACAAACCTGCATATCTTTGAGAAGTGGGAGAAAACCAGAGCACCAGAGGAAACCCACACGATCACAGAGAGAACGTGCAAACTCCACACAGACTGCACCCGAAGTCAGGATCAAACCCAGGAGTCAGGATTAAAACCATGCACTCTGATGCTGTGAGGCAGCAGCTCTTCCAGTTATATACCTCTGTGTCACCCTAAATAATTCTATCATTCAATGATTCCTATAAGAACATTGGAGCAGAGGAAAATGAGAAATAAAATTGCAGGGCCAAGTTTAATTGTGCCCATGGGTTAGCTAAATTTTGATAAGCATGAACAGAAGAAAAAATGAGCGAGATAATCTGTAAGTGTCTGAAGGAATTTAAGGCAGAAGAATCAGACACATAGACTTCTCAAAGTACGGAATCTGTGCGAAATCTGCATATAGAGATCAATTTAGCAGATTGCATGCATAATGACTACTGTTCATTGAATACGCAGCAGAAGGGAGGTATGTATCCACATGCCGAAGATAGACACAAAATGCTGGAGTAACTCAGCGGGACAGGCAGTATCTCTGGATAGATGGAATGGGTGATGTTTTGGGTCATGACCCTTCGTCAGACTCCAACCGAAATGTCACCTATACTCTATCCAGAGATGCTGCCTGTCATGCTGAGTTACTCCAGCATTTTGTGTCTTTCTTCAGTGTAAACCAGCATCTGCAGTTGCTCCTACACATTTTATCTACATACCCATACTGGTATCAGCTGGTATTGTGCTGGTTCTGTCATCAGCTCCCTCTTGGGATGGCACGATCATAAAATAGGTTTGCAAATTGTTTTGAAAAATCACAAGATTTAATTAAAAAAATTAACAATGCTTAAGATTATTTGGAAAAAAAACTAGGGATGATTCATCAAATATAAATAGTTTGCACCTGCTTACAATATCATTTGTAAATCCATCTGACATAATGCTTTGCATTAGCACTAATGATAATGGCAGGACCACTATTTAATTCTCATTCGGTAGCCTATTGAAATCTGAATCGTACATATGATGCCCTCGACAGTACAAAGGCACTACGAAGAAAACCTGTGTGTGAAAATTAAAATCTGAACATTACAAATACGTGATGTATTGAATGAAATGCTTTACCTTGATAAATGAAAGACGATTCAGAAAAGAGCTACTAATAATAGATGACTAGATGAATCATCCGGTTCCTTACTGGGTAATGCAAGTAAGTTTTATTTTTGATTTAATGCATCTATTAATGTGAAAAACTGTCAATAATGTTTTCTATTGATGGAAAGAAAGTTTTGGCAAGTTTGCCTTTTTAGTATTTATACAAAATGTTGTTTCATGGATTTCAGGTAGTCATCACTCTAAAAATAAATGAAATAAACCAGTGCATGCCATTTGCAAGGTCAGTAACATGTTGCATCAGTATTCATTTTCTTTCCAATTTTAGAGAACTCCTCCTTTTGGTTAACTGGGTGCTAACCAACCATTCCTGACATAGTGAAAGAAAAGTGAAATAATACAATGCTTCATGTAACATTGCATTCGCTGACTATGAAATAAGATTTCTGAGAACTGAGATCAATCGGTGTGTGGGGGGAGATTGGGATAATGGTGGGGCAGGGAATGATCTACTCCAGCAAATGGCTAGAGCTGAGGCTTGCCTCCAACTTCAGTAAGTGTTGTGATTATTTATTCTACCATGAAGTAGCTGATGAAATGACATTGAAATGAGATATCAGCAGCCCTCTGTCTGACTCTCCCGCAGCTCCGGGCCTCACTCACCCAGACCTGCATCTTTACTTCATTCTACTCCAGATCCACTCCTCGACAAACGCTTCCTCGCCTATCTGGTCTCTACTAAGGATCACAAGCTTTCCCGCCTCCAGACTGGTCCCCCCACCGACACTCCTCGATTCGACTGCCCACAGGCCCGTGGCTCCACTGCTGGACCGTGCCACCTGCCCGGCCACCACTGGGCCGAGACCAGGAATGCAATTGCCACCGCGAGGAGCAACACCAATAACCACCGGCTCTCCGACCCTCACCGCCTTCCCTGCTAATCCCAGGCCTGGACCACCAAAACTGCCACTTCCTCCGACCATCATTGTCTCCCCGGGGCCACCGCCGCTGCCGCCAATCTTCACTGTTTCTCCAGGACCACTGATGCTTCTGCCGCTGTCCTGTATCTTTACTCCAGCCCCCCATGGGCCTTCACCAGCAACTCCACCGACCCACGCTTCTCGACCAGCCACCACAAGGTGGACCCATGGGTCTGACTCTCCTGGGTCCCATTGCTCCTCCCTCCTGCAGGGAACCTCAGTAATGATTCCATTGGGTCTTTCCATTCCCCCTCTTTTAACCAGGTTACTCTTACCACCCCCCCATCATACACTAGTCTTCACCCCCCCCCCCCCCCCCCCCCCCAACCACCAGATCTTGTCTCAACATCTGTCCACTCCCCGGACCTCCTCTGACCCCAACCCCCACCCTTGTCATGTCTTCACCATCCCTCCTGACGTCCCCCTTTCTGATATGGAACAGTCTGTCCTCAACAGAGGCCTCACCTTTATTCCATTCTGCCCCCACCTCAGCGAGTTCCAGGTACGCCATGACGTACAACTTTTCTTCCGTCGTCTCTGCCTCCATGCGCTTTTCTATGGGAAGAAGTCCTCACCACCCAGTGATGATCGCTTCTCCCGTCTCCACCGGTCCTCCTCTTCTTGGACTCCCCCGGACAGCCCTCTACCCTCTTTAGATCTTTTCATTTCGAACTGTCGGTGTGACATCCTCCGTCTGAACTTTTCCACTCCCCTTACCTACTCTAGCATCTCCCCCTCTGATCATACAGCCCTCCGCTCACTCTGCAGCAACCCCGAAATTATCATCAAACCAGCCGACAAGGGAGGTGCAGTGGTAGACTGGCACACTGACCTCTACTGGGCTGAGGCCAGGTGACAACTTGCGCTGCCTTGAATGTGAGTCCAACCATAGTTCAGTGAGTTTGATAGGAGAAGCAACTGGACAAAGCTTCCAGCAGGTGTGGTCATCAGGATATATCCCCGATCTACATCCTGGACCAGAAGCATACCACTGCCCTCTCTTCCATAGGCTTTATAGAAACAGAGAAACATAGGTGAAGTAGGCCATTCAGCCCTTCAAGCCAGCACCACCATTCAATATGATCATGGGTGATCATCCAAAATCAGTACCCCACTCCTGCTTTTTCCCCATATCCCTTGATTCTGTTAGCCCTAAAAGCTAAATCTAACTATCTGTTGAAAGCATCCAGTGAATTGGCCTCCAGTGCTGGAGAATTCCACAGATTCACAACTCTCTGAGTGAAAATGTTTTTCCTCAGCTCAGTCCCAAATGGCTTACCGCTTATTTTTAAACTGTGACCCCTTGTTCTGGACTCCCCCAACACGGGGAACATTATTCCTACATCTAGCCTGTCCAAAACCTTAAGAATTTAATGTTTCTATAAGATCCCCTCTCATCCCTATAAATTTCAGTGAATACACGCCCAGGCGACCCATTCTTTCATCATATGTCAGCCCCGCCATCCCGGGAATGAACCTGGTGAACTTACGCTGCACTCCCTGACGTTTTATCTCACCTTCCTGAAGCCTAATGTTCACCAAAGGCTGCACTTTGACTTCAGCAGTAGGTCTTCGAACCAGGGGCCACAGTTTTGGAATAAAGGGTAAACCATTTAGAACGGAGACGAGGAAACACTTTTTCTCAGAGAGTTGTGAGTCTGTGGAATTCTCTGCCTCAGAGGGTGGTGGAGGCCAGTTCTCTGGATACTTTCAAGAGAGAGCTAGATAGGCCTCTTAAAGATAGCGGAGTCAGGGAATATGGGTAGAAGGCAGGAACGGGGTACTGATTGGGGATGATCAGCCATGATCACATTGAATGGCTGTGCTGGCTCGAAGGACCGAATGGCCTACTCCTGCACCTATTGTCGACCACAGAACCCCTGACAAAATGGTTGCTCTCACTCTAAATGACTTTCCTTTTGTATCACGCCTAGGTGGTCCTGGGAATGTTGGGCCTCTGAGCATACCACATGAAACATCTGCAATTTCTTGCTCTTTTGCCGAGGCAATGATTATCTACGTTTTCAAATGGGCTCATGTTGAAATGAAGTTCAAATGAATGTTTCGTTTAGTTTAGAGATACAGCGTTGAAACAGGCCCTATGGCCCACCGAGTACATCCTGGCCAGCAATCCCCGCACACTAGCACTATCTTACACACGCTGGGGACAATTTACAATTCTACCAAACCAATTAGCCTACAAACCTGCATGTCTTTGGAGTGTGGGAGGAAACCGGAGATCCCAGAGAAAACCCACGCAGGTCACGAGGAGAATGTACAAACTACGTACAGATAGTAACCGCAGTCAGGATCAAACCCGGGTCTCTGGCACTGAAAAGCAGAAACTCTGCTGCTGCGCCACGGTGCTAAGCTTTGTACCTTGTGAGCTAACTTCGAAGTTCTTTGTTTAAAAACAATAATTGAAATTTGGAATGTCATCAAGGTTTTTATTTAGATGGAGATGTAAACGATTTTATTTCAAGGCCTGATCTAAATTTGACGGAGTGAGAATCACATGACAGAAGTTCATAATTAGAAACTGTGCGGGTTCTGGCATCATTCAGTGCTGAGGAAGTTGCAGGAAATATAATAAACATTGGCAAAGCATCAAACCACTCACACTGCCTTTGCTGGTTCATTGCATCATGTCTCCATTATGTTTCTTGTCAAATCTCCTGCTCCATATCCCTTGCCCAACAAAAATCTATTTATCAATCTTATGGACCAGTCCTATCATTTTCCAGATCTGTTTTAAAACTAATAGTATTATAGTTAGTGGTGCTCCCCCCATCCACATGTCAGCTATCATTTCTAAGTGGAGGTTGAGTGTTGAGTATAGCCCCTTCTCCAATATATATTTCTACACACACACACACCTATATATATGTTTAAGAAGGAACTGCAGATGCTAAAAAATCGAAGGTAGACTAAAATGCTGGAGAAACTCCAACATTTTTGCACACCTATATATACATGCCTTACGAAACTTTCCTCAACACACACCAAATTCTAATAAATGCAGTTTGGCTTATCAGATGTTCCCTGTGTTCTGTCCTTTCCCAGGCCATTGTACTTGCTTATTACAGTTTTTGTCAATCGCTTTGGCACTAGTTTCAGAACCTTGATGTAATTTTCCACAACTCTAGATACAAAACTCAAAACGGTCACCACTTGTATCACAGGCCGTCCAACGTTCAAAATTTGCATTGTGTATTCATATCTTTAAAGAAAGCTTGCACTCACAGAATCATTGGTTCAAACAACTCATTTATCATGAAATACCATAGGGACATTTCTTTAGATCATCCACACACAACATACACATAGTTTCACTGTTTAGTTGTTCGTACAACCATGAAATATTGTAGTACAAAATATGTGATACATGTTTCATCCTGTGCTCCACGTAATGTCACTGTAAAAGGATTAGTAGTGAGAATACCACAGACACAGTGGAATCATTGAACAAAGCTGAAATTTATTGATGAATACAAACTCAATGACAACATAGGTTGAATGAAAGCAACAATTATTGTAACAAAACAGAAAAAAAGTCCTGCAAAACAAACTGCCGTGTTCCTCACCTGGCTACTGTACAGTAAGAAAAAAAGCTAAACAAAGGATCAACAATCACTCGTCATCCCCATCAACCTTGTCTTGTGGATTGGGCCACAGGTTCTCATCCATATCTGCATAGATGTTTTCGTTTGCCAAACATCTTGGAAAGTACCTTCGCGCATGGCGAATCCAGGCCTGACACTGGTCTGCTGTAATGTCATCGCAGGCATTGTCCATGGCCTGAAGAAGGGTCACTTGTTGATGCGGATGCCGATCATACACTTTCCACCTCCATGTGGAGAAAAATTCCTCAATGGGGTTAAGGAAAGGAGAGTATGGGGGCAAGTACACAGTGAGGAACTGTGGATGGGCCTGAAACCATGCCTGCACCAGATGAGCGTGGTTGAACCTGACGTTGTCCCACACAATTACATAAATTACACCAACAGCTCTACAGACTAGAATTAGCTCATCAAGAAATGCAACAAGGAGCTCTGCATTGTATGCGCCAATCAGAGATCTACGCCCTACCACACCATCTGCTGATATCGCCGCACACATACTGATGTTGGCCCCACGTCGTGCAGGTACTTGTATGGTTGCCCGCTGGCCAATTAAATGTCGCCCTCTCCTCCTTGTCTTGGCCAGGTTGAAGCCTGCCTCATCCACAAAAACAAATTTGTGATGATTGTCATCCGTATCCAGGGCCATCACCCTCTATGTACAAAAAGACATGTTGGAAAGAGAATTACTGTACAGTATTGATTACAGTACAATGATGGGGAGTTTGTCACCAACAGGCATCATGAAACTGAACATACCTGAACATACTCAATGCTCAGTTGCTTCACTCTGTCTGCATTTCTTTGAAAACGCACACGGTACAACTGTTTGAGGGACACCTGGTGCCTTTTCAGAACACGTGCAATGGTCGGCAAACTTATGGCTTCCACATTCCTGAAGAGATCTTCATCGTCCAGGATGTTCTGTCCGATTTCTCTAAGCCGAATGTCATTTCTGGCCCGGACCATGTTGACCACAGCCCGTTCCTGTTCCTCAGTGAGGAGTCTGCCTCTGCCTCCACTATTGGGTCTAGTCTCAATTCTGTAGGGAATATGACAGGAAGAACATGTCATCATACTGTAGAACACATTTTCATAGTCACATTACCTACTCTGTGCTGCACATTGGTATGCAGTGTACAATCATTTGACAATTACAGTAAGAGTAGCCTACAGTACTGTAATGTTTACTGTAGTGCATGCTGAAGACTTACCGGTTCTCATTGCGGAACGTTCTAATGATTGAGGCCACGGTTGATCTTCTAAGGTTTGGTTGTATCATTCTCGCTGCCTCAATCATTGTCATGCCATGATTGATGACATGATCTACAACCATTGCTCTAATCTCATTGGAGAATCTTTGCCGTTGCTGTCTTGGTCCTTGTCCTCGACCCCGTTCCCCCACACCTCTCAAATGGGGCCCATTGCCACCTCTCAAACGGGGCCCATGGCCACCTCTCAAAAGGGGTGCTTGTCCCCTGCCATTCCTTTGACCAACTCTTCCTCCTCTTCCTCCTCTTCCTTCTCCTACTTGACCTCGATGGTTCCCACCTGCCTGCTCCATGTTGTATCACCACAGATGTTGTTGTAGATGCCACTTACACCCATACCACAAGGTCAGATCAATCATCAGTAACGAATTGGTGTCACAGGTGGTGTCAATCATTGTCGTCATCCTGAAACTTTCATGATCTGAACATGCTCATCCTCAGTTTCCATAAGACTATGCTCTAAGAGTAATGCAACAGTTACTTGTCATTTTGAGCAGTTGTATCAATTGATAGTTAGATTATTGTAATGAAATGAATAGACAGCCATCTCAAATGGAATGTGTGAATTGCATTTTGAAATGGTAATGGCCCTGTCTCACTGTGCGAGTTGACCCACGAGGTACCCCGAGTGACAGACTCGTGGCTGTGCACGAGACTTCAAGTTTATGATCAAGTGTGTAACCGAGTTCCCACGGGTATGTCATTGCTGCGATGTTTCAACTTCCTCTCCCGAGTTACCAAGTTCCTCTCCCGTTACTCTTGAGCCAACCGTGAATGAAGGTATGTTTTAATAAAGCAACAATGTTAAAATACATCTCCATCCTGTGGTTTTGAGTTATTTCAGCGCGGCGGCATCTATTGATATGACCTACAATGGGAAAATGCGCATCCTCCAGTAACCAAGCATTTCTTGTTGTTTTATGTTTTTAAATACTTTTTTGCAATGGATCTCTATTTTAAATAATTTAAAAAAAGGAAGCAGCTCGGGTGACTGACATTGAGCGGCCGCCTGGGACCCGACAGCAGACACACACACACACACACACACACACACACACACACACACACACACACACACACACACACACACACACACACACACACACACACACACACACACACACACAGAGAGAGAGATACACACAGACAGCAGGACTGGCCGCCACTTCAGAGGAAGGAAGCAGCTCGGGTGACTTTGAGCGGCCGCCGGGACCCGACAGCAGACACACACACAGATACAAACAGATAGACAGAGAGGGAGAGAGAGAGACACACACACACACATACACACACACACACATAGAGAGAGAGATACACACAGACAGCAGCTGGCCACCACTTCAGAGGAAGGAAGCAGCTCGAGTGACTTTGAGCGGCCGCCGGGACCCGACAGCAGACACACACACAGATAGACAGAGAGGGAGAGCACACACACACACACACACACACACACACACACACACACACACACACACACACACACACACACACACAGATACACACAGACAGCAGGACTGGCCACCACTTCAGAGGAAGGAAGCAGCTCGGGTGACTTTGAGCGGCCGCCGGGACCCGACAGCAGACACACACACAGATACACACAGATAGACAGAGAGGAGAGAGAGAGAGACACACACACACACACACACACACACACACCACACCCACACACACAGATACACACAGACAGACAGACACACACACACACACACACACACACACACACACACACACACACACACACACACACACACACACACACACACACACAGATACACACAGACAGCAGGACTGGCCGCCACTTCAGAGGAAGGAAGCAGCTCAGGTGACTGACTTTGAGCGGCCGCCGGGACCCGACAGCAGACACACACACAGATACACACAGATACACACACACAAACACACACACACACACAGACACACACACAAACACACACACACACACAGACACACACACAGACACACACACAGACACACACACAGACACACACACAGCCACACACACAGCCACACACACAGCCACACACACACACACACACACACACACACACATATGTGGCGTTTCTGCTCGGGACCCTTCTTCAGACAATCCAATGTCCCATAATATATTCTTTAAATATTAAGTTTTCTGTTGAAAGTGTGGTGCCGTGGTTACGGGTTGTCGGAAGGAAGATGATGAGGTCTGGTACAAGTTGACTTTGTTTTCAGTAATCAGGCCTCCGTGTTGGCCGATGCCTGGTTGATCGAGCGTTCATACAGTTGCGAGCGAGCGAGGTCCATATATAGGAGCAAGGAACGCGAAGCCTCTGAGGGTTCATTGTTCCCCTGGTTTGGATTGCTCCCAGGAGAGCGGGCGCAAAGAAAAATTTAGGCATTTTTCTGTGGAAGGGGGAGGGCAGTATAAAATCGAAAGCATTGTACAGCAGCACTCTCCCCAACACGAAACACAGCGCAGCGTAAACAATTAAACAGCTTCACTTTTAAAAGCAAAGACACACGTTAAATTACACGGCCCCAAGAAATCGCCTCTCAATTGCTTCGGGGTTGGAATTGAAATATATATAATATATATAATATGTATATACATATTATACTACTTTGGTTCAGTCCCTTTCAGATTATAAAAAAGTTCCCACAATAGACTCACGAGACACTATGGTAAATGCACGGGCCATTACGTTACTGCAACGAGTTTAAATGTTTCCATTTTTAACTTGAACAGTTAATTTGACTCGTGGAAAAAATCAAACATGTTTGATTTTTTTCACGAGTTAACAAGTTTCCCGAGTACCTGCCGTTAGCGCCACGAGTGGACAAGTTGAACGCGCGAGTTCCGACGTTCCCGCTACGTGATCACCACGAGTGAAAACTCGGGGTCACTCGTGGGCCAACTCGCACAGTGAGACAGGGGTTTTATACTTTGATGTTAAGTTGTGTCATTTTGAACAAGTGATTATAGTTCAATGGACAAATGATCTTTGGTTTATGTGAATTGTATCCAAGAAATTGGAAAAAGTGTTAGAGTTTTGACAAAAGTGAACTTTGATCATTGGTTGTGAGTTTTGTATCTAGAGTTGTGACAAATGACATCAAGGTTCCGAAAGTAGTGTCAAAGCGATTGACGGAAACTGTATATACCCATATTTGCCTCAAATTGGTCCCACTTCAGATCAGGTGCAATTCTCCCTGCTACAGATCACCTCTGCCCCAGGTTTGAATGATCCGCAAGCCTGGATCCCTCCGTTCTGCATCAGCTCATCAGCCTCACACTTGTTTGCCCTGTACTCCTATTCCTTTCTTCACTCGTAAATTGCAATAGGAGTAATCTAGAGTTTACAATCCTTGAGGTCCTGCCGTGTAACCTCTGATCTGACACCCGAAATGCACTCTGCAGAACCTCATCCCTTTTTCTACCTGTGTCACTACGACAAACTTTGACTGCTCACCCTCCCTCTTGGGAATGTTGTTCAATCACTCGGAGATATCATTGACCCTGGTACTTCAATTGTTTCTTTATTGTCATTTGTACCAGGTACAATGAAATACAATGATCACACACAACTCAGTCAGACTGTCCGAGTACATAAGCACGATCACCCCGGTTAGTACAATATGCACAGAACAGCCCAGGAAGTCCATACGGAGGAGACACCATTTTACAGCCCCAGCTGCAGTTGCAGCTGGACACAAAGGCCCGTTGCGAGCAGTTGCCTCCATTCCATATTCGTCATCCCATGAACTGTCATCCCCCCTTTATGCCTAGTCCTCCTCAGCCCTTGTTCCCCTGGGGGGTGCCTCCCACAGCCGACCTCAAGGGCATGGTAAGACCCCACCACAGCTCCTCTCACCGGGCCCTTTGTCCAGCCTCCACTGCCGTCGTCATCTCCGCCCACCTCCTCTCTGATTCCTGATCCACAGGGTTTAGCAAGGGCAGGGCAGCTATAAATGTTACAGCTATAAAAAAGCAGTGGTTAGTCTATGCTGTGATCATTTTGATCAATTTTGAGCATAGCATCTTAGAAAGGGCTTCAAGATATCCTCGGTTTGATTTGCCAGAATGATCCCTGAGCTTCAAATTTGCTTGTCCATCGTTTCAGGTGAATGTCAAGGGTTCCGAACATTTATTTCAGAGAAGATTATGTGCTAAATTTGAAACATGGGCCATATTAACCTAGAGAGGAAGTTAATAATGTACTGCATCTATGTACTGAAATTGTCTGCAACCCAATTCAATTCTGTTCAACAAATTTAAATTTCATTAGTTCTTAAATCATAAGAGCAGAATTGGGTCATTCAGCCCTTCGAGTCTATTCTGCCATTCAATCATGGCTGATCTATCTTTCCCTCTCAACACCATTCTCCTACCACCTCTCCATAACACTTGACACCCGTACTAAACAAGAATCTGTCAATCTCCGCCTTAGTAATACCCAATGACTTGACCTCCACAGCCATCCGTGGAAATAAAATTCCAAAGAGTCTGGCAAAAGATATTTCCTCCCTATCTCCTTTCTAAAGATACGTCCTTTTATTCTGAGGCTATGCCTTCAGGTCAGTTTCAGTTTCAGTTTCAGTTCAGTTTATTGTCTTGTGCACTGAGGTACAGTGAAAGGCTTTAAGGGCCTGTCCCACTTGAGCGTCATTTGCGTGTCACGCAGATGGCGCGCCAAGATTTTGTACATCCCAAAATCCTAGGGTGCCACTCGCGACCGCGCATCGCTGCCTACATCACCACGCACCGTGCGCTCATCATGTGCGCATCACCACGCACGCCTCGTGCGTCATAACGCGTAAATGATGTCACGTAAATGACGTGCAAATGACGCCCAAGTGGGACAGGCCCTTTAGACTTAAACTCTCCAACACAAATTGTATTGTGCTTGGGAAGAAGTTTTTATAAACTGAGACAGCTAATGACCGGAGAACTAACCTTGTTGGTCTACATGTAATCTATACACCTCCATTACTTGAATTTTCATGCGCATGGCGGTTCGAAGGGAGGGTGCGATAGGTGAGGTTGCACCCCCCTTTTTTTCCAAAGTAAAAAAAATCCAGAGTAAAAAAAAATTGGGGCGCAACATTTTTAAAATTTGTTACCCCCAACAAGTAACTACTAGTTATCCGGGATGTGTAAGTGAGGGGAGGTAAGTGTCGAGAAAATATCTCTTAACACAAGTCAACTATCTCAGAACACCTGTTGTGGACGGGGAATGTGTATAAACTTCCAGTAAACTATCAGTGGGAGTCATTGTGCAGTATGTATTTTGCATTTTACTGATAAGTTGTTGGTTATATCAGCTCAGACGGTGATGATCACAGAATCGGTTTTGTACAGCTTGCAAGATGCTAAAGGAACACTAAAGGATTTGCGGTCTGGTTTGTTGGGCTGTTTGTTCCCAGATTCACTGCCACTCCACCTCCCCTCTTAGCTGTTTATTTTCAAGTGTAAGTGGTGCTGTCTGAAGAAGGGTCTCCACTGGAAATGTCACCTATTCCTTCTCTCCAGAGATGCTGCCTGACCTGCCGAGTTACTCCAGCACTTTGTGTCTATCTTCTGCAGAATATCCTCCTCTCCAAACGCCAATACAATTCTGACCTCAAAAGTTATCCCAGAACTTCTGTGACCCGAGTTCGAGATCAAATTATATTAAACTCAGTGTGTAGAAAGGAACCGCAGATGCTAGTTTACATACTGAAGATAACGCAGAGTAACATGGTGGGTCAGGCAGCATCTCTGGAGAAAAAGGATGGGTGACGTTTCAGGTCAGGTTTGAAGCAGGGTCCCAACGCCTATCCTTTTCTCCAGCAACGTTACCTGACCTGCCGAGTTACTCCAGCACTTTGTATCCATCTTTTACATCAAACTACAATTGCCTTGCACAACTTACTGCTCCCCGACCGCCATGCAATTATATTGAAATATAACTTTGCTGTGCTTCCATGAACGACTCGGGCTGTAGTGTTCTCTTGGGTTTAGACTCTCTGTTACCTGCTGTGAAAGGCAAGAAGTGTGTTTAATTGTATATGCACCAAAAAACGCTACAATTAAATCATTACTTGCCGCAGCATAACAAGTCTGCAAGCACAGTATTCATAGATAACACAATATCTATTCATATAATCATTATCTATTCATAGATAACACAATTTAAAAAAAAACAGTAATATGTTAAACAACATTATTTGGAGCAGCACAGTGGCGCAGTGGTAGATTGCTGCCTCACAGCGCCAAAGACCTGGGAATGATCCTGACTATGGGTGCTATCGGTGTGGAGTTTGTACGTTGTCCCTGGGACCACGTGGTTTTTCTCCGGTGGCTCCGGTTTCCTCCCATACGCCAAAGACTTGTAGGTTAATTGTCTTTGGTAAGTTGTAAAATTGTCCCCAGTGTGTAGGATAGTGCTAGCACACGGGGTGATCGTTGGTTGGCGCGGACTCGGAGGGCCGAAGGGACAATTTACAATTTACTAGGGACAATTTTCAATTATACCAAGCCAATTAGCCTACGTCTTTGGAGTGTGGGAGGAAACCGGAGCACCCGGAGAAAACCCACGCGGGTCATGGGGGAATGTACAAACTCCGTACAGACATCACCCGTAGCCAGGATCAAACCTGGGTCTCTCGTGCTGTTGGGCAGCAGCTCTACGGCTGGCTAAATGGTGTTGACGGGACTGAAGGTGAATGGGACAGCGGGCAGTAGTTGGGGGTGGTTAAGATGACGTTAATTTTTGTGCAAATCACAGTGGTGTCGATATAAAGTCATTATTCTGTGATTGCAAAAATATATATATGTCATGAGGGATTGGCGTAATCAAGCACCGGGTATACTGAAACAGGACAATCACTAACTCAGCATGGCTTGTGGACTTACTTACTCACTCAGCAAGGCTTGTGGGCTCACTCAGCACGGCTTGTGGACTCACTCAGCACGGCTTGTGGGCTCACTCACTCACTCAGCACGGCTTGTGGACTTACACAGCATGGCTTGTGGACTCACCCAGTATGACTTGTGGACTCACTCAGCACGGCTTGTGGACTCACCCAGTATGACTTGTGGACTCACTCAGCGTGGCTTGTGGACTCACTCAGCACGGCTTGTGGACTCACTCAGCGCGGCTCAAGGACTCAGCCCCACCTCCGGGGTTTTATTCTCCTCACCTCAGTAATTGACAGAGGATGCCAGAAGGGGTGTTACCTTCATGGTGATTGATAGGCAAGAAGACCAATCTGCTGATCTTATGATTTCTTTAAACCTCCATAACTTTTGTAATATTCCTCCTATCGGATCAAAGCTTGGAGTACTTGAAGCAGAGGAGAACGGTGTGTAAGTTGGTGAAAAAAAGGGGGGGGGGTACCTTTTTTGCACAAATTTAAAAACAAAGCAAACTGGAAGAGGACAAGATGAGAGTTTTAGTAATAGTATAGAAGTTATTATATATCTTTATATGTTATTGAATCAAAATCAAGAATTATAAATTCACATTTCAAAAATGGTTTCACAATTCAGTAGTACTGAATTTCAGTATTCCATACTGATATTTGAGAATACATGAGGTTGCATGCAAAATACTGGTTTTCAAAAATCCAGTGTTTGTGTAGTACGATCGATTGCATTTATGTGAGAAATACTGATTTCCCCAACAAAATTCTGATTGGTGGTGAATCTGTGGAATTCTCTGCCACAGAAGGTAGTTGAGGCCAGTTCGTTGGCCATATTTAAGAGAGAGTTGGATGTGGCCCTTGTGGCTGAAGGGATCAGGGGGTATGGAGAGAAGGCAGGTACAGGATACTGAGTTGGATAATCAGCCATGATCATATTGAATGGTGGTGCAGGCTCAAAGGGCCGAATGGCCTGCTCCTGCACCTAATTTCTCTGTTTCTATGTTTCAGCCATCAAAATACGGAAATGCTCGGTGAAACTTGGCAGCTCTGCAATTATTCACAATCGGATTGTGTTTGAGAATTCAAAATGTGATTTGTGATCTTGTTTATGAGTCATCATGGAACTAGAATGTGTTATAATAGTATGACAGTAAAATAGGTTAGTTTGAAAGCGATCATAGTAATGTAAATGCACCATTTTGGTTGACTTCAATTTTCATGATGGAAATTGAAGTCGAACTAAATGTTATATTCACATCACTATTCTATGTTGAAATTGATGTGACATTAGGTCAGGAGAACCATTAAAGGTGCATTGCACACACTAACACAGCCTAACAGTAACAAGCAATCAAATCAACACACAAACATTTTCTAAAAAAGGGTTTTCTTTACTGCAAAAACTTACAGTATTTTATTTGCAGTTTTTGCATGCTCCTTTATAACATTTTACATAACATTTTACAACAGTACAACTTGATTATTAAAACAAGGACAACTTCAATTCTTGATTTTAAAAAATGTATAAAACAATTCCATCCACTCATTACTCTTGACTCAACCAAATTTATTTCTGAAATATTGGTCATAAATTTGTTGCAAAAATGCTCCAAAATAAGGCTCAGAATGCACCAGAGGGCATCTAAAACCCCAGAGTTTCCAGGCCTCTTAAGCGGGTCCTTGACCCCGGCTGCGAGGGACTTCGCACTTCGCACTTGTGATGTGCACTGTGCGCACATTATTTTACATAAAATGTTTGTAATCCCCATTTTTGAAAAGCTTTGTATGGGCCTGATGTGCCTATTTAAAAGGTTTTTAAATGCCACTATCCTATTTACTTCCACCACCACCCCAGGCAGATCTTCCAGGCATCGACCAGCCTGTAAAAAAACATCCAATATATCTCCTTTAAACTTTTCCCCTCTGACTATGCCCTGGGGGAAAGGTTTTGATGGTCTTTGCTAAGTCTGTCTCTCATAATTTTCTAAACTTCTATCAGGACACCCCTTAACCTCCAACACTCCAGAGAAAACAATCCAAGTTTGTCCAACCTCTCCTGATTGCTACTACTCTGATCCATTGAGCATTCTGGAAAACATCTTCTGCACCTACTCCAAAGCCTTCACAGCCTTGCTGTAATGGCGCAAACAGAACTGCACACAATACTCCAGATGCAGGCTAACCAAAGTTTTATAAAGCTGCAATTTGACTTTCTAACTCAGTGAGCTCGAGGGCCTGTTTCTATGCTGTATCTCAAGCTAAACTAAACTACGACACACAGCCCTTGGGAAAAAAATATCACATCTTCTCAGTCCTAATTGGATGATAACATAACATGACGCAGTGTTAGATTCCCCCATAAGATGAGACATCACCCCACATACAATATGTCAAAGTCTTTCAGGATCTCAATTGTTTCTTTCAAGTCTACTCGCACTTTTAAACTCCAGCAGATAACCCTAGCCTGTGCATAATTTTCTCATATGTCAACCTGTTCATAGTAAACCTTCCTTGAATTCTTCCAATGCATTTTTTACATTTCATCATTTATGTGACTTCTTCCATTAAAAGCAAACAAAATTGCCAGCACATTGTAACTAAACATCTAGGAATTGGAGCTCTGTTCGTGCACTAATACAAGGGGCGTTGGATCCTGTTAGGCCCTCAAGACCACAGACCAAAAATTACTAAATTGGATTAAAAAAATAATGTTAAGTGTAGGAATGAAATGGAACCTGTGTTTTCTGCTGGGACCTACAAGCGGAGGTCGTAGTTGTTGTGTTGTCCTAACCCTGATGGCTGGGGCTGAATCATGGTTTAAAGGACTTTCACATCAGCAGACGAGCTACCACATGAGGTGGAGAAAGGGAGTAGTTATGGGAAGTGGAGAAACATGGCAGGTTGCAGTGTGTTTGCGCAAGTCCACATAGTGAACTCACCTGCCCGACACCCGTGTCACCAGCGCTCCAAAGCACTGTACAAATTGGAGCCCAGTACTCAAAGCACACAACGCTTATTGATTTAATGTCCAGGAAGGAGCTGCAAGTGCTGGTTTGCACTGAAGATAGACACAAAATGTTTGTGTAACTCAATGGGACACGCAGCATCTCTGGTTAGAAGAAATGGGTGCCGTTTGGGTCAAGAACCTTCTTCAGACTGAGAATCAGAGGAGTGGAAAACACAGAGATATGGAAAGTTAAGGTGTGAAAACCAAGACATCAAAGGGGATGTAGTTCAAGAAGGAATGGATGATGTTTCGTGTCGAGAGCCTTCTTCCGACTGTAGGTCAGAACAGATTTTATGATGTAATGTGGGTCATTGAACGGTGATGCTAGGTGACTGTTGTCAGGATATTTAAGTGACACTGTAGTTTCTCTGATTGTCCTAGCCATCTTCAACACTGAAAAGGCTGCTCCCATTTACCCAGAGTGAATAAGAAAGGATGTAGGTTTTCCTCAAATATCACCCTGGTCCTCACCTTTCACCCACCAGCCTCTGCGTCCAACACATCACACTCACCTTCAACGTGATCTGACCACCAATCTCGTATTCCCATCCCATCCCCTTTCCACCTTCCTCAGAGGCCGCTCGCTATGCAATTCCTTGGTTCACTCATCTCTCTGCACCCAAACCACTTGCCATCTGGGTACTTTCCACTGCAACCACAGAAGATGTAACACCTGCCCCAACACCTCCTCCCTCAACTCCATTCAGGGACCTTGGGTACCTTAGCTGGCATGGGCAAGCTGCGCTGCAAGGGCTGTTTCCGTACTGTATGACTCTATGACTCTGTGACTGGAGGGCATAGTTAAACGTTGAGAGGGGGAAAGTATAACGAAGATCTGGGAGCAAGTTTTTTACACAAACAATGGTGGGGGTCTGGAATACACTGGTAGCAGTGGTGGTGGAAGCAGACATGATAGTGGTCATGAAAAGGCTTTTAGATAGGCATATGAAATTGCAGGGAATAGAGAGATATGGATCATGTATAGGCAGATGAGATCAGGTTAACTTTGTGACATTGCATTAAACCGTTCAGTTAACTTAAATGATTTATCAATTACATGTCATTATATTTTTTAATTTTAAATCAGACCTATTCTTGAGTCACAAGAAGTGAGAGTGCAGAGAAAGTTTAGAGTACAAGGACTTGAAGATGTTATTTTTTGTGCAAAGGCTCTTGTGTACTTTGTCTCCAGTTTAAGTGGGGTCTTGTTAAAATTACTGACTCCAAGGATGTAGAATTTAATAAAGTAATACCCCTCGAATTGAGGTCAACAATGGTGTAACATGGAAAGTCAATATGCTCTAAGATTCTCAGCCTCACTGGTCTGAGAAATGATTTCAGTTTCAAAAAGAAATGCTCAATAAATTCTTGCCCTACATTTTTTACCAAACACATTTATCTTGAAACCATGCCCAAAAAGGCTAACACTCAAGAAGAAGTCTCAAGAAGGGTTCCGACCCGAAACATCACCCATCCTACTCCAGAGATGGTGCATCATGTATTGAGTTAGTCTAGCAATTTAACAAACAATTGGTATTTGAGCATGTTGGCTTTGGCTCCTTTGGCTCTTCAGCACAAATATGATTCAACCTTGGGAACATATATAATGAGATAGCTGCTTTTACCTAGCAAGTCATAAGTCACCTTTTCTGTCACAGTGTGCTACAATGCACTGCGTGATTGTACAGTATGTTCTCCCCTGTATCTCTGTACGATCAGTGCACAGTACTTTCAGTTTGCTTAATTGGGAATATATAGTTAACTGAACATACTGGATACTTGGGTCATTTTGACTTGGGATTACTCCAGGTAGTTAGATTCAATGGACTGCTAAATTTGAAAAGCCAGAGCTAATTACGCACAAGAAAGTATGCTTTGGATGATTTTGCTGGGGGGGGAGTTAGATTTATTGATAACAATTCAAGTAATTCATGATTGTAGATCAAGATGACCTCCGATCTGGCTGCTCTGTAAAGTTTAAGGTTCCATGTATTTTACCCAAATCATGTAAGCGTAAGTAAATCATGCCAAGTAAGCGTAAGTGCAGTGGTACAGAATATATTGGGTGTATATGGTAATCTTCAAGAGCAATTAGAGCAAGTGTGCTTAGTTACTTGTTACTCAGCCCTAGAAACTCTCCATACAGTTGGCGCAGCAACCATCAGCCATAACAAGCCCATGTTCCACTGTCATGGGCAACCGGCATGGGTTACCTCATGGAGTCCTTGTCTTGACAATTAGATGATGTCTCCAGTCTCCATCCTGGCTTCTGAATGTAGCTCCTGGCAGTCAATGTACAAATATAACAGCTGTCATGTATTAGCGTCCCTCTGTTATGTTGTCTGCTGATATTAAAAGAGAAAGCTGTGTTTGTCAGAATTCTCTCGACTACTTCTGAAAGATCAGAATGATTGCTCAAAATCTACTCCTACACGAGTTACTATTTTCTACAGTTAAACACCAGAAGAACAAACCAAACATCAAAACTCTGCCACGTTGATCTGCCAGTCGTGTCTCTCTCACAACTCAGTTTTCGTAATGGCTACAACGCCCATCATAATTCCAAGAACTGATCCAGGCTCCAAGTTCATCAGCTTTATGCACAATACACCTTGCAATGAAGTAAACATACTTCAGCCCTTCATTATCTCCTTATTCATGAACCTCTCCCTGCCTGCTCATAAATTGAGAGTTACTTATCGACGGTGGTGAAGTGGCAGCAGCGGTGAAGCCTTGCTATGGTGGGGCCTAGGCAGTGGTGAAGCCTCGCGGGTCGACCCGCAGTTGATGGGCAATGAGAGCGTGGAGGACCGCCATGAGGGAGGGGAGAAACAATGGGGACCCAGTGTGGGGTACCGTTTTGGGGGTGTGGAGGGGGGAGGGTGAACAAAAGGAGGAGCCAGCATACTTTTTAACTTTGTCAGGGCCATAATTGCCTCTATTCCTATACATTGGGTATACAAGCAAAGAATTTCACTGTGCCTTGTCACATGTGACCTTAAAGTATTCCATCCCATTGTGGGCCGGATATCAAATAATGATGAGACGGAGTACAGGAAGGAGATCGAGAACCTTGTGTCCTGGTGTTGAGACAACAACCTTTCTCTCAATGTCAGCAAGGCAAAGGAGATTGTGATTGACTTCAGGAAGTGAAACAGTGCACGCACCCCAGTTTGCATTGATGGCACAGAAGTAGAGATTGTTGAAAACTTCAAATTTCTTGGAGTAAATATCACCAACAACTTCTCCTGGACCACCCATATTGAAGCAACGACCAAGAAAGCTCACCAATGCCTCTACTTCCATAGAAGGGTTAGGAAGTTTGGCACATGTTCCCAATAACTCTCACCACCTTCTACAGATGCACCGTAGAAACCATTTTATCAGGGTGCATCACGGCTTGGTTTGGGAACAGCTCCATCCAAGTCCGTAAGAAATTGTAATGAATTTCGTACGCAGCCCAGACCATCACACAAACCAACCTCCCTTTCATTGACTCAATTTATACCTCACGCTGCCTTGACAAGGCCAGCAGCATAATCGAGGACGAGTCGCGCCCTGGTCACACGCTCTTCACCCCTATCCCATCAGGCAAAAGGTATAGAAGTGTGAAAACGCACACCTCAAATTCCATGTATGTATATATACTTGGCTAATAAAATTTATTCAATTCAATTCAATTCAATTCAATTCAATTTAGTTTAGTTTAGTTTAGTTTAGTTTAGAGATGGAGCCTAGAAGCAGGCGCTTCTGCCCACCAAGCCCAATCTGACCAAAAATGCTGGAGAAACTCAATGGCTATATTTCTCCCTCCCCCTCCCCCTTTCCAGCTCTCCCACAAAGTCAACCAGAAATGTCTCTCCATAGATGCTGCCTCACCTGCTGAGTTTCTCCAGCATTTTCCGTTTATCTTCGATTTTCCCAGCATCTGCTGTTCTTTCTTAAACCAGTCTGACCAATGTCACCTGTACACTAGTTCTATCCGACACATTTGGGATAATTTACAGAAGTCAATTAACCTACAAACCTGCACATCTTTGGATTCTGGGAGAAAACCGGAGCACCCAGAGAAAGCCCACACGGTTACAGGGAAAATGTACAAACTCTGTACCCTAGTCAGGATTGAACTCGGGTCTCTAGTGTTGTAAGGCAGTGACTCTACCATTGTTCCACTGTTACATTTTATTATTAAGGCTTCGGTGCCTTCGATGTTAAATATATGCTTTTTACTTTTGATACAATCACCTGTGTATTCATTGCAGATCAGTTGTTCTTACAGACTTTATATCATTTCTCTGGCTGATAATTAATATGCTTTAGAATTCTGCCACCCAGTGCCATTCTGTTGCATATTTTATGTTTTAGTCAGACGTTTGACTTTCCTTTAGTTGTTAATGACATCCTCGCTGAACCGAATGGACACATTTCTGCTTATCACCAACTGACACAGTTGTCTTTGGAAACTCATATCCTGCAGATTATTGTAGAAACAAGGAACTGCAGATGATGGTTAATACAAAAAAAAGGACTCAAATTTCTGGAGTAATTCAGTAGTTTCAGGCAGCATCTCTGGAGGACATGGATAAATGGCATTTCAGGAGAAGACCCCTGCTCTTCAGAATCTGAAGAGGGGTCTCAACATGAAACATCACACATCACCTATCCATGTTCTCCAGAGATACTGCCTGATCTGCTAAGTAACTCCAGCACTTTGTGTCCGTTCCTGCATTTTAACTGGGGTATCTTAATGATTTTCTCCATAGTCACTCTGCTAATGTCAAGGTTTCCCTACTATGCTGCTCAAGGATAAAGATGTCAATTTCCAAGTGACATTACATTACCTATCTTGCTGGTGCCCACAGAGATATTACATTCTGGCCTCAAGTTGTTCCACATCACCATCAATGTTTCACTAATTAACAGCACTTTCACTTAATTACACTTATTTAAATAGTTCTGATTTTGTCATCAAATGATTGCAATCTTCCAGAGTGCAGAAATGTCAGATTTTAGTTTAAAGGGCATTTGCACTGTAACAGTAAGAAATATTTTCCTCACCTTAGAAATGCAAATGTATCCTATTAAAGTCGTTAGTGGATATGAAGTGAGAATGGGTAAATGGTGCTGAGGTACTGTGGTCCATATGGTGAGAGAGTGCATTTGCCCGCTAAGTCCTATATTTCTAGCTTTGATGGTCCAATTAACCACAATAATCTTAGAACTTTGTTTTGTGTAATAAATAGTTATGATTACCAGATGCACACATAACTGATTATCTCATATAAATATCACATACATCTCCTAAATCCTGATAATGATTTACTTACAGTATCAGTGGAAAGTTGCATTGCTATCAACAGACTTATGTGTTATAATTGATGAGCATATAATCATAATCGGAAATGGAAATATTAGAATAGAGTGGTCTGATGATTCAGATTACACCTATTTGGCAAATTCTTTAAGAGCTGACATCTGACATGAGAGGCGTAGATAGGGCAAACAGTCACAACATATTTCCCAGGGTGAAAATGTCCAATACTAGGGGGCATAGCTATAAGATGTGTTTAATAGAAAGGGGGAAGGTTTAAAGGAGATTTAAACAAGTTTTTTACACAGAGTGCAGGGTGCCTGGAACACATTGCCAGGAATGGTGGTGGAGGCCGAAAATATAGTGGTGTTTAAGAAGCTTTTGGATAAGCACGTGGAAATGCAGGGAATCGAGGGATATGGATCATGTGCAGGCAGATGAGATCAGTTTATCTTGGCATCGTGTTCAACACAAACATTGTTAGCCAAAGAGCCTGTTCCTGGACTGTACTGTTCTCTGTTCAATGTTCTATATCTCACATTTGTGCTTCTGTTACCAACATTTTAACATCTTGGTGCAGTCCATGACAATTATTCAGGATGGATAAAATAATCTTAAATTCAGTTTTCATACAGGGAAGGAAGGCAGTAAAATAGAAATATTAAACGAGAAGTTACCGTTTGAAGTTTGATCTTTATTTTATGAAAAGTTGAAATGAGGGACTACGTGAAGAACCCGCCAGCCCACATGCGCATAAATCTTCAAAGCAACTGTATGAAACCACAGACCACTAGCATGAACTTGAATTATAGAGAGATTAATAACACTTGATCAATGCTGTTTTATCATTAATGTTTTATTATTATTAATGTTTAGTGTTTTCTGAGTCATTCGTAACTGTCACTGTATGTCATGTTGTTACTTGTGGGCAGAGCACCAAGGCAAATACTAACTAACTAACTAACTAACTAACTAACTAACTAACTCACTCACTCACTCACTCACTCACTCACTCACTCACTCACTCACTCACTCACTCACTCACTCACTCACTCACTCACTCACTCACTCACTCACTCACTCACTCACTCACTCACTCACTCACTCACTCACTCACTCACTCACTCACTCACTCACCGAATGATCTTTATGGGATTCAGGGTTGGGAGTGGAGGGCATGTAGTCCCTCACTTCAACTTCTCATAAAATAAAGATCAAACTTCAAACGTAAGTTCTCGTTTAATCTTTCTATTTAAAAAAAAAAATTTATTTATTAATTTTATTTTTTAAAATTAGAAGCATATACATATAATAGCAAAACACAATTTGTTTACCAATTACATACATACAACGCTATTTTTTATAAAAAATTTTGAAAGATAGAGCTGTAGAGAAAGAAAGAAACAAGAGAAAAAAAATATATAAACTAATAGAGAGGGAAGGGTAAAAACAAAGGGAATTACCTATAACACGGTTTTGGAGATAGGTCCGTAGATTATAAGGTGTAATTATTCATCCAGTCCTGAACTCAAGTTTCAGTCCAGCTTCCGTGTTGAACCAATTTACCCTTTTAGAAAATCATTAAATGGAGACCTTATTCTAGCAAATAGTTCTGATTTGTCAATTAAGACAAGTCTAATTTTTTCCAGATGTAAGGTCTCAGACATTTCCGTAATCCACATTTTAATTGTGGGGGTTGTTGGGTTTTTCCAAAATTTTAGTATTAATTTTTTCCCAATTATTATACTAGAATCAAGAAAAATTATTTGATTTATTGTGAGTTTTATACTTGTTCTGATATTCCTAATATTATTAGTATTGGATCAGGATCCAATTGAATGTTAACAACTTCAGAGATAACTTTAAAATTATCCATCCAAAATGTTTTAATTTTTAAGCAGTTTACAAAAGAATGAGTTAAGTTAGCTTCTAGGCATTGACATTTATCACAGATAGGAGAGATACTTGGAAACATTCTATTTAATTTTGTTTTGGAGTAGTGTAATCTGTGTAGTACTTTATATTGTATTAAAGAGTGTCTGGCGTTTAACGAACAATGATGTATGTGTTGTAAACTTTTATCCCATATATCTTTCGTTATGGGTTGGGCTTTCTATTTTAATCTTTCTATTTTATATCAAAGTCTCAAGAGAGACTGCGTGAAGCCTTTGAAGTCTGTGGTTTCATGCAGTAAACTGAATCCCACCACCTGCTCCCTCTCGGACCCTTCACGGCAGTAGCTGCACCGGCCGAGCTGTCAGCCAAACGATTTTGGCCGCCTGCTCCTTTACGGAGCCTTACTGGCGGTGGCTGCATGGGTCACGCCCGTTAACTTTCCTAATTCCGGCCACCTGCTCCCGTTCGGAGCCTCAAGGCAGCAACTGTATGGGCCGCACCCAACAGTTTTACCAAGTCTGGCCGCCTGCTCTCATCCAGAGCCTCACCAGTGACTTCACCAATTCCGGTCGCCTGCTTCCATTCAGAGCTCCAACGGTGGTAGCTGCACAGGCTGTGCCTGTCAGCTTCTCCGGGCCCGCTGCACCTATTTTCGGAGCAGCGGCCCGTTCCTGAAACAAAATTGTCTTATCTGCCAAAGCAGTTTCAAACTGCTCCGAATCCCACGCCATGTGTTGACGTATTGACGCGCATGCGGGCAGGTGGGTTCTTCATATAGTCTCTCATGAGCCATTGATATAAAATAAATAAAGCATTTCTAACATGAGTGGATTTTTTTAACATATGGTCTTTCAGGCCTACTAGTTAGATACCAGTTACTAAATGGATTTAGCAGCAAGGTATTGGTCAGTTGGGGAGTAGATTCAAAGCACAATTATATCCAAACACACATTCAGGCATGTATGTACATACACTCCACATGTAAACAGAGACACACCATCTTGTTGTTCCACTTTTGCTCAACTCTCCACCCTTGCACCTTGTTCTTCTGCAATCATCCCCCACTCTTCCACCATCCCTTACTCAGTATTCCCAGTTCAGTTGCCCTTTCCTTAATTTCTTCCCTCAGTCTTCCCCTCAACTCCCTTTCTCCTTTTCTCACCTCTTTCAATGTTATCCCCTCTCTCTTTCTACCCCCCTCATCCTGATCACCACCCAGCATCCGCTAGCTGTTGCAAGTTGAGCAAAGTTGCCTACTGACTGTTGCTTCTCACTCTCTTCAGTGCTGCACCAGAATACTGGAACAAAGAATCAACAGCTCGGTCAACTCAGCAAATCTGTTAAGGCAAAGTGATGACTGATCTTTTGGTTCGAGATCCTGCACCGGAATCATGTTTCAGGTCATTGCACTTCCACTGAAAGTGGTGGAGACTCTGACAACTTTTAAGATGCATCTGTCACGCACTTGAATAATTAAGACATCATAGGCTACAGATCAGGTGCTGCCAAATGGGATGACTGTAGGCAGTGATTTGATGATATAATTAGACATGGTTGGCTGAAGGGTTGTGTCATATAACTTTTTTTGCAAATAATGGTTTGTGCATGGAGTAAGCTACCAGATGGAATGGTAGAGGCAGGTACAATTACAACATTTAAAATATACTTGGACAGGAAAATGGATAGGAAATGTTTGGAAGAATATGGGTCAGGTGCAGGCAAGTAGGGCCAGCTCGGTTGGACGACAAGCAGAATGTTCGGCCAAAGGACTTGTTTCTGTGGTGTACAGCTCGATGACTCTATGGTAAGATATATGGGAGTGATACTGATAAATTCTCACTTGAAAATATATTTACATTCTTTTATAGCTATCAGGTCCAAATCCTCCAATAACCTAAAGAGAACTGAAAAAGTATCTTCAACTGAATGAGTTACTTCGCACAAGGATTTAGTAGTCCTAAATGGAGCCTCACTTTGCTTTCTGAAGATCTATAAATGACTAACAATGAAAATATAGTAAATATTCAAAGGAGGGCCATGTAATTATTCCAAGATTAATACATCTTAGGTGTACAAATAAGTTAGTCACACAAAAAGTCAATTCATTCAATTCATGACGGTTCCGCTTTTCCCAGGGATTAAAAAACCTATGGAACATGTCATCAGTTCTTGTGGTAAGTGTGGATTTATTGTACCTTCACCTTCAAGAGAGAATTGGATCAAATCCTGGGAGGGGTTGAGATTTTAGCAGGCAAGAGGTGCATGCCAATTAAATAAATCATAGTTACTGTGGTCTCCTGAATTAGTTTTAGTCATCAGATATAAGGTTGCCAATTCTATTTGTTCCTGCAGGCTTCACCACATGGCACTCGGATTACATGACATTGGATCCTTAAATGCCTGATGACCTTTAAAGTTTAAGGAGTTTGATTACCTGTCGGTGGATATCTGTGTTTGATTTTTAATGTTCAAAGAAACACAATGCCACCTAAGCATGTCAAGGAGGTGGTGCTGGTGTAGAGAGGGAAAGGGGAACCGAGAGTTAAAGAAGGAACTGCAGATGCTGGAGAATCGAGGGTACACAAAAGGCTGGAGAAACTCAGCGGGAGCAGCAGCATCTAAGGAGCGAAGGAGATAGGCGACGTTTCGGGTCGAGACCCTTCTTCAGACTGGTCAGGGATCAGGAAAACGAGAGATATAGACGGTGATGTGGAGGGATAAAGAACAATGAATGAAAGATATGCAAAAAAGTATCGATGATAAAGGGAACAAGCCATTGTAAGCTGTTTGTTGTGTGAAAATGAGAAGCTAGTGCGACTAGGGTGGGGGAGGGAGATGGAGAGAGTGGGAATGTCAGGGCCCGAGGGCTGAGGGAGAGGAGGGAAGGGGCGGAGACAGCAAGGGTTAACAGAATTGAGAAAATTCAATGTTCAAGCCCAGAGGATGCAGACACCCCAAGCAGAATATGAGGTGCTGTTCCTCCAACTTGCGGTGTTGCTCACTCTGGCCGTGGAGGAGGCCCAGGACCGAGAGGTCGGATACGGAATGGGAGGGGGAGTTGAAGTGCTGAGCCACCGGCAGGTCGGCTTGGTTATTGCGGACCGAGCGGAGGTGTTCGGCGAAACGATCGCCAAGCCTCCGCTTGGCCTCACCGATATAGATCATCTGGCATCTGGAGCAACGGATGCAGTAGATGAGGTTGGAGGATGGTGCAGGTGAACCTCTGTCGGACCTGGAAGGACTGCTTGGGTCCCTGAAAGGAGTGGAGGGGGGCGGTGAAGGGACAAGTGTAGCATTTCTTGCGGTTGCAAGGGAAAGTGCCCGGGGAAGGGGTGGAGCGGGAGGGAAGGGAAGAATTGACAAGGGAGTTGCGGAGGGAGCGGTCTTTGCGGGAGGCAGACTCTGCCCTGTTTGCGAGTGGGGGAATGGGGAGAGAGGGCAGTGTTGCGGGGTATGGAGGAGACCCTGGTGCGAGCCTCATCTATAGTGGGGGAGGGAAATCCCAGTTCTCTGAAGAATGAGGCCATTTGTGATGACCTGGTGTGGAACACCTCATCCTGGGAGCAGATGCGGCATAGACGGAGGAATTGGGAATAGGTGATGGAGTCCTTACAGGAAGCAGGGTGGGAGGAAGAGTAGTCCAGGTAGCTGTGGGAGTCAGTTGGTTTGTAGTGGATGTCGGTCAGGAGTGTATCACCTGCAATAGAGATGGTGAGGTCAAGGAATGGTAGGGAAATGGCGGAAATGGTCCAAGTGTATTTGAGTGCCGGATGGAAGTTGGTGGTGAAATGGATGAAGTCAGTCAGTCGTGTGTGGGTGCAGGAGGTGACAGCAAAGCAGTCGTCGATGTAAAGGAGGTAGAGGTCGGGGATGGGGCCCTGGTATGCCGAGAACAAGGATTGTTCGACGTACCCAACAAAGAGGCAAGCGTAGCTGGGGCCCATGCGTGTGCCCGAGATGGGAATGAGGGTTGGGGGGTTGGCGGGCATGGGAGCAGAGGGAAAAATTGAGAGGGGAAAATTAGTTTAGTTTAGTTTAATTTAGAGATACAGCGCGGAAACAGGCCCTTCAACCCACCGAGTTCGCACCGACCAGTGATCCCTGCACACTAACACTTTCCTACACACCCCAGGGACAATTTATACTTATACCAAGCCAATCAACCTACAAACCTGTACATCTTTGGAATGTGGGAGGAAATCGAAGATCTCGGAGAAAACCCACGCAGGTCACTGGGAGAACGTACAAATTCCGTACAGGCAGCACCCGTGGTTGGGATCGAACCCAGTTTCCGGCACTGCAAGCGCTGTAAGGCAGCAACTCTACTGCTGCGCCACCGGGCCGCCCACAAATGGTGAGTGGGGTTTTGAGAGAGCACTAGAATCAAAGATAGAATGACCGGCCATTCTATAATTTCCAAATTTGATGTTGACGCTGTGTTATTGAACAGAGTTCAGCCAGCGGCCTAGAAATTTTAGTGATGAGTGACGATTGAGGTATAGCTCTCTGTGGAAAAGTTCCGTAACTCTGAGCCAATGCAGGATATATTCACAGCTCTGTGAACTAGCTGATTTTGAGTTTACCCAAATGTAAATCAGGTAAGATTGAGATACAGTGGCTTGCAAACGTATTCATACCCCTTAAACTTTTCCACATTTTGTCACGTTACAACCACAAACGTAAATGTATTTTGTTGGGATTTTATGTGATAGACCAACACAAAGTGGTGCATAATTGTGAAGTGGAAGGAAAATGATCAAACTTCAAACTGGTAAGTTCTTGTTTAATCTTACTATTAATGAATATGAGATTGTTGCAGAGAAAGTAGAATTACAGTAAATAGCTAAGCTTGGGGAGTTTTTAAAGCAATGGCTTCAATTTTATTGCTTTCGTGTCGCACCTTGTGTTCACTATTTTTTCTCCTAATTCTCCACTGACCACTTTAATTTTACTTGCTCTATTTTGTGAAAACACCTTAAGGCCTGTTCACAGTATTTAAGGTGTTTATTGGCAAATATTTAGGATCATTAAGCTGCTGTTTTGAACCTTGCTTTTAATGGCTGCAATTACCTTCTTGCTGCAGGCACAGCATTGCAGGAGCAGAGATTTGTGAAGTTTGAAAGAAAACCTTCTTTATCACACCAACTGCCTTGCAGGTCTGAACACCGAGTCATAGCTTCTCAGTCCCTTATATAGTTCAGCTTGAAACATGTCGGCATTTCATTTATATTTGCAACTAAATCGCTCAATTTGCAACAACTATTCAATCAAGACAACTTCTTCTCTCAGATGGCGATAAAAATAATCCCGAGACATCATTTTGAAATGTTGACCCAGTACAGCCCACTATTTATCTGCCGACCAATATCATCATTTAAAGAAATTTGGCGGCACAGTGATGCAGCGGTAGAGTTGCTGCCTTACAACGCTTGCAGCACTATAGACCCGGGTTTGATCCCGACTACTGGTGCTGTCTGTACGGAGTTTGTACATTCTCCCCGTGACCTGCGTGGATTTTCTCCGAGATCCTCGATTTCCTCCCACAGTCCAAAGACGTACAGGTCTGTAGAATAATTGGTTTGGGTTTGTATATGGTATAAGTGTGTAGGATCATGTTTGTAGGATAGTGTTAATATGCGGGGATCGCTGGTCAGTGCGGACTCAGTGGGTCAAAAGGCCTGTTTCCGCATTGCATCTCCAAAATAAAATACATAACGTAAACTAAACATCCTGAGACATCATTTTGAAATGCTGTTCCAGTACAACTCACTATTTATTTGCCAAACAATATAATTATTTAAAAATATATATGAATTATTTTCATATTACTCTTGACAGAAACTTTGCATGAGCAAATTGGCAGCAGTATTTCCTACATAATGACATCACAAACACAATAATACTTTATTAGCCAAGTATATTTTGCAACATACGAGGAATTTCATTGGCCCAGTCAGTCACACAAATAAAAAGCAACGTAACACACAAAATACATTTTAACATCAACATCGACCACTGTGACTACTCCACAATCCTCACTGTGATGGAAGGCGAAAATAAGTTCAAATCTCTTCCCTTCTATGCTCTCCCATGGTCGGGGGCCTCGAGCCTTCCTTTGACGGGACGATGTTGACTCCCGTAGCAGGCGGTCGGACCCTCCGCATTGGGGCAATAAGTTCCTGCATCGGGGGGATGTCAGCTCCCCAGCGCCGGCAATCGGACCCCGTGTCGGGCTGGCCGAGCCTCTGCGTCGCTGGAGCTCCCGACTAGCATCTCCGGAGACTGCGAGCCCTTGATGTTAAGTCCGCAGGCTGATCCCAGGCAAGAGATGTTAAGTTCACGTCCCGAGGTAGGGCACAAAGTCAGTCTGAGGAGGCCTCCAGCTCCATCGATGATAGGCTGCAGAGCAGTCGGAAAGGCGACCTGGAAAACAATCGCTTCTCCGGCAAGGTAAGAAACTGAAAAAAAGTTTCTCCCGGCCCCCTCCCCCTCCACCTCCCCCCACATAAAACAAACCAAAGAACATTTACACAGACTTTTAACACATATTAAAATTTTAATAAAGACAAAAGAACAGACAGACTGTTGGCGGAGCTGCCAATCGCGCGGCACCCCTGGTGGTTGTCAGTTGACTACAGTTCAAAATATAATAATTGGTTGAAAAGCATTTTGGACATCCTGAGTTACATATATGCATGATGTCAAATTGAAAAGGGATTACCATAAATAAAAGTAGAACCAGACTTCTACATCTCTCTTGTCTTCTGCTCTAATTTGTGAAAACCCTGGCTATGCTTCTTTATCCTTTGAACATCAACTTGGAACGAGACTGAAGAGGATTGCTGGTGTAGAACGTAAATCTCCATGGGATTGGTTTGCTTATGTCTGTTTGAGTAATTGTGCTCCTTTTTGGACAGATAATCCTATCAAGTTTTTTTCCCCATATTTATGGAATTACTAACATTTAAATTGGGGTAATCAAATCAAATAAAAGGATAGAATATCATAGTATCACTTCAATTTTGTGTATTGTCAGGGTACAGTGAAAAGCTTTTGTTGCGTGCCAACCAGTTAGAAGGAAATCTATATATGATTACAATTGAGCCACTTACGGTGTATAGATACATGATAAGGGAATAATGTGAGGTAGATAGTAATTCAACACTGCTCTCTGGTCATGGTAGGATGGTTCATTTAGAAACATAGAAACATAGAAAATAGGTGCAGGAGGAGACCATTCGGCCCTTCGAGCCAGCACCGCCATTCAATATGATCATGGCTGATCATCCGCTATCAATAACCCGTGCCTGCCTTCTCCGCATATCCATTGACTCCAGTAGCCCCTAGAGCTCTATCCAACTCTTTCTTAAATCCATCCAGTGATTTGGCCTCCACTGTCCTCTGTGGCAGGGAATTCCATAAATTCACAACTCTTTGGGTAAAAAGGTTTTTTCTCAGCTCAGTCCTAAATGACCTCCCCTTTATTCTAAGTCTGTGGCCCCTGGTTCTGGACTCACCCAACATTGGGAACATTTTTCCTGCATCCAGCTTGTCCAGTCCTTTTATAATTTTATATGTTTCTATAAGATTCCCCCTCATCCTTCTAAACTCCAGTGAATACAAGCCTAGTATATTCAATCTTTCCTCAATGACAGTCCCGCCATCCCAGGGATCAATCTCGTGAACCTACGCTGCACTGCCTCAATCAGAAGGCTGTCCTTCCTCAAATTAGGAGACCAAAACTGTACACAATACTCCAGATGTGGCCTCAACAGAGCCCTATACCACTGCAGAAGAACCTCTTTACTCCTGTACTGAAATCCTCTTGCTATGAAGGCCAACATTCCATTAGCTTTCTTCACTGCCTGCTGTACCTTCACGCCAACTTTCAGTGACTGGTGTACAACGACACCCAGATTTCGCTGTACCTCCCCCTTACCTAACCTAACCCCATTGAGATAATAATCTGCCCCCTTGTTTTTGCCGCCAAAGTGGATAACCTCACATTTATCTATATTATACTGCATCTGCCACCCATCTGCCCACTCACTCAAGCTGTCCAGGTCCCCCTGCAACCTCCTAACATCCTCTTCACAGTTCACACCGCCACCCAGCTTTGTGTCATCCACAAACTTGCTAGTGTTGCTCCTGATTACTTCTTCCAAATCATTTATATATATGGTAAACAATTGCGGCCCCAACACCGAGCATTGCGGCACTCCACTCGCATTCTGAAAAGGACCCGTTCACTCCTACTCTTTGCTTCCAGTCCTTATGCGGGACCTTATCAAAGGCTTTGCCCGATAACAGCTGGGAAGAAACTGTCCCTGAATCTGGAGGTAGACAAAAATGCTGGAGAAACTCAGCGGGTGAGGGAGCATCTATGGAGCAAAGGAAATAGGCAACGTTTCGGGTCGAGACTCTTCTTCAGACCTGATGAGCTTCACCTGCTGAGTTTCTCCAGCATTTTTGTCTACCTTTGATTTTCCAGCATCTGCAGTTCCTTCTTAAACCCTGAATCTAGAGGTGTGTGTTTTCGCACTTCTATACCTTTTGCTTGATGGGAGGGCTTTGCATTTATTATTCTTCCTTTTGGATTTATGTTAATTGTCTCCTTTATTAGGGAAGTTTAATTAAGCATTCTACCACTGTGATCTTTGACTGTATAATTCTGGGCCCCAATGTCTTGGTCTACTCTTCCTCTTCTGGCAAGCAACATAAAATTGTATTTCGAATGGGTTCCCCGACAGATTGTTATGTTTATTCCATTGTTATATTCATTGATCTTTCCTCATCACCCTGTCCCACCGTCACACTGATTAGTTCCCAATGTCTGCCAGATTAAGCACATTTTCTATGTCCAGAAATATAGGATTTGCAAAGATCAGATGTAAAAACAAAAATCGGTGGCATCACTCAGCATCGATGGAAAGAGAAACTGTTAACATTTCTTACCTGGGACCCTTCGATAGAACTGACAAAGAGTTGATTCAGATTAGTTTACTGCTATATACACTAGGGTGCAGTTAAATTCCTTGTTAACATGCTGCTCTCAGAGTAAACAGTATACGTACAGTAAGGACAACTACAACAATAAACAAATGCAAAGCAACAGAACGATGCAAGATTGTATTGCGAAATCCGAACAGTGCAAAAGAATATTAAAGTACAATAACAGAGTAACTGAAGAAGGTAGAATTCATAGTCAGAGTATCTGACCACCTCCGAGAATGGAGTGTGAAATAGGAATTGGTTCAGGAGTTGAATAACATTGGGGAGAAGCTATTCTTAAATCTGGACGTTTAAGTTTTCAAACAAATCTATCTTTTCCTAAAAAGTCGAAGAGATAAAATGGAATGACCAAGGTGGCAGTAATCCTTGACAATGCAATGCATCATGAAGATGGACTGGATGGAAGGAAGTGCTCACCCTGTAATGGACTGTGCTGTGTTCACCTTTCTCTGCGGACTTGTGCAACATGACGTGTCTGACCCGCTCCATCATTGATCCCCAGTTGAACTGGAAGATGGTTTGTGGACAGGAAAATGGATAGCAAATCTTTGGAAGAATATGGGTCACGTGTAGGCAAGTAGGGCCAGCTCGGTTGGACGACCAGCAGAATGTTGGGCCAAAGGGCCTGTTTCTGTGGTGTACAGCTCGATGACTCTATGGTAAGATATATGTGAGTGATACTGATAAATATATTTACATTCTTTTATAGCTGTCATGTCCAAATCCTCAATCAACCCAAAGAGAACTGAAAGAGTATCTTCAACTGAAAGAGTTACTTCACACAGGATTTAGTAGTTCTAAATGGTGCCTCACTGTGTTTTCTGAAGAACTATAAATTACTAACTGCGTAGTTATGTTCATTTGGGAGTTTGTTCAACAAAAAGCATTGAACTGATTTCACCCTAAAAAAAATCCCTTTGGAAATGAAGCAGAACTTCTTAAGCAGGAACTTGATAATGGTTTAATTGAGAATAGATTAATTAGCTTTGGTCTCCTAGATCCCCCCTAACTTATTATTATAAATAAGTTAGTCACACAAAGTCAATTCATTCGATTCATGATGGTTCCACTTTTCCCAGGGATTAATAAACCTATGGAACATGTCATCAGTTCCTGTGGTAAGTGTGGATTTATTGTATCTTCACCTTCAGGAGAGAATTGGATCAAATCTTGGGTGGGGTTGAAATTGTAGCAACCAAGAGGTGCATGCCAATTAAGTAAATCATAGTTACTGTGGTCTCCTGAATTAGTTTTAGTCATCAGATATAAGGTTGCCAATTCTATTTGTTCGTGCAAGCTTCACCACATGGCACTCGGATTACATGACATTGGATCCTTAAATGCCTGATGACATTTAAAGTTTAAGGAGTTTCATTACCTGTTGTTGGATATTTGTGATTGATTTTCAATGTTCAAAGAAACACAATGCCACCTAAGCATGTCAAGGAGGTGGTGCTGGTGTGGAGAGGGAAAGGGGAACCGAGAGATGGGAATGGGGGGCATGGGAGCAGAGGGGAAAATTAGTTTAGTTTAGAGATATAGCGCGGAAACAGGCTCTTTGGCCCATTTAGTTTGCACCGACCAGTGATCCCCGCGCACTAACACTTTCCTACACACCCTAGGGACAATTTATATTTATACCAAGCCAATCAATCTACAAACCTGTACGTCTTTGGAATGTGGGAGGAAATCGAAGATCTTGGAGAAAACCCATGCAGGTCACTGGGAAAACGCACAAATTCCATACAGGCAGCACCCGTAGTTGGAATCGAACCCGGGTTTCCGGCGCTGCAAGCGCTGTAAGGCAGCAACTCTACCACTACGCGACTGGGCCGCCCATAAATGATGAGTGGGGTTTTGAGAGAGCACTAGAATCAAAGATAGAATGATCGGCCATTCTGTAATTTCCAAATTTGATGTTGACGTTGTGTTATTGAACAGAGTTCAGCCAGCGGCCTAGAAATTTTAGTGATGAGTGACGATTGAGGTATAGCTCTCTGTGGAAATGTTCCCTAACTCCGAGCCAATGTGGGATATATACACAGCTCTCTGAACTAACTGAATTTGAGTTTACCCTAGTGTAAATCAGGTAAGATTGAGATACCTGATTCATTGCTGTCAAATCCGTGCTGGAGGTTCAACTTCAATGCAAACTATTACTGGTTCTGGTGACGCTGTTATCCCATCCCTGTGTTTCCCTCCCTCTTCTGCCATTCTCAAGGCCTCCAATTTACACCCACTCCATAATGTTCAATGTCTCTCTTCCTGCAGGGAAAGTCTTTAGTTTTCAGGAAGGAACAAATGGCCAATTAAAATGTTATGTTTAAGAAGGAACTGCAGATGCTGGAAAATCGAAGGTAGACAAAAATGCTGGAGAAACTCAGAGGGTGAGGCAGCATCTATGGAGCAAAGGAAATAGGCAATGTTTCGGGTCGAAACCCTTCTTCAGACTGATGTGAGGGTGGGGGGGGAGGAAGAAGAAAGGAAGAGGTGGAGCTAGTGGGCTGAGGGAGAGCTGAGGAGGGGAGGAGAAAGTCGGGACTACTTGAAATTAGAGAAGTCAATGTTCATACCTCTGGGGTGCAAACTGCCCAAGCGAAATGTGAGGTGCTGCTCCTCCAATTTACGGTGGTCCTCACTCTGGCCGTGGAGGAGGGCAAGGAAACAAAGGTCAGATTCGAAATGGGAGGGGGAGTTGAATGGAACAAAAAAGACTAAAGGTAACACTACTTTATTCTACCAATAACCAGCCATAATTCACTAAAGGAAAATGTCATTTCATGGGGAATGGGGTAAATATTTGGAAAAGTATAACATAACAAAAGCTGCCAATTGCGATGGGTGGGTTGGTGAGATGGGAGTGCTAGCCAAGCTGAAAAATATCAGAAACCCCCCATTTTTTAAATCTTTAAAAAATGGTAAAACTCCAGGACCAGATGGTATAGGCTCGGAATTTTATAAAATTTTTCATGCCCAAATGGTCCCATATTTAAAATCATTATATGAACAGATATATATACAAGAGAAATTACCAGACACATTGAACGAATCTATTATAACACTTATACCCAAAATAAATAAAGATTTGGATGACCCAGGATCGTATAGAGCAATTGCTTTATTAAATACGGATCAAAAAATTTTAACAAAAATTCTTGCACAAAGACTAAGCAAAATTGTTAACGAATTAATTCATCCTGATCAAACAGGATTTATACCTAAAAGATATTCTTCATATAATTTAAGACGGTTATTTAATATTATATATTCGAAAAGAAGTGATAAAAAAGACTTAGTAGTCATCTCGTTGGATGCAGAAAAAGCTTTTGACCAGGTGGAATGGCCTTATCTATTTTCGGTGATGGAAGCCTTTAAGCTTGGTGATAAGTTTACTACTTGGATTAAATTATTATATGCAAATCCAACAGCTAGAATAATAACAAATTATATGTTATCAACTAAGTTTAGTTTATCTCGAGGTTGTAAACAAGGCTGTCCTTTATCACCATTACTGTTTGCGTTAGCAATCGAACCCCTTGCTCAAAGGGTAAGATTACATCCAGAAATATATGGATACGATACTAAAGATACTAAGAATAAAATCTCGTTATATGCGGACGATATATTACTTTATATTACTAAACCGGAAATAAGTATCTGTAATTTGTTAAAACTAATAACGGAATTTGGTTTAATTTCAGGATATAGTATCAATTGGAATAAAAGTGAACTTATGCCAATAACCATGAATAATTTACAGATATTACAACAATTTCCTTTCAAGATAACAAATGAAAATATTAAATATCTTGGTATTTTTGTTACAAAAAGATTTGACTCTTTATTTAAATCTAATTTCCCGTTATTATTGAATAAATTAAATAAAAATATCTTATATTGGAAAAGCTTACCCATCTCAATGTTAGGTAAAATAAACGCAATAAAAATGATTTTCCTCCCACAATTATTATATTTATTTCAATCAATCCCGATATATCTCTCTAAAAATTTCTTTAAAAAAGTAGACTCAATAGTCACTAACTTTATTTGGGACTATAAAAAATCATAGAATAAATAAAAAACATTTATGTAAAGCTAAAATAAACGGGGGCTTAGCTTTACCAAATTTTATGTTCTATTATTGGGCAGTTAACATTAGAAATATGAATTTTTGGTTAGGAGAAATAGATAATAAACCAAATTGGTTAAAAATGGAAAGAGAAGACTGTTTTCCATTTGAAATTAGCTCTATAATATTTGCTAATATTAATGTACCTAAGAAAATTTATAGTGAAAATTTGATAATAGAAAGTGGAATACGTATTTGGAAACAAATAAAGAAAACACTAAAACTAAAATTTATACCGCTAGCTCTTACAATTGCCAACAATCTTACGTTTAAACCGTCAATGATGGATAAAGCTTTTATACAATGGAAAAATAAAGGAATTCTAAATATAGGGGATCTTTATAAGGATAATTCTTTTCTTTCATTTCAAGAATTACAACAAACTTACGGGCTTCATAATAATGAATATTTCAGATTTTACAAATCAGAAACTATATCTCTGCAAATACACAAGAACTTAGAAATAGAAAGAGTGAAATTTTAGATGAATGCTTGAATAAACATCCAAATACAGAAAAAATGATATCATACATTTATAATATTTTGTTGGAAAGTGATATCCCATCATCGGAAATACATAGACAGCGCTGGGAAAATGAACTAAGTCAAATAATAAGTCCAGAAATATGGGAAGAAAGCCTACAACATATACATTATTGCTCTTTAAATGCTAAACATGCACTTATACAGTTTAAAATCTTACATAGATTACATTATTCTAAATCTAAACTACATAATATATTTCCAAAACTATCACCTATATGTGATAAATGTCAAATCATGGAAGCAACTCTGTCACACTCATTTACTAATTGTACGAAGATTTTAGAATATTGGAATGAAATATTCAAAATAATCTCGAAAGTTATTAATATTACTATGATTTATGACCCAAAGTTAATCATACTTGGAATACCGGAAACGGAACAAATAATTACAAGGAATCATAGAACTTTTATCGACTACTCTTTAATAATTGGGAAAAAATTAATATTAAAATTTTGGAAAGGCCCTGTATCCCCAACAATTAAAATGTGGAATACAGAAATGACGGAGACACTTCACTTGGAGAGATTGAGACTTGTCCTCATGGACAGGTTAGATCTCTTCAAGGAGATATGGTCTCCCTATATTAAATATCTACAGGGTCACAATGGTTCGGCGCAGGGACTTGACTGAGGCCTGAATATTTGAATGGATGAAGAAATACACATAACAAATCATGAATGTATCTCCAAGATTGGATTACTTAGTAATACTTCAATCTCCATCAAACTTTTCACATTTTCTTTTCTATTTTCTATTCTTTTTCTCTATCTCTCTATCTTTAATTAAGGAAAAAAATTATAGAAACATATTATATAAATTTTTAATACGTACACACTTATTTCCGTTCGTATGAAAAAGATTATAGATGTCTTAAACTTGTAATTATATAAAACTATGTATTTTCAATTATACAATAATTATGAAATATAAAATTAACAATAATACAAACATTATTAATATTTTGATAACATTATGAATATCAAAAAAAACTTTGTTTAAGATTGGGTACTACGTAGTTAAATTAGCGGGGATTTCTATTTGGTAATTAGAAGAATATCTATGATTTGAGAAATCTAAGTGTATTACTTATTTTAGGAATATACTACATATACTCCCAATTATATAAAATAAATAATAATGAAATGTATAATGGATAATACTACAATTATCATAAATAGTACTAATCAATAATCAATATGTTATAATTTTATACATTATATAACTCTCAATGTCGTATAAGAGTGTACTTGGTATATATTGTTTCTACAATAAAAAAAATATTTAAAAAAAAAAAAAAAAAAAAAAAAGAAACCCCCTGCTGGACCCTCTGCAGTTTGCATATAAGGCTAATAGATCTGTGGATGATGCAGTCAACCTGGGCCTGCACTTCATCCTCCAGCACCTAGACTACCAGCAGATAATGTGAGGATTTTGTTTTTTGATTATTCTACACTCCAAACTCTCCCAGTTGACTGTACCTGAGCCCCTCTGTCGGTGGATCACCACCTTCCTGACAGACAGGAAGCAGCATGTGACGATGGGAAAGCACATCTCAAACCCACAAAAGCTCAGCATAGGAGCACCACAAGGCTGTGTACTCTCTCCTCTTCTTTACTCTCTCTGCACCAATGACTGCACCTTCACTGACTCCTCTGTCAAGCTTCTCAAGTTTGCGGACGATACAACCCTGATTGGACTGATCCAGGATGGGGAAGATTCTGCCTACAGACAGGAAGTGACACATCTGGCGTCCTGGTGCCATCACCACAACCTGGAGCTCAATGCTCTTAAGACAGTGGAATTGATTGTAGACTAGGAGAACCCTTCCCCTCACTCCACTCACCGTCAACAACACCACAGTCACATCAGTGGCGTATTTTAAGTTCCTGGGAACCATCATCTCCAAGGACCTTAAATTGGGGGCCATCATCGACTCCACAGTTAAAAAGGCCCAACAGAGGATGTACTTCCTACGGCAGCTGAGGAAACACTATCTGCCACAGGCAATGATGGTCCAATTCTATACTGCCATTGTAGAGTCTGGCCTCACCTTCTCCATCATGGTCTGGTTTGGCTCGGCCACCAAGCACGACATCCGTAGGCTGCAGCGAATCGTCCGATCAGCAGAGAAGGTTGTTGACTGCAACCTTCCCCCCATTGACGAACTGTTCACTGCAAGGGCCAGGTAGCGAGCGGGCGAGATTATCTCTGACCCATCTCACCCTGGCCACAAACTCTTTGAATCACTTCCCTCTGGAAGGCGACTCCGGACTGTCAAAGTTGCCACAGCCAGATATAAAAAAAGTTTTTTTCTACGCGTAGTAGTTCTACCTAATAACCAAAAATCCGTAGCCTCTGGTATTTTATTTAACTCCACTTGTGGGTGGAGCACCAAGGCAAATTCCTTGTATGTGAATACTTGGCTAATAAACTTATTCATGCATTCATTCATTCATTCATAACTTGAGGGCAAAGCTATATGGTGGGAAGGGGAAAGTTTCATGGAGATGCGCAGGGCAGGTTCTTTACACAGAGAGTGGTGGGGGCTTGGAATGCACTGCCTGGGGTGATAGTGGAGGCAGATACGAGTGCGGCGATTAAGATGCTTTTGGATAGACGCATTGAAGTGCAGAGAATAGAGGGATATGGATTATGTACAGGCAGATGAGTTCAGTATAACTTGGCATCATGTTTGGCACAAATATTGTGGGCTGAAGGGCCCATCCTGTGCTGTACTGCTCTACGTTCCATATGCTAGTTTAGTTTAGCGATACGGCATGGAAACAGGCCCTTTGGCCCCTCCGAGTCCATGCCGACCATTGATCACCTGTTCACGCTAGTTCTATGTTATCCCACTTTCGCATCCACTCTCTACAAATTAGGGGCAATTTTATAGAGGACATTAAACCTACAAATCCACGTGGCTTTGGGATGTGGTAGGAAATCGGAGCATCCAGAAGAAACTTAAGGGGTCACAAGGGGAACTCCACGCACACAGCACCTGAGGTCAGGATCGAACTGGGTCTCTGGCACTGTGAGGCAGCAGCTACCAGCTCTACCATGGTGTCACCCTTGAAAGACTTTTGGACAGATATATAGATAGGTTTATAGGGCCAAATACAGGAAAATGGATCAGCCCAATTTGATTGGCATGGACAAGGTGGGTCGAGGAGACTTTCCTTAATAACTCCTTATTAATGTCTATGACTTAATAACACATTAGTAATTTGACACCAAATTGTTTGCTGTAAGTGTTTTTTGGGGAAGAAACGTGATATAACTTATAAAGGTTTATTTATCAATATGTTGTACCCTAGGTAAGAAGATTTCAGTTATGACGAAAGAGTAAGTAGGTTCTTTTTCAGTTTGGAGGAGATTGAAGGAGTGCATGGTTATGGAAGGGGAGGGGGGGGGGAATAAGTTGGGTCATTGGTGAGGGACCTTTGGCCGTAAAGGTGATGTCTAAAATCAGATGCATGTTTTTTAGCTGGGCATAGAGGTGTTTGAGGGGATAAGGGGAATTTGTCTTTATCCAGTGGGAGGATGTAATCTGTCTCAACATTTAAACATTTTCTGAATCACCACAGCATAGAACGTCATGGACCAAAGCTGGTAACTGGGGTTAGTGCAAGTGCATATGTGACAGTTGGCATGGGCATGGCAGGTCAAAGATCCTATTTCTGTGCTCTTTGTTCTCAATTAATGAATAATAGATTGTTGCAGAGAAAGTAGAATTACCGTAAATAGCTGATTTTTTGGGGGGGAGTTTTTAAAGCAATGGCTTCAATTTTATTGCTTTGGTGTTGCACCTTGGGTTCACTAAAGCATTATTTTTATCCTATTTCTCCACTGCCCACTTTAATTCTATGTTCTCTATTTTGTGAAAACACCTTAAGGCCTGTTCACAGAATTTAAGGGGTTCATTGACAAATGTTTAGAATCAATAAGGGGTTCTTAAGGGGTTGGACAGGCTAGATGCAGTAAGATTGTTCCCGATGTTGGGGAAGTCCAGGACAAGGGGTCACAGTTTAAGGATAATGGGGAAGTCTTTTAGGACCGAGATGAGAAAATCATTTTTCACACAGAGAGTGGTGAATCTGTGGAATTCTCTGCCACAGAAGGTAGTTGAGGCCAGTTCGTTGGCCATATTTAAGAGGGAGTTGGATGTGGCCCTTGTGGCTGAAGGGATCAGGGGGTCTGGAGAGAAGGCAGGTACAGGATACTGAGTTGGATGATCAGCCATGATCATATTGAATGGCGGTGCAGGCTCGAAGGGCCGAATGGCCTGCTCCTGCACCTAATTTCTATGTTTCTATGTTTAAACCACTGTTTTGAACCTTGCTTTTAATGGCTGCAATTACCTTCTTGCTGCAGGCACAGCATTGCAGGAGCAGATATTTGTGAAGTTGTGAAAGAAATCCTTCTTTATCACACCAACTGCCCTGCAGGTATGCAGTCATAGCTTCTCAGTCGCTTATATAGTTCAGCTCGAAACATGTCGGCATTTCATTTACATTTGCAACTAAAACGTTATATTTATTTATAATATTTCACAAAAAAATGTTTATTTTTGGCAATAGTACTTATTTAAAGTTAAGTAAAAGCATCATCTTTACATGTCAGTTGTGGCTCAGCTGGTATCAGTTTTTGCATTATGCCACTTTGCAGTGGTACATGGTGCTGGGCACATCAGTCTTATACTGAGTTTGTGCTGCACTTGTTGTCTTTCACAACTATTAAATCAAGACCATTTCTTCTCTCAGATAGCGATAAATAATCCTGAGACACCATTTTGAAATGTTTACCCAGTACAGCCCACTATTTATCTGCCAATCTATATCAATATTTAAAAAAATATGGTGGCACAGTGGCGCAGCGGTAGAGTTGCTGCCTTACAGCGCTTGCAGCGCTATAGACCCGGGTTTGATCCCGACTACGTGTGCTGTCTGTACGGAGTTTGTACATTCTCCGAGTGTAGTAATATCAAAAAACATCATTTTGAAATGCTGTTCCAGTACAACTCACTATTTATCTGCCAAACAATATAATTATTTAAAAATATATATTAATTATTTTCATATTACTCTTGGCAGAAACTTTGCATGAGCAAATTGGCAGCAGAATCTCCTACATAATGACATCACAAACACAATAATACTTTATTAGCCAAGTATATTTTGCAACATACGAGGAATTGCATTGGCCAAGTCAGTCATACAAATAAAAAGCAACGGAACACACAAAATACTTTTTAACATCAACATCCACCACAGTGACTACTCCATAATCCTCACTGTGATGGAAGGCGAAAATAAGTTCAAATCTCTTCCCTTCTATGCTATCCCGTGGTCGGGGGCCTTGAGCCTTCCGTGGACGGGACGATCTTGAGTCCTGCAGCAGGCGTTTGGGCCCTCTGCATTGAGGCAATAAGCTCCTGCATCGGGGGGATGTCAGCTCCCTTGCGACGGCAATCAGATCCCGCGTCAGGGCTGGCCAAGCCTCTGCTTCTCCAGAGACTGCGAGCCCTTGATGGTAAGTCCGCAGGCCGCGGTTGGAGTGATCCCAGGCACAAGATCAGCTCCGATGTTAAGTTCACGCCCCGCGGTGGGGCACAAAGTCAGTCCGAGGAGGCCTCCATCAATGGTAGGCTGCAGATCAGTCGGAGAGGTGACCCGGAAAACAATCGCATCTCCGGGAAGGTAAGAAACTGAAAAAAAGGTTTCCCCCGACCATCGGCCCCTCCCCCTCTCCCACATAAAACAATCCGGAGAACATTTACACAGACTTTTAACACATATTAAAATTTTAATAAAGACATAAAAACAGACTGGGGCTGTTTGTTGGTGGGGCTGCCAATCGCACTGTGCCCCTGGTGGTTGTCAGTTGACTACAGTTCAAAATATAATAATTGGTTGTAAAGCATTTTGGACATCCTGAGTTACATACATGCATGATGTCAAATGAAAAGGGATTACCATAAATAAAAGTAGAACCAGACTTCTACATCTCTCTTGTCTTCTGATCTAATTAGTAAAAACCCTGGCTATGCTTCCTTATACCTTGAACATCAACTTGGAATGAGACCGATGAGTATTCCTGGTGTAAACTTAAATCTCCATGGGGTTGGTTTGCTTATGTCTGTTGGAGTAATTGTGCTCCCTTTTGGACAGATAATCCTATCAAGTTTTTTTATTGGAATGGCTAACATTTAAATTGGGGTAATCAAATCAAATAAGAGGATAGAATTTCATAGTTTCACTTCAATTTTGAGTATTGTCACGTACGTTGTCAGGGTACATTGAAAAGCTTTTGTTGCGTGCCAACCAGTTAGAAGGAAAACTCTACATGATTACAATTGAGCCAATTACAGTGTATAGATACATGGTAAGGGAATAATGTGAGGTAGATAGTAATTCAACACTGCCCTCTGATCATGGTAAGATGGTTCATTTGCCCAATAACAGCTGGGAAGAAACTATCCCTGAATCTGGAGGTAGACAAAAATGCTGGAGAAACTCAGCAGGTCAGGCAGCATCTCTAGAGCGAAGGAAATAGGCGACGTTTCGGGTCGAGACTTCTTCAGACCCGAAGAAGGGTCTCGTCCCGAAACGTCGCCAATTTCCTTCGCTCCATAGATGCTGCCTCACCTGCATAGTTTCTCCAGCATTTTTGTCGACCTTCAATTTTCCAGCATCTGCAGTTCCTTCTTAAACCCTGAATCTGGAGGTGTGTGTTTTCACACTTCTATACCCTTTGCTTGATGGGAGGGCTATGCATTTATTGTTCTTTCTTTTGGATTTATACTAATTGTCTCCTTTATAATGGGAGTTTAATTAAGCATTCTACCACTGTGATCTTTAACTGTATAATTCTGGGCTCCAATGTCTTGGTCTACTCTTCCTCTTCTGGCAAGCAATATAAAGCTGTATTTCGAATGGGTTCCCCGACAGATTGTTATGTTTATTCCATTGTTATAATTCATTGATCATTCCTCATCACCCTGTCTCACGTGCACACTAATCAGTTCCCAATGTCTGCCAGATTAAGCACATTTTCTATGTCCAGAAATATAGGATTTGCAAAGATCAGATGTAAAAACAAAAATCGGTGACAACACTCAGCATCGGTGGAAAGAGAAACTGTTAACATTTCTTGCCTGGGACCCTTCGATAGAACTGACAAAGAGTTGATTCAGATTAGTTTACTGCTATATAAACTAGGGTGCAATTAAATTCCTTGTTAACATGAAGCTCTCAGAGTAAACAGTATACGTCCAGTAAGGACAACTACTACAATAAATAAATGCAAAGCAACAGAACGATGCAAGATTGTATTGCAAAATCCAAACAGTGCGAAAGAATATTAAAGTATAATAACAGAGTAACTGAAGAAGGTAGAATTCATAGTCAGAGTATCTGACAGCACCTCCGAGAATGGAGTGTGAAATAGGAATTGGTTCAGGAGTTGAATAACAATGGGGAGAAGCTATTCTTGCACCCACACACAACTGACTGACTTCATCCATTTCACCACCAACTTCCATCCGGCACTCAAATACGCCTGGACCATTTCCAACACTTCCCTATCATTCCTTTACCTTACTATCTCCATCACAGGGGATACACTCCTGACCGACATCCACTATAAAGCCACTGACTCCCACAGCTACCTGGACTACCTCCCACCCTGCTTCCTGTAAGGACTCCATCCCCTATTTCCAATTCCTCTGTCTACACCGCATCTGCTCCCAGGATGAGGTGTTCCACACCAGGGCATCACAAATGTTCTCATTCTTCAGAGAACGGGGAGTCCCCTCCCCCACTATAGATGAGGCTCGCACCAGGGTCTCCTCCGTACCCCATAACACCGCCCTCTCTCCCCATCCCCCCACTCGCAACAAGGGCAGAGTTCCCCTGGTCCTCACCTTTCACCCCACCAGCCGGCACATACAACACATAGTCCTACGCCAATTTCGCCACCACTCGCCACATCTTCCCATCTCCCCCCGTCTGCCTTCTGCAAAGACAGCTCCCTCCACAACTCCCTTGTCAATTCTTTCCTTCCCTCCTGCTACACCCCTTCCCCGGGCACTTTCCCTTGCAACCGCAAGAGATGCTACACTTGTCGCTTTACCTCCCCCCTCCACTCCATTCAAGGACCCAAGCAGTCGTTCCAGGTCCGACAGAGGTTCACCTGCCCCTCCTCCAACCTCATCTATTGCATCCGATGCTCTAGATGTCAACTGATCTGTATCGGTGAGACCATGCGGAGGCTTGGCGATCGTTTCGCCGAACACCACCGCTCGGTCCGCATTAACCAACCTGACCTCCCGGTGGCTCAGCATTTCAACTCCCCCTCCCATTCCGTATACGACCTCTCTGTCCTGGGCCTCCTCCACGGCCAGAGTGAGCAACACCACAAATTGGAGGAACAGCTCCTCATATTCCGCTTAAGCACATTTTCTATGTCCAGAAATATAGGATTTGCAAAGATCAGATGTAAGAACAAAAATCGGTGGCAACACTCAGCATCGGTGGAAAGAGAAACTGTTAACATTTCTTGCCTGGGACCCTTCGATAGAACTGACAAAGAGTTGATTCAGATTAGTTTACTGCTATATAAACTAGGGTGCAATTAAATTCCTTGTTAACATGAAGCTCTCAGAGTAAACAGTATACGTCCAGTAAGGACAACTACTACAATAAATAAATGCAAAGCAACAGAACGATGCAAGATTGTATTGCAAAATCCAAACAGTGCGAAAGAATATTAAAGTATAATAACAGAGTAACTGAAGAAGGTAGAATTCATAGTCAGAGTATCTGACAGCACCTCCGAGAATGGAGTGTGAAATAGGAATTGGTTCAGGAGTTGAATAACAATGGGGAGAAGCTATTCTTAAATCTGGACGTTTAAGTTTTCAAACTCCTCTATCTTCTCCTAAAAAGTAGAAGAGAGAAAATGGAATGGCCAAGGTGACAGTAATTCTTGACAATGCAATGCATCATGAAGATGGACTGGAAGGAAGGAAGTGATAACCATGTAATGGACAGTGCTGTGTTCACCACTCTCTGCAGATTCAGGTGGTCCAGGGAAGAAGTGAATGAATGAATTTATTTACATGTGACAATTCACAGTGATATTCTTTGTTTTGCACACAAAGGTATGCGAGTAGTCGCCACATAAAGAGCGCTGACAAAGTTACAAAGTATCCTGTGCTAGGTCCAGCTTTGTTCAGCCTTGCAGCAGTTCCAAAACCAGACCAAGAAAGCACACCAACGCTTTTACTTCCTTGAAAGGATTAGGAAATTCGGCAACAACTCTCACCAATTTCTACAGATACGCCGTAGAAAGCATTTTCACAGGATGCATCGCAGCATAGTTTTGGAACTGCTCCAAGGCTGCAAGAAATTGCAGAGATTTGTGGGCACAGTCCAGACCATCACACAAACCAACCTCCCTTCTATTGATTCCACCTATGCTTCACGCTGCCTCAGCAAGGCCACCAGCATAATCAAGGACGATTATGATCCCTAACCGCAGACGTGCCTTCTTCTCCCCTACCCCATCAGGAAAGAGGTACAGAAGTTTGAAAATGCATATCTCCAGATTCAGGGAACATTCCCCAGCTGTTATCAGGCAACTGAGCCACCAACTAAATAGTGGTTCTGACCCACCATCTACCTAATTGGAGACCCTTGGACTATCTTTAATCGGACTTTACTGAACTTTATCTAACAACCTCCCTCAACGTACAGTACACCTGTAGCCTGGAACAGGCCAGTCAGCACCATTCCCTGATGGACATCTCGCTCTGCTGGAAGGCTATGTATCGTGCAGATCATCATAAGTCTTTCACCGAATTGATCATCTTCCCGCAGTACTTGATGTCCACCTCCGAATGTGTCCCTGGGAACTGCCTGTAAGTCAGAGCCCTCTATTATCCAGCTGTACAGGATAAACCATTGGGTGGTCTTGAACATGCTTCTTCACCTATTGTCTGCAGACTTGTGCAACATGACATGTCTGACCTGTTCCATCTTTGATCCCCAGTTGAACTGGAAGATGGTTTATGTAATCGCCATGCAGAGGAACAGCGGATAGACCACACCTTCGTGCCTGCAACCAACCTGGTTTAGATTTGTTTAGTTTAGAGATACTGTGTGAAAACCGGCTCTTTTGCCCACCGAGTACACTGACCAGCGATCCCCACACACTAGCACCACCATACACACACTAGGGATATTTTAAAAATATATATACATAGCTACAAACCTGTACATCTTTGGAGTGTGGGAGGAAACCAAAGATCTCAGAGAAAACCCACGCAGGTCACGGGAAGAACGTATGAACTCCATACCTCCAAGTACCTGTAGTCAGGATCGAACCAGGGTCTCTCGCGCTGTAAGGCAGTAGCTCTATCGCTGTGCCACCATGCTGCACGGTCTGGTCTGGTGCTACTCCTATCACATGATCTTATGAAACCCTTTGCTTAATATTCTTCTTTCACATTGCTTCCTCCTGCTTTCCAGTGAGCGTTGATCCAAATCAGGATCTGAACATTTCTTCATTCTATTCAGTGCTTTAATTTGTATTCTCACTTCAGTGCAGGCATATGGGAGGCAAGACATGCTTGTAAATTGGTTCAGCTGATTTAAGAATTTCAGTGAGGATTTAGCTCAGCCCTTAAAACCAGCCATTTGCTAATTCTTTAAACGCACCTTCTTAACAGATCTTTTAAATTACCATTCTTATTAAGACTTTAAAACTCATTTCCAATCCTGTGGAATGTATTTTTATCTTGTGACTTCAAAGAGCATGACTACATTCATGAGTGGATCAAGATAATCTACAAGCTGGCTTACGTGCTGTTCTGAAACACCTCATCTCTCTTCTCCCTTCATTCTTTAAAAATATAATGAACTAAATCAGTCAATTTTCACCTTTTTGCTCTATTTGCATTATCAGGTTACATTATTTATAGTTGTGATGGCAGCTCTGACATGTCTATATTGTTCTAACTCTTCCATTATCTCAATTCACCTCTGCTTTGTTGTTTTGTGGGCAGCTTGTTCAATATCCAGTTGGATGAGCCACATCTCCTTATCATGAATTTTGGACAGATCCAAACCACTGTCTCAGTGGTTTGCCCGAGTCAAGGGCAAACTCGGCAGAGGTTGCCAATTAGGTTGTGAAAGTGGGACAGGGGTTTAAGTTTACAAGGCTGAGTGGAGCTCAATCAGGTGAAGATTTCAAACCTCTCCAATTTCACATTTGCTGCCTCGTTCATGGCTCAGCACAGTATATGATGCTGGTTGGGATGACATGTATCAGAATATATAATTTGAGTTGTGCGGCATGATTGTATACCAAGAGCACACTTAAGCAAACGTTTTAAGCCATGTGGACTTTTTGTGCACTTTGTCTTTGCCAAGGAGAGAAAACTATACTCTGGTTATGAAGGTTACTCTGAAGAAGGGTCTCGACCCGAAACGTCGCCTATCTCCTTCGCTCCTTAGATGCTGCTGCACCCGCTGAGTTTCTCCAGCCTTTTGTGTAACCCTCGATTCTCCAGCATCTGCAGTTCCTTCTTTAACACTCTGGTTATCTGTCTATTTCTCACTTTTATGAAAAATGCTGTTTGTCTGTGGCCATCATGGTAAACATGGAATATGAATAGTATAGAGTATAGTTTAGTTTAGTTTGGAGAGAAAGCATGGAAACAGGCCCTTCGGCCCTCCGTGTCAACACGCCATCCATTGATTAAACGTTCACAATGGTTTGACATTATCCCACCTTCTGTAAACTACATGTAAACTATACACAGGCAGTACCTGAGCTCAAGATGGACCTTGGTGTCTGACTCTCTGAGGCAGTAGCACTACCTGCTGCACATTAGTGCCAGCATTTTGTCTGATTTGTCCTGGCAATCACTCCTAAGGTCATAAGTGATAGGAGTAGAATTAGGCCATTCGGCCCATCAAGTCTACTCTGCCATTCAATCATGGCTGAACTATATCACCCTCCTAACCCCATCCTCCTGCCTTCTCTCCATAACCTCTGACACCTGTACTAATCAAGAACATATCCTCAGTCTACTCACCTGCCTTCCTCTGGCCCCAACCACCATCCCTGCTGTGTGTTCACCATCCCCCCGGACCTCCCCCTCTCCGACACCAAAAGGTCGGTCCTCAGCAGAGGTCTTACCTTTGTCCCCCTCCGTCCCCACCTCAATGAGTTCCATACCCACCATGACTTGGAGCTCTTCTACCGTCACCTCCGCCTCACAGCGTTCTTCCACGGGAAGGAGTCCTCGCCCCCCCCATTGATGATCCCTTTTCCCGTCTCCAACGTACCCCCTCCTCGTGGAACCCCCCTCGTGGCCCTTCGGCTTTAGAACTCTTTATCCAAAACTGCCGTTGCGACATCAACCGCCTCAACTTCTCCACTCCCCTGTCTCACTCCAATCTCACCCCCCCCCCCCCCCCCCCCCCCCCCCCCCCCCCGAACGTACTGCCATCGACTCACTCCGCAACAACCCAGACTGGGTTATCAAACCCGCTGGCAAGGGAGGTGCCATGGTAGTCTGGCGCGTCGATCTCTACAAAGCTGAGGCCATGCGCCAACTCTCGGACACCTCCTCCTACTTACCCCTGGACCATGACACCACTGACGAGCACCAGGCCACCATCTCTAGCACCATCACCGACTTCATCAACTCAGGCTCCCTGCTCCTCCGAGTCTCCAATCTCATCGTTCCCCAGCCCCGCACGGCACGAATTTACCTTCTCCCCAAAATCCACAAACCTGACTGCCCTGGCAGACCCATTGTCTCTGCCTGTTCGTTCCCCACCAAACTCATTTCCACATACCTTGACTCCATCCTATCCCCCTTGGTTAAATCCTTCCCCACCTATGTTCAAGACCTCAGACACTCCATTATCTCCGTGTATTCCATTCTCCAGGCCACTATCCTCTCATCTTCACCATGGACGTCCAATCACTCTACACCTCCGTCCCTCACCAGGATGGTCTCAAAGCCCTCCGGTTCTTCCTCGACCGGAGGAGCAACCCATACCCATCCACTGACACTCTCCTCCGCCTAGCGGAGTTGGTCCTTACCCTCAATAACTTCTCTTTTGACTCCTCCCATTTCCTCCAAATACTAGGCGTAGCTATGGGCACACGCATGGGCCCCAGCTACGCTTGCCTCTTTGTCAGATACGTCGAACAATCCTTGTTCTCGGCGTACCAGGGCCCCATCCCCGACCTCTCCCTCCGTTACATCGACTACTGCTTTGGTGTCACTTCTTGCACCCACACACAACTGACTGACTTCATCCATTTCACCACCAACTTCCATCCGGCACTCAAATACGCCTGGACCATTTCCAACACTTCCCTATCATTCCTTTACCTCACTATCTCCATCACAGGGGATACACTCCTGACCGACATCCACTATAAAGCCACTGACTCCCACGGCTACCTGGACTACCTCCCATCCTGTAAGGAATCCATCCCCTATTTCCAATTCCTTTGTCTACACCGTATCTGCTCCCAGGATGAGGTGTTCCACACCAGGGCATCACAAATGTTCTCATTCTTCAGAGAACGGGGATTTCCCTCCCCCACTATAGATGAGGCTCGCACCAGGGTCTCCTCCGTACCCCATAACACCGCCCTCTCTCCCCATCCCCCCACTCGCAACAAGGGCAGAGTCCCCCTGGTCCTCACCTTTCACCCCACCAGCCGGCACATACAACACATAGTCCTACGCCAGTTTCGCCACCACTCGCCACATCTTCCCATCTCCCCCGTCTGCCTTCTGCAAAGACAGCTCCCTCCACAACTCCCTTGTCAATTATTTCCTTCCCTCCTGCTACACCCCTTCCCCGGGCACTTTCCCTTGCAACCGCAAGAGATGCTACACTTGTCGCTTTACCTCCCCCCTCCACTCCATCCAAGCAGTCGTTCCAGGTCCGACAGAGGTTCACCTGCCCCTCCTCCAACCTCATCTATTGCATCCGATGCTCTAGATGTCAACTGATCTGTATCGGTGAGACCATGCGGAGGCTTGGCGATCGTTTCGCCGAACACCACCGCTCGGTCCGCAATAACCAACCTGACCTCCCGGTGGCTCAGCATTTCAACTCCCCCTCCCATTCCATATACGACCTCTCTATCCTGGGCCTCCTCCACGGCCAGAGTGAGCAACACCACAAATTGGAGGAACAGCTCCTCATATTCCGCTTGGGGAGTCTGCATCCTCTTGGCATGAACATTGAATTCTCTCAATTCTGTTAACCCTTGCTGTCTCCTCCCCTTCCTACCTTTCCCTCAGCCCTCGGGCTCCTCCTCCTTTTTCCTTTCTTCCCCCACCTCCTCCCACCCCCATCAGTCTGAAGAAGGGTTTTGGTCCGAAACGTTACCTATCTCCTCCGCTCCATAGATGCTGCTGCACCCGCTAAGTTTCTCCAGCATTTTGTGTACCCAAGAATATATCTATCTCTGCCCTAAATATATCCACTGACCTGGCCTCCACAGCCCCCTGTGACAAAGAATTCCACAGATTCATCACTGTCTGAGAGAAATTTCTCCTCACCTCCTTCCTAAAAGAATGTCCTTTAATTCTGAGGTTATGACCTCTAGTCCTAGACTCCCACTGGTGGAAACATCTGTCTTTACACTCTGGGGATGTGGAAACACTATTTACACACCCAGAACACAATAGCAACTGAATTTCAGTCAAGACTTACATTGTAAACACCAGATAGCAGTGGAGCTGTATCCAAAACCCCTGACCACTTTTATGTTAGAAATGAACCATATAATTAATGCCCCTGTGGAAAAATTTAGGGATTCTTCAAAGAAGCTGTCAATACATGCAATGTAATCACTCTATTCAGTTCTTTTTTTGCAATTTTTGATTAACAATGGAAAATTGTGTTATCTATATTACTAAAAGTCTGATCTTGACCACTTCCTGTTTTTCTTTTTCATGATTTTAGAAAAAAATGCTGCCACTTACGGCTGTGATTTTTGGCCATATTACTCAGAGTAGGATAAGAGGATTTTTCCATTTGATGAAAAATAAAAGAGTTATTAATGTTTAAATAATGTTGAGATTCTCTCTGCTGCCCCTGCTGGTGGGAGGGGGAGGGACTATAAAACCCGGTGTGAACGTCTTCCCCATAGTAAATTCAATTGGGGCTCATTCAGATTATGTGCAGTGTGCATATTGGAGTCCAGAACTAGGGGTCACAGTTTAAGAATAAGGGGTAGGCCATTTAGGACTGAGATGAGGAAAAACTTTTTTACCCAGAGTGTTGTGAGTCTGTGGAATTCTCTGTCACAAAAGGCAGAAGAGACTAATTCATTGGATGTTTTCAAGAGAGAGTTAGATTTAGCTCTTAGGGCTAACGGAATCAAGGGATATGGGGATAAAGCCAGAACGGGGTACTGATTTTGGATGATCAGCCATGAACATATTGAATGGCTCGAAGGGCCTACTCCTGCACCTATTTTCTATGTTACTATGTGTCTTTCAACCAATTGAAATGGAAAGGATATCACAAGAGGGCACTTTTTGTTGAACTACAACACCAAATAGCAAAGGGTATTTTGTAAACCTTGACTCATGATGCCACTAACCAAAACATTAGATTTTTAAGTTATGAGTCATTGCAGAAATGGAAATTCTCACATCTTTATCCATATGGTGCAAATGAGGGAAGGGAATATTGGCAAAAAGTCAAAATTGCAACAGCTACATTTTTAGAGCACGTAAAGGGAATGCCACATCCATTTTCTACTATGCTGTAATTTCATAGAACCTTCCTCAAGTGCTCCTCTGAATAATTACCACCACGCAATTTAATGGGTTTGGTGTGATACCTTGTCAATGCCTACTCTGTTCTGTTGTGCTATGCAAAGAAAGAATTTCATTGTCCTGTCAGGGACACATGACAATAAACTCTTTTGACTCTTTTGACTTTCTTTGATATAGAAGTCTCTGAGGACTTTCACATGACTTAAAAATCTAATGTATAGTGGCATCTTGAGTCATGAGTTTACAACATATCCTTTCTTAATTGGTGTTGCAGTACCACAAAAAATGATCTCTTGTGATGTCCTTTCCATTTCAATTGGTTGAAAGACATCCATGCATACTACACATGGAATCCGAATGAGTCCTAATTGAATTTACTACAGGAAAGAAGTTCACACTTAGAGAAATAAATGCCTCAAAGCAACAATGGATTTAAACACACTTCACTTCTTGTCACGAAAATAATGCTTCAAACGCATTGATAAAGTTTCAGTGTTTCACAGTCAATAAATGACTCAGATGAGGTTAAGTGCTATTTTTCTTAATGGTTTAGCTTAGTGATACAGCATGGAAATAGGCCCTTCGGCCCACCAAGTCCACATAGACTATCAATCACCCATTCACACCAGTTCTATGGTATCCCGCTTTTTCACCTACACCCTACACAGTAGAGGAAATTTACAGAGCTCATTTAACCTAACAACCCGCATGTCTTTCGGATATTGGAGGAAACCACAGCACCCGGAGGAAATCCACAAGAACGAGCAAACTCCACAAAGACAGTACCCGAGGTCAGGATCATACCCGAGTCTCTGACGATACGAAGCAGCAGCTCTACCAGTTGCGACACCATGTCACCAGCTTCTGGGTCAATGGGTTAATAGTACCTTGCTAATAGGACACCAATGAGAGCAAATTGTTATATAATTTGGTGCTGAGGTGTACTTATTGTTCATTGTAAGTCAGAGTTCATGATGCCTGCAGCACCAAAGACATAATGTTAAAAGTCCACAAAGCTCATGTAATCACTAAACTATGTCCCTTTCCTAAGTTTTAAATTCTGAAGTTCATAAATGTCCACCGATCCAACATGTACCTGCTTTCTGAGGTCAGACACAAAATGCTGGAGTAACTCAGCAGGACAGGCAGCATCTCTGGAGAGAGGAAAGGGTGACAATTCGGTTTGAGACCCTTTTTCAGAGACAGTTCCTTCTTACACATTTGTTCTGTACTGAGGTAATGGTGTACAGGATTTTGAAGTCTTGGAAAAGGTTTGAAAGCAACTTAAAATTAATAAGTTTTGTTTTTTTAGTTTAGAGATACATCACGGAAACAGGCCCTCCGGCCCACTAAGTCTGTGCCAACCAGCGATCTCTGCACACTAAAAGCCCTGTCCCACTCTCCGAGTTCATTCAAGTGCTCTCCCAAGATTTAAAAAAAAAACTCATGGTAAGCACGTAGAATGAACGTAGCGGATACGTCGGAGCTCGGGGACATCTATTAGTGACTCGTAACGCTAACGGCAGGTACTCGGGAAATGTGGTAAGCTCGGGAAGACTCGTGAAGATTTATCAACATGTTGAAAAATGTCCACGAGAGCCCCGAATACTAACAAGTGACCAATATCGTAAATCTCCGAGTTCAAATCAGTGCAAACTTGGGAGAACTCTTGAATGAACTCGTACAGTGAGACAGGGCTTTAACACTATCCAACACACGGGATAATTTAAGGGTCTGTCCCACTTAGGCGTCATTTGTGCGTCACTTACGCGACCTAATTTACGCTTCACGATGCGCACGTGATGCACGCATGGTGTGCATTGCACGTGGTGACGTGCATGGTGCACGCGGCGCCCCAGGATTTTGGGATTCACAAAATCATCACGTGCCACCTGTGTGACGCACAAATGACGCCCAAGTGGGACAGGCCCTTTACAATTTTACAGAAGTCAAGTAACCTATAAACCTGTACATATTTAGACTGTGGTGGGAAAACGGAGCTCCCGGAAAAAACCCATGCAGGACACGGGGAAAAGGTACAAACTCCATACAGACAACACCCGTAGTCAGGATTGAACCCGGGTCTCTGGCGCTGTATGGCAGCAACTCTACCACTGCACCATGATTCCACCCAAGTCAGAGGAAAGTTTTTTGGAAAATAGCAAGAAGGATCTCGACCCGAAACGTCACCTATTCCTTATCTCCAGAGATGCTGTCTTGTCCGCTGAGTTACTCCAGCTTTTTGAATCCATTACAAGTGTTCACTAAAAGCAACGTGGAAACACACCTTGCACCTCTCAAAACAAGCTACGGGATGTTGTGAAAATTTGGGTTTTTAGCCCAATATCTTCATGTTAATTTGATTTTTTAAATTGCCATTATGTTCACAGAATAATGCTGGTGATGGGCAGCACTCATGGAACAAAGAACAGAGAACAGTGCAGCACAGGTTTAGACCCTTCATCCCACAATATCTGTGTTGAAATGCTGACCTCTGTAAATGGGATGCCTTGCCAACCTTTTGGATGAGAACATATACGGCAAGATTAGCAAGTTTGCAGATGAGAGAAAAGTGGGTGGTATTGCAGAAATTGAAGATGGTTGTGTAAAATTGCAGTAGGATCTTGATTGGTTGGCCAGGTGAGCTGAGGAATGGTAGATGGAATTTAAAACAAATAAATGTGAGGTGTTGCATTTTTGGTATGTCTAACATGGGCAGGGACTAGACAGTGAATGGTAGAGCTCTAGGAAGAGTATAACAGAGGGATCTAAGAGTGCAGGTACATTGTACCTTGAAGATGCAGGTAGATAGGGCTCTTTAAAAAAGGTTTTTGGCACATGGCCTTCATCATTCAGAGTATTCAGTAAAGAAGTTGGGAGGTCATGTTGCAGTTATATACAGTAAGACGTTGATGAGGCCACATTTAGAGTATTGTGTTCAGTTCTGGGCACCATGTTATAGGAAAGATGTTGTCAAGTTGGAAAGGATGCAGAGAAAATTTATGAGGATGTTGCCAGGAATTAAGGGTGTGAGCTATAGGGAGAGGTTGAATAGACTGGGATTCTATTCCTTGCAGCGAAGGAGGATGATGGGTGATCTTATAGAGTTGCATAAATTCATGAGAGGAATTTATCGGGTAGATGCAGAATCTCTTGCCCAGATAGGGGAATTGAGGACATGGGTTTAAGGTGAAGGGGAAAAGATTTAGTAAGAATCTGAGGGGCAACAGTTGCACACAAAGGGTGGTGGGTATATGGGACAAGCTGCCAGAGGAGGTAGGTGAGGCAGAGACTATTGCAACATTTAAGAAACAGTTAGACAGGTACATGGATAGGGTAGGTTTGGAGGGATATAGGCCAAACACAGGCAGGTAGGACTAGTGTAGTTGGGACATGTTGGCTGGTGTGGGCAATTTGGGCTGAAGCACCTGTTTCCACACTGTATCACTTTATGATTCTGACTATAACCTGCAGTAAACCTACCAGCATGTACAATATTTTAAAAAGATGCCCAGAAATGTGATCATTCCTAAACTGGAACATTAAATCTGCAATGTAGACAAAACAAATTATGCAATTGCGATTGCTCCATATATAAAATTGTTGGTTTCTATTTGGCTGTATGTTTGTTTGGAAAATGTTCAATTTTCCTCGGTGAAGTGTAGCTCAAAATCATTTGTATCTCAATATTTTTCTCTGTGGCTAGAGTCAATCATTGTGACAATTAAGTTATTGGGTCTTTGTGAAAAATCATTTGGTTCACATATCCTTCAGGATAGTAAATTAGACTGTTCTTTTCATCTGGTCTGACTCATTTATGATTTCAAACCAATCGTTATTTTAATTGCATTTTGGACTGGCCAAGCAAGGGTGGTAAAGAATGAAGAATAAATGCAGGTCTTGCCAGCCAGATAAGGATCCTGAAGACTGTATTGAAGGTGTGCTAAAGTCTGCCTGTTGCCACAGCTGAGGCAGTGACATGCACTCATAACACATCTCTAATAATCCTGCTAATTTGCAGTCAAATTTGCTTTGATTGAGTGTTTGGGAATGGCTTAGACAGTCCAGAGCTAGCAATGTGTAAACCTTCTGCTACTGCTGTGGAAACCTTTGACAGAGAGCAATATCACTATCCTAGCTTTGCCACCTGCAGGATACATATTTTGTAAGCGTACATTTAAGAGGAGAATGGACCATTCAGTACGACTTCATTCTGGAGAGAGATTAAAAAGCTGATGGAATGGTGCCAGATCAACCTTAGCAAGACCAAAGAGCTGATTGTGTAGGAAGGAACTGCAGATGCTAGTTTAAATTGAAGGTAGACACAAAATGCTGGAGTAACTCAGTGGGACAGGGAGAAGAGTTTCGACCCGTAAAGGTCACCCATTCCTTCTCTCCAGAGATGCTGCCTGCCCCGCTGATTTACTCCAGCATTTTGTGTCTACCAAAGAGCTGATTGTTGACTTCAGGAGGCTACACCTCATTATCAAATGAGCCATTTCATGTTCTGATGTATTTTCAGATTGGAGATCTGTGACCAGTGGTGTTCTACAAGGAATAGTGCTGGGACCATGAGCAGAAAGCAAAGCTCTGGAGGAACTGAGCGGGTCAGGTAGTATCTGTGAATGGATTGAACAACTTATTGGGTCAGGGCCCTTCTTCAAACTTATTGGAGCAGAAGGGAGAAAGCTAGCAAAGAGAGTTGGGGTAGGAAGTGGTAGGTGGATGCAGGTTTAGTTTAGTTTATAGATACAGTGCAGAAATAGGCCCTTCAGCTCATCTAGCCCGTGCCAGCCAGCGATCAACCGCTACACTAACACTGCACTGTATCCTTGGTTATCCACGATCCCCTTACCTGTATCTTTTTACCTTGCAATCCTTTTCTCTCCTCCTTACTGGAACATACATATCAAAGACATTTTTTCTGTTGGTAAGGTAACACTGAGACTTAGACTTTAGAGATACAACACGGAAACAGGCCCTTCAGCCCACTGATTTCACGCCGACCAGCGATCACCCGTTAAACTAGCACCATCCTACACACTGGGGACAATTTTATAATTTTACCGAAGCCAATTAATACAAATCTGTACGTCTTTGAATTGTGGAAGGAAACTGGAGCACCTGGAGAAAACCCACACGGTCATAGAGAGAATGTACATACTCCATACAGACAGCACCCATAGTAAGGATCGAACCTGGGTTGCTGATGCTGTAAGGCAGCAACTCTACTGTTGCACCACTGTGCCATCCTCTGCTATCCTATTTACACCCACTGTAAAAATATTTTATTCAATGAAACAACCCATAGTTATAATTAAAATTGAGCCAGATAATTTTATCTGTATCTGTCAGCTTTTATCTAGTCCTATGAAAAGTAGGTACGCATATAACTGTGAGGAAAAAATTAAATCTGCCCGACTGAAGAAATATTGTGCAATTTAAACACAAAAGTTGAATTACATTTTATATTGCTGAGATCAATAGTGGGTGTAATTCTAAACAATTATAAATTGAGCTTTATAAATATAACCACTAATACCTTACCACTGGAGGCAATATTTCTCACACCATAAATACTGGTGGGAGACTTGTCTGCAATATGCTGCGCAACACATATTTCAGCACATTTTCTGTAAATCAGCCAAGTGTTCAGGAACACTGTGACATTTCAGTAACTGCGGGCTGCAAAGTCTAAAATGTTTGCGGCAACTTAATTGTTTCTGTGTAGTCATCTGGAACAGGTCCTTTCACCACATCCTTGATGGCACAATGGGATTATTTTTTTATTCAAGCAGCAGTATCTCCCTGCATTGTCATTCTTTACCAGTGATGGCAACATTGACGTAATAACATAGCAGCAACCGGCAATGGTACCAGCATGTACGGGCATAGTAAAGCAAGCCAACTGAATGAGTAAGAGTTGGCCATGACTCCCTAATGTTTCCCTGGAGTACTTTGATATCATGTCAGATTAGTCCTGGATGAAATTGAGTCATGCCATTCACTTGAACAGTGATCGTAGAGGGTGAAAAAGGTAAGAGTAAAATAGTTTATCATTTTTTAAATTGTTTGTATTTGCTTCACTGCTTTTATATTATTTAAATATTTATTAGCTGATTCAATTTTGAGAATTTCTAATAATCTCACTTTTAATAGCTATGAATGTTTCTGAAAATCAGTGACATTTAGAACCATTCAAAGGTCATGAAACTTTTGACACCAGACAAAGTCAAGGAACAGAGTATTTCCATTGTTAAAGCCTTTCCAATAAATTTTGTGGACAGTTTATCTCAACGTGCAATTTACATCACCCCCTTAAATTGTTTGAGGCTGCTTCAGTTCATATCTGTGTCACCTTCCTTTCTCAGCAAGTGTGCCCTCATAGATCCTGTGCAGAAAAGTTCTGAATGTGTGTGGTGAATCAGAAAAAACCCACTGCAGAGCTGTTTGTGGTGCCGTACCTTCAATGAACAATTCATGAGAAGTATTATGCTACTATTGTGGAGCGGTGTCATCTTTGGTGAAAGTGAAATTGAAAGTCTAAATCTAAATCTAAATAAGTGAACTTAATGTAACTGAGCTTGAAGGTTTTTGTACATTGAAAGAATCAAGGAATATAGGATATGGCAGGAAAATAGTGTTCTGTAGCGGTGGGTGGAAAGCCCGGAATGAAGGCGAGGAGCCAGATGAATTCTGTAAAGGCTTTAATTAGTACAGCACACAACTCTCTGCTTCAGTGGGAGACTGAAGACCAACTGCCACACCCCTCCTCTTAAACTCGTAGCTGGGCCACGCCCCCCGACCAGTCCATTAAGTGCCGAGGATGGTGAACCAGGGAGTAGCCTACTTCCCAGGAACCGCACAGATCATACCAAAGATCAGCCATGATTTTGTTGAATAGTAGAGCAAGTTTGAAGGTCGAACAGGCCCATTCCTGTCCTTATTTCTTATATATTTATTGCTTGAGTCCATGGGATTTTACGTGAAATCCACAGACAGAAAATAGCTGGAATATTGCCAGCCAAGCTTGGCCACACTCATGCAGGAATTGCAAACTTGCTGGCATTTATTGTAACTAAATGCCAATAATTGTGTGTTTAGCTTTTGCTACTTACCAAGCAATCTCTCAATGTACTTTCTGAGGAAACACAACCAATCACTTCCGTAAATGAAAACTTGTTTGAAAAATAATGTTTTGTTGTTTGTGAAAAAAAAGTCACAATTCCTGTATAATATACAGAACAGACACGTGGGTGTGAGGGAGTGAAAATCACATTCAGTGGATATACCAAATGGGCGATAACAATTTTGAGATTAACGGAACAGCTAATAAAAAAAGCCAGAGGAGAAATACGCAGAGAAGATAAAGATAAAGCTGTGGCTCCAGACAGTATCATTCCAACTGGAGTAGTTCTTTTCACAAGTTCCAGACTCAAAGCACAGTTCAGTTCAACCTTCTTAGATTCACAAGCAGAACCATCCTGGTCAACCCATTGTTCCAAACAGTTCTTGTCCTACGGAACTAATTTGCTCCTACCTAGATAGGGTTTCCCTTGCCTCAAATTACACCCCACATTTTCTCCCTACCTTGACTCTGTTCTTGCTCCACTCATCCACTTTCCTACTGCCTACATCTGTAAGATTTCTAACCCTGTCATTTTGACAGTTTCCAGGTGCAGGTTTCAGTTTGCACCCAGCATATTTTCACCTTTGATGTCCAATTCTTCTACACTTCTATCCTACACCATATAATCTGAGGCCCTTGACTACTTTCTTAAACAGTCACCCTTCCCCTTCACCATCCTGAATGAATTTGTTCTTGCTTGAACAAATTCTCCTCGAACTCCATTCACTTCCTCCTAACCAAAACAACCAACATGGGTTCAGATTATATGTGGGAAAAATGTAACTCTCCTTGCTTCAGACCCACACAGGGCACCGCCCTTTCCTCCCTGACTACAAGGCTTTTCTAACACATTAATGACTGCATTGATGTTGCATTCTATACTGATGTAAAAATTGAAAGTTTTGTTGCATTTCCTGACAATTTTCTCTTTCAAGTGCTCTATTGCTTCTGTTTACCTTTTACTTATTTCAGGGCATAGTTTAGCTATTATCCGTGCCACTTGTATATTCCCACAGCTATCCCACATTCCCACTTGCTTCCTCTCACCTTTGTTCTTGGGAAAACTCCATTTCTCTCTCCCAGTTTCCTGTGCTCTATTGTGACTGTTCTGATGTAATTTTCAAAGACCCGTAGCTTCACCCAAATGTTCACCTAGTGTCTCACGACCACCTTTAACACACCTGTTCCATTTTCTACATCTCAGCTCTCCACTCCTGTCCTCCCATCCGGAACCATGACAGGGTTTTCTCTTTTCTTTTTCCTGATCTTCCACTCAATCATTTAGCAGATTATTCACTATCATTTCTGCAACAATCGAGGCGATGGAACCACTGGACACATCCTCTTCTAAGCTCTTTTAAGAATAAGGGGTAGGCCATTTAGGACTGAGATGAGGAAAACCTTTTTCACCCAGAGAGTTGTGAATCAGTGGAATTATCTGCTACAGAAGGCAGTGGAGCCAATTCACTGGATGTTTTCAAGAGAGAGTAAAGCCCCGTCCCACCCACTTGTCCTTGGCACGCTAATTACGCGACCTTGTGGTCGCGCTGAGGCGCGACGGTCCCGCGAAGGTTGCGCGCGATTTCATGTGCCCGCACAGCCTTCTGGAGCGCATGACGTCATTTGAAGATGGACACAAAATGCAGGAGTAACTCAGCGGGACCGGCAGCATCTCTAGAGAGAAGCAATGGATAACGTTTCATGTCAAGACCCTTCTTCAGTCTGAAAGAAGGGTCTTGACCCGAAACGTCATCCAATGTCACATTCAGTACTCATGATGCTGTGTCCCCCTATATTGAAATGCACAGGAGGCAATATCGTGAGTTCAGAAAATTGCACTTTAAATGCAGCAAGGATGTCTACTTTGCAACATTGCTCAGTGAACCTTCAGATATGAGTCTGAACTTGTCACTTTTATGTTCCATTCCACACCCGCTGTGACTTCTCGATCCCTGACCTTTTAGAGCGTGTCCATTCCATTATATTCTCTGCTACGGGAAGAGACCACCAGATTTAAGAGGGATAATATTCTAAGAATGATTAAAACCAGCATGAAGAAATGTAGCGTCCACACGGACACCATTGTCCCAGCCCACGGACGCTCAAAGAGGAAATGAAGCTTTCACGCTGGCATTGAGAACTTCAAGGCCAAGCATTCAAGACCTGGATAGCATGGATGTGGAGAGGATGTTTTCGCTGGGACCAGAGGTCATAGCCTCAAGATTAAAAAATGTTCCTTTAGAAAGGAGATGTAGAGGAATTTCTTTAGTCAGAGGGTGGTGAATCTATGGAATTCATTGCCACGGGCTGTGGAGGCCAAGTCAATAGATATTTTTAAGGCAGAGATAGATAGATTCTTGATTAGTACAGGTGTCAGGGATTATGGCGAGAAGGCAGGAGAATGGGGTTAAGAGGGAAAGATAGATCAGCCATTATTGAAAGGCGGAGTAGACTTGATTGGCCAAATGGCCCAATTCTGCTGCTATAATTTATGAATTTATGAATATTAGCATAGAAAAGCTCAATGTAAAGGACAGAAGAAGGGCCCACTTCAGAAGCTATACAGCCACAGTAGCTGCCCTATCAGTGGTGTGGTGGGGTTTCCAGTCTCAAACTGGTTTACTCAGACACCTCAGAATTCACAGAGCCAAGTGGAAGTCATCCTTGGTCCTGAAGAATTGCCTGAGAAGAAAGTGTTTCAAGGAAGTCAAACGTAAACTCAGGAACAACATCCCATTTTATACATTTGCACATCTGAGCCCATATGACCGAGTCCAGCAATTTCAGATATCTGTTCTTGCAGTTGGTCTATTCATTAACCTGAAATATCAATTCCATTTCTCTCTCCACAGATGCTGAGTATTCACAGTGGATCGACTTTTACTTCAATGTTTTTAAAGGATGTTTGTATCTTGCAATTTTGGCATTTTTTCCAAATCCATTTTATGTTCTCTCCTCATCTGTTTTCAGTCACCTACTGTTATTTATATCTCTTCCAGGCATGTCAAGCCTTCCTCACCATCTCTCAGCCAGAACTGTCATTACTCCTCTCTCAAGATCCACATCTTGTCTCTGAACTACCCTCTGGCTCTTTCCATCCCTCCCCACTTTCTCTGCAGTTTAAAACATATTTGATTTCTAAGCTTTCTCAGTTTTGATGAAAGGTTACTGACTTGAAATGTTGACACTTTTCTCCCTTCTGAAGATGTTGAATGACCTGCCAAGAATTTTTAGCTCTTACTCATACTTTACTTTGGACTTCAGTGATACAGCGTGGAAACAGGCCCTTCGGGCACCGTCTATGCCGACCAGCCTTTACCCTGTACACATTCTGTACCACTCCACCCCAAACATATGACTAGCAGACACTGTACCTCATCCCCCACACATGTGACTACTGGGGGACTGTACCTCATCCCCCACACATGTGACAAGGGGAACACTGCACCACATCCCCCACACATGTGACTAGGGACACATTACCCACACATGTGACTAGGGGGGCACTGTACCACTTCCCCCACACATGTGACTAGGGGGACATTGTACTTCATTCCCCCACACATGTGACTAGGGACACATCCCCCACACATGTGACTAGGGACACATCCCCCACACATGTGACTAGTGGGACACTGTACCACTCCCCCCCCCACACATGTGACTAGGGGGACACTGTACCTCATCCCCCACACATGTGACTAGGGGGACACTGTACCACATCCCCCACACACGTGACTAGTGGGACACTGTACCACTCCCCCCCCCCCACACATGTGACTAGGTGGACAATGTACCTCATCCCCCACACTTGTGACTAGGGGGACACTGTGTCTCATCCCCCACACTTCTGACTAGGGGGACACTGTATCACTCCCCCCCCACACATGCGACTAGGGGGACACTGTACCTCACCCCACACACATGTGACTAGGGGTCACTGTACCTAATCCCCCACACATGTTACAGAGAAAGGTTGAACAAGTTAGGTCTTTATTCTTTGGAGCGCAGAAGGTTAAGGGGGGACTTGATTGAGGTCTTTAAAATGATGAAAGGGATAGACAGAGTTAACGTGGATACGTTTTTCCCATTGAGGGTAGGGAAGATTCAAACAAGAGGGCATGACATTAAGGGACAGAAGTTTCGGGGTAACGTGAGGGGGAACTTCTTTACTCAGAGGGTGGTGGCTGTGTGGAATGAGCTTCCAGCAGAAGTGGTGGAGGCAGGATCGATTTTAACATTTAAGAGTAAAGTGGATAGGTATATGGAGGTGATGGGAATGTAGGGGTATGGTCTGAGTGCAGGTAGATGGGACTAGGGGAAAACAAATGGTCGGCATGGACTGGAACGGCCGAGAGGGCCTGTTTCCGTGCTGTAATTGTTATATGGTTATATGGTTATATTATCTTTTTTTTTCATTTAATAAAGTGAAAAGAGCATGGAACATAGGACAGTACAGCATTGGAACAGACCCTTCAGCCAACAATGCCCGTGTCGCATATAATCCCATTTTAAACCAATCTCCACAGCCTGCATACCCCTCAATGTTTCAACCACCAATGAAGGCAAACATGCCATATGCCTTCTTGACCACTCTATCAAATGTATTGACACTTTCAGTGAGCTATCGACTTGTACCCCAAAATCCCTCTGTACATCACTGCTGTTAAGGGTCTTGCAATTAAGTCTTCCTACATTTGACTCCCCAAGTTGTAAGAACCTCACACTTGCTCAGATTAAATTCCATCTTCGATTTATACGTTGATTTCTGTAGCTGATCTATATCCCACTATAGATTTTGGCTACCTTTCTCATTGTCTGCAACTCCACCAATTTTGATGTCATCTTCAAATTTACCAACAGACTCATCTACATTTATGTCCAGAACACAAAGTGCTGGAGTTAATCACTCGGGGTCAAGCAGCATCTCTGGAGGACATGGATAGCTTTGGTTCCGGAGTCTTCTTGAGACCCAAGACTGAAGTAAGGTCCAGAATTGAAATGAGTCCTATCCATAATCTCCAGAGATACTTCCTGACATTAGTGAGACACAACTCCAGCAGTGTCTATTTTTTAGTTTGGTTTAGAGATACAGCGTGGAAATAAGCCCTTCGGCCCACCGAGTCCCCGCCAACCAACGATCCCCACACATCAACTCTATCCTACACCCACTAGGGACAATTTTTACATTTACCAAGCCAATTAACCTACAAACTTGTACGTCTTTGGAGTGTGGGAGGAAACAAAGATCTCGGAGATCCCACACGGGTCACGGGGAGAACGTATCAACTCCGTACAGACAAGCACCCGTAGTCAGGATCAAACCCGTGTCTCCGTCGCTGCATTTCATGTAAGGCAGCAACTCTACCGCTGCACCACCGTGACCGCCCATGCTACACAAGATTCCTGTATCTGCATTTCCTTGTATCCACATTCATGTTGAAGTAATTTTAATATATATCACAAACGTCAGAGGACCCAGAAATCCACTGGTCACAGGCTTTCAACCAGAATAACAACCATCCACCACAACCTTTTGTCTTCTATGAGGAAGCAAATTCTGAATTCAAACAATTGAATCCCCATGGATCCCATGCATCTTAATCTTCTGGATCAGCGACCATGAGGGACTTTTCCAAATGTCTTACTAAAATCCAATTGCCGACATGCAGTGCTCTAATTCAATCATCTTCATCACCTTCTCAAAAGACTCAAGTTTGTAAAACATGAAATGTCATGGACAAAGCCATGCTGACGCTCTCTAATTAGCCCAATCTCTTCCAACTGAGAATAAATCCTATCCTGAAGATCCTCTCCAAATGTTTCATTCGGCTCACTTTCCTAGAATGTCCTTGATTATCTCTATATCACTTCTTAAACAAAGGAAAAACATTGGCTACTCTCCAGTCTTCTGGAACCTCGCCTGTGGCTAAAGAAGATACCTGTACAAAGATCCTTTTCAAGGCCCACCTTTCTCGTTGATCAGGGATAGATCCCAAGAGTCCCGGGCATTTATCCAACTTAATGCTTTTCAAGTGCCTCAATATCATATCCTTCTTGACCTCAAAATTCCGGAGCATATTAATATTCCGCACACTGATCTCGCTATTTTCTGCGTGCTTCTCCTTGTTGAATACAATTGCAAGAACATAGAACATAGACCAGTGCAGTGCAGAAAAGGGCTCTTTGGCCCACAATATTTGTGCTGAACATGATGTTAAGTTAAACTGACCTCATCTGCCTACACATGATCCATATCCCTCTATTCCCTGCACTCTTCCATGTGCCTATTAAACCTCTTTTAGCCACTATCTTATCTGTCTCCACCACTACCCTAGGCAATGTGTTCCAGACCGTCACTACACTGTATAAAAAAACTTGCCCCACATATCTGCATTAAACTTTCCCCTTCTCACGTGATATCAAAACCATCCAGTTTTAGACATTTCCACCTTGGAAAAAAGGTTCTGACTGTCTACCCTATCTTTGCTTATAATTATATACTAGATTAAGTGGGACCCATTGGGTCCCATGTTCACAGGGGAGTGCTGGTCCCCCGATGCAATATTCCACCTCTCCACCAATTCCAACATTGGTGGCCAGTGGGGGGGGGGGGGGGGGGGGGGGGGGTGCTCTGGAGCCCTAGTATGGGTGTTGTGGGCTGGTGTGCTGGCAGCTCACTCACGGCTGGTGGGCTGGTGGGCTGGTGGGCTGGTGGGCTGGTAGTTGACTCATGGCTATTCCTTGAAATTCCATTTCAAGCAGGGTGCAAGGCCACCAAATTCAAATGCAGTTTCCTACCATTTCAAGCAGGGTATAAGGCCACCAAATTCAAGTGCAGTTTCCTACCACTTCAAGCAGGGTGCAAGGCCACAAAATTGAAGTGCAGTGTCTTACCACATCAAGCCGGGTGCAAAGCCAACAAATTCAGGTGCAGTTTGCTACCACTTCAAGCAGGGTGCAAGGCCACCAAATTCAAGTGCAGTTTCCTACCACCAAGCAGGGTGCAAGGCCACCAAATTCAAGTGCAGTTTCATACCATTTCAAGCAGGGTGCAAGGCCACCAAATTAATGCACAGTTTCATACCATTTCAAGCAGGGTGCAAGGCCACCAAATTCAAGTGCAGTTTCATACCATTTCAAGCGGGGTGAAACCACCATAAAACTACACAAAACACCCAAAACACAACAAAACACAACAAAACACCACTTAAAAACACCACTTAAAAACCACACACAGTTCAGTAGACATTCAGTGTGTTCGATTGATTCACAGCTCAGACAGAGATTCGTGACCTCTCCCTCATCTTGCAGAGACTGAGCCACAACTGCACTTCTGGGTTTTACAGTCACTCCCCCCCTCCCACCAGAAGGGGCGTGGCCTTCATGACGTGATTGACAGGAGAGAGAATCTCAACATTTTTTAACACTAATAAGTCTTTTATTTATCATCGATGGGAAAAATCCTCTGCACCTGATGAGCGGAGGGGGACTCTGAGTAAGATGGCCAAAATTCACAGCCATAAAAGGTAGTGTTTTTTTCTAAAATCAGTATACAGTGCAAACAAGAAGTGGTCAAGTTTAGACCTTTAATCATTTGCCTTTTCAAAGCCACCACATTTGCCTTTTCAAAGCCACCACATTTGCCTTTTCAAAGCCACCATGTTTGCCTTTTCAAAGCCACCACGTTTGCCTTTTCAAAGCCACCACATTTGCCTTTTCAAAGCCACCACCACCATTTGCTCTGTTTTTTCATACCAACCACCACCATTTGCTCAGCTTTTTCAAACCAACCACCACCATTTGCTCTGCTTTCTCAAACCAACCACCACCATTTGCTCTGCTTTTTCAAGCCAACCACCACCATTTGCTTTGCTTTTTCAAACACACCACCACTATTTGCTTTGCTTTTTCAAACCAACCACCACCATTTGCTTTGTTTTTTCAAACCAACCACCACCATTTGCTTTTTCAAACCAACCACATTTTTATTTTCAAACCACACTAATGGTACTTGCAGGTCAGTAAAATCACACTCACATATTTAGTAGACATGTGTCCAGTGTTCAGTTGATTCACAGCTCAGACAGAGAGCTGTGACCTCTCACTCCCCCATCTTGCAGCGACTGAGGCACGTCCACACTTCCGGATTTTATAGTCCTTCCCCCTCCCACCGGATGGGGCGTGGCCTTCATGATATGATTGACAGGGGAGAGAATCTCAACATTTTTTAAACGTTAATAAGTCTTTTATTTTTCATCGATGGAAAAATCCTCTTGTCCTGCGCAGCGGTTGGGGACTGAGTAAGATGGCCAAAAATCACAGCCGTAAGTGGTAGCGTTTTTTCTAAAATCAATATGCAGTGCAAACAGGAAGTGGTCAAGATTTGTGTTTTAATTATATAGATATCAGGTCTCCCCTCAATGGCCAACAATCCAACCTCTATCTGTAGTTGAAACCTTCTAATCTTGGCAGCATTCTGATAAACCTCCTCTGCACCCTTTCCAAAGCCTCCACATCTTTCCTGTATTGGGGAGAACAGAACTGCACATAAAATTGGCTGTATTGCCAGTGGCAGGCAATAATGTGGCCAAACCAAAGTACTTTAGAGCTGTATCGTGATTCCTGACTCTTATATTCAATGCCCCTGGCAATGAAGGCAAGCATACTGTTTTTTTTTTACCACCGCATCTACTTATGCTGCCACCTTCAGTGAGCTATGAACTTGGACTCCAAGATCCCAATACACATCATTGCTGTTAAGAGTCGTGCTAGTAACTGTATACTTCTCCCTTACATACACGGTATTGGGGGTTCAGTATTGATGTGGATAGAGAACTGGCTGGCAGACAGGAAGCAAAGAGTAGGAATAAACAGGTCCTTTTCAGAATGACAGGCAGTGACTAGTGGGGTACCGCAAGGTTCAGTGCTGGGACCCCAGATATTTACAATATATATTAATGATTTGGACGAGGGAATTGAATGCAACATCTCTGCGGATGACACAAAGCTGGGGGGCAGTGTTAGCTGTGAGGAGGATGCTAGGAAGCTGCAAGGTGACTTGGATAGGCTGGGTGAGTGGGCAAATGCATGGCAGATGCAGTATAATGTGGAAAAATGTGAGGTTATCCACTTTGGTGGCAAAAACAGGAAAGTACACTTATCTGAATGGTGGCCGATTAGGAAAAGGGGAGATGCAACGAGACCTGGTGTCATGGTACACCAATCATTGAAAGTAGGCATGCAAGTGCAGCAGGCAGTAAAGAAAGCGAATGGTATGTTAGCATTCATAGCAAAAGGATTTGAGTATATGAGCAGGGAGGTTCTACTGCAGTTGTACAGGGTCTTGGTGAGACCACACCTGGAGTATTGCGTACAGTTTTGTTCTCCAAATCTGAGGAAAGACATTCTTGCCATAGAGGGAGTACAGAGAAGGTTCACCAGACTGATTCCTGGGATTTCAGGACTTACATATGAAGAAAGACTGGATAGACTCGGCTTGTACGCAGTAGAATTTAGAAGATTGAGGGGGGATCTTATAGAAACTTACAAAATTCTTAAGGGGTTGGACTGGCTAGATGCAGGAAGATTGTTCCCGATGTTGGGGAAGTCCAGAACAAGGGGTCACAGTTTAAGGATAAAGGGGAAATCTTTTAGGACCGAGATGAGAAAAACATTTTTCACACAGGGAGTGGTGAATCTCTGTAATTCTCTACCACAGGAGGTAGTTGAGGCCACTTCATTGGCTATATTTAAGAGGGAGTTAATGTGGCCCTGGTGGCTAAAGGGATCAGGGGGTATGGAGAGAAGGCAGGTACAGGATACTGAGTTGGATGATCAGCCATGATCATATTGAATGGCGGTGCAGGCTCGAAGGGCCGAAGTGCCGAATGGCCTACTCCTGTAACTATTTTCTATGTTTCTATGTTTCTATATTTTCCCCTTACAAGTGAAGTTTGATCAACATTTACCTATTCCATACCACAAATCAAACCAGTAAAAAATTCTGTATTTTAAATTCAAATATACCTCTCCTTAAAGAAGGAGATTAATGAGGCTGCAGTTGGCCTAATGTGGGTCCCTCTGGTGCTATGAACAGTTGTGAAATTGATCAATTTTCAATTTCTCTCGCTTTTGCAATAAAGGCTAATATGACTTTTGCCTTCCAAATGGATCGACTGGGCTTATATTCACAGGTAATTAGATGGATGAGAGGCAATCTTATAGAAACATATAAAATTCTTAAGGGATTGAACAGGCTAGGTGCAGGAAAATGTTCCGGATGTTGGGGGTGTCCAGAACCAGGGGTCACAGTTTAAGAATAAGGGGAAAGCCATTTTTGACTGAGATGAGGAAAAACATTTTCACCCAGAAAGTTGTGAATCTATGGAATTCTCAGCCACAGGAGGCAGTGAAGGCCAATTCACTGGATGTTTTCAAGATCGAGTTAGACATAGCTCTTAGGTCCAACAGAATCAAGGGATATGGGGAGAAAGCAGGAACACGTAACGGTTTTGGAGATCAGCCATGATCATAATGAATGGCTCAAAGGGCCAAATGGCCAACTCGTGCACCTATATTCCATGTTTCTACCTCACACTTGCTCACAATGCCCTGACCTGTGAAAGCAAGCATACTTTTCTTTACCACTCTATCTACTCGTGTTCACTTTCAGGGAGTCATGGACTTAGACCCCAGGATCACTCTGTACACCAATGCTGTTAAGGATCATGCCATTAATTGTATATTTTCCCATTAAATTTGACCAATCAATGTGCAACATCTCAGATCTGATTGGATTCAACTCCATCTGCCGTTTCTCTGCCCATTTCTGCAGCTGATCTATAACCTGCTGGAGACCTTTACAGCCTTCCTCACAGTCTGCAACACCGGTGCCATCTGTAAACTTACTAACAACTCTTCTACATTGAGATTGATAATGTATACAGCGAGTAGCAAACATGCCAGCACTGATCGGTACGATGTATCACTTGGCACAACCTTCCAATCACTAAACAATCCCAGACCAATATGGCATCTGCTACACTAAGAAATTAATAGACTCTTTGAATGAGTTTACAGTCTGTGTTACTCTCACTGAGAATAAATCTCACTTTTGACAGATGCTTTTAATTCCAGCAACTCGTGATAAATATCAGATCATTCACTGTGGCCACGTTCAATGGGAATTGTTTGAGTGCAAGCAAACACCTTTCAATATGTCACTTAACCTTCAAGTGTTCACTCTTTAATCTTTACACCTCATTTCACAATGCAAAGTGGCACACCGCGTGCTTTAATAAATATGGGGGTAAATTGGAAAAGTAAACGTGACATTATATTCATTCAGAAGCATAATTAATACAGTTCCAATTTTAACTACAGCGCATTTGCATTATGGCTGCAGTGCATATGATGAAATAAAAGCGCAAAATCCTGTAAGCACTCAACAAGTCTGATACGTCTATGGAAAGGGAAGGAAGGTTAATGTTTTATGTCACTGATTCATCAGAAACATAGAATCATAGAAAATAGGTGAAGGAGTAGGCCATTCGGCCCTTCGAGCCAGCACCGCCATCAATATGATCATGGCTGATCATTTAAAATCAGTACCCTTTTCCTGCTTTCTCCCCATATCCCTAGGATAACTAGGGACAGAGATAGAATGATCATTTTAAATTGCAGAGAAAACAGCAAGAGGGATGGATATAAGAAGGGAAATATTTGCGGAAGGGCAGATGGTCAGACATTTGACGAGACCGTCATTTGGTGTGATTTTGTAAAAAGACTGCTTGCATCTAAGAGGTCAAGATTGAAGGCTTAAATCAGGTCGGCTAAGTGATGGGAATGTTGAAGCAGTTTCAGAAAGGAAAGATGCAAAGTAAGATGTTGAAGACAGGCTATTTGCAACTGAAATAAAAACAGAAAGTGGTGGAATTAACCAGCAGGTCCAGCAAAGAGAGAAATAGAGTGATCATTTTAGGTCAGAATGAGAAACAATTGAAAAACAAGCATGTTTTATGTTGCAAACGAAGGAGTGTTGGAGAAAACAAAGTGATTCATTCCCTTTATGTTTTTTATCCCTGCCCCTTTACATTCTCTCTCCACAGGTGGAGAGAGAGAATTCCACAGGTTCACACCTCTCAAACAGAAAATATCGGATGTCAGGGGTTATGCTGTGAAAGAATGAGAATGGGGTTAGAAGAGATAGATCAGCCATGATTGACTGGCAAAGTAGGCTGGATAGGCTGAGTCGTCTAATTCAGCCCCTATCCCTTATGACCTTATCTCCTTTTTCACAATCATCCAAACTGAACAAATTGTTATCCACATGCTCACACTTACTTTATTAACCAAGTAGGTTTTGCAACATACGAGGAATCCTGCAACTAAGCCCCTAATTTTAGATCCTCCCACAAGGGGGAAGATCTTCTCACATTAACTCTATTATGCTCTCTCTTTACATCTGGTTTGTTTCAATGAGATCATCAATCGTTCTTCTAGTTGGGATTTCAAGTGAAGTTTGATCAACATTTTCCAATGCCATCCCATGAATTGAACCATTAAAAATTCAATATATTTCTCCTTAAACAAGGAGACTAATTAGGCTGCCAATATGGGTCCCTTTGATGTCATGAACAGCTGTAGTAACATTGATCCATTTTCAATCTCTCTCGCTTTTGCAATAAAAGCAATATGGCATTTACCTTCTAAATGGGTAGACTGCGCTTATATTCACTGGAATTTAGAAGGAAGAGAGGGGATTGTAGATCAGTGTTACTCATATTGTGAATCATGCTTTTGTAGTTACGCCCACTAGCTTAACTGTAATCGCTCCTTGCTGGTTCCCTTAGAATTAGAGAGACGTGCAAGTATGAAGTCGTACCTGCTATGTAGACTATGTAGTCTTTGGATCTTTATCATGGTGTAAGGCTCCAGTTATTATACAGACAAAACTCAACATGGTATCAGAAGTGGGATATGAACCCACACCTCCAATTGGAGAACATAGCTCCTTCAAGTTGACAACTTTCAGCACTCCATTCGGACGTTCTCAATTTCTTCATATGCCTTTTGGAATAAGTTCTTCCAGTGAAGTATTTCAACAAGCTATGGAGCAATCATTTGCAGGCTACCCATGCTCCATCATAATGGACGATATCCTCATTGCTGGAAAAACCGTCAAAGAGCACGATGCCAATCTGACAAAAGTATTGAAGCGTGCCGAGGCCATCCATCTCAGGCTAAATCCTCAAAAATGCAAATTCAGAGTGAATGAGGTAAAATACTTTGGCCATATATTTACCAAAGACAGCCTAAAAACGTATCCAGCGAAAACTAGTGCTGTCAATGAGCTTCCAGCACCCACAGAGATGCTCAGTCTGCAGAGATTCCTTGGCATGGCCAACTATTTGAGCAAATTCATTCCGGATTTCAGTTAAATATCAGCCCCATTGCACCAGCTTACACACAAAGACTCTGCTTGGACATGACACAAGCAACAACAGACAGCATTCGACACTTAAATGACGGATGTCTGGTGCTCTCACTCTGGCTTACTTTGACCCTAAGCTACCGATTACACTTACTTGTGATGCCTCACCACACGGGCTGGGCGCAGCATGCCTTCAGAATGATGGCAATGGCAATAAGCCTGTTGCCTATGCCTCCCATATGATGACTGACACAAAACAACGATATGCCCAAATTGAAAAAGAACTGTTCGCGGTTGTTTTTGCCTGCAAGAAATTCAACAATTTCATCTTTGTGTACACTGTCACCATTGAAACTGACTACAAAGCACATAGAATTGAAATAAATCATTTGTGTAAACCTAAAGATGTAGGGGGACTTGCACTGCCTAATTTTTCATATCATTATTTGGCAGTGCATATTAAGAATATTATTTATTGGTTGAATTGTCCTTCTCAACAGATGGGATGGATAAGAATGGAGAAAGAGGATTGTTTTCCTTACGATTTAGGAGCGATCCTCTTCTCCCCGATAAAATTGAATAATATATTATATAAGAAGAATCCAATCATGTACAATATAACTCAAATTTGGAAACAAATAAAATTAACTTTAAAATTAAGAAACTTATCATCATTAACACCAATAGTGAATAATCCGGTATTTAAACCATCTTTTATGGATAAAACATTTATACAATGGGAAAGATTGGGAATTAAAAAGTTGGGTGAATTGTATGAAATGGGAAATTTATTATCATTTCAACAATTAACATCAAACTTTAATCTGAATAGTAACCAATACTTTAAATATTTACAGATATGTGACTTTATAAACAAATATGTACCAAGACTACAGAATATAATGATAGGCCCACTGGAAGAAGCAATTACTATTAAGGCGGACTCACAAAAATTAATATCATACTATATAACAGTATTCTTAATAGCGAATTGCCATCAACAGAGGCAATTAGAGAAGACTGGGAAAAATAATTAATGACAACAATTTCTAAAGAAACATGGGAGAGGTATTTGATATATATACATAAATGTTCGATTAACACTAGACATAATTTAATTCAATTTAAAATATTACGCAGATTATATTATTCAAAAGTTATGGAAACAAATTAATTATGGCTTAATAACAGCAAAAAAACCCATACTCAAATTCTGGAAATAGGCTACTATACCAAAACTCAAAATGTGGATTGGTAATATGGTGGAAACGGCCCATTCGGAAGAAATGAGACTCCTCCTAATAGAAAAAAAAGACCAATTCTTAACGAGTTGGTCTCCATTTATTGACCTTGTGGCTTAATGTGGTGCAATAGCATCGTAAAATTAAAAATTCAGGGTTTGAGTGAAAAATGATTAAGAATATTAACAAAACATCGACTTGTGGCATGGGAGAATCTCCTTTCTGCTTCACTTTCTCACTTATTTCTTTCTTTACACCACACTCACTAGACTATTCTTTACCCTTCACTACTTCTTTCTTTCTCATTTCTTTCTAAAAAAAAAGGAAGGAAGTTGTACAAAGAATGTTTCAATAATTCTGGGAACCTGCAAAAAGGTACCATTAAAATGCAATGTACCTCTAATAAATTAATTAAAAAATTAAAAAATATAATAGAACAAAATGCATGTCTTAGTATTGCCCTGGCTGGGCTCCCATTTTAACTCAAGTAAATTGGAAAAAATTAAAAGTAGATAACAATTGGATTAAATTCACGATGAAAATGTGGTTAGCTATCAGAAAGCAATTAAAAAATTTTAATTCGATATCTAGAGCAATGGAGATAGCTGCTAGTCCCAATTTTATACGCAGCAAAATTGATAAGGGATTTAGAAACTGGGCAGATAAAAGGCTTATTACTGTGGACCAGCTTTTTTGTGGAGGAGTCTTGAAATCTTACGAGCACTTGCAGAATGAATTTGGACTGTCATGGTTGGATTTCTTTAGGTTCCTCCAAATACGGCACTACTTACAGACACATGTAGATTGGGAGCAGATATGTAGACCACCTTCAAATTTGGAAAATACTTTCTTGATGACTATCGATGGAGTGTTACAAAATAATTTGATATCACATTTATATCAAGGACTTCAAGACTATATAAAAGGAAATACTATAGAAAAAAAAAACAGAAATGGGAATTGGAAATGAACATTATTATTACAGATGAAATATGGGAAAGGACATGTCTCTTAGAAACATAGAAACATAGAAAATAGGTGCAGGAGTAGGCCATTTGGCCCTTTGAGCCTGCACCGCCATTCAATATGATCATGGCTGATCATCCAACTCAGTATCCTGTACCTACCGTCTCTCCATACCCCCTGATCCCTTTAGCCACAAGGGCCACATCTAACTCCCTCTTAAATATAGCCAATGAACTGGCCTCAACTACCTTCTGTGGCTGATAATTCCAGAGACTCACCACTCTCTGTGTGAAAAATGTTTTCCTCATCTCGGTCCTAAAGGGTTTCCCCCTTATCCTTAGACTGTGACCCCTTGTTCTGGATCTCCCCAACATCGGGAACAATATTCCTACATCTAGCCTATCCAACCCCTTAAGAATTTTGTAAGTTTCTATAAGATCCCCCCTCAGTCTTCTAAATTCTAGCAAGTACAAGCCAAGTCTATCCAGTCTTTCCTCATATGAAAGTCCTGACATCCCAGGAATCAGTCTCGTGAACCTTCTCTGTACCCCTTCTATGGCAATAATGTATTTTCTCAGATTTGGAGACCAAAACTGTACGCAATACTCCAGGTGTGGTCTCACCAAAACCCTGTACAACTGCAGTAGAACATCCCTGCTCCTATACTCAAATCCTTTCGCTATGAATGCTAACATACCATTTGCTTTCTTCACTGCCTGCTGCACCTGCATGCCTACTTTTAATGATTGGTGTACCATGACACACAGGTCTCGTTGCATCTCCTCTTTTCCTAATTTGCCACCATTAAGATAATAGTCTACCCTCCTGTTTTTGCCACCAAAGTGGATAACCTCACATTTATCCACATTATACTGCATCTGCCATGCATTTGCCCACTCACCCAGCCTATCCAAGTCACCTTGCAGCCTCCTAGCATCCTCCTCACATCTAACACTACCCCCCAGCTTTGTGTCATCCGCAAACTTGGAGATGTTGCATTCAATTCCCTCGTCCAAATCATTAATATATATTATAAATAGCTGGGGTCCCAGCACTGAGCCTTGCGGTACCCCACTAGTCACTGCCTGCCATTCTGAAAAGGACCCGTTTACTCCTTCCCTTTGCTTCCTGTCTGCCAGCCAGTTCTCTATCCACATCAATACTGAACCCCCAATACTGTGTGCTTTAAGTTTGTATGCTAATCTCTTATGTGGGACCTTGTCGAAAGCCTTCTGAAAGTCTAGATATAACACATCCACTGATTCTTCCTTATCCACTCTGCTAGTTACATCCTCAAAAAATTCTATAAGATTATCAGACATGTGTTACCTTTCGTAAATCCATGCTGACTTTGTCTAATGATTTCAGCACTTTCCAAATGTACTGCTATCCCATCTTTAATAACTGACTCTAGCAGTTTCCCCACTCCCGATGTTAGACTAACTGGTCTGTAATTCCCCGTTTTCTCACTCCCTCCTTTTTTAAATAGTGGGGTTACATTAGCTACCCTCCAATCCTCAGGAACTACTCCAGAATCTAAGGAGTTTTGAAAGATTATCACTAATGCATCCACTATTTCTGGGGCTACTTCCTTGTGTATGGGATGCAGACTATCTGGCCCTGGGTATTTATCGGCCTTTAATCCATTCAATTTACCCAACACCACTTCTCGGCTAACCTGGATTTCACTCAGTTCCTACACCTTATTTGACCACCGGTCCCCTGCTATTTCTGGCAGATTATTTATGTCTTCCTTAGTGAAGACAGAACCAAAGTAGGTATTCAATTGGTCTGCCATGTCCTAGTTCCCCATGATCAATTCACCTGTTTCTGACTGCAAGGGACCTACATTTGTTTTAACTCATCTCTTTCTCTTCACATATCAATAAAAACTTTTGCAGTCAGTTTTTATGTTCCCTGACAGTTTTCTTTCATAATCTTTTTTCCCTTTCCCAATTAAGCCCTTTGTCCTCCTCTGCTGAACTCTGAATTTCTCCCAGTCCTCTGGTAGGCTGCTTTTTCTGGCTAATTTGTATGCTTCATCTTTTGTTTTTATACTATCCCTGATTTCCCTTGTTATCCATGGATGCACTACCTGTCCTGATTTATTCTTTTGCCAAAGTGGGATGAACAATTGTTGTAGTTCATCCATGCAGTCTTTAAATACCTTCCATTGCACATCCACTGTCAACCCTTTAAGAATCACTTGCTAGTCTATCTTGGTCAATTCCCTTCTCATACCTTCAACGTTACTTTTGTTTAAGTTCAGAACCCTTGTTTCTGACTTAATTATGTCACTCTCCATCCTAAGGAAGAACTCAACCATTTTATGGTCACTCTTGCCCAAGGGCCCCCGCACAATAAGACTGCTAACTAACCCTTCCTCATTACTCAATACCCATTTTAGAATAGCCTGCTCTCTTGTTGGTTCCTATACATGTTGGTTTAGAAAACTATCCTGCATACTTTCCAAGAAATCCTCTTCCTCAGCACCCCTGCCCATTTGATTCACCCAATCTATATGTAGATTGAAGTCGCCCATTATAACTGTTTTAGCCTTGTTGCACGCATTTCTAATTTCCTGTTTGATGCCATCCCCAACTCCACTACTACTGTTAGGTGGCCTGTCCACAACACCTACTAGCGTTTTCTGCCCCTTAGAATTTCGCAGCTCTACCCATATCAATTCCACATCCTCCAAGCTAATGTCCTTCCTTTCTATTTCATTAATCTCCTCTCTCAGCAGCAATGCTACCCCATCTCCCTTTCCTTTCTGTCTATCCCTCCTGAATATTGAATATTCCTGGATGTTCAGCTCCCAGCCTTGGTCCCCCTGGAGCCATGTCTCCGCGATCCCAACTATAGCATAGTCATTAATAGCTATCTGCACATTCAACTCGCCCACCTTATTACGAATGCTCCTTGCATTGAAACACAAAGCCTTCAGGCTTGTTTTTACAACACTCTTACTCCTTATACAATTATGTTGACAAGTGGTCCCTTTTGATTTTTGCCCTGGAAACCCACCACCTCTTATTCTCTGTGTATTATTCTTTCCCCCCTACATGTTGGGTCTGAGTGCTTCCCTTTTCTGCCTCCTGCCTCAGACCCTGTCTACTTGCTTTCTCTATTCGAGTCCCTCCCCCCAACCGTTCTAGTTTAAAGTCCCCACGGTAGCCTTTGCAAATTTCCCTGCCAGAATACTGGTCCCCCTCGGGTTCAAGTGCAACCCGTCCTTTTTATACAGGTCACTCCTTCCTCAAAAGAGGTTCCATTGATCCAGAAACTTGAATCCCTGCCTTCTGCACCAGTCCTTCAGTCAGGCATTTATCCTCCACCTTGCTCCATTCCTACTCTCACTGTCGCGTGGCACAGGAAGTAATCCTGAGATTGTTATGTTTGCAGTTCTTTTCCTTAACTCTCTTCCTATCTCCCTAAATTCTCCTTTCAGGATCTCTTCTCTTTTTTTTAACCTATGATCTTGGGCCATAATCTGACAAGCAGCCCCTCTTGGAGGGAGCTCGACTGGAAAATTAAAATGAGAGTATATAGGACCCCTTTAGTGTTGGCAAGATACAGTAACACCTCAAATTTTTGCTGGAGACAATGTGGGAAGATTGGTGATCACACACATATTTTTTGGGATTGTCCCAAATTGTACCAATACTGGAGAGACATCCAGGTAGAGATTAAATTAATTCTGGGAGTGGATCTACCTTTGGAACCGGCTTGTTTTATATTAGGAGATACTCCAGCAGCAACTGATATTCAAAATCAGAAATATTTGCTTGGGGTGATGCTCTTGATTGCTAAAAAGATGATAACAGTGTTATGGAGAAAGGAAATGCCACCAAATGTTCAACAGTGGAGGGAAAGATTGGAAAATGTATACTTGATGGAAAGTATTACTGCTAAACTCCAGTTGAGGACCGAGGCCTTTAATATTATATGGAAACCGGTACTATTACAAATGCCAAGATTGATTAAGGATATGAATGGATGAGCTCGCTATGGTGCCTGTGAATAAGATGCTTCTATGATAGAATGTTAAGAGGATCCGATGTGATGCAAATAGAGGTTAGGTGATTTGTATTTTGTCATTTTGCAATTGTCTTTTGTGTGTCTCTTTGTTTTGCCTGTATTTATATTTCGTTATGTCAATAAATGTTGAGTTAAAAAAAAATAAAAACATATGACATCGTTCTGATCCACAAGTGCGGTAAGGATATGCACCTGGCCGACACTCTTTCCCGTGTATCCCGGAAGACCTGCGAGGATCCACCCTCGCCATATGATGACTTTATTATAATGACTGCGTCTTTTATCCCTTCGTCCTGTATGGAGGACTTGGTTGCCCACCCTGCTGCTGACAGCACCCTACAGTCGCTGACCTTCTTCATTAAGCGTGTCTGGCCAAACAAGCACTACAACGTTTCACTGCCAGTCTGGCCTTTCTTTGCCGTCCATGATGTGTGGTGCAAGATGGCATTATTTTAAAAGAACGCAAGGCCGTAGTTCCTGCTTCGCTGCACTACCAGTATTTTAACGCTGTTCATGCAGGGAACTCGGGTGCTGAAGATACTATTTTAAAGGCAAGAAGCATGTTTTACTGGCCTGGCATGGCCGAATACATCACTGTGAATGTGGCATCCTGCGCAGTGTGCAATAGTTTGGCACATCACCAACAAAAGCAACCACTTCATTCATATCCTGTACCTGCGCTCCTGCAGTCTACAGTCACAGCTGACATATTTGATTGGCATGGCAAACAGTACCTGGTGCTCATTGATTCTTATTCAGGATGATTTGACATTAATTTTTTTTTTTTTTTTTGAGTTATTTTCTCAGCAGCCCCACTTCCAGCAGAGTGATTTCGAAGTTAACTCACCACTTTTCAGTCCATGTATCTCCAGGCAGACTGCTAAATGACAACAGCAGTCAATTCACCAGCCAACAATTCAAGGAGTTCGCTAGACACTGGAATTTTCACCATGTCACCAGCAGCCCTAAATATCCCCAGTCTAATGGGCTGGCTGAATGGGCTGGCTGAATGGTCCTCAAAAGTGCTGAACAGCTCATGAAACATTCTTACAAAGCTAAATCTGACATATTCCTGGATCTGCTCAACTTGCAATATCTCCCATGACCCCAAATTGGATTTACCTGCTCAACGTTTATTGTCAAGGCAGACCGTGCCACAGTGCCTGTAGCAGGTCAGGCATTGATCCAACAAGTGAATTAGCCTGAGGAGGTACAATCCAGGTTGCAAAAGAAGCATGACATTCAAAACCAATGGTTTGACAAGACAAGTAGGCCACTGCCAACGGTGACCAAAGGGCAGGTGGTCCGCTTACATACTTACAAAGGCCACGACCATATTGGAGTAATTTTTGGAATTGCTTCATAGCCACGCTTATATATCGTTAGTGCCGATGGTGGCACCTACAGACGTAACATGCAAGATATCCTGCCTGTGAACAAGCCAGGACCTCCTCCGTATGATCCTGATCATACAAGTTCACTTCTGTCTGCATTTAGTGGCACTCGCATGCTTCTGCTAGCACAACTATCCATGCCTGCAACAGCTCCTCTGCCTGTCCCGTCTTCAACTGCACCACAGTCTCCTGCTACATCTCCAGGGGCGTTGGTCCAGTCTCCCGCACCTGTGAAATCGTCTGCTCTCTCCCCAGGGAAAAAGAACGGAGATGGTCTCTATCGTACACGTGCTGGTCATGTTTGCAGGCTGGTTGTGAAGTATCCGGGCTATGTTTGACTTTCCTCCAGTTTGTCATCGATTGTTATACATGCCTTAGTATATGGGTTTGTATTGTTGTTGATTCTTTAAGAGGGAGGATGTAGATCAGTGTCACTCATATTATGAGTCATGCTTTTGTAGTTACGCCCACTCCTTACAGTAATGGTGGATGGCTGTTTGTCAGGTTGGAAGCCGGTGACCAGTGGGGTGCCTCAGGGATCTGTGTTGGGTCCACTGTTGTTTGTTATGTTCATCAATGATCTGGATGATGGGGTGGAAAATTGGATAAGTAAGTATGCAGATGATACTAAGATAGGTGGTGTTGTGGATAATGAAGTAGATTTTCAAAGTCTACAGAGAGATTTGGGCCATTTGGAAAAGTGGGCTGAAAGATGGCAGATGGAGTTTAATGCTGATAAGTGTGAAGTGCTACATCTTGGCAGGACAAATCAAAATAGGACGTACATGGTAAATGGTAGGGAATTGAGGAATGCTGTGGAACAGAGAGATCTAGGAATAACTGTGCATAGTTCCCTGAAGGTGGAATCGCATGTAGATGGGGTGGTAAAGAAAGCCTTTGGTGTGCTGGCCTTTATAAATCAGAGCATTGAATATAGGAGTAGGGAAGTAATGTTAAAATTATACAAGGCATTGGTAAGACCAATTCAGGAGTATGGTGTACAACTTTGGTCGCCTAATTATAGGAAGGATGTTAACAAAATAGAGAGAGTACAGAGAAGATTTACTAGAATGTTGCCTGGGTTCCAGCAACTATGTTACAGGGAAAGGTTGAACAAGTTAGGTCTTTATTCTTTGGAGCGCAGAAGGTTAAGGGGGGACTTGATTGAGGTCTTTAAAATGATGAAAGGGATAGACAGAGTTGACGTGGATAAGCTTTTCCCATTGAGGGTAGGGAAGATTCAAACGAGGGCATGACATGCAAATTAAGGGACGGAAGTTTAGGGGTAACTTCTTTACTCAGAGGGTGGTGGCTGTGTGGAATGAGCTTCCAGCAGAAGTGGTGGAGGCAGGATCGATTTTAACATTTAAAAGTAAAGTGGATAAGTATATGAACGGGAAGGGAATGGAGGGGTATGGTCTGAGTGCAGGTAGATGGGACTAGCGGAAAACAAATGATCGGCACGGACTGGAAGGGCCGAGAGGGCCTGTTTCCGTGCTGTAATTGTTATATGGTTATATGGTTATATGGTTATATGGTTAATCACTCCTTGCTGGTTCCCTTAGAATTAGAGAGACGTGCAAGTGTGCAGTCGTGCTTGCTATGTAGTTAATAAAATCTTTGGATCTTTATCATGGTGTAAGGTTCGTTATTATACAGACAAAACTCAACAGGAATCTTATAGAAACATACATAATTCTTAATGGATTGGACAGGCTAGATGCAGGAAAATTGTTCCCAGTGTTGGGGGAGTCCAGAACCAGTGATCACAGTTTAAGAGTAAGGGGTAGGCCATTTAGGATTGAGATGAGGAAAACCTTTTTTATTCAGAGAGTTATGAATTTCTAGAATTCTCTGCCACAGAAGGCAGTGGAGGCCAATTCACTGGATGTTTTTAAGAGAGAGTTAGATATAGCTCTTAGGGCTAACGGAATCAAGGGATATGGGGAGAATGCAGGAACGGGGAGAAAGCAGGAACTGATTTTGGATGATCAGCCACGATCATATTGAATTGCGGTGCTGGCTCGAAGGGCTGAATGGCCTACTGCCTCTATTTTCTATGTTTCTATGTTTCTAACTAACTTTCTGTATGCATGGGTTATCTTTCTGTATTTCATGGAAGAATTACCTCTGCGTACAGCTGCATGCTGCTGCCTTTCCCTGTTAAAAATAATATTTCCCAATCTTCTTTCCAAAGTGGGTATGTTATACCCCAGCTGTCAACTGTTGCCCCACCAATGAAAGAGAGGGTGATTTTCCAAGTCATGGCGTTTTAGGAGTGCTGGGGAGATTCCAAGTGGCACATGGTTGCTCTCTGCTTTTGTTGATTACATTTGTCATTGACTAGAACATTGGGTCCCATGTTCACAGGGGAGGGTTGGTCCCCCGACGCAATATTCCACCTCTCCACCAATTCCAATATTGGTGGCCAGTGGGGTGGGGCTTTCTGGAGTGCTGGTATGGGTTTTTGGGGTGCCAGCTCAGTCCCTCAAGCCTGATGTGCTGGCAGCTCACTCATGGCTGGTGGGCAGGCAGTTGACTCATGGCTATTCCTTGAAATTCCATTTCAAGCAGGGTGCAAGGCCACCAAATTCAAGTGCAGTTTCATACCACTTCAAGCTGGATCCAAAGCCACCAAATTCAAGTGCAGTTTCATACCACTTTCAGCAGGGTGCAAGGCCACCAAATTCAGTGTAGTATCATACCACTTCAAGCAGGGTGCAAGGCCGCCAAATTCGAGTGCAGATTCATTCCACTTCAAGCAGGGTGCAAGGCCACCAAATTCAAGTGCAGTTTCATACCATTTGAAACAGGGTGCAAGGCCACCAAATTCAAATGCAGCTTCATACTATTTCATGCAGGGTGCAATGCCTCAACATTCAAATGCAGTTTCATACCATTTCATTCAGGGTGCAAGGCCACCACATTCAAATGCAGTTTCATACCATTTCAAGCAGGGTAAAACTACCATAAAGCCACCATAAAACCACACAAAACACCAAACTCACAGTTCAGTAGACATTCAGTGTGTTCAGTTGATTCACAGCTCAGACATTCGTGACCTCTCCTTCCCCCATCATTCAGAGACTGAGCCACACCCACACTTCCAGTTTTTATAACCACTACCCCTCCCTCCAGAAAAGGTGTGGCATTCATGGCGTGATTGACAGGAGAGAGATTCTCAACATTTTTTAAACACTAATAACACTTTTATTTTTCATTGATGGGAAGAATCCTCTGCACCTGCTGAGCAGTGGGGGACTGGGTAAGAGGGCCAAAAATCACAGCGGTAAGTGATAATGTTTTATCTAAAATCAATATACAGGGAAGTTACCCAAACCACCATTTGCAGTAGTGCCTTTTAACTTCAACCCAAAGCACCCAAACCACCATTTGCAGTAGTGCCTTTTAACTTCAACCCAAAGCACCCAAACCACCATTTGCAGTAGTGCCTTTTAACTTCAACCCAAAGCCCCCAAACCACCATTTGCAGTAGTGCCTTTTTACTTCAAACCAACCATATTTTCATTTTCAAACCACATTAAGGGCATTCACAGTTGAGTAGACATGTGTCCAATGTTATTCAGAGAGACGTGACCCTCTCGCTTCCTCCATCTTGCAGAGACTGAGTGAGGCACACCACTTCCGGGTTTTATAGTCCCTCCCCCCCTCCCACCAGCAGGGGCAGCAGAGAGAATGGCAATTAAAAAAAAACATTAATATCTCTATGATTGTTCATCGATGGGAAAAATCTTCCAGTCCAGGAAGGCGGAGGGGGGCTCTGAGCGAGGTGGCCAAAAATGATGGCCGTAGGTGGTGGCGTTCTCTTGGAAATCACAGCACAGCGAGCCAAAAGCGGTCAAGATCAGACTTTTAATAATATAGATGTAGATGTAAATCATAATTAAGGACAATAATTAAGATGATAATGATGGCTAATTGTGGGGAACACATTTATAGATTGCAGAAAAATATCAAAGCGATGGTAGGATGGGAAAAATATTACAAGAGGTTGCAGATGCTGGAATCTTGAGCAAAAAAATAACAATCTGGAGGAACTCACCATTTCTACATCACATTTAGTGTAAGAAAGACTAATGTATTGATGTAATGATGCAATTCTATAGGACTTTGGCCAAGAAGTTGTAATACAGCACCATATGATATTGGTTAGTCTACATTAGGAGCGTTGCCTGAAGTTCTGGTCATCCCATTACATAAAAGATGTGGAGAATTTGGAAAGGGTGCATAAGAGGTTTATCAGGACTCTGCTGGGATTAGAGGGTTTCAGCTACAGGGAGAGGTTTGTCTATCTTGGATTGTTGGAGGTTCAGGGGAGACTTCATAGAAGTATAGAACATTTTGAGAGGCATAGACAAGATAGACGGTCAGAACCTTTTTCCCACGGTGTAAATGTCCAACACTGGAGGGCATAACTATAAGGTGAGAAAGGGATAATTTAATGGAGGTCTGCCGGGCAAGGTTTACACATAGAGAGTAGTGGAAGCCTGAAACACGTTGCCAGGGATGGTGGTGGGGACATATGATAGTGATGTTTAACGGGCTTTTAGATAGGCACATGGAAGTGCAGGGAATAGAGGATTAGGGATCATGTGCAGACAGATGAGATCAGTTCGACATCATGTTCGGTGCAGGCATTGTGGGCTGAAGGGCCTGAGCCTGTGCTGTGCTGTTCTATGTTCAATGTTCCAATGCTTGTAATGTAATGCCTGTATTATAATGTAATGCTAGTAAAGGTAATGTATTCCCTTGCATTGATTTGAGAAACAAACTTTCTTTAGAAGTCTTGTGACGAGACTGAGTGAAGAACCCGCCAGCCCGCATACGCGTCAATACGTCGTCGCATGGCGTGAGATACAGATGCATTTGGAAATGCTCCGTCAGATAAGATGTTTTTTTTGCAGGAATAGTGCAGCAGGCTCGGTGATGCTGACAGGCACGACCTGTACAGCAACCTTCGTTAAAGGTCCGGAAGGGATCAGGTAACCCCGCCTGGTTTCGGAGTAACTGGCAGGCGAGACCTGCACAGTAATCTCCTCCAAGGCTCCGAAATGGAGCAGCCTTTCGAACCGGGATCAGAGAAGCTGGCAGGCGGGACTTGCACAGCAACCTCCGTTTAAATCTCCGAAAGGGAGTAGTTTGTCAAGCGTGGGGCCGAAGAGGTGAGCAGGCGCGGCCTGCACATGTAACTGCGCTGAAGCTCCGATAAGGAGCAGCTGATCGACGTAGACGCTGGCAGGTAAGGTCTGCATTCAAACCTCTGCGAAAGCTCCGAAATGGAGCTGCTTGGCGGCCCATGCTCGGAGACACTGGCAGCATAGCCTGTACAGTAACCTCTGCTAGTTCTGAAAAAGAGCAGGCTGGCCTGCACAGTAACCTCTGAAAACTCAAAAATGGAGCAGCTTGTCGACCCCGGTTCAGGGAAGACCAACTTGGAACTGGCTGTTCAAAAGGACCATATTGGCCAGGGAAACACTGCCTTAACATCTAAGATTGAGGTTATCAGGCTGTTCACAAGTGAGGATAACTGAGTGAGAGTGGGAGGTGCACTGCATTGATACAGGCAGTTAAATTCAGATATTTGAGGATATCTCCTGCTCAGAGGCAGGGAGTTTGAGGATTCCCTCAACACATGCAAAATACATTCAGCTCACGGTTAAAATAGAGCTGCCAGCACTCTGGAACATAATTTGCCATCCTCTCGGGGATAGGCAAAGCAGTAAAGGCCGAACAGGCAAATAGCATTATTACCTGACTTGCAGGTTCGTGATGTATAAATAAATAAATAAATAAATAAAAAACAAAAGCTCCGAAAGGGAGCAGTTTGGCGACCCGAGTTCAGGGAAGGCCAAAAGGGTAAAATATGTCCAAAAGGACAATACTGGGCAAGAACGTACTGCCTCAACATCCATTGAGGATATCATCTGTCGGCTTTCAAAACTGGAAAACCTGATTGCGAGGTTGGTCGAAGGGAATGTGTTCCGCACACTGGCGACCAATACAGGTAGTTCCAGTCAGATGTCTGCGGCAGCAATACCTGGTTCGGGGTTGCATTATGATATCTCCCACTCTGAGGAGGGATGTTTTGAGGAGTATTACATGGTAGACTCTGGCTGTGGGGAAGTCAACAGTGAACTCAAATTCCCTCAATAAGTGGATGATATGCTTCAAGTCAAGTCTAAAAAGGAGCAGCCGGCATTTGTGACTAAATTTGCCATCTCCACGGTGACAGGAGAACCGTTAGAGGAAGAACTGGCAAGTAGCATTGGTTACTTGACTTCTCATCAGCTGAACAAGAAGAAAATGCAGGACACTGCTGGAAAGTATGCTAGTCCTGATAACTGCCAGACACTGGAGATTCCGAAAGCTAATGCCACCATTTGGGGCAATATGAATGGCAAACCAAAGTAAAAAGACTTAAAACTCCAGTAAGTTCATAGGTTTCCCACATGAGGGATTATGGCCTTTGCAAGGATGGTAGAGGGAACTCAACTGTCTGATTTGCAGTAGACGCCATAGCAATTCTGTGTAATGCAGTGTTTGAGCTCAATTGTGTTTCAAAGGATTTGTGCAAGGCAAGTAATGTGCAGTCTGCAAGTATCTCTTTGGAGAAGATTTGGGCAAGCAAGTAAAATTCAAGGCTGCGGTGGGTGTGGTAAAGACACCCTTTGTGGGTAGGACCCCCGGCTACCGGCATGCATATCATCACTACCAAGCTAGCGGCACATACCGCTACACTGAGGCTGGTTGGAGCACCAGGCCTACACAATTAAAACCAAGCCTGAGGCCTTTTTTATGCGTAGGTTCACAGTGCTCACCATGGAGGCAGCACACTCCACATACTCAGCATTGTTCCCCAGCAGGCCACAATGACAAAGGGATAGAACATAGTCTAGGGTCAGTTGACTCTATTGATCAATGCCTAAGGCCATTTTGGTGGTGTCAGTCTCAGGGTTTGCTGGATCTTGGTGGCTGGTGGTGATAATCACCTCTTGCCTATTATTTTATTGGCAGCCTTAGTGGTGTTTATAGCAAGTTCTTTCTTAGAAACTGCCTTGATCACACCTACAGCCAACATCTGTCTCGTCATGGACAGCAAAGCGTCCAAGAGGTGGAGGCCGTTGAGGTATGCAAATATTATTCCATCAGTCGCATGAAATGTGCTGATGATGTTCAAGTCGGAGGAAGATTGAGACTGTTCAAAAACAGGTGGGGACAGATAACCTTTGATCCTTTCAGCTTACAAATCATAAATGGTTATAAGATTGAGTTTCTAGCTAATCAATTTCCTCCACGGCAAGTAAAGCCAAGACTCCCTTACATATAGTCTAAAGAGGAAACTGGCTATCCAAGTTGAAATAGAGAAACTGCACAAAAAGGGTGTGTTTGAGCAGTCTGCCCATGAACAAGAGGAGTATATTTCTAATATCTTCTCCAGGTTGAAGAAAAATGGATGATACCGAATCATTCTAGGATATAGCTAGTCTGAACACGTGCTTGGAATATACCCATTTTAAGATGGATATTTTACATTCAGCAAAATAGCTGATTACAGAGGATTGCTTTATGGCCTCAATCGATCTCGAAGATGCATACTATTCAGTACCAATACACGAGTCACCCAATATCTCTGAAGTTTATCTGACAAGGCCAGTTGTGGCAATTTTAGGCTCTACCTAAGGGGTTGAGTTCAGCCCTAGGCTATTTAACCATCTAACATATAACCATATAACAATTACAGCACGGAAACAGGCCCTCTCGGCCCTTCCAGTCCGTGCCGACCATTTGTTTTCCCCTAGTCCCATCTGCCTGCACTCAGACCATACCCCTCCATTCCCTTCACGTCCATATACCTATCCACTTTACTCTTAAATGTTAAAACCGATCCTGCCTCCACCACTTCTGCTGGAAGCTCATTCCACACAGCCACCACCCTCTGAGTAAAGAAGTTCCCCCTCACGTTACCCCGAAACTTCTGTCCCATAATTCTCATGTCAAGCCCTCTTGTTTGAATCTTCCCTACCCTCAATGGGAAAAACGTATCCACGTTAACTCTGTCTATCCCTTTCATCATTTTAAAGACCTCAATCAAGTCCCCCCTTAACCTTCTGCGCTCCAAAGAATAAAGACCTAACTTGTTCAACCTTTCTCTGTAACATAGTTGCTGGAACCCTGGCAACATTCTAGTAAATCTTCTCTGTACTCTCTCTATTTTGTTGACAAAGATTCAATAGCCAATGTTGCCCATCTCAGATCTAATGGGCATATTATCGTTGTGGTTAATGCTCATTGTAGGGAAGAGATCATGTGTGACAGAGTTAGCTGTTTCAGCATCAAAGGTACTCCTAGAATATCTAGGGTTTGTTATTCTTCCAGGAAAGTCCATACTGGAACCGACAAAATTATTACATATCTAGGTTGTGTATATGTAATAAAATTATTACCTATCACCATAGCTGTGAGCACTGGCTCGCCCCAAGGCTGTGTCCTAAGCCCCCTGCTGTTTAGTCTGCTTACACGCGACTGTACTGCTAGACTCAACAACAACTTCATCAACAAGTTCACTGACGACACAACAGTGGTGGGTCTCATCAGTGACAATGATGAGTCGGCGTACAGGATGGAGGTGGAGCTGCTCACAGGATGGTGCAAATCCCACAACCTCATTCTTAACGTGGGAAAAATGAAGGAGATGGTGGTTGACTTCAGGAGGGCGGGAAAACAACGCCATACACCTCTGCACATCGATGGAGCTGATGTGGAAAGGGTCAGCAGTGTGAAGTTCCTAGGACTCCACCTGTCAGATGACCTGACGTCCACGACCAACACCACAGCACTGGTCAAGAGAGCCCAGCAGCGACTACACCCTCTCCGTGGACTACGGAAAGCAGGTCTCCCCACTGCACACCTACGAACTTTTTATAGGGGGACAATCAAGAGCACATTAACCTACGGCATCACTTTGGGAGCTGCAAGGCGTACGAACAGCACCAACTGGACAGGATTGTGAAGACTGCCAGCAGGATTATTGGTGCTCCACTCCCTTTCCTGCTGGACATATACAGGAAGAGATGTATCAGCAGAGCCATCTCCATCATCAAAGACCCCTACAACCCATCGCATCACATATTCTCCATCCTGCCATCTAGGAAGAGGTACAGGAGCATCAGCTGCAAAACCAGAAGGATGCTCCTCAGCTTCTTCCCGCAGGCTATAAGACTGATAAACGGACATTGCCCCCTGCCAAAGTATCGCGCACCAACCACCAACCTGGACGCACTGAAGCAGAGCCATTGTCGTGCCGCTGCCGATTGGAACTCATGATATATGTATTTTTATTTCTATTTATTTTTTACCGCACACTGAATGGACACTGGTTGAGCAACGTTTTTTCGTTCCTCTGGGTATGTAAGTACTCAGGAAAAATGATAATAAAGATATGCAATACAATACAATACAAACCTTCGAGATGAGCAAAACGTTTTCTTCATAAGTTATAAAAAGCCACACAAGAGAGTGTCGATGCTATTTCAAGATGGATAAAGTGTATCCTGTTGGAAGCAGAAGTGAATTCTGATATTTTCAAGTCTCACTCTACCAGGGCTGCAGCCACGTCGGCAGCAAATAAAATGGAGGTTCCTCTTGATCACATTCTTGCAACAGCAGGATGGTCAGATGAACGCACATTTCGTAAGTTTTATAATAAACCAATTAACAGGTCTGGACAATTGCAGATACAATTCAGGGCTGTGTTAATTGAGACACTTGTCTAACCCCGATGTAATGGGACTTTGGTTCTGTTAAGGACAATATACATGTATGTAAAGTTAGCATCATGTTTGAATGGCCTATGTTTTTTCTTTCAACCATTTATGGTTTATCTGTGTAGTGTGTTCACATACAGATTGGTTTACTGCATGAAACCACAGAACTTCAAAGGCTTCATGTAGTCTCATCACAAGACTTTGAAATAAAATAGAGTGGATAAGAATGGAGAAAGAGTAGTGTTTCCTGTACGATATAGGAACGATCTTGTTCTCACCGATAAAATTGAATAGTATAATATATAAGAGGAACCCAATTATTCACAATACTATAAGAATTTGGAAACAAATAAAATTATCCTTGAAATTAAATAATCTATCAGTACTAACCGCAATATTGAACAATCCTGCATTCAAACCATCTCTCATCGACAAAACATATAAACAATGGGATAGACTGGGGATTAGGAAAGTAGGAGATATGTATGAATTGGGCAAATTGTTATCATTTCAACAATTAAAATTAAAATTTAAACTGAATGATAATCAATATTTTAAATATATACAGATATGTGACTTTATGAATTAAACATAGATTTCAAACTATATTTTAGATCCTTTAGAAGAAGCAATGAATATTAAGGCTGATTCACAAAAACTAATATCATCTTTTTATAATAGTATATTAAATAGAGAATTACCCTCAACAGAGCCACTAAGAGAAGATTGGGAACATGAACTAATGATAAAGATCCCGAAAAATAGATGGGAAAAGTATCTGATGAACACACATAATTGTTCCATTAATGCAATACATAATTTAATTCAATTTAAATTATTACATAGACTATATTATTCAAAAACTAGGTTGAATAAATTCTACCCGAAAGTCTCTCCTAGATGCGATAAATGTTTGTTTCAAAATGCCAATATAACACATTCATTTGTAGGATGTATAAAGTTGAATACATTTTGGAGGGATATATTTGATATATTTACAAAGCTCTTCAAGTCAAGAATAAAACCTAATACGGAATAGATTATATTTGAAATAATAGTAGAAGATATCAATTTAAACAAAGACCAAAACGTATTCTTTAATTATGGGTTAATAATTGGAAAGAAATTGATACTTACATTTTGGAAAAATACAGCTATACCAACTATTAAAATGTGGATTAGGAATATGACGGACATAGCATACCTTGAAGAAATGAGACTCCGCCTAATAGATAAATATGACCAATTCTTAAGGAGTTGGTCCCCTTTCATCAACTTTTTGGAATCATGTGATGCAGCAGTACTGTAAAGATTACTGATTTCAGGTCAGGTTGTGGGTAGATTTACATCTCCGAACAAAGATTTGAAAATCTCTTTTTTAAGGGTCTTTTTCTCCTATTTCTACTTTCTACTTTTTCTTTTCTTATATACACACTTCATGTTTTTCTATTTTCTACTATCTATTTTTCCTCTTTTTCTTCTCTCTATTTTTTAATTTTTTTTTACTTCCTTTTCAAAAACATAAAACTAGAGGTTGTACATAGAATGTATTACGTTATGACATAGTTGGCACCTAAAATTAGGTGCCACTGTACTGTTTTGTACTGTATTAACTTCTAACAAAAACAAAAAAACACAAAAAAAAACAAAAAAGATGGTGGGTGTCGAGTCATTCTGGATCTAACCCAGTTAAATTCCTTTGTCCAGTATTGGCATTTTAAAATGGACACCTTCAATACTGCTAAACAGATGTTATCAAAAGGTTGTTATATGGCAACCCTAGATCTGAAAGATGCATATTATTCAGTACCAATTCATCATCAGTACCGTAGATACTTAGTTGGATGGGACAGCTGTAGCAATTTAAGGTGTTGCCCAATGGGTTAACCTCAGCTCCTAGGTTGTTCACGAAATTGTTAAAACCAGTTCTGGCGGTACTTCATGCCCATAATCACATTGTGATGGCTTATCTAGATGATATTTTAATTATAAGCAACACTCAGGAAACAGCTGAGGAGTCGGTTTCAGCAACCAAACACCTGTTTGAGAGGTTAGGTTTTCTCGTCCATCCAACAAAATCCAAGCTAGAGCCATCCCAAAAAATTAACTATTTGGAATTTGTCATTGATTCAGTTGATATATCAGTGACTTTGCCTACGGCCAAGGCTGTTGAAATCATGGAGGTCTGTACCAGTCTCATAGAAAAGCAACAACCCTCCATCCGGCTAGTAGCCAATGTTATTGGTAAATTGGTGGCGGCTTTCCCTGCAGTGGAGTTTGGACCTCTGCACTATCAAAGTTTGCAACGAGCTAGAGAACAAGCACTTAAAGAACATGCAGGTCATTTTGATAGACCGATGCAGTTGCCAGCCAAAGCCATCACTGAATTACAATGGTGGATAATCAATATTGCACAAACTACCAAAAACATTTTGATTCAACAACCTTCAGTGCTTTTACAAACAGATGTTAGTGCTTTGGGATTGGGAGCCACGGACAGCAAGTCTAGCTGTGGTGGTAGATGGAGTGTGCAAGAGGATTTAATCCTGCAAAGGCATGGTATGAATTACTTAGAATTGCTGGGTGCATTCTATGGATTAAAAGCTTATTGTTCAGCAATGGATAATTTACATGTTCAGCTCCAGATTGGCTGTTGCTTATATCAATCACATGGGAGGAATAAGATCAGTATCCTGTGATGATCTGGCTAACCTCATTTTGGACTGGTGTATTTCCATAAATATCTGGGTCTCAGCTATCTACCTACCAGGTAGAGATAATGTGGTGGCAGACAACAGGTCACGTAAATTCAATGACAACATAGAATGGATGCTAAATCCTGATGTTTTTAAAATGATTGTCAGCCGCTATGGTTTGCCAGATATAGATCTGTTTGCATCCAGGCTAAATCACCAGTTGCCTAAATACGTTTCATGGGAACCAGATCCAGGAGCAGTAGCAGTAGCGATGGATGCATTCTCGCTACATTGGGGATGTACATTCTTCTACGCTTTTCCCCCATTCTGCCTCATTAGGCAATGCCTCACCAAAATAGAACAGGACTCCGCCTCAGGCGTTTTGGTGGTTCCGGACTGGCCTACACATCCATGGTTCCCATTGGTGCTGAGAATGATAAGTCAACCATTCATGACTGTCCCCAAGTGCAGTAATTTGTTGGTGCATCCAGTAACAGGAGAAAGTCATCCGTTACATGATCGTATTAATCTGTTAATCTGCAGGTTCTGACCAGACCATTCCAAGGGCTTGGACTGTCGAGTAGGACCATGGATGTGATAACTGCAGCTTGGAGAGATAGCACTAAGAAACAATATGCGTCTCATATTAAGAAATGGGAGATGTTTTGCTTGCAGTCAGATATATCTTATCATACTGCAAGCATACCAGATGCGTTGGAGTTCCTTGCTACATTGCATTTTGATGAACACTTGAGCTATAGTGCCATTAATAGTTCTCAAAGTGCTTTGTCCTCCTATTTAGGGCAGTTTTCAGAACAACAATCTATCGGGTCTCATCCGTTAGTGTCCCGATTCATGATAGGAATCTTTAACAAAAACCTTCCTAAGCCTAGGTATACCGAAATTTGGGATGTCAGTATAGTTCTCACACTGCTTCAGCAATGGGCTCCAATTGCGCCACTGTCTTTTCAGAAGTTAATACTTAATGTGGTTATGCTCATGGCGCTAGAATTAGTGCAATGAGTTCAAGCATTGCAAAAGCTACAACAAGATAGCATTTGCTCTTCTACAGATAACATTATGTTTTATCTGTATGATTTAATCAAACAAAGCAGGCCAGGAATGGCTGGAACCAAAGTAAACTTTAAAGCATATCCCGTTGACCAAACGCTATGTGTAGTCAAGCACCTGAGTCAATATATCAAGGTAACTAAGAGTCTCAGAGGCTCTGAGACAGCAATGCTCATCAGCCACAAAAAAACTCATAAAAAGGTGTCAGTACAAACTATTTCTAGATGGTTAAAACAGGTTTTGGATTGTGCTGGAGTAGACACTCATGTGTTTAAATCTCACTCCACCAGGGTAGCATCAACATCCGTAGTGAAGGCACGGGACGTGCCTCTAGACCAAATCCTCGGGGCCACAGTATGGTCTTCCCAAAATTATTAATAGTGCTCAGAGTGCGACCTTCTCAAAATTCTATGATAAACCTGTCCCGACAGTGCAAGGTTTTGGGCATGCTGTTTTGCATTCGGTTTGATTTCTTTTCTTTCTAAATTTAATTTGTAATTTCCCCCTGGGACAGAGGGGTTATTACTGTTTTATTATTATCAAAAATTGTTTATTGGATAATTTGAAGCAATGTTCAATACATTATTTATTCACTACTGTGTCAACTGAAGCAGTGTGTCGTATGGAATGGATCTACGGCATGAAATCACAGAGCTTTGAAATCTTCACATAGTCACTCACGTGACTCCGAAGTAAAATAGTAAGACTAAATGAGAACTTACCAGTTTGAATTGTGATCTTTATTTTATGAGGAGTTACGATGAGGGATTATGTGCCCTCCGCTCTCGGCCCTCATAATCGCAAAGATGATCTGGTAGTTCTAGTCTTCTTAGTCTTACTATATCACTTCGATTATAGTTTCTGCGCCTGGTGGGGCTTCTTCAAGTAATCCCTCATCGTAACTCCTCATAAAATAAAGATCAAACTTCAAACTGGTAAGTTCACATTTAATCTTACTAATCTCTACATGAAGGCCTCAGAGCAGGTAGATAAAGTGGTTCAGAAGGTTTAATGATATCTGACCACTAGACGAAACACAGAGTTTAAGAATACGAATGTTCTGCTGGATACATATAAAAAAATAAGTCGGCCACAGAGGACACATTAATGAAGTTGTTCCCATGACTGAAGAGTTTTAATTATGAGTAGGGTTGTGTTGACTGTGCTTGTTTTCTTTGGAATTAAATAGGTGGACGAAAAAAATTATTTGGGGTTTGCAAATTTTGAGAGTTATGGACAGGCAAAATAATATAACTTTGGTACAGAGGGCAAAGGCAAGGAGAGGTAGGTTTAAAGTAGAATTGGGAGGAGTTGAAGGAAATGGAATAGAGCATTTGGAGCTCACAGTCTGAAAGAACAATGAAGACTGGAGTCTTCAACACATTGAATAAGTACCTCAATGAGATGTTATGAGTGGTAACCAAGAGATGAATGGACTGGGTAGTCGGAACAGCTTTATGGGCCTGTCCCACAGGCGACTATTGTTTTTTTTTGTTTTTGTTTTTTTTTGTTAGAAGTAAGTATATTAGTCTGGTACCTAAGTACCTAATACATAAATACATATTCTCATTCTTGTACAACTTCATACTTTTAGTTCAATAATAAAAGAACAGTGAGGGGAAAAAACTGTCGGAATAGATAGACAAGCGAGTAGAAACAGAAAACAAAAAAAAAACAAAAAGGACAGAGGTGAGAAGTTAAAAGATTGAAAGAGAAGGAAAAAGTAAAAAGAAAAGAGAGATTAGGAGAGATCTACCTATCTCATATTTTTTCCCATCCGTCACCCAGTTCTAAACATTTAATTTCTAAGGTTATGTTATGTTGCACCATATGCTTGTATAAAGTTGATAAACGGAGACCAAATCTTTAAGAATTGGTCTACTTTGCCTAGTAAGAGGAATCTCATTTCTTCAAGATGTAGTGTTTCAGACATGTTTGAGATCCACATTTTGAATGTTGGCGTAGGTGCGTTTTTCCAAAATTTAAGTATAAGTTTTTTCGCTGTTATTAGACCACAATTAAGAAAAGCTTCTTGGAATATAGTTAGTTTACTTCCCTCTTCCATTGATCCAAAGATAATCAATTCAGTATTGGGGTTCAATTTTGTGTTAAATAGTTTTGTAAAAATTCCAAAAATTTCATTCCAAAATGTATACAAGTGACAAAGGAATGTGCTATAGTGGCATTTTGAGTTATACATTTGTCGCAGATGGGGGAAACATTTGAAAATATTTTATTCAGTCTTCTTTTCGAATAATATAATCTATGTAAAATTTTAAATTGAATTAGGTTATGTCTTACATTCATTGAACATTTGTTTACATATAATAAATTTTTATCCCATCTATCGTTCGGAATTTTTATCAATAACTCTTGTTCCCAGTCTCTTCTAATTGCTTCTGTCGTTGGTGTTTCTATATTTAGAATTATATTATATAAGTAAGATATTAAATTGCTTGATTCTGCCTTTTTATTCATTCCTTCCTCCAATAAATCTGGGGTTGAAGTTTGATATCCTTGTATATACTTTTTCAAATAATCTTGAATTTGAAGGTATTTGAAATATTGATTACTTTTCAAATTATATTTTAGTTGTAATTGTTGGAATGATAAAAGTTTTCCCATTTCATACATATCTCCCATCGTTTTAATTCCTATTCTTTCCCAATGGGTAAACGTTTTATCAATAATGGATGGTTTGAATGAGGGATTATTAGCTATTGGAGAAAGAAGCGATAATTTTCTTAATTTTAAAGTTAATTTTTATTTGTTTCCAAATTCGTATTACACTATGAATAATTGGATTCTTCTTGTATATTACATTGTTCAGTTTTATCGGAGAAAGAAGGATCACTCCTATATTATAAGGGGAACAATCCTCTTTCTCCATTCTTATCCAATCTACCTGTTGGGCAGAACTGTCCAACCAGTAGATTATATTTTTAATATTCACTGCCCAATAATAATACAATAAGTTAGGGAGTGTCAGTCCCCCTGATTCTTTAGATTTACACGTGTTTTTTTTTTTTTAATTCTGATTTATAATCCCATATGAAGTTTATAATATCAGAATCTAATTTTTTGAAGAATTTTTTAGGTATGTGTATTGGTATTGATTGAAATAGGTACAATATTTGTGGTAAGAAGATCATTTTTATCGCGTTTATTCTGCCTATTAATGACATCGGCAGTGTCTTCCAAAATTTTATCAGCCCATTTAATTTAGTTAATAAAGGCACATAGTTTGCGTTGAGTAATGATTTATAGTTCCTAGTAATTTGGATGCCCAAATATTTAAATTTTTCTGTTGTAATTCTAAAAGGGAATTTCAACAGATGTGTCGACTCTTGAGGTTTTATCGTCATAATTTCGCTTTTGTTCCAATTTATTCTATATCCTGAAAAAGAACCAAATTCTTCTATTAAATTTAGTATATTTGGTATGCTAGTTTGCGAATTTGTAATATATAATAATATGTCGTCTGCATATAATGAAATTTTATTATTTGAGTGTTTGGTAATATACCCATGAATGTTCGGATGGCTTCTTATACTTTCAGCTAAAGGCTCTATCACTAGTGCAAAAAGCAGGGGCGATAACGCGCACCCCTGCCTATTGCCCCTTGCTAAATAGAATTTCGGGCATAATATATTATTAGTCAGTATTCTAGCCGTCGGCTTATCTTATAGTAGTTTTACCCATGAAATAAAATTATCTCCCATATTAATTTTTTCCAATACTTTGAATAAATATGGCCATTCTATTTGATCAAAAGCTTTTTCTGCCTCCAATGAAATAATTGCTAGTTCTTCTTCAGTATTATGTGAGTCCATTTTTTTTTACAACCGTCTCAAATTGGTAAATGAGTATCTCTTTGGTATGAACCCTGTTTGGTCCGGATTTATTAGTTTACTAACATATTTACTCAATCTTCTCGTTAGGGTCTTCGTTAATATTTTTTGGTCTGTATTTAGGAGTGCAATAGCTCTATATGAGCCTGGGTCTTCTAGATCTTTATCCTTTTTTTGGTATAAGTGTAATAGTTGATTCAGTTAGTGTTTCTGGTAGTTTATTTTCTTTAAAAATGTATATATATAAATCTTGCAACCGTGGAGAAATTATTTCGTAGAATCTTTTATAGAATTCATTACTAAAGCCATCTGGTCCTGGGGTTTTGCCATTCTTCAATGAACTAATTGTTTCTTCTATTTCCTGTAGTGTAATCTGAGCTCCTAATGCCTCTTGTTCCACCATATTTAATTTTGAAAGATTACAGTTATCTAAGAAATTTGCAATTTGAGTATTATTTGCAGAAGTTTTCGATGTATATAAATGTTGATAAAAATTGAGCAAATCTTTTATTACTATCTTTAGGTAGTGTTAGTAATTCCCCTTTGTCTGATTTAATTTTAGTTATTGTATTTTCTGTGTCTCTTTTTTTCAGTTGGCGTGCTAGGAGTTTATGAGGTTTATCACCAAATTCAAAAGTTTCTGGTTTTGTAATTTGAAATAATCTCATTATTCTGGCCGATAAAATTTTATTTAATTTATATTTTAGTATTATTATCTTATTATGTTTATCTATAGTTAGTTCTTTGGCATTTTCTAAATCTAATTGTCTAATTTCTTGTTCTAGCTGCAATTGTTCAGTATTGTTCTTTTTATTTTGGAAAGCTTGGTATAAGATTATAATTCCTCTAATAAATGCCTTAAAGTTTTCCCATAAAAAGGAGGGTGAAATATCTGGTGTATCATTTGTCTCAAAGAAGAATCTGATCTGCTCTTTTAAATATGTGCAACCTTGTGAGTTATTTAAAATTTGGGGGTTAAACCTCCAAAACGAATTTTTATCGGGCATTCCTTCTAATTTTAAAGAAAAAGTAAACGGTGAATGATCAGAAATGACACTATTATGATATTTAGAATTATATGTATATGGAATTAGTTTTGTGTCCACTAAGAAATAATCAATACGTGAATATGTTTTATGTACTGTTGAATAAAATGAATATTCCCTACTTACTGGGTTAGCGATTCTCCATACATCTGTTATATTAGTATTTTTCATGTATGTATTTAGGAGTTCACTCATTTTAGATTTTATGTTAGTCCTTTTTTATTTTGCTGATTTATCCAAATATGGATCTAAAACACAATTCAAATCTCCCCCTATTAGCACATTTTGATGATTAAGTTCTGAAATTATATCCAAAACTTTATTAAAAAATTGGGGGTTGTCAAAATTAGGTGCATAAATATTTATCAAAGTAAGTGGAGTAGAATAAATTTCTCCCGTAACTATGACGTACCTCCCCTCTTTATCTGCTATAGTATTCTTTAATTTAAATGGTATACCTTTACGAATGATAATAGCCATGCCTCTAGATTTAGAAGTAAATGAAGAGTAGTATGTTTGCCCAATCCAATTTGCCTTCAGTCTTATTTGTGTTTGATATTTCAGATGTGTCTCTTGTAAAAAAATAATGTCACTTTTTAAGGCTTTTAATTGGGCAAAGATCTTACCCCTTTTAATTGGTTCATTAGCACCCCTTATATTCCAACTACAGAACGTGATTCCTCCAGTTTTCTTTTGTTTATCGTCTTGCATTATGAATCATGTTAATACCTTTACTTCATATGGTGCAACCAAGAACCTTATAACTCCAGATGAAGGATGATCATCCCCAGTTGTTAAGTTTTGTTGGCATCTCCCCTTCAGAATAAACCTTAAGAAAGACCAGAAAGTGTAGAGTCGTGAAAAGATAATTAACAAACAAAAAGTGATATTATAATATCCAAAAATAAAGATATTATAATTAAAAACAAGCCACCAACAGGTGGTAGAAAAATTCTTATTGACTTCCATAGATGTTTTTATATGTTTCGCTCTGCCCCCTTGACCAATTATTATTAATTGGAAGAGAGAGCAATACAAAGTTCAAAATTATATATATATATATATATATATATATATATATATATACTTAAATTATATATATATATATATATATATAAAACGTACTCCAATAGCTAGATTCAAAATTTATGTTCCAGGAGGAAAAACAAAATAAAAAAGTAGTTTCCAACATTAATTATATACTTAGATATAACAGTAATTATCTTAATTATATATCCATATCTATCAATATGCCTAGATTTAATACAATTAAGTCTCAATCTTTTGTATCAGACAACAGCAGGTCCCCCTACCCCTTTACTCGCAATCTAGACTAAGTCTATGCATAAAATGTGTTAATATGTTATTAATACTACCCAATTTTATTAATTATATTTTATGTTAGTATGTAATTATATATTTCTTAAATCATATTCTATATTACACTATATTCTCAATTTATTTTCCCCGCCACAGTTTCTCTTCTTTGTCAGTCCTTTGTTAAAATGAAACTTAAAATCCGACCTTGAATTAACATTCCAAAGATAAAATGCCTAGACAGTGCCTCGAGGACGGTATGCCATTTTAACAAGAGCAGTCTTTTTTATATGTTAAACAAAAAGAGACACAATCTTTTCTTTGTCGTTTCTCCTCGATGTTATTGTAGGAGACCAACTCCTAATGATCAGTAGTCCTCCTTTGTGATACTTTGTGCATATTTAAATGCCTTCTTCTGGATCCTTGAATGCACGTTCAACATGGTTATAAGAAATTCTCAATTTAGCGGGGTACACTATCCCATATCTTACTCCCGAGACCTCTTTCAGTAGCCTTCTCGTGTTTGTAAACTTATTCCTCTTTTCCACGACTTCAGCTGTAAAATCACGGAAGAATCTTAGTTTGTCTTCTCCAAACATCAAATTCACACCATGTGGAATCTTTTTCATAATTCCTTCCAGGGTTGAAATGTCATAGAATTTCAGAATAATCTGTCTTGGGGGGGCAGTTAAGCTTGCTTGAGCCTTACGTCAGACCCGGTGAGCCATATCTATTCTTGGGGCTTCAGGCAGCTTAAGCACTTGTTTGAGTAAATTGGCAGCAAACTCCTGAAAATTTTGTCCAATCTCCTTTCCTTCTTTTAATCCAATTATCCTCAAATTTTGTCTGCTTGATCTTGCCTCCAAGTCCGTACATTTATACTTCATTTTAGCAAGCTCCCTCCCAATACTTTCTTGTTCCTGTTTTAGTCTCTTTATCTCCTTAGCCATCTCAGTTATCGTATTGTCCATTCATACCATAGCCACCTCAGTAGATTTTAGCATTGTATCCAGTTTTTTATTACAATCCTTATCAACCCGCTTAATTTTTTTGTTCAAATCCTCCTCAACTTCGACCACACGTTTGGTTATGTCATCAATTTTCCCCATCAGCGTATCATTACCTTGTTTAATTTTTTCAGAGAGGCTTTTGTCCAGCACGAGGTTCTCCTCTCGTATCAGTTTTGAAATAACTTCAGTGACTGAAGCTAATACTGACTTTTCCAGATGTTCCATTTGTTCCTCCATTAAAGGCAATTCTGTAGAAGGATTTCGGGAATCAACTTCTTCTTCTGAACTTCCAGCTGATGTTTGAGGGGATTGAGGAGTTTCTTCAGTTTTTTTCAAATAATTTTTTCGGCTCTTGTAGCAGGTCTTCAAGCAGCTTTTGCTTTCGCAGGCTGCTGGCGAGGTTTCTGTCTTTTACTTTAAAACTGTAATTATTCTCAGTTATCAGAAGGATTTCTGATAACACACAATTAAATAGCAGCTCCGGTAGTTATTTTCAGAACTCCCCTGTCTTCCAACTCATATTTTAGCACATTAAAACATTCTTCGGGAGCAGAGCGAAACAGCGACGTCTCTCACCCCACCATTGACGCCACCGGAAGTCCACAGGCGACTTTTTAGGCGAGCGCAGGAGACTCTGCGCTCACCACATGATCGCCACATTGTTGCCACATGGTCGCCACATGTTCGCTGGTGGTCTCTGGTGAGTCTCCTTCATGGTCACGAGGGGTTCCCGCATTCTGGGAACAAGTCGCGGCCTCAGTATGGTCGCCACAAATTTCTCAACATTTTGAAAAACATTCTGCGACCAAAAATTGGTCGCCATGGAGAAAATTGATACTTTTGTAGTCATAGGTGAAGTTGTAGTGGGGTCACCATGTAGTTATAGGTAGTCGAGCTAATCGTAGGTAGGTTTAGTTAATCTCCTTTGCTGACCGGGAATTTTCATTGGCTCATTGGGGGGAAGAAAAGGTGTGTGTGTGTGTGTGTGTGTGTGTGTGTGTGTGTGTGTGTGTGTGTGTGTGTGTGTGTGTGTGTGTGTGTGTGTGTGTGTGTGTGTTCCACTCTGACACTCGCCGTTCCAGTTCCCGGTTTCTCAAGCGAGCGCCGCAAACTTGACAGTCGAGGGTAGTCCGCTGAAAAATCGCCTAAGTAGGACAGGCCCTTTAGGCTCCATCCAACATGGTCCTCCTAGCTCAGGATGAACTTTGATGGGTACTCTAAAAGGCAACACCTCCAACAAAATTGAAGGAGTGATTAAAACATAAGAATATGCGAAGGGTGATAGTTAAGGGCCTGTCCCACTGCAGTGACCTGATTTGTAGTTTAGAAGAGTTTGTTCTTGACTCAAACTTGCAGCATGGTTGAGACGTGGTCCTAGGAGGTCCTAGGAGGTCACTGGAACTCTCCTTCATGCTCGAGGGAAGTTCCCGCATACTCGTGGCCTCATTTTGATTGAGGAAAATTTTTCAGCTGAAAATTGGTCGGCATGGTTCTTTTGAACTCGTACTGCAGTGGAGTGGGGTCGCTATGTAGTTATAGGCAATCAAGAGTAGCCGTAGGCAATCTCCTTTGCTGACCGGGCATTTTAATTGGCTCATTGGAATTTTCAGGACCAAGGAAAACCGACCAGTAATGTTAAATGGCCTCTAAACTTTATTAAAAGTTGTCTGGCTTCATAAAAGTGTCTCCACTCCTTCTCCCCCCCCCTTCTCCCCCCTTCTCTCCCCTTCTCTTCCCCTCTCTCCCCTTCTCTCCCCTTCTCTCCCCCCTACACACTCTCTGAAGGACTTACCGTACACTGTGCAGCCGTCTTTTACCTTCCTGTTCATCGCGGGTGTGAATTTCAGACAGCGCTCCCCCGCTTTCCCTGGCCCCAGCCTTTGTGATGTGTTTGTGTGTGTGTGTGTTGACGGTCTATCCAGCTCGCGGTTTCATCGCTGACGGTCGATCCAGTTCGAGGTTTTTCAGGCGCGTGCCCTCAAGCTTGAAGCTCGAAGACAGTCGCTGAAAAGTTGCATTAGAGGGACAGGCCCTTTAACGCTTGCCGAAAACAAGTTTCACCAATTCTTCCCGGGCCCAGACATGGACAATTCCAGAGGTGAGGTGAGGTGAGAGTGGGTGCTCTTGATATCAAAGCAACACCTGACTGAATGCAGTATCAAATAACACGATTAAACTGAAGTCAATGGGAATCAAAGGGAAAGACTCAAATGGTTTACACCAGACCTCACAAAAAGGAAGATTGTTGTGGTTATTGGACATAACTTTCCAACTCCTGAACATCAATGTTGGAGCTCTTCTCGGGTGTGTCTCCAGCCCATCCATCCCCAACTGCTTTGACTTTCATTCCATCATAAGGTTATAAGTGGGGACATTTGCTAATGACTGCACAATGTACAATTCCACCGTCAAATCTTCACCAAATTAATGAGGGTGTGCTCTGGTAGATTGCAAGGGGCAATGCACTACAAAGCTGCCAGACAATGGCCATTGCCAACATGAGGGGGTCAATTAACTTGTCCACGATTTACCGCAGCATTACCTCCTCCCACCCTCTCATCATCAACATTTCGGATCACCAGTGACCAGACATTTAATTCAACCAACCAGTAAATACTGTGTCTACAAGAACAGATCATATTGTGGCAGGTAACTCGCCTTATGACTCCCCTAAACACTTCTACTCTCATAAGTTAGGAGCATGAAGTAGTCTCCACTTGTCTGATGTGTAACTCCAACTCTCAAGAGGTCCTTCAATGCAGTCCACTCGATGACACCTCAACAACCACTGTTAGCATTTATTTCTTGCACCACTGATGCACAGTGGAGGCCCTGTCCATAAATGCACTACCACGGGACCTGCTAAACCTCCATTCCCAGGAAGGATGAGAGTAGTTGGCAAATGGGAACACCAGCTCCTCTCTGAGGCCCCCCTCCGAGATGAACACCATCCCGACTTGAAAATGCATTGTCATTTCTTTAACATCACTGGATCGCAATCCTGGAAGTTCTAAACCAAGCTTTGTGGGAATATCTTCAGCAGAAGGCCTGCAGCCAAACTCAAACGTGATGCATCACCATCTTTACAATGACAATTGGGGATGTGTCCACCGTTTGCTAAACACTTTAACTCCCCCTCTCATTCCCACACTGACCTTTCTGTGTGAAAACAGATACACAGCGGGCCTCCTCCGTTGTCAGAGTGAGGCCCAGCATAAATTGTTGAAACAGCACCTCATATTTTGTTTGGGAAGTTAACACCCCAGTGGTATGAACATTGAATTCTCTAACTTCAAGTAACCCTTGCTTTCCCTCCCTTTCCATCTCTCTCCCTTCTCAGTTCTCCGACAAGTCTTACTGTCTCCGACTGCATTTTATCTGTTTGCTTTATTGTTACCTTCTCCCAACTAACAATGATCTATTCTACATTTTCCTTGTCCTCCATTCCCTTTGTCCTGTTTTCAAACCTAGACTTCCTTATCTATACACTTCCTTATCTATACACTTCCTTATCTATGTACCTCCCACTCCCCTGGCATTAGCCTAAAGAAGGGTCTGGACCCGAGACATCACCCATTCCTTCTCTCCAGAGATGCTGCCTGTCCCACTGAGTTATTCCAGCATTTTGTGTCTATGTGTGATAAATGTTGGCCTGACAGTGATGCCCATATCCTGAAAGATAATATTAGTATTTAACATTGGAGACCAGTATTTTCCTAAATAAATATTTCAAATATATTTATATATAGATGTCAGTATATATATTCCAGGTTTAAGTCTTTCCCCGCAGAGTGTTGAATGCTCAATGCACAGTCATTGAGTTGGTAGGCGCCATAGAGTTAACAATAATATCCCATTGGAAAGGCAGACTGTACCCCAAGCATTGGCTTACTGGGCCAAGCTTGAGCTTGACTATAGCACAATAAACCCGTGATACTGAAATGATTGATCAATCTTCTGTTTCCAAAGTACCTGAATGTTCAGAATCCACCTGTTTTTAATACTCTTATCCAACCAGCACAGATGTGAAAATTACTCACTAGAATTTAGAAGATTGAGGGGGGATCTCATAGAAACTTACAAAATTCTTAAGGGGTTTGACAGGCTAGATGCAGGAAGATTGTTCCCGATGTTGGGGAAGTCCAGAACAAGGGGTCACAGTTTAAGGATAAGGTGGAAGTCTTTTAGGACCGAGGTGAGAAAAACATTTTTCACACAAAGAGTGGTGAATCTCTGGAATTCTCTGCCACAGAAGGTAGTTGAGGCCAGTTCATTGGCTATATTTAAGAGGGAGTTAGATGTGGCCCTTGTGGCTAAGGGGATCAGGGGGTATGGAGAGAAGGCAGGTTGGATGATCAGCCATGATCATATTGAATGGCGGTGCAGGCTCGAAGGGCTGAATGGCCTACTCCTGGACCTATTTTGCATTTTCTATGTTTCTATTATAATTAGCTGAAGATCAATGCCTTTTAGAAGTACCATTTCCACATTTTCAGGACACCTTGCATCAAAAAATAGATTCCTGATTTCACTCCTTTATGTGACCTACTGTTTGCCACTCCTCGTTGCAGCCCCTCACCCCAGCACAGATCACTCATCCTATTGCATCCTTTCAGCACGGACTGTTATTTTCACACGTAGCCACCTGCTGAAAAGGAAGCACTGCACACTGCATAAATCATAGGATAAATAATTTTCACCCCGATTAGATTGTCGAGATGATCCATGTCATGAAAGATAATTGAAAAATAAATTCAAGTACTTTTTCTTGTATTGAGAGTGTGACTGGAAACAAATACTATTTGAAATTGATTACTGAAATAAGGTGGCGCAGTTGGTACCACTGTTGTCTCACTGCTCCAGTAACCCGCATTCAATCCTGACCTGCACTGCTGACAGTGTGGAGTCTGCATGTACTCCCTGTGAGTGCTGTATCACTTCTTTCCTCATCCCAAAGGCTTACAGTTGGTTGTTAATTGACCGCTGTAAATTGCCCCGAGTATGAGTAAGCCAGGGACAGAATCTGAGGAATAGAAGGGAATGTGCAGAGAATAACATGGGTTAGGTTAAGACTAGTGTAAAAATGGGTGCTTGATGGCCTGCTCAGATTTGTTGGGCTGAAGGTTCAGTTTCTGTGCTGTATCTCACAGTGACCAGGTCTATCACTTGTTTGAGATTGTATGTTGAAAGCTCGGTCATTTTAATGACTGAAGATTGACCACCTACGACCACCTGACTTTGAAGAGGTGATTACAGCATCAACATGTTTACTTTAGTTTAGTTTAGTTTAAATTAGTTTAGTTTAGTATAGTTTAGTTTAGAGATACTGCACTGAAACAGGGCCCACGCCGAGATGCGGCCCTCACATATGTCTCCTCGGTACCCCGCAGCTTCGCTCTTGCTCCCCCTCCCCCCAGTCGCAACAGGGACAGAGTCTCCCTAGTCCTCACCTTTCATCCCATTAGCCGTCGTAAACATCACATAATCCTCTAACATTTTCTCCACCTCCAAGAGAGATCCCACCACTATCCACATCTTCCCATTTCCACCCCTTTCCACTTTAAGCAGAGACTGTTCCGTCCGCAACTCCCTGGTTAACTCATCCATTCCCAGCCAAACCACCCCCTCACTAGGTACATTCCCCTGCAACCGCAGGAAATGCAGCACTTGTCCCTATACCTTCTCCTTCAACTCCATCCAGGGACCCCAACAGTCCTTTCAGGTGAGGCAGAACTTCTATATATCGGCGAGACCAAGTGCTGACTAGGTGATCGTTTCGCTGAACACCTCAGTTCGGTCTGTCGTGGCCTACGCGATCTCCCGGTTGCCAAACACTTTAATTGTCAGAATGAGGACAAATGCAAATTGGAGCAACAGCCCCTCATATTTCGCTTGGGCAGCTCACACCCCAGAGGTATGAGTAATGATTTCTCTAATTTCAAGTAACCCTTGCATCCCCTCTCTCTCCGTCCCGCCCCCACCCTAGCTGTACTACTAGTTTCACTATCATCCTGCTTAGTTTCATTGTTTGTATCCTCTCGTTATCACCTTTTCCACAGCCAACAATGGACCATTGTGGGCTCAAACTTTCCTTGATCATCGGTGCTGGCTTTGATTTGTTTTTTTCATACCTTTCATTCATTTGTTCTTTGTATCTTTTCATACCTCTAGATTATATCTCAGTCTGAAGAAGGGTCTGGATCCAAAATGTCACCAATTTCTTTTCTCCAGAGATGCTGCCTGACCCATTGAGTTACTCCAGCATTTTCTGTCAATAATCAAAACTTGTTCCACCCTAGTCATTCTTTCTTCTCCCCACTCCTGTCTGGCAGAAGGTACAGAAGCTTGTAATCACTCACCAGAAGTGTCTAGAACAACTTATTCCTCTTTGCTGTCAAGCTACTGAAAGGTTGGATACTGTCTGATTCACCTCTACCCGATTGCAGATATTGGACTTTATCTATGGAACTACTGCACTATAGTGTTGAGTACTCTATTTTGCATTCTGTATCTTTCCTATGCTCTATCTATTGAACTTGAGCTTGACAAAATTGTATTAGTTTAGTTTAGTTTACAGATAAACCAAGACCACGCCGACCAGCGATCCCCACACATTAACACTACCTTACACACACTAGGGACAATTTACAATTATACCAAGCCAATTAACCTACAAACCTGTACGCCTTTGAAGTGTGGGAAACCGGAGATCCCGGCGAAAGCCACACAGGTCACGGGGAGAACGTACAAATTCCATACAAACAAGCACCCATAGTCAGGATTGAACCCCGGTCTCTGGCGTTGTAAAGCACCAACTCTACCACTTTGCCACCATGCCACCGTAATATGTATAGTATTATCTGATCTGATAGGATTGAATGCAGAACAAAGCTTCTCATTGTTCCTCAGTACATGTGATAATAATAAACCTAAAACTAAACTTAGAACTAAATCTAAATCAGTATGAAGAAGGGTCTTGACTCGAAACGTCACCTACCCATGTTCACCAGAGATGCTACCTGGCCCATTGAGTTACTCCAGTATTTTGTGTGTACTTTTCTGTACCATCATCTGAAGTTCCTTGTTCATAAGTGATAGGAGTGGAATGAGGCCATTTGGCCCATCTTCTATTCTGCCATTCAATCATGGCTGGTCTAACTCCCTCCTAATCCCATTCTCCATCCTTCTCCCCATAACTCTTGGCACATGTACTAATCAAGAATCTCTTTATCTCTGCCTCAAACATATCCATTGATTTGACCTTCACAGCCTTCTGTTGTGCACACAATCGTTGGTATAATGGATGACAATGGATCAGGCATGTTTGGAATTGCTGAACTTTTGCTGACACTTTAATCAATCATTCAACAAGTAACAATGTCCTTTACCAACTTCCTACAATCTGGATGACCAGCAGTGAGATGGAAACTCTTACAAAACTTGATTTGTTGCATTTTAATGGTTATCTGAAAGTGTATCAGCCCCTTTAGAAGTACTTCACCATCTACTGTATATAAAGCATTGGACTCTGCAGGGAGTCCAATCTTCACCAAAGATCTTTTGGTCTCACACATATAAAATTGTTTCTGCAATCAAGTCAACTTCCTGATCTTCACAGCTGGGGAACAGGTCAATCCACTTGTTCTGGAGGATGGAGAATGCAATTCCACCATTGCAACATGAGGAGGAATGGTCTCAGAGGACTTTTGTCCAACCAGAGCTGGTAAATCTGGTCTGAAGTTAGACACTAATTGGCTGAAACTTGTTAAAGACAAGGTTGATTGCATCATTAAAGTTAAACTTCCAGAGAATGTTCAAGAAGTTGCTCCTCTCTGGGAAAAACTCATTTGTCCTCTGACCTTACAACAGTGCTCACACAGTTGCATCAAAGTAGTAAAAAGATAATCTGGATGTGACTGAATCACAACGTATATGTAACAATGTAACTTGGCTCACTACAATATGATGTGAAAAAATTAATGTTGGGTTCGACCTTGAATAACTGATAATTTATTGCATATATATTTGTTGTGTTGTCGTGTTAATGCGCCTGAAAATCTCCAGCAAGTAAGAATTTAATTGTTCAGGCCTTGGTGCATTTCACAATTACACACTCTTGAGTCTCGACTCCATAAACACTGTTCCAAAAATATAGCTTTCAAGCTACAAGGACGTAAATGTTTACAGACTAGTTGAGACTTAACAAATTTTTTAGTCTTATGGATAATGATTTCAGCCTGTCGTGTCCATGTCAGGCCTAATTAGCATGATCAACTCCGGATATCCAGAGATGCTGCCTGACCCACTGAGTTACTCCAGCATTTTGTGCCTATCTTCAACGTAAACCAGCGACTGCAGTTCCTTCCTAACATTATCATGTCAACTTAAGGTGTGATTTCTTTTAAGGTTCAAGCCACAGAAATGAGTTGAGGCCATCAGATTAGCTTTAATGGTGAAAACATTAAACAGCGTATTTACAAAAAATGCTTACTGCCAACACTACTTTTTCCAATACAATAAGCTTTAATTGAAACATAAAAATAAATGAAGGTTATTTGGTGCAGGCGGGCGCTGTACAGCTGCACCAGGCCGGACCACAGAGATGAGGTGAACTGGGCCCCGTGGTCTGTGGTGATGCCAGAGGGAACCCCAAAACGGGTATCCAGTTGGACGCCATAGCTCGGGCGCAAGACTCCGCGGTGGTATCCGATAGCGGGATAGCCTCCGGCCACCGAGTGAACCTGTCCACTATGGTAAGCAAGTATGTGGCACCCTGCGAATACGGCAAGGGACCGACAAGGTCCACATGAATATGTAGGAACCTGCCATCAGGCACAGCAAAATCTTGCACGGGTGGCCGCACACGTCGCTGAACCTTAGAGGTCTGGCACGGAGTGCAAGCACAGGCCCAGGCGGCCACCTGCTAGCGCAGCCCATGCCAGACGAACTTGGACGCTACCATGGCGGACGTCGCGCGAATGGATGGGTGGACCGCATTGAAAACCCGCCGCCTTCAACTGACTGGAATAACTGTTGGGTTTTTTTGCCCAATGCAAATGTGAGCGGTTTGTGGTCTGTGAAAGCAGTGAAAGCACGGCCCTCTAGGAAGTAACGGAAGTGTCTGAGTTCCCGGTCGAATGCGCTGTACTTGCATTCCGGAGCCTTAAGCTGCCGGCTAAAAAACGGCAGTGGTCACCGACCTGCTGCTGCAGAACTGCGCCTACAGCGACATCCAAAGCGTCGACCGTGAGCGCAGTGGGAGCGGACGCCCTCGGGTGCACCAGCATGGTGCAATTTGCCAGCACAGCCTTATCACCTTCGAACGCCGTGTTGGCCTCGTCTGACCACACCAGGTCCTGTGGCTTACCCACCAGGCACTGGAATAGGGGGACCATGACAGTGGCGGCCGATGCCAAGAACCGGTGGTAAAGATTTTCCATCCCGATGAACTCCTGCAGACCCTTGACAGTGAGCGGCTAAGGGAACTGGCGAATGGCGTCAACCTTCGCGGGCAGTGGCACGGCGCCTTGGGGGGTAACCCGATGCACTAAGAAGGAGCGCAGGCACTTCACAGGGTTAATCACCAGCCCGTGGTCGCCAAGCGCTCAAACAGAAGGCGAAGGTGACTAACGTGTTCCGCCTGCGAACTGCTGGCGTCGTCTAAATGTCCAGGATGTCGTCTAAATAAATGAAGACAAAAGGCAAACCCCGTCCGACCTGATCCATGAGCCACTGGAATGCCTGAGCAGCGTTCTTTAGGCCAAATTGCATCCGGAGCCATTCGAACAGGCCGAATGGTGGCCATCTTGGGGACATCGTCGGGATGGACAGGGATCTGGTTATAAACCCGGACCAGGTCCACTTTCAAATAGAAAGTGGCGTCCTCTAGGTGCGCTGAAAAATCCTGAATATGGGGCACCGGGTAACAGTCTGCTGTGGTTACCGCGTTAAGTCACCTGTAATCACCGCACAGACTCCAACCTCCAGATGCCTTAGGGACCATATGGAGCGCGGAAGCCCATGGGCTATCGGACCATCTTCTATCAACTGGAACTCATCGCAGGCAATGCGCAGCTTGTCCGGTGGCAGGCAGCACGCGCTGGCGTGCACCGGTGGGCCTTCGGTAGGGATGTGGTGCATCACTCCGTGACGGGGTGCGGTCCTGTTGAAACGGGGCGTGAGGAGCTTGGGGAACTCAGAGAGCAGAGCGGTGAAAGGGTCCTCGACCTATGTGATGGCGTCGGGTTGCTGTTCGGGCGGGGGCACGCTGCACGGCTCAGCGGGGCGGAGGTCTGACAACCGGACCATAAGACCGTTGAGAAGGGAGAACGCGAGCAGGAAATCAGCCCCCAAGAACGACTGAGCGACGTTAACAACGATAAACCTCCACTTGTACGGGTGAGAGTCGAAGGCACGGTAAAGGGTCCGCGTACCATATGTTCGGTTGTCACTCCTGTTAACGGCCGAGAGGACGGGGCCTACCTTACCGGAGCGGGTATCACGGCAGGTTGGGGGAAGGATGCTGACGATGGCCCCGGAGTCCACAAGGAAATGGCGGCCAGAGCGGTGGTCACGGACGTAGAGGCATTCATTCGGGCCGATCGCAGTCGCCTCTACAGCGATCGGCTGAGGCATTTCCCTGAAATGTACAGGGACTTCGGCAGCGTCAAGTTTCCGCACTGAAACGGAGATGGTAGTAACACCAGTGGCGTCTCCCAAAGGACTTTGGGTGTTGCGGCGGATCCTCAGTAGTGGCTGGTGGCGGGCCTTCATCGCGTAGCCGCTGCGGCGGTAGTCGAGCTGGTGTTGCTGGATGGATGATGGCGCAGACCTCCTGGTGCTTCATGGTCCACAGTTCTGGCCCTGTCTCACTGTGCGACTTGACCCACGAGGTACCCCGAGTGAGAGACTCGTGGTTGTGCACGATATCCCAAGTTGATGTTCAAGTGTTTGAACCGAGTTCCCACGGGTATGGTATACTGCGATGTTCCAAGTTGTCTCCCGTTTACTCTTGAGCTGACAAAGTTCGTCTCCCGTTAACTCTTGAGCTGACAACATCTCCTGAAATGTGACACAGTGTTTCTAACAGGAGTGACTTGATACACACAAATAGACTGGATGGGCTCAACAGGTCCAGTGTCATAATGAAATATGAGGCATTCTGCGGTTCGTCCGTGTGCTTGTTCACGCTGGATATCGGGGCCAGATCTCGCTTTCAAAGTTCATGGTAGAAAACGAGAGGGGATATGAGATGAAGCATTTGTAGTGAAGAAATGGGTAATTGTGATTGGCTGCATATTTGGCCCATGTGCATTTCTTTACCAAATTCCTAGCATAAGCAGCCCTGCCCGGATCTGTCAGTACCAGTAGTATGAGAACAGGTGGGGACGGGCGGGCAGGCAGCAAGCGGCGGGGACGTTGGCCAGGAGTGGGGGCATCATGTACACATTAGCCAGCTCACCACATACATGTTGGACACATACATGTGGTGTCCACAAATACACAGACTGTACGTTTACTTGTGTGTGTCTGTCAATGTCTGCGAGTTAAAATACCACTACAGAACTAACAACATATTTAATCTGTTGCCGTTTGACTCGTTTTAAATGAGAAACATTATGATCAAAATGCGACCTGGTTTAGGAGATACTGGTCGGTACATTTACAGCATTGTGTCATGTTATGTGTATCCTCGAAGAGTGATCCAAGTGTTCCTCTGTGTGCATGACATTTTGCAGTGTTACATTTAAAACAAATCCAGAAATCGCAATTTGAGATTCAGTGGAGATATGGCCCGTTCTGGCAACATGACGTGTTGAAAAATCGTCATGATCTTTTATTCACACACTATAAAAAATCGTCCCTTGGTTAAATTGGCTCATTTGGTAACATGTCTGCAACAAGGCAATTTGAGTGCAGGATGTTGCTGTTTTTTGTTCAAGCGCTGTATGCAGCAGCCCAAAATGTGATGCAACTACGCTTGTTAAATGAAAGCAGAAGGGAGAGAGTAAGAGTAAAGAGGAAAATTAAGAATAGGTCTCAGTGGGTGAAGCCCCTCTTTGAAAGGAGATCTCGCTTTGGACAATATGAAAAGCTGCTTAAAGTGCTGTGCCAAGAGGACAAATCAGCATTTAAAAGAGTGCCCGCTGGTTAACAAGTTAGACTCACGAGTTAATAAGGTCAACGCACGGGCCCTACGAGAGTTAAAATGTTTCCATTTTACACTTGAACAGTGAATTTGACTCGTGGAAAAAATCAAACATGTTTGATTTTTTTCACGAGTTTTCACGAGTTTTCAAGTTTCGCGGGTACCTGCCGTTAGCGCAACGAGTGGACAAGTTGATCGCGCGAGGTCCGACGTTGCAGAAACGTTCATCGTACGTGATCACCACGAGTGAAAACTCGGGGTCACTCCTGGGCAGACTCGCACCGTGAGACAGGGGTTTTCGTCGGCCTTCTCCGCGAGCTGTTGGGGATCGTTGAAGTCAGTTCCAGCGAGCATCAGGCGGACGTCATCAAGCATATGCTCCAGAAAAGCTTGCTCGAAAAGCAGGCACAGCCGACGCCCGTCCATCAGGGCCAGCATCTTGGGGCCTTCGATCCCCCATATTATCCAGGTGCAGAATCTGTGCTACACAGTCTCGACGACTGAGTCCAAAGGTGTGCAGTAACAGGGCCTTGACGCAGTCGTACTTGGCCGTCGCAGGTGGGTCCCTCAGATAAGGCAGCAAACAGGAGGCCGATTCTTGTGATAGGGCCCCCACCACGTGGAAATACCGCGCCTCGTCGGCGACGATGCGATGAACGTGGAATTGTGCCTCAATGTGCGCAAAGCAAATCTGTTGCTGATCAGGTCAAAGCGGAGGAAGCTGAAGGCTCACTGAGTGCTGTTGGGCGCCGGCGGTGCCGGAGGGAAAATAATTATCCTGCATGTTCCAACATCTAACAACATTTAGACTCGTCGGGGTCACCAATTTTGTGGATCAAAGACAATAGTCGGTAGGTTCTAATCAAATTTATTCAGAATTAGATTCACCGATTAAACACTCTGTCATTGAAATTTCAACTGACCACAACTGTAGTCTCACATCGACTGAAGGGCAGAAACCATGCGAAAACACGACCCCTCCCAGAGTCACGTGCGCGCGGCTTCCGACCGCAGGGTTCGATACTGACGAGCACCAGTAGGTGCCGCTACAAAAGATCAAGGTCCAATTACTTTGCCTTTCATTATCCTTAAAGTCACATTATGCAACAATACTGTACATAGCAATAATAACCCTGACCACTATTCTGCAGTTAAAAGCATAGTAATGTTTCTTGGAGCAATTATTCATGGCTACCTTTTGACTGAGGGCAGTTTCCTGGTGTTCAAACAATGATTCATTATATAAATATCTTATTTATTTTCAAATCTGTGTGGAGAAATGGAAATTGATTTGCTTGGTGATGAATGATGCTTTTAGAATTACAGTATCATATTTTGCTGCCAGATTTTTATCCTGTAAAAATAGTAAGTAAAGCGATTACAATACGCCATCAATGTTCTTTCTTGTAGTTTCTGTAAACTGCAGTCGATGTCAGATGGGGACTCATGCATCATTTAAACATGGAGTTTGATTCATATAAGTATGAAGCATCGAATGTAAGAGTCAGGAAGTTATGCTGTAGTTCTATAGGCGATTGGTAAGACCGCATGTGGAGTATTGTATGCAGTTCTGGTCGGCCTATTACAGGGAAGATGTGGAGGCTTTGGAGAGAGTGCAGAGGAGTTTTACCAGGATGCTGGTAGACACAAAATGCTGGAATAACTCAGCGGGACAGGCAACATCTCTGGAGAGAAGGAATGGGTGACATTTTGGGTCAAGACCTTTTTTCATACTGCTGCCTGATTCTACCAGAATGCCACCTGGATTATAGGGTTTCAGCTGCAGGGAGAGGTTGAATAGACTTTGATTGTTTTCTCTGGAACAATGGAGGTTAACCATATAACCATATAACAATTACAGCATGGAAACAGGCCCTCTCGGCCCTTCCAGTCCGTGCCGACCATTTGTTTTCCCCTAGTCCCATCTATCTGCACTCAGACCATACCCCTCCATTCCCTTCACGTCCATATACCTATCCACTTTACTCTTAAATGTTAAAATCGATCCTGCCTCCACCACTTCTGCTGGAAGCTCATTCCACACAGCCACCACCCTCTGAGTAAAGAAGTTCCCCCTCACGTTACCCCGAAACTTCTGTCCCTTAATTCTCATGTCATGCCCTCTTGTTTTGAATCTTCCCTACCCTCAATGGGAAAAACGTATCCACGTCAACTCTGTCTATCCCTTTCATCATTTTAAAGACCTCAATCAAGTCCCCCCTTAACCTTCTGTGCTCCAAAGAATAAAGACCTAACTTGTTCAACCTTTCTCTGTAACATAGTTGCTGGAACCCTGGCAACATTCTAGTAAATCTTCCTCTGTACTCTCTCTATTTTGTTGACATCCTTCCTGTAACTAGGCGACCAAAATTGTACACCTTACTCCAGAATTGGTCTTACCAATGCCTTGTACAATTTTTAACATTACTTCCCTACTCCTATATTCAATGCTCTGATTTATAAAGGCCAGCACACCAAAGGCTTTCTTACCACCCTATCTACATGCGATTCCACCTTCAGGGAACTATGCACAGTTATTCCTAGATCCCTCTGTTCCACAGCATTCCTCAATTCCCTACCATTTACCATGTACTTCCTATTTTGATTTGTCCTGCCAAGATGTAGCACTTCACACTTAACAGCATTAAACTCCATCTGCATCTTTCAGCCCACTTTTCCACATGGCCCAAATCTCTCTGTAGACTTTGAAAATCTACTTCATTATCCACAACACCACCTATCTTAGTATCATCTGCATACTTACTTATCCAATTTTCCACCCCATCATCCAGATCATTGATGTACATGACAAACAACAGTGGACCCAACACAAATCCCTGAGGCACCCCACTGGTCACTGGCTTCCAACCTGACAAACAGCCATCCACCATTACTCTCTGACATCTCCCATTCAGCCACTGTTGAATCCATCTTGCTACTCCGCCATTAACACCCAAAGATTGAACCTTCTTAACCAACCTTCCATGGGGAACCTTGTCAAAGGCCTTACTGAAATCCATATAGACAACATCCACTGCTTTACCCTCATCAATTTCCCTAGTTACCGCTTCAAAAAATTCAAGAAGGTTTGTCAAACATGACCTTCCAGGCACAAATCCATGTTGACTGTTCACATGACCTTCCAGGCACAAATCCATGTCGACTGTTCAGGTTGAGGTGGGACTTGATAGAAGTTAAAAAAATTATGAGAAGGATAGATAGGTGACATAGAAATAACCCTTTTTCCTATTGTGGAAATGGTTAACACTCGAGAGCATAGCTATAAGGTGAGAGGTGAAAGTTTAATGGAGATGTGTGGAAGGAACTTTTTTACACAGAGAGTAGTGGGTGGTGGTTGAGCCAGGTATAATGCTGGTGTTTAAGAGGCTTTTAGAGAGCCACAGGGAATGAAGGATTTGGATCATGAAGAAACAGATAAGATCAGTTCAGATAGGCATCATGTTCGGCACCAACATTGTGAACAAAGGGCCTGTTCCTGTGCTTATTGTAGTTCTATGTTCTATGCGCCAGTGTCTCCGACTCGAATGCCCAAGATCTGGTCTGCAGACCTCCTGGTTCATCCAAGGATTCCCTTTGGGGAACACTCAGATGGATTTGGTGGGAACAAGCTCTTCCACACGTATTCTCATGAATTTGGTAAAAACTGTGGTGTTGCCTTGTCCTTAAACATCGGCCAGTCGACTGACTCCAAGCGATCCCAGAGTTGTTTCCCTCCCTCCCCTGATCAGTTGTGTGAAGTCCCTGACAATTACATAAAAGATGTTGGGCTATACCATCTGTTCTTGAGCTGTTTTAATGAGGCTCTTCCCAGCCAGAGGAACAGCACCTCATCTTCTGTCTGGGCATGATGCAGCCTTCCGAACTCTATATCAAAATCCCAAAACTTATTTCTCTGTCTCTATGAGAAATGGCCTGTTTTTGCTGTAAGCCATTCATCACCTTTCCCCCCTCCATTGGGATATCAAAACCTGTTCTTTGCGCACATTGTTTTATTATCCTTTAACTGCCCTTTTAAACTCTTTATCATGTTTCTGTACACTGTGAATGGCTCGATTGTAATCATGTAATGTCTTTCCACAGACTGTTTAGCAGGCAACATTGATTTTCACTGTACCTCGGTACACGTGATAATAAACTAAACTCAACTAAAAAATAATCCTCACTGCAACCCTGCTTCCTGCCTCTCATTGGTATTCCCTTTATCATATCCATTTCTCCTGCCTCCATTCCACTTTCACTGCAACTACTTTTTTTCTCTTTCCCAGCTCCCAGGATGCATGGTGACAGCGGTGGAGCTATTGCCTTACATCGCCACAGACCCGGGTTCGATCCTGACTAGGGGTGCTTGTCAATACGGAGTTTGTATGTTCTCTTCAAGACCTGCATGGGTTTTCTCTGAGATCTTGGGTTTCCTCCCACACTCCAAAGACATACAGGTTTGTAGGTTAATTGGCTTGGTATGAATGTAAAATTGGCTCAAGTGTGTGTAGGGCAGTGTTGATGTGTGGGGATCACTGGTCGGTGTGGATTCAGTGGGCCAAAGGGCCTGTTTCCATGCTGTATCTCTAAACTATATTAAACTAAGTGTCTTCGGCCTGAAACATTACATCTGTTTCTCTTTCCTGAGATGCTGTCAAACCTGTTGAGAGTTCCCATTATTTTCTGATTTTGTTTTGGATTTCCACCAACTGCAGTTTAATTATCAAACCTTCAGATTCTGAGACCAGCATTTATTTCGAGAGGGCTTGTATACAAAAACAGGGATGTAATGTTGAGGCTCCATAAGGCCGCATTTGGAATATTGTGTGCAATTTTGAACAGCATATCTGACGAATGACGTGCTGGCTCTGGAGAGGGTCCAGAAGAGGTTTACAAGAGTGATCCCAGGAATGAGCAGATTAACCTTTGATGAGTGTTTGTCGGCACTGGGCCTGTACTTGCTGGAGTTTAGAAGGATGAGGGGGGTCCTCATTGAAACATAGAGAATAGTGAAAGGCTTGGATCAGAGTGGATGTGGAGAAGATGTTTCCACTCGTGGGAGAGTCTAGGACTATAGGTCATACCCTCAGAATCAAAAGACTTTCTTTTAGGAAGGAGGTGACGAGAAATTTCTTTAGTCAGTGGGTGGTGAATCTGTGGAATTCTTTGCCACAGAAAGCTATGGACGACAAGTAAGTGGATATTTTTAAGGCAGAGATAGATACATTCTTTATTAGTACAGGTGTCAGAGATTATGGGGAGAAAACAGGAGAATGAGGTTGGGAAGGAGAGATAGATCAGCCATTATTGAATGGTGGAGTATTGAGCTGAAATGGCCTAATTCTACTGCTATTTCTTACGAATTTATAACCTTATGAGTGCTACCAAAACATGGAGCTACTTTAGCAAAAGACTGAATAATGTATGGTGAGGATTTTGTGAGTGTTTCAGTTATTTAACCCCTCAAAATGTACACATGTATTATTTGCGATAGATGACAGCTGTAAAATTGATTCTATAATAGAACAAATTTAATTACCACAACTTGAGTCACAGTATGTTTATTTTGTATAGCCTGGCTATTCTACTGCAAAGCTGTAGAACAACTATAGTTTGGTTTGTTTAGTTTAGAGATACAGCGCGTAAACAGGCCCTTTGGCCCACCAAGTCCGCATCGACCAGTGATCCACGCACATTAACACTACCCTGCACACACAAGGGCCAATTTTATTACATTTACACCAAGCCAATTAACCTACAAACCTGTACATCTTTGGAGTGTGGGAGGAAATCAGAGATCTCTGAGAAAATTCACGCAGGTCATGGGAAGAACGTAAAAAGTCCATACAGACAGCACCCGTAGTTGGGATCGAATCGAGTCTCCAGTTCTGTAAGTGCTGTAAGGCAGCACCACTGAAAAAGACAACAGCAGCACAGATAGAACATTGGTGAGTGACATGGAAAAGAGAAAAAGTGAAAATATTTTTGATACTGGGGGAAGATGTCTAATAGAGTTGTCTGCAGAATGCTAGGACCAAGCATAATTTGCACTTATGTGTACTGGTCACAATGGCCATATCTATAGCTGACAAAATTTTGAGATGTACTGAGCTGTAGGGAGAACAATGAATACCTCAAGGAGATGTACACAGACTGCTGGAATGGGTGGACAACAACAAATGAAATATAGTGGAGACACAAAACCTCAAACCTGACTTCCTTCCCTTTGACACTAAGGGTCATTCCTCAGCACAGGCCTCACTTTTCCCCCTCTGTGTTCTGTGCTCAACCTGATGTTGAGATCTTCTTCTGCCGCCTTCACCCCTGCATTTATTTCATCACCTGCCACTGACAACCCCCGACCCCCCGCCCCCCCATCTCCAACACTCACTTTCTACTTGGACACATCCTCTTACCATCCCTTGAACTTTTCATTTCCAATTACTGTCGTGCCATTGTCTGCATTGATGTCTCAACTCCCCTCACCATCTCACCATCTTCAACCTTACTTCCCTGAAGGCACAGCACTCCACCTACCCTGGATCAATCCTGCAGACAAACAGTGGTGTAATTGTGGTCTGGCTGACCAATTTGCTGAGGTAGATTGGCAGCTCCCTGAATTGTGAACTCCTGATTGAAACCAGGTCACTGTCTCCTGCACCATTACAGATGTCATCACATCAGGAGGTCTCTACTTCTCGGCCTATAACCGGAGTGTGCCAAAACCCTCATACCACAGGCTGGACTGCCCTGGTAGACATAGTTTCTCCCCTCTCTCCTTGACTGCCTGATCCGTTTATCCCTTCCCACCCAACCCTCCCCACCCTGTGGCATTTTCCCCTCTGGAGCCAAACTTGCATCTTCACTTCCTCCCTCACTACAATCCAGGGATTTAAACAACCTCTCCAGGAGAGACAGAAAAAATCATGTGCAGCTCCTCCAACCTGGTCTATTACATCCAGTGCTTTCAATGTGGCCTCTTTTACAACAACAAAACCAAGTGTAGACGAGGAAAGATGGCTTATAGTAAGCTTGTCTTCGTGGCAAGGGCATTGTATACAACAGTCACTGAATATGAGAGGAGATAAGATGCAACTCCACAGGACTTTGGTTAGGTGCATTTGGAGAGTTGCATGCAGTTCTGGTCACCCCATTACAGAAAATATGTGGAAGTTTGGAGAAGGTGCAGAGGAGGTTTACCAAAATGATGCCTGGATTAGAAGGTTTCAGCTACAAGGAGAGGTTGGATAGATTGGATAGTTTTCTCTGGAACGTCAGAGGTTGAGAAAAAACTTGATTTAAGTATGTAAAATTATGAGTGGCATCGATAGGGTAGAACTGTGGAAATGTTCAATAATAGAGGGCTATAAGGTGAGAGGAGGGAAGATAAATGGAGGATGCACAGGGGGAGATTTTACACACAGAGGATAGTGGGGACCTGGAACCCCTTGCCAGAGATGGTGGTTGAGCCAGATATAGTAGTGGTGTTTAAGAAGCTTTTAGATAGGCACATGGAAGTGCAGGGAATAGAAGGATATGGTTTGCTTTCCTTACTACCAATTCAACTTGCAAATTAAACTTTTGGAAATCCTGCACCAGCACCCAAGTCCTTTTACACTTCAATATCTGAATCCTCTCCTCATTTATAAAATACTCTACACCTTTATCCCTACTACCAAAATACACACTTTGCTACACAGTATTCCATCTACCACTTCTTTGCCCACTCTCCCAACCTGTCCAAGTCCTTCTGCAGAGTCCCTGCTTTCTCTACACTACTTGTCCCTCCACCTATCTTCCATATTATCCATAGACTTAGACACAAAGCCTTCAATTCCCTCATCCAAATCATTGATATACACCGTGAAGAGCAGCAGCCCCAGCACCGACCCCTGCGGAACATCGCTAGTCACTGGCAGCCAACCAGGAAAATGTTCCCTTAATTACTACAGTTTGCCTTCTGCTATTCAGCTAACCTTCCTATCCATGCTGGTATCTGCCATCTAGTGGTTGGGCTCTCATCTTCTTTGGCAGGCTCACGTACTGCACCATATCAAAGGCCTTCTGAAAATCAAGGCAAACAACATGCACTGATTCTTGTGTGTAGGCAGGAACTGCAAATGCTGGTTTACACCGAAGATAGACACAAAGTGTTGGAGTAACGGGACGGGCAACATCTCTGGAGAAAAGGAATAGATGACGTTTCGGGTCGAGACCCTTCTTCAGACTAGTCAGGGAGAGGGGAGACTCTCGGTCTCCCGGTTGCTAAACACTTTAACTACCCTTCCCATTCCCATACTGACCTTTCTGCCCTGGTCCTCCTCCACTGTCAAAGTGAGGCCACACAATATTGGAGGAACAGCACCTCATATTTCTCTTGGGTGGCTGACAACCCAGCGATATGAATATTCTGAAGTGCTAATTTTAAGGAACCCTTGCATTTCCGCACTCTCTGTCCCTCCCCATACTTAGTTGTCCTGCTAGTTTCACTCTTCATGTCCTTTCGTTAGCACCACTTCCACAGCCAACAATGGACCATTGTGGGCTCCACCTTTCCTGGGCCATCAGTGCCAGCTCTGATGAGGTCTGTACACTTTCCATACCTCTAGTTTCCCTCTCCTCTGATTCTTAGTCTGAATAAGGGCCTCAATCCGAAAAGTCATCTATTTTCTTTCTCCAGAGATGTTGCCTGACCTGTTGAGTTACTCCAGCATTTTATGTCTATCCACTCACTCTCCCTTGTCTATCCTGCTATTACTTCCACAAAGAATTCCTACAGATTCTGCATGAAACTTAATGCTAAGAAAGGTAGGTTTAGCTTTTGGCATGGTGAGTGAGAAGAAATAAGAAGAAGCAAAGTGTCACAATAACTAAGGATATAGGTTGAGGAAGGGTCAGCAATGTACATGGATTCTGTGGTTATAAATAAAGGCTTAGTACAGAAGAGCTAGAAAATAATGAGGAATCTTTATAAAATATTGGTTCAGCCATGGTCATTTCTGACATTTGTGCTACAAGAAAAATGTAAAGCTTTATAGAGAAGGAACACTAAAGTGTATCTACTGATGAGGGATGTTAGGTACATTGTCTAGACTGGAGATGCAGAGGATGTTTTCTTTGGAATGGATATGATTATGAAAGTAGAGGTATTTATAATCATGAATAGCAAAAAACAGAGTGGAACTGTTCCCGTAGGCATGTGAAGTAGCGAGGCAGAGAAGACAATGAACAGTATATGGTATATACGATTAGTATAAATGGGTAATGTGCCTCTTGAAGTGCTAGGTAGCACTATGCTTCCATGACTGAGGCGTGAAGAACCAAAAGTGGGATATTTGGTCATTGAGAAAAAAATCCAAATGTGGAATGAGAATTTGTTTTAAGCAATGATTGGGTTAGGAATTGGAATGCGCTGCAAGGGGTAGTAGTCAAGGTAGATTGAATTTAAGCATGAAAAAAAAGATTAAATATCTGTGAGGAAAGAATATGTAGGCTCTAAGGAGAGGGTAGGGATGTGGGACTAACTGGATGTGCTTATGTAGAACGAGTACAGGTTCAGTGGACTGCATCACTTTTGCCTGTGATTATACACTACCCAATTTTTCAACATGAACATAATTATTATAGAATTATTTATTTATAGAATAAACATTCATACGGAATAATAAGTTTTACAAACTTAGATTCAAGGCGGTATTTTTTGCACTAAAATTATTCTGTCCTTTTTACAAAGAAAGAACATATTTAATCTTTAAAGGAATCGCACTTTCCAGATGTCCCAAGCCTACACCAATCAAATTTAGCAAGTTCCTGTCTAATGCCATCAAAGTTGTCCTTGCTCCAATTCATAACTTTAACTTGTGGGCTCTCCCTATCCTTTCCCAAAACAATTCTCTGCCACAGGGCGGAACGGTGGCGCAGCGAAAGAGTTGCTGCCTTACAGCGAATCCAGCGCCGGAGACCCAGGTTCGATTCCGATTCCGGGTCCTGTCTGTACAGAGTTTGTACGTTCTACCCATGACCTGCGTGGATTTTCTCTGAGATCTTCCGTTTCCTCCCACACTCTAAAGGTGTACAGGTATGTAGGATAATTGGCTTGGTAAATGTAAACATTGTCCCTAGTGGGTATAGGATAATGTTAATGTGCAGAGATCGCTGGTCGGCACGGACCGGTGGGCCGAAAGGGCCTGTTTCCGTGCTCTATCTCTAAAAAAAGACATTAAAAAAACTATTTAACATGAATATTGATCCTGGACAAGATTGGACAAAGAAATCTTCAGCAATATGTTCTCTTGTATGATTTTCACTGCTGCAGTTAAAACAGGGGCTTCCAACTTTAGTAGGATCATGGCCTATATTTGCTTCACCTCCAAGTACTTGCACTATTTCTGCAGCCCTTGGATTTTTATTGTCCTCATTCCTTTGAATATGCTAAAGGTTTAGCAGCCACTGGGTTAGAAAATTCTAAAATTTCACAATTACTTTCAATTATGCTATTTTTTAAAGTGTCAACTAGACAACCCCTTAAACTTGCTCATTCTATGTTTACTTGCTATTTAGCATCACTTTGAGAGCAACTCTTTTTTGAATGAAAGTAACTTTTTCTCAAAAAGTTTTTTGTATTCATTATTGCATTTCATCAAAGGACTTGACTTAATAGAAATCAGTATTTTAATTGCTAATTTGAAGCAGCCTGGATATCTTTATAAATTGAAGTGACTCAGCAGGACAGACAGCATCTCTGGAGAGACGGAATGGGTGGCGTTTTGGGATGAGACCCTTCTTCAGACAGCATGAAGAGGGGTCTCGACCCGAAACATTACCCATTGAGCCTGAAGAAGGGTCTCGACCTGAAACGTCACCCATTCCTACTCTCCAGAGGTGCCGCCTGTCCTGCTGAGTTACTCCAGCATTTTGTGTCTATCTTCAATGTAAACCAGCATCTGCAGTTCATTCCTACATAAATTGAAATTACATCTATCTGAAGCTCATAATGAAATTTTAGATGGTTGGTTCCCTATTAAAAGTGGTTATCACTTTGCAGGTTGTGATTCCCATGAAGTTGCCCTATGAAATTTGCAATGATATAGTGAATTCTTAATTTGAGAAAGATTTGTCTATTTCGTGGCTCTGCCCTTGAGATGGCAACCTGAGCACACATCAAATCAACTGAAACTTCATTTTTTATCATTTGAATTCAATTAAAGTGAATGGTGTATTGGGATCACGAGAATTATCTGATTCTTCAGTGGTTATCCAAGAATTATATTCCGAAATAAAGTTTCTACAAACGGATGGTACGCAACAGATAAAATATATCAATATATTATCTGTGTAACATAGATACATAGACAATAGGTGCAGGAGTAGGCAGCACCACCATTCATTGTGATCATCCACAATCAGTACCCCGTTCCTGCCTTCTCCCCATATCCCTTGATTCTGCTAGCCCTAAGAGCTCTATCTAACTCTCTTTTGAATGCATCCGTTGAATCGGCCTCCACTGCCTTTTGAGGCAGAGAATTCCACAAATTCACAACTTGTCCATTGCGCCTCATTAGTTTTAGTTTTAGAGATACAGGGCAGAATCAGGCCCTTCGGCCCACTGAGTCCACACCAACCACGATTCCTACATATTAACACTATCCTACACACACTACAGAAATTTACATTTCATACCAAACCAATTAACCTACAAACCTGTACGTCATTTGGAGTGTGGGAGGAAACCGAAGATCTCGGAAAAAACCCACGCAGTCACGGGGAGAACATACAATCTCCATACAGACAAGCACCCGTAGTCGATATCAAACCTGTGTCTCTGGTGCTGAAAGCGCTGTAACACAGCAACTCTACCGTTGTGCCACCAGCATCTAAATCTTTTAGTTAGTTGCTCCACTATTAGCAATAGTCCATTTAAGGACCAAAGCTCTGTAATATCCTCCTTCATGATGCTTCTTAATCCCTATCCCTTCAACCTAATGTCACCCTATAAAGATCAGGATCATTCAGCACAGAGACAGATCTTTCAGCCGACAATACCTGTCAATCCTAATCCCATTAGCCAGCACCCAGAGGAAAGCCGATCACTCCTTGGCAATTCAAGAGCACGTCAAGATGCTTCATAAATGATGAGAGAGTACCTGCCTCCATCACCCTCTCAAGATGTACTTTGCAGACTTCAACCATCACTGGGTGAAAAATTCTTCCTCAAATTTCTTCTAAACTGCTTATTCCTCACCTTAAACCTTTGGCTATCGATACCTTGACTCTGGGGGGAAAAATTGTTCCAGCTACCCTATCTACAACTCCCATAATTTAGTTTATTACTATCATGTTTCCCTCTCAACCTACTCTGTTCCAAGGAAAACAAACCTAGTCTGTGCAATTCCTCCTCATTACAGAAATGCTCCATCCCAGGCAACGATGCATCTTTGCATGGTCTCCAAGGTAATCATGCCCTTCCTATAGTGTGGCAACCAGAATTTCACACATTACTACAGCAGTGGCCTTTTCAATGTAATATAAACTTATACCATGACCCCCATTGCACTACTTGCCTTCTTCACCACTGTATTTAACAATGCTGCCACCTCCAGGGATCTGTTGACCTATACATCAACATCCTTTTGTTCCACAGTACTCCCAGAGGCACTACCTTTCATGGACAGGTTTAGAGTTATACAGGATGGCAGCAGCTGGCCTTGCCCTTCAATGTAACACCGGCATGCTGTTCCTGTGTTTAATTGAAAATCCTTTTACCTGCAAATGATCACTCCCAGTTCATCTTTGCTACTTCCTGGCTAATGCCATCAACTTTGCTCCAATTTAGAATATTAACTGTTTTTTTTCCATAATTATTTTAACACTAATAGAATTATGGTCACTGGTCCCAAAGTATTCCCCCACTAACGTTTCAGCCATTTGCCCAGCCTCATCTCCCAACAGGAGGTCCAGTGTTTCTCCCTCGCTAGTCATGTCATTGCTTGTGAAAACATTTCTGGACACAATTAACAAATTTCATTCCAAGTTATATTGGGGAGATCTAGAAACAAGCAACTGCAGATCATGGTTTACAAAAAAAAAGACAAAAAGCATTGGAGTAACTCAGCTGGTTATGAACATGGGTACACAAAAGGCTGGAGAAACTCAGCGGGTGCAGCAGCATCTAAGGAGCGAAGGAGATAGGCGACGTTTCGGGTCGAGACCCTTCTTCAGACCCCATGGACAGGTGACATTTCGGGTTGGGCCCCTTCTCCAGTCTGAAGTAGAGTCCTGACATAAAGCGTCACCTATCCATGTTCTTTAGGGATGCTGCCTGACCCGCTCAGCAACTCCAGTACAATATTGGGGAAGTTGAGATCATCTACCACATGGGCCATGGAACCGGGGGGGCTGGGGGGGCTGCAGCCCCTCCACTTTTTTGGCGAGACATGCTTCATAACATAAAATTATCCAGCCTGTAGGCGCATTTTTCTCTTCATCTGAGGACCTCCGACATCCAGAATCTCAGAACAAACGCACAGTAAACGCGGCAAAACCAAAGATCATAGAGCGGAGCTCCACTCTATGATCTTTGGGAAAAGTACGACCAGCCGTGGCGGAGCCCGACTGCCCCCCCCCCCCCCCCCCCAAACCCTCCCTCCCTTCAATTCAATGGCCAATCACAGGGCGGTTCACAGTCGAGATATGGGGCAGTGAACGAAGCACTGTGATTAGCCCCCGAGCGGAAGGGAGGGAGGGAAGGTGGGGGGCCCTGAGAGAGAGAGAGAGAGAGAGAGAGAGAGAGAGAGAGAGAGAGAGAGAGAGAGTTGTCCCCGAGAGGGGGGGAGAGAGAGAAAGAGTCGGGTCCAAGAGGAAGAGAGAGAGAGATAGCGAGTCGGCCCCGAGAGAGGGAGGGGGGTGGGGATGGGAGATATATCCCTCCACATTTTGAGTTGGGGGATGGCCTGTATTATCCCCCAGTTTTTGGAGATCAACAACAAAAAATGATCGTTGTACCACCCTGCCCCTGCTTGGTCATTCCGCTCCCTCATCAGGTATCCCCGAGGCTGGTGATCAGTGATTGCTCAGCCCCCCCCCACTTTCAAAAATGTTCCGCAGCCCCTGTACCATTACAAAGTTCATTGTCACAGACAGCTGTGGAGGCCAAGTTAATAGATATTTTTAAGGAGGAGAATTACAGATTGTTGATTAGTACGGGTGTCAGGTGTTATGGGGAGAAGGCAGGAGAATGGAGTTGAAGGGGAAAGATACAGTGGCTTGCAAAAGTATTCATACCCCTTGAACCTTTCCACATTTTGTCACGTTATAACCACAAACGTAAATGTATTTTATGTGATAGACCAACACAAAGTGGCGCATAATTGTGAAGTGGAAGGAAAATGATACATGGTTTTCAAATTTTTTTACAAATAAAAAACTGAAAAGTGTGGCGTGCAAAAGTATTCAGCCCCCTTTACTATGATACCCCTAAATAAAATACAGTGCAAACAATTGCCTTCAGAAGTCACCTAATTAGTAAATAGAGTCTGTAGATGGTTTATATGCAACCAATAATATAGTTACCTCACTCCCATTAACCCCGCCCAGTTAACATCAATCATAACGCCTTCCCCTCAGTAGGAAAATGTAGCCGGTGCTTGAAGGTGTATGTAATACCCAGTGCTATCATTAAAAGATGTTGCACACTTAAGAGTTTGTAAAGGTTTCATTTACAGAGTCCACTTGTGTGTAATCTAATCTCAGTATAAATACAGCTGTTCTGTGGAGGCCTCAGAGGTTTGTTAGAGAACATTAGTGAACAAACAGCATCATGAAGCACAAGGAACACACCAGACAGGTCAGGGATAAATTTGTGGAGAAGTTTAAAGCAGGGTTAGGTTATAAAAAAAATCCCAAGCTTTGAACATCTCACAGAGCACTGTCCAATCCATCATCCGAAAATGGAAAGAGTATGGCACAACTGCAAACCTACCATGACATGGCCGTCCACCTAAACTGACAGGCCGGGCAAGGAAAAGCAGCCAAGAGGCCCATGGTAACACTGGAGGAGCTGCAGAGATCAACGGCTCAGGTGGGAGAACCTGTCCACAGGACAACTATTAGCCGTGCACTCCACAAATCGGGCCTTTATGGAAGAGTGGCAAGAAGAAAGCCTTTGTTGAAACAAAGCCATAAGAAGTCCTGTTTGCAGTTTGCCACAAGCCATGTGGGGGACACAGCAACTATGTGGAGGAAGGTGCTCCGGTCTGATGAGATCAAAATTGAAGTTTTTGGCCTAAATGCAAAACGCTATGTGTGGCAGAAAACTAACACTGCACATCACCCTAAACACACCATCCCCACTGTGAAACATGGTGGTGGCAGCATCATGCTGTGGGGATGCTTTTCTTCAGCAGGGACAGGGAAGCTGGTCAGAGTTGGTGGGAAGATGGATGGAGCCCAATACAGGGCAATCTTGGAAGAAAACCTGTTAGAGTCTGCAAAAGACTTGAGACTGGGGCGGAGGTTCACCTTCCAGCAGGACAACGACCCTAAACTTACAGCCAGAGCTACAATGGAATGGTTTAGATCAAAGCATATTCATGTGTTAGACTGGCCCAGTCAAAGTCCGGACCTAAATCCAATTGAGAATCTCTGGCAAGACTTGAAAATTGCTGTTCACCATCCAATCTGACTGAGCTTGAGCTATTTTGCAAAGAAGAATGGGCAAAAATTTCAGTCTCTAGATGTGCAAAGCTGAGATGTACCCCAAATGACTTGCAGCTGTAATTGCAGCGAAAGGTGGTTCTACAAAGTATTGACTCAGGGGGGCTGAATACTTTTGCACGCCACACTTTTCAGTTTTTTATTTATAATAATATTTGGAAAAATGTATCATTTTCCTTCCACTTCACAATTATGCATCACTTTGTGTTGGTCTATCACATAAAATCCCAATAAAATACATTTACGTTTGTGGTTGTAATGTGACAAAATGTGGAAAAATTCAAGGCATTATCCGCATTCAGAATTCTTCAGTGACTCTTCCATCTTCACCTTCGCCTTCTAGGTGCAAGCATAACTTGGTTATTGGTCTCATTAAAACATTGTTTTTAGTTTAAAGTCGTACCTTGTGCACTAAACCCTTATCATCAGGCATGATACCCAGTATATCGTCCAAAACACAAAAGTCCAAAGTTTTGATAGCATGAAACTTCTTCCTCCATGTCCGAACAACTCATGGATGTGTGATAATAATAATATTGAAGTGTGAAAATCCTTCGAGAGAATAATAGGATTTTTAGCAATAACATTCACTGTGATGCTTTGTTTAATTTCCAGATCATTAACAGGCATGGTCACATGTGTATACACTTCAGATATTGGTATAAAATTATCTTCATCCAGACTGGATATCTCCATACTTGTAATGCAATGACTAATGCGCTCTTTTATCTCCATTCATGCTATTCAATTGAATCTTAATCACTTCTCCTGTGATGGTCAGCCTTCTCATCAACCTTTCTGTGCAAAAGAACTTCCATGATCCAAAAATGCATATGTTTGCAACACTGTATTCATCTTGCTATTCCTTACCTGTACTGGTAAGATAGAGAAGATCCAGGCTTCTACCCAGGGCCCCAATATGAGCAGTTATTTGAGCCGAGGTAACAGCATCACTAGTAGTTGGCTTCTCCTTCTGTTCTGTTTGATTCTGCTCCTCTTCTATTTGTTCAGGTAGTTTTTCTTCTATTTGTTCTGGTGGCTTCTTTACAGTGTGAAGTGCTTCAGGATGAATTTGCATGCACTTACCACAAATTATAGGACTCCTACATTCTCGCACCATGTGTCCTTTTTTCAAACATCCTAAACAGATTCCCTTCTCTTTCAAAAAATCCACTTTTATTTATATTCGCTCTTCTTGAATCTTCGACACTTATGGTGTGACCAACTTCATCACATAACAAACAAAATCCTTTTTGCTTGATAGTAGATACATCTCCTTTCATCCCACCTATCATTTCCACAGGTATTATGGCAAAACTGCCTCCCTTAGGTCCTGAGTTTTGGTAAATGTAGAACCTTTGACAGTTGCTATTGGTTTATGAACTTCAATACTCCCGTGGTGTGGCTCCAACATGTACTGTACTTGCTTTTCAAAGAAATCCACCAGGTCTGGTAACACGGCTACTCGCCTCTTCTTATACAATATTCGGCCTGCTTTATCTCTCCACTTTTCTCTAAGTCTTGTGAGCAGCTTTCTAATGATGGCTCTAGTATTACAAGATAACAAGATTCATTTCCTCCATGTGGCCGAGATTTTTCAGCGAGCTGCAACCTCAAAGAAATATTGCATAATTACTCAATGCATCTACATCTTCTGGCTTGCTTTCTTTCCAATCATGGGCTTGTGTAATGCACCAGAAATTGTAAATGCTCTTTTTCATCTGTAATTTTCATTTCTACTACTTCACCCAATGCTCTTGTGAAAGCTTCATACTGCAAGGCATCACCATGATATGTAGGAATTTCTATTGGAGGTAGAGTGAAAGAGAGATTTTGTTGAGCTATGATCCTGTTGAATTCAGCTTGCCTATTCGCCAATGCAAATAATCCATCCTGATATCCTTGGCTTGGTGCCAACGGAGGATAGGCAGGCCCCTGATCTTTATACCGGCTTGCTCGATCCAGTGCATCAGGCCTCAGAAAAGCATACTCAGCTGTCCAAAACCTCTACAGAACCTCAACCTCTATAGGTAGTTTGTTTCGATCTAGCACCCATTTGCTACAATGAAGTTTTAGTGGCCCGCCACTTTTCAAATGGGTGTTCAAAGTCATGAAATCCAGTAGTCCTTGTTTGTGGAATTGATCCAACTGCTGTCTCACTTGGAGCAGTTTTTCCTCTCAAACCAGAGTTTATCACATCTGATGCTCTAGAGCTGCATCTTGAACCCTCACTCCATTATCTCCTTCTTTGATTTGACCACCACCATCTTTGTGTTTAGTTCCAGTTGTTCTTTCTGTCACCTCATCTCTTCTTTCATCTGGCATTCTCGTCGCCTCATCTCTTCTTTCATCTGCTCTTCTTCTCGCTCAGTCTCATGTTTCTTCTACAAGGCATCCGCTTCTATTGAGAGAGTGGCTAGATCAGCTTCAACTCCCAATCAAGCAGAGGCCCTAGACGCCGAACTGGCTATTGAACCAGATTTATGTCTTGATCTTTGTGTAGATACATTCGAGATACTATCTCGTGGTGTAATCTCCGCTTCCAATTCAGCACCTTGTTGCATCCCACTTCCAGTTGTCAAGTACGTAAGTTGTGGTATAATTTCAGATAACCACTCCGCCACATCATCCATGAAATCATTGAATTACTTCAGCCTTTTGTGTCTTTTGTGTTCTTCCAGAGGCGGCTGCGAACACAGCAGTACATTTTGTTTCTCTCCAACCTCATAGCAGGGGTTAGGTTGATGGCTCAGATTAGATTCCACTTTCTTCGTATTCATATCAGATTCTATTAGTTTCTTCTGTTTCTTAATTGATTTGGTAACCTGTTTCCGTAACTTGTTTCTCTCCATCTGGGTTTCTTTCAGGTAGGCAGCTTGGGCCTTACCTGCATCTTCTAGATACTTTAGCATGGCTCTGCCACTTTGTGGTTCTTCTGACTCACTTGCTCCATCTTGCTCCATGGATTTAAACAGGTCTTGGCAGATTGTCAAATCTTAAAATTGGACGAACAAAGAATTCTTCAATTTGCTTTAGTCTTATTGATGAACATCAAGCAGAATGTACCGAAACAATAGATAAGAAACTATAACAAACTGGACTTTCAGACAACATCAAATATATTTTCAAAGTTATTGTTGACCAGTTCCGAAAGAAAGTGTCTTATCTTGACTTCCAAGCAACTTAAGGATGAGCATCTGGATCTCTTCAGACTGAACTGAAAAACAAGCTTCTTGGCTATTTTCCAAGCTAGCAGAACTAGCTTTTAAATTACCTTACAGACGCTGTTCAAATTAAAGCGTTCCAGCTTTCAAATTCAGGATAGTATAATAGTCGATCTACTCACAATTCTGTGGTAATGTTTTCAATCTTCAGATAAGTCATGTGACTGTCAATAAATCTCTAAGCCAATCTCTGGCCGAGATCTATTGTCTTCAGTTCCTCTTTTGGAACCAGTTCATCTGACCGAACTTCTCCCGAGATCCAGGCCTTATCTTCTGTCCCTCTTCTTTGGGACGTGGCATCCACCTCTTGTCAGAGGTATCCTTCAACTTGAATATAGTGGCAGATTATTACATCATTCAAGAGATCGCTCCATTAACTCTCTAGCCACTTAGGAGACATCGTATTATGAGAATGTCATATTACGCATGTGAGCTCCTCACGAGACTTTCCGAGCCTTTCGAAAGATAAATCTTCATAACACAGTCTTTTGATTAATAGTTTCTTTATTGTAGAAGAAAAACAGTAAGATATTCATCCAACCTTCTTCTTTGACTCGTACACTTTAATCTTTGTCAAACTCCAGCATATCGCTTTTAAACATTAGAAAACTCCTCATGTCTCAGCATAGCTCCACATGATCAAAATATATTGAGTATGTACCACGTTGAGCTCCAAAACTAAAACTAATAAGCTAACAGCTTCGGCGCAAGAGAACCCAGGAGCAAACATGCCACCGACTACGTAATAAATCCCACCCACATAATTACAGGCTGGCAAAATTTAAAGGCAAATGCCATAATTAATGATACACAAAATTAAGCCAAATGGCCACTACACTTATTAGCAATCCAATTTTGGACCTAATTTTCCAACTTTTCTCAAATTTCATCGGCTCTGACCTTTCAGACGAGTGAGGAGGTTTGTGGGAGATCAGACGAGTGATGTTTGTGGGAGCTTGCCAGAGCCCTTAGAGATATTCATATAATCCACATCAACTGCACTGCCATCATCAATCTGTGGAGATGCCACTCCAAAAAAGAACAAATATCAAAACAAATCTTTTCCTTTCATTGTATCCTCTACTTTTCATTTTAACATCTTTCCAGTTCAACAAATCTTAGTGGCCACTCGTATGGCCAAATATCACTTTATTTTGGCTCATGCTAACATTTTATGAGAGAATACTCTTGAGAAATACTATTGATACACCTTGCTACAAAAAATAATGCTATTTCAATTTCAATTTCCATTGCTGAGTGGAACTCTGAAGGGACTTAATATGAAGCTTTCAAAGAAAAAATATTATTCCCTCTATCTTAAAATAGGCCACCCATGACCAGTTGTGGTATCTTAATATAAGATAAGAAAATCTTTCAACATGTTTTATGTATAAGTTATCTTTCAATTTATTCTTTTATCTGAGTGTGTACCTGTGATGTTCCTGCAAATGAGATGTTTCACTGTATTCTTCCTACAACATTCTTGTGCATATTACAATTAACACAATGTAACAATAAATTTAACTTGACATGACTTATCATGTCATATTTGCCATCAGCTCCTCCTCATCTGGATCCTCCCATCACATAGACTTATAGACAAGGTGATCTTATAGAAGCTTATTAAATCATGAGAGGAATAGATCGGGTAGATGCACAGAATCTATTGCCCAGAGTTGGGGAATCGAGGACCAGAGGACATAGGTTCAAAGTGAAGGGGAAATGATTTAACAAGAATCTGAGGGGTAACTTTTTCACACAAAGGGTGATGGGTGAATGGAACAAGCTGCCAGAGGAGGTAGTTGAAGCTGGGACTATCCCAACGTTTAAGAAACAGTCAGACAGGTACATGGCTAGGACAAGTTTGGAGGGATATGGAACAAGCGCAGGCATGTGGGACTAGTGTAGCTGGGAGATTGTTGGCCGGTGTGGGCAAGTTGGGCCGAAGGGTCTGCTTTCCACACTGTATCACTCTATGACTGCTCAGCTCTTCCCCTACTCCTCTCATGTCTTTCTCCCAGTTATCACTATTCCATTGTCCCAATAAATCATCTGTCCATGTCTGAAGAAGGATCTCGACCTGAAACGTCACCTGTTATTTTTCTCTGGATATACTGTCTGACCCGCAGAGTTACTCCAGCATTTTTTGTCTATCTGTCTATGTCACAAATGCTGTCTGACCTGCTGAGTTCCTCCAGCAGTTTATTTTTGATCAAGATCCTCCATGTGTTGCTTAGTTTAGTTTAGTTTAGTTTAGTTTAGATTTTCCTCGCTTACCTGGACTCTACCAAAGATTTTTTTAATTGCCAGAGTGAGACCACATGCAAACATGGGTAGCTTACAACAGGATCCTTCTTCAGACCAATGGAATAGTGAAAAGATAGCTGGGAGAAAGACATAGCTTACAACCAAATGGTATCGAACATTGAATCCGCCAATTGTAGGTAACTTCCACAAAGATCTCCTTTCACCCTCCCCTTTCCCACCCCCTAACACTCCCCACCTCCCCTCTTACTTTTCCCCCACTTCTTTCCCATGAACCCTGGCTGAGCTTGTACCTTTGTCCCCACTTTCACGCCTGCTACCAAAAATCCTTCAACAAGCGTTATGGTTTGCAACTATATTGTAATGGTAATTTCTAACTTTTTCCATGGCCAACCTTCCGTTGCTATTACTACACGGGAATGTGAGAGTGATCTTACGCAGACAAAAGAACGAATCTTCCAGTCGTTATTGGTTCTTTATTGAAGGAATTGTACAGATAAAAAGATCCTCTTTACCAGATCCTCTTTATTCTTTCCATTCTTTCCGTTCTTACTATCTGATAAGAACTGTGTTCCCTTCCATTTCCATGGCTGGTCTGATCTGGTCACTCCCTCTCGAACTATGATATATGTAACCCACATCTACATATCAAATGCCCACCCCCAAGCATTCAAAATAATACTGCAAGAAATATCAAGACAAAATAATATAATATGCCGGCAGTACTAGTTTAAGTACTGGTTCCTACATAAATATTTCTTATGAGATCACATCTGTTTCTATCTCTCGCCTTTGTCCAACAATTTGTCTGGACCCCACTTCTCTCCCAGTTTTCTTTGCTGCTCCCCCCCTGCAATCAGTCTGAAGATAGGTCCCAACCTAAATTATCCTGATCCACAAATCCACTGCGTTTTTCCAAAATATTGTGTCTATCTTTAGTATAGTTTAATTTACTTTAGTTTAGTTTAGTTTACTTTAGTTTCGAGATACAGTAGGTATGTTACAAAACTTACCTCCAGCGGCGCTGCAGGTCTGTCACTGGCCGTGTGCGCGACTTTGGCGCCTTTGAGGGGGGGCGGGGTTAAAATGCGGTTTTCCCCATGCCATCCGGAATTATATTTTCTCGGAGTGCGAACTTTTTCTGGAAATTCGTTACGACTGCCGGTAAGTGACATTTTTTTTAATCACCTGACTATTTCAGCGCTGCACTAAAATAAAAATTAGCTCCAAATGCCGTGAACACCGACAATGGGGACGGATTTTACATAGGGGACAGGTAAATGAAAGCTGTTTATTTTTTCATATAAACTTGCTTGTTTAGATGACCTTAATCAAACTTTCATGTTGCGAAACGGTGATTTATTCCCCATATGAACCGGTAGTATTTTTCCTGCCGATATTGAGTTTAAATTCACCGCAACCGCAACGTTCCAATCCATCACGTTCCATAAAATCCCACTCGCAAGTTGATTTAAATGGCCATTAATTTACGGGCATTAAACACAAAATTCCTTCAATTTGGCCTATAAATTAATGACAGTTAGATTTAAAAATCATGTTATATTGTGAATTCTTGTGTGAATGTTATTTGGACTTAGGCTTTTGAAAAAATGTTAATATTTTCTTAAGAAATAGATAGATGTTTAGATCTAGTAATTGAATTTTGTAATTAGCTACAATTGGGTAACTAACTAATTATATGCTTTAATTTCAGGTGATCCAAGAAAGATTGTTTCATATTTGTTTCAGGATGCTTCAATCTATAATAACTGAAAATTTCTTTCAGTTCTCTTAATTTCTAAGAAAGTTATGGGCTTTTGACTGTCCTCGATCACAACTTTTGTGTCAAATCAATGGAAAAGCAATAGGGAACAAGATGCTAATTTCCGAGTCTGAAAATGGCCATAACTTTTTTAATACTGAAGATATGAAAGTGAATTATGTGCCAAATTAAACTTATTTTTATGCTTTATCTGATGGGATAAATTGCAGACTTGATTTTTAAAATCTCAAAACTTTGCAACATTGCTAGATACAGCATGGAAACAGGCTCTTGAGTGCACTGGACCCACACCAGCGATTGATCACCTGTTCACAACAGTTCATGTTATCTCAATTTCCCATTCCCTGCAATTTACAGAGGCCAATTCACCTCAAACCTGTATTCTTTTTGGATGTGGGAGGAAACTGGAGCACCAGGAAGAACGCACACAGTCACAGGGAGAATGTGCAAACTCCACACAGGTAGCACCGAGTTCAGGATCAAACCCTGGCTGTGCGGCAGCAGATCGACCAGCTGCACCACTGTGCTGCCCAACTGTGCAAACAGCTTTCTCATTGCAAGCTGTTAATGTTATTAGATTTGGATCAAAGATAAAATTTCACAGTATTGACCGAAAGACAAAGATTAATAATGCTTGATCCATATAGGGGCAGGTACATCAAATATAACATTTCTAAGTGTTATAAAGTAGGATGAAATTGACAATGTACTATTGCTGATCAATGTTGTCTCCTGTACAAATGGCTGTTTTCAGTCCTTCACTTTGCTCTTTATTAACAGCATGTAATTTCCATTACAGAACACTGTTCAATTATCAAACCTTCTCTCTAGGGTATGTTTTGAAACTCTAATGCCTCATAGGAAATCCATGATGTCTAGCATTTAGAGAGTTAGCTGTGAGAGAATTATAACAACGTCAATTATGAAGTGTGTGTGTGTAATCACAGGAATGGAGCAGCTGGAGCTTCCATTTAAAACTGCCCCATATGCTGGGCGAGGTCAGAAAATATTGCTATATCATATCAATGTGCGGAATATATTTTTCTACTCATTTCTTTTTTTTACTGTAATTTACTGAATCTCTGTCATGAGATTTAAATTTTGAGCCAGTCACAAAGTGGAAAACAGGACACTTTTATTTTCAGCATGTTAAACTGTGCAGGGCTGGTCCATAATAAACGTATGCAATCCACAATTATGTTATGCCACAGTTATGTTTTTTAGTTATGTTTGCTGTTTTGACCTAATCCTTTATGGATGCCGATGGTACAGAATGATCGATGACGAAAGAAGAGCCTTTATGTTTTTGTAGCAAGAGCCCTCATAACTATTGACAGCACACTGATTAATATGTGTTTATGGTTATCCTTGTGTCGCTGCCTTGATTTGCAAGCCAGATGCTTAATTAGACAACATATTAATGACCATTGCGCACAGTTGATCTTGATAGCGTTTGATATGTTGGGGAATAAATATTAACCAATGGATATTTAGCATTGTTAAATAAAGTTTATAAATAACTTAATTAGAGAAGCTTGGAATTTCTCTCCCGGATAAACCATTTCTTGTTAAATTGTGACCAACAACTTCAGTGAAAATATTAATTGTTTCCTTGAAAACTACATTCTATTTGAAGGGATTAGGCAACCATCCATGACTGAGAGATTCCCTTAAAAAGCAGGCTCTCTGAATTTTTACTTGATTAAATTAATTGCTCTGCACCTAGGTTTCATTAAGACTAGGGAATTATTAACAACTGTACTGTTCTCAAGTTCATCTTCCTTGAAAAATATAGACTTATTTTTGATACAGTGATTATAGGAGAAATCATAGACTGAATTCAATTAAAAAATATCCCACAGGATACAAGACCCAGAAGGGTTAAACAAATAATGTTACTCTGGTAGATTGATGTCCCAATGTTCATATTTGGTCACCATGGCAACCTACTGACTGGAGACAGGAAAAATCTTTCCAAGGGCTTCATGGCCGAAGAAAAGTCAAAATAATTGCTCTCTCTGTCCGGGGAGACAGCCTTGAAAGACTACCAGTGACGCAAATTGTGATGTGAAATAATGACACAAATGAGAACACCTTCGAAATTTTACGTCAGCATGATTAATATTTAATTTATTCTGATTTCCCCAGTGTTATTATTAGATGAATGAGTGACAAAAGAAAGAAATGATGCAGGCAGGTGTTTGGGTGTTTGTAGCATAGCCCAGACCCAGTAAATCTGAATGATATACATGCCTTGTTGTCAAGGATGAACACATCTCTCACATTTTAATTAAAAATGTTAAACCCACATCCATCTCTCCTGTCAACAGTTATTAATCAGTGCTTTGAAAATAGAAAATGCCCTTTCTCAAGACCAGAAAGCTTACAACTAACAGAAAGGTAAAGCAAAGTCCAGATCGACTGGAATCCAGAAATGTTTTTAAAATTCTTTTCCATTCTCTGTTTTACTGCAGTTCCTGTTAATAAAAATAAATTAAACATGTCAGTAAATTGTTCTTTCACAATCTAGAGGGATTCTTTGTGGTGTTTGCTAAGCAGGGACAGTGAAGTTGCAGTCAAAATAATAGCTGTGGTTGTATTATAAGTGAAAAATCCGACAGCAGTTTAAGCAAGGAGAGATGTGTGATTAAATTTAGAAATGAAGCTGTCGCTATTGAAGAAGCTTTTCATCAATTTATCCCAAAAGTGCTGATTCCCTGCCAGCAATGTTATCAGCTTACACTTTCAGCAAATTATCTTAAAAAGTATTAAAAGCCTAAGCATGCAAAGGCAAGTCAACTAACACTGAGCATTGTTAATTGACAGGAAATTTTGGATCACTATCTTATTTATCTTGCATTATCTCACTGCTTACCTTTCTCATGATCAGACCTTCACTGCATTTCTTGTTAATAACACCAGCATTCACCTCTTTGTCTGATCATTGGCAGAAATTCATGACTTTCCTGCCTTGATCCTTGATATAAAGCCACACATATGGAGTAGGCTTGTGTGCAGGACTCTGATTGATTTTTTTCTCTGGAATATATAAGCTGGTAGTTCATGAATATTAACAATTTAGAATCCTGAATCTCAGTTCCCTTGATAGGATTCATGAGACAACAGCTACAGCTGTAGTGTGGGACATTTCAGATCACTTTGCTGAAGCAGTATAAATGTAAATGGCATCTTGATAACACAACACTTTGAAGTTCTCGTGAATGATTCACACCATGAAACATTGAGATTCAATATAAATTGCAAACAATCAGGAGAGATTTGTGCTTGGTTTCTTGCATTAATTATACATTACCAATGTGTGAGCATATCGTACCTAGTTACAACTGAACTGGAAATTTGCTGCTGTTAAGCTAAGCGAACAAGGAAGAATTGGTACTTATGTAGGAAAGGATTGCAGATACTGATTTAAATCAAAGGTAGACACAAAATGCTGGAGTAACTCAGCGGGATAGGCAGCATTTCCGGAAAGAAGGAGTGATTGATGTTTTGGGTCGAGACTCTTCTTCAAAATTGGAACTTGACTCTTGTTATCAGATTCTATATGTCTAGCCCAGAAGACTAAACAAATGTAGAGCAGAGGGATCTAGGAGTGCAGGTGCATGGTTCCTTGAAGGTGAAGTCGCAGGTAGATAGGGTGGTCAAAAAGGCTTTTGGTACAGTGGCCTTCGTCGATCAGAGAATTAAGAATAGAGGTTGGGAGGTTATATGGCAGTTGTATAAGACATTGGTGAGACCGCAATTTGAGTATTGTGTCCATTTCCGGGCACCATGTTATAGGAAAGATGTCAAACTAGAAAGGGTACAGCGAAGATTATGAGGATGTTGCCAGGAGTAGAGGGTCTGAACTATAGGGAGAGGTTGAGTAGGTGGGACACTATTCTTTGGAGTGCAGAAGGATGAGGGGTGATCTTATAGAGGTGTATAAGATCATGAGAGGAATAGATCTGGTAGGTGCACAAGAGTATGTTGCCCAGAGTAGGTGAATTGAGGACCAGATGACATAGGTTAAAGGTGAAGGGGAAAAGATCTATTACAAATCCGAGGGGTAACTTTTCTACTCAGAGGGTAGTGGGTGTATGGAACAAGCTGCCAGAGGAGGTAGTTGAGGCAAGGACTATCCCAACATTTAAGAAATGATTAGGTACATGGATAAGACAGGTTTGGAAGGATATGGACCAAACATGGGCAGGTGGGACTAGTGTAGCTGAGACTTGTGGGCATGTTGGGCCAATGGACCTGTTTCCATACTGTCTATAACTCTATAAGTCTATGCTCCCTATCAACTCTATCTACACTTCACACTGCCTCAGGAAACCAACCAACATAGACAAGGACTAGAGGGGCTGAGGTATAGGAAGAGTCTGGCTGGGCTAGGACTATATTTCTTAGAGCATAGGAAGCTGAGGGGTGAACTTTTTGAGGTGTATAAAATCATGAGGGGAATAGAGTGGGTGAATTGACAGATCCTTCTGCAGGGGATCAAAACAAGATCTTGCCCCTCTCTCAAACATATGTTTGTGAGAGGGGCAAGATTTCATATGATCCTGAGGGACAACCTTTTCACTCTGAACTTGGTAGGTAGATGGATAGGAAAGGCTTAGAATGATATAGGTCAAATGTGGACAATGGGACTAGTTAAGATGGTGCATCTTGGTGGACACAGACAAGTTTCTATGCTATACAACTATATGAACATCTACACCCTGGTCATTTCTACTTCTCTCCTCTCCCATTTAGATGAAATCATGATTTGAGATACCAGCTACCAAGACAGATGTGTACAGCAGTTCATTCATCCCCCGCACAATTAAAGCATGGAATAGTCTTCACCCTACCATTGTTACTCAATCAGACGCAACTAAATTTAAGGTAGCTCTTCTTCTCCAAGAATACTTTTTGCTTAAGTCCACCCTCTGCCACCTCCAGTTTAAATTCCATTTGGAATATTTTGGAGGACCAAGAACCAAGAACCAAGAAATACAATAACTTAAACACATGTACCACTGGATTCAGGAACAACTTCTTCCCCACTGTAATCAAACTAGTGAACAGTCCAATTGCAAGCCAGGGGTGTTGTCTCCCTTTTATCTCCCCATTTATCTCTTTGCAGATATATGGAAAGGAAGGGTTTATAGGGATATGGTCCAATGCAGACAAATGTCACTGACCTAGTATTCCATCCAGGTTGACATGGACAAGACGGGCAAAGGGCCAGTTTCCATGTTTTATAACTATGAGAATTCAAGGAAGAATGTCAAATTATATAAAATTCCAATAATAGAGAAAATACACCTTGAGATGCTGTTACATAGTTCCAAGAAGGTGGTAATCTAGGTGGACATTTAGCATGTTGGCCTTTAACTTTCAACGCATTGATTGCAGAAGTCGGGGCGTCAGTACACTAGAAAGGGTATAAAACAGATTTATGAAGATGTTACCAGGTCCAGAGTGTTTCAGCTATAAGAAAGATTGGATATGCTAGTTCCCTAGAGGGTATGAGGCTGTGGAGTAAGCTTATACAGATATGTAAAGTCTTGAGGGGCATAGATAATGGTAACAGCCAGTCTTTCCCCAAAAGTACAGTAGTCAAAAACTAGAGGGCATAGTTTTATATGAGAAGGAAAATATTTCACTGAGAGGGTGATGCCAGAGGAAGTGGTAGAGACGGGTACAATTATGGCATCTGAAAGTCAGCTGAACACGTACATAGATAAGAAAAGCTTGGAGGGTTATGGCCCAGGTACAGGCAAGTGGGACTATCCTGGTGAGGCAACTTGGTTGGCCTGGATAAAATGGGTGAAAGGACCTGATTTTGTGCTGTGATTCTATGACTCTGAGATTCTGTGTCTGCAGCTGTCTGACTGATAGCAGAAACACTCACACATTAAAAGCATGCTTGGATTTGAACTAGATGAGCCACAGCTTTGATATGGACGGTGCTAAAAGTTAGTCATCAGTGAAGGACATGATAGTCCGAATAGCCTATTTTGTGTTTATAAGATTTTGTGATTCTATGTCTCAACCAAGAGAAATTGCAACAAATTGCCATCTGGTTTTGCAGAATGGAGGTCACAGATCTCTCCATTTCAATTCACTCTTGCAAGAGGATAATGTTAATGTGCGGGGATCATTGATTGGTGCAGACTCGTTGGGCCGAAGGGTCTGTTTCCGCACTGTATCTCAATACTAAACTAAATCAAAAGCTCCATTATTCCATTTCTCGTTGATTAGTGTCCGTAGATATCTGCAAGTTCTATTCACAAAGTTTATAGCAGATTATGCCTAAATTTATACTTACCACCTTACTTCATATGATTCTTTTTCCTGTCTGAATGCTTCTATGTAATTGATCCTAAGAACTTCATATGTTTGCACATTATTAAACTTTCTTTTACACACCAGAATCCTTTAAGGCTCTTAACGGAACAACCCTTGAAGAAGGGTCTTGACCAAAACGACACCCATTTCTTCTCTAAGAGATGCTGCCTGTCCCGTTGAATTACTCCAGCACTTTGTGCCTATCTTCGATTTAAACCAGCATCTGCAGTTCCCTCCTACAACCTTTTCAGACATGGCAAGGTACCATATCTGCACCACCTACCTCCCTGGCCCTTTAACATTCTTGCCAAATGGAAGAACATGATGACCTGAACGTACTGCTCTCCAGAGTCCTCGGGAAACTCGAGGTATATGGTTCACTTTGTTTTTTTAAATCTGGCTTTAGCCACCAATATTGTGCAGTAATAATATTTTGCTGACAAATATTGCAGCCCACAGGATTAATCTGAACATTGAAAGGCAAACCTATTTTGAAGGGCAGTAAGTTGGAGTATGCATACACTAGTAAATTATTGAGGGTTGTTTGCAGTAGCTCAATGAGCCTTCATTTTGCCTCAACTAAATCAATGTTTTTCAAAGGTTTTGGAATTTTCTAAAGTGTAGCAATATTTACAAGGATAAAAGTGAATGGTGAATGAATGGCATCATCCAGTGATGATGTTCGATGTGTCCTTGGATTTGGAAATGCTTTTTGTTCATCTTCATCGCAGCCCTTGAATGGATAAAAATAAATCCATTTATACCACTATATTCATTCCAAAAATCGACTAAGACCCATCTAATGTAACCCAGGCAACATGTTTCAGGTAATCCAAATCCAATAGAAGTCAGCACAGGGTCTGTATTAAATTCATATTTGCACTGAGCTGTGCAAGTTGGCCATTAACATAAGCAGAATTTATGGATGAGTTATGAGTGTTTTATTGTCATATGTCACAGATGGGACAATTAAATTCTTACTTGCTGCAGCACAACAGAATATGTGAATATGTAAACATAGTACATAATGGGGGAAGAGAACAAAAGAAAAAGGATTAGGGTTAGGATTAGGGTCAGGATCAGCGTCAATCGGTCGGTTGGGCTTGTCGGTCGGGCTTGTCAGTTGGGCTTGTCGGTAGGCCGATGGATGCTGTGGGGGATCGATCGGGCTGTCGGTCCACTGGTGGAGAGTGTGAGTTGTCGGATGGCCGGCGAGTGCTGTGAAGGGTCGGTCAGGCTGTCCGAAGGCCGGAGAGTGCTGCGAGGGGTCGGTCGGGCAGTTGGTAGGCCGGTGGGTGCTGCGAGGAGTCGGTCCGGCTAACGGTAGGCCTGTGAGTGCTGCGAAGGATCAGTCGGGCAGTTGGTAGGCCAGTTGGTTGGTCGTTCTGGCTGTCGGTAGGCCGGTGTTGCAGCGAATGTGCGGGCGGTCTGACGGAGCCGGCCGACAGTGCTGCTCCCCACTATCATCACCACGATGATCCAGAAGGGCATGATGGCCGAGGTGGGCGTGCTGCAGGCCCACACGTACGGAGCCCGCAGCTGGTCCTAACCGGCTCCAGCTCCAGCCCTGGGCAGCTCTGGAAGGGGGAGCGTGTTAAGGTTAAGGTTGGGCATTTTCCTGTCAGTGGAAGATGCCTTAGCCTTCCCCCAGAATGGCACTGCCCTAGTCCCACTATGGCCGTGACTCCCACTCTGCAAACTGGCAGTCAGTGGGGTACAGCAAACCGGGGAACCCAGAGGAACTGCCCTCACCCATTAATTAGGCTGGTTCAGGTGCCGGAGCTCTGCGGCAGTCTCATACAAGAAACACACACAATTATATTAATTATATTATTTTTATATAATATAATTATACATAATTACATATGATTACTGTCATATTCACGTCATATATAGATGGTACAATAAAATATAGTTCAAATAGACTACAACATGGAAATAGGGTCCCCATGGTGTAATATGGACATTGGACACTAGATGGCGCTTACTTTTTTTCTCATTTTCTAATTAGTTTAATTAATTAATATGCAACCTTTGGCACTGACGAGTTATGACATCCTTTCAATTATAGTTTATCTAAATCTGTGCAAAGTTTCACTTAGTTCCAAGACGTGGGTCAAGAAAGTTGATTTCTCGACACATTTTTGATGCTTGACAATGGTGAGATGAGTGTGTGATCAGGATGGTATGCGTCCTTGATGATTTTGGCTGCCTTTTTGAGGTAGCGACTACGATAGAACCTTCGATGGTGGGGAGGTCAAAACCGGTGATGGACTGGGCAGTTGTCACAACTTTTTGTAGTCTGTTTTGGTCCTGGGCACTCAAGTTGCTGAACCAGGCCACGATGCAAACAGTCAGAATGCTCTCTAATGTGCACCTGTAGATGTTTAGGAGAATCCTCTTCGACATGCCAAACCTCCGTAATCTTCTCAGGAAGTAGAGTCGCTGATGTGCCTTCTTTATAGTTACATCAGTGTGCTGGGTCCAGGAAAGATCTTTGGAAATATGCACTTGAATTTGAAGTTTTTGACCCTCTCCACCATCGTCCCATTGATATGAACGGATTGTGGGTCCTCAATCTTCCCCTACCAAAGAACACAATCAGTTCCTTGGTCTTGATGTTGAGAGCCAGGTTGTTGTGCTGGCAACATTTGGTCAGTCGGTCAATCTCACTTCTATGCTCTGACTCGTCCAACCACAGTGGTGTCGTCGGCGAACTTGATGATGAAGTTTGCATTATGTCCGGCTACGCAGTCATGGGTATAGAGTGAGTAAAGCAGGGTGCTGAGCACGCAGCCTTGAGGTGCTCCCATACTAATTGTTACTGAGGATGAAGCGGTTCCTCTAATTTGAACATACTGTGGTCTGTGGATGAGGAAGTTGAGGATCCAATTGCAGAGGGGTGTGCAGAGGCCCAGTTCCGTGAACTTGGTAATCAGCTTGGAAGGGATGACGGTATTAAAAGCCGAGCTGTAGTCTATAAACAACAGCCTAACTTAAGTGTTTTTATTGTCCAAGTCGTCCAATGCGGAGTGGAGAGCCAGTGAGATTGCATCCTCCGTTGACCTGTTGTGGCGGTATGCGAACTGTAGTTGGTCGAGGTTCTTGTCGAGGTAGGAGTTGATGTGCACCATAACCAACCTCTCAAAGCACTTCATCACCACAGACGCTAGTGCCACTGGTCGATAGTCATTGAGGCACGTCACCTTACTCTTCTTGGGCACCGGTATTATTGATGCCCTCTTACTCATGTTCTTAGATGAGCATTAGACTGACATAGAATCATCGAGTCATACAGCACGGACCATATAGCATCAGCCAGTTCTATTGAACAATGACTGGTTCTCAATTAAACTTAAAAGTGTTTCAAAGGTTTCAGAGGCCTTTTATTCTCACATGTACCAATTAAGGTGCAGTGATATGCAAATTACCATATAGCCATTCAAAAGTAAAGCAAGAAAACACACAAATACATAAAAGTTAACATAAATTGGGGATCATAGGTCACTGGTCTGAAGGGCCTGTTTCCACGCTGTATCTCTAAATCAAAAAAAATACTCAACCCACCATCCATTCCATCAAAAACTTTCCCCAGTTCAACTGGGACTACCTTTTAATTTAGTATTAAAGAAGGAATTGCAGATGCTGGAAAATCGAAGGTAGACAAAAATGCTGAAGAAACTCAGCGGGTGAAGCAGCATCTATGGAGTGAAGGAAAAAGGCAACGTTTGGGGTCGAAACCCTTGGTCCAGTGGCGGTTCGGCAGCGATTGCAGCACCGGAGAGCCAGCCGGGATCGATCCTGGCTGCGGGTGAGGCACAGGTCTGTGTCCAGGGCTGCCGTTGTGACCCTATCACCGCTCTCTATCCTGAGACCCACCCCCGTACTTCCACCTCTGACCAACACCTCCCTCCTCCAATCATCGCACTGAATCATCATGTCCCGCCCCCATTGCCTGCTGACCGACGTCTCTCTCATCCAATCGGCGCCATCAATCATCAGTCCAAACCTCCACTGTCTCAAGGAAAGCGAAGATTTCACCGGGTTTTAAAATCCGGATTACAAAAAATGGAAGGGGGGGGGAATCGGCCCCCACCTCTCAAAACAGAGGGGGGACATGTCCCCCCTGGCCCTCCCGGGATTTCCGCCACTGCCTCAGCCCACTGGCTCCTCCACTTCATTTCTTCTTCCCGCTCCACCCCCCAACCTCACATCAGTCTGAAGAAGGGTTTTGATCCAAAACTTTGACTATTTCCTTCGCTCCATAGATACTGCCTCACCCCCTGAGTTTCTCCAGCATTTTTGTCTACCTCTAATTTACTATATTGTGGTTTGATCACCATGTGGTCTCACCTGCACAGGGAGACCAAGTGGAAATTAGTTGTGGATTTTACAGTACAACTCTATTCAGTTAGCAACATGCTTCAAATGTTTCCATTTGCATCCCATTTTAATTTTCTCTCTAATTCCCACTCTTGACCAATTTATTCTTAGGGCCTACACTGTTCTAACACAGTTTGAAGGAAAATGAATGACTGAGCACAATACAACATTATGAACTCAATATATAGTTCATACATTTCAGATAATCAGCTTTTCCTGCATTTGCAATTCACAATTCCACCGTCCATAATGTTATTCTTCTGATAAGTTCAGATGATTACTAATTTTCTCCCATTTCCACCTCCTTCAGACAAACCCTGCCATTCTATCACTATCTATCATTTATAACCATATAACCATATAACAATTACAGCACGGAGAAAGGCCCTCTCGGCCCTTCCAGTCCGTGCCGACCATTTGTTTTCCCCTAGTCCCATCTACCTGCACTCAGACCATACCCCTCCATTCCCTTCACGTCCATATACCTATCCACTTTACTTTTAAATGTTAAAATCGATCCTGCCTCCACCACCTCTGCTGGAAGCTCATTCCACACAGCCACCACCCTCTGAGTAAAGAAGTTCCCCCTCACGTTACCCCTAAACTTCTGTCCCTTAATTCTCATGTCATGCCCTCTTGTTTGAATCTTCCCTACCCTCAATGGGAAAAGCTTATCCACGTCAACTCTGTCTATCCCTTTCATCATTTTAAAGACCTCAATCAAGTCCCCCCTTAACCTTCTGCGCTCCAAAGAATAAAGACCTAACTTGTTCAACCTTTCTCTGTAACATAGTTGCTGGAACCCTGGCAACATTCTAGTAACATCTCCTCTGTACTCTCTCTATTTTGTTGACATCCTTCCTATAACTAGGCGACCAAAATTGTACACCATACTCCAGAATTGGTCTTACCAATGCCTTGTACAATTTTAACATTACTTCCCTACTCCTATATTCAATGCTCTGATTTATAAAGGCCAGCACACCAAAGGCTTTCTTTACCACCCTATCTACATGCGATTCCACCTTCAGGGAACTATGCACAGTTATTCCTAGATCCCTCTGTTCCACAGCATTCCTCAATTCCCTACCATTTACCATGTACATCCTATTTTGATTTGTCCTGCCAAGATGTAGCACTTCACACTTATCAGCATTAAACTCCATCTGCCATCTTTCAGCCCACTTTTCCAAATGGCCCAAATCTTTCTGTAGACTTTGAGAATCTACTTCATTATCCACAATACCACCTATCTTAGTATCATCTGCATACTTACTTATCCAATTTTCCACCCCATCATCCAGATCATTGATGTACATGACAAACAACAGTGGACCCAACACAGATCCCTGAGGCACCCCACTGGTCACCGGCTTCCAACCTGACAAACAGCCATCCACCATTACTCTCTGACATCTCCCATTCAGCCACTGTTGAATCCATCTTGCTACTCCGCCATTAACACCCAAAGATTGAACCTTCTGAACCAACCTTCCATGGGGAACCTTGTCAAAGGCCTTACTGAAATCCATATAGACAACCATCCACTGCTTTACCCTCATCAATTTCCCTAGTTACCGCTTCAAAAAATTCAAGAAGGTTTGTCAAACATGACCTTCCAGGCACAAATCCATGTTGACTGTTCCTGATCAGACCCTGTTTATCCAGATGCTTATATATAGATTATCTCTAAGTATCCTTTCCATTAATTTGCCCACCACTGACGTCAAACTAATAGGTCTATAATTGCTAGGTTTATTCTTTGAACCCCTTTTTAAACAATGGAACAACATGCGCAGTACGCCAATTTTCCGGCACTATTCCCGTTTCTAATGACATTTGAAATATTTCTGTCATAGCTCCTGCTATTTCTACACTAACTTCCCTCAATGTCCTAGGGAATATCCTGTCAGGACCTGGAGACTTATCCACCTTTATATTTTTCAAAAGTGTCAGTACTTCCTCCTCTTTGAATCTCATAGTTTCCATAGCTACTCTACTTTTTTCCCTTACCTCACAGAGTTCAATATCCTTCTCCTTGGTGAATACCGAAGAAAAGAAATTGTTCATATCTCCCCCATCTCTTTTGGCTCTGCAGATAGCTGTCCATTCTGGTTCTCTAATGGTCCAATTTTATCCCTCGTTATCCTTTTGCTATTAATATAGCTGTAGAAAACCCTTTGGATTTACTTTCACCTTTCTTGCCAAAGCAACCTCATATCTTCTTTTAGCCTTCCTAATTTATTTCTTAAGATTCTTTTTACATTCTTTATACTCCTCTAGCACCTCATTTACTCCATGCCTCCTATAATTATTGTAGATATCTCTCTTTTTTCGAAACAAGTGTCTAATTTCCCTTGAAAACCATGGCTCTTTCCAATTTTTACTATTTCCTTTCAACCTAACAGGGACATAAAGATTCTGTACTCTTACAATTTCCCCTTTAAATGTCCTCCATTTCTCTTCTACATCCTTCCCATGAAACAAAGAGTCCCAATTCACTCCTTTAAAATCCTCACGCATTCCCTCAAAGTTAGCCTTTCTCCAATCAAAAATCTCCACTCTAGGTCCTGTTCTGACTCGCTCCATAACTATATTGAAACTAATGGTATTGTGATCACTGGTCCCGAAGTGCTCACCAACGCATACCTCCGTCACCTGTCCTGCCTCATTTCCTAACAGGAGGTCCAGCACTGCCCCTTCTCTGGTCGGTACCTCTATGTACTGCTGCAAAAAACTATCCTGCACACATTTTACAAACTCCAAACCATCCAGCCCATTTACAGAATGTGTTTCCCAGTCTATTTTTGGGAAATTGAAATCTCCCACAATCACTACCTTGTGCTTACTACTAATATCTGCTATCTCCTTACATATTTGTTCTTCCAATTCTCGCTCCCCATTTGGCAGTCTATAGTACACCCCTAAAAGTGTTGCTACAACCGTTCCCACTTCTCAGTTCCACCCAAATAGCCTCCCTAGACGAACCCTCTAATCTATCCTGCCAAAGCACTGCTGTAATATCCTCTCTGACAAGCAATGCAACGCCTTCACCTCTGGTCCCTCCAATTCTATCACCCCGGAAGCAACGAAATCCTGGAATATTTAGTTTCCAATCACAGCCCTCCTGCAACCATGTTTCACTGATTGCCACAACATCATATTTCCAGGTGTCAATCCAGGCTCTAAGTTCATCCACCTTACTTACAATGCTCCTAGTATTAAAATATGCACATTTTATAAACCCACCATCCTTTATTCTCTGTCTATTATCTTTTTCATCTTTCTCGCCTACATTTTGGGTCCGAGTGCTTCCCTTCTCTGCCTCTTGCCCCACACCCTGTCCCCTAGCCCCCTCTACCCGAGTCCCTCCCCCCAGCCTTTCTAGTTTAAAGTCTCCCCAGTAGCCTTTGCAAATCTCCCTGCCAGGATATTGGTCCCCTTCGGGTTCAAGTGCAACCCGTCCTCTGCGTACAGATCATGCCTTCCCCAAAAGAGGTCCCAGTGATCAAGAAACTTGAATCGCTGCCCACTGCACCAGTCCCTCAGCCACGCATTTAGCCTCCACCTCATTTCATTCCTACTCTCACTGTCACGCGGCACAGGCAGTAATCCTGAAATCGTTACCCTTTTGGTCCTTCTCTTTAACTTTCCCCCCAACTCCCTAAATTCTCCCTTCAGGACCTCGCCACTTTTTCTGCCTATGTCATTGGTACCTATGTGTACCACAACATCAGGCTCCTCTCCCTCCCTTATCAGAATCTTTTGGACACGTTCTGACACATGCGAGACCCTGGCACCAGGGAGGCAAACTAACATCCGGGTCTCCCGACTGCGTCCACAGAATCGCCTATCCGACCCCCTAACTATAGAGTCCCCTATTACAATTGCCCTCCTCTTTTTGCTACCCTTCTGAGCATCAGGGCCGGTCTCTGTGCCGGAGGCCCGGCCGCTGTTGTTGCCCCCTGCTAGGCTGTCCCCTCCAATCGTACTCAAACCCGAGTACCTATTTTCCAGTTGTACGGTCACAGGGGTACTCTCTAGCCCCTGCCTCTGCCCCTTGCCCTTCCTAACCGTGACCCACTTGTCTGCCTCCTGTGGTCTGGGAGTGACTACCTCCCTGTAGCTCCTCTCTGTGACCTCCTCACTCTCCCTGACCAGACGGAGGTCGTCGAGCTGCTGCTCCAGGTTCCTAACACGATCCTTTAGGAGCCCCATCTCGACACACCTGCGCAGATGTGTACGTCTGGAGGGCTATCAGATTCCCTGACCTCCCACATCTGACATCCAGAACAGTACACTGCCCTGGCCTTCATACTGCCCCCCTTACACAGGATACAATAGCAACACAATATAAAATCACTACAAACTGCTGGGATCTGACTGTAAATCAGCTGCTTTCCCTAGTCCACTTCCCACCAATCAGCTGCTTTCCCTAGTCCACTTCCCACCAATCAGCGGCTTCCTCAAAAAAACCCACTTCTCCAAATGGAATGTTATGGATTTTGGTAAAAACAAGCCCCGCGCTAGATTTTATAGCTTACCGGTCGGGTGTCGCTCCTCCCCCTCCTCCTCTTCCAACGGCTCCTGTGGGCCTCTGAAAAAACAAGCCCCGCGCTTGATTTTATAGCTTACCGGTCGGGTGTCGCTCCTCCCCCTCCTCCTCTTCCAACGGCTCCTGTGGGCCTTGTGTCATACTGAACAGAAAAGGCCCTTCAACCCAACTTATCCATACTTACCAGGGTGCCTACCTTAGCTAATCCCATTTCCCTGCAGTTGTCCTATATCGCTCTAAACCTTTCCTGTACATGTACCTATCAAAATGCATTGTTATTGTAGCTACCCCGTCACTTCCTCAAGAGTTTATTGCATGTAATGATTGGCCTCTGTGTAAAAAAGGTGCCTTTAAATCCCCTTTAAATGTTTTTCTCACACATTAGCCCTGTCCTCGAGTTATAGACTTCCCTATCCTTAAGAAAAGACTGTGGCCACCTACCTTATCTGAGTCCCTCGTGGTTTTGTAATAAGATTCCTTCTGACATTCATTGTCCATTTCCTTTCCTCTTGTCATAGGCAAGCCCTTACATTTCATCTGACTCTCCCCATACCCTGCATATAACAATGGGCATTGTCTCTATTTTTTTCCTGTTTTGATGTTAGATACAGGGAAATAACTTAATTTCCCTCTCTACAGATATCATGTACTTAGCTGCATAATTCCAAAATGTTCAGATTTTTTAATTTTCAGATCCACAACATTTGCATTGCTGCATTTTATTTTTAAATCACAGTGGATTCGCTCATGACTTTTTCATTCTTGAAACTGGTGAGTTATAAATGGTGAGTTTTAAACATCAGCTGGTATTTGGAGCATTTTAACTGCCCACCAAACTCTGCAAGAAGGATTAAACTTGCACCCATTAGTCCCATATGACTGTGGAAGTAGTCCGTAGCTCCATATGAGGAAACCTTTCTTTTTCCATGCCCGAATGTCTGCTGATAGCATTTAATTACTGTGGACAGCATGTGAGAACAGGAAATTGTGAACATTCTGCAAGACAGGAAGGCACAGACCAAGCAATAAATCAAAGTAGTCGATGACTCACCACCTCAGTAACGTCATACTGCTAACATCTATCAACCTTTTATGAATGAGAGTACGTTTGACCTTTCAGCTACAACATATATAATATTTAACATGTAGGTTTTAGATTTGCGGATAGAGTCATGGAGTTATACAGCATGGAAACAAGCCCGTCACCCACCTTGTCGACACCGACCAACATGCCCCATGCACACTAGTCCCACCTGGCTGCATTTGGCCCACATCTCTCCAAATCTACCCTATCCATTTACCTGTCCAAATTCTATTTTAAATTGTGGATAGTACCTGCCTCAACTACCTCCCCAGGTAGCAAGCTCCAATTATCTTTATGTAAAAAGGTTGCCCCTCAGATTCTTATTAAATGTTTCACTGCTCACCTTAAACCCATGCCTCTGGTTCTTAATTCCCCTACTCTGGGTAAAAGGTTCTGCACATTTACCCCATTTATTCCTCCCATGATCTTATGCGCCTCTATAAGATCACCCCTCATCCTCTTGCACTCCAAGGAATAAATTCCTAGTCTGCACAACCTCTCCTTATATCTTAGGCACTTGAATCCTGGCAAAATCCTTGTAAATCTTCTCTGCACCCTTTCTGGCTCAACAACATCTTTCCTATAACAGAGTGACCAAAACTGAGCACAGTACTCCAAATGTGGCCTCGCCAATGTCATGTACATCCGTAACAATATTATGATTAATTAATGTAAAAGTGCCGAAAACCTCCTTGATCGCCCTATCTCGAACTATGTGAAATAACTGCACTCCTACAACTCTCTGCTCAACAACACTCTCCAGAGCCCTGCCATTCACTGTGTCAGTCTTACACTGCCTTAAATGCAACACGTCGCACATATCTTTATTACACTCCATTAACCACCCCTCAATGCACTTGCCCAACAGATCAAGATGAACTGCAATGATCATTGAACTGCAGGAGAGGGGGGGGGGGGGGGGAGGAGAAGGGGGGGGGGGGGAGGGGGGGGGAGAGGAGGGGGGGGGAGGAGAAAGGGGGGGAGAAGAAGGGGGGGGGAGAAGGGGGGAGGAGAAGGGGGGGGAGAAGGGGAGGAGGGGGGGAGGAGAAGGGGGGGAGGAGAAGGGGGGGAGGAGAAGGGGGGGGGGGAGAAGGGGGGAGGAGAAGGGGGGGAGGGAGAAGGGGGGGAGGAGAAGGGGGGGGAGAGAAGGGGGGAGGAGAAGGGGGGAGGAGAAGGGGGGAGGAGAAGGGGGGGAGGAGAAGGGGGGGGGGAGGAGAAGGGGGGGAGGAGAAGGGGGGGGAGGAGAAAGGGGGAGGAGAAGGGGGGGAAGGAGAAGGGGGGGGAAGGGAGAAAGGGGGGGGAGGAGAAGGGGGGGAGAAGGGGGGGGAGAAAGGGGGGGAGAAAGGGGGGGGAGAAGGGTGGGGGAAGGGGGGGTGGGGGGAGAAGGGGGGGAGAGAAGGAAGGGGGAGATGAGAAACTGTTAAGAAGCCAGACAACATTTAATAAGCCAGCGATACACAGCTGCGAAGTTTAGCGGGCATTTAACATTACCGGTTGGTTTTCCTTGATTCTGAAAACCCGTGCTTACGTTTTTTCTTCCCCAATGAGCCAATGAAAATGCCCGGTCAGCAAAGGAGATTAACTAAAACTACCTACGGCTATCTCGACCATGAAGGAGACTCACTAGAGACCACCAGCGAACATGTGGTAACCATGAGGCGAGCGCAGAGTCTCCTGCACTCGCCTAAAAAGTCACATAAGTGGGACTCGTTACCCTTTGGCACCAGATGACCTAGATAGGATTCAGTGTGTAGGAAGAAATGCTGGTTTAAACTGAAGATAGACACAAAATGCTGGAGTAACTCAGCGGTTCTGACAGCATCTCTGGAGAAAAGGAATAGGTGATGTTTTAGGTCGAGACCCTTTCTGAAAAAAGGTCCTGACCCAAAATGTCACCTATTCCTTTTCTCCAATGAAGCTGTGAGGCCTGCTTAGTTAGATAGGATTCACCCTGACAACCAGTCAAAACATTACTCCAAATTCCTTCCCCAAGACTCATTATTTACAACCCAAAAACATACTCATAACAATTTGATTGACGCAGGCACGGAACTCGCTATCAAAATATGGACGAGACCAGGGGACGGGGGGGACACAAATTTTTGGTGGCCGCGCGTGCATGCGCACATTCACACGCACATGCACGAGGCTTCGGAGGTTCAATCCAGCGCTAAATGCAGCTCAACTCTGCCTGTCTCGCTGGGTTAACCTACAGCCCTGCCTGGACTGACGGGACACCAGCGCTGCTTCCCCGCTCTGGCCATATTTCCCGCAAGCCCAGGCAGGTTAACCAGGGGAGTAAGCTGGGTTTAGCGCTGCTTCTCTGCGCTGGCTGTGGGCCTGGGGTACAGCTCGCGTCTGACTCCCGACGTCTCTGGCCACCCGTGGGGGCGGCACTCGGGTGGGGACGGGACAGCGCCAGAGAGCCAGGATCGATCCTGGCTGCGGATGAGGCGCAGGTCTGTGCCACGTCTCCCTGCCCCAATCATCGTGCTGAATCATCATCAAAGTTTTGTTGCAGCTTTACAGGGCTTTGGTTATGCTGCATTGTGTGCAGATCCGAGTGCCGCATTACAGGAAGGGTGTGGAGGTTTTGGAGAGGGTGCAGACGTTTATCAGAATGTTGCATGGATTAGAGCGCATAAGCTATAACGAGAGGTTTGATAAATCTGGATTGTTTTCTCTGGACAGTTGGAGGCTGAGAGGAGATGTGATAAAAGTATATAAAATCATGAGAGGCTTTGTTTAGTTTAATTTAGTTTATTATTGTCACGTGTACAGAGATAAAGTAAAAAGCTACTGTGTTGCATGCTATCTTGAACATGATTATAATGAAGCCGCCACAGTGCAGGGACACAGAATAAAGGGCATATTATTTGGTGCAAGATAAAGTCCGATTAAGTTTTGTTCAAAGATCTCCAATGAGGTAGATGGGAAATCAGGATTGCACTTTAGCTGGTGAGAGGATGGTTCATTGCTTGATAATAGCTGGAAATAAACTGTACCTGAATCTGCAGGTGTACTTTTTCAAACTTCTGTACCTCTTGTCTGATGGGAGAGAGGAGAAGAGGGAGTGACCGGGGTAAGACTGGTCCTTGATTATGCCAGTGACCTTGCCAAGGCAACGTAAAGTGTAGATGGAGTCCATGGAAGGGATATTGGTTTGCATGATGGTCCACAACTCTGTTATTTTGTGCGATCCAAACCATGCTGTAATGATGCACCCCAATAAAATACTTTCTATAGAAATTGGTGAGTGATGCTGGGGTCATGCCGAACACCCTAAGCCGTCTAAGAAAGAGGAGGCATTGATATGATTTCTTAGCTGTTGCTTCAATAAGGCTGGTTCAGGACACATTGCTGGTGATATCTACTCCGAAGACTTGAAGCTTTGGCCTTCTCTACTTCAGTATCATCAATTTATACTGGGATGTGTGTGTTGCTTCACTTCCTGAAGTCAATCACAATCTTTGTTGTCTTGCTGACATTGAGGGAGTGTTGTTGTTTAGGCACCAGGTTATGATCTCCATCCTGTATGCCATTTCGTCATTATTTGATATCTGGCCCATTACGGTGGTGTTGTCTGCAAAGTTGTTAATTGAGTTGGATTGGTATTTGGCTGCACAGTCGTGAGTGTATAAGGAGCATGGTAAGAGGCTGGGAACACATCCTTGCATGGCACCAATGTTGAGGATTATCGTAGAGCATGACTTTTCACCTGTCCTCATGTATCCTTTGACAGGGTGTATTGTCAGAACCTTTTTTCAAGGGTGGAAATGTCAAATACTAGAGGGTGTAGCTTTAAGATGAGAAGAGCTAAGTTCAAAGGAGATGTGTGGGGTAAGGGTTTTACACACAGTGATGAGTGCCTGGATCTCGCTGCTAGGGGTGGTGGTGAAGGCAGATCCGATAGTGACATTTTAGAGGCTTTAGGATCGGCACATGGATATGCATGGAATGGAGGGATATGGATCTTTTGCAGGCAGAGGAGACTGGTTTAACTTGGCATAATGTTCGCACAGACATTGTGGGGCCTAAGTGCCTGTTCCTGCTGTTTTATGTTCTATCACCAACGTGAATTGGTACTCTTGTTACTTCTCACACATGGATGATACGTGAGTAGGATAGGTCATTGGCCACCAACAATTGAGGGGTCAAATGACCTCCTTCTATATTGCAAGGAAAATTGAAATTAAATAAACTGTTGAGGAAAAGGCAGCACAGTGGCACAGTGAGAAGAGATACAGCACAGCTCCAGTAACCCAAGTCCGACATTGACTACTGCTGCCATCTGTGTGGATTTGGCTTGAAGGGGATAAAGCTGATAAAAGGTCTGCAATACAGTAAAAGAAATGGAGAGTTAAATGGACAGTTCTTCACCGCAGTGGAATTCTGCAATGAGGAAAACCATTGAAAGTTTAGTTTAGTTTGTGATCGCCAATGCAGAGGAACAGTGAATGACCCACACCTTCATGCCAGCAACCAACCGGGTTTAGTTTAGTTTAGAGATACAGTGCAAAAACAGGCCCTCTGCACTGACCACAGTTCCCTGCACAGTAACACTACCCTACACACTCTGAGGACAATTTTACATTTATAACAATCCGAATAACCTACAAACCTATACGTCTTTGGAGTGTGGGAGCAAACCGAAGAACTCGAAGAAAACCCACGCAAGTCACGAGGAGAATGTGCAAACTCTGTACAGACAAACACCAATAGTCAGGATCAAACCCTGGTCTCTGGCGCTGTAAGACAGTAGTTCTACCGCTGCGCTACTGTGCTTCCCAAAGGTCCACAATTTAAAATATAATCAGAAATATATAGTCAATCTAGTGTGTTGAAAGACTTTAGTATATCTGTTGATGACGTATCATTTCAAAATGTTTAAAAGAAAGTTGAATATTTGCTTGGAAAATAAGTGCATTAAAATATATAAATAGCATTGAGAAATAGGGTTATAAGGGCTACTATTGTGTTAAGCAAATATTGGTGCAGGCGTAATTTATCAAACGTCCTACTTTGGTCCCTATTTGTGCAGAGGTCTATGGTAATACATCAAGAAATGTGAGAACAAAGATGCATAATATATTGTTCCAAATGAATATCTTAACAAAATAGGTGTCCTGAAGGATGGACTTGATTTACATGATTGCGTATGATAAAAGTATTTGTAAACATAAAATGTGGATAAAAATGAATACTTTATTTAAAAAAATTGAATTTTCTACTTAACATTCTACCAAACAAAATATTTCTCCAATGCAAAATCTACTTGCACTTTTTTTGAAAGCTTTGACAGCATGGTTTTTGAAATCACGGTGGTGCAGCGGTAGAGTTGCTGCTTCACAACGCCTGCTGTGACGGAGGCTCGGGTTTGAACCTGACTACGGGTGCTGTCTGTATGGAGTTTGTACGTTCTCTTCGTGACCGCGTGGGTTTTCTCCGAGATCTTCGGTTTCCTCCCACACTCCAAAGACGTGAAAGTTTGTAGGTTAATTGGCTTCGGTTTGTATACCTGGTATAAGTGTAAATTGTCCCTAGTGTATGTTAATGTGCGGGGATCGCTGGTCAGTGCAGACTCAGTGGGCCGAATGGCCTGTTTCCCTACTGTATTACTAAGGTAAACTAATCTAAACTTAAAAGGCTGTAACTTCAGTTAATAAAAGAGTCGATTTTTTGTAACAAACAGCCAAGGGATTATACATTCCCGCTGGCAATTCACCTACACATGATGAATTTATATCGATCAGATTTACATTCGTTTTTGCTATTCATACTTTGTTTTTAAAGGAGATTAATTGAAATCCTGAATATCTAGGCCCAGCTCAGTAATTATAGCTGCCCATTGAATAGTGGACGGATGACTAATCCCTGCTTGACATTTAAAAGCCATTTAGCTTTGCCTTTCGGGAATACAGACAATATGACAAACTAAAACATTCAAAAGGGACAGGGCGAATTAATATATTAGTCAAGTTTTATGAAGCCATGGCAATAAAATTCCTAGTGTATCTAATGGCAACACTAAAACCTTGCCCAATTTTCATGATTATCATTTTTTTTTCTTTTTACTTTTATCTGAAAGTAATAATAGTAGTCTACGTTTTTGGTTTCAAAGGTCATTAGTAGTAATGAATTGTCAGTTCATTCAACTCACATTAGAAAAGGTTCATTGGAAGAGCAAGAATCCAGCACCAGTTTTGTCGTTACCATGACTGTGATGTCCTTTTGGGATGAAGATTTTTATTGTTCCCTGCTATTTTTGTAAAGAGAAATTTAAGATAAAACTAGACTAAGTGTGGCCCGTTGGGTCCCATGTTCACACGCGAGGGCTGGTCCCCCAACGCAATATTCCACCTCTCCACAAATTCCAATATTGGTGGCCAGTGGTGGGGGGCTTTCTGGGGCGCTAGTATGGGTGTTGTGGGCTGAAGGGACTGGTTTCCAGGGGGCTAGTATGGACATTGTGGGCCGAATGGATTCTTGGGCTGGTAGCTCAGTCACTCAGGCCTAATGAGCTGGCAGCTCAGGCCTGGTGGGCTGGCAGCTCAGTCACTCAGGCCTGGTGGGCTGGCATCTCAGTCACTCAGGGCTGATGGGCTGGCAGCTCAGTCACTCAGGCCTGGTGGGCTGGCAGCTCAGTCACTCAGGCCTGGTGAGCTGGCAGCTCAGTCACTCAGGCCTGGTGGGCTGGCAGCTCATTCACTCAGGGCTGGTGGGCTGGCATCTCAGTCACTCAGACCTGATGGGCTGGCAGTCACTCAGGCCTGGTGGGCTGGCAGCTCAGTCACTCAGGCCTGGTGAGCTGGCAGCTCAGTCACTCAGGCCTGGTGGGCTGGCAGCTCAGTCACTCAGGGCTGGTGGGCTGGCAGCTCAGTCACTCAGACCTGGTGGGCTGGCAGCACAAAAGCTGCCAGAAATTCTGCCCAAAACAGATGAGAGACTCTGTGAGAGAGAATGGGGAGAGGGTGGAGAATTAATTTTAGACATTTTTCATCTTTTTCTGCAGATCACAGCAATGAAAGTCTATCCTGGTCTGGATCTCACAGGGAGGGAGCAAAATATTCGGGTGAGTGTTTAATACTTACAGGGGGATTACTTACTGATTGGCCTAAGGTACTCCTCTTGGGCTAGTCTTGATGGGCCTCTTGATGGGCCAAATGTGTCCTTTAAAAAAAATCTGAGTGAAATCTCAGTGAAATACACTTTTTCTGGACCTTTCCTGGCCTGGCATGGACCTTTTGGGACAAAATGCTCCTCCAGGGCTTATACGGGCATGTTGGGCAAAAGGGACTATTTTCTGGGCTAATAGGGGCCTTGTGGGCCAAAATGAGTGGTTTCAGGTAGACCAAACAACTCATTTCAGTTCCATTTCAAGCACAGTACAAGGCCAACAACTCATTTCAGTTCCATTTCAAGCAAAGTGCAAGGCCAACAACTCATTTCCGTTCCATTTCGAGCACAGTGCAAGGCCAACAATTCATTTCAATTCCATTTCAAGCACAGTGCAAGGCCAACAAATTTCAGTTCCATTTTAAGCACAGTGCAAGTCCAACAACTCATTTCAGTTATTTTGCAAGCACAATGCAAGGCCAACAACTCATTCAGTTCCATTTCAAGCACGCTGCAAAGCCAACAACTCATTTCAGTTCCATTTCAAGCACAGTGCAAGGCCAAGAACATATTTCAGTGCCATTTCAAGCAGTGCAAGGTCAACAACTCATCTCAGTTCCATTTCAAGCACAGTGCAAGGCCAACAACTAATCTCAGTGCCATTTCAAACACAGTGCAAGGCCAACAACACATTTCAGTGCCATTTCAAGCACAGTGCAAGGCCAACAACTCATTTCAGTGCCATTTCAAGCACAGTGCAAGACCAACAACTCATTTCAGTGCCATTCCAAGCACAGTGCAAGGCCAACAACTCATTACATTTCCATTTCAAGCACAGTGCAAGGCCAACAACTGATTTCAAGCACAGTACAGACTCACAGTTCAGTTCACTCACGGCGTAGACTCACAGTTCTGGACTCAACTCTCATTCACATTCTTCCAGGGTGACTGACTCACATCCGGAATGCGGGGCTTTATTCTCCTGGGCCCCCAGAAGGTGCATGATCTTCATCATGGTGACTGACAGGCGAGAAGACCAATCAGTTGATCGCACAATTTTTTAAACATTCATAACTTTTTTATTATTTCATCGATCGTAAAAAACCTTGGAATGGTTGTAGGAGAGGTGGACTGTGAGTAAGATGGCGAAAAAAGCATAGCAATGCAGGGTAGAGTTTGTCTAAAATGCATTTACAATGTACACAGGAAGTGGTCAAGATGAGACTTTTAGTAATAATACAGCTATGCTATCTGATATGCTGCCATGTACCTGACACCAGCTAACACAAACCTGATTGATTTTCAAAATACAAAATGCCTTCAGCAATAGCTCACGTGAGTCAGTTTGCAAACAAAGGGATGAACGCAAAACATCCATAAACTCATAAATGCAATAAAATGAATAGGTGTAATCAATACATTAAAAAATCGTTGGAATTATAAAGTGAAATAAGGTTAATATACTTCTTATTGCATTGAACAACAGCAGCAACCTGCTTTTATAGCATCTTCAACATGATAAATTGTACAAAGGCAATTTTTGGGATAACAAAAAATAAATAAAAAATTGCCATTTACATAAGACTACATCAATTTTGAACTAGTATTAAGTATTGAAAATCATTGCAGGTAAGGAAACAGGCCAACCGGGTACCATATCCCCGCTAACCTTATAGCTGTCTATGTTAATCCCATTTCTCGTATTAGGACCAATGTCCTTCTATTCCTGGCCTAAGTGTCTGTCCTCATGCATCTTAAATGTAATAACTATATCTCACTCCACCACCTTCTCTTGCTGTATGTTCCAGATATCAACCACTCTCTATGTAAAACACTTATCTCACAGATGCCAAAACTCCCTCTCAAGGTAAACCTATGCTCTCTTGTTATTGATACTGCTATGATAGGATAGACTTTCACTATATTTATGCCTCAAAATAGAAACATAGAAACATAGTAACATAGAAAAATAGGTGCAAGAGTAGGCCATTCAGCCCTTCGAGCAAGCACTGCCATTCAATATGATCATGACTAATCATCTGAAAATTAGTATCCCATTCCTGCTTTTTCCCCATATCCCTTACTTCCTTTAGGCCTAAGAGCTAAATTGTGTATGGCCATCTCAATTGTGTATTCATCTCAATCCAACCCTACCGCTGTGCCCATGTGGCTGCCCACGTTGAAGGAACTCAATGGGTCAGGCAACAACAGTGGAGGGAAATGGACAGAAGATTTTTTAAGTTGGGATCTTTCTTCAGACTGTTGCTTGTTTCTGTTATTGCTTTCATTGAAGCTATGTACTCTCCGTTAACAATAGTATTTGGTACAACACCACAACAATATCACAATACATTATACTTTCATTTTTTTAAGGTCCAAAGAGTAATTAAGTAATTGGATCATACACCATGGAAACAGATTCTTTAACCTAACTTGTCCATGCCTACCAAGATGCCCCATCTAAGCAAGTCCCATTGGTCCACATTTGGCACATACCCCTCTGAATTCTTCCTACCTATATACCTGTCCAAATGTATGTTAAATGCTATTAGTGTACCTGCTTTGTACAACTGCAACATGACCTCTTAACCTCTACACAGTACTCCGACTAATAAAGGCCAATGAGACAAAACCCTTCTTCACCACCCTATCTACGTGTGATGTCACTTTCAAGGAACAATGTACCTGCACTCCTAGAACCCTCTGCTCTACAACACTCCCCAGAGCCCGGCCGTTCACTGTGTAGGTCCTGCCCTGTTTGATTTCCCACAATGCAACATGTCACACTTCTCTATATTAAACTGCATTCACCGTTCCTCTGCCCACTTGCCCAATAGATCAAGATCCTGCTGCAATTTTTGACAACCATCTTCTCTATCTACAATACCTCCCACTTTAATGTTATCTGCAAACTTACTAATCATGCCTTGTAGGCTCTCATCTAAATCAATTATATAGATGACAACAGCAATGGGCCCAGCACCAAACCCTGGAACACATCACTAGTCACAGATCACATAGATATATAGTCACATTGTCACAACAGGATTATAGCTGATCCTCAACTCATCTTCTTTGCCGATTCATCATAATCTTCAATTCCTAGTCAGTCTGCTTAATCATTCAGTCTATCTATATACTAGTGCAAATCACAATGTCTTCATCACAATATCCCCTAAGATTTATTTTTGTATCATTGGCAGACTTGGAAACCTTACCATTTGTTATCGTTGTCAAACCATTAATGTAAATAGCAAACAATTTTGGATCAAGAACCTCAAGTCCTACTCGTAAATCTTTTCTCGTAAATCTTTTCTGCACTCTTTGCAGTTTAACAACATCTTTCCTATCGCAGGGTGACCGAAACTGAACTCAATGTGGCCTCATCAACATTTTGTACAACAGTAACATGACATCCCTATACTCAATACCCTGACTTATGAAAGCCAATGTGCCGAAAGCCTTCCTGACCACACTGTTTGACCCCAAAAGATACACCCCTTTGGCCCAAAAAAGGTGTATTAACTCTAACTCTTTGTTTTCTATGTGACATCTCCTTTAAACCCATGCCATTACACATCTTCTTTTACCTAGGGCTCTAAATTTATAACTAATAATTTACGACCTATATGTTGCACCTGGTCAAATGCCTTTTGGAGATCTAATGATCTCCTATCATCTCTCCCTGTTGCATCCTCAAAGAATTCAAGTAAGTTTGGGAAACATGATTTATCTTTCATAAAGCAACATTGACTAGGTTGGAGTATGTTCAGCTTTCTTAAATGATTAGTTATGTCCTCTTTGATGAATGACTGGTATCTTGCCAGCAATTGACATTGACTAACTGACCTTTGGATCTCAACATTTTATCTTCATTTTTGTGAAAGAGAATCTCATTGGCTTTTTTTCCAATCTTCTGGTACCTTCCCAGAATTTGGTGAGTTAAAAAAAATTTCAACCAATTGCTCAACCATCTCTACAACAGCTTGCATTAAAATCCCTGCTTGCACCCATGGGATCCAAGCAATTTGTCCACCTTTAGCCCCGTGAGTTTCTGTCAATAATCTAACTCTTGCCATCAGGACTTTCACAAGTTCTTCCCACCATTTGAAATTAGTCCCTCTGTTATCTTAGAGATGTTTGTGATATCATCCGCAGTAGCAAATGATGCATAAACATTGATTTAATGTATCTGCAATTTCTTTGTTTCCCGTTATTACGAAACCAGCTTCCTTCTCCAGAGTTCCCACTACCACCTTAGGTGCCTTCTTCAAATTTATATATCCATATAAAATCCGATTTTATTTGTGTTGATACCACACACGTTATCTCCCAAAATTAATTTTCTTCCATATTATGAGGTTTTCAGTCTTTTGTTGCTGAATCTTCCCAGTACTGTCTGACCCGGTGCTGTCTGTAAGGAATTTTATACATTCTCCTCGTGACCTAAATTTCTCCGAGATCTTCGGTTTCCCCCCATGCTCCAAATACGTAAAGGTTTGTAGGTTAATTGGCTTAGTATTAGTGTAAATTGTCCCTAGTGTGCATAGATAGTGTTAATGTGCGGGGATCGCTGGTCTATGCGGTCTCGGTGGGCCGAAGGGCCTGTTTCCGCACCGTATCTCTAAACTAAAAATAAACTACTCTGATGTACTACCAGTCACTATCACCTTGAATATCCTGCTTTTCTATTTAACATTTTATATGATCTCCTTTATCTATATTACTAAAAGTCTCATCTTGACAACTTCCTGTTTGCACTGCATATTGATTTTAGAAAAACGCTACCACCTATGGCTGTGTTTTTTGGCCATCTTATTCAGAGTCCCCCTCAGCTGGGCAGGACAAGAGGATTTTTCTCATTAATGAAAAATAAAAGACATTAATGTTTAAAAAATGTTGAGATTCTTGGTTCAATTACACCATGAAGGCCATACCTCTTCTTGCCTCAGACAATCTCTGCAAGATGGGGGAGCGAGAGGGTCACGTCTCTCTGTGCTGTGAATAACACTGAACACATGTCTACTAAACTGTGAGATCCCTAATGTGGTTTGAAAATGTAGTTTGAAAAGGTAGTTTGAAAATGCAAAAGTTGTTTTTGGTTTGAAAATGCAAAAGTGTTTGTTGGTTTGAAGATGCAAAAGTGTTTGTTGTTTTGAAAATGCTAAAGTGCTGCTTGCTTTGACAATGTTAGTGTTGCTTGCTTTGAAAATGCTAAAGTGTAGCTTTCTTTGAAAATGCTAACATGTTGCTTGCTTTGAAAATACTAAAGTGGTTGTTGCTTTATGGAAAATGGAAAAGTGGTTGTTGCCTATTGGAAAATTGAAAAGTTGTTTTTGCCTTGTGGAAAATGAAAAAGTGGTTTTTGCCTTGTGGAAAATGAAAAAGTGCTTTTTGTTTATGGTAAATGGAAAAGTGGTTTTTGCCTTATGGAAAATGGAGAAGTGCTTTTTGCCTTATGGAAAATGGAAAAGTGCTTTTTGCCTTATTGAGGGGGGAGAGACTATAAAACCCAGAAGTGTGCGCGCGGCTCAGTCTCTGCAAGATGGGGGAGGGAGAGGTCATGACTCTCTGTCTTTGGTGGCCTTGCACCCTGCTTGAAATGGCATGAAACTGCATTTGAATTTGGTGGCCTTGCACACTGCTTGAAATGGTATGAAACTGCACGTGAATTTGGTGTCCTTGCACCCTGCTTGAAGTGGTATGAAACTGCACTTGAATTTCGTGGCCTTGCAACCTGCTTGAAGTGGTCTGAAACTGCACTTGAATTTCGTGGCCTTGCATCTTGCTTGATGTGGTGTGAAACTGCACTTGAATTTGGTTGCCTTGCACCCTGCTTGAAGTGGCATGAAACTGCACTTGAATTTGGTGGCCTTGCAATTGTCCTAAACTTGTCCTACCTGCTGGAGCAGTTTCAAACTGCTCCGATTCCCATGCCATGCGTCAACGTATTGACGCGCATGCGGGCTGGCGGGCTCTTCACATAGTCACTCACGTGACTTCGATATAAAATTCAAACATATTCTTCATTATCATAGATTTGTGAATCATTTTGTGCTAAAAGCACTTTGTAATTTTTGTTGTGCTTTCTATAAAATAGGTATCTAAAAATATAAAGGAACCTCAGAGTGGTCAAAGCTTTACATCATAAAGCTCACCTTAGACTCTATGGTCTTTTATTCTATCAACTCATTGACCTCACTGCACCTCTACTAAGGGTCTTGACCCAAAACGTCACCCATTCCTTCTCTGCAGAGATGCTGCCTGTCCCACTGAGTTACTCCAGCATTTTATGTCCACCTCTACTCTCATTATCTGTACATCTGCAATTTACTTCCAGTAATCTGGAGTTTTTGGCAGTCGAAAGAACGACAACTGAGTTTTCAAACTTATTTTTATTCAGAAAATAACTTCTCAGTTTACAGGCTCTCACAACACGTCTGGCCACAACGGTGATCAGCACTGAACTGCCGCATGAAAGCAAAATTGCGCGAAAACAAGCAGCCCCTCCCGAGTCACGTGACCGCGGCTTCCGAATGGGTTTGATACCTGCGTGCGCCAGCAGGCGCCGCTACAGTTTATCCATTTCCTTGCCTCCTAATTAGTTTAGTTTAGTTTAGTTTAGTTTAGTTTCAATAGTTTAGAGATACAGCATGGAAACAGGACTTTCGTCCCATTGAGTCCACTCTTACCATTCCCTAGTTCTATGTTATTCCATTTTCTCTTTCATTCCCTGCATACAAGGGGCAATTTTTACAGATGCCAGATATCCTCCAAACCCACATGTCTTTGTGATGTTGGAGGAAACTAGAGCAGCTGGAGGAAACCCACACAGTCACTGGGAGAACATGCAGACTCCACATGGACAGCACCCGAGGTTAGAATTGAACCCAGGTCTCTGGCGCTGTGAGGCAGCAGCTCTACCAGCCACAAATCTGTGCTGCCCTTTATATAATTCCCTCGTACCATTCTCTTTCAGATCCACACAAATACAAACAGGCCAGGCAATGGAAGAAGATGAAGAAGACAGCGATCACGACAGAACACTCTACGCCTGGCAGCCTACGATTCAGATACTGTCACCGTGCATTGTTTAGCAGATAGTGTAGTGAAAGAGCCTTCACATAATGTGAAGAGGATGCTATGAGGATGCAGGGTGACTTAGACAGGTTGGGTGAGTGGGTAGATGCATGGCAGATGCAGTAAAATGTGGATAAATGTGAGATCTACTTTGGTGGCAAGAACAAGAAGGCAGATTATTATCTGAATGATGTCTGTTAGGAAAAGAGGAAGTGCAAAGAGACCTTGCAAGGTAGAGTTGCTAACTTACAGCACTTACAGCGCCAAAGACCCGGGTTTGATCCCGCCTACAGGTGCTGTCTGTACGGAGTTTGTACGTTCACCCCGTGACCTGCGTGACCTTTCTCTGAGACCTTAGGTTTCCTCCTACATACCAAAGACGTGCAGGTTTGTAGGCTAATTGGCTTTGGTTTGTATACGTGGTATAAGTGTAAATTGTCCCTTATGTGTGTAGGCTTGTGCTAATGTGCGGGGATCGCTGGTCAGTGCGGACTCTGTGGGCCAAAGGGCCTGTTTCCGTGCTCTATCTCTAAACTAAACTAAACTAAACCTGGGGGTCCTTGTACATCAGACTCTGAAAGTAAGCATGCAGGTACAGCAGGCAGTAAAGAAAGCAAATAGCATGTTGGCCTTCATAACGAGCGGAGCTGAGCATAGAAGCAAAGAGGTCCTCCTACAGTTGTACAGGGCTCTGGTGAGGCCACACCTGGAGTATTGTGTGCAGTTTTTGTCTCCTAATACGAGGAAGGACATTCTTGCTATTGAGGGAGTGCAGCGTAGGTTCACTGGGTTAATTCCAGGGATGGCGGGACTGTCATATGATGAAAGAATGGAACGATTGGGCTTGTATACTCTTGGGTTTAGAAGGATGAGAGGGAATCTTATAGAAACATTTAAAATGATTAAGGGATTGTACACATTAGATGCTGGAATCATGTTCCCGATGTTGGGGGCATCCAAAACCAGGGGCCACAGTTTAAGAATAAGGGGTAGGACATTTAGACATTTAGAGATGAGGAAAAACGTTTTCACCCAGAGAGTTGTGAATTTGTGGAATTCTCTGCCTCAGAAGGCAGTGAAGGCCAATTCACTGGATGCATTCAAAAGAAAGTTAGATAGAGCTCTTATAACGCCGTATTTGCTGAGAGTACAAAGGTAGATGGGAGGGCAAAGATAGACACATCTTTGATGGAGTAACTCAGCAGGTCAGACAGCGTCTCAGGAGAAAAGGAATAGGTGACATTTTGGGTCGAGACCCATCTTCAGACCGAGAGTCAGAAGAAAGGGAAACAAAATATAGATGGTGATGTAGAGAGATATAGAACAAATTAATGCATGAGCGGGTGGCACCGTCAGCGATGGCAGTCTCGCTAACAGTCTGTCTGTATTTTGTATCTTTTTTGTTATTTTTAGTGTGTTTTAAAAGTATGTGTTAATGTTCGCTGGTTTGTTTTATGTGGGAGGTAGGGGAGGGGGTTAGGGGGAACATTTTTCAATCTCTTACCTTGCTGGAGATGCGATTGTTTTCTGGATCGTATCTCCAGTCACTCTGCGGCCTAACATCATGGAGCTGGTGGCCTTGCTCGAGACTGACTTTGAGCCCCACCACGGGACTGTGAACTTACCATCGGAGCCTGCGATCCCTTGCCTGAGATCGACGCTCCAACTGCAGCCTGCGGATTTCAACATCAAGGAGCTCGCAGTCCTGGGTAGAGGCTGATGTCAGGAAGCTACAAGCCATACGAGGTTCGACCAGCCCCGACCCGGGATTCGATCGCCCAGCACGGGGGAGCTGAGATACCCCCCCGATACCAGAGCTTGATCGACACAACACGGAGGGCTCGACCACTGACTGCGGGAGTCATGATCACCCCGACAACGGAAGGTTCGAGTGCCCCGACAGCGGGAGAACAAAGAATGGAAGAATATTGAACTTTTTTTTGTCTTCCACCACAGTGAGGAATGTGGGGGTGTCGCTGTGGTTGATGATCATGTTAGAAATGTATCTGGGTGTCTTGTTGCTCTTTATTGGTATGACTGTTGGGCAAATAAAATTCCTCATATGTTGCCAAACATACTTGGCTCATAAATTACTATTATGATTATGATTATGATTATTTATGCAAAAAAGTAACGATGATAAAGGAAACAGGCCAGTGTTAGCTGTGGGCTAGGTGAAAACAAGGTACAGACAATGAGACTCAATAAAGATTACTTTGAAGCTCATTGTCATGTCCTCTCATTGTTTGTAACTCGTATGTGTGCTATCAAGACAAATCATCCCTTACATGAGTATAATTAAACCATATGCACAGCAGGTAATGTAAAAAGAGAAAGGAAAGTGCAAAATATAGTAACAGCTACAAAGAAAGCGCAAGTAAAAAAGTTGCAATTACTGCAATGAGGTACATTGGAAGGTTGGGAATACATCCTTAGCTTATGAAAAGTCTATTCAATCGTCTAATCACAGTGGGGAAGAAGTTGGTTCTGAATATGATGGCCCATTTTTTCAAGATTTTGTACCTTCTGCCTGACATGATATCTCTGTACATGATAAACAACAAGAAACCAAGAAGTTAATTAGAAAAGGTATGGTTGGTCTTTATTACAAAAGGGGCAGAGTTTAAAAGAAGAGAAATGTTGACAAAAATATATAAGGCCTTGATGAGACCGCACCTGGTACAATTATTGTTTCCTTATTTAAGGATAGGGAGGGTGGCACGGTGGAACAGGGGTTGAGTTGCTGTCTAAGAGCACCGGAGACCCAGGTTTGATCCAGACTATGGCTGTTGTCTGTACGGAGTTTGTACATTCTTCCCCTGACCTGCATGGGTCTTCTCCGAGATCTTCGGTTTCCCCCCACACTCCAAATCAAACAGGTTTGTAGGTTTGAAGAAGGGTCTCGACCGAAACGTTACCCATTTCCTCTCTCCAGAGATGCTGCCTGTACCGCTGAGCTACTCCAGCATTTTGCGTCTAGGTTTGTAGATTAATTGGTTTGGTATAAATGAAAATTGTCCCTAGTGCGTGTGGGATTTTGTTAATATGCAGGGATCGCTGGTCGGCGTGGACTCAGTGGGCTGAAGGGACTGTTTCCGTGCTGTATCTCTAAACTAAAACTAAACATTTGCATCAGAGATGAGGTTCACTAGGGTGATATTAAAAAAAGCAAATGCTAGAAATACTCAGCGGGTCAAGCAGCAAATGTGGACAGATTAAACAGGGCTACTTTTTGCAGTCTGTGACCACATTTTTTCACATTCCTTAGGTGTTGTCAGTCCTGATAATTGTTTCCTCCATTTTCAGTATTTGTTTCAGATTTCCAGCTTCTGCAGTTTTTTTAGATTTTCATACACGAGGTTGATTTCTGTGTTGAAGGTGTTGGTTTTTGAGGAAAAGTTAAGAAGCGTTTGTGGGCTTTCTCCAAGATCTTTGGTTTCTTTGCACACTCAAAGACATACAGGTTTGTAGGTTAATTGGCTTGGTATGAAATGTAAAATTGTCCCTAGTGTGTGTAGGACGGTGTTAGTGTGCGGGGATCGCTGGTCAGCGTGGACTCGGTGGGCCGAAGGGCCTGTTTCTGCGGTGTTTCTCTAAACTACACAAACTAAACTTTCACTATCTATATCTTGCAGGCATTGAAGGTTAAAATTGTAGTAGAAGGCTTCAACCATTTGGAGACATATTGCAGCATTAAGAAAAAGCCACAGGTAGCAGTAACCTGCAAGTGGTTTCAAACAGCCCTTCGGTGGTTGTGTGTCCAGGTTCACAACACACAGAACTTAATTTGAGTTTAATATAAAGTGTTCACCGGTGCCAGAGTATTTAACATCAACATATCAAATCGGCATTTCATGCAGATTGATGTTGTATTCTTTGTGCACAGCATTGTTTTGACTGATTTTCACTGCATCGTTACCTCCTCCCAAAGGCATGAGCAGAGTTCTAAGGACACCCATTGCACCTAAAGGCCATGCACTGTTGACCCCAGTTTCACATCCTCTGAGCTTAATTTCTCAGATGCAACCAGCAATACACAGACTCCACACATTCTGGCACTCTCGGATCCCCTAGATGTTATTAAACACCCATAATTCTATGTCACGGTTGAAAATTGATAGATTTTCTGTTTTATAGACAGAAGCACTTGCTACATCTGAAATAATTGATTTGTGATTAAAATGTGATTATCTCCAGCATATTGCAGCTTACCAGTGTCTATCAGCAGAGTTTACATGTCTGGGAAACAAAATGCAAGGTAGAGATACAGTACCGAGTCAATATTATAACAGCAAATGTGTGTTGGGCTGTTTTATACTCCTTAGACACAGTTCACTTAAATGATAACCTACTAGATTTTACTGAATTCACCACTAACACCTGCAGGATTTCTGTAGACTACATACTCTTAATACGATTGGTAACAATTTAGTAGAAGCATGGTTGGTTTGCACAATGTAACCTGCTATTCATCCCTTTGTTCTGAGTAGTGGAAAATCGTTTCTCAATACCCTGCTTTGTTTTTCCCTATTCTTTCCCTCATACTGTTGAAATAACTCCATGAGATAGCACTGCTGACAGACAAACTCTCCCTACATCATGTATTTGTGCAATATATATTTTGAATAAGGTGAAGCAATTAAATGTCTGTGTTCAGCTAGTTCAGAGTCAAACCAACTGACTTAGTAACTTTTGCTAACATATGGAGGTTATCCAGAAGAACCTGTCTCTGAAGATATGTTGCCCTCTTGTTGCCTCATAGCACATCTAGTCCAGGTCTCCTGTACAAATGTTCACATACATAGGATCGATAGCCAGTGTCTAGGAGTGTCTAAATCTAAAGTGCATAGGTTTAAGGTTAGATGGTGGGGGATTTAAAGGGATTGGAGAGGCAACGTTTTTCACACCAAGAGCAATTGTTATCTGGGGTGTCAGAGGAATTAGTGAAGGGCCTCTAGGCTGGTACTTGAATGAGCAAGAAATAGAAGGATGTAGAATTAGTGCAGGTAAGTGGAATCAGTATAGATAAGCATAATGGATGAGGTGGGCGAAAGGGCCTGTGTCTACACTGTACAGCTTTAAAACCATGAGATAGTTTGGACAAATATCAAGTTTTGCAATGGTGTTCCAGGTCTCAAAGTGTCTCTTGACGCTAAAACCTAGGGCACTACAATGTCTTAATTTTCTTAAAGCTTTTTTTAAACTTAGCTTCATGCCAACAGGAAGTGATTCTTATTATATAGGCACCAATATTTGTTGCTATGCCATTGGGGTGGCCTGTGTTTACTGTGGCAAAAGAGCAACAGCGGAATTACCGATTGTGTTTTTGGGTGAAATTAATGTGCTTGACGTCAAGAACATATGGGCAGGGATCAATTAGCATAGCTACTCATCACTGTGATAATGTCTGCAATTGCCGCTGAATTTAAAAAAAAAGCAGGTCCGTAAGTGTTCAAAGTGCAGTTGAAATGGATGATGTGTACAGTAATAAACAGTGCATTTCCTTCCTGCACTTAAGCTTTCACTGCCTGTTACATTTAAAATCTTTCCATTAGCAATAATTTTCTAGAAAATGTTTGCTCTGGCTTTTACTGTAAGATCATGATGTTTCTTGTCTGCATTAGGAAGGAAAGGATATTTCATTCTGTGACATTAATGACAAATTCAAGAATTTATCGATTCTACCTTTGGTGATTATCCTATTTCAAGTAAGTGAACTACTTCGGCTAAAAGTGATGCCTTAAAATTACCATTTTAGCTGAACATTAAAACAACATCTGCTTGTTCTGAATGTTAATAAACAAATATTAGTTATTATTGCATATTATCAGAAAATACAGTTTGTCTTTTTGATTGGCTTTGTTGGGTCAAGCATGAAAAATTCAGTGTAACTATGGTTTAAAAGTCTTAGTTTCAAAATGTTAGTCATGGAGTAAATAAATCACACAGCACAGAAACAGCCCCTTTGGTTCACGCTATTCATGGCAACCAGAGTCATAGAGTGATACAGTGTGGAAACAGGCCCTTCGGCCCACACCGGCCAACATAGCCCAGATACATTAATCCCACCTGCCCATGTTTGGTCCATATCGCTCCAAACCCATCCTATCCATGTACCAGTCTAACTGTTTCTTAAACGTTGGGATAGTCCAAGCCTAAACTATCTCCTCTGGCAGCTCGTTCCATACACCCACCACCCTTTGTGTGAAAAAGTTACCCCTATTAAATGTTTTCCCCTTCACAAACCTATGTCCTCTGGTCCTCGATTCACCTACTCTGGGCAAGAGACTGTGCATCTACCCAATCTATTCCTCTCGTGGTTTTAAACACCATGTATAATCATGAACTACCCTTCAGTAGTGATCCCATTGACCAGCACTAAATCCATGGCTCTCTGTACCTTGGCAATTCCGTGTTCCTCCAGATACATTTGTGAGAGTCTTTGCCTCCATTACCTTCTTAGGCAATGCATTCTAAACTCCAAACTTTACTCCTTTAGGTGAGAAAAGATCTTCCCCTTTTCATCCTATCTTTGAACTTTCATCTTTGAACCTATGGTCTCTGGTTACTGACATCTGTGCTGTTAGTTTCAGTTTTTTAGTTCAGTTTAGACATACAACGTGGAAACAGGCCCTTCGGACCAATCAGTCCACACCGACCAGCGAACCCCCGACACTACCACTATCCTAAACTGGGAACATTTTTTACATTTATACAAGCCAATTAACCTACAGATCTGTACGTCTTGGAAGTGTACATCTTTGGAGTGAAACCAAAGATCTTTGAGAAAATCCATGCATGTCATGGGGAGAGCGTAAAACTCCGTATAGACAAGCACCCGTAGCCAGCATTGAACCCGGATCTCTGGTGCTGTAAGTGCTGTAAGGCAGCAACTCTACTTCTGCACCACCGTACCGCCCTATGGGGAAGAGTTTATTCCTGATTATCTGACTTAAGCCCGTCATAACTTTGTACATCTCAGTAGAGACAGATAAACAACCAATTTGGTTAAAAATGGAAAAAGAAGATTGTTCGCCTTTTGAAATTAGTTCGATAATATTTGCCAATATTAATTTAGGTAAGAAAACCTTTAGTGAAAACCCTATAATAGAAAGTGGAATACGTATCTGGAAACAAATAAAGAAATGCTAGACACTCTTATACAATTTAAAATATTACATAGACTACATTACTCAAAATCCAAACTACATAACATTTTTTTCAAATGTATCTGCCATATGTGATAAATGTCAGCACTTAGAAGCTAACTTGACACACTCATTTACAAATTGTGTAAAAATTACAAAATTTTGGATAGAAATATTTAGGATAATTTTGAATGTTGTTAATATGAATCTGACTCCTGACTCAAAGTTAATAATACTGGGAATACTGGAAACAGATCAATTAATAACAATGAATCAAAGAATTTTTATTGATTATAGTTTAATAATTGGGAAAAAAATAATATTAAAATTCTGGAAAGGTCCTACATCCCCCACAATCAAAATGTGGATTACAGGAATGTCGGAGACACTCCATCTGGAAAGATTGAGGCTCGTCCTAATGGACAGGTTGGATCTTTTCAGAGGAATATGGTCTCCATACATTGAATATCTAAAGGGTCAAAATGGCTCGGTGCGAGAGCCTGACTGAAACCTGAATAATGGAATAGATGAAGAAATACGTATAACAAATCATGGATATATCTCCAATGATGGATAACTTTTTAATACTCCATTCACTTCTTTATTTTTGATTTTTTTATCTCTATATTATTTTTCTCTATCTTCTTACTTATTAAAAAAAAATGTATAGAAATATAAATAAGTCTTAAATGTTAATATTAATAATATTACGAATGTATGTAAGAAGTATTTTCTATTAATATGTATTTACAACTAATAAAAATATTCATCAAAATAACTTTGTACATCTCTATCTGGTCTCTCCTCAGCTTCTCTGCTGCAAGGCTAACAAACAGCCTTTTCAGTCGCTCCTCAGTCGTTCCATCCCAAACAAAATCCTTGTAAACCTTTCCTGCACCCTCTCCAGAACAATTTCATCCCGTCTCTATAGAGATAACTAAAACTGTACACAATATTCCAGATTAGGTCACAATAATGTTTAATGAAGTCTCATCAAAACCTCTATGTGCTGGCTGATAAAGGCTAGGGTCCAACATACCTTCTTGCAGAATTTTTGGACGTATGTCTAAGTCCCTCATTATGCCCAAGGGCACCATTATATATTGTGTATCTTTTAGTTTAGTTTTGTTTAGAGATACAGCACGGTGATACAGTGATCCCCGCACACTATCACAATCCGACACATAATAGGGACAATTTACAATTTTACCAAACTAATTAGCCTACAAACCTGTAGAGTTGAGGAGGAAACCGGAGCACCTGGAGAAAACCCACACGGGTCACGGGAAGAATGTACAAACCTCACAAAGGCGGCACCTACAGTCAAGATCGAACCCGGGTCTCTGGCGCTTTAAGGCAGAAACTCTACCACTGCGCCATTGTACCACCCCATGTTCTTTCCCAAAGTGCATCACATCATTCTTATCATGATTCAATTCCATTTGCCACTGCACTGTCTAACCATCCTGCTGATCTTGTCTATGCTAAGACTCTCCTCCCCACGATCCACAACACTGCCAATTTTTCTGTCATCTGCAAAATTGACATTATATTTCATATTTTACCAGTGTAGTAACAAACAGTAACATTCCCAGTATTGATCCTGTGATACACTGCTGGTCCAGGTTTCCAAACACAGCCTCCTATTATTCTCCTTAGTCGCCATCCCCTTGCTTTATAAGCCAATTTTGGATCCATTTTGCCAATTTTCCTTGGTTCCTTGGTTTCCTATGCGTTTGGACCAGTTTTCCATGTGGGACTTCGACAAATGCCTTAGGAAAGTCCACACAGACTATATCTGTGCACTGCCCTCAGCAAATTACTTAGTTGCACCTTTGAAAATCTAGTTAGACAGACAGGATTACCCACCATCAAAGCCATGTTGATTATCCCTGATCAATCCATGCCACTCTGAGTATAGATTGATCCTGTCTCAAAGGATCCTGTTCCAAACAATATTTATCAATAATGCCCTTACTTAGGACTCACTTTGTTATCTCAGCAACCCTAACAAGAAGCCACATTTGCCGTCATTCAGTCTTCAGGCACTTCACTACAGACAGTTGAAGGTTTCAAATTCTCAGTCAGGGGCCCAATAGACGCTATATATGCTTGCCAATGCACCTGGGTTATATCTCTTCAGGTCCTGGGGATTTATCCTCCTTTATGTCCATTGTGGCACATTGGAACAAGGGTAGAGTTGCTGCCTCACAGCATCAGGAACCCGAGTTTGTTCCTGACTACGGGTGATGCCTGCACAGAGTTTGTATGATCTCCCTGTTGAGCGCGTTGGTTTTCTCCGGGTGCTCCGGTTTCCTCCCATATTCCAAAGACGTGCAGGTTTGCAGGTTAATTGGCCTCTGTACATGGTTCCTAGTGTGTCAGATAGAACTAGGGCATGGGTGATCCCTGGTCAGCATGGACTCAGTGGGTTAAAGGACCTGTTTCCATGCTGTATCTCTGCCCCCCACCCCCGAATTAACTATTAAACCTGATCACCTTATTAATGCAACGTGGTGCAAACTGACCGAGCTACTCCCATTGTCTTATCCATCCTTCCCCATCCTCCCTGCAACTTAATCCTAATTTGTTATCTTCTTCCGTATTCTGTTAATGAGTACTAATATTTAACTAGCCAGTTTTAAACACCTTTATAGAGTCAATATAAAGGTGCCTGCCTTCTCCCCATATCCCTTGACTCCGCTATCTTTAAGAGCTCTGTCTAGCTCTATCTTGAAAGCATCCTGAGAACAAGCCTCCACCGCCCTGTGAAGCAGAGAATTCCACACTCACAACTCTCTGTGTGAAAAAGTTTTTCCTCATCTCCGTTTTAAATTGCTTACCACTTATTCTTAAACTGTGGCCCCTGGTTCTGGACTCCCCCAACATCGGGAAAATGTTTCCTGTCTCTAGAGTGTACAAAACCCTTAATAATCTTATATGTTTCAATAAGATCCCCTCTCATCCTAAATTCCAGAGTATACAAACCCAGCCGCTCCATTCTAACAACGTATGAGAGTCCCGCCATCCCGGGAATTAACCTGGTGAACCTACGCTGCACTCCCTCAATAGCAAGAATGTTCTTCCTCAAATTAGGAGACCAAAACTGCACACAATACTCCAGGTGAGGTCTCACTAGGGCCCTGTACAATTGCAGAATGACCTCTTTGCTCCTATACCCAACACCTCTTGTTATGAAGGCCAACATGCCATTTCTTTCTTCACTGCCTGTTGTACCTGCATGCTTACTTTCATTGACTGATGAACAAGGACCCTCAGATCCCGTTGTACTTCCCCTTTTCCCAACTTGACTCTACTTAGATAATAATCTGCCTTCCTGTTTTTTCCATCAAAGTGGATAACCTCACATTTATCCACATTAAACTGTACCTGGCATGCATCTGCCCACTCACCCAACCTGTCCAAGTCACCCTGCATCCTCATAGCATCCTCTTCACAGTTCACACTGCCACAGTTCAGACAGCAAGGTAAAGAACATAAGAACAAATATTCCCCCTCCTACCGATGACCTGGCTATCTCTTTGGTCTGTTCTTCAAAATTAGATTGTTTCCAACCCGTTACTCCACCCTCCCTTGTAAAACTGATCACCACCATGAAACCTACTACCTGCCTCCTCGACACTGTCTCCTCTGCCCTCCTAAATGGCATCATTACAACAGCTGGTTCCAGCATCCTCGCCATAGTCAACAGTTCTCTGGCCACTGGCACTGTACCTACCTGCTTCAAGCATGCGGTGGTCCAGCCACTCCTGAAAAAACCTAACCTCGACCCCCACCTTCCCAAGCAACTACAGACCCATTTCTAAACTGTCTTTCCTCTCAAAAGCCCTTGAAAAGGTAATTTTAAGTCAACTTACCAAACTTACCAAAATACTATCTTGGAAACTTTCCAATCAGGTTTCAACACTCACCACAGCACAGAGTCTGCCTTGTTGAAGGTACATAATGACCTACTGCTCACCGTTGACTACGGCGACTGTGCAATCCTGCTCCTTGACCTCAGTGCAGCATTTGATACTGTCGACCACACCATCCTAATTGACCGTCTCCGGTACGGGGTTGGTATTGATGGCACTGCCCTGAGCTGGTTCATCTACTACCTCAAAGGTAGGAGTTTCTCTACTAACATAGGCAACTCTTTCTCCTCCCCAGCTAGTCTCTGCTGTGGGGTTCCACAAGGTTCCATCCTTGGCCCCATTCTCTTCTCCTTGTATATGCTCTCCTTCAGCCAATTCATTGAAAGGCACAGCATTTCCTTCCATTGCTATGCAGATGATACACAACTCTATCTCCCCCAAAGCCCAAAAAACAATCAAATCTGCTTAACCTTACCCGCTGCCTCGAGGATATAAAGTGTTGGATGGCCCAGAACTTCCTCCAACTAAACGAGAGTAAGTCTGAGGTCATCCTTCTCGGCCCCTCGGACTCAATCAGAATGATAACAGGCAGCCTTGGAAGCCTTACCCCACTACTCAAACCTCACGTCAAAAACCATGGCATGATATTTGACTCAGCACTGAAATTTGGCAAAAAAGTCAATGCCGTGGTAAAAGCTAGCTTCTTTCAGGTTCGGACGATAGCTAAAATAAAACAATTCCTCCAGTTTGATGACCTCGAAAAGATCATCCACACATTTATCTCCTCCCGCTTAGATTACTGCAACTTCCTTTACACTGGCATCAGCCAATCTTCCCTGTCCCGCCTGCAACTGGTCCAAAACGCCGCAGCGAGACTCCTGATGGGCACCAGAAAAAGGGACCACATCACCCCGATCCTGGCCTCTCTCCACCGGCTCCCTGTGCGGTTCCGTATAAATTTCAAGATGCTCCTCTATGTCTACAAAGCCATCAATAGGCTTGCCCCCACCTGCATTAAAAGTCTTCTCACCCACTACTCCACCTCCAGGTCTCTCAGATCGGCCGTTTTGGGGTTGCTGAATATCCCGCGGTCTAGGCATAAGCTCAGGGGCGACCGTGCCTTTGCGGTTGCAGCTCCTAGACTGTGGAACAGCATCCCTCTTCCCATCAGAACTGCCCCCTCCATCGACTCCTTTAGGTCAAGACTAAAAACGTATCTATACTCCCAAGCCTTTCTTGACGTCCTCTGAGCGAAGGCTATATGTATGTAGTTTGTTTGTTTATACTATTCTTATAACAAATGTAAAGCACTTTGGCCAACAAGAGTTGTTTTTTAAATGTGCTATATAAATAAATGTGACTTGACTTGACCCAGCTTTGTGTCATCTGCAAATTTCCTAATGTTAAATTTAATCCCTTCATTTAAATCATTAATGTATATTTTAAATAGCTGCGGTCCCAGCACCGAGCCTTGCGATACCCCACTAGTCACTGCCTGCCATTCGGAAAGGGACCCGTTAATCCCTACTCTTTGTTTCCTGTCCGTCAACCAATTTTCTATCCATGTCAGGGCCCCACCCACACTACCTTGTGCTCTAATTTTGCCCACTAATCCCCTATGTGGGACTATATCAACTGCTTTCTGAAAGTCCAGATACACTACGTCCACTGGCTCTCCCTTGTCCATTTTCCTAGTTACATCCGCAAAAAAATCCAGAAGATTAGTCGAGCATGATTTCCCCTTCATAAATCCATGCTGACTCGGACCAATCCTGCTACTGCTATCCATTTGTGCTGCTATTGCATCTTTTATAATTGAATAGAGCCACTTCCGTAAGTACCTTGGGATGCAGATCATCAGGCCCTGGCGATTTATCTGCCTAAAAGGCATTTGGACAGATACATGGATAGGAAAGAATATTTGTTGACATATTGAATTTCATCAATTTTCTGAACAAGTAGAGGTGTTGATGAGCTTTTGTTGTCATCAACGTGCTGGGCCAAGGATAGATCTTCAGAGGTGCAGACAGATCTGCACGCACAGGAAATTGAAGCTGCTGACTCTTTCCACCGCCATTCCATCCATGAAGACAGATACGTGGATCCTCTGCTTCTGAAGTCAATAATGAGCTCCTTTGTCTTGCTGACAGTGAGAAGATGATTGTTGTTCTGGCACCATTGAATCGGATTCTCAATCACCCTTCCGTGTGGAAACTCATCATTACCCATTATTTGTGCAACAACAGTGCGAACTTAAATCATCTCAAACTTCTAAGGAAGTGAGGTGTTGATGAGTTTTCTTTGTGATTGCATCAATGTGCTGGACCATCTCTTCCCATTTGTGGACCCTCTAGAATTGAATTGTAGAACCATTTGGCACAGAAAAAGGCTCTTTGACCCAACTCCTCCATGCCGATGAAGGTACCCCATCTAAGCTTGTCTCATTTGCCCATGTTTGGCCCATGTCGCTCTAAACATTCCCTATCTATGTACCTGTCCAATTGTCTCTCCCAAAGTGCAATGTCTCACACTTGCCCGGATTAAACTCCATCTGCCATTGCTCTGCCCAATTTGGTAGCTGATCAATGTTTCCCCATATACCTTGAAAGCCTTCCTCACAAGCCACTATATCAACATACTGTATCCCTTTTGCAGGCTTACTAACCAACCATTTATGTTTACATCCAAGTCATTTATATATCTATCAGAAACAGCTGAGGTCCCAGCACAATTCCCTGTGGAAGTCCACGGGTCACAAACCTCCAGCCTGAACATTGTCCTTCCACCACAGCCTTCTATCTTCTATCAATAAGCCAGTTCTCAATCCATACGACCCTCACAGTTAATCGCGTGCATCTTAATCTCCTGGATCAGCCGACCATGGCGGACTTTAGCAAAGGCCTTGTTAAAATCAATGCAGACAACATCCACTGACCCACCCTCATCGATCACCTTTATCACCTCCTTAAAAAACTCAATCCAGCTGGTAAGAAATGATGTGCCTGTACAAAGCCATGCTGATTGTCCCTAATTAACCCATTCTCCTCCAAATGGCAGTGAATCCTATCTCATAGTATCCTCTCCAGTGCTTCCCTTCCACTAACTGATCTATAATTCCTTGGATTCTTGCTACTTCCAGTCTAAAATTAAGGAACAACATCAGCCACTTAGTGCATCACAAAGTTTGAAGCTCAGACTCCAGCTCATCAACCTTGAGCAGATATTCCTTGTATGGCTAGCAGGAGCTGTAACTGGGGTCCACCAGTCTGTACAGGTAATTACAACATATTGCCTGCCTCGCCAATGCTTTTCTAGTAAATTAAAGAGAGTCATGGAGTCCTCGAGCCAACCAGGCAGAGAGTCTCTCAGTTGGTTTGGATTTAATTGTTTTTATACATGAACGTCTTATTTGTTCTAACATCCCTTTGTTCTGAATGTTTCCAGCATTTTCAATGTAAATGCAAAGGGGTGTGTTTTGGAGTAATAGATCATTTGCAGTACTTTACAATTTTTACAAGACACCTTTACTAAAAACACCAATTATTTAAATTAAAAAAATATGCAATAGACATGAAAAAGAATGAAATATTGTTGGCAAGTTTCAAAACATGTATGTTCAATGTTGGCCTAATATTCATTGCATGTGGGGAGGGAGAGGGTAGCTTTCTGGCAACACCTCCACGAACTGCAAGTCTTCAGTCAGTAATAAACTGGCTGTTTGTTTAGTTTCTCCTAATTTATGATCAGATGAGTGAGGGGCGATCTGAAAGAAGAACGTTCTTCATACAAATGATGCATATTGATTAAAATTTAAATGTCATCCAACGGCCTGGCATTAATTAATTGCTGTACTCTACCAACAGGGCATTGATGTCAGTGGAGATGAGCATAGTACCAGATTAACAGCTCCCACACATTAAACCACATCATCACTGCAAGTGTCAGCTCTGCCCGTTTAAACTGGAGGCACAACGGCAACTTTGATTGTTCATGATATCGACAACAAAATGTCATGATTAAGATAAATATTGCACACTGCTAGCCTGCAAAGCCTGTCAAAGGCAGATATAATACTGGTCTACAAAAGTGCAGATGGCAGAGAAAACTGAAGCAATCATTTATCTGCAGAAATTGTGCAGTTCATCTAGGGTTTTCAATATGTAGGAAGGAGCTGTAGATGTAGGTTTAACCCGAAAGGCACAAAATGCGGGAGTAACTCAGCGGGACAGGCAGCATCTCTGGATAGAAGGAATGGGTGACGTTTTGGGTGAATTTGGTCAGGAATTTAGAAAAATGCTACTTTTTGCATGATATGGAATTCTCATGGTTTTCATGCTGGACTGGCAGCGCAGTGGTTCCGAACACAATTTTAACCCATGAGGACGGACATGTTTGCCATACGCTCAACATGTTGTATAATAAAGCAGATCTGTGAGCAGTCAGCGTGAGGGTTCTGATCCAGTCCCTGCCCCATGGTTGTGAGTGCAAACACTAGTAAGTCATTCTCTTGATTCTGTAAAGAACAACACACGTCATCTCAGCCACTGCCCTCGGTATCTCACTGAGAACACACACAGCATTATTGCTGCAGATGTAAGGGACGCGGCTAAATATCTCAACCAAACCCATGAACAAACTCTGTGATAGTAACCTTGCTGATTATCAATTCATGACATTTCCCATCGTGGTGATATTAACCTTACTCTACATGTGAGTTAAATGCTGCTTAAAGTATGTTCTATCCTATGCTTACCAGTAACCCGTCCCCTGAAATTAAGATAGGAAAACAGTAAAATAGGAAGTGAATATGAGAGCAAAATGAAAAGTGGAGTAGCAGTGATCAAATTTTCAATTTCTGCATGAGAGCAGGAAGCAGTGCCAATACAGATGAGCTGGAACAAGGTGTAAGGGTGTGGGCTGTGTGAAATTGAAACAAGGAATAAGGACACAAAAAGGCGGAGTAACTCAGCGGGTCAGGCGGCATCTCGGGAGAATCTTTCGGGACCCTTCTTCAGACTGAGGGTCAGCGAAAAGGGAAACAAGAGATCCAAAAAGGTACATAGAACAAATGAACGAAAGATATGCAAAAGGACAAATCAAAGCCAGCAACAATGATCAAGGAAAGGTGGAGCCCACAATGGTCGATTGTTTGCTTGAGGAAGGTGACACCGTGTGATAAAGACAGTGAAACTCAGCAGGACCACAGTGAAAATAATGCAACGACCAGGGTGGGGGAGGGACGGAGAGAGAGAGGATGCAAGGGTTACTTGAAGTTGGAGAAATCAATATTCATACCGTTGGGTTGTAAGCTGCCCACGCGAAATATGAGGTGCTGTACCTCCAATTTGCCTTTGGCCTCACTCTGACAATGGAAGAGGCCCGGACCAGCAAGGTCAGTGTGGGAATGGGAAAGGGAGTTAAAGTGTTTGGCATCAAGGTGATGTTTGCAAACCAATGAATGTTCCCTGCTCCAAGTGTATGCTGAGGGTGGTTTAATGAATGCAATAGAGGGCCTGACTTCTTCATTGCGTCCAGAGCATTTGACCTTAAGGGCCAAACTCACTGGAACAACACATAAAAAAGGCCAGTCATTCAGCTTAATTGTACCCAGTCAGCTTAACAAGACTCTTTTGCGGCAACCAAGCAGGCGAAACACACTATTTTTCTGCAAAGGCAGACAAAAGCAGTCTGAAGAAGGGTCTCAACCTAAAATGTCCTCCATTCCTTCTCTCCAGAGATGCTGTCAGTCCCGCTGAGTTACTCCAGCATTTTGTGTCCATCTAGGCAAAAGCAGGAACAGGTTTGTGAAAAGTTAGATGGCGGGGAAACCTGATGCAAGTACAGAGAGGTGCTCTGCATGCTGTTGAGCTGGGGTCATAGAGTCACAGAAACAGGCTCTACAACCTAACTCATCCATGCTAATCATGATGCTCCTACCTAAACTAATCCCATTTACCATGTGAATCAGACAGTACCCAACCTTATGGAAAGACCGTTCAGAAGAATGATAACAATAGGGAATGAGCTATTCCTGAGTCTGGTGGTGCCGCTTATAAGCTTCTGCACCTTCTGCCAGACAGAAGCTGGGAGAAGGATTAATGCGGGACATGACTTTGATTATGTTGATTGCTTTTCTGAGGCAGCAAGAAGTGTAGATAGAGTTAATGGTGGGAAGTCTGGTCTATGCGATGAACTGGGCTACATCTATTACTCTTACAGTCGTTGGCTGAGCTGTTCCCAAACTATGATGCATCTTGGCAGTATGCTTTCTGTGGTGCATCTGTAGATGTTTGTAAGAGTCATTGGAGACATGTTGAATTTCCTAAGTCTCTCTTTGGCTGTTTACCTCTTGCATCAATATTGTTGGTCCACGATAGATCATTGGTAATGCTAATGTTAAGGAACTTGAAGCTCTCAACCATTCCCACTCTGGCACCATTGATGCTGATTAGGTTATATACTAAAGCATGCTTCCTGAAGCCAACATTCGCTGCAGATGTAGTCACCATGCATTAAGGTCCACCCGCTCCGACGTCAGGCAGCTACAGCACATCGTGTGATCATGCATCCCGACTTCATTTAATGAGTTGTAATTTGGTGGGGTTTTTTTTAATTTAATTACCATGTTGTCAGTAACCTGCAGGATTCCCAAAAGGTTAATTTGCAAGTTAAATCGGGAGTAAGGTAGGCAAATGCAATGTTTGCATTTATTTTGAGTGAACTAGAGTAAAAAAAAGTAATACTGAGGCTTAAAAAGGCCTTGGAGTATTGTGAGCAGTTCTTGGACCCATATTTGAAGAAGGATGTGCTGGCGTTGGAGAGGGTCAAGATGTGGTTTATGAGAATGATCCCAGGATGATTGGGTTAATGTATGACGAGCATTTGATGGCACTTGGCTTGTAATCACTGGAGTTTGGAGGATGAGGAGGGACCTCATTGACACTTGTCGAATAGTGTAAGGCCTGGTTAGAGTGGAGAGTCTAAGGCCAGAAAGGGCAGTACGGTGGCACAGTGGCAGAGTTGTTGCCTTACAGCAGCAGAGATCCGGGTTTGATCCTGCCTACAGGTGCTTGTCTCTATGGAGGTTGTGTGTTCTATCGTGACCTGCGCGGGTTTTCTCCCTAATCTCCGGTTTCCTCCCACACTCCAAAGACCTATAGGTTTGTAGGTTAATTGGTTTGGTATAATTGTAAATTGTCCCTAGTGTGCAGGATAGCAATGGTGTGTAGAGATTGTAGGACGGCGCGGAGTAGGTGGGCCGAAGGACCTGTTTCCGCGTTGTATCTCTAAACTATAAACTAAACTAAAGGCATAGCCTCAGAATAAAACTATGTACCTTTAGAAAGGAGATGAGGAATGATTTATTTCCTCTGCCTGCATGTGATCCATATTCCACGAGGGTTGCAAATTTACTCTAACCTAAATATAACTTCAATTCCATTAAAATCTGTTTTATACTTAACTGTGAGCTTCCTATTTATCTAACACGCCGCAGGACTTATATGATCTCTCAAAGCCTCAAAATATAGGCAACAAATTCTGGCCTTGGCAGTATATCCACATTTTGAAAAAAAAAGATTGCTCACTTTTCATTTCACAATATATTTGGATTCTGACTGCCTGACAGAAAGTGCAAGAGGCTGACGTGGATTATTATCCAGAATACTCTCACTCCATTCCTGAAAACACCACCTGCAATGGCTCATCCCGATAAACGCTCTGCGAGATTAATTACAGGAAAGATATTTTGTGGTGTCATTAATCCTGCTCCCATATATTCACACATCTACTGCTATATTTTCAGAATACTTTAAGAGTACCATATACAAATCATACGGTCATAAGTGATAGGAGTAGAATGTGGCTATTAGACTATTAGGGTCATCAAGCATACTCCGCCATTCAATCATGGCTGATCTATCTCTCCCTCCTAACCCCGTTCTCCAGCCTTCTCCCCATAACCTTTGACACCTGTACTAACCTTCTCCCCATAACCTTTGACACTGTTCCCCCAACGCAATAATCCACCACTCACCATAGCCCCTACCGGAGGCCTGGTCCCCCAACGCAACCCGTCCCCAACATAACATTCCACCACTCAACCGTTGGGTCCCCGTCACACGGGAGGCCTAGTCCCCAGCACAACCTGTTCCCCAACGTAAGATTCCACCACTCACTCGTAGCCCCCAACTGTGCAGGTCATTTTAAACTTAAAAAAAAAATACAATTGCACTAAGATTTAATGTGATATAGGTGCCACTGACAAGGCCATCTTTTGTTATTAAAATCTAACCATTAAACTTTGCTGTGCTGGGTTAGGCTGGCAGATTCCTTTCCCTGAAGGACATTTGCTATGAAGGATTCAGTGTTCTGGGATAGAAATATTTAAGCCGGTAGGGCATTGTGACGTCTTAACTGCCTAACTGCCAGTGCAGATTTGTAGAAATCCAAGTTTTAAATGACACTTTAAAACTTTTAAATCTCCCCCACTACATCCGTCTCCTTACAATAGGGATCAGCAGCAGAGAGCAGCAGACCTCACATTGTGATGTCACTTTCGGTTTTCGGACGACTGTGAGATGCCATTATGACATCATCACTGGAAGCTGCTGGAAGAGCCTCCCTCTCAAAGGCAGTTATTATTTTCAAAGCTGGCTTTTTTTAAACTTTAAATATCAATAACTTGTGAAATATAACATCAAATCTGAAGTAAACTTGTAAAAACGACGACGGGAAAAAGATGAGTAAAGTTCTGCAAAAATGTTTGTGCTATTGTGTACCGTTTTGGCGTAGTTCCATGAGATCGCTCGCATGCACGCACGCTGACAGACAGGCAGACGCCCAAACAAGACGAGACTTAGTATAATATAGATTTCCTTGGAAGCCACTTTTTTGAATGAGTGAATCAATTAGTTTAGATCAACCTGCAGAAATATGTGTTATTACAGTGAAGTAGATATTAGCCTGGAAGCTGGATTGCAGAATGCTGTGAAAAGCAGTGCTGTGTGATACAAAATAGATTTTAGCCGGAGAAAAACACATTAGGAATAATGTTGATGTGAAATTACGTTAATTGCAATTTGCCATCTACAATTACATGTTTGATATTAGCCCAGTGTCAGATGTACATTTAATGATGTCAATCATCAGATAATGAACTCCGTTTTAGTAATATCGTGCAGAAACAGGCCCTTCAGCCCATCGTGTCCGCACCAACCAGCGATCCCTGCACATTAACACTATCCTACACTAGGATCATTTTTTTAATTTAACCTACAAACCTGTACATCTTTGGAGTGTGGGAGGAAACCAAAGTTCTCAGAGAAAACACATGCAGGTCACGGGGAGAACATATAAACTCCGTACAGACAGCACCCATGGTCGGAATCGAACTTGGACCTCTGTAAGTGCTATAAGGCAGCAACTCTACCACTGGATCACCATGCTGCCCATATTTCATGCAATGACTGCACAGAACAGTCTCGGAGGAAACTTAGCACACAGCCTGCTACATTCTTATAGAAACAACGAAATACAGATGCTGGTTTACAAAAAATAAGTAAAGCGCTGGAGTAACTCAGAGGTTCAGGCAGTATGCATGGAGGACATGGATCGGAAATGTTTTGGGTCGAGACCCTTCTTCAGACTGAAGAAAGGTCCCGACCTGAAACATTAGCATCCATGTTCCTCAGAGATGATGCCTGACCTGCTAAATTACTCCAGTACTTTGCATCTTACACTACATTCTTGCCTTACTTGCCATATCAAGAGAGACTGAATGCTCAATTGCATTTGACAATTTTTTTAAATTTTCTTCGGGGATAATCCTATTAGACAATAGCATCTAAAATACATACAACCCAAGGTTTTGATTTTATTTTCTTGATGCCGTGAATAGTTAGAAGAAAGATGATGTAAAGTTATTTGTTTGTGGTTGATGTGAATTTGCCACTTCTCATGGGGTCAGCGTCATACAGCATGGAAACATGTCTTTAGGCACAAACTGTCCATGACAACCAAGTTGCCTTCCTGAGCATGTCTTCCTTTCCTGAATTTAGTCCATATTCCTCTAACTCAGTCCCAGAATATTCTTGTGAATCTTTTTTGTACCCCTTCTCACATAATCATATCCTTCCGATAGTACATAAAGCAAAACTGCACACAACAATTAGAGAGCAGCTTTATCTGTGAATCAGTGGAATTCATTGCCACAGAAGATAGTGGAGGCCAAGTCAATGGATATTTTTAAGGTGGAGATAGATATATTCTTGATTAGTATGGGTGTCAGGGGTTATGGAGAGAAGGCAGGAGAATGGGGTTAGGAGGGAGAGATAGATGAGCCATGATTTATGGGCAGAGTTGACGATGGACCGAATGGCCTAGTTCTGCTCCTATCGCTTACGAACATCAACGTCTTGTATTGCTCAAACTCTTGCTCTCAATACCCCATCCAAAGATGGTACGCATACCAATTACCTTTTCAGTACCTTACAACATAGAACAGTACAGCACAGGAACGGGCCCTTCAGCACCAATGCCTATTCCCAACATGATAATTCTCATCTGGCTGATCCATATCTCTCTATTCCCTTCACTTCCATGTGTTTATCTAAGCACACTATTGTATTTGCCTCCACCACAACACTAACAATACATTTCAGGCCCCACCACTCTCTGTGAAAAAATCTTGCACATCTCCATTAAACTTGGCCATTTCCAGTGCCGACATCTCCCAGGTCCTAATAATGTAGGAGCTTGGAATGTGTATTTATCCAGCAGCATGATTCAGAAAATAGTCTTTGTTTTCCACATTCCATGCAAGTTATGACCTGCTTTTTGAAGAAACCTAGCCTGTTAATTTAAATCTTAGGTATTGGTATTTTGAGAAGGTGTAGCAACTCATTCATATATTCGCAAATTGACCATTTTGTATAACACAGTCCTTTAACGCACTGTCGTACATCAGTGAAACCTACAATAAAGTCCAAACAAAAGGAATGAAAGGTTTCTGATGCTGGATGTGGGGATCATATTGGTCCAATCAGCCATATCTCTACACATTGCAACACTGTAGGATAGATGCTGAGAATATGTGAAGAATAACAACATGCTGGCCGTAAATTTACAAAATGTAATGCAATGTTATACATACCGAGACAGGAACAGTGAAATTCATACTGTTCCCCGGTTCATTTTCTTGCAGGATGTAAATTTCTTACATGCTGCATCTTTACAGGCACAATATGCAACAATAACAAAAATAAGTTTAAAATAGATTATCAGTATTCCAGACAACCGACAATGTTGCAGAGTACAAAGTGCAACCTTCATAGTGCAAAGTCCATCATAGTTCAAAGTGGTTTATGAGCCTTGATGGTATGTGGGACGAAGCTGTACTTGAACCTGGAGTCATAGTGATAGTCATAGACTCATACAGCACAATAACAGGCCCCAAGGCCCAACTCGCCCATGCCAATCTATCTAAGCTATTGCCATTTGCCCATGTTTGGCCCATATTCACAAAGAGCATTCCTATCCATGAACCTATCCAAAGGGTTTTTAAAAGTTGTTTTTCTTCTTGCCTTAACTACTTCCTCTGGCAGCTCGTTCCATAGACACTTAATTTCCTATTGAACCTTTTCCTCCTGACTAATGTCCTCTAGCCACACTGTGTATTCACCTTATCTCCTTTTATACACCTCTATAAAGTCACATCTTAGTTTCCTGTATTTCCAGGAATAAAGTCCTATCCTGCCCAAGTTCTCCCTCTTTCTATGGCCTTCGAGACCTGGTAACGTACTTGTTAATCTTCTCTGCATTCCTTCAAGCTTAATGGCATATTTCCCATAGTGGAGTGACCAAAGCTGAACACAGTACTCCAAGCCTCAAAATGTCTTGTTAACTGAAACATGACATCCTAACTTCTATACTCAATTTCCTGACTAATGAATGCTTTTTTCACCACGCTTTCTACCTGTGATGCCAATTTCAGGGAACAATGTACTTATATGTCCCTATAATCCACAACACACTCCAAGGCCATACTAGTCACTGCACCATAGAAGATCCTGCACTGGATCCTGCACTTTCCAAAATGCAAAATCTCACACTTACAAGTTCAAATTCACATTTATTGCCACATGCATCAATTAAGGTACAGTGGAATTTGACTTACCATGCAGCCATACAAACAAACCAACACAATACACTATAGAATATAACATGAACATCCACCACAGTGGAATCAACATTCTTCACTGTGGTGGAAGGCAATAACTTTGTCTGTCCTCCTTTGTTCATCCGTGGTCGAGGGCATGAACCCTCCGCATTCGCAGCTACGGATGGCCCGATGTGCAGGCCCTCTCATCGGGATGCTTGAAACTCTGACGTCGGGAAGGACAGACATTCCGCGGCTTGGAGGTCCCGAATCGGAGACTGGGGCTTTAGTATGTTATAGGCTGCAGGCCGGCGGTCGGAGCTCTTCTCCTGGCAACCCCCGGCAAGGGATCGCCCGGCTCTGCGATGGAAAGTCCGCGCTGCCCCACTGCTGAAGTTCTGTACCCGACTCCGGGAAAGGCCACAGCAATCCAAGCTGTTAGGCCGTGAGGGAGGGCAAAATGCAACTAGGAGAAAAGTCGCATTCCACTGAGGTAAGTGACAGTTTTCCGCAATTCCCGCCCCCCCCCCCCCCCCCTCCCCCCCCATACTAAAACCCACTAAAACACACTTTTGGACATACTAAAAACAAAAAAAAGTGGAAAGGACAAACAGCTGCTGGGAAGGCGGCCGGCTCGTGGCGCCACCCATCGAAGTTAATTACATTCCCCATTTTCCGGTCCACTTGTACAACTGATCAAGATCCTGCTATAATTCATGATAACCATCTTTACTGTCTATGATACCACCTATGATCTCACCGGTTTACACTACCCCTCCCCTTCGATCTCCTCTGATGTCCAACTAGAAAACAGAGAACATTTCAGGGGTGTTCAATAATCCAGGAGCGCATTAAATCTTCCTGTAGACTAGACAAACCAAACTGCCACATGGCTTTCAAGGAACACCAGGGATCATTTGATTTATTATTTTGTGAGGACACATATTGAATAAGAATATCGAATAGCACAGATCTCCCTGGGGAAGAAGGAACATTGTCTGGTTAAGATGTTGGTGTGACATTTCCCCACCTCAAATTCTTTCACCCCAACAGCCTCTGCATGCATAGAAACATAGAAACATAGAAAATAGGTGCAGGAGTAGGCCATTCGGCCCTTTGGCCCTTCGGCCCATTCAATATGATCATGGCTGATCATCCAACTCAGTATCCTGTACCTGTCTTCTCTCCATACCCCATGATCCCTTTAGCCTCAAGGGCCACATCTAACTCCCTCTTAAATATAGCCAACGAACTGGCCTCAACTACCTTCTGTGGCAGAGAATTCCACAGATTCAGCACTCTCTGTGTAAAAAATAATTTTATCATCTCGGTCCTAAAAGACTTCCCCCTTATCTTTAAACTGTGACCCCTTGTCCTGGACTTCCCCAACATTGGGAACAATCTTTCTGCATCTAGCCTGTCCAACCCCTTAAGAATTTTGTAAGTCTCTAAGAGATCCCCTCTCAATCTTCTGTGTCAATGTGTCAATGTATCAATGCAACACATTAACCTCTGACATTTGCGTCATCTCCAACATTATCCCACCATTAATTCTATCTCCACCCCTTTTCACCTTCCGTAGAGACCATTTCCTCCGCAACTGCTTGGTTCACTCATCACTTCCCACCAAAGCTATCCCCTTCTCAAGCACCTTCCCTGGCATCAACAGGAGATGCAACAGCTGCCATTAGACAAAGTTAAATTTAAAAAGTTAAAACAACAAAGACGACCATGGGCGCTGGGAAGATGGCTGCCCTGCCAGCAGTCTGTTCGTTTTTCCATTCTTTTTGTCATTTTTTAGTGTGTTTTACGTTTGTTTTAATGTTCTTCGGGTTGCTTCCTGGTGAGGGCGTGACTATTTCTCTGAGTCGCGTCCTCGCGGCCTACCAGCTGGATTGGAGCGGCCTTTCCTACCGGAGACCGGACCAGAGCTTCAGCAGCAGCGGCACGCCGCTGAATTCACTGCGGAGCGGGCGATAGCTACCTGGATCGCCGTTTGAGTGCTGGAGTGCTGGATCACTGCTCCAACATCGCGGAGTTGTGTTCCGCAGAGCTCCCAGCACGTGCGGCGCTGACCTCAACATTGCGGAGTCTCTGGGACCCTTTGCCGAGGGCTGCCAGCGTGAATCTCTGGGGATGTGTGGGGATGTTTTATATTGGACTCTATTGTGTGTTGTGCTCTTTATTTTATTGTATGGCTGTATGCAAAAACAAATTTCAGACCTCGGTCTGACAATAATGCGCCATCGTATCGTATCGTATTTATGTGGGGGAGGGGGGAGGGGATCGGGGGAAACTTTTTTTTCAAGTTCCAACCTTGCCGGAGATGTGATCATTTTTCGGATCACATTCTCCAGGTTCTGTGGCCTAACATCGCTGGAGCTGGAGCGGGGCGCGGACTTAACTTCGGAGCTGATCCCTTGCCTGGGATCGCTCCCGCCGCGACCACCGTGGATTTTACCATCAACAGCTCACAGTCTTCGGGAGAGGCTAGTCGGGAGCTCCAACGCTGCAGAAGGTTCGACCAGCCCCGACACGAGGTTCGTTCATCCAGCACGGGGGAGCTGACATCCCCCCAATGCGGGAGCGGATCGCCTTGACGCGGAGGGCCCGAAATGCCATCGGCTATGGGAGTCAAGATCGTTCTGTCAACGGGGGCTCGAGGCCCACAACCGAGGAAGAACTAAGGGAAAGGACTTGAACTTTTTTTGCCTTCCATCACAGTGAGGAATGTGTAGGAGTCACTGTGGTGGATGTTTATATTAAAATGTGTTTTTGAGTGATCTGTTGCTTCTAATTGTATGACTGACCTGGCCAATGAAATTCCTCATATGTTGCAAACCATACTTGGCGAATAAAGTGTGATTCTGATTTTGATTCTGTTTGTGATTTAGCACTTTGGACTAAAGGAATCAAGGGATATGGGGGAAAAGCAGAAACGGGGTACTGATTTTCGATGATCAGTCATGATCATATTGAATGGCGGTGATGGCTCGAAGGGCGGAATGGCCTACTCCTGCGCCTATTTTTCTATGTTTCTATGTTCTATGTTTCTATGCCCTTGTACCACTTCCCTCAAATCCATCCAAGGACCCCAACATTACTTCTAGGCGAGACAGTGGTTTACATGCATCTCTTCTGACTTAATCTACTGCATCCAGTGTTCCTGGTGTCCTGACCCAAAGCGATACTTAACTATTTTTTCCAAAGATGTTGCCTGACCCGCTGTTAATATAGCATTTTGTGTCCATCTTTGATATAAAGCAGCTATGGTATCTGCAGTTCCTATTTATTATATGCAGTTCCTATTTATTATATTTTTTCATAACTGGGATTCCTCGGTGTCCTGTTTCATATAAGAACATCCCAGATACCTCTGAGCAGCAGAATTGTGCAATCTCTCTTCTTGTCAATGATATTCTGCTTTTCTTCCCTTTTTTACCAAAATGCACCATTTCACAATTCACGTTTGATCTGCATGATTTTCCCCACTCCCCTTACTTTACTAACTGTTTTGATCCTTCTCCTGAGCTTGTTTTCTCACTTATTTTTACTTTATTTGCAAGCTTATCTCCCAAACACGAAAAAACCCACCAATTTAAGATCGAGAATATTGGCACTCCAGCACTGATCTCTGTGGACTCTGTGATCCCCATTAGTTACAGCGAGAGAGAGAGAGGGAGAAGGGGAGTTGGAGGAGGAGAGAAATATTGACACTGAGAATAATGCCCACCCTTGTTTGAAATTGAGCCATGTGACTTTGCAGATCACTGCTGTGGAATTCTCACACAACATCAGTTGTTATTTTTCTCTCATCTGGTACAATGCAGGTCCTTGCCAGATTAAGACAGGGTTCAATTTTAGCAAACTGTTCGTAACCTGGACAGTTTGGAAGTTAGGAATGTAGCTGTAAATCAGGTTTCCAGACAGCACAGGATGCCTTCAACTTCGAAGCAAGTTCCAAGGTGCATAAGATGTCTGCAGTCATCAGAGGACCAGAGGTCATCACCTCAGAATTAAAGGGCGTTCCTTTTGGAAGGAGATGAGAAGGAATTACTTTAGGCAGAGTGTGGTGAATCTGTGGAATTATTTGCCGAAAAAGGCTGGCCTCAACTACCTTCTGTGGCAGAGAATTCCAGAGATTCACCACTCTGTGTGAAAAATGTTTTTCTCATCTCTGTCCTACAAAACTTCCCACTTATCCTTAAACTGTGACCCCTTGTTCTGGACTTCCCTAACATCGGGAACAATCTTCCTGCATCTAGGCTGTCCAACCCCTTAAGAATTTTGTAAGTTTCTATAAGATCCCCCCTCAATCTTCTAAATTATAGCTAGTACATGCCGAGTCTATCCCGTCTTTCTTCATATGAAAGTCCTGACATCCCAGGAATCAGTCTGGTGAACCTTCTCTGTACTCCCTCTATGGCAAGAATGTCTTTCATCACATTAGGAGACCAAAACTGTACGCAATACTCCATGTGTGGTCTCACCAAGACCCTGTACAACTGTAGTTGAACCTCCCTGCTCCTGTACTCAAATCCTTTTGCTATGATTATTAACATACCATTCGCTTTCTTCACTGCCTGCTGCACCTGCATGCCTACTTTCAATGACTGGTGTTCCATGACACCCAGGTCTTGTTGCATCTCCCCTTTTCCGAATCGGCCACCATTCAAATAATAGTCTACTTTCCTGTTTTTGCCACCAAAGTGGATAACCTCACATTTATCCACAATGACTTATCTCTTATGACCTTATGACCTTATGATCAGGCAGCATCCCACCAGTCTTAAAATTGCTTATAATGGGGCATATTGGTTGACATGGGCAAGTTGGGCCGAAGGGCCTGTCTCCATGCTGTATGACTCATAACTTAAGGGTCATCTCCCAATCACCTAATCTGGAATATTTCTCTCTTTGCACTACCCGTTGTACTTGTATATAGCCTGATTGCACATTGGCGTGGGGTGGATTGCTTGGATAGCACGTAAAAAACAAAGCTTTTCACTGTATCTTGGTAGACATGGTAATAATGGCACAATAGCATGAGGCAATTACAGCCTCAAATGTAATGGAAGAAAATTAGAATACAAAGGATGTGCAAGCTAAGACATATCTAGTATGTGAATAAAATAATTGATGTCAGAAATATAAATAATTCAGTCCTCACTGAAAAAAGCCTTCCTCCAAAGAACTATACTAGAAAAGTAATACATCGCACAGCTGATTGTATCTAGAGAGTCACATAACATTAGCAAAGAATACGAAACTTGGCGTTTTACTACTCAAAAGGGTTATGAGGAAATTGATGAAGACAAAGAAGATAAAATGAGACTAAATAACAAGAAAAGAAGCAAAAAATGTTAAGAGCTGTCGCAAGCTTACCAAATGTGTGTGGACCTTCAGAACAGGCACTTAATCTATGTTCAAAATACATGCTTCAAAGTCTTGAGATACTTACCAAGTCTGCAGCCCCTCAGTTGATACCTCAATCGGGTGTGAATTTCTACACCGAGCTATGTTAATCCAGTATGTGCTTCTCCCGTTATGCCACAATTCAACAATCTTTACTTACCATTACAAAATATTGTTTGAAATAGCAAGTTTCTGAACAAAAATCAAATTTTAGATTTGGGATACAGTAAACTGATTCAACACCTTTGAACATGTTTAAATTGTTAAATGGGACATATGGTGCGGTGTTTATTAAAGGCGTTATTCTGGCTAAACAAGTATTGACGTAGATTGCTGACAATGTTTCAGAGTGAAGAAACAAACTAAGAGTTTTTTTTTCAAAAAAGGATCTTGAGGGTAGTAAAGGTAGACAAAAATGCCGGAAAAACCCAGCGGGTGAGGCAGCATCTATGGAGCGAAGGAAATAGGCGACGTTTCAGGTCACCTATTTCCTTCCAAAGAAGGATCTCAACTCGACTCTTTCCTTTGCTCCACAGATGCTGCCTCACCCGCTGAGTTTCTCCTGCATTTTTGTCTACCTTCGATTTTCCAGCATCTGCAGTTCCTTCTTAAACATTGACGGTAGTAAGTAAGTAAATAAGTAAGTAAGTTTATTGGACAACTACTCATGGATAAAAACTGTTTTTATGTCTGGCTGTGGCAGCTTTGACAGTCTGGAGTCGCCTTCCAGAGGGATGTGATTCAAAGAGTTTGTGGCCAGGGTGAGAGGGGTCAGAGATGATCTTGCCCGCTCGCTTCCTGGCCCTTGAACTGTACAGTTCATCAATGAAGGGAAGGTTGCAGCCAATAACCTTCTCAGCTGATTGGATGATTCGCTGCAGCCTCCAGGTGTCGTGCTTGGTGGCTGAGCCAACCAGACCATGATGGAGAAGGTGAAAACAGATTCTACGATGGCCGTGTAGTATTGGACCATCAGTGTCTGTGGCAAATTGTGCTTCCTCAGCTGCCGCAGGAAGTACATCCTCTGTTGTGCCTTTTTGACTGTGGAGTCAATGGTAGCCCCCCACTTAAGGTCCTTGGAGATGATGGTTCCGAGGAACTTAAAAGACTCCGCAGATGTGACTGGGGTGTTGTTGATGGTTAGTGGGGTGAGGGGAGGGGGAGCTCTCCTAAAGTCTACAATCAATTCCACTGTCTTAAGAGCATTGAGCTCCAGGTTGTTGCAATGGCACCAGGACGCCAGCTGTGACACTTCCTGTCTGTAGGCAGATTCCTCCCCATCCTGGATCAGTTCAATCAGGGTTGTGTCATCCTCAAACTTGAGAAGCTTGACAGAGGTGTCTGTGGAGGTGCAGTCATTGGTGTAGAGAGAGTAGAGGAGACGAGAGAGTACGCAGCCTTGCAGTGCTCCTATGCTGAGCGTTCGTGTGTCCGAGATGTGCTTTCCCAGCCTCACATGCTGCTTCCTGTCTGTCAGGAAGCTGGTGACCCACCGACAATGTGAGTAAATGCTGGATTCCACTGCAAGGTTCCAATGGGGTCAGGAATAGAAGGCGGGGCACTTGAAGTTAAGGCTGAGCTGCCGCAGAAGATAGAGGTTCATGTCTATGGATCACTGGGATCTCTTCTGGGACAGAGATTACCTGCACAAGGGGAAGAATTGCATCTGAAGTGGAGGGGATCCAATTACCCATTAGAGAGGTTTGCTAGTGCCATTCAAGAAGGTTTAAACTAGAATGGCAGAGGTAAGGGTCCCAGGGCAAAAAAAAGGCAGATGATACATTTAGAGAGGCTAGAGCAAGATTCATAATGACCATGCTCAGAGAGGATATTCTTGGGAGATTATCCAATGAGGTTATATGGGTAGAACTCGTTACCTCTGCAATCCCACTCTCTCCATCCCTCCCCCACCCAATTCATACCAGCTTTTCGTTCTTACCTAGCAAACAGCTAACAAAATGGCCTGTTTCCTTTATCATTGTTACTTTTTTGCATATGTTTCATCCATTTTTTTCTATATCTCTCTACATCATTGTCTACATCTCTCTTTTCGCTACCCATGACTTTCAGTCTGGAGAAGGGTCTCAGACAGAAACATCACCCATTCCTTCTCTCCAGGGATGCTGCCTGTCCCGCTGAGTTACTACAGCATTTTGTGTCTATCAAGTGACTGATGTATCGGAGGAGAAGCACGTTTGCACTAGTGATAATAATTCTATTGGTTTTAAAGCAGTTATGGAGTAAGATAGGATTGTCTCACATTTAGGTCTTAAATGGGGAGGAGGCCAATTTTAGAATCATCAAGCGTAAACTTGCAGAGGCTAATTGGGTGTTAGCTGGCAGGTAAAGGAATAACTGGCAAGTGGGAGGCTTTCAAAACCATGTTAGCAAGAGTACTGGGACAGCATGTATCTGCAAAAGAGGTAGGGTATATTCATCTTTAAGTCATACAGCCATACAGCACAGAGATGATGAAGGGCCAGAGTACGACAGAAACAAATTCAATTCCAAACATCCACAAAATAAAAGATGTTGCTTGAGCCCATGCAAGTACTGCTAGTATTTCGATAATGCTCAGGGCTTTGCTGGTGACAAACTGGCTGGTTTTCCGGACAGTGAAGATAAACTCAAACTATCGGAGTAACAGATGGACTGCAGGCGAGCCGCAGCTGCCAAGGCAGCTCCGCCACTCCAAAAACATCTGCCCACTCTGAGGTCCAGAATGCTCTGGAGCAGTTTTTCATCAAGGATCTCTCTGTACTTTGCTCCGCTCATCTTTCCCTCGATCCTGACTAGTCTCCCAGTTCCTGCCGCTGAAAAACATCCCCACAGCATGATGCTGCCACCACCATGCTTCACAGTAGATAATGGTATTAGCTAGCTGATGAGCAGTGCCTAGTTTCCTCAAGACTGCTTGGCATTCAGGCCAAAGAGTTTAATCTTGGTTTCATCAGACCAGAGAATCTTGGTTCTCATGGTCTGAGAGTCTTTTAGGTGCCTTTTGGCAAACCCCAAGCGGGCTGTCATGTGCCTTTTACTGAGCAGTGGCTTCCGCCTGGCCACTTTACCATAAAGACCTGATTGGTGAAGTGCTGCAGATATAGTTGTCCTTCTGGAAGGTTTTCCAATCTCCACAGATTAATTCTGGAGCTCTGTCATCGTGTTCATCGTGTTCTTGCTCACCACCCTGACCAAGGCCCTTCTCCCCCGATTGCTCAGTTTGGCCGGGCGGCCAGCTCTATGAAGAGTCCTGGTGGTTCCAAAGTTCTTCCATTTAAGAATGACGGAGGCCACTGTGCTCTTTGGGACCGGCAATGCTGCAGAAATTGTTTTATAACCTTCCCCAGATCTGTATCTCGACACAATCCTGTCTCGGAGGTCTATGAACAATTTTGAGTGTCATAGCAAAGGGTCTGAATACTTATGTAAATGTGATATTTCAGTTATTTCTTTATAATTACTTTGCAAAGAATTCTAAACACCTGTTTTCGCTTCTTCATTCTGGGGTATTGTGTGTAGATTGATGATAAAAAACAAATTTAATCCATTTAAAAATAAGGCTTTAACGTAACAAAATGTGGAAAAAGTGGTCTGAATACTTTCTGAATGGACTATATATGATCAGAGAGTGAATTGTCAGTGTTCAACCGAGTTATTGTACATCAGCTCTTTGAGGTGCACCTGCCTTTTATGAGTCTTACAGAGTGGAAAAAGACTCTTCGGCAGAATTTGCCCACACCGGCCGACATGTCTCTTCTACACTAGTCCCACCTTTTTCGGCCACCATTTAGCCTATATCCCTCCAAACCTGTCCTATCCATGTACTTGTCTAAATGTTTTTTAAATGGCGCGATAGTACCTGGCTCAATTACCTCCTCTGGCAGCTCATTCCATGCACCTACCACTCTTTGTGTGAAAAAGATACCCCTCAGATTCCTATTAAATCTCTCCCCCTCAACTTAAATCTATGTCTTTTGGTTTTCGATTCCCTTAATCTACGCAAGAGACTCTGTGCGTCTACCCTATCTATTCCACTCATGATTTTATACACCTCAATAAGATCACACCTCATCCTCCTGCGATCCCAGGAATAGAGTCCCAGCTATAGCTCAGACCCTTGACTTCTGCTGATGATGATGATAGTTTATTGTCACGTACCAAGCTAGGTGCAGTCACATTTTTAGTTTTTGCATGCAAAGTACTCAAAAGAGTTTCCTCAACGGTGCCAACAAAGTTACAAAAAGTACTCATCCCTTCTTCGTCCCCCCCTCCACCCCCCCCCCCCTCCCCCCCACCCCATTTGTTCTTGATGACCACCCCAGGTCGGGTCCCTCTTAGAAGGGTAAATATTTAGGTGGCCATGTTCGAGGAGGAAGGAAGTTTGGCAAGTGCAATCAGAAGTGTCCCACTTGGAATGAAGCGATCAGCCACAAGACATTTGATTGGAATTCTCCACCCCTCAATGCTCCAGGTTGACCGGGTACCTGATGATGCAGTGGTAGAGCTACTGACTTACAACACCAGAGACCCGAATACGGGTGCTGTCTGTACGGAGTTTGAACGTTCTCCCCGTGACCTGCATGGGTTTTCTCCAAGATCTTCGGTTTCCTCCCATACTCCAAAGACGTAAGGTTCGTAGGTTAATTGGCTTGGTATAAATGTAAATTGTCCCCAGTGTGTGTAGGATAGTGTTAGTTTGTGGGGATCGCAGGTCAGTGCAAACATGGTGGGCCGAAGAGCCTGTTTCGTGCTGTATCTCTAAAATAAACTAAACTAAGAACCCTTCCCTTTTTTCATGATCTAGTTTGAGAAAATGAGCTCTGTGTTGATGCCCAAGTGAGAATTAAAATGGTCATCGATGATTAACATCTCTACTGTAAAATCCAAAATCCAAATGTAGATCATTAGATTAGAAAATTTGATACATTGGCTCCAGATAATAAGTTTGAGCCACTTTCCATCTGCAAACCAATTACCATCTGATTCTGTTTCGCCAATTGTGCTATTCCTCATCACAGAAGAACTTAATTTGGCTGCCACAGTTTTTCCAATGCTGGTGTTAATGAGCCAGCTTTCTGCTTTCTACGGAGTAATATTAAACACATCCGAGAACAATACAATTTTTTATGGTGACTGGGTTACTCATTATTTAAGTCTCTGGCAGTAAATGGAATTTGAATAAACCCTTTATCAACATAAATAAAAGGAAGCTTGCAGTAAGGCTAAGAAGTAAATGTGTATTTAATTAGTGGCCATGTCATCTACTGTATATTTTGGGCTTATCAGGTATAGAACTTTGTGCTGGAACTTTCGTGTCATTGCCACCATCTATGGCTGACACCAGCCTGTATAACAAGCTGAAACCTGGAATTCTCAACCCATGCAGGCTGTGGATGTTAAAAATTATTTGGTAGCTCAAGGTTGAAATTAGTAGGTGTGAGCATCAAATGACATGGAGTTTTAAGTTGAGGGGGGAAGGGGAAGGAAGCTTTTTACTCAAAAGGTGGTGGGTATATGGAACCAGCTGCTGGAGGAGATAGTTGAGGCAAGTACAATCATAATGTTTTTAAAAAATTGGGCAGGTGCATGGATACGATAGGGTTAGAAGGATATGGGGCAAATGTAGTTAGGTGGGACTAGTGTAGATGGGGCATGTTAGTCGGCATGGACAAGTTGGGCCGAAGGGCCCGTTTCCACACTGTATGACTTTATGATTCTGATTCTTTTTCTTTGTTAAATATTTTTATTAGACGTAAATACATATTAAAAGAGTATACTTGTCACATACATTCGTAATATTATTAATATTAACAATTATGTCTTGTATTATGTCAATTATGTCAATTTGTATTGCTATACATTTTTTTTATTGCAGATAGGAAAAAATAGAGAAAAATAAAGTAAAAATAGAAAAAAAAATAAAAAATGAGTGGAGTAGTAAACAGGTTATCCATCATTGGAGATATATCCATGATTTGTTATATATGATTCTTCATCCATTCTTTTATTCTGGCTTCAGTCAGGCTCTCGCACCAAGCATTTTTGACCCTTTAAATATTCAATAAATGGAGACCATATCCCTCTGAAAAGATCCAACTTGTCCAGTAGGACAAGCCTTAATCTTTCCAGATGAAGTGTCTCCGACATTCCTGTAATCCACATTTTGGTTGTGGGGGATGTAGGACCTTTCCAGAATTTCAATATTAATGTTTTCCCAATTATTAAACTGTAATCAATAAAAATTATTTGATTTGTTGTTATTAGTTGATCTATTTCTAATATTCCCGATATTATTAATTTTGAGTCAGGGATCAGATTCATATTAACAACATTCAAAATTATCTTAAATATTTCTGTCCAAAATTTAGTAATTTTTATACAATTTGTAAATGAATGCGTTAAGTTAGCTTCTAAGTGCTGACATTTATCACATATGGCAGATATATTTGAAAAAATACTATGTAATTTGGATTTTGTATAATGTAATCTATGTAATATTTTAAATTGTATAAGAGAGTGTCTAGCATTTAATGAGCAATGGTGTATATGTTGTAATCTTTCATCCCATACTTCTAGTCTGATTAATTGACCTAATTCGTTTTCCCATGATTGTCTATATATTTCTGTCATTGGAACATCGTTTTCCAATAAAATGTTATAAATATATGATATCAACTTTTCTGTGTTCGGGTGTTTATTCAGACATTCATCTAAAATTTCTGTCTTTCTATTTCTGATTTCTTGTGTGTTTGCTTTTACATAGTCTCTAATTTATAAATATTTAAAGTAATCTTTTGAATGTATTCCATAAATTTGTTGTAATTCTTGAAATGACATGAAGTAGTTTTCCCTATAGAGATCACCCATCTTATTAATTCCATAGTTTTTCCATTTGAAAAAACCTTTGTCCATGATTGAAGGTTTAAATGTAACGTTATTTACAATGGTTAGGGCTAGTGGTATACATTTCAATTTTAATGTTTTCTTTATTTGTTTTCCAGATACCTAATATAATAAAATCGAGCTAATTTCAAAAGGCGAACAATCTTATTTTTCCATTTTTAACCAGACTGGTTATTTATCTGTCTCTACTAACCAAAAAATCATATTTTTAATATTAACTGCCCAGTAATAAAACATAAAGTTTGGCAGTGCTAGACCTCCATTTATTTTTGATTTACATAAAAAATATATATTTATTCTATGGCTCTTATAATCCCAGATAAAGTTGGTGACTATGGAATCAACTTTCTTAAAGAATTTTTTAGGAAGATATATCGGAATCAATTGGAAGAGATATAGTAATTGCGGGAGAAAAATCATTTTTATTGCATTAATTCTACCTAGCATTGAAATAGGTAATGTTTTCCAATATAAAATATTCTTATTTAATTTATTCAATAAAAGTGGAAAATTGGATTAAATAAAGAATCAAATCTTTTTGTTACATAAATTCCAAGATATTTGATTTTTTTTTCATTTGCTATCTTAAAAGTGAAATTGTTGTAGTATATGTAAGTTATTTACATTATTGACATGTTCACTTATTCCAATTAATACTATAACGAAAATTATCAAATTTCAGTTATTAATTTTAGTAAATTGGAATACTAATTTCCGGCTTTGTAATATAAAGTAATACATCATCTGCATATAAGGAGATTTTATTTTCAGTATCTCTGGTGTCATACCCATATATTTCAGGATGTAATCTCACACGTTGAGCTAATGGTTCTCAAATTGCAAGTGCAAACAATAGTGGGGATAAAGGACAACCTTGTCTGCTGCCTCGGAATAAATTAAATTTAATTGATAGCATTTGATTTGTTAGTATTCTGGCTGTTGGATTAGTGTATAATAATTTAACCCAAATAATAAACTTTTTCCCACTTAAAAGTTTCCATAACCGAAAACAAGTAAGAACCATTCCACCTGTCAAAGGCTTTCTTCCGCATCTAACGATATAATTACTAGGTCTTTATTAATACCTCTTTTCGAATATATAATATTGAATAAATCGTCTCAGTTATATGAGGAAATACGTTTGGTATAAAATCCTGTTTGATCCGGGTGAATTAATTTATTAATAACTGTGCTTAGTCTTTGTGCTAATATTTTGGTTACTATATTTTGATCAGTATTTAAAAGAGCTATAGCTCTACATGATCCTGGGTCATCCAGATCTTTGTCTATTTTAGGTATAAGTGTTATAATAGATTCATTTAACGTTTCTGGTAGTTTCCGGTGGGTATTAATGTATCCATAGAGTATCTTCAAACGTGATGCAATCAGATCATAAAATGTTTTATAAAATTCCAAACCAATACCATCTGATCCCGGTGTTTTACCGTTTTTTAATGATCTGATAGATTCTTCGATTTATTTTAATGATATTTCAGCTTTTAGTGATTCTCTATTTTGTGAATCCATCCCATTCAGATTACATTTTTTTTAAAATGCTTCTATTCCTATTTTGTTTTCTGTCATTTTAGGTGAATATAAATTTCTATAATGTTGCAAAAATCTCTCATTAATATCTTTGGGTTGTACTAATGGTTCGCCATTGTATGATTTAATCCTATGGATTATTTTTTCTCCCTCCATTTTCCGTAATTGACGAGCAAATAATTTTTGAGGTTTATCTCCAAATTCAAATTGTAATTGTTTAGTGTATTGATAGATTTTTACAACTTGATCTGAGTATATTTTATTTAATTATATTTCAGTGCAGCGATTTTTGTTATGTTTTTGTTATGGATGGGATTAGCAGCATTCTCTGTGTCTAATTGTTTAATCTCCTTTTCCAATTCCTGTTGTTCCCTCCGATTCTCTTTGTTATAAAATGCTTGAGAAGAAATCATAATTCCACGGGCATATGCTTTAAAAGATTCCCATAATAGGGAAGAAGATATTTCCGGTTTTATCATTTATTTTCAAAGAAAATCTTGATCTGTTCTATAATATATTCCTGAGTTACTTTGTCTTTTAAAATTTGTGGGTTAAATCTCCATTGACTCTGTTTTTCCGTTTTACCATTTATTTTAATCATAAATGTTAAAGGTGCGTGATCTGAGATTGTAATATTATGGTATTTTGAATTATATGTAAGTGAGATAACTTTAGCGTCAACCAAAAAATAATCTATTCTTGAATAGGTTTTATGTACAGGTGAATAAAATGAATATTCTCGTCCAGTTGGATTTTCTACTCTCCAAACATCTTTAATATTACTAGTATCCATATACGCATTTAATACGTCACTGGAATGGGATTTGGTTTTCCTTTGTCTTGTGAATCTTTCTAAATAAGAATCAAATGTACAATTTAAATCTCCTCCAATTATTAAGTTATGTTGTGCTATTTCCAGGATGTTATAAATTTTTTCTTAAAGAACAGTGGACTATCAAAGTTTGGTCCATAAACATTAACAAAAATCATTTTTTGTGCATTTAATTCTCCTATTACAATAATGTATCTACCGTCACTGTCAGTTATAGTTGATGTATGTTTAAATAAAGTGCCTTTATGAAATAATATTGCTACGCCTCTGGATTTGTGTGTAAAAGAAGAATGATACTTTTATCTATCCATTTAGCTTTCAGCCTATGCTCGGCATCTTTTTTTAAATGTGTTTCTTGAATAAAAATCACTTCAGCTTTAATTGCTTTTAAATGTGCTAGTACTTTACCTCTCTTAATTGATTCATTAATACCTTTAACGTTCCAGCTACAAAACGTTATTTCTTCATTCCCCTTATTCATTTTTAAATCTTGCATCTTTTGTCTATGGGGGTCTATAATAGAGCCAATGGTTCAGTTCGACAGACCCGACCTTACACCCGAACTCCGAATAGACGAATTTTAAGACCCTTGAATGTCTCACGTGTATATCTCCTTTGATCCAATTTGTAACCATTCAAACTGAAAATAATAATGATAGATTATAATAGAGAAGAAAAGAGGATAAGTTAAGAAATTAGTATTGTGCACAACGAAGGAAAAAACTACATCTAGTATTAGTGTAGTTAGTGCTAGCCATACTAGCATGGCTAACTATCTACCGACATCCGTGGTTTATGTTACCAACTTAATCAGCTCCTTGGTTACTTGGATTTTTTATTCCATAGCAGTATTTTACTGGGGATATTAGATTTTAAAATATTCGGGTTCCAATAGTCGGAAATGTGAGGATACATATATTTAAAACTTGTTTGAAAATATAATCAAAAACGAAAAGAAAGGAAAAAATAAAATTAAAATTAAAATTAAAATTACTAATAAAAAATAAAAAAAGTTTCCAAGGAGGGCAAATTAAATCAAACTCTATATTTGACTCTAATCATTCCATTATAAGTAAGTATTAGTCATTAGTGATAATTATTAACTCTGATTAGTAAAGATACCACACTATAATTGTAGTATTTATTAGTTATTTGTATTAGTAGTGCAGTTATACTAATTATTAGTATCCATGGGAGAGTTTCTGATCCACATCTTTCTCCAGCTTCCTTGGTCACGACTTTAATTCCATCCAGTCATGCAAAGTCAGCTTATTCAATGATGAAGTTCACTTTTAAAAGTATTATTCAAGCATCCTCTCGAACCTTAATCTTCTGGGCAAAGTCCAATGCTTCCACAGGGTTGGTGAAAAAGTGTTCCTTCTGATTGTAAGTGACTCTTAGGGTAGCTGGATACCTCAGACCATATTTCAAATTCTTCACTTCCCTCAAGATTCTTTTGGTCTCATTAAACACTTTTCGTTTCCTGGAGACCTCTGCTGGATAGTCTCGATAAATACTGATCCTGTATCCTTCAAATGCAAGATTTCTGTTTCTTGCAATTTTTTGCATTATTTCCTCCAGGACATGGTCGTACTGGACTTTTATTATCATTTGTCTTGGGGGAGCACTTTGTCTTGTCTGGCGTCTCATCACTCTGTGATGCTCGGGCAAGTGAAAAGGCTTTTGATCCAGAGATAAAACTTTTTGCAGTAGATTTGCAGTGAATTCTCGGGGATCTTGATCCGTCTCTTTCCCTTCTGGAATACCCGCAATTCTTAGGTTCTATTTTCTCCGGCGACCTTCCAATTCAGTACATTTCTCGGTTATTTTGCCCAGTAATTCCGTTAGACGTTGGTTTACTGTGATAAGCTTTGATGTAGTCTGAGTACTTGTTTTGGCTAGCTCTTCAAGGCCCTTTATGGCTGCCGTCTGTTGATTCAGTGCAGCTCCACAGGATTCAGCCTTTCTTCAAGATCAGTTTTCACTTTTCTGATTTTAACATTCGTCTCATTTGTCAAACTTGCAGTTTGTTCAGTCAATATTTCTGCAATTTCTTTCTTCAGTTCATCCGATGTATTCTTAGCCATGGTATTAATTTCAAGCTTTAACTCTTTCATTTCCTCCTTGATTTTTTTAATTTCTTCCCCAAAATTCATCTTCTTCAATTCTTCATTCGTTTTTGCCAGTTCATTCTTTAGTTCCAGCTTTATTTCCTCCTTTAAACCAGCAATTTCACTTGCAATAAAAGTTCTTCACCTTCTGATTTTTTCATCATTTTTTTCAACACATCTTCTTGGGATAGCGTTCTACCTGAGCCCGAGGCTTCAGTCGGGCCTTCCACCGTTTTCTGCCTGGTAACACAACTTATCGGTTTATCCGCGGGTGGGCTGCGCTGTGTAGACATAGTAAGTCGCGAGCCTGATGACGTCACTCACAGCAATCGGTACAGAGGCAGCAGGCAGCAGGTAGGTCGCTTTCTCCCCGATTTTTCACCGTTTTTTTTTCGAGGAGCTGGCTGGCGTTGCTCTCTAGCCCTCCATAGCACCACCGGATGTCCCGATTCTCTGATTCTAAAGGAGGTAAATTGAGCCAAGATATAAACTAGCCATGAACTCACCAAATGATCGAGCAAGCCAAACCAAATGTCCCTATAATTGTTCAATGATTTCCCCAGTTTACTGACGATCTGTGTTGGGCAGAGCTGAAACAGTTCAACTGCGTTATCAGATATCATCCCATTAAGTCATTGAAATCAATTCCACTCGAGTTAAGTGATCAACCAAAATATATCAATTTTGTCTTGCATGTTAATCTGCTTTCTCCCCCCCCCCACCCCCCCCCACACACAAACACAATTACATCCAATCACAAAACTTGTTTGTACAGCTTCCTGCAGAATATTAGGATGTAGTAAAGCCTCATACAGCTTTCTGAAGCAATCTTTGCTGTGACGTAAAAATGCAACAACTTGAAAGTAGGAAGCTCCCGCAAAGAGCAAATGCTTTATTTAGCTACTTTTGTTAGGGTAATGTTGGTCAGAAAACTTGGATAAACTACCCTGCTCTGGTTCTAAATCATGTTGGGAGATTTTTTTAAACATATAACTGTGTGGTGAATAAGTCCTCAGTTCAACGTCTATTTCAAAATACAATACTTCCAACATAGAAGTAGTGCTCCTCTCCTCTCCAACAAGTGCTCCACTATGAAATCTCCTCAAGGTATGCCTACTTTCAACAAGTTCTCCTCCTCTCTGAAGAAAGGACTCGACCTGAAACATCACCCATTCCTTCTCTCCAGAGATGCTGCCTGTAACGCTTATTTACTCCAGCATTTTGTGTCTATCTTCAGTGCAACATACTACTTTTGTCTTCTCAGAGATTTTACACAAGCCTCCACAAACCTTGGCCATGGAACATGTATGTTAAAACTTAGCATATTGGGAAACTTGTACATTTAGCTGAACCTTTGGACTTTGGACTTCAGGCTTTAGCTGCTACAACAACAACAACAGTGCCATTAATGTTCTTGGTAACTCAAACATGGATAGAGTCACAAAAATTCTTCATTCGTTTTTGCCGGTTCATTCTTTAGTTCCAGCTTTATTTCCTCTAAACCAGCAATTTCACTTGCAATAAAAGTTCTTCACCTTCCGATTTTTTCATCATTTTTTTCAACACATCTTCTTGGGATAGCGTTCTACCTGAGCCCGAGGCTTCAGTTGGGCCTTCCACCGTTTTCTGCCTGGTAACACAACTTTTCGGTTTATCCGCTGGTGGGCTGCGCTGTGTAGACATAGTAAGTCGTGAGCCTGATACAGTGTGGAATGAGGCCCATTGGCCCAACTCTACCACACCGACCAACAATGTCCCAGCTACCCTAGTCCCACTTGCCTGTGCTTGGCCCATATCCCTCCCAACCTGTCCTATCCGTGTACCTGTCTTACTGTTTCTTAAACGATGGGATAATCCCAGCCTCAACTACCTCCTCTGGCAGCTTGTTCCATAAACCCACCACCCTTTGTGTGAAAAAGTTAACCCTCGGATTGCTATTAAATCTTTTCCCCTTCACCTTGAACCTACAGTATGTCCTCTGGTCCTCGATTCTCCTACTCTGGGCAAAAGACTCTGTGCATCTACCCGATCTATTCCTCTCATGATTTTGTATACCTCTATAAAATCTCCCCTCATCCTCCTGTGCTCCATGGAATAGAGACCCAGCCTACTCAACCTCTCCCTATGGCTCACACCCTCTAGTCCTGGCAACACACTCACAAGAGTTCCCAGGGCCCATTGTCAAGTCTTCTAATGTTTTTGTGCAGATTCCCCGCTTGAAAGGGATCTGATTCATCCACCCCGAAATGATGAACTGGATTTCACTCAATGACCAAACACTTCTTTTCCATTTTTTTTCCCCCTTTTTATTTTGGCAGATTCAGCAATTCATTTACAGTTCCACTTGATTTATTGCTTCAGCCATTACTTTGAAGGCATTTGAATGTTGTAGGTCTTAAGATAGTTAACAGTTTAGTCTTTTAGCAGGTGAAAAACCGACTGCTACTCGGGTGCTGTAGATAATCAGTCCTGCATGCCTTTGCTGGCGATCGCGGCAGTTTTTAGGACAGTCTCTTAGATTATACTGTTCAAGTTTTAGCCGCAAGTCAACTTCTCGCGTGGGCCTGTCCGCTTCTCTGTTCACGGTCGGGCTTTCTCTGTTTTCTCCCCCCACCGGGTTGACGGTTCCCAGTTGGGCTGAAGACTCAGCCTCTGTCGGTGGCTCTCTGGACCTGTCCGTGGCCTTCACAGTACTAGGCCCCCACCCGACGTCTGTGGCTGCTGCTTGGGCTTGGCTATGGGCTGCACAGCCCTGGATACATTCCAGGTAAGCTGGCACCGTGCTTGGTGACCCTTACTGCCCCTGCTTGTTTTCCTAGCTCTTCCCTGAGCTATTGCTTCCAGTTCCTACATTTTTTTCTTTTTGGCACCAATTCAAAACCATTTGGCTTGGTGCTGTTCCACTTGTTTCCAAATACTACTTCTATTTTTATCTTTTGTTTTCGATTCTTCTTGCTGGCCTTGTTTTCAATATCTTCAGCTTTTATCCTCGTCGCCAATTGTTGTTATTCGGATGCTTTGAACAGCCTTGAATAAAGACTCAGACACGGGAGAAATCATACAAGCTTCTTTACTGCAGGACGCCACCTCCAGTCTCTCCCTGCTCTTGCATACTTGCCCCAGACATCACAAGACACCAATTACTTATCCTAATAATCCCATACCTAACACTCCTCCCCCTTTAACTTGAAGGCACGTAATACCTTTTCTATTACATACACCGCATTCCTCCCCTTTTAAGTCCATTTCACCTATACGGTATATGCTCTTATCCTACTATTGTGCGCTTGTGACTTTAATTTAGCATTTGTCCTTTCATTGCAGTTTGACTTGACACCTCCCACTTGATCTTCCAATGAAACCACTTGGGAGATAGACGCTTTAAAGTCAAACTTTGAAGTCTAGGTTTGAACTTGGTCTCCTGATGCATTGCTGTCTTGTTCTTCAACTGGAAGTAAGACAACCAGCCACCTAACATCCCTGTGAACAATCGTGGCTTGGATCCTCTCCTTCCCCTGAGTAGAATGCCTTGCCCTTCCTTTCAAAACCTTTGTCAGAGGAATGGAGTAACTTGGAAAGATCTGTACATTAACGTCTCTCACAATGCCTTTGCGGTCTGGATTGGAGCTGGCGACTCTGCCCAGCTTGAATTGCCCCCTCAGTGCATTTTGGCCACTTAACCAGACAATGTCTCCGGCAGTGACATTTCTCTGAGTGGTGTGCCACTTGCTCCTTATAAACAAGTTAGGACCAGCGAGTTGGCTCCAGCTCTTCCAAAACTTGTTCACCTCTGACTGTATTGTTCTAAGTCTTTTGTAGGTAGCTGGAAAAATCAAAAGTCTTGATGTCTCCGCACTGAGACGCTCAGCCAAGCAGAAGAGTATTTGGTGTGATGTACTGAACGCAGTCTTCCCGCTTTGTATCCTGGCATCGATTGGACGTTCATTTGACAGGTTGGCTGCCATGTAAAGAGCTCTTTGAAACTCACTATAACTGAGTGGCGATTCTTTTCCAAAACATTGGAGCAATCTCTTCACAACACGTACTGACAGCTTCTGCTGCGCCATTTCTGTTGGAGAATAAGCAGGATGGATTTTCCACATCCACTCTGTCATTTTAGCTGCGTCTCCTCCAGAGCTGCTCTGACCCAGGTTTTCCAAAAATCTATATAGTTCCATCTAAGACTGGTTTGCACCAATAAAATTGGTGCCAGGATCTGCCAGATCTTCTTGGGGTGCCCACGGATTGCTGTGAATCTTTTGATAAAGCCATCAGAAACCCTTCACTTGATAAGGTGTTGACTAACTCTGTGTGGATGGCTCTGCTAGCCATACAGCAGAAAGAGACATATCTCCCCAGACTTTGAGTTTAAAAAACCCGTTTCTTGACATCATCGTGTACGTGGTAGGGTCCAAAGAGGTCTACTGTGTAAACTCAAAAGGAGCAGCAGGTTCAGTTCTTTCAGCGGCAGATCACTCAGTTATTTGTTGACATTTCTTTGCCTTTGCTTTCGGCAGATTATGCAGCATGATCAACGACTTTTTTGAGAAATTCTCCTTCCTTTTATGACCCAAGCCTTTCTTCTCATTTTAAGCAAGGGGTCCCAGCCACTCCCGTCATGACTCTCCCTGTAGGCCTCCCGAGCTAGCAGCATGGACACCCAGGCATCAACGGGCAGGATGGGAACAGCAACTTTATCCTCTTCATAGCTCTGGCACTCTGCCACCACAAACCATCAGCCCAGAATTTTGGGGGTCGTTATAGGCTATACCAGTCGATCTGTTGTGTGCTTGGGAAAGATGTGCCCAATTGCGCAGCCATCAAAAGATGTATTTTAGAGCATTTTTCTCATTTCTCTAAATACTGTAATGACTCCTGTCAAAGAGATAGCCTCCCACTTTGGATTGTTTAGGGCTTTGTTCTTGCCAAGGAACCTCTTCGCTGCTCTCCAAATCCATGTGGACTGTCCTTGATCAGTCGAGTTAGAATGCTGAAACCGCTTGACAAAACAAGTTCTGAATAGCTGACCCTGCAGGTTGTATCTCTTTGTGGTTTGTTGGTTCCGGTTCTTGTTTCTCTACTTTGGCTCTTGATAGTGCTGCAACAAAAGTTTTCTCTTCTGTAACTTGTCGATGTTTTCTCTCTGCAGTGGCTGCCAGTTCGGTAGCTGATTTATTGGCCACTCAATCACAGGCAACAACCAGGAACTTCGGTCCATTTTGCCACTCCGAATATTGATCAAGGTCTTGAGGGCTGGCATCTCTGGTGATTAAATCAGCGATCTTTTGTGGGCCAGGAATCCATCGCCAGTCCTGAATGTTGGTGCTTGTTTGAAATCTCTCCCCCTTTTCCTCCAATCCTATTGGCGAAGAATGTCTGAAATCCGTAGCATTCTCACTGCATTGCACCAAGGATTGTTTGGCTATCCACAAGATGATACCACTTCTCCACTTGAATTCAACTGTGTAGCTCAAAATACTTCCTTAAGCGTGAGGTGAACACTGCTCCACACATCTCTGCTTTAACAGCGTCTCCTCTGTGGTCCACGGGAGTTAACTTGACCTTGGATTCCACAAGTCTGACAATTGGGCCATGGTCTGAATCCCATCTCCGGTGTGCTCACGTCCGTCAGAAAAGATGATTCCCAAGGGCTCAGTTGTGGAGCAAGAGGGAGTCAGTGCCCTGACAAACTTGACTTTTCCAAGTTGTACATACTCTTCAAAGAGCTTAATTGCATCCTCCCTGAGTCCATCTGAGAGTGCCATGTCCCATGTGTCTCTGACCGAACAGCTTCCCTCTTTTGCTTCTTGGAAAAATCTGCATACTAGAATCGCTCCCTTTTGCTTAACAGGAGCCACTATGCCGATGGGGTCATATAGCCCTGCTACCTGGATGAGAAGCTCTCTTCTTGTTAGGGGATTTGGTGTCTGAGTTTTGATTTGCTCTTGTAGAAGACCTTGACCGAGCTGCATCTTTATCTTTCTCTTGGAGAAATTGATTCCCACCATAACGTGGAGCATATCCTCTTCAACAATGTAGCCCAGACCAAGCGCCTTGTTATCATCATCATGCATTTGTTGGTATGGTCATGGTTTTTGTTTTGCTTTTCTTAAAGTATCACTGTCCTCCTTCTCCCACTTTGTCCAGACAGAACCCAAGGCTTGAGCTCAAACCCACCAGCTTTCAGGATTCGTCCACATTTGCTGTGATGATCTCAACTGGTCGAGGCCTGTTGTGAGTGATTTGGGAGGATGGTCGTCAACATAGCTGTCTTTCTGGAGTACTTGCTGCTCATCCTTGAGGTGGGTAAAAGAAGGAAGATTAGCAGTCTCACGCATTGCCAACTGTGCAATGCACCCCGCAGGTTTGTCTCCGATGTTCACTCATGTGATAGCATAGAAACATAGAAACATAGAAATTAGGTGCAGGAGCAGGCCATTCGGCCCATCGAGCCTGCACTGCCATTCAATATGATCATGGCTGATCATCCAACTCAGTATCCTGTACCTGCCTTCTCTCCATACCCCCTGATCCCTTCAGCCACAAGGGCCACATCCAACTCCCTCTTAAATATGACCAACGAACTGGCCTCAACTACCTTCTGTGGCAGCGAATTCCACAGATTCACCGCTCTCTGTGTGAAAAATGATTTTCTCATCTCGGTCCTAAAAGACTTCCCCCTTAATCCTTAAACTGTGACCCCTTGTCCTGGACTTCCCCAACATTGGGAACAATCTTCCTGCATCTAGCCTGTCCAACCCCTTTAGAATTTTGTAAGTCTCTATGAGATCTCCCCGCAATCTTCTAAATTCCAGCGAGTTACAAGCCAGCCTATCCAGTCTTTCTTCATATGGAAGTCGTTGCCATCCCAGGAATCATCTGATGAACCGTCTCTGTACTCCCTCTATGGCAAGAATGTCTTTCCTCAGATTAGGAGACAAAACTGTACGCAATACTCCAAGGTGTGGCCTCACCAAGACCCTGTACAACTGCATTAGAACCTCCCTGCTACTTGTACTCAAATCCTTTTGCTATGAATGCCAACATACCATTTGGCTTTCTTCACAGCCCGCTGCACCTGCATGCCTACTTTCAATGGACTGGTGTACCATGACACCCCAGGTCTCGCTGCATCTCCCCTTTTCCTAATCGGTCACCATTCAAATAATAGTCTACCTTCCTGTTTTTGCCACCAAAGTGGAAATAACCTCACATTTATCCACATTATACTGCATCTGCCATGCATTTGCCCACTCACCCAGTCTATCTAAGGCATCCTGCAGCCTCCTAGCATCCTCCTCACAGCTAACACTGCCCCCCATCTTCGTGTCATCCGCAAACTTCGAGATGTTACATTTAATTCCCTCGCCAAATCATTAATGTATATTGTAAAATAGCTGGGGTCCCAGCACTGAGCCTTGCGGCCACAACCCCACTAGTCACTGTCTGCCATCCTGAAAAGGACCCGTTCACTCCTACTCTTTGCTTCCTGTCTGCCAGCCAGTTCTCTATCCACATCAATACTGAACCACCAATACCGTGTGCTTTAAGTTTGTATACCAATCTCTTGTGTGGGACCTTGTCGAAAGCCTTCTGAAAGTCCAGATACAACACATCCACTGCATTTCCCTTATCCACTCTGCTAGTTACATCCTCAAAAAATTCAATAAGATTCGTCAGACATGATTTACCCTTCGTAAATCCATGCTGACTTTGTCCAATGATTTCACCACTTTCCAAATGCGCTGCTATCCCATCTTTAATAATTGACTCTAGCAGTTTCCCCACTACCGATGTTAGACTAACTGGTCTGTAATTCCCCGTTTTCTCTCTCCCTCCCTTTTTAAAAAGTGGGGTTACATTAGCTACCCTCCAACCCTCAGGAACTACTCCAGAATCTAAAGAGTTTTGAAAAATTATCACTAAGGCATCTGCTATTTCTGGGCTACTTTCCTTAAGTACCCTGGGATGCAGCCTATCTGGCCCTGGATTTATCGGCCTTTAATCCATTCAATTTACCCAACACCCACTTTCCGGCTAACCTTGGATTTCACTCATTTCCTCCATCTCATTTGACCCGCGATCCCCTGCTATTTCCAACAAATTATTTATGTCTTCCTAGTGAAGACAGAACCAAAGTAGTTTATTCAATTGGTCTTGCATGTCCTTGTTTCCCCCATGATCAATTCACCCATTTCTGACTGCAAAATGACCTACATTTGTTTTAAGTAATCGTTTTGCGCTTCACATATCGATAAAAACTTTTGCAATCAGTTTTTTTATGTTTCCTGCCAGTTTTCTTTCACTACTCCATTTTTTCCCCTTTCCTAATTAAGCCCTTTGTCCTCCTCTGTTGGTCTCTGAATTTCTCCCATTCCCCTGGTAGGCTGCTTTTTCTGGCTAATTTGTACGCTTCATCTTTTTCTTTGATACTATCCCTGATTTCCCTCGTTATCCACGGATGCGCCACCTTCCCTGATTTATTCTTTTGCCATACTGGGATGAACAATTGTTGAAGTTCATCCATGCAGTCTTTAAATGCCTTCCATTGCATATCCACCGTCAACCCTTCAAGAATCAATTGCCAGTCCATCTTGGCCAATTCACGTCTCATACCCTCAAAGTTACCTTTCTTTAAGTTCAGGACCCGTGTTTCTGAATTAACAATGTCACTCTCCATCCTAATGAAGAACTCAACCATTTTATGGTCACTCTTGCCCACTCTAGCATACTCTCCCAGCTTCTCGTCCTCGGAATCTCGCCAGAGGAATCTGTGTAAGTGTACTTCATGGTCCTCCAACCAGACTGAGTTACACATCTTCTTTATGTCTCCCAGAGCAGCATAGATTCCGTCTCTGAATCTGAGGAGGACAGCGCAAATTCGATTGAGGACGTCTGGATCGTTCATCAGCAAATCATTTAAGCTGACACCATTGCACTTTTGGCTGCTGTTCCACACTAGTCTCACTGGGGTAATGACAGAGTGTGGTTTTGGAGCAATAAGGTGACTCACATACCACACTGGTCCCTTCCAGCCTGCAATCATGTCTTCGGACAATTTGATTGCAGCCTTTCGGTCCACCATGTCATGCACTAGAGATGTGTAGACACTTTTCCATTCAGGTTCTCTGGATAGCTGCCTCTCCGTCCTGAAAAATGTGGCTTCCACTGTCCTTTTATTATTTGGCAGAGAAGCTGGGTCTTCCAACCAAGGATAGCTAGCATGCCAATGTGGATCTTTACTGAGACAGTCTCCTGTTACGTAGGTGAGTCCTTCCCTTACCACTTCGAGCTCTCTCTCTTCAGCAAGAGTCATTTCTTTTCCGCCTAGCTGGCAGTTTCCACAGCGGCAAGCCCCGCACTTTGGCTCGCTTGCTGCTCCAATGCTATCCCACTTCCACCAATCCAAGAAGTCCCGATTGGCGGTTGATGCACGTGACTTCTGGACTTTGACGGCGACCTGTCCGTTTGGTGAAAGTTCCTCAGGGACTGCGTCAGTGAGCTCCTCATACTTTAAAGCAGCTGCTCTCATTGATCTTGCAATGTGTGTTTTGGACATGTGGGCTGACATGGTAAGCTCCTCAAACAGCTCAGGATGACAACCTCCAACAGTATTTCCCAGTGGTCCATCCCACAGAATAAGATCTCCAACAGTCCTAATCCTCTGAGGCGCTAGCTGACCTTCTCTATGGCTTATGAGCAAATGTATCTCTTTTGGTCTCACAAGTTCCTCAAGTGGGACGTCTGGAAAGAACGTTTGCAGCTGCTGTGGTGTCACATGTTTGTGAACATCTGAAATGCTGTCCAATCCATAACAAACTAACTGTGCGACTTGAGTGTGCCCTTGGGAGTCTTCACTCGGATCTTTAGAAGGTAGCGCCTCATCTCTACGTGGACCTTCATCCCCCCCAACTCCATGGACGATAAGCGTAATGTCTTCACTCCTAAGGTTCAGTCTACTCGCAGCCTTGTGAGTTATGTAGTTGGTATCTGAAGCCAAGTCAATTAATGTCCCAACCTTTTGTCCAGCATTTGCTACGACCTCCAAAAGCATCATAATCACTGGATGCTCTTGCTGTCCACCTTCCTTTAGGAGGCTTGGCTGATGCTTTGCAGTTGAAGGCTCTTGATGCAGTGTTGGAGAACACATCTCGGCATTGTTTTGCCAACTCTGGTGGAAGTTTGCTGAAAAACTCCTCTTGGTCCACTGTATATTTCTTCTTGCCTTTATCTTCCTCTGGACCAAATTTACTCCTTCTCTGATCCACACTGATTTTCCTCATCTCATAATTGGGGCACAGATAAAAATGATGCTCAAGAGTCTGTTCATCCTTGCAGATTTGATTTTTACACAGATATGCAGGTTTGCAGTATGAACCATCATCATGAACTTCAAGACACTTTTTGCATGCTCCCAACTTCTTTACTGCAGCTCTTTTCTCTGTCAGCTTTAGCCCTCGAAACTGCTTGCAGAAGTACAGCTTTATTTTATGCTTTACGTCACCACAGACTACACAACTTGTGTGGTCATTTCCTGACTTGGTAGACTTGGTTCTGGCATGTCTTGGTTCAGTCCGAGTTTCCTTTCTACTCGGCTCCTCGTCCCTCAGTTGCTCGAGCTGCTCTCCTGCTCTTTGAGAAATGACAAGAGACTGTCAAACCATTTCTCTGGTGCCACAGCATTCCTCTTGTCACTACATAAAACAGCCATTCCTTTTTGAGGGTTTCTGGAAGCTTGGTTTCAATTGATTTTGTCATCAGTGGATTTTTAATAGCGCCTGTGTCTCCGAGATCGCTCAAGTCCTTAAGCGCCTTTTCCACAGCTTGAATTAATTCCACTATTTTACGTGGCTGAGGTCCTCTGACAGGTGGGATTCTCTGAAGCTCCTCCACTATCTCAATAGCAATAGCTGTTTGATTTCCAAACCGGTTTTCTAGGACACGAAAGATATCCTACTGCTGTGTTATAACTTGTGAGGGGGAGGTCTCTTGTAATTTTGTCCTCCAGACTGTCCAGCAATTGAACCTTCTTCACCTCAATTTGAATCCAGTGGGTTCACCTTGCTTTTTGCAGTGCTTCCCAATCCTTCCTCCATCTATAAAAGTTAAGCTTGTTTCCAGTAAACTTAGGAAGGTGCCGTGGGTCTCAGTTTGATGGCTGGTGAAGGATAATTGAAAGCATTCGCCGCTTGTGCTAATCCTTCAGTGTCCTTCTTTATTCTTGCCTGTATGAAGTCAGCCTTCCTGGAAACCAGCTTGGGGACGAGAAGCTCGTGTTTTCTTAGGTTTTTCTGGAAGCTCTCTTGCTCATCCAGAGGGACCCAATGTTTCCACCGACTGTACATCTCCTTTGCAGTCTCTACCAGTTTCTGCAGGTGGTTAAGCATGAATTCATATGCTTCTTGGTTGCTATTTGATGGTGCAGTCTGTACCATCTGCTGTCATGCACCATCTGCTGTCTGTAGTGAGGTGGATAATTCAACATTTCCAAAGTTTGCCCATAGAGTGTCCTGGATGAGCCCTTTGACCTTTTTAAGTTTTGACTCAAACTCATTTGTAGTCTTTGCCAGGTCGGCTTTTTGCTGTTCAGTTAACACAGTTTCCTAATCTGCATCCAGCTCCGCCTCCAGCTCTGCAATGAGTCCAGCCTCCACATCGTCATTGGCTTCGATGACTTTTTCAGCCTCCAGCATGAGTTTGTAGAAATTGTTCCTGAGCTCTTCAGACATTTCTTCATGGTTCCTAATCATGCTGTTAAACAAGAGGAGAGAATGCCCGTTTTGCTGTTGTCCTCTCCACCTTGAGCTGCTCAGCTGACTTTCCATACATCCAGCCATAATTGTATCTTGACTTAACTGTCTCTTTTCCAGGTTTCCAGATCTCCTGGTCACAGCGGTTTTTCACTGTCAAGTCTTCTAATGTTTTTGTGCAGATTCCCCGCTACAAAAGGGATCTGATTCATCCGCCCCGAAATGATGAACTGGATTTCACTCAATGACCAAACACTTCTTTTCCATTTTTTTTCCCCCTTTTTATTTTGGCAGATTCAGCAATTCATTTACAGTTCTACTTGATTTATTGCTTCAGCCATTATTTTGAAGGCATTTGAATGTTGTAGGTCTTAAGGTAGTTAACAGTTTAGTCTTTTAGCAGGTGAAAAACGGCTGCTAATTGGGTGCTGTAGATAATCAGTCCTGCATGCCTTTGCTGGCGATCGCGGGCAGTTTTTAGGACAGCCTCTTAGATTATACTGTTCAAGTTTTAGCCACAAGTCAACTTCTCTCGCGGGCCTGTCCGCTTTTCTGTTCACGGTCGGGCTGACTCTGATCCCGACCGGGCTTTCTCTGTTTTCTCCCCCCACCGGGTTGACTGTTCCCAGTTGGGCTGAAGACTCAGCCTCTGTCGGTGGCTCTCTGGACCTGTCCGTGGCCTTCACGGTACTAGGCCCCCACCCGACGTCTGTGGCTGCTGCTTGGGTTTGGCTATGGGCTGCACAGCCCTGGATACATTCCAGGTAAGCTGACACCATGCATGGTGACCCTTACTGCCCCTACTTGTTTTCCTAGCTCTTCCCTGAGCTATTGCTTCCCGTTCCTACCATTTTTCTTTTTGGCGCCAATTCAAAACCATTTGGCTTGGTGCTGTTCCACTTGTTTCCAAATTCTACTTCTATTTTTAACTTTTGTTTACGATTCTTCTTGCTGGCCTTGTTCTTATCTTCGTTCTTTTATCCTCGTCGCCAATTGTTGTGTATTCGGATGCTTTGAACAGTCTTGAATAAAGGCTCGGACACGGAGGAATCATACAAGCTTCTTTACTGCAGGACGCCAACTCCAGTCTCCCCCTGCTCATGCGTACTTGCCCCAGACATCACAAGATACCAATTACTTATCCTAATTATCCCATACCTAACACTCCTCCCCCTTTAACTTGGAGGCAGGTAATACCTTTTCTATTGCATACACCGCATTCCTCCCCTTTTAACGTCCATTTCACCTGTACGGTATATGCTCTTTTCCTACTATTGTGCGCTTGTGATTTTAATTTAGCATTTGTCCTTTTGTCCTTAATTTAGCATTGTCCAGTTTGACTTGACACCCATAGTACAAAAAAGCTCTTAAAAGGTGGAAAATAACTAAACTAAAACTCTGAAATGCTGCCATTTTATAAATACCAGTAACTGTGATTTCATCCCTACCCACAAAAGTTGCTGGATTCTGCTTTCCCTGCAGATAATTCCTGCCATACTTTGAAATCTTTACATTTACAAAACAATGAGAAGGAATTTGGTGTTAGACACCAAAGTGCAATATACATAAGAATTTAGCTATCAGTTGAACTCACCTCATGCACACTTCATTCCATTAAGGACAGTGCATTTTCCATGTAAGATTAAAGTTACATTAATTATGTACAAAGATCCCTCAAAGTGGCATCACGGGTAGAAACAGTGGTACATTTTGGTATATTGCCATTCATCAGTCAGGATACTGAGTAAAGAAATTGGGCCATCATGTTACAGTTGTACAAGATGGTGAGGCTGCATTTGGAGTACTATGTTCAGTATTGGTGATCCTGCTACACATGCTATCTTCGCAATAAAGGGCAGCTCTATTTCCTGATCAGTTTTATTGCCCTCAGCCTTGTTTACAACCTCCTATGTTTATCTTTATTCCTGCTAGCTATGCCTAGTTAAACACTTCCTATATCTGTTTATTGCCTATTCCAACATGATCATTGTTTTCTTCACAATGTTTGCCTCTTTTCCCATCATGCTTCCCCAGTATGCAAGCTCTTAGATTAAACATATTACAAATTGCTCATTTTTTTAAATGATTTCCAGAATTCCCTACATCAACCTACCACTGATCCTATCTCAACCACTACTGCATAACACCTGGGAATAAGATTCCGATGTTGAATGGTGGACGCTGAATAACCCATTCGTTTCTGTGCTTAAGTTGGAAGAAGCACGTCATAGAACTTCAAACATAGAACAGTACAGCACAAGAACAGGCTCCTTGGCCCACAACTTCTGTGCTGAATATAATGCCAAGACCATCACTTATCTACCTGTACATAACCCATTTCCCACCATTCCCTGTATATTCCACCGGATGGCGCTTCGATGGCAGCTTCGCCTACAGTCTGTCTGTCCGTTTTTGTTGTTGTTATTTTTAGTGTGTTTAAAAAGTATGTATTAATGTTCTCTGGTTTGTTTTATGTGGGGGGTGGGGAGGGGGTCGGAGGAAACTTTTTCAATCTCTTTCCTTGCCGGAGATGCGATTGCTTCCCAGATTGAATCTCCAGTCGCTCTGCGGCCTTACATCGTGGAGCTGGAGGCCTTGTTCAGGACTGATATTGAGCCCCACAGCAGGGCGTAGACTTACCATCGGACCTGATTCATTGCCTGGGATCAACGCTCTAACCGCGGCCGGCGGACTTTAACATCAAAGAGCAGTCTCGGTTAGAGTCTCGGTTGCAGTCGGGAACCTCCAAAACCGCACGATGTTCGACAAGCACCGACCCAAGGTAGGTCGCCCGTCGTGGGGGAACTGAGATTCCACCCCCCTCCCCCCCAATGCAGGAGCTTAATCGGTTTGACGAGTAGGCCCGCTGCCGGCTACTGGAGTAAGATCGGCCCATCAACGGAAGGTTAGAGGCCCCCGACCGCTGGAGGACAAAGAAGGGAAGAGATTGAACTTTTTTTCACCTTCCATCACAGGAGGAATGTGGAGGAGCCACTGTGGCGGATGTTTATGTTAAAATGTATTTTATGTGTTCTGTTGCTTTTTATTGGTATGGCTCTATGGCAAATCAAATTCCTCGTTTGTTGCAAAACATACTTGGCTAATAAAGTATGATTATGATTATGATTATGATTATATCCACATGTCTATGCCTTTGAAATGGCACTAATATCTCTGCTTCAACTACCATCCCTGGCAATGCACTCCCCACCCTTTGCGTAAAAAAACTAGTCCCGCACATCCCCTTTAAACTTTGCCCCTCTTAAAGCAATGCACTTTGTTAGGTGCCACTCTGACAGTGGAAGAAGGCCCACTGTATATCTGTTTTGAAAACATTTCTCTATTGTGACAGAATCATAATCTTTAATTTGAGCAGGGACAAGGGACAAGCTTGCCATCCACTGCCCCACATGTGTGCTTAAAGTTCCATCATTTGTCAAAGCCCAGCACCACTCTCTTCTAGTCATCTGGTGTAAGAAACATAGAAAATAGGTGCAGGAGGAGACCATTCGGCCCTTCGTGCCAGCACCGCCATTCATTGTGATCATGGTTGAACGTCCACTATCAATAACCCGTGCCTGCCTTCTCCCCATATCTCTTGACTCCACTAGCCCCTAGAGGTCTATCCAACTCTCTCTTAAATCCATCCAGTGATTTGGCCTCCACTGCACACTGTGGCAGGGAATTCCATAAATTCACAACACTCTGGGTGAAAAAAAAAATCTCACCTCAGTCTTAAATGACCTCCCCTTTATTCTAAGTACTGGGACAGTCCATCACATCATCTCCATTCACCCATTGAGACTTCTTGTGCTTCCTCTTCACCCTTGCTCTTATCAGGAGATCATTTGAGGTGTAGACACTCGTCACTGGTCGTTGTTGGTTTTCGGTGTGGTCTTCTCAGGTCGAAGGGGGTCGTGCTCATTCACAGACCAATTTGCCAGAGACCTTCCTCAAGTAAAACGTATATTGTCGAAGCCAGTCTTCAACATAGTCGATGGAGGTCAAAGGAGGTCAAAGGAGGTCGAAGGATGTCTTCTTCATAGTCGAGGGAGGTCTTCAACATAGTCGTAGGAGGTCGTACACATAGTCGAGAAAGGTCGTAGGAGGTCGTAGGTCACCGCGACCTTGTTTTTTTTAATAGTCGCTTAAGGTCGCCAGAGGGCGCGGTGGAGGTCTCCCAAGTGGAACCGGCCCTTAAATTGTCAATTCATTTTTGCATTTGTAAAATTTGGTTCCCTGCCAATTCTCTTCACTATTAGCATTAATTTAGCGCTATACATTGCCGCTTAATTTCCAATTTTGTTTTTTTTTACTTTCACATTCCTAACAGAAACGTCATAATCCTTTAAAATGTACTCTGAAAGACATGTAACAAAATTAATGATTATGATTCTGTCACAATAGAGAAAGGTTTTCAAAACAGATACACAATGGGCCTTCTTCCACTGTCAGAGTGACACCCAACACAAATTGGAGGAACTTTTATTTTAACAAAAGCTCGTAATCCTGCCTGTTCATATTTCAAGCCCTCTAGGCCTCGCTCAGACAGAGACACTCCAGAAGTTCACACAATCCCAAGCGCTCTCCCAGAAGATCGACCTTGGACCTCGTGATAGCGGACTTTTATATGTCCCGGGACATCGAGGACCGAACCACATGGGGGTGGTCTCTGTATAATCCAATTGCAGATATCGATTAACCCCATACATAACAGACAGTTCACTATCCCAATAATACAGCAGCTCAATACATTGTATTCAAAACGGACTTTGTAAGGAAGCCAACTTAGAAACATTTACCCATATCTGCCAGAAACCCATTAAAGGCTCAATGCATCATCCATCAACACCCGGCAAAGCAGAACTCTGCAACATTATTTACAAGTGTTTACAATGTGTATGTCTGGTTTGCAGCCATCCAATCAATTCTATGCATTTTGCACCTAATTGACAGGGTTTGCAGATGGTCTCATTCTTTACTTGCAAATTGTATCTAAGCTCCAGACACACTGGCACCTCTTCGCAGCTTGTCCCAGCTCTGCAGAGAGTAACTCCAAATTGACCAAATCTCCCAGCAACTCTGAAGCTTTGACCCCATTTTGAAGTCCTAGCCTCTCCAATTTAGCCAGGATTAACACTTTATCATCTGCTTTGATCTCGTTTTCATGCCTTACCATATCTCGGGACTCCCTCCCCCCAAACTCTCTGTCTGAAGAAGGGTCTCAACCCGAAGCATCACCTATTCCTTTTCTCCAGAAATGCTGTCTGACCTGCTGAGTTAGTCTAGCATTTTGTGTCTATCTTCGGTATAAACCAGCATCTGCAGTTTTTTCCTACACATACAGTACCGCTACATCAAACATGTAGGAAGGAACTGCAGATGATCTATGGACTATTCTCCATTTCTATAACAATTATCTATTCTACATTTCCCTAGAGCTTCGCCCCCTTTGATCTCTCATTTTCACACCTTACCATTCCATAGCTTGGTGTCTCCCTCTCCCCTGAAGAAAGGTCTCGACCCGAAACATCACCCATTCCTTCTATCCAGAGATGCTGCCTGTCCCACTGAGTTACTTCAACATTTTGTGTCTATCTTCAGCTGAATCAAATATATCCCTTTCCAATAAACTATCACAGCATGAGGTTCTCCTGAGCCAAAACGGATTATGTCCTCAGCTGAATTTACTACGCACATCCTTCCGAGTGATGTCACTATTTGTTCAGCTGGAATATAAATCTTTATATTCACGTGTTTATGTTTCCCACTTCCTCACTAGCCCTAAATTTTAATTTTCAAAACATTGTCTATTCAACATATAATGTTAACCAATGCCACACAGGCCAGAAATCTTTCAAACCAGGTTGATTAAGTTTTACAGTGTGTCTAATGAGTAAATCTATACAATATCCTCAAGTCATTAATCCGGCAATTCCTCCGGTTAGCAGCTAATGCAGACCCAAAGGGCATCCTCTACATGTCGGCAAAATGGGAAAACATACAGAACAAATTGGCATCCTCTACATGTCGGCAAAATGGGAAAACATACAGAACAAATTGGCAGACATTTGAATTCCAGGTCAGGCCTGTGGAGAATTAGTATGAAATAGATTTTTTTTTTGTAGAAAAGTTTCAACAATAGTTTAGTTTAGTATAGTTTAGTTCAGGGATACATCACGGAAACAAGCCCTTCCGCCAACTGAGTCCATGCTGACCAGCGATTTCTGCACATTAACACTATCCTACCCACATTAGGGACAATATACAGTACAATTTAGCCAAGCTTTTTAACCTACAAACCTGTACGTCTTTGCAGTGTGGGAGGAAACCGGAGATTCCCGGGGAAAACCCATGCAAGTCACGGGGAGAACATACAAACTGCGCACAGCACGCGTAGTTAGGATCGAACCCGGGGCTCCGGAGCGGTAAGGCAGCAACTCATACGCTGCACCACCATGCTCCCCAAGTGCAAAAATTGTGCACAGTTGCATTGATCTATCAGGGTCTTGACGTGTTATTTATATAATCCATTTGAACATGAGTAAGAATTGGTTAGCGTGATGTTGTCTTGTTTCAAATGTCATGAGGTTAATATGACTGCTAAGCTTCAGGAAAAATGAGCTTGAAGATATGCAGTCACAGTGTGTACATGCATGACTCATTCTGATTCAGTTACTGAATGTAAAAATGAGTATTTCAGATGAAATAACATCTGCCAGCAGAGCAATAGAAATTAATGTAATTAGAAACAAAACTGAAGAAATAGAGCTTTGCATGTTTTTAGTTACACAGTCACTTTTTCAATGTACGTTATATTTCTGACCACTAACTACAACCATAAAAAGAATGAACACGAAGACATAAGAGACTGTAGATGCTGAATCTTGAACAAAACACAAACTACAGGAGGACATCAGTGAGTCATGCAGCATCTGGAGATGGAAATGGAATATACCATCAACCTCTCTGGAGACTATCTTTAATCAGAATTAAGATAGACACAAAAACCTGTTAGCTGTTTGTTGGGTGAAAGTGAGAAGCTGGTGTGACCTGGGTGGGAGACGGATGGAGAGAGAGGGAATGCCGGGGTTACTTGAAGTTCGAAAAGTCAATATTCATATCACTAGCCTGTAATCAGACTTTACTGGATCCTATCGTGTACTAAACATTATTCTCTTTGTCATGTACCTGTACACAGTGGATGGCTCGAATGTAATCATGTACAGTCCTTCCACTGACTGAATAGCATGCAAACCAAGCTTTTCACTGAACCTCGGTACATGTGACAATAAACTAAACAAAAATATGGAGCACTAATGCAGTTTCAGTTACTCCATTACAGGAAGGATGCGGAAGAGATTTACCAAAATGCTGCCTGATTTAGTGGATTTTAGTTATTAGGAATAGTGGATAAACTTGAATTGTTTTCACTAGAGCATCAGAGGTTGAGGGGAGAACTGATAGAAGTATATAAAATCATGGTATCTCATGCTTGCCCCGTCACTCAGGTAAAGGCACTGGTTGTCTAGCGCTTGTCTCCGGCAGTCCAGTCTTGACCAGGTTTGTCCCTGTGACTCAGCCTTCTTCAAACCTGCAAGGCGGGAACATAGCTAGCAAGGATGCTCCCTCCTCCCTCCTCTCTCCTCCCTCCTCTCTCCTCCCTCCTCCCTTCTCCCTCCTCCCTCCTCCCTCCTCGCTCCATTTCACTTTAGTTTATTGTCACGTATACCGATGTACACGTGTACATTGATCACCAATGAATAGATAGTAGTTCAGGACTGCTCTCTGGTTGTGGTAGGATGATTCAGTTGCTTGATAGCAGTTGTGAAGAAACTGTCCCTGAACAGATTCACAATATGTGTTTGTGCGTTTTCACAATTCTATACCTTTTGCCCATAAGAAAGGGAAGAAGAGGGAGTGGCCAGGGTGCGACTCATCCTTGATTATGCTGCTGGCCTTTTCGAGGCAGTGTGAGGTATAAATTGAGTCAATGGATGGAAGCCTGTTTTTTTGGTTTATTACGACTGATTTTACTTCGGAGTCACGTGAGTGACTACGTGAATAGAAGCCCGTACAGCCGTTGGTGCGTCATGACGTCAGACGCTGGTGCAGTCGGCCGGTTGGAGCAGCAGCGCTCCTCCGAGCGGTAAGTTTAAACGGGTTACACGAAAAGCTGGAGAATTCAGCGGGTGCAGCAGCATCTAAGGAGCGAAGGAGATGGGCGACGTTTCGGGTCGAGACCCTTCTTCAGACTTCACCCTCGATTCTCCAGCATCTGCAGTTCTTTGTTAACAAGTTTAAACGGAGGTAAGGTTTGTTGAAAAAATTTACCACAGGTCATTTTCTGCGACGGTTGGGAGTTTTGGTAGATATGTTTGCAGAAAGTGAAGAAGGTGTCGGCGAGGCGCCTCCGGGGGTAGAAAGGAGAAGTGACCAGGAGAGTGTTGAGGATGGAGGCCCGTCTGGTACACCTGGTCCGGTGCTGGCTACACAGCCAGTGGTTGCGGACCCACTGCCGGGGGGCAGTGGAGGCTTGCACAGTAGGGTGGAAGGGGCCATTGGCAAGTCTCTGTGGCCCGTAGATGAGTCGGGCCTGGAGTTATACCCCTCCATAGGAGAGTCCGTTTGCTCACGGCTCTCCCACGTCGAGATTCTATTACAAAAGAATGCTCGACAGGGACCAGCTCCGTGAGGAGGAGTGGTGCCCAAGCCAGGCTGATGGAGAGCTTGTGCTAGCAGCACCTGTTTCAGGGATCTGCAGAAACTATCCTGCCTGTGAGGAGGATGTTCCAGCTCCTTGAGGAGGAGTGGTGCCCAAGCCAGGCTGATGGAGAGCTTGTGCTAGCAGCACCTGTTTCAGGGCTGCAGAACTATCCTGCCTGTGAGGAGGATGTTCTGTCAGGGCTGTTTGCTGACACTGTTTCTATGCTGGGGAGAGCAGTAAAGGTGTTCGGTTGGAGGTAATTCCGAACATTGCTGGGAAGTTTGCTGAGTGTAGAGAGAGCAGGAAAGGCGATTGATGTAGAATTGGCCGAAGCCATTCAGTATATGCTCTCCCACCAGTTACAGGAGCTAGCTATGGATGAAGTAGCAAAAAACTATAAAGCTCCTGTTAATTGTGATCTCCTGAAGGTACCCGGTGGTTAATCACCAAATTTGCATAGATGGGTTTGCCTGCTAGGGCCCAGGAGATGAAGTTTTAAAAAAGTGCTTAAAACTGTTGTAAGCAGGTATTACAGCTGTGGTGAAAGTTATTGATACAAATGATATGGTTGAAGCACACCAGGATGAACTGGTTTTAAAGAAGGAACTGCAGATGCTGGAGAATCGAGGGTACACAAAAAGCTGGAGAAACTCAGCGGGTGCAGCAGCATCTAAGGAGCGAAGGAGATAGGCGATGTTTCGGGTCGAGACCCTTCTTCAGACTGGTCAGGGAACAATGAGTGAAAGATATGCAAAAAAGTATCGGTGATAAAGGGAACAAGCCATTGTAAGCTGTTTGTGGTGTGAAAATGAGAAGCAGGTGCGACTGGGGTGGGGGAGGGAGATGGAGATAGAGGGAATGCCAGGGCCCGAGGGCTGAGGGAGAGGTGGGAAGGGGAGGAGACAGCAAGGGTTAACAGAATTGAGAAAATTCAATATTCAAGCCCAAAGGATGCAGACTCCCCAAGCGGAATATGAGGTGCTGTTCCTCCAGCGCCCAGGATGAGGTGTTCCACACCAGGTCATCACAAATGGCCTCATTCTTCAGAGAACGGGGATTCCCCTCCCCCACTATTGATGAGGCTCGTACCAGGGTCTCCTCCATACCCCGCAACACTGCCCTCGCTCCCCATTCCCCCACTCGCAAACAGGGCAGAGTCCCCCTGGTCCTCACCTTTCACCCCACCAGCCGGCAAATACAACATATAGTCCTCCGCCAGTTTCGCCACCTCCAACGTGACCACTCCACCCGCCACATCTTCCCATCTCCCCCCCTGTCTGCCTTCCGCAAAGACCGCTCCCTCCGCAACTCCCTTGTCCATTCTTCCCTCCCCTCCCACTCTACCCTTTCCCGGGCACTTTCCCTTGCAACCGCAAGAAATGCAACACTTGTCCCTTCACCTCCCCCCTCCACTCCTTTCCGGGACCCAAGCAGTCCTTCCAGGTCCGACAGAGGTTCACCTGCACCTCCTCCAACCTCATCTACTGCATCCGCTGCTCCAGATGCCAGATGATCTATATCGGTGAGACCAAGCGGAGGCTTGGCGATCGCTTCGCCAAACACCTCCGCTCGGTCCGCAATAACCAACCCGACCTCCCGGTGGCTCAGCACTTCAACTCCCCCTCCCATTCCACATCCGACCTCTCGGTCCTGGGGCCTCCTCCACGGCCAGAGTGAGCAACACCGCAAGCTGGAGGAACAGCACCTCATATTCCGCTTGGGGGGGAGATGGGAAGATGTGGCGGGTGGAAGTGGTCACGTTGGAGGTGGCGAAACTGGCGGAGGACAAACAGCTTACAATGGCTTGTTCCCTTTATCACCGATACTTTTTTGCATATCTTTCACTCATTGTTCCTTATCTCTCCACATCACCGTCTATATCTCTCGTTTCCCTGATCCCTGACCAGTCTGAAGAAGGGTCTCGACCCGAAACGTCGCCTATCTCCTTCGCTCCTTAGATGCTGCTGCACCCGCTGAGTTTCTCCAGCTTTTTGTGTACCCAGGATGAACTGGGACTGCTTTGTAATGCATTTTGAAATTAATAATATCGGGAGGGCCGCTATTAGGCCAGTGCTAACCCGAATTTGGTGAGTTGTGCAAACCGACCAGTGTACCACCACGAAATCTGTTGTTTGGTGGTAACCTTGCAAAAAGGGTCAAAGACTGTTATGAGGTTGTTATAACCATGGCCCTCATTAAGCCAGCTGGAAGCAAGGCAAAAAAGGTTCTCTACAAGAAGTCGAGGACAACAAGGCCGCAAGGAAAAATGCTGGTAAGGAATATAACATTGACAGACGATGAATTAACTGATGTTCCTGTTCAAATTGGGGAAGGTTAAAATTGTTCTCAAACAATGGCAGCAGTTGACATCAGATTTGTTCATACTTAGTGTATTGAAGGGGTGAAAAATTGGATTTTACTATGACAGTCTACCTAATCAACATTTTCCTAGTTGTAAACTTATTTTTCAGATGAGGAAAATGTGCTTATTCAAGCAGAGATTCAGTCGTTACATAAGAAGGGGTAATTGTCTATCAAAGTCAACAATTTCTGTCAAGTATATTTCCCAGATCTAAAAAGACTGGGGGATGTAGAATTATTCTGGATTTATCGAATTTGAACAAATTTGTTTGTTATAGGCATTTCAAAATGGAGAACTTTACCACGGGCAAACATCTAGTGTCCAAAGGGTATTATATGGCAACCATTGATTTGAAGAATGCGTATTACGCAGTGTCTATTCATGGTGATGATAGAAGATATTTGAAATTTATTTGGATGACTGAGCTGTGGCAATTCAGGACATTGCCGAATGGATTAACTTCAGCTCCTAGATTATTTACTAAATTGGTAAAACCTGTGTTAGCATTACTTAGAGCTCAGGGGCATGTGGTAATGGCCTATTTAGATGATATTCTGATTGTTGGAAAGACTCATGCTGAAACTCAATCATCAGTTTCAGTTGTTAAAATCACTTTTGAACAAATGGGATTTGTTATTCACCCAGATAAATCTAAATTATCACCAGTCCAAATTATTGATTATCTGGGATTTACCATTAATTCCAATCACATGTTGGTAACTTTGCCCAGGGATAAATTGAATCAGTTAATTGAGGACTGTGTTAATCTCGTTGGAGAACAACGGCCTTCGATTAGACAAGTAGCCAGTTTTATTGGGAAGTTGTTGCAGCCTTTCCAGCTGTGCAGTATGGTCCTCTGCATTATCAACAATTACAACCATCAAAGGAACAGGCACTGAGAATACAAAGGGGCCATTTTGATAGGCCTATGCAGTTGTCAGCTGGGGCGATTGCTGACATACAATGGTGGATAGTACATGTTTCAAAAAATTTAAGGAAGGTTTTGGTGGAATCACCGTCACTGATATTACAGACTGATGTGAGTGCACTGGGTTGGGGTGCAACAGATATGTCTTCTAGTTGTGGAGGCAGATGGAATGTGGATGAGACATCGCTTCCTCAATTAAGAGGGATTAATTATTTAGAGTTGTTGGGCACCTGGTATGGGCTCAAAGCTTATTGTTCTACAAGGAGGGATCTGCATGTGCAGGTCAGATTGACAACACCACAGCAGTGGCATATGTAAACCACATGGGTGGAGTTAAGTCACAGTCTTGTGATAGACTGGCTAACCAGATTTGGCGCTGGTGTATTGACCAAAATATCTGGCTTTCAGCACTTTATTTGCCAGGAAGAGGTCACGTCAGTTTAATGACAACATTGAATGGATGTTAAATCAGGATGTATTTAACCAAATGATTGATCAGTATGCATTGCCAGATATTGACTTGTTTGCATCTCGATTAAATCATCAGTTACCTAGATATGTTTCATGGTAACCAGGTCCTGGGGCAGTAGCAGTGGATGCATTTTCGCTGCATTGGGGGAGGAATGTTTGTGTATGTATTTCCTTCATTCTGTCTCATCAGCAGATGTTTGCAAAAGATCAAGGAGGACTCCGCTTCAGGGGTATTGGTAGTGCCAGATTGGCCTACACGAGCATGGTTTCCCGTTGTATTACAAATGGCTAGGGAGCCTTACATGCTTATGCCCAAGAATAAAAATCTACTGGTAAATCCAGTCACTGGGGATCAACATCCTTTATAGGATCGTATTGATCTGTTAATTTGCAGATTTTAAGGAGGCCATACCTGGGGAGAGGACTGTCTCATCGGACGGTAGATGTTCTCACGTCGGCCTGCAGGGATAGTACACAGCAGCAATATATCACCTATATAAGGAAGTGGGAGCAATTCTGCCTACAGCAGGATATTGTATATCACACTGCAGGGATCACGGATGTATTGGAGTTTGTCAACTCTTTATTTTGACCAAAAAATTAAGTTACAGTGCGATTAATTCAGCCAGAAGTGCTCTGTCTTCTTATTTACCTATGAATGCAGAATTGCATACAGTAGGGACACATCCGTTAGTTCACGATTCATGAAGGGAGTTTTTCAATTCTAATCCTCCTAAACCCAGGTATGCCGGGATTTGGAATGTGAGTGAGGTTCTTATGGTTCTTCGCCAGTGGGCTCCGGTTACAAGCCTATCTATAGCCAAATTAACTATGAAGGTGGTCATGCTTATGGTGTTGGTTTCAGCCCAACGTGTACAAACATTGCAAAAGCTACGGCTAGATAGAATGCATGTGTCGGCTGATGCCATTATATTTTATGTCTATGATTTGCTTAAACATAATAAAAGAGGCATGACAGGATGTAAGATTGTGTTTTCAGCATACCCCGCAGATGATCGCTTCTGTATAGTCTCACATTTATCTCGTTACATTGAGATTACTAAACCTCTGAGAGGAACAGAGTTGGCTTTGTTTATTAGTCACAAAAAACCACACAGTAAGGTGTCGGTGCAAACGATTTCAAGGTCCTCACGGCCGCAGGATGGTCCAGTGAGCTAACTTTTCAGAGGTTTTGTCACAAGCCGATTTCAAGGCTCGGGGTGTTTGCTGATTCTGGTGTCAGTACTGTTACATTTTTCCCCTGAGTTAGAGGGGTTTGTTATGATTTGTTTGTAAATAAACTGTTATTTCATTTAACAAATGTATTACTGATGCATGATTGATTGTTAACGACTTTTGAGTCAATCCAGGCAGTGTGAACGTCGGATATGAGTCTGCGGCGTGAATTCACAGTGCTTTGAAGTCTTCACGTAGTCACTCACGTGACTCCGAAGTAAAATAGTAAGATTAAACGAGAACTTACCAGTTTGAAGTTTGATCTTTATTTTATGAGGAGTCGAGTTGAGGGACTACGTGCCCTCCGCTCCCACCCTCATAGATCTCATCTGGTAGTTCTAGTTTTATCATCTTACCGTTATACTTCGGTCATTGTTAGCTGTGAATTCATTCCGCTGCTTTGAAGATTGACGCACCAACGGCTGTACGGGCTTCTATTCACGTAGTCCCTCAACTCGACTCCTCATAAAATAAAGATCAAACTTCAAACTGGTAAGTTCTCGTTTAATCTTACTATTCATGCTTAATTATGTAATCTTGCACTTAATCATAACTAATTTTTGTTACTAACATATTGTTCTCGTATGCTGTTACAACATATTTGGGGGCATTCCAGGCCATCGTCTCTGCCAATTCTCAGAACAATCCAATCAAACCAATTCATCTGATGCAGGTTCTTAACCGAAATGTGCACAATTGCTTTCCCCTTACAGGCGCTGCTTGAACAGCTGAGTTTTTATTTTAATCCTATTCCCTCATTAATACTACCCTGATTCTGTCACTTATTCATAAACTAATTTACAGGTGGAAATTTACAGCAGCTAATTAACCTAACAACCAATATGTTTTTGTGATGTGGAAGGAAGCTGGAGCACCCGGGGAAAACCCATACAGTTGAAAGGGGAACGTGCAGACAAATATCACGGAAGGCCTGAAACCTATGACAGAGGTACAATTTTAAATTACAAAAAGTAATCTGATTCACATCATTTGCATAATTTAGTCCCCAAATCTTTTACCTATAATTGTCCTTTGTCATTCGTTCTTTGAAGAATATTGAGAATGGGATTGTTTCTATTTTCTTAGACAAATACAATTTTGTTTGGTTTATGCCATTTCTATCACAATCTGAGCCCTTGACCTTGTATTCTTTATGTTTAGCATTTCTTCAATGGTTGCACAAATATTGCTGATTAGAAATCTGTGTCCTGAGCTGTAAACTGAGTTTTCTGGCAACACTGCAAATTACCAGCAATTAGGAAAAAAATAAATAAGTAACAAAATTACATTTGATTTTGGCAAACAATGAGTATTTGCTGATGACATTATCCAAAATTCAGCTGATTCTCAAATGATAATTTTATTTCCATTTATTCTCCTTGGGACAATGGGGGATCTAAGTGATTCCTGTCTCCTAACCTGGATAGATAATATGTGTAGGAAGGAACCGCAAATGCTGCTTTACACAGAAGATAGACACAAAATGCTGGAGTAACTGGAATGGTCTCGGGTCGAGGCCCTTCATCAGACTGAGAATCAGGAGAAATCCCCCTCCTCTGACTCTCAGTGTGAAGAAGGGTCTCGACCAAAGGTTGGGCAGGCTAGGACTTTATTCCTTGGAGCGTAGGAAGCTGAGGGGTGATTTTATAGAGCTGTATAAAATCACGAGGAATAGATAGGAAGAATTCATAGAGTCTTTTACCCAGAGTCAGGGAATCCATAACCAGAGGACATAGTTGATAGAGGAAAGATTTAATAGGAATGTGAAAGGTCATTTTTTTCATTCAATGGGTGGTGGGTATAAGGAATAAGCTGTCAGAGGAGGTAGTTGAGGCAGGTACAATAACAACATTTAAAATACATTTGGATAGGTACATAGACAGGAAAAGTTTAGCAGATATGGGCCAAACATGTCAAGTCAAGTCAAGAGAGTTTATTGTCATCTGTCGCAGATAGGATAATGAAATTCTTGTTTGTGCAGGTGGGATTGGCGTTGAGGGGGTGAAGATAGGCACAAAAAGCTGGAGTAACTCAGCAGGCCAGACAGCATCTCTGGAGAAAAGGAATAAGTGACGTTTTGGGTCGAGACCCTTCTTCAGACTGAGAGTCAAGGGAAACGAGAGATATAGATGGTGATGTAGAGAGATATAGAACAAATGAATGAAAGATATGCAAAAAAGTAATGACGATAAAGGAAACAGGCCATTGTTAGCTGTGGGCTAGGTGAGCGTAGCTGGGGTGTCTTGGTCGGCAAGAACAAACTGTGCCAAATAACCTATTTCCGTGCTGGATAACTCTATGACTCTATGACTATCATAGATAGAAACATAGAAACATAGAAATTAGGTGCAGGAGTAGGCCATTCAGCCCTTCGAGCCTGCACCGCCATTCAATATGATCATGGCTGATCATCCAACTCAGTATCCCGTACCTGCCTTCTCTCCATACCCTCTGATCCCCTTAGCCACAAGGGCCACATCCAACTCACTCTTAAATATAGCCAATGAACTGGCCTCAACTACCCTCTGTGGCAGAGAGTTCCAGAGACTCACCACTCTCTGTGTGAAGAAAGTCTTTCTCATCTCGGTCTTAAAGGATTTCCCCCTTATCCTTAAGCTGTGACCCCTTGTCCTGGACTTCCCCAACATCGGGAACAATCTTCCTGCATCTAGCCTGTCCAACCCCTTAAGAATTTTGTAAGTTTCTATAAGATCCCCTCTTAATCTCCTAAATTCTAGAGAGTATAAACCGAGTCTATCCAGTCTTTCTTCATAAGACAGTCCTGACATCCCAGGAAAGGTACATAGACAGGAAACGTTTAGCAGATATGGGCCAAACATGTCAAGTCAGATGCCCTGACTAGCGCATTGGGAGGGGTTGCTTGGCAACAGACAGGTTGAGAGTGTAGGGTTTATTATTACTGCAGAGACCTGACAAGAATCCTTTGTCTTCTGGGTTTAACCTGAGCACATCATGTAGTGATTGGGATTGCTCTTCAAGAAAAGGCTATTTGGTAATCTAAAGAGACTAATAATTCTTGAAAAACTTTCTTAACAGTCGATTTAAATCTTATTTATGGCACAGGGTATACTAGAGTGGGCAAGAATTTGCTAATAAAACTAAGGAGAGAGAAAAGTGGCATTGAACATGGATTGAAGTGTTGACTAGCAAATCTGCCATCAAGTATGCTAGTCACACTGATGACGATTCTGTGAAAGGCTTGGTCCCTCATTGCCCTTGTGAAGGTGGTGCTGAACTGTGTTGTTGTACAAGATACAGGTTAAAACACTGTACAGTTCCTGATGTTAGGCAATGTTTGATAAAGTTTGTAAAGGATTTTGATAATATTGAGAATGTTACTGTTTATTTTCAACACATTGTGAAGAACTTATTGTGAAGATATGTCTCAACCTGAAACGTCACCCATTCCTTCTCTCCAGAGATGCTGCCTGTAGAGCTGAGTTACTCCACCATTTTGTGTTTATCTTGGTGTAAACCATATTCTACAGTTCCTTCCTGCACTTATTGTGTCCCCTTTTGCCAATGGTTCTGCATTGTCATATCACAGTGGGTGCTGAAGATGGAGCAATATTGTGTCACACCACAGCACACCTCGTCTCCATTCTGCTGCTGGAGCCGTTACATCAACGTGGCTGGTGCAGTTAAACTTCTCACTGACCGCCTCAGGATGCAAGTTAATAAGGATAATAATTCTTGAAAAGCAATCTTAACACAGTGCCTGCAGAGTGCATCATCTATAAAAGGAACTTCAGTTAATCACGTAGACTACTTTGGAGAGAAGGAATGGGTGACGTTTCGGGTCGAGACCCTTCTTCAGACTGTATCTAGTCTGAAGAAGGGTCTCGACACGAAACACCACCCAGTCCTTCTCTCCAGAGACACTGTCTATCCCACTGAATTACTCCAGCTTTTTGTGTCTATCTTCGGTGTAAACCAGCATCTGGAGCTACTGAAACTGTGACAGCAGCTGTCACCAAGAAGGACCAGAAAATGGGGACATTGCAAAAGCATCATCTGCAACTTCCCTGACAAAATGCACACATCCACACTTGAAAACATATTGACATTCCTTCATCGGTGCTGGGTATCCTGTAAGTCCCTGAGCTCCATTCCCATTAACAGTGTCATATCTTACTGGTCAAGATAGTTCAACACTACCTTCTCACAGTCAATAATAGATGAGCAATAAATACTGACTTTTGCAAAACTGCTCAGATCCTCAAAAAATAATCTATGAAAAGATGTTGCAGGACCTTTGTTGAAGGAGTATTTTGGAGCAGATTGCTGGACTTTACCATCTTCCAATCAGGTTGAGTTTATTGTCATATGCAGAAGTATGGTGAGGTACAGGTGCAATGTAAAAGTTGCTTGCAACAACAGCATCACAGACATAAAGTCAGACAAGTGTTCAGGCTTCTGTACTCTGCCTGACAGTAACAGTTAGTCGAGGTCATGGTGAGGATGATGGGGAGCTTTGATAGATGCTGCCTTGTGCGGGCAGCACCCCATGTAGATTTATTTGATGGTGAAGAGAGCTGGTGACAAATAAGACTCAAGGACTCTTATGATTAACCACCAGCAGTGGGTTTTACTTGCACAAGGGCAGAAGTGTCTCAGTCAAAGGCTGTGATCTCAACTCCCAATTAAAGTCGATGCAGCAGGACATTTATACACCAAAAAGATGACAACTGAGGAAGTATAAAAGTGAGGTAGATTGATGTGTTAATTAGAGGATCTATACTTTACTCTTACATTATACAAAAGTCGCGACTTCTTGGTTCCGCACAACAGAGTACAAAGGTAAGAATGCTTAATATGTTAATACCTGACACAGGATTGTAACTTTGTGGTTCTGCATGAACGATAATGATAGTGAATGTGTTACTGGATTCTGAGTGCCGCATGTGTCAAGGTAAGGACAATTAATACGTTGAATACTGATATTAGCTGGCGTCCTCTGAACTTCGCATTCAGTGGAGTTCAAAGGTAGGGACAATAAATGTGTTAATGGCAAGTCTGTGTGTGTTGGAGGTATAATGGAAATAACTGAGTATGTTAAATGGGTAATACTAGCTATCAGCTTCTGAACACAATTCAAAGGTAGGGAAAATGAATATGTTAAACAACAGATACTAACTGGCAGTTTGTTTTAATGATTTGATGAATTGTACACCTTCAATAGCTTTTGGGACTCCTGCACTAGGACCATATTTCCTGACCATCAGACCGCAATCAACGAGGATAGGGGACAAATAATCCTCTACAATAATCCTGAACGCTGGTGCTCCACTGGGATGCGTTCTCAGCCTCCTTATTTACTCCGTGTACACCCACAGTGTGCAGCCATGCATCTAATTCAATTTAGAAGTTAGCAGACAACACCATCATTGTGGGTCAGATATCAAATAATGATGAGACGGAGTTCAGGAATGAGTATGAGAACCTTGTGACCCAGTGTCGAGACAACAACCTTTCTCTCAATGTCAGCAAGACAAAGTGATCGACTTCAGGAAGTGAAGTGGTGCACATACCCCAGTTTTCATTGATGGCGCCAAAGTAGAGTTGGTTGAAAGCTTCAAATTCCTAGGAGTAAATGTTACCTGGACCACCCATATTGAAGCAACGACCTAGAAAGCACACCAATGCCTCTACTTCCAGTGACTCCAACTCTCCCGCTTTCGGCGAGAGATCTCCCGCCGAAAAGGCCATTTTCGCAAAATCTCCCGCTCTCCCGCTTGAGATTTAATTTCTCCCGCCCTGGCTTTGTGTCTCAAAAATAAGCCTAAAATAGCACCAGAGAGCATCTAGAACCCTGGACCCCGGCCGCAAGGGACTTCGCGCTTCGCGCTCGTGATGTGCGCTTCGCGCACATGAGTTTGCAGTCTCCAGTTTCCTAGGGGATCCAGGCGGGAGAATCTCCAGATCAGAAGGTGCTTGGGGTTGGAGTCTCTGTACTTCCTAAGAAGGCATGTGATCAGCAACTATCACAACTTTGATGGATGTGCCATTGAAAGCATTTTATCAGGATGCACCCAAGACTCACATAAAGTTGAATTTCAAGTTCAAGTTCAAGTGAGTTTATTGTCATGTGTCCCTAATAGCACAATGAAATTCTTTCTTTGCTTCAGCACAACAGAACATAGTAGGCATTGACTACAAAACAGATCAGTGTGTTCATATACCATTATTTATATATATATATATATATATATATATATATATATATATATATATATATATGTATATATATGTATATATATTATATATATATATATATATATATATATATATATATATATATATATATATATATATATATATATATATATATATATATATATATATATATATATATATATATATATATATATATATATATATATATATATATATATATATATATATATATATATATATTCACACATGGATAAATAAACTGATAAAGTGCAAATAACAGATATATATGTATATATATATTCACACATGGATAAATAAACTGATAAAGTGCAAATAACAGATATTGGGTTATTAATGTTCAGAGTTTTGTCAAAGCCAGGTTTAATAGCCTGATGGCTGTGGGGAAGTAGCTATTCCTGAACCTGGTCGTTGCAGTCTTCAGGCTCCTGTACCTTCTACCTGAAGGTAGCAGGGAGATGAGTGTGTGGCCACGATGGTGTGGGTCTTTGATGATACTGCCAGCCTTTTTGAGGCAGTGACTATGGTAAATCCCCTCGATGGAAGGAAGGAAAGAGCCGATGATGGACTGGGCAGTGCTTACTACTTTTTGTAGTCTTTTCTTTTCCAGGGCACTCAAGTTGCCAAACCAAGCAATGATGCAACCGGTCAGCAAGCTTTCTACTGTGCACCTGTAGAAGTTAGAGGGAGTCCTCCTTGACAAACCGACTCTCCGCAATCTTCTCATGAAGCAGAGGCACTTGATAATTCTTGATAATTGCATCAGTGTTCTTGGACCAGGAAAGATCTTCAGAGATGTGCACGCCCAGGAAGTTGAAGCTCATGACCCTTTCAACCATCGACCCATTGATATAAACGGGTCTGTGGGTCCCCATCCTACTCCTTCCAAAGTTCAAAGTTCCAAAGAACATAAACCAACCTCCCACCCATTAACTCCATTTACACCTCACACTGCCACGGCAAGACCACCAGCATAACCAAGGACAAGTCGCACCCTGCCACTCCCTCTTCTCCCCTCTCCCATCAGGCAAAAGGTATAGAAGTGTGAAAATGCACACCCTGAGATTCAGGGACAGTTTCTTCTCAGCTGCTATCAGGCAACTGAACCATCCTATCAACAACTGGAGAGCAGTGCTGAACTAATATCTACCTTAGGAGACCCTCCGACTATTTTACTTCGGAGTTACGTGAGTGACTACGTGAAGAAGCCCCGCCTGGCGCATGATCGGCATTACGTCGACGCTGACGGCAGAGCAAGAGCTGCAGAGCGCAGCTCCTCTCAGCGGTAGGTACAGGCCTGCAGGTAAGTACAGTTGAATTACTTACAGGGCATATCCAAACTCCGGGGCTGGTGTATAGAGCCACCAGGAGTTAAAAAAAGGCAAAACGGAGTTTAAAAGCTAAAAAGAAAAGTAAATACTCCGGGTGAAAAAATTGAGTTTAAAAGTTAAAAAGAAAAGAAAATACTCCGGGTGAAAAAACGGAGTTTAAAAAGCGTCCCAGGGGAAAACTCAGCGATCGGGATGGCAGACGGCAAAAAAAAGGGACTAACATAAAATCTAAAACTAGTGAACTCCTAAATACATACATGAAAAATACTAATATAACAGATGTATGGAGGATCGCTAACCCAGTAGGTAGGGAATATTCATTTTATTCAACAGTACATAAAACATATTCACGTATAGATTATTTCTTAGTGGACACAAAACTATTTCCATATACATATAATTCTAAATATCATAATAGTATTATTTCTGATCATTCCCCGTTAACTTTTTCTTTAAAATTAGAAGGAATGCCTGATAAAAATTTGTTTTGGAGGTTTAACCCCCAAATCTTAAACAACTCACAAGGTTGTACATATTTAAAAGAGCAGATGATATTCTTCTTTGAGACAAATGGTACACCAGATATTTCACCCTCTTTATTATGGGAAACTTTTAAGGCATTTATTAGAGGAACTATAATCTCATACCAAGCTTTCCAAAATAAAAAGAATAATACTGAACAATTGCAGTTAGAACAAAAAATTAGACAATTAGATTTAGAAAATGCCAAAGAACCAACTATAGATAAACATAATAAGATAACAATACTAAAATATAAATTAAATAAAATTTTATCGGCCAGAATAATAAGATTATTTCAAATTACAAAACAAGAAAATTTTGAATTTGGTGATAAACCTCATAAACTCCTAGCACGCCAACTGAAAAAACGGGAAACAGAAAATACAATTACTAAAATTAAATCAGACAAAGGGGAATTACTAACACTACCTAAAGATATTAATAAAAGATTTGCTCAATTTTATCAAAACTTATATACATCGTAAACCTCTGCAAATAATACTCAAATTTCAAATTTCTTAGAGAATTGTAATCTTCTGAAATTAAATATGGTGGAACAAGAGGGATTAAGAGCTCAGATTACACTACAGGAAATAGAAGAAACAATAAGTTTGTTGAAGAATGGCAAAACGCCAGGATCAGATGGCTTTAGTAATGAATTCTATAAAAGATTCTACGAGATAATTTCTCCACGGTTGTAAGATTTATATATATATACGCTTTTAAAGAAAATAAACTACCAGAAACACTAACTGAGTCAACTATTACACTTATACCAAAAAAGGATAAAGATCTAGAAGACCCAGGCTCATATAGAGCTATTGCACTCCTAAATACAGACCAAAAAATATTAGCAAAGACCCTAGCGAGAGATTGAGTAAATATATTAGTAAACTAATAAATCCGGACCAAACAGGGTTTATACCAAAGAGATACTCATTTAACAATTTGAGACGGCTGTCTAATATAATGTACTCACATAATACTGAAGAAGAACTAGCAATTATTTCATTGGATGCAGAAAAAGCTTTCGATCAAGTAGAATGGCCATATTTATTCAAAGTATTGGAAAAATTTAACACGGGAGATAATTTTATTTCATGGGTAAAATTATTATATGATAAGCCGACGGCTAGAATACTGACTAATAATATATTATCCCCGAAATTCTAATTAGCAAGGGGCAATAGGCAGGGGTGCGCGTTATCGCCCCTGCTATTTGCACTAGTGATAGAGCCTTAGCTGAAAGTATAAGAAGTCATCCGAATATTCATGGATATAATACCAAACACTCAAATAATAAAATTTCATTATATGCAGACGACATATTATTATACATTACAAATTCGCAAATTAGCTTACCAAATATATTAAATTTAATAGAGGAATTTGGTTCTTTTTCAGGATATAGAATAAATTGGAACAAAAGCAAAATTATGACGATAAAACCTCAAGAGTCGACATATTTGTTGAAATTCCCTTTTAGAATTATAACAGAAAAATTTAAGTATTTGGGCATTCAAATGACTAGGAACTATAAGTCATTACTTAACGCAAACTATATGCCTTTATTAACTAAATTAAATGGGTTGATTAAATTTTGGAAAACACTGCCGATGTCTTTAATAGGCAGAATAAATGCGATAAAAATGATCTTCTTACCACAAATATTGTACCTATTTCAATCAATACCAATATACTTGCCTAAAAAATTCTTTAAAAACTAGATTCTGATATTATAAATTTCATATGGGATTATAAATCACACAGAATAAAAAAAAACACTTGTGTAAATCTAAAGAATCAGAGGGACTGACACTCCCTAACATTGTATTATTATTGGGCAGTGAATATTAAAAATATAATCTACTGGTTGGACAGTTCTGCCCAACAGGTAGATTGAATAAGAATGGAGAAAGAGGATTGTTCCCCTTATAATATGGGAGCGATCCTTCTTTCCCCGATAAAACTGAATAATATCATATATAAGAAGAATCCAATTATTCATAGTATAATACGAATTTGGAAACAAATAAAACTAACTTTAAAATTAAGAAAATTATCGCTTCTTTCTCCAATAGCTAATAATCCTTCATTCAAACCATCCATTATTGATAAAACGTTTATCCATTGGGAAATAATAGGAATCAAAACGATGGGAGATATGTATGAAATGGGAAAAATTTTATCATTACAACAATTACAACTAAAATATAATTTGAAAAGTAATCAATATTTCAAATACCTTCAAATTCAAGATTATTTGAAAAAGTATATACAAGGATATCAAACTTCAACCCCAGATTTATTGGAGGAAGGAATGAATAGAAAGGCAGAATCAAGCAATTTAATATCTTATGGATATTTTATGAGTTCCTTGTGGATTGCATTTTCTCTCAGCATCTAAGTGACAGGGCCAATCATAGGGCTCATAGTGTTTATCGTCCTATTTAGGACAAATTGCTGACCAAGAATTTATCGGGCTCATCCGTAATATCCCGATATGTAAAAGGAATATATATGTATATATATTCTGTCCAAAGTTGAAATACAGAAGTTGGGAGATCAGCATAGTCTTGACTTGCCTTAGGAAATGGACTCCAATTCTATCAATGACATGCTCATGACTTTAGTATCAGCATAAGAGTGCAAACATTGATGTGGCTACAGATTACATTATCTTATATGTTTATGAATTTACCAAACAAAGCTGTAAAAATTAAGCATATCCTGTCGGCCAAATATTGCGTGTGGGTCAGCATTGACTCAATATGTTAAAGTAGGTAAGAGTCTCTGTAGTGGTGAGACAGCACTACTTATTACACACAAAAACCACATTAAGTATCAGTAAAAACTGATGGTTCTAGATAATTACATTCTAGATGGTTAAAACATGTTTAAGACTCAGTAGAACTAGACATTGAGATGTGGAAAATCACTCCATTAAGGAGGTAGATACATTCACAGGAATGGCACAGGATGGGCCACTCGAGCAAAGATTCAAGGTCGTAGGAGGATGTAAAATAAATATTAAAGTTACAAGGAACCAGTTATGGTGTCAGGATTGGACACGGAGTGCTGGGTTCTCTGTAATTGTTGCTTTGTTTATATTATCAATTGATATTTTGGTGATAAATTTGCCTTTCAATAGAAAGGGCATTACTATCATTCTTTTGTAATGAAAAAACTTATCATATAAACTGAAGCAATGTTTGGGAAAAAAATGTGTTATTTGCTCATTACTGTGTTGATTGAGCCAGAGTGTCGTATGGAATGAGTCTATGACATAAAAAACACAGAGCTACAAAATCTTCACGTAGTCACTCACGTGACTCCGAAGTAAAATAGTAAGATTAAATGAGAACTTACCAGTTCGAAGTTTGATCGTTATTTTATGAGGAGTAACGATGAGGGATTACGTGCCCTCCACTCCCGACCCTCATAAAATAAATGATCATCTGGTAGTTCTAAATCTATGTTGAGCCTTACTATCTTACTCCGGCTATTATGTTCTGTGTTTTTCATGCCGCTGCTTTGAAGGATGACGATCATGCGCTAGGCGGGGCTTCTTCACGCAATCCCTCATCGTTACTCCTCATAAAGTAATGATCAAACTTTGAACTGGTAAGTTCTCGTTTAATCTTACTATTTTAATTGACTTTTATGGCTTTATCTTGCAATAAACGTTATTCCACGTTATTCCCTTTATCACATATCTGCACACTGTAAATGGCTCGATTGTAATCCGGTATTGTCTTTCTGCTGACTGGTTAGCACGCAACAATTTTACCTCAGTACACATGGCAATAAACACTATACCTCAGTACACATGGCAATAAACTAAACTCTATGACTCTATTCAGTGACATGTCAAATCTCTTTTAACTAGAAAGAAAACAGAGATGCTTGCTGCCTTCTTCATCATTTCATCTATGTGCTGGGCCCAGGACAGGTTATCAGCGTTGTTAATGTCCAAAATCCAAGGCTTTTAACTCTCGCCATGCTGACTCACCAATGAAAACTGGCATCTGGTCTCCTAATTACACTTTGCTGAAGTCATAATTCTTTCCTTTGTCTTGCTCAAACTGAGTGAGGGGTTGTTGTCGTGGCACCACACAATCAGGTGCCCAAAAAAACACAAAATGTGCTGGAATCACTCAGCGGGTCTGGCAGCATCTCTGGAGAACATGGATAGGCGGATAGATTTGTGGTTGGGCCACTTAGAGGGGGGCCGGGGATGAGGAAGAAAGTTGGAAGAGAAGGGCAGGACAAAGACTGACAAGTGATACATTGATACAGGTGGGGTGGGGGTGTGTTGATAGGTAGATGGTCAGGCAAAGGCCTCAGAGTAAAAGAGGAATGTTGTGAGGTAAAGATCACACATTGAGAAGATGAAGACTTTGATCTATGGTTTTCACACCTTGCCCTTCCATATCTCTATTTTCCCTCTCCGCACTCTGTCCAAAGAAGGGGTTTGACCTGAAACGTCACCTATTCCTTCTCTCCAGAGATGCTGTCTGTCCCGGTGAGTAACTCCAGCATTTTGTGTCTATCCGGATAAACTAGCATCTGTAGTTCCTTCCTACACACCTCCTGTTCTTCTGTACTGGCCTTGAGTTGCAGCACCAGTGTCCTATTGAGCCGAGTCTGGTGGGTTCTGCATACATCAGCATGAACCTCACTTTGCAGTTGCTACTTCCACTATCTGCCCTGCACTTGGGGCAGTAACCAGACGAAGAATCAACTACTCTACTTTCTGAACACAAGAATACCTGAACTGTATCAGTGTCCACAAAGACTTCTCGCCGAGTCTGCATTCTCCATACCTTCAACTGAATTTTTGAGCCCAGGCTGCACTAATTAATTCTAGCTGATCTTTGTCTTATCATTGCATGTCAGTTTCAATGCCCACAAGCATGCTTAAACAACGTTAAGCATCAATTAGCACAAACATTGTTGGTTAATTTCAGATATTCAAACTGAGATCCTCATTAGCAAAACACCCAGATGGCCCCTCGTTTTCACCATTTGGCTGAAACAGTCCCAATCACTCTTCATTTTTGTGTCCAGAACATATGAAGTTAGGTGTATCATCCTTGTCAGTAATTTCTTTCAGATATAAAGAAAAGATTAGAAATGATCTGTGTTCAAACATTCTTATTCAGATAGACAAAAAATGATGGAGTAACTCAATGGGTCAGGCAGCATCTCTGAAGAAAAGGAATAGGTGACGTTTCAGGTCAAGACTATTCTTCAGACTCAACTACCTGAAACTTTACTCGACCCGAAACATCACCTATGCCTTTCCTCCAGAGATGCTGCCCGACCCGATAAGTTACTCCAACTTTTTGTGTCTGTCTTCAGTTTAAACCAGCATCTGCAGTTTCTCCGTACACATTCTTGTCCAGCCACTCATTTTTGAACAAGTACCATCTTTCATTGAAATCGGTGGCACCAAAGCTAATGCATCAACATGAAAGCACACTTCCAATTGTTTCATTTAATTTATGAAGATAAATGAGACTATGGTGAATGTTAATAACTTTATTCTGACAGTGGCAAAAAATAAATATCATAACATTTAGATAAATAGACAGATCTCCGTTTCAGTCTGGTCTTCAAGCAGATCTTTAAACACATTGCATTTGTAAGGTTTATTTGTCCTCCAAAAAATTATTGTTGTTTAATAACATTTTTATTGCAAGTTGACTGAGTGTGATTTATTGTACTTTATTCTATCAGTAGTAAAATATAAACCTCGAGACAAAAATGTTTATGGGAAATATAAAGATTATCCCAGACTTTAACTTTCTACAGTATTTTAATTAAATAGTTTGCTCTATAAAAGAGAATTATATGTGTATTTTTATTGTTTGTGGTTTAGAAACAGCTGCTACATTGATTTAAAATTGAGCAGCTTGGATATCATTGCCTTTATAGAGCAGCATTAAGCAGCATCTGTTTCCAAGATAGAGACCTCATTCTCCTTTGTACTGCTGTGTAAACAAGTCCTTTGATCCACAAGCCGAGACTTACCTAATGATAGTCACAAAATGCTGGAGTAACTCAGCGGGACAGGCGGGATAGAAGGAATGGGTGATGTTTTGGGTGGAGACACTTCTTCAGTGGAGTGGGAGACACAGAGATATGGAAGGGTAAGGTGTGAAAACAAGATATGAAAGGGGGCGAAAATCAAGAAAAATGTAGAATAGATGTCTGTTTAACCAAAAGTCAAAAGTCAAAAGAGTTTATTGTCATGTGTCCCTGACAGGACAATGAAATTCTTTCTTTGCATAGCACAACAGAACATGGTAGGCATTGGCTTCCACCTGCTTTGTCGGCTTAACGTACCTAGTCAAATAAAGCCAGGTTACCCCTGGTCAAGGTGGGAGAAGGGGGTGTTCAAAGTGTCACAAATGGTATAATGTAGAGTAAAGTTAAGCATGATCTTATAGAGCAGAAATTGAAAAAGTATCCAGTATGACAGGCAAAATCAAAGCAATTACCCTTAAGGGCGGCAGTGATGGAGTTGCTGTGTTACAGCGCTTGCAGCACTCCGGGTTCGATCCTGACTATGGGTGCTGTCTGCACGGAGTTTGTACATTCTCCCCATGACCGCATGGGTTTTCTCCGAGATCTTCGGTTTCCCTCTGTACTCCAAAGATGTACAGGTTTGTCGGTTAATTGGCTTGGTATAAATGTATGAATGTCCCTATTGTGTGTAGGATAGTGTTATTGTGCGGGGATCACTGGTTGGTGTGGACTCAGTGGGCCGAAGGACCTGTTTCCATGCTGTATTTCTAAATTAAACTAAAAATAAACCCTTGCCTGAAAAGTCAGATACATCAAATCTCAAGACACTGGTCTTGCGAAGGAATTAATTTTCTGCATCTGAGTGGCAAGTCCAACATTTATTGATTGAGATACATAATGGTGAGCCACTCTCTTGAATCACTCCAGTCTCTCTTGCATAGCTGCAACCACTACACTGTTTTGGAAGGGAGCCAATGGGACTAGCTTCGCATAGACGAGTTGAGCCGAAGGGCCTGTTTCTGTGGTGCATGACTACACAACTCTATGAATTCCAGGGTTCAGACCCAGCAGCAATGAGTGAACAGCAAAATGTTTGGTATTCCCAAATAGTTGCTGCCTTGTGGTACACACTGCAATTATTACATGACTCTGTTGGGGCGAACAGGTATGGTCATTGCCAGGCTGCCCATTAACCTGGCAGCTCTATGCTGGGTGGAGATGAGAACCTAGAGAGCTGTTGGGACTACATTCAAACAGGTATGTGGAGAGTATTTAATCAGGCTAATTATTTGCTTTACCTGCTGATAGAGTTGTACAGCACAAAGATGGTCTAAAGGCAATATGGTAGATGTACCTGCAGGGAATGATAGGTCAATGGACATAAGAAGCTGCAGATGCTGGAAACCTGAAAAAAAGTTGCTGGAGGGAAATGGACAGACCATGTTTCGAGTCAGGACACTTCGTCAAAATTGGAGTAGAGGAGAGATAGCTGGCAGAAAGAGGTGAGGGGGAGGTTAGGCCAAGAACTCACCTACAGGGGGCAGAATTTGATAAGAAAGGAAGTTGATAGTGAAATGTGGAACCAGAGGGAGGGATGGTTGGTAATGGGAACATTTGGGAAGGGGGAAGGTAGTAGAGAACCTAACAGGTGTTGAGGCAGGTGATGAGCAGAAGGTGAAGGGGAAAGGAACTGGGTGATGAGTGAACGACAAAGGAGATGGAAGTAAAGGTGTGTTTAAGAGTTCCTGGGTAGATCAGAGGGAGAGGGAATGTGTGATTTACCTGAAAATGAAGAATTCAATGTGCATGCTAACCTTCCACAGTGAAATATGAGTTGCTATTTTTCCTATTTACATGTCGCCTCACTGTGACAATGGAGGGACTCTGCACAGACATGTAGTTATGGGAATGGGAAAGGGAATTGAAGTGTTTAGCAGTCGAGAGCTCCAGCTGGCCCTGGTGGACAGAGTGCTAGTGTTCGGTAATGTGGTCGCCTAGTTCATGTCTGCTTCAGCAATGTAGAAGAGGCCACATCAAGAGCATCATATGGTGGCACAGTGGTAGAGTTGCTGCCTTGCAGCACCAGAGACCGGGTTCAATCCTGACCAAGGGTACAGTCTGAACAGGGTCTGTACGTTCTCCCTGTGACCTTCATGGGTTTTCTCCGAGATCTGCAGTTTCCCTCCCGCACTCCAAATACGTACACGGTTTGAAGGTTAATTGGCTTAGTATAAATGTAAAATGGTCCCTAGTGTGTGTAGGATAGTGTTAATGTGCGGGGATCACTGGTCGGCACAGACTCAGTGGGCCGAAAGGCCTGATTGCACACTGAACTAAACTAAACTAAATGGAATAGACAAGATTGAAGAGGAAAAGCTAAGAATAAAACTACGACTACTTCCATGGATTCCTCATGAAAAGCCATTATTGCATAATTGATCAAGCTATTATGAGTTTATTGTTTGGTCCATCTTTCTAAGCTGCAACAATGTAGCTTTGACAGGTTGCTGAACTACAAATAGTTTTTAGTGTTCTTGGTAGCATGAACCATTGTGCAAGTGTGAGTTACATAATATATTTGAAAACAAGAGATTGCAAATGCTAGAATCTTGTGTGAAAATAATCTGCTGTTGGAGATCTCAGTAGGTCAGGGAGCATCTGTGAAGGAAATTAACAAATCACGTTTCGGATCAGGACCCTTCTTAGGTCTTGAAAATGTAATCTATCCATTTCCAATCTTGAAGATGGGTCCTGACCAAAAACATCATCTGTCTGGGTGGCACAGTGGTACAGTGATAGAATTGCTGCCATACAGCGCACCTTCTCTTGATCTCTCCTGTTAGTCTTCTCTTGTGGAATACTTTGTGAAGACAGATGCTGATAACACGAAAAAAAAGCGGCAGAGACCTGGTTTCAATCCTGACTACGGGTGCTGTCTGTAAGGTGTCTGTACGTTCTCTCCGTGACCAGTGTGGGGTTTCTCCAAGATCTTCTGGTTTCCTCCCACACTCCAAAGACATACATGTCTGTAGGTTAATTGGCTTAGTATAAATTGTCCTTAGTGTGTAGTGTTATTGTGCGGGGTCCATTGGTTGGTGCGGACCCGGTGGCCCGAAGCGCCTGTTTCTGCGCTGTACCTCTAAGCTAAACTAAGAACAGTGAACTTTTAGGAGATAGAAACAGTACAACTCAGGAGTTGTCCCATGATATCTGTGCCTAACATGACGCCAAATTAAAATAGCCCTCCAACTTGCACATGATTCATGTTTCTCCATTCCCAGCTCTATCATATTGCTTCACCTCCGGCAGTGTGTTCCAGGCACCTACCACATGCTGTGGACAAAAACTGTGCCTGCACATCACTTTTAAACCTCGCACCCCTGGCCAACATACATCCTCCTCTGTTCCAATGGGGACAGATACAGTCTATCAACAGCCCATAATTTTAATACATTTCTTCTGCATTCTCTCCAGAGTCTTGAAATCTTTCCTGGTGCGTTATGCCCAGAACTGGGCACAATATACCTGCATTATCTACATAATTAAAAGTCTAAACTTGACCACTTTTGCACTGTATATTGATTTTAGAAAAAACGTTACCACTTACGGCTATGATTTCTGGCCACCTTACTCAGAGTCCCCCTCCAGCTGTCAGGGCCAGAGGATTTTTCCCATCGATGAAAAATAAAAGACTTATTAATGTTTAAAAAATGTTGAGATTCTCTCTCCTGCCAATCATGCCATGAAGGCCAGGCCCCTTCCAGTGGGAGGTGGGAGGGACTATAAAACCCGGAAGTGTGGACGTGCTGCAGTCTCTGCAAGATGGGGGAGGGAGAGGTCACGACTGTCAGTCTGAGCTGTGAATCAACTGAACACACTGAATGTCTACTGAACTGTGTGTGGTTTTTATGTGGTTTTTATGTGGTTTTTATGTGGTTTTGATGTTGTTTTTAAGTGGATTTATGCGGTTTTATGTGGTTTTATGTGGTTTTATGTGGTGTTTCTTATGGTGGTTTGTTGTGGTTTTATGGTGGTTTTACCCTACTTGAAATGGTATGAAACCGCATTTGAATTTGGTAGCTTTGCACCCTGCTTGAGGTGGTATGAAACTGCACTTGAATTTGGTGGCTTAGCACCCTCCTTGAGGTGGTATGAAACTGCACTTGAATTTGCTTTTAGCTTAGTTTTTTTTTCCATCTGCGCAGAATCTGAACTACAAAAATGTCTGAAATGTCATCACTTCTGGCTCCGCCCTAGATTTTTCTCCTTCCAGTATCATGAACTATTATGCTTTACGAAATTAACCCTTTACATTCCACATGATTTTTTACAAACAATATGGATAAAGTTATTAACTTCCTTTCATGGAATGTGAATGGTTTGAACCATCCCATTAAGAGGATTTTTTTTTTAGGTTCTTCATAGACTAAATGCTCAGATTATCTTTGTTCAGGAAACTCATGTAAGGTAAGACGACAATCAACGATTTTTCAAATTTTGGAGAGGACAGCAGTTTCATTCAAATTCACAGGCTAAGGTGATAGGAGTCTCTATTTTTATTGACTCCTCAATTCCGTTTGTTCATTATGAAATAATTTCTGATCCATATGTTAGATTTTTGGTGATTACTGGTGTTCTTCATAACTAAAAAATTGCTATGGTGAATGTTTATGCACTAAATATTGATCACCCTGAGTTTTTTAAACAGTTAATTGCATCCTTTACTAATTTAAATGAACACTTTTTAATAAGGGGTGGGGATTTTAACTGTTGTTTGAACCCCTCGATGGACAGATCTGCATGTGATCATGTGCTTCAAAATAAATCAGCTAGTTTTCATCATTTCCTTTTTACTTGACTCTGGAATGTTAGAAATCTGGAGATTCTTACACCGAAATGACAAAGAATTTTATTTTTTCTCTCATGTATATCATAGTTACTCTAGGATTGACTACTCTATTATAGATTATCGGCTAGTTTCATCGGACACTGCCTGTGAGTATGATGCAATTGTTATTTCTGATCATGCACCATTGAAACTATCAATCAAAGTACTTGATTCCAAGTTTAGTGCTAAACAATGGCGATTTAATGCTACTTTGCTTGAAGATCTAAATTTTGTTACTTTTATTAAAGATCAGATTGTTTTTTTCTTCTTAACAAATTATCCTGAAGAAATATCCAATGGTGTAGTCTGGGATGCTTTAAGGCATATACAGTGGCTTGCAAAAGTATTCATACCCCTTGAACTTTTCCACATTTTGTCACGTTACAACCACAAACGTAAATGTATTTTATTGGGAATTTATGTGATAGACCAACACAAAGTGGTGCATAATTGTGAAGTGGAAGGAAAAAGGAATATGGTTTCCAAATTTTATTACAAATAAAAAACTGAAAAGTGTGGCGTGCAAAAGTATTCAGCCCCCCTGAGTCAATACTTTGTAGAACCACCTTTCTCTGCAAGTCTTTTGGGGTATGTCTCTACCAGCTTTGCACATCTAGAGACTGAAAGTTTTTGCCCATTCTTCTTTGCAAAATAGCTCAAGCTTAGTCGGATTGGATGGAGAGCATCTGTGAACAGCAATTTTCAAGTCTTGCCAGAGATTCTCAATTGGATTTAGGTCTGGACTTTGACTGGGCCATTATAACACATGAATATGCTTTGATCTAAACCATTCCATTGTAGCTCTGGCTGTATGTTTAGGGTTGTTGTCCTGCTGGAAGGTGAACCTCCGCCCCAGTCTCAAGTCTTTTGCAGACTCTAACAGGTTTTCTTCCAAGATTGCCCTGTATTTGGCTCCATCCATCTTCCCATCAACTCTGACCAGCTTCCCTGTCCCTGCTGAAGAAAAGCATCCCCACAGCATGATGCTGCCACCACCATGTTTCACAGTGGGGATGGTGTGTTCAAGGTGATGTGCAGTGTTAGTTTTCCACCACACATAGCGTTTTGCATTTATGCCAAAAAATTCAATTTTGGTCTCATCGGACCAGAGCACCTTCCTCCACTTGTTTGCTGTGTCCCCCACATGGCTTGTGGCAAACTGCAAACGGGACGTCTTATGGCTTTGTTTCAACAATGGCTTTCTTCTTGCCGCTCTTCCATAAAAGCCCGATTTGTGGAGTGCACGACTTATAGTTGTCCTGTGGACAGAATCTCCCACCTGAGCTGTGGATCTCTGCAGCTCCTCCAGAGTTACCATGGGCCTCTTGGCTGCTTCTCTGATCAATGCTCTCCTTGCCCGGCCTGTCAGTTTAGGTGGACGGCCATGTCTTGGTAGGTTTGCAGTTGTGCCATATTCTTTCCATTTTCGGATGATGGATTGAACAGTGCTCCGTGAGATGTTCAAAGCTTGGGATATTTTTTTATACCCTAACCCTGCTTTAAACTTCTCCACAACTTTATCTCTGACCTGTCTGGTGTGTTCCTTGGGCTTCATGATGCCCAAGGAACATTGTTTGTTCTCTAACAAACCTCTGAGGCCTTCACAGAACAGCTGTATTTATACTGAGATTAGATTACACACAAGTGGACTCTATTTACTAATTAGGTGACTTCTGAAGGCAATTGGTTGCACTGGATTTTATTTAGGGGTATCAGAGTAAAGGGGGCTGAATACTTTTGCGCACCATACTTTTCAGTTTTTTATTTGTAAAAAGATTTAAAAACCATGTATCATTTTCCTTCCACTTCACAATTATGCACCACTTCGTGTTGGTCTATCACATAAAATCCTAATAAAATACATTTATGTTTGTGGTTGTAATGTGACAAAATGTGGAAAAGTTCAAGGGGTATGAATATTTTTGCAAGCCACTGTATTTGTGAACAAATTATTTAATACTCCGCGGGATTAAAAAAACAAACTCAAAATGTAATACGTATATTGGCTGATGAGATTAAAGAAATTGATAAAAGATATTCAAAAGCTCCTAGTTTAGAGCTCTATAAGAATAGAGTTGAACGTTAATTGAGATGATTTGTTATTAGTATCACCGATTGAGAATCAGATACTTAAAACCAAAAGTCAATTTTATATACATGGCGAAAAATCTGGTAAATTACTCGCTAATCAATTGAAAGCGGTGTCGGCCAAATGTCACATTACTAAAATGAGTAAACGCGATGGTACACTAACTGTAGACCATGATGAAATTAATAAATCCTTTCAGGAATTTTATACCTCCTTATACCAATCAGAATTTCTTACTGACTCCAATATAATGCATGAGTTTTTAAAGAAATTGAACTTGCCAAATGTATTAACATAATGAGTCTCTGTTGTTAGACAAACCCATCACGGAGGAAAAAATGCAGAAAGCAATCCTCTCGATGAATTTTGGTAAAGGTTAGGTTTAGATGGGTTTACAGTAGAATTTCTAAAGTATTTCTTAAGTTTACTGTCTCCCTGGCTATGCAAGGTTTTTAAAGAAGCCTTTTTAATGAATAGTTTACCACAATCCTTTTATGAATCTTCTATTTCTTTAATTCTTAAAAAAGATAAAGACCCAACTGAAGTGACATAATATAGACCTATATCACTGTTAAATGTAGATTACAAAATTCTTACCAAAAAATTAGCTATGAGATTGGAAAATATTTTACCGCAAATTATTTCTGAAGATCAGACAGGTTTTATTAAAAATCTTTACTCATACTTTACAGTTAGGAGATTCATGAATATTGTATATACAGCGTTAAATAAAACTCCAGAATGTGTCATTTCACTAGATGCCGAGAAAGCATTTGATAGAGTAAAATGGGAATACCAATAATCAGAGATCCCCTTTTTTTCAGGCTCTTTTGAGGTACTAGACAGGGCTGCCCTTTAAGTCCTTTACTGTTTGATATCGCTTTGGAACCTTTGGCCACCGCTATTAGGGAATCCCCTAATATTTTTGGTATTGTCGGCGGGAAGAAGACACATAAGCTATCACTTTATGCAGATGATCTGTGATTATTCATTTCTAACCCTGAGAAATCTATTCCGGCAATAGTAACACTACTTAATCAATTTAGTCGTTTTTTCTGGTTATAAACTAAATCTTAGTAAGAGTGAGCTTTTTCCATTAAACAATCTAGTTTCGAATTATGGACAGTTTCCATTTAGATTGACTACCAAATGTTTTACTTATTTAGGTTTTAAGATTACCTAGAAACACAAGGATTTATTTAAAGCTAATTTTATGCCTCTAATTGACAGTATCAAACAACAGTTTACTAAATGGTCACCAATGTCCTTATCTTTAATCGGCCAAATCAATGCTATTAAAATATTTATCTTACCTACATTTTTGTTTTTATTTCAGACTATACTAATTTTTATTGCTAAATCTTTCTTTGATATTATTGACTCCAAAATTTCTTCATATGTATGGCAGAATCAAAATTCCAGACTAAGTAAATTACAGAAATCAAAAAAAAAGTGATTTGGCACTGCCGAATCTTAGATTCTACTATTGAGCAGTTAATGCTCGTTATTTAAGGTTTTGTACAAAAGATTTAGAAGATATCCAATGCCCAGGATGGATAAATCTTGAACGTGATTCTATGCAAGGGCTATCATTGGCTTCTGTTCTAGTGGCCTCGTTACCTTTTACAATTACGAGATTTAATAAATATACGACTAATCCAATAATAAGACATACATTCCGAATATGGTTTCAATTTCGTAAGTTTTTTGGATTGAATGATTTTATCTTATCGCGTCCTATCATATCTAAATTTTTCTTCCAACCTTCTAGTACTGATCAAGCCTTTCTGTTGTGGAAGAGGAAGGGATTAGTAGTTTTTCGTGATTTGTTTTTGGATGGTTGTTTTATGTCTTTTGAACAACTCTCCAATAAATATAATTTAACTAACTCACACTTTTTTAGATATTTACACATAAGACATTTTTTGAAGGCTACTCTACCCTTTTTTCCGTTACCACATCAAACCGAAACCTTGGAAAAAAAATTACATTTGAACCCTTGTCAGAAAGGCTTAATAACGACTATTTATGAGTTCATTTTAAAATTATAAATAGATACATATGATAAAATTAGGAATGACTGGGAAAGAGAACTCCAAATTTCTCTAGCTATAGAGAAATGGGAGAGGATTCTTCAATTAGTTAATACTTCCTCAATGTGTGCAAAACACGCTTTTATACAATTCAAAATGGTTCACAGAGTTCATATGTCAAAAGATAAGTTAGCTCGTTTTTATGATCATATAAATCCTATCTGAGATGTAGTGGCCTCACTGACTCATATGTTTTGGCCCTGCCCACTTTTGGAAAAATATTTGAAAGAAATCTTTGATACTATTTCTGTAGTTTTAGGTATTGATTTACAACCTCATCCTACTACTGCAATTTTTGGTCTACCAATGTTAGATTCTATTCATTTGTCCCCTCCCGCCCATTGGCTGATTGGTTTTACCCCATTAATTTCCAGAAGATCTATTTTATTTAAATGGAAAGACTCTAACCCTCCGAACACACTCCATTGGTACTCTGAAACGATATCATGTTTCAATTTAGAAAAAATTAGGAAGTGACACTGTTGTTGAACCCTTGGTTAAATTTGATAGGACTTGGGGAAGATTTATTCAACAATTTCACACGACATTAATTGTCCCCTCTCCAACCGTTATAATAATTATTTTACCTTTATACAGTGAAAGGGACTAGACGACAAAAAGGGACTTAAATTGTTGAAATTCTTTGCAGCCCAGATTCTGTTTTGCTTTTTTTTTTAATTTAGAGGGGTTTTTTTTTTGTTTTTTTCTCTTTTCTTTCTTTTTTTCTTTTTATCTTTTTGGTTTTTTTTAAATATATGTGTTTTGTTTTAAACATTTAAATATATTTACATAGAGATCGGGAGGTTTAAACATGTATTTTTACACTGGACTCATATCTAGGTTATACTTGTTATTAATCTATTCCTGATCACTATGTATCAATGCCATTGTTATGTTTATTGTTATATTTTTGTTGTTGTTTTGTTGTTTTTGAAAACAAAACATATAATAAAAAATAAAAGATAAATAATTTGGTGGCCTTGCACCCTGCTTGAGGTGGTATGAAACTGCATTTGAATTTGGTGGCCTTACATCCTGCTTGAAGTGGTATGAATCTACACTTGAATTTGGTGGCCTTGCTCCCTGCTTGAAGTGGTATGAAACTGCACTTGAATTTGGTGGCCTTGCACCCTGCTTGAAGTGGTAGGAAGCTGCACTTGAATTTGTTGGCCTTGCACCCTGCTTGAAGTGGTAGGAAGCTGCACTTGAATTTGGTGGCCTTGCATCCTGCTTGAAGTGGTAGGAAACTGCACTTGAATTTGGTGGCCTTGCACCTTGCTTGAAGTGGTATGAAACTGCATTTGAATTTGGTAGCCTTGCACCCTGCATGAAGTGGTATGAAACTGCACTTGAATTTGGTGGCCTTCCACCTTGCTTGAAGTGGTAGGAATCTGCACTTGAACTTGGTGGCCTTGCACCCTGCTTGAAATGGTCGGAAAGTGCACTTGAATTTGGTGGCCTTGCACCCTGCTTGAAATGGTAGGAAACTGCATTTGAATTTGGTGGCCTTGCACCCTGCTTGAAATGGAATTTCAAGGAATAGCCGTGAGTGAGCTGCCAGCACACCAGGCTTGAGTGACTGAGCTGCCAGCCCAAGAATTCATTCGGCCTACAAAGTCCAGACTATCCCTCTGGAAACCAGTCCCTTCAGCCCACAACACCCATAGTAGCACTCCAGAAAGCCATCCTCCCCACTGGCCACCAATATTAGAATAGGTGGAGAGGTGGAATATTGCGCTGGGGGACCAGCCCTCCCATTTGAAGCTGTATAACACTATAACTATAGATAGTGTCTATTTGTCTCGTGTTATATAAAGATACATCATTATTCACTTGTCTGTATATTCTGTCTAAAAAGTCCAGGATCCTTCATGCAAATTTAGCCACTTTCTCAACATGGCCTGCGGGGTTAGATTAACTTTTCAGATAAACCCAAGATGTTGCCCCTTTGAGAATTGTTGCCTCTAGATTACATGGCATCTTCTTATTCTTTCTACTACAATATAAAACTTTGTATTTATTGTTACCCCTCTGCCCATGACACGGGTGTATTAATACCTTGAGAAAGACACAAAAAGCTGGAGTAACTTAGCGGATCAGACGGCATCGCTGGAGAAAAGGATGAGGTGAAGTTTTGGGTTGAGACCGTTCTTCAGACTGAGAGTCGGGGAAAGGGAAACGAGAGATATAGACAGTGATATAGAGAGATATAGAACAAATTAATTAAAGATATGCAAAAATGTAAAGATGATAAAGGAAACAGGCCATTGTTAGCTGTGTGTTAGATGAGAACACATTACAGACCATGAGACTCACCAAGACGACTTTGAAATTGGTACAGACACAAAATGCTGGAGTAACTCAGAGGAACAGTCAGCATTTCTGGAGAGAACAAATAGGTGACATTTCGGGTTGAGATGTCACCTTCAGACTGATATCAGGGGAGAGGGAGATACATAGATAAGGAAATGTAAGGTGTGAAAACAGGACAAAGGGAATGGAGATCAAGGAAAATGTTAGCTGGGAGAAGGTAGCAACAAAGCAGCCAGAGATAAACTGTAGGTAGAGACAATAAGACTGGTCGGAGAACTGGGAAGGGGGAGGGAATGGAGTGAGAGAGAAAGCAAGGATCACTTGAATTTAGAGGTCAATGTTCAAACCGCTGAGGTGTAAGCTACGCAAGCAAAATATGAGGTGATGTTCTTCCAATTTGTGCTGGGCCTCACTCTGACAATGGAGGAGGACAGAAAGGTCAGTGTGGGAATGGGAGAGGGAGTTAAAGTGGTATGACTAGGGTGGGGGAGGGATGGAGAGAGAGAAGGGATGCAAGGGTTACTTGATACCTTGTTGAAGTCTGCACAGTTCACAACACCTTCAGTTCATACCCTTTTGTGTGATTTGTACATCTGAAGCTTTTACATTGTACACTGAAGTCATTAATATATAAGGCCCTCATGCTAGGACTGACTCCTGGGGAATTCCTCTATTTATTTCCCTCAAGGCTGAAAAGCAAAGTTTTACTATTATCGATCACTGTTATTATTTATACAATTATCCTCTGTTTCCTGCTATTGAGCCAATTTCATGGCAACGTTCGAGGTTCTGAGAATGGCAATATCTGTTGCAGACTGGGACGAACTGTACGGATTTGGTCTTGGGGAATTTTCAATTGTTTAATGAAAAAGAAAATGCCGGGAGCACTCAGCAGATCAGATAGCATCTGTGGAAAGAGTGATGGAGTTAACACTTCAAGTCAATGACCCTTCATCATAGCTAGGAAAGAAAAAATAAATAAAAATTAGGTTGCAGTGAATGATGGTGAGGAGGGAATGGATGGGACAAAGGGAATATCTCTGATGGGGTGAGGTGAACTAACATTGGTACAGCTATTCTCACTCTGTTTGCACCACCTTCTGGACATTTCCGGCACCTCTGATTTTCACGGCTTTTATGTTCTTTTGCTCAAGTTTACTCCTCTCTCTATTTTCCCTCAATAATGTTTAGATTAAAATGTAATCTACAGCATATACCCGTGGCAAACTGTCTTCACTCTGTCAGAGCTATTCCCTTTGTCTTGGAAAATACCGCACAGGACCAGGCCCGACAGCCCACCATGTCTGCGCGAGCATCATGCGTAGTTAATCTAATTCCAAAGATAGACACAAAAAGCTGGAGTAACTCAGCATGTTAGAAAGCATCTCTGGAGAAGAGGAATAGGTGACGCTTTGGGTCGAAACCAAAGGCAGAATTACAACATTAAAAAGACCCTTGGACAGGTAGATAGAAAGGAAAAGTGTTCAAGATGAATGGGCCAAATACAGGCGAGTGGGATTAGTTCAGTCAGGCAACTTTGTTGATATGGATAAGTTGGGCCGAAGGGCATGTTATGTGCTGCATAGCTCCATGAGACTATGACACAATGTTCTTTCAAAACTCTTTGTCCACTGACAGATATCACGAGGTTCTCATAAAATCGTTTGATTATTTTTATAGAATATCTGAGTAAAAGAGATTGAAATTAGAAACACAGAAACATAGGAAATAGGTGCAGGAGTAGGCCATTCAGCCCTTCGAGCCATTCAATATGATCATGACTGATTATCCAAAATCAAGTTCAAGTTTAAGTTCAAGTTACATTTATTGTCACATGCACCAGTTGGTACAGTGAGATTTGAATTTCCATACAGCCATACAAATAAAAAGAACACAATACACTATAGAATTTAACATGAACATCCCCACATAGCAGAATCAACATTTCCCACTGTGAGGGATGGCAATAAAGTTCAGTCATCTTCCTCTTTGTTCACCCATGGTCGGGGCCTTTGAACCCTCCGCAGTCGCCACTACGGACAGCCCGATGTATAGGCCCTCTCGCCAGGATGACCGAAACTCCGGCGTCGGAACAGAGAACACTCTCTGCAGCTTGGAGTTTCCGAATCGGCTACTTCCTACCGGAGACCGCGGCTCCCGAACTCCACAGGCCAAGCTGGATGGAGATTCAATGCTCGCGACACTCGGCAAAAGATCCCAGGACTCCTCTATGTTAAAGTCAGCGGCTAGAAGCTCCACAACCACAGCTCCACAGTGTTAAACAGCAGGCCCAACACTCCGGAGCTTCAACACGGCGATCCCTGTTAAGGCATCGTCCCCCTCCGCGATCGAATCCAGTGCTGCGCCGCTACCGAAGCTCTGGCCGGTCTCCGGCAGAAAAGGCCGCGCCAATCCAGATGGTAGGCTGCGAGGGGCTGACGAAGATGCGACTCGGAGAAAAGACGCATCCTCGACCAGGAAATTACTGGGAAAATGATATCCCCCTCCCCCCGCATAAAAAGAATAAGAAACCTCCAAAACCATACTTTTTGACACACTAAAAATAACAAAAAGGGTGAAATGACAGACAAACTGCTGGCGAGGCTGCCGAGCGCGGTGCCACCCGATTAAATCAGTACCCCGTTCTGGCTTTTCCCCATATCACTTGATTCCCTTAAACCCAAGAGCTAAATCTAACTTTCTCTTGAACACATGCAGTGAATTGACCTCCACTGCCTTCTGTGGCGGAGAATTGCACAGATTCACAACTCTCTGGCATATCCGCAGTGGGGGGGGACTTGTAGTCAGTGATGATGCAGGAGTAGGCCATTCAGCACTTTGAGCCAGCACCGCCATTCAATATGATCATGGCTGATCATCCACACTCAGTACCCCGTTCCTGCCTTCTCGCCATATCCCCTGATTCCGCTATCTTTAAGAGTTCTTAATTAAGAGCTCGGGAACATTTTTCCTGTCCAATCCTCTAAGAATGTTATATGTTTTTATAAATCCACTCTCATCAAATTGCAAGATGTTACAACATCTTCAATAAGCATTAGAAAGGGAAGTCATGTTATGTTACCTTGAACAATGTACTGAATTACTCACTTTCAGTTGACACACTCAGCTGCGGGCCAACAAGCTATATCTTGAGTTCTGGCTGAGACCATGCATCCACCTTTCATTATTCATGTTCACTCTCCACCAGTTGCCTGAGTGCAGAGTTAACATGAGTGCGAGTTATTCAATCTTTAATCTTCTTTAAGTTCTGGGGTTGCCAGTCAGAGTCACAATGTTAATCAGGTGTATGCATCTTTGCATTAGACAGAAAATGCTGGAGTAACTCAGCAGGACAGGCAGCATCTCTGGAGAGAAGGAATGAATGGTGTTTCTGGTCGAGACCCTTCTTCAGTCCCGAAACGTCACCCATTCCTTCTCTCCAGACGTGCTGCCTATCCCACTGAGTTACTACAGCTTGTTATGTATATCTTCGGTTTAAACCAGCATCTGCAGGTCCTTTCTATGCATGCATCTTATTGCCTCATTTTTGCAGAGCCCAATGTATCCCTTGCCTCTCTTTGAAAAAAAGAAATATTTACTGAGGATACTTCTTAAAAAGTCCCTGCATCTTCCGAACACATCCAGTCCAATGATTATCCTATGTGTAGGAAGGAACTGTAGATGCTGGTTTACACCAAAGATAGGCATAAAATGCTGGAGTAACTTAGTGGATCGGGCAGTATTTCTGGAGGTAACGTTTCACCAAGGAGAAGGATATTGAACTCTGTGAGGTAAGGGAAAAAAGTAGAGTAGCTATGGAAACTATGAGATTCAAAGAGGAGGAAGTACTGACACTTTTGAAAAATATAAAAGTGGATAAGTCTCCAGGTCCTGACAGGATATTCCCTAGGACATTGAGGGAAGTTAGTGTAGAATAGCAGGAGCTATGACAGAAATATTTCAAATGTCATTGGAAACGGGAATAGTGCCGGAGGATTGGCGTACTGCGCATGTTGTTCCATTGTTTAAAAAGGGTTCAAAGAATAAACCTAGCAATTATAGACCTGTTAGTTTGATGTCAGTGGTGGGCAAATTAATGGAAAGGATACTTAGAGATAATATATATATAAGCATCTGGATAAACAGGGTCTGATCAGGAACAGTCAACATGGATTTGTGCCTGGAAGGTCATGTTTGACAAACCTTCTTGAATTTTTTGAAGCGGTTACTAGGGAAATTGATGAGGGTAAAGCAGTGGATGTTGTCTCTATGGATTTCAGTAAGGCCTTTGACAAGGTTCCCCATGGAAGGTTGGTTAAGAAGGTTCAATCTTTGGGTGTTAATGGCGGAGTAGCAAGATGGATTCAACAGTGGCTGAATGGGAGATGTCAGAGAGTAATGGTGGATGGCTGTTTGTCAGGTTGGAAGCCGGTGACCAGTGGGGTGCCTCAGGGATCTGTCTTGGGTCCACTGTTGTTTGTTATGTACATCAATGATCTGGATGATGGGGTGGAAAATTGGATAAGTAAGTATGCAGATGATACTAAGATAGGTGGTGTTGTGGATAATGAAGTAGATTTTCAAAGTCTACAGAGAGATTTGGGCTATTTGGAAAAGTGGGCTGAAAGATGGCAGATGGAGTTTAATGCTGATAAGTGTGAAATGCTACATCTTGGCAGGACAAATCAAAATAGGACGTACATGGTAAATGGTAGGGAATTGAGGAATGCTGTGGAACAGAGAGATCTAGGAATAACTGTGCATAGTTCCCTGAAGGTGGAATCGCATGTAGATAGGGTGGTAAAGAAAGCCTTTGGTGTGCTGGCCTTTATAAATCAGAGCATTGAATATAGGAGTAGGGAAGTAATGTTAAAATTGTACATGGCATTGGTAAGACCAAATCAGAAGTATGGTGTACAATTTTGGTCGCCTAATTATAGGAAGGATGTCAACAGAATAGAGAGAGTACAGAGGAGATTAACTGGAATGTTGCCTGGGTTCCAGCAACTATGTTACAGAGAAAGGTTGAATAAGTTAGATCTTTATTCTTTGGAGCACAGAAGATTAAGGGGGTACTTGATTGAGGTCTTTAAAATGATGAAAGGGATAGACAGAGTTGACGTGGATAAGCTTTTCCCATTGAGGGCAGGGAAGATTCAAACAAGAGGGCATGACATGAGAATTAAGGGACAGAACTTTAGGGGTAACGTGAGGGGGAACTTCTTTACTCAGAGGGTGGTGGCTGTGGGGAATGAGCTTCCAGCAGAAGTGGTGGAGGCAGGATTGATTTTAACATTTAAAAGTAAAGTGGATAGGTATATGGACGGGAAGGGAATGGAGGGTTATGGTCTGAGTGCAGGTAGATGGGACTAGGGGAAAACAAATGGTCGGCACGGACTGGAAGGGCCGAGAGGGCCTGTTTCCGTGCTGTAATTGTTATATGGTTATATGGTTATATGGTTTCGGGTTGAGGCTCTTCTTTTGAAGGGTCTGAAGAAGACTTACAACCTGAAAAGTAATCTCTTTCTTTTCTCCAGAGATTCTGCCTGACTCACTGAGTTACTCCAGCATTTTGTGTCTATCTTCAATGATTATCCTAGGTCAATTCTACAAACCAAATCCCATAAAATCAAAATTAGATTAGATTAGATTAGATTCAACTTTATTGCCATTGCACATTAACAGTACAACAAAATGGTTTAACCTTGCAGTCATAACATAGAATAAAATAACACAACACACACTCAACACAGTTTAACATCCACCACAGTGGGTCCACCAGGCACCTCCTCACTGTGATGGAAGGCAAAAGTTCCAAAGTCCTTGTCTCTTCCCTCCTTGCTCTCCCTCTGTGCTGAGTCAATCCAGGCCTGCGATGCTGTGACCCCGCCGGGTGATGGTAAGCAAGTCCCGCGGCTGAATCTGAGCTCCATGAACGGGCCTGTTCAAACTCCGCGGCCCGGGGCGGTCGAAGCCGCCGAAGCCGCCGCCCTCCAGTCCAACGGATGAAGCCGTTGTTGCGGGAGCCCCGGAAAAACAGGCCACCAACCTGTGACCTGCGAGCTCCCGATCCCGGGCCCACGGCCGAGCCGCCGAGGCTCCAAAGTCGGGTCGCCGCCGCCGGAACGCCGCCACAGCCCCGAAGTCAGGTCGCCGCCGCCGCAACATAGAAGCATAGAAACATAGAAAATAGGTGCAGGAGCAGGCCATTCGGCCCTTTGAGCCTGCACCACCATTCAATATGATCATGGCTGATCATCCAACTCAATATCCTGTACCTGCCTTCTCTCCATACCCTCTGATCCCTTTAGCCACAAGGGCCACATCTAACTCCCTATTAAATATAGCCAATGAATTGGCCTCAAGTTCTTTCTATGGCAGAGAATTCCACTGATTCACCACTCTCTGTGTGCAAAATGATTTTCTCATCTCGTTCCTAAAAGACTTCCCCCTTATCCTTAAACTGTGACCCCTTTTTCTGGAATTCCCCAACATCTGGAACAATCTTCCTGCATCTAGCCTGTCCAACCCCTTAACAATTTTGTAAGTCTCTATAAGATCCCCCCTCAATCTTCTAAATTCCAGTGAGTACAAGCCGAGTCTATCCAGTCTTTCTTCATATGGAAGTCCTGTCATCCCAGGAATCAGTCTGGTGAATCTTCTCTGTACTCCCTCTATGGCAAGAATGTCTTTCCTAAGATTAGGAGACCAAAACTGTATGCAATACTCCAGGTGTGGCCTCACCAAGACCCTGTACAACTGCAGTAGAACCTCCCATCTCTTGTACTCAAATCCTTTTGCTATGAATGTCAACATACCAACGCCACCATAGCCCCGAAGTCGGGCCACCGAAACGCCGCCACAGCCAGCCAGCTTCGCGATGGTAAGTAAGTCCTGGCTCTGCCTCCGGAGCCTCGAGATCAGTCCCCGTTGGAGGCCGCCAATTCCGCCATTAGGCTTCAGCGCAGACGGAGACGGAGACGGGGGATACGACAAGAAAAGGTCGCATCCCCCCAAAGGAAGAGACCAAAAACAAGCTTCTCCCCTCTCCCCCCCCATACATACATAATCCAACAAACCAAAATAAATTGAAACGGGACAAAAAGAAAACAAAAAAAAGAAAAAACAAAACAGACTGCAGGTGAGCCGCAGGTGCAAGGCAGCGCCGCCACTTCCAGTTAATCCAAATTACACCAAGATAATTAGTCAAGTCAGTACCCCATTCCTGCCTTGTCCTGATTGTCATATGCACAAGTTAGGTGAGGTACAAGTACAATGAAAATCTTGTTGGCAGAAGTAACAGAACCACATAGTTTCATACAACACTGAAAACCATAAATAATGCATAAATTATATCTACATTATCCATAAATTATGCATATTTTTTACAAGACAATGAAAAAAGTCTGCAATCAAACAAAACATTGTCAGAAAACACAAGACAAAAGTCCATGGTAGTTCAAAAGGTGATCTACAGTGTTCTATTGCCAAGATAGGATCAGGGTTGTGCAGGTCGATTCAAGAACGTGATAATTGTAGGGAAGTCACTGATCCTGAACCCGGTGGTGTGGGACTTCAAGTTTCTGTACTTCATGCCCGATGATAGCCATGAGAAGTGTGCAGGACCATCTTCTTGAGGCAGCGTCTCATGTAGATGCTTTCAATTAGTTTAGATGACTCTGATCCACATCCTGTCTTTAAAACTAGGAGGGTGACCAGAATTTGCAGAATGGGACAAAGTCAATAATCAAGCAATAATAAACCGATAATAATAAACCAATGGTTGGATCAAAAATAACACTATACAAATACAATTTATTTATTTACTCTTTACCTATTGTCACTCATGGTACAGACCCATAAAAAATTCCTGTCCAATATTTTTGATAATATTCCAATATTAAACCATTTGTTTTGTTCAGAGTTTGAAAGTTCCTGCATTATATAGAACTATCTCTCATCGAAACACATCAGTGATGTGAGCAGTAAATTCACCATCATGAAATGGCAGTGTTCAACAAAGGGATGATTAAGTGGTTTGTACTGTTTATGTGACTGAATAAGTGTTCTCTTTCTGTCCCTTCAGTTGAATATATTTGATGCAGGCACATGGACCAAAGAGCAAACCAGACAATAACAGATACTAGTCAATGACAACGGAAAGGAAGTATGTGGCATTTTCCACCCACAGGTGTCAAAAGAGGTCAATACAAATTTATAAAAGCGCCTATAAACCGTTGTAATTCATTTTTAATGATAAATTATTCAAATTAAGGGCAGATTATAAAAGAAACTCATACTTCAGAAACAATAGAAGCTTTGAAAAATCAGCCAGCAATATGAAGTATTCCAAAAGATGGCACAAACATCATAGTCATTGCATGATTAGTTCACCATCCTTGAAAGAATGAATCACTGGTTAGATATGTCATCTGCCTCCGTGGCACCTTGTTGCTGCAGTGCAAGCCGCACTGTGCTCTGCTGATGACTCACTCTGTCCCCTGATGGTGACTGAAATAATGCAGAAAGCATCTTTGAGGAAGCATCACGCTGTCGTATAAAAACTACCCATAAATTCTGAAATAGAATTTCCAAAGTACATCAGCCTATGAGTTCCGTCTTCTACTGCTGTTGTATTCTCAAGTAATCCTTTCTGATATGGAGTCCTGTCAGGCCAAATAAAATGAACACTTTTTTTCATTTCAGTTAATCAGTAAATTTGAAATGGTGAGCAATTGGTGTTAAGAGGTGAATAGTGCATGTTGCTAACATGAAGTGAACAAAAATTGCCATAATGCAAAATCCCTGCTTATAAGATCGCACACAATTCAATCAAGTTTCATTTGAAAAGACTAATGATGCTGCAGGTGATACTGGCAGTACAATCAGCATGGCATTCTTGTGGCTATTATTTTAACATTTAAATCAACCCAGTTAATATATGATGGCAATTGCCTCAGTGAAATGCTATTTAATTGCCATGGTCTTCCCCTGGTAATAATGTCCACAATTATTTCAAGGCTTTAAAAACAATTATTTAACCTGCCATTTTCTCCAGTGGCTATTGCCTGAAAGAAAATACTTGCAAAAAGAAAATAACTAATGAAAGTACACCACAATGCAACATTACTATTGACGAGTGCACATCCAGTTCCATCCCTGGGGGATATGGGATGATGCAAGGAACATAACAGTATTCAGATGTCTCTCCACTGTGTAAAGAGGACAATAAAGAAAAGTAGATCTGTCAGAGGTCCAGGCTATTTCAATAGTAGGTCGATTTCCTGCACACCATTTGCCTCAATTAACTACAGGGTCAATTGAATTGAAGTGAATTGAATACATTTTATTATCCAAGTATAGATACATACAAGGAACTTGTCGGTGCTTTGCTCGCAAGAAACAACACGATATACAGTAAACAATTAAGAATAAAACATTATAATTTAAACATGTGAAGAATTAACTAAAATACCAGAGCAAAAGGAGGCTACAGAATTTGGTTGTTGAGTAGATCTACTGCTCGTGGAAAAAAGCTGTTTTTATGTCTGGCTGTGGCAACTCTGACAGTCCGGAGTCGCCTTCCAGAGGTAAGTGATTCAAAGAGTTTGTGGCCAGGGTGAGAGGGGTCAGCGATGATCTTACCCACTCGCTTCCTGGCCCTTACAGTGTACAGTTTGTCGATGGTGGGACGGTTGCAGCCAACAATCTTCTCAGCTGATCGAATGATGCGCTGCAGCCTCCGGATGTCATGCTTGGTAGCTGAGCCAAACCAGACCATGATGGAGAAGGTGAGGACAGACTCTATGATGGCAGTATAAAACTGGACCATCATTGCCTGTGACAGATTGTGTTTCCTCAGCTGCCGCAGGAAGTACAACCTCTGTTGGGCCTTTTTGACTGTCGATGATGGCCTCCCAGTAGAGGTCCCTGGAGATGATGGTTCCAAGGAATTTAAATGATTCGACAGATGTGACTGTGATGTTGTTGACGGTGAATGGGGGGAGGGGAGGGGGAGCTCTCCTAAAGTCTACAATCAGTTCCACTGTCATAAGAGCATTAAGCTCTAGGTTGTTGTGATGGCACCTAGACGCAGATTCCTCCCATCCTGGATCAGTCCAATCAGGGTTGTGTCATCCGCAAACTTGAGAAACTTGACAGAGGAGTCTGTGGAGGTGCAGTCATTAGTGTAGAGAGAGTAAAGGAGAGGGGAGAGTACGCAGCCTTGCGGTGCTCCTATGCTGAGGGTCAGCAGATCCAATGTGTGCTTTCCCAGCCTCACATGCTGCTTCCTGTCTGTCAGGAAGTTGGTGATCCACTGAAGGAGGGGTTCAGGCACAGTCAACTGGGAGAGTGTGGAGTGCAGTAGCTCTGGCACAATGGTGTTGAAAGCAGAGCTAAGATCCACAAACAAAATCCTTGCATAGATGGCCTGGCGGTCTAGCTGCTGGAGGATGAAGTGCAGGCCCAGGTTCACTACAATGGCACACAAGGTACCATGGGGCTAGAGTCCTTGGACTATCGTGTATCTATACACTGTAAATGGATCGATTATAATCATGTAATGCCTTTCTGCTGACTGGATAGAACGCAACAAAAGGTTTTCATTGTATCTCAGTACACGTGACAATAAACTAAACTGAAACTGACCTGGTGCCTGGAAACAGCCCTCTTGACACCAGGCTCAAAGTGGGGTGAAGGTCTTAAGGAAAGGAATCCCAAATCTTAGGCTTAATGAATTCACAAAGTCAAAGTTAACCAAATAATTAATTTGGATAGGGAACTGCAGGAAGAGATGGAAGTAGGGAGGGAACTTAAAGGTTTGCTTCCCTCTGGTTCCTTCCATGAAGCCAATTCTCTATCCAGTCAGCTAGATCTCCCTGGATCCCATGGGATCTAACCTTCCAGAGCGATGACTCTGCAGAACCTTATCAACTACCTTATAGACAACATCCACAGCTTATAAAGTCCATATAGACAGCATCCACAGCTTTTCCCTCACCAACCTTTTTGGTTACTTCTTTAAAAAGCACAATCAGATTTGTAAGACACAATCTCCCATATACAAACCATTCTGACGAACCCTAATCAGCCCGTCTAACCAAATACATATTTATTTTATCCGTCAGAATATTCTCCAGTAATTTGCCTCCCACAGATGTTAGCCTCACTGATCTATTGTTCCCAGGCTTTTTCTTGCAGCCCTTCTTGAATAGAGGCACAACATTAGACTCTCCAGTCTGCCACACCTCACCTGTGTCTAATGTTGATTCATATATCTTAGCCAGGGCACCTGCAATTTCTTGTCTAGCTTCTCACCTCCATGTCTCCCTGTCCCCTGACTCTCAGTATGAAGAAGGGTCTCGACCTGAAAAGTCACCCATTCCTTCTATCCAGAGATGCTACTTTTCCCACTGAGTTACTACAACATGTTGTGTCTATTTTTGGTGTTTAAACCAGCGTCTGCAGTTCCTTCCTACACGTTTCCTCAGACTAAGGAAAAGGATATTGCAGTTGGAATGTGGAAATTTAGAAAAGTTATCATAAATACAGAGGAAGTATTTGATGTCTTCTGCCGTGCAAGAAGGTTTGCAAATAGATGTCAGACCCCCAACATTATTTTTCCTTGCTTTTCATTGCAGTTTAAAATATATCATAATGCGCTGGGGATTTATAATCTTTTAGCCTACCAAGAAATCAAATACTTCCTCTTTATTGATGGTGACTTTGTTAATTTTTTACAGTACTCCTTCCTGAGTTTTCCAATTTCGTTCTCGCCTTCACCCTCCAGCTCCATGTACAGGTTGCCACTTTAGTCCCTTATGGGCCATGCTCTTTCCCTGCTTATTCTCTTGCTCTTTATGTACTCATAACATTTTCAGTTTTAATTCAATTGACATTTGTTTACATTGGGTTTAAACTCCCAGAGTAATCAATAATTAGGAATCAACTGACTAGGTTCAGCAAGTCAATTGTGTCAAATACAAGAACATCACTCAAGAATATGTGACAGCACGGTGGTGCAGCAGTAGAGTTTCTCTGAGACCCAAGTTCGATACTGAGTACAGGTGCTTGCCTGTGTCCTCGCCGTGACCTGCGTGGGTTTACTCCGAGATCTTCGGTTTCCTCTCACATTACAAAGACATACAAGTTTGTAAGTTATTTGGCTTGGTCTAAATGTAAAAATTGTCCGCACAAGTGAACGCACGAAAGGCGGCAGGCCCTGATAACATACCAGGACGGGTGCTCAGGGAATGTGCTGATCAGCTGGCACATGTCCTTACGGACATCTTCAACAACTCGCTGAACCAGGCTGTCATCCCATCGTGTTTCAAGATTGCCACCATCATACCAGTGCCAAAAAAATCCAATATACAATGTCTCAATGATTACCGCCCTGTAGCACTCTCTCCTATAATGATGAAGTGCTTCAAGAGGCTGGTCAGGGACCATATTACCTCCAGACTCCCCTCCACACTTGACCCATACCAGTTCACTTACAGGCCAAACTGCTCCACAGAGGACGCTATATCCTCCGTACTCCATCTGAGCCTGGAACATCTAGAGGAGAAGAACACTTATGTGCGAATGCTGTTCGTGGATTTTAGTTCAGCATTCAACACAATTACCCCTCAGCACCTGATAAGCAAACTGGTTCCATTGGGCCTCAGCACCCCCATGTGTAACTGGCTACTGGACTTCCTCACTGACAGACCCCAGTCAGTGAGGGTTGGAAATAACACTTCTAACATCATCTCTCTGAGCACCAGCTCCCCTCAGGGCTGTGTCCTGAGTCCACTGCTGTTTACCCTGATGACCCACGACTGTTGTGCCAGGTTTAGTACAAACCACATGATGAAGTACGCAGATGACACAACAGTGGTGGGCCTCATCCGGGACGACAATGAGCTGGCTTACAGGGAGGAGGTGAAACAACTGGTGGACTGGTACAATACGAACAACCTGATCCTGAATGTCGAAAAAACAAAGGAGGTCATCTTCGACTTCAGGAAAAACCGGCACCGTCCCACACCACTTCACATCAATGACAGCAATGTGGAGGTGGTCAGTAGCACTAAGTTCCTGGGGGTGCAGATCACTAACAGTCTGACCTGGTCAAATAACATCTCATCAACAGTTAAGAGAGCGCAGCAGCGGTTGCACTTTCTGCGCCGGATGAGAAGAGCTCACCTCCCCCATCCCGTCCTCGCCACTTTCTACAGGGGAACCATAGAGAGTATTTTGACCAGCTGTATTTCTGTCTGGTTTGGGGACTGTAAAGTTTGGTGGAGAGTGGTGAGGAGAGCGGAAAAAATAATCGGGACTTCTCTCCTCTCAATCGGGGATATTGCGACCAAACGTTGCGTGTCTAAGGCCAGCAGTATTATAAAAGACCCCACACATCTCCATCACGGACTGTTCACTCTGCTGCCCTCGGGCAAAAGATATCGTAGCATAAGGAGCAGAACATCAAGGTTCTGCAACAGCTTCTTCCCACGAGCCATCAGACTCCTGAATGCCATGTAATGGGCTGCCACCATTGTCTAGTTATCCTTTTATCCTTTTATCCATTTTTATCCATTTTATCCTTCTGTTAATTATCGTGTTGCACGGGGAGCAAAATGCAACGGAATTTCGTTTGGAATTGCATATATCGATGTATTTCTAAATGTCAATAAAGTTTGTTTGACTTGACTTGACTTGACTGTCCCTAGTGTAGGGTAGTGTTACAGTGCAGGGATTGCTGGTCGGTGTGGACTCAGTGAGCCGAAGGGCCTGTTGCCACACTGTATCTCTAACTAAACTAAACTAAACTAAAATAAAATTAAACTAAACATCAGGGAATAGAACAAGATGCAGAGGAGGGATGAGAACAATAAGAATTAGTGCACGCACTGGTGAAACTAAGAATGTTCTTTAAGTGGTATGGTTTGATAGATGTGTCTGAAGTTATAGAAACATAGAAAATAGGTGCAGGAGGAGGCCATTCGGCCCTTTGAGCCAGCACCGCTATTCATTGTGATCATGGGTGATCGTCCTCAATCAATAACCCGTGCCTGCCTTCTCCCCATATCACTTGATTCCACTAGCCCCTAGAGCTCTGTCTAACTCTCTCTTAAATCCATCCAGTGACTTGGCCTCCACTGCCCTTGTGGCAGGGGATTCCACAAATTCACAACTCTCTGGGTGAAAAAGTTTTTTCTCACCTCAGTCTTAAATGGATTCCCCTTTATTCTAAGACAGTGGCCCCTGGTTCTGGACTTGCCCAACATTGGGAACATTTTTCCTGCATCTAGCTTCTCCAGTCCTTTTATAATTTTATATGTTTCTATAAGATCCCCCTCATCCTTCCAAACTCCAGTGAATACAAGCCTAGTCTTTTCAATCTTTCCTCATATGACAGTCCTGCCATCCCAGGGATCAATCTCGTGAACCTACTCTGCACTGTCTCAATCACAAGGATATCCTTCCTCAAATTAGACCAAAAGTGGACACAATACTTCAGATATTGTCTCAGCAGACCCTATACAACTGCAGAAGAACCTCTTTACTCCTATCCTGAAATCCTCTTGTTATGGAGGCCAACATTCCATTAGTTTTCTTCACTGCCTGCTGTACCTGCACGCCAACTTTCAGTGACTGGTGTACAAGGACGCCCAGGTCTCCCTGCACCTCCCCCTTACCTAACCTAACCCCATTGAGATAATAATCTGCCTCCTTGTTTTTGCCGCCAAAGTGGATAACCTCACATTTATCTATATTATACTGCATCTTCCATGCATCTGCCTACTCACTCAACCTATCCAGGTCACCCTGCAACTTCCTAACATCCTCTTTACAATTCACACTGCCACCCAGCTTTGTGTCATCCGCAAACTTGCTAGTGTTGTTCCTAATTCCCTCTTCCAAATCATTAATATATGTGGTAAACAGTTGCGGCCCCAACACCGAGCCTTGCGGCACTCCACTCGCCACTGCCTGCCATTCTGAAAAGGACCCGTTCACTCCTACTCTTTGCCTCCTGTCTGCCAACCAATTTTCTATTCATGTCAACACCCTATCCCCAATACCATGTGCTCTAATTTCAGTCACCAGTCTCCCGTGCGGGGCCTTATCTAAGGCTTTCTGAAAGTTTAGATAACTACATCCACTGGCACCCCTTCATCACATCCTCAAGAAATTCCAGAAGATTAGTCAAGCATGATTTTCCTTTCATGCTGATAAGATGTTGATAGAGTAAATAAGACCAGTTTTTTAAATGATAACTGTAGTATACCAGTTTAAAATACTGACTTGCAAAACATAGCAAGAAGAAGAGGAGACATTTTAAATCAGTGAATTATTCTGATCTTGAATTTACTGTCTGAAATGATAGCACGAATAGTTTCAACCATAAGTGCAAGTTAAATCCAAAGAGATGGGCCTATTTGAATCTTTCTGTCCTGGACCTACTCAATTGCCAGAGTGAGGACACACGCAAACTGGAGAACACCACCTCGTATTCCGCTTGGGCAGCTTGCAAACCAACTGGTATGAACACTGAATTCTCTAATTTTGGTTAACTAACCAACATACATATCCCATCCCACTTTCCCCCTCTCTTCCCTGTGGTGTACCTGCATGCACACAGGCTTTCCCTTTTCCCACCGTCCCCTCCCACCTACATTTCTTCCTCTGGCTTCACATTTCATTCCTCTTCTGTCCTTATCTGACATTTTTTGTCTTTTAATTTCTGGCCTTATTCTGACTATCTGCCAGTCAACTCCAACCCCCCCCCCCCCCCCCCCCCCCCCCCACCGCACCCTGTATCCACCCATCACCTCTACCCCACCCCCCACCCATCCACAATCAGACTGAAGGAGGGACCCAACCCGAAATGTTGCTTAACAATGTTCTCCAGAGGTGCTGCCTGACACTCTGTGTTACTCCAGCACTTTGTGTATTTTTATGTAAACCAGCATCTGCAGTTCCTTGAGTCCGAATAATAATGCAAGCTGTTCATGCTGGTCATTGAAGAATAACAAAAGTGAATAGTAAAATGGTGGTTTACAAAATTTGATTACAAATACTGTTGAATTCAGATATTTGAGTAATGAGATCCTTGCTTTGGAAAGCAGTGTTAAATAATAAGTAGTGAAGAACAATGCTTTCCATGCAATCTTTCAATGCACAGCAGTATTATAACTCAAAGGATAATGATAGGCTGGCAAGAAAAAGTAGGTTGACTTGTTAATTGATATGCACAGTAGTTCTGCTGTTTAGTGTAGCATGAATATATAATGTATATATTTACGAGAAACTACCCAACAATGTATTAGTTCAGCATATTGAGTTTTTAAAGTGTATAGTATATTCATGTGGGTAGTAATGCAATTTGCTTGCAGGATGTACATTTCACCTATCTAGCAGCCTTTACATCATTATGAATTGATTTATTAAAATCTATAACTACAGGTCTGTCCACTCCACAAGCTTTAATGAAACAAACATCATTTTTGTTTCATTTAATGATAGGAGGATCAATCAGATAATAAGCTCCTTACAGTTTTCGAGTGATTTTGCAGAGTATTTCTTGCAGGAGCATCATGTGTAAGTCAAAGGAAAATGCAGTTTCCAACAAACAATATTAATTTGATTCATTCTTGAGAAAATGGGGCATTTGTTAATGTTATTCGCACTATATAAATGGTATTCATTGGCCATGTTGTGTTCCTCGTTGAAAATACCACAGTGAAAGATCATTATGAATAGAAGATAGACACAAAATGCTGGAGTAACCCAGTGGAACAGGCAACATCTCTGGAGAGAAGGAACAGGTGGTGTATCAGGTCGAGACCCTTCTTCAGACTGAGAGTCAGGGGAGAGGGAAACAGGCAATGGAAGGGTACAAAGTAAGGTGTGAGAAAACACATAAAAGCAGATGATGATCAGGAAATGTACAATGGTTCGTTGTTGGATAAGGGGAAGGTGACAACGAGGCATACAAACAGTAAAATTAATCAGGACAACAATGAAACTAGTAGGAAAACTAGGGTGGGGGACAATTATAAATAGTCAGAATTTACTAAGGAAATTGGTCGTGGGTGACTTTTATCAGGAAATCAATTCATAATTCAATGGATTCATATTTAAAAGGGGTTAAATTATTTTTTGTAAACACAACTTGCGTTAGTTTGGGCAAGACAAACCAGGAAACCAACCTGTTAATACGACAACCAAAGATCCTCCCATTTTGTTATTTAACAAGGCTAGAAGTTCAGAGGTCTGGAGGTCATCTTTCTCATTACAAAAGAGAAGTGACATGCCATGAACAATGTACAATGGGAAGACACAAAATGCTGGAGTAATTCAGCAGGACAGGCAGCATCTCTGGAGAGGAGGAATGGGATGACGTTTCTGGTCGACACCCTTCTTCAGACCCGTCTCAATCCAAAACATCACCCATTCTTTCTCTCCAGAGATGCTGCCTGTCCCGCTGAGTTACTCCAGCTTGTTGTGTCTATCTTCAGTTTAAACCAGCATCTTCAGTTCCTTCCTTCATAATGTACAATGGGTGTCCCTTCAAACAGGTGGATTAAATTGAAGACAACTGTTTTTAAACATTTATTCGGTTGAGAAAAAATGTCTTATCAATCTTGTGCCAGACATGCATTTCTGAGCTTTGAGCATGTGTTGTTTTGGTGAATGTATTGGTGCCATTGGGGTGTGGGGATGTGCCAGCAACATGCAGCCTGGACTCTGGTCCCTTGTGTGGTAAGAGTTGCAGCACCCATCAGAGTACAGTCATGTGGAAAACAAAGGGAGGTGTGAACAACAACTCAGGGAAGAGGGGGATCTGTTTGACTGAGACACTGGTTTGTATGCCCCAACAAAGTGCAACTATCAAAAAGGTATATAATTTTGCTCTCCTGGAAAACAAAACAGGATTTTATTGGTTCAATAGTTCAATAGTGCATTATTTGCCACATATGCAACTACACGGTGAAATTTAAGTTTGTATATATTACACATGCGGGCACCGTCATTTTTGCACCATTATTCAAAGTTCAAAGTCCGGTCGGCCCTGCGTGCTCGATGCACTGGAGCAGTTCCCACGAACCGATGTCCCTCTCCTCTCCTCTCCTCGCCTCGTCCGGCCTTCTTTGTGTCCCGAGAGCCTACAGCCTTCCTGAAGGTACTGGAAGCATTTCCACAGTTCACCCTCCTACCCGTTTCTTCTCCTCGCGCCCAACTTCTCCAGCCCCTTCCCAGTTACGCCATTTGCAGAGCCTTCGGGCAGGTTCCCAGTCCTGACATCAGGTGACCATTTGGGCAGGTTCCTGGCCCCGATGATTGCTGGGTCGTCAGGTTTCAGGTCTTGTTAACTGAGGGGAAGGTGAGAAGGAGGCACACAATCAGTAAAATTAATCAGAAGGACAGTGAAACTAGTCGGAGAGCTAGGTTGGGGGAGCGACGGAGAGCAAGGGAAAGCAAGGGTTACTTGAAGTTAGAGAAATCAATGTTCATAATGCTGGGTTGTAAGCTGCCCAAATTAAATAAGAGATGCTGTTCCTCCAATTTGCATTGGGCCTCACTCTGACAATGAAGAGGCCCAGGACAAAAAGGTCAACATGAGAATTGGAAGGGGAGTTAACGTGTTTATCAACTGGGAGATTGCGTCGGCATAGGCGGACTGAGCAGACCACACCTAGAACAGAGGGTACAGTAGATGAAGTTGGAGGAGATGCAAGTGAATCTCTGTCTCACCTGAAAGGGCTATCCGGGTCCTTGGACAGAGTCGAGGGAGGAGGTATAGCGACAGGTGTTGCATCTCCTGCGGCTGCAGGGAAAATACCTGGGGATGGGGTGGTTTGGGTGGAAAGGGATGTTAATCATGGAGTTGCGGAGGAAACGGTCTCTGTACAAAGCGGAAAGGGTTGGAGATGGGAAGATGTGATTAGTGGTGGGATCCCATTGGAGGTTGTGAAAATGTCAGAGGGTGATGGAAAGTTGCTTTTCATCAGAGAAATGTGAGGTGTTGCATTTTGAAAAGACTAACCTGTGCAGGACCTACACAGCGAATGGTAGGGCTCTGGGAATTGTTGAAAAGCAGACGCATCTAAGAGTGCAGGTACATCATTCCTTAAAGGTGTAGTCCCAGGCAGATAGGCTGATCAAAAAGGCTTTTGGCACATTGGCCTACATCAGTCATAGAATTGAGTATAGAAGTTCGGAGGACATATTGCAGTAATATATGACGTTGGTGAGGCCACATTTAGAGAATAGCGTTCAGTTCTGGGCACCATGTTATAGGAAAGATGTTGTTAAGTTGGAAAGGGAACAGAGAAGATTTATAAGGATGTTGCTGGGACGCGAGGGCCTGAGCTATAGGGAGAGGTTGAGCCGGCCAGGACTCCATTCCTTGGAGTGCAGGAAGCTGAGGGTGATCATATAAATTTGTAAAAGATCATGAGGGAAATAGATAAAGTAAACACACAGTCTTTTTCTCAGAATAGGGGGATTAAGAACCAGGGTTAAAAATCAGAGGCAAAAGATTACATAGGAACCTGAGCAGCAACTTTTTCATACAGAAGGTGATGAGTATATGGAATGAGCTGCCAGAGCAGGTAGTTGAGGCAGATACTATAACAACATTCGACAGACATGTGAACAGGTATACGGATAGGAAAGCATGAGAAGGAAATGGACCAAACATGGGTAGGTGGGTCTAGTATAAATGGGGCAATCAGCATGGGCAAGTTGGCCCAAAGGATCTGGTTCCATGTTGTAAGACTCCCTGTGTGTGGCAAGCTTTTGACACTGAATGGTAGGTGCCAGGAATGTGCTGCCATTCAGGCATGTGGTGGAAGCAGAAACAGTAGTAACATTTAAGAGACATTCATATAGGCACATGAACAGGTGCAAAATAGAGGGATAGAAGCCATGTACATGTAGATAGGTTTAATGTAGATTGGTGCCGAGTTCTGCACAGAAATGGTGGGCAGAAGGGTCTGTTCCAATGCTATGGTATTCCATTTTTTTACTTCTAGAAGAGCCATAATGATCAACTTCAGGAAGTGAAGCGCTACACATACCGCAATTTGCATTGACGGCACCAAAGTGGAGATGGTTGAAAGCGTCAAATTCCTCTGAGTCAATATCACCACAACTTAGGCAATAGACAATAGACAATAGACAATAGACAATAGGTGCAGGAGTAGGCCATTTGGCCCTTCGAGCCAGCACCGCCATTCAATGTGATCATGGCTGATCATCCACAATCAGTACCCCGTTCCTGCCTTCTCCCCATATCCCCTGACTCCGCTATTTTTAAGAGCCCTATCTAGCTCCCTCTTGAAAGCATCCAGAGAACCTGCCTCCACCGCCGTCTGAGGCAGAGAATTCCACAGACTCACCACTCTGTAAGAAAAAGTGTTTCCTCGTCTCCGTTCTAAATGGCTTACTCCTTATTCCTAAACTGTGGCCCCTGGTTCTGGACACCCTCAACATCGGGAACATGTTTCCTGCTTCTAGTGTGTCCAAGCCATTAACAATCTTATATGTTTCAATGAGATTCCCTCTCATCCTTCTAAACTCCAGAGTGTACAAGCCCAGTTGCTCCATTCTCTCAGTTTCCATTATCCTCTATTTTTTCATCTTCTCTGCTGTCACACAACCTTTATATTTTGCAAAATGGTTATTAAGTGTTACCCTGGGACAGGCAATGTGAAAACCCACTTCCATATTAATCACATAATTCTCAACAAGTGTGTCAGTTTAAAATAACCCAATCAAGTTAATTAGGGACAATTGGTATTTAATAGATCCATGTCATCTTACATTCAAAACTCAAATTTTGAATAAATGTTAGTTAATATATTCTGGGATAGTTGGCGCTGAAGGTTTCTCTGCCACTGATTGGCATACGTTTTTTTGGTATCACTTTCATAGAGTCATAGAGTGATACAGCGTGGAAACAGGCCCCTTTGGCCCAACTTGCCCACACCGGCCAACATGCCCCAGTTGCACTAGTCGCACCTGCCCGCGTTTCCTTTTGAAACTGATTGTAGATTTGTATTTGTCCTGAACTTCAGCACAACATCCAGAAAAATACCTTTTATTCTTTTTGTTGCATTATTTCTTTGTGCACTGGGTATTGGGAATAATCTTTTATAACAGTTACGAAGAAAAGCGGATTCAAAATCTGGGAACCAATCTCCATAACTTGCCCCAATAAAAGCAGAGAACTTTGACCAGACTCACTATGAGAGCCAGGTGACTGTTCTCATCACTTGCCTTTGCCACCATCTTGTCCCACATGGTTTCCTGCTGTTTCCAAGCCTCTCGTTTAGGCCCAGCCAGGACCTGAGATACATACTGCTTCTCGCCCTTTTTGTTCCTCCTTTTATGTCCCTCCCTTATCTCTTTCCAACCATATCCCTCTCCCCAACTTTACATTGTACTTTACATCTCTCCATATCTGACACACTTATGTCTTCTTTTTACCACTGGCCTTTGTCACGAACTCCATCTGACTTTAGATTTTAGAGATAGAGTGTGGAAATGGAATGCTGCCAATCAAAACCCCATACCTGTGTACTTCTATCACTTATAGACATCCAGCTTTCTCCTCCTTACTCCAACAGTCTGAATAGGGACCCGACCCAAAACATCATCTGTCCATTCCCTCCACAGATGCTGCCTGACCCGTGAGGTTCCTCCAGCACATTGTCACAGAGAGGCACAGAGTGGAACCATACAGTGTGGAAACAGGCCCGTCGTTTCCATACAGTTGAAAAGTTTCTATATAGCGTGGAAACAGGCCCTTTGGCCCAACTTGGCCATGCCGATCAACAAGCCCCATCTACAGTTGTCCCACCTGCCTACATTTGGTCCATATCTCTCCAAACCTATCCCAAACCTATTCATTTTTTTCCGTTCCAGAAAAGCCAAATGATCGACTGTTCTGTCCAAATGCTTTGTGTTTTGTAGAGAATTGTATTTCCTGTGAATTGCATTGAGCTTCATTCAAACCTGGTGCATAATTTTAAAGCTATCAATAAATTAATGTTACTCCCACATCTACCCACTCACCACAACTCCTGTCCCAGTCCTCATCCCTCCCAATGATTTCACCCCCTTACCTAGCAAACCCCTCTCCAATAACTTAAAACCTCCCCTCCCTGTCCTTATCCACCCATCTCCTACTTTCTACATCCCCTCCCATTCCCCTTCCCTTCTCTTCCCTCCTCCCTTGCTTCCACTTCTCTCCCCTTCCCCTTCCTTGTCTTCTGTCTCTCCCTGCTCCTACTTCTCCATCCCGCCCCTTCCCCTCTCCATTCATTGCCCCCACTCACTTCTCTCTCCCTTCCTTCTTAAAGCCAAAGGGATTTTCTATGCACCATTCAAAATATTATTGTTTGGCAGCTTGATTAAAAACATAATTATCTCTCATTCATTTTTTTAATCTCTCAATCACATTTATTTGATTAAAAGCACACAATAGTTGCACCCACTTGCCACACATTTCAGTTTTAACTGTCTGACCTGACCAGGTATTTTACCCAATGAAATCTGCTCTGCATGGGATTAGCACTGTCATTGTAGCACTGCCTTTTGTAACTCTTGTTGCTGTAATTTATACACATGCTGGGAGATCAAAACCAGCTTTGGTTAGTTTTAAGATATTGTTATTTTTGTTCATCCCAGTACATACTGTACCGATGGTTGCCAGGAATCCAACTATTGATTTCATATAGGAATATAGGAAGTGGCCAGACTCCTGTATCTTATCATGTAGGAAGGAACTGCAGATGCTGGTTTAAACTGAAGATAGACATAAAAGGCTGGAGTAAGTCAGCGGGACCGATAGCATCACTGGAGAAAAGGAATATGTGACGTTTCAGGTCGAGACCCTTCTTTGGACTGGGAGTCGGGGAAAGGGAAACAAGAGATATAGACGGTGATAGAGAGATATCTGGAACAAATGAATGAAAGATATGCAAAAAGTAACAATGATAAACGAAACAGGCCAGTGTTAGCTGTGGGCTAGGTGAAATTGAGATACAGACAATAAGATTCGCCAGGTCGACAGTGAAACTAGTACAATGACAATGATGGGGGAGGGCGGAGAGAGAGGATGCAATAGTTACTTGAAGTGAGAGAAATCAAAATTCATACTGCTGGGTTGTAAGTTGCCCAAGCCAAAGATGAGGTGCTGTTCCTTCAATTTGCGTTTGGCCTCACTCTGAGCATGGAGGAGGCCTAGGACTGAAAGGTCAGTGTGGGAATGTGGAGGAGAGTTAAAGCGTTTGGCAACTGGGAGATCACATAGGCCCAGGCAGACTGAGCAAAGGTGTTCAGCAAAACGATCGCCCAGTCTACGCTTGGTCTCGCTGATGTGTAACAATGGATACAGTAGATAAGGTTGCAAGAGGTGCAAGTGAACCTCTGCCTCACCTAAAAGGACTGTCGGTGAAAGTACCTGGGGAAAGGGGGGTTTGGGTGGGAAGAGATGAGTAAACTAGGGAGTTGCGGAGGGAACGGTCTCTGCGGAAGACGGAAAGGGGTGGAGATGGGAAGATGTGACTAGTGTTGGGATCCCGTTGGAGATGGCAAAAATGTTGGAGGATTATATCCAGCTGGAGGTGCGCTGCTTACCAACATGCAACACGTAACATCATTTCCAGTCACACTACAATACACTGATGCTCCCTTATCACACGCTTGCTGCATCAGTGTCGTTCAAACATGTACATAGCCATCAACACATGTCACAGAGATGTCACTTCAAACACACCCTGCATACTCACACATGCCAAAACGCATGGACCAACCAGTTTCAAAGGTGCTTTTATATGGGCAATATAAATAATTTTATTGGGATGCATCACAACATGGTTCAGGAACTTCATCCAAGGCTGCAAGAAATTGCAGAGAGTTGTGGACGCAGCCCAGACCATCACACAAACCAATCTCCCTTCCATTGACTCCATCTACACTTCACGCCGCCTCGGCAAGGAAACCAGCAAAATCTAGAACGAGTCTCACCCTGGTCATTCCATCTTCTCCCTTCTCCCATCAAGAAAGAGATACAGAAGTGTGAAAACGCACACCTCCAGATTCAGGGACACTTTCTTCCTAGCTTAGAACTAGTTACTGTATCAGGCAACTGAACCATCCTATCACAAACTGGAGAGCAGTCCTGACCTATAATCTATCTCAATGGAGACGCTCGGGCTATCTTTAATTAGACTTTATTGAACTTTATCCTGCACTAAACGTTATTCCTTTTACTTTGAACGCTATGAACGGCTTGATTATAATCACTTATAGTCTTTTAATTGACTGGATAGCATGCAATGAGAAAGCTTTTCCCTGTATCTCAGTACACGTGACAATAATAAACTAATAAACTAAGCTAGAATAAGTATGAGATGGGATTGGTAGGTAGCATGGGACATATACCATGAATGATACGGCCCTAGTAAATATTGAGGAGTGAAAGGATCTTGGCATACATGTCCAAAGGTCCATGAAGGTGGAACTACAGGAAGATCATATTGGGATGATGGCATTCAAGATTATAGTCTTCATTAGCAGGATCATAAAATATAAGTTATGCAAAATATTTGTACTAATGTTGATATCTGGATTGCACTGCCAGGAATTATATGCAATTATTTTGTTTATAGGCATTCAGGCGGACGCTTGGCATGATAATGGGCAGTTGCAATGAATGAAGATGGGGACAAAATGGTCAACATGGATGTGGTGGGTTAAGTGCTGTACAATTCTATGACACTATTAATTAGGATGCAGCTGGAATGGAATAAAAATATTTGGTCACCACACGAAAGGAAGGACATGTTTGGACTGGGAAGGCTGTAGAGGAGATTTACCAGGACATTACCGAGATGGAACATTTCCGTTGTAAGAGATACTCTGTAGGCCAGGCTAGTTCTCCTTGGTACAATGGAGACTGAAGGAGGGCCTCATAAACATGCAAAGTTACCAGAGGCTATGATAAACCAGAGAATGAGATATTTATCCCCAAGATGTTTAAGATCAGAGTGCATAGTTTTAAGATGAGGAGTAAGAAGCTTAGCGAAGATACATAGAACATAAAATAGAACAGCTCAGGAACACGCCCAACAGACAACAAAGTCTTACCACATCCAACCACAACTAGGTGATATCTCCCTCATTGGTGACCCTTGGACTATCCTTGATCGGATTTTGCTGGCTTTACCTTACGCTAAACATTATTCCCTTAACGTATCTATACGACTTCCAGTGGAGCTATGTTTTGGTAACAGTCGCCACACATAGCTCCGCTCCCGAAAATTTGCGATTTTTCACATTAAAGCTGGGTCTACAGATCGGGACCGATTTAAAAATCTTTACCGGAGCCTCTGGACGTTGTGCTGATGACGTCATCAGTAAGCGCTGTGCATTAAACTGTGGATTTAACCCTTTAAATGCAAAATCCGGTTTCTACTCAGAGTCCTCAGAGAAACATTTCAAAACTTTAATGGAGCACTGAGAAAGAGCCTGAAGAGCCTGAAGAATCAACTTTCAAAGTGGCTCTTGAAGGAAAATTGCCTTCCGAAATGTCTACAAGAGCTAAGGCAGATAAGGAGAAAGAATTGGAGGACTTAAAGCAATCGGAAAGAGAACTGAAAGATGAAAAGGTGGACGGAAAGCAGATGGAAAAAATGATGAGAGATATGATGGATCAGCTGATGCTGAATATGAACACGGGCCATTTGAAAGTTATTGAGCTGTGCAGGATTTGATCGGCACCGTAAATAAAATAATTGAAGATGTGAGAGTTGAACTATTGGAGAGAATGGATAAGGGGGAAGAAGACACTACTAAGAAGTTTGTTGCAGTGCATGAGTGTCTCCTCATATGTGAAAACAATGAAAGAGATGGAGGAAGAGATGGGACGAATGGCTGAGGATATGAAGAAAATGAAGATACATCACGACCTCACTGCAAAACATCTGGCAAAAGTTTCGGATAAGTGCTTGGACTTGGAAGCTCGTTCGAGACGCTTTAATTTAAGATTAGTAGGAGTACCCGAGGAAGCCGAGGGAGATAACCCTTGGGAGTTTGCTGCGGATCTAATTAAAGAAGCTCTCAATCTTCCTAACCTTCCAAACATTGAAGCGGCACATCAAGTCCCGAGATTCAAACAAAAATCCCAAACAGGCTCAGAATACACACGTCAGATCATTGTGAAATTCCGGGACATTTCTGGCATGGAAGAGGTTAATTATGGAGTGCCACTGAAATACGAGCTGACATCCTTCAAAATATTTAGGGATTATCCCTATGAGGTTGTGCAGAAGCTAAATCAGTTCTTTAAGGTAAAGCAAGCTCTCCAAGGCGTGAAGGGAGTCAGATATGGAGTCTACTATCCCGCGAGAATGCACATTTCTTACAAGGACCAGCAAAAATCATTTACAAATCCGCCGTATAAATATGCCATGGAAGAGAATTAGTAACTTGAAAAGCTGAACTGTATGGATATTCTTTCTCTTTATTATTTCACCCATGAAATGTGTTTACCAGAAGATGGAACTCTCCTTGTGCTTTGACTCAACGACTTATCGAGGAATGCTAATTCAAGGGCATACTGGGTTCCAAGTGAAGCGGAAAAAGATAAACACTGAATGCAGAGCTTTATAACATAATCTGAACAGAGCAGTTACCATGGTTTAAGAATTTAACTGAATAACCTAATGTTATAGAAGTAACACTTTTAACACTTAAAACATAGAATACTATCATAGAAATTGTAATGAATATTAACCAGATTGGTAGTAAGGGATTGATTTACAAAATAACATGTATAACTTAATATCTTAATAAGTTTTAAGCAGATTTATAACCGGGGTGTGAGGGGGATGACGGGCTCCTGGCTCTGATCCAGAAGCCTGCCCTAGGTAACCCCTTCAACCAATAGCTGATTATTTTCGAGGTAAAAATTGATGCTTAATACTTTGTAGATTAAACAGTTAGATATATCTGGGAATACATATGAAATGGATATATATACTGCAATTGGGTACTATATAGTTGATTTTGAACAGGCTAGTATGGATACGATGCTCTAGTATGGATATGTTATGACTAATTGAGGGAGCGGAGCTATCTTTTTATTAACATCGACAACAGAAGTCGATATAATGTTTTCTCCCACCAACAGGTGGGCCACTTATTACAGTGCTGACAAGCTCGGTCACTGTATTTTCACTTTTACCATTTTTTTTTTACTATCACAATTAATCACATGTGTGTGTTTTTTATTCAAGGAGAATCGCAAAAGGAATCCACAAATTGAACTTGGTAGGTTGAATGATCCCCCATTACTTAAAGACCTGAGGTATGGATGTACCGCAAGATACATAGGTACTAAACCTAGCCAAAATGCAAGATACTAAACAAAGTAAACCGGGAGAAATCTCATTTTGCAGTTGGAATATTAGTGGGGCTAACAAACGCATTAAAAGGGGTAAGATTTTAGCTCAGCTGAAAGCATATAACATAGATGTTATCTTTCTCCAAGAAACGCATTTTATATATCAAGATCAACCTAGATTGAGGGCGAACTGGATAGGCCAAACTTTTCATTCATCATACACATCAAAATCCAGAGACATGTCTATCATTATTCGCAAAGGTATACCATTTAAACAGAAAAATACCTTAACAGATAAGGATGAGAGATATTTGATAGTTACCGGTGAGATCCATGCCATCCCAATTACATTGGTAAATATATATGCGCCTAACTTTGATAATCCGCATTTTTAAAATAAAATTCTGAATATAATCGCAGAAAATATTTACCAGAATGTTATAATGGGTGGAGACTTTAACTGTGTTTTAGACCCTTACTTAGATAAATCCAGTAAAAAACAGCGAGGTAATACGAAATCTAAAACAAGTGAACTTTTAAACACATATATAAAAATACAAATATAACAGATGTTTGGAGGATTGCAAATCCGACCGGCAAGGAATATTCTTTCTATTCATCGGTACATAAGACATATTCACGTATAGATTATTTCCTGGTAGACACAAAACTGATTCCGTATACTCTGAATCCAAAATACCATACAAATACGATCTCAGATCATTCTCCCCTAACTTTTTTTTAAAAATAGAAGGAATGTCTAAGAATACATCATATTGGAGATACAACCCACAAATTTTAAAAGACCCGCATGGGAGTATATACCTGAGACAGCAAATGGATCTTTTTTTTTTAAATAAACGATACGCCAGACACATCACCTACATTATTATGGGAATCATTCAAAGCTTTTATTAGAGGTGTTATAATCTCATACCAAGCGTTTTAGAATTAAAAAAATCAGAATGAACAACAGCAGCTAGAGGAACAAATTAGACAATTGGATATAGATAATGCTAAAGACCCGTCCATGGAAAAACATAATAAAATATTAATACTAAAATTTAAATTAAATTAATTATTATCAGGGAAAGTTATAAGATTATTCCAAATCACAAGACAGGAACAGTTTGAATTTGGGGATAAGCCCCATAAACTTCTTGCACGTCAGTTAAAAAAACAAGAAAAGGAACATACGATTTCAAAGATTAAATCAGATACAGCGGAAGTATTAACATTACTGAACAAAATTAATAAAAGATTTGTGCAATTTTATGAGAATTTGTATACCTCCAAAACGACAACGGACACCAACAAAGTTACTGAGTTTCTGGATAATTGCAATCCTCCCAAATTAGAATTGCAGGAACGAGAGGAATTGGGAGCACAAATCTCAAATAAGGAAATAGAAGAAACAATAATCTAATTAAAAAATGGAAAAACACCAGGTCCCGATGGATTCAGTAATGAATTCTATAAACGTTTTTACGATATATTTATTCCTCGCCTACAGAAAATGTATACACATGCTTTTAGAGAACAAATATTATCTGATACATTAGCAGAATCTACGATTACATTAATACTTAAGAAAGACAAAGATGAGGAAGAACCCAGATCTTACAGAGCTATCGCGCTGTTAAACAGAGATCAAAAAATATTAGCAAAAATATTAGCAACAAGATTAAGTAAGTATGCCAGCAAATTAATACATCTGGATCAAACGGGGTTTATCCCTAAGAGACAATCATTTAATAATTTGAGACATCTGCTTAATATAATGAACTCACACCAAACTAAATATCCAAATTCGCAATTATTTCATTGGACGCAGCGAAAGCATTCGATCAGGTTGAATGGAAGTATATGTTAAGGTATTGCAAACATTTCAACTGGGAGAGAACTTCATTCAATAGATTAAATTAATATATAATAAGCCAACGGCCAGAATATTAACAAATAATATCTTATCCAAGAAATTTCAAGGGGTAATAGACAAGGTTGTTCATTATCACCACTGTTATTTGCTCTCATAATTGAACCACTAGCGGAAAGAATTAGACCTCATCTGAATATCCACGGATATAATACAAAACATTCAAACAATAAAATATCATTATACACTGATGATGTACTTTTGTACATCACAAAGCCTCATATCACTATACCCAATATTCTAAATTTAATCGAGGACTTCGGTTCATTTTCAGGTTATAGAATAAACTGGAATAAAAGTGAAATCATGTCAATAAAACCGAAAGACTCTACACATCTCGTACAATTTCCTTTTAAAATAGCTGGGGACAAATTTAAATACCTGGGTGTGGAAATCACTAGAAGTTATCAAGCCATATTTAATGCAAACCATAACCCTGTATTTAAGAAACTACATAATTTAATTAAATTCTGGAAAATGCTGCCAATGTCCTTAATAGGTTGAATAAATGCCATTAAAATGATTTTTTTACAACAAATTCTATACCTGTTTCAATCAATCCCACTATACTTACCCAAAAAGTTTTTTTTTTAAATTGGACTTAGATATTACAAATTTTATTTGGGATTATAAGTCCCATAGAATACAAAGACCATATTTGAATAAACCCAAAATAGTAGGGGGATTAGCACTCCCTAATTTCATGTATTCTGCAACCTCTCTCATCATCCAAGGTTTCATTTACTTTTACATCCTTGTTCCTCCTTCTTACTGGAACATGACGGTCATGAACTTTGATCAGCTAATCTTTTACTGACTTCCACGTGTCAGATGTAAACTTACCATCAGACAGCTGCTCTCAATTACTCTCCGTAGCTCCTGCCTAATAACGTTGTATTATGCCTTTCTCCAGTTTAGTACTTTTGCCCAAGTTCCAGACTTATCCTTATTCGTATCTAACAGCTAGAGAGATTAGAGTCACAGTGTCATTCAGCATGGAAACAGGCCCTCCAGCCCAACTTGTCCACGCCGACCAACATGTACCATCAATGCTAATCCTACCTGCCTGCATTTGGTCTGTATCCCTCTAACTCTATCTATGTACCTGTCTAAATGTTTCTTAAAAGTTACAAAAGTACCTGTGTCAACAACCTCTTCTGGCAGCTCGTTCCATATACCTACCACCATTTGTGTTGCCCCTCAAGTTTAAATTACATCTTTTCCTCCTCACCTTAAACCTATGTCCTCTGGCTCTTGATTCCCCATCTCTGGCTAAATGAGTCTATTCCCCTCATGATCTTATAAACCACTATTAGATCACCCCTCATCCTCCTGCACTCCAAGAAATAAAGTCCTCGCATGCTCAACCTCTCCCTATAGCTCAAGCTTTCAAGTCCTGGCAACATCCTTGAAGATCTTCTATGTACCCTTTCCAGCTTAACACCTTTCCTATAACAGGTGACCAAAACTGAACACAATACTCTAAATCTGGCCTCACCAATGTCTTGTACAACAGTAACATGATGTTCCAACTCTATACCCTGAATGACGAAGGCCAAAGTGCTGAAAGCCTCCTTGACCATCTCTGTCGACCTGTGATGCCATTTTCAATGTCGGGCTCTCTACATATTGCCTGGAGAAACCTTCCTGAACACATTTCACATATTCTGTCCAGTCAATATTGGAAATGTTTTAATCCCCTATTATGACAACCTTACATGCCCTGCAACTTCCTGCAATCTCCTGAAATATTTCCTCTTCTACTTTCCATTGACTATTTGGGGGCTTGTTGTACACTGCCAATGTGGAGATCATCCCTTCCTTATTTCTCAGCTCCTCCCCCCTTATAGCCTCTCTGGACAAACCATCAGTAATGTCATCACTGGCCACTGCCGTGCTATCCTCCTTAATTAATAAAACAATGCTCTTTCCTCTTTTATCCCACCTCTATCTTTCTGTACCCTGCAATGTTAATCTGCTAGTCCTGCCCTTCTTTTAACTAGGTTTCTGCAATGGCTACAATGTCCCAGTTGCACGTACCTATCCAGGTCCTGAGTTCATCTTCCTTTGCCGTCAGTCCTCTTGCATTAAAATAAGTGCAATTCAAACCAACAGTCCTTCCTCACTCCCTGCCTTTCTCTTGCTTATTCTGTCCACTAAACTGTCTTTCATCGCCATCCATAATACCTTCCAGCCTTTCACCTGCCTTGGTCCTGCATAGGATCCCATCCTCCTACTGAGTTTAAATCCACCCATATGGCACGAGCGAACCTGCCTGCTAGGATATTGGTTCCTCTCGCTAGAATATTGGTACAACCCTTTATATTCACAGTTACCAAAATGCTCTCCCACTGAATTGCCAGTGACCTGGCCAGGTTCATGTCACAATACATGGTCCAGAATGGTCCCTCCTTTAGTTGGATGATCCACAAACTGGTTCAAGAAACCCTCTTAGATCTGAGGAAGATTTAATTTTCATCCAGAGGTGGTTGCAATCTGGAAATGCACTGCATGAGAGAGGTTTCCTCACAGCATTGAAGAAGCATTTGAAGAAGCACTTGAATCAGCAAGGCACAGTAAACCAAGTGCTAATAAATGGGATAAATTGATAGATACTTGATGGTTGGTACAGACATGGTGGGAATAAAATGTATTTTCTATGTTCACTACTCAATCAACTCTCAGTCTTCTGAATTCAAGGAAATTCTATAGCAATGGTCCCTTTTTGAACTCTGGCATTACTGCGTGTTTTGAGGTGTTAGATAAATAAAAGCAAAGAGACAAAGTAGCAGTCTTTTACCTTTATCTCATCCACAGACAACCGTCTGTTCGAATTGACTTCCTCATCCACAGACCACAGTTTGTTCGAATTGGCAGAAACACTTCATCCTGAGTGATAATCAGTACGGGAGCACCTCAAGGCTGTGTGCTCAGCCCCCTGCTCTACTCACTCTATACTCATGACTGTGTAGCCGTACATAGTGCAAACTCCATTTTCAAGTTCGCTGACGACACCACCGTTGTGGGACGAATTACATGGTGATAAGTCAGAGTATAGAAGTGAGATCGACCGGCTGACCATATGGTGCCAGCACAACAACCTGGCTCTCAATATCAGCAAAACCAAATAACTGATTGGGGACTTTGGAAGAGGAAGATTGAGGACCCACAATCCTGTTTATATCAATGGGATAATAGTGGAGAGAGTCAAAAACTTCAAATTTCTGGGCATGCATATTTCCGATGATCTTTCCTGGACCCAGCACACTGATGCAATCATAAAGAAAGCACATCAACGCCTCCACTTCCTGAGAAGATTGCAGAGATTCGGTATGTCAAAGAGGATTCTATTGAACTTCTACAGGTGCACAGTAGAGAGCATGCTGACTGGTTGCATCGTGGCCTGGTTCAACAACGAACATCCAGGAGCGGAAAAGGCTGCAAAAAGTTGTAAACACTGCCCAGGCCATCACCAGCCCTAACCTCTCCACCATCGAATGGATCTATCATAGTCGCTGGGAAAGCAGGGAAAGTACCTGGGAAAGCAGCAGGAATCGATGATGTACTGACGGAAATGATACAGCACCTGGGACCTAAAGCAAAGACCTGGCTCCTAGCAATGCTGAACTCATGCATGGCACAGAAAACAACCCCACCTGTATGGAGAAAGGCCAAGACTGTCGCAATTCCCAAACCTGGAAAGAACCCATCATCCGCAAAGAGCTACAGACCCATTTCCCTCCTCTGCATCACCTACAAGCTCTACGAGAGGCTACAACTCAACGCCTTATGCCACTTATAGACTCCAAGCTTACTAAAGATCAAGCTGGCTTCCGCCCTGGCCGCTCCTGTGCTGGGCAGCTACTGAACCTCACCCAACACATTGAGTGCAAACTCATCACCGGAGCAGCTTTCATAGACCTCACTGCTGCCTACAACACCGCATGATCAGGAAACATCTTGACATGACTGGTGACCTCGACCTGTGCCAAGTCATCAAAAGCCTTCTCAACAACAGGCGCTGCTTCGTCCAACTAAACGACAAGAAGAGCAAATGGAAAGCCCAAAAGAATGGCCTACCACAAGGCAGCGTACTGGCCCCCCTCCTCTTCAACATCTACACCAACGACCAACCACTTCCCCCACAATGCAGCCACTTCATCTATGCTGATGACCTCTGCATCACCACCCAACAGGAGAACTTCCAGAAGATCGAGCCTGTCCTGGAAAGCGCCCTCCAAGAGATGACAACCTACTACAATAACAACCACCTGAAACCCAACCCATCAAAAACCCAACTATGCAGCTTCCACCTTAAGAATCGAGATGCAGGAACACAACTGAGCGTCTCATGGGATGGCCACAAACTCTCCAACCACTTCCACCCCATGTACCTCGGAGTCACACTCGACAGGTCACTTTCTTTCAAAACCCACCTTCAGAACACCAAAGCCAAGGTCAACACTCGCAACAACATCCTGCGCAAACTGGTAAACTGAAAGTGGAGCGCTGATCCACCAACCATCTGTGCAACTGCCCTAGCCCTGTGCTTCTCCACAACTGAATACGCGTGCTCAAACTGGAGCCGCTCCCACCACACCAAACTGGTTGACACAGCCCTCAACGACACCTGCCGCATTATCACGGGATGCATAAAGACAACGGCAGACCCGTGCCTCTACGCTGTAGCTGGTATTGCCCCCACCCCCCATATCAGATGATCCATCGTCGCCCAAGATGAGGGGAGAGCACAGGAGATCGATACCAGGCACCCCCTGCACGGACACACAGCACCTCCACCCTGACTGAAATCCAGAGCCAGTTTCTTGCAGACAGTCCCACCTCTCCAGATAACCAAAGAAACAGCAAGGACCAACATCTGGAAAGATGAATAGAACCAGCTCAACACACGAGCCCACGACTGGATGTAGAGAGGAATCACTCCAACTGAATTCCTCGCCAGTGGGCACGACCTCCCATGGCCAACCTGGAAGACCCTCAACAGATTACGAGTGGAGCAGGGGAGGTGCAAAGCACTTATGAAAGCATGGAACTACCAGGCAGAAGACACATGCAGCTGTGGAGCAGTACAGTCAATGTCCCACCTACTGGAGTGTGACGACGCCCCCCCAGTGCAGCCCCCAGGACCTGGTTGAACCGACCCGACCAGCTGTGACCTGCGCCAGATACTGGCAGAATGACATCTGAGATTGCAACGGACTCGAAGAAGAAGATCATAGTCACTGCCTCAAAAACGCAGCCATTAAAGACCCACGCCATCCTGGCCACACACTCAACTCACCACTGCCATCAGGAAGAATGTACAGGAGCCTGAGAACTGTAACATCCAGGTTCAGGAACAGCTTCTTCCCTACAGCCATCAGGCTATTAAACACTACAACCTCATAACCTATGAACTACAATATACTATTCTTCTTCTTCTTCTTATTATTATTATTATTATTATTATTATTATTATTATTATTATTATTATTATTATTATTATTATTATTATTATTATTGCACTGTTATTGTTTGTTTTTTTTCTGAGTTTTTGATTTATTATTTACTATGATTACATATTCTGTTGTGCTGCAGCAAGCAAGAATGTCATTGTTCTATCTGGGACACGTGACAATGAAACACTCTTGATGCTTATCTTTATTTCCTCATATTCTTTCAATCTGGTATCTGCTGTTTGTGTGTCACATCATGTCATCCTGTCGACTTACTTCATGTTCAGAGGCACGGAGTACTCAGTAATGGAAGATAACTGCCAGAACGTCAAGCATCCCCACCTTTATTTACCAACTGGCAAGAAAATGTGTTGAGTCCAGAGGTCGAAACATAACCTTTGCTATGGTGTTCACTGCATATATGCCACGCATTCCTAGGTAATTTCCCAGACTATAGTAAACAATGGCAATAAGCAACCATTAGACCATTACTTCAACAGCAAATTAGGCAGATTTGGTGGTGGCCCGTCATAGACGACAATAGCATGGTGGAGCAGTCTCATGTCTTGTGGGATCGAGTGTGGCTCAGGAGTCCGATGCCTAAGCCACACACGTGGGGGCAGTGGGGGCTCCAGTGTGGGCACCAAACTCCAGGCTCGGGTTTTCCAGGGTGTGGCAGAGTCATATGCTAACAGCTTCTTGGAGCTGTTGGTGAGTGCTGGGGGCCAGGTAGGGACCAAAGGTGGATGAACTACCCTCAAAGGAGCATGACAAGTCCACTAGCAGAGGTGCTGCCCATCCTTGAGCACTCCCATGCTCAATAGATCTAGGCAGATCTATTGAGCACTAAACAACTGAATGAATATTAAAGGTGCACATCAGATTTAGATTAAAGTTATAGAGATAGTGTAATTGAGTCATACTGTGCAGAGACAGATCCTTCAGTCCATTGGGTCCATGCTGACCATTGCCCCCATCTTTACAAACAGCTCTGTAGCAATTTGAGTATTTGTCTAGATGCTTCGTAAGTGTTGAGAAAGTATTTGACTCCACCACTATCTCAGGCAAAAGATAAATCCTTCCTGCATATGATGTCTTTTTTACACCAAAAGGCAAATATACGTTTTAAAGCCACCGGAATGACAGTGCTGTATGTAGGAGGCTTGCTAGATAGATCCACAAATACTGAAACAAGCCTTAAGTTAACCGAAGGAATTGTAGACGTAGTTCACACCTAAAATAGACAAAATGCCGGTGTAACTCAGCGGGACAGGCAGCATCTCTGGAGAGAAGGAATGGGTGACGTGGGTAACAATGAACCATTTTACATTTCCTTATCATCGTCTGCTTTGATCTGCCATTTTCTCATCTTAACTTGAATATCTCTAGAGTCCCACTCAACTGACTATCAGTCTGAAGAAGGGTATCGACCCAAAACATCACCCTTTCCTTCTCTTCAGAGATGCTGTCTGTCTCACTGAGTTACTCCTGCATTTTGTGTCTATCTTAAGTTGAGGAGGTTGAATCCAACTGATAGGAGAGTCAAGAGAATTCAATTGTCTTACGTGTTGACAAAGGAACAATGAAATTTTTACTTGCCGCAGCTTAACAGGATCATAAATCCAATAACACATGGCTAATAAATAATAATCAATATATAACCATAATATTAGGTAACCATAGTAATACATAAAGCACGGTCAAATAGTTTAACCAAAGACGCAGTCCATAGTTGCGGAGCGTAGTGTGTGCTATTTAGAGCATGGTGGTTATGCTTCACCCTTAATTTAACAAGGTCAACCTGACCTGATCCCACCAAGAGGGCTGAATAGAACACCTCCTTCCGTTATGTGCTCTGTCTCCAATTATCTGTCCAACCACCCTTGAAAATTTACCCCTTCCCCCAGATATCATCTTGCCTGAAGGACAATGTTGGCAAGATTAGAACATTCTGGTTCATCAAGGATATTGAGGCTCTGGTCTGGAAATAGTAGGAGGTGTTTGTCAGGTATAGGTAGCTGGGATCAAATGTATCCATGGAGGAGTATAAGAGATGCAATAGAAAACAAGCAGGAAATCAGGAGGGCAAAAGTTATACAAAAGAAAGCATTAGCAGATAACATCAAGGAAAATCTTTAAAACATATATGAGTATATTAAGAGCAAAAGGGTAACTAAGGAGGGAATAGATCTCCCTGAGGATCAACAAGGCCATCTACAGTGCATGTGGAGCCAGAGGGGAAGGGCAAGATCTTAAATGAAAGGATCTCTTCTGTATTTACCATGGGGCATTTCAAAGGAGCTAAGAAATTTAGGGGCAGAAATAGTGATGCCTTGAAACATCGCTGGAGGGATATGGATCATGTGCAGGCAGATGAGATTAGTTTACTTCATGTTCAGCGCAGACATTATGGGCCAAAGGGCTATTCCTGCCCTGTATTTACCTATTTTCTATGTTGTATGAAACATATTAACATTACAAAAGAAGAGGTACTAGCGATCTTGAAGTGCATAGGTCATTAGGTCATATGGTCATGTGATAGGAGCAGAATTAGGCCATTCAGCCCATCAAATCTACTCTGCCACTCAATCATGGCTAATCTATCTTTCACTCCTCACATAATTCTCCGGCCTTCTCCCCATAACCCCTGACATCCATACTAATCAGGAATCTATCAATGATATTACTTCTTTAAAGAATATCCATTGACTTGGCTTCCATAGCCTTCTGTGGCAAAGAATTCTGCAGATTCACCATCCTCTGACTAAAGAAATTCCTTTAATTCTGAGGCAACGACCTCTGGTCCTAAACTCTCTCACAAGTGGAAACATCCTCTCCATATCCACTCTATCCAAATACTTTCACTTGCATAAAGCTGATAAATCTCCAGGCCCTGGTCAAGTGTATCCAAGAATGTTGTGGGATGCCAGGAGAGAACTTGCTGGGGTCCTGGCAAAGATATGTGAATATGTGGCTTGTTCCCTTTATCATTGATACTTTTTTGCATATCTTTCATTCATTGTTCTTTATCTCTCCACATCACCGTCTATATCTCTCGTTTCCCTGATCCCTGACCAGTCTGAAGAAGGGTCTCGACCCGAAACGTCGCCTATCTCCTTCGCTCCTTAGAAGCTGCTGCACCCGTTGAGTTTCTCCAGCCTTTTGTGTACCCTCGATTCTCCAGCATCTGCAGTTCCTTCTTTAACAAAGATATGTGAATCATCATTTTCTTTCATGTGATGCACCACTACATTGGATGCTAGCAAATGTTGTGCCTTTGTTAAGAGCTGCAAGGATAAGCCAGGGAACTACCAGCTGCTGAGCCTAACATCAGTGGTGGAAAGCCACTGGGGGGGATTCTGAGACACAGGTTCTACCTGCATTTAGAAAATCAAGGACTGTTTAGGGATAGTTCTGCAGGGCTTTGTTCATTGGGTATCATCCCATATATTTGATTATGTTTTTGAAGAGGTGATCAAGAAGTTTGGCATGGGCAAGGCAGCAGATGTCGTTCATGTGGACTGTAATAAAGCCTTTAATAAGTTTCCTCATGGTAGGCTGGACCAGAAGGGTAGACCACATCGGATCCAGTTGAGGTAGCCAAATGGATACAAAATTGGCTTGGCGATAGGAGTCAGCAATGATGTGTCGATTGTCTGTCATCTATATTACCTATTCGGATGAGAATGTAAGTGGATTTGGGGAAATTAAATCATGGCAGTATTTGCACAGTAAATAGCAGGGCCTTGGAAAGTATTGTTGAACAGAGCGACCTATGGATACAAGTACGTACCTTCCCATTAACCCCCCCAACCCCCACTTCCCATTCCCACACTGAACTTTCTGTCCTGGGCCTCCTCCATGGTTAGAGTGGTCAAATGCAAATTGGAGGAACAGCACCTCATATTTTGCTTTCGGCAGCTTACAATCCAGTGGTATGAATATTGATGTCTCGAAGTTAGAGAAATCAATATTCATACCACTGGGTTGTAAGCTGCTGAAATCCGAAAGCGAAATATGAGGTGCTGTTCCTCCAATTTGCATTTGACCACTCTAACGCATGCATCCACTCTCTCTATGTCCCTCTCCCACCCTAGTTGTTATACTAGTTTTACTGTAGTCCTGGTGAGTTCCATTGTCTGTAACTCCTTTTCACCGATCCCACAGCTAAAGATGGCCGGTTTCCTTAATCAGCGTTACTTTTTTTGCACATCTTTCATTCATTTGTTCTATATCCCTATATAACCGTCTATATTTCTCATTTCCCTTTCCCCTGACTCTCAGTCTGAAAAAGGGTCTCGACCTGAAAAGTCATCTATTCCTTTTCTCCAGAGATGCTGCCTGTCCTGTTGAGTTACTCTAGCTTTTTGAGTCTACCTTTGGTTTAAACCAGCATCTGCAGTTCCTTCTTACATGCTACAAGTACAGAGTTGACCTTAAAGAGGGAATAAGATAAAGAGGGGGATGAAGAAATCATGTGGCACACTTACCTTCACTGTTTAGGGCACTGAATATAAGTGTTGAGTCGCTCTGTGCAGCCCCGTATTAACGCAACTTGCAGTACAATTCTTCCCTTTACACTCATCCACCAGATGGTTCAATTACCGTCAAAAATGTTTTATAAATAGGCAATTAATTGTTAGGTGTTTTCAAGTTGTGAAAATTCTTTAAATAATAATTGTCTAAGGTTAATGAGCATTTAGTAAATAATGTATTCCATAAGGCAGATTAACAAATTCAAAAAGGCAAAACGACATCTACTAATGAAATAATGAATATCCAAGCTTTTGTAAGATACAAGTAAGCGGATTTTGAAATGATGAAGGCAGTTGGCAGTTCTTTATTCTTTAATCACTTTCAGCCCAGAAAATGCTGGCACATTTATACTGGAGCTTGATGACTCAGTGACAACATTACTGATATTTTCCATTATAAACGTCAGGCCTCACACAAAGTGCAGATGTTACGTGTTTTGTTCCAAAACCAATATAAGAGCCTCATCTCTCAGATCTATTTATCACTTCTAAAGAAGGATAAATTCAGATTCAGAATGCAAATGAGAATTTCCAGTACTGGATCTATCACGACCATGGCTAATGTTTGCATGTTAGATCTATCTTCCTCAAAGGACGATCGTTACTGGCAATTTCTGACGTCAGTGATTGAAATGCATTTGAATAAGGTTTGGTTCACACCAACTGACTTTCCTATATGTTTTAAATACAAAAAGAATCATCCATCAGAGCCAATATACAGAGTGCACCACCGTGGCACAGTGGTAAAGTTGTATCCTGGCAGTGCCGGCCTCAATCCTGGCTGCGGGCACTCACCCTGTGGAGTTTGTACTTTCCTTCTCCCTGTGGCGGCAAAAACAGGAGGGTAGACTATTATCTGAATGGTGGCCGATTAGGAAAAGGGGAGATGCAACGAGACCTGGGTGTCATGGTACACCAGTCATTGAAAGTAGGCATGCAGGTGCAGCAGGGTGTGAAGAAAGCGAATGGTATGTTGGCATTCGTAGCAAAGGATTTGAGTACAAGAGCAGGGAGGTTCTACTGCAGTTGTACAGGGTCTTGGTGAGGCTACACCTGGAGTATAGCGTACAGTTTTGGTCTCCTATTCTGAGGAAAGACATTCTTGCCATAGAGGGAGTACAGAGAAGGTTCACCAGATTGATTCCTGGGATGGCAGGACTTCCATATGAAGAAGACTGGATAGACTCGGCTTGTACTCGCTGAAATTTAGGAGATTGAGGGGGGATCTTATACAGACTTACAAAATTCCTAAGGGGTTGGACAGGCTAGATGCAGGAAGATTGTTCCCAATGTTGGGGAACTCCAGAACAAGGGGTCACAGTTTAAGGATGGGGAAGTCTTTTAGGACTGAGATGAGAAGATCTTTTTTCACACAGAGAGTGGTGAGTCTGTGGAATTCTCTGCCACAGAAGGTAGTTGAGGCCAGTTCATTGGCTATATTTAAGAGGGAGTTAGATGTGGCCCTTGTGGCTAAAGGGATCAGGGGGTATGGAGAGAAGGCAGGTACAGGAAACTGATTTGGATGATCAGCCATGATCATATTGAATGGCGGTGCAGGCTTGAAGGGTAGAATGGCCTACTCCTGCACCTATTTTCTATGTTTCTATGTTTCTATGTTTTCACAGCATGACAGCGGAGGCGTTTGCCTGACCATAGCAGCTGGAACAATCTGTTGCTGGGGGGTAGGGGTCCCTCATTACGTTGCTGGCTCTGGATCTGCACCTGCTGGTGTATAGGTCTTGCAGGGGGGGCGAGTGTAGTTCCCATAGTGCGTTCGGCCGAGCACATTACTCCCTGCACTGCCTTCCTGTCCGGGCAGAGCAGTTCCCAAACCAGATGGTGATGTTGCCGGACAAGATGCTTTCTACAGCCCCACAGTAGAAGCACTGACGGATCCTCAGAGAGACTCTGAATTTCCTCAGCTGCCTGAGGTGGTAAAGGCGCTGCCTTGCCTTACTCACTAGTGTGGCAGTGTGTGTAGTCCATGTCAGATCCTCTGTGATGTGGACTTCCAGGTATTTAAAGCAGCTGACCCTATCCATAATAGTCCCATTTATCTCCAGTGGCATGTACGTCCTCAGATGTTGTATCCTTCTAAAGTCCACAATCAGCTCCTTCGTTTTTGTGACATTCAAGAGGACAAAGGACAAAGGACATTTATTGTCACATACACCAGTTGGTGTAGTGAAATTTGTCTTGCCATGCAGCACACAGATAAAGATGAGACACAACACTAAAGAATTAACAATAAACAAAAAAACATCCCCCCACAATGGTTCCCACTGTGGGGGAAGGCACAATGTCCAGTCCCATCCCCATGTCCACCCATAGTCGGGCCTATTGAGGCCTCCGCAGTCGACGCTACGGCGGCCCGATGTTTTAGTCCTTCACGCTGGGTGATGGTGCTCCAGCGTCGGTAGACCCTCTCAGCGGCTTGGGACACCGGGAACGGCCGCTTCCTTACCGGAGTCCGTGGCTTCCGAAGCTGACAAGGCCACACTGGAGCTCCACCCCTGGTGATCTTGCTGAGAGATCCCAGGCTCCCGATGCAAATGTTCAGCGCCGCCGCCCGCAGCTGGCCGCCCCACAGTCCCGCAGCTCCGCGATGTTCACCTGCGGTCTCAGCATTCCAGAGCTCCAGCGCGGCGACCCTGGCAAGGTATCGCCCGCAACGCTCCGCGATGGTGCTCCAGCGCTGCGCCGCCTCCGAAGCCGAGGTTCTGGGCGGTCCCACTCAGGAAACGCCGCTCCAGGCCCACCTCTAGGTCGCGAGGACGGGTCGAAGTTGCAGCCCGGAGAAAAGCTGCCTCTCCGACCAGCTAGGGACCAGGAAAAGCAGTTTCCCCCCCCCCCCCCCCCCCCCCCCACATAAAAAAGAATACACTCCAAAACAAAACACTAAAACTCACTAAAATAAAAGAAAGAAGTTAAAAGACAGACAGCTGCAGGCTGGGCAGCCATAACAACTGGACGGCACCCCCTATTGCACTGTTGTCCTGACACCAGAGTGCCAGATCAGCCACCTCCTCCCGGTAGGCCTTCTCATCGTTACCCACCACCACAGTGTCATCAGCAAGCTTGATGGAGTTGGAGCTGAACTTGCCCACACAGTCATGTGTGCACAGGAAGTACAGTAGGGGGCTAAGGACGCAACCCTGGGGGGATCTTGTGTTCAGGGTGAGGGGGTTTGATGTATGTCTCCCCATCTTGACCACCTGGGGCCTGGCGGTGAGAAAGTCCAGGACCCAGGCACACAGGGGAGTGTTCAGCTCCAGTTCCAACAGCTTCTTAGCAAGTCTGGTGGGGACTATGGTATTGAAAGCTGAACTGAAGTCGATGAACAGCATCCTCACATAGCCCCCCTTCTGGCTATCAAGGTGAGAGAGAGGGGTGTGCAGAACCTGGGAGTGGAAACGTCCTGAGCTCAGCTATCTTCAACTATTTCATTAAATGTTATCCCTCTGGTTAAGTTCAGTGTTCAATTTCAACCACAGAAATATTATTTTCAGGTTAGGATAATGTATGAATTGGAAGGGGCTTTGGAGCTTGTGACACCACTCTCTGCAGCCCTTGCCCTTTCAGTGGTTAAAGCTTACAGAATTGAAAGGTGCTGTGAAAGCAACTATGGTGAATAAACGCAGAGTTCATAGCAGCCACATTGTATGGGGGTTAAAGGAGTGAATAATTAACGTGGTGAATTGGATTGCAATCATGTGCTCGTTTGTCTGAGATGGTGTCATGTTACTTGACTGCTGGAGATGCATTATCTCAGCAAGCAGCGACTAGTGCATGCCCTTCTGACTACTGCCCTGTGAAAGATGGAGGCTGAGGGCAGTCAACGTGTGAAGAGGCAGCCCTGCCTCTGCCCTGCTCACTACAGCTGAAATATTGACATGACTGATCCGCTTAATTTTTCTGACTTCCCAGAAATTCAAGATGCAAAATAACATTTGCTTTCACAAAATGTGTGTGATAGAAGCAAACAAACGAACACCATTTTTTAAAAAACTAGTGGTTCTGGACGCATATGCAGGTGGTCAGCTATGTGTAGTACGAAATAACGTAATATGGGCAGTTTTCTATGAAAGCAACTCCCCCCCTCCCACCCCCCCCCCCCCCCCCCCCCCCCCCCCCGTCCCCTCTCCCCCCCCCCCCCCCACCCCCCTCTCACCCCCTCTCCCCACCCCTCCTCCTCTCCCCCCTCTTCTCCCCCTCCCCCACCTTGGTATCTAATCTTTAAATACGCACGAGGATCTTCTTGAAATGCCCTTCTGAACTCCTCACTTAGCCAGCTCTGGTTGCCTGGTGATCTGAGACTAAGACAAACACTATGCTTTCAGGATGCAGTGGAGTGCATTACTGCTGCTGATGGCCCACAGATTCTCATGGTTGCCCCGTTTTAAATCATCAGATCTATCCTGAATCTATCCCACTTCACAGGATGGGTGAGCCCATGGTATCCTCAGTTCGAATGAGACTTTGGAGTCCCTTTATTCCTTGGCAAGCAGAAGTGCGTTCAGATTTAATCATTCTTTGGCAAAGGTGAACTAGCGAATATATAGCAGACTAGACTGAGTGGGACCCAATCCCCAATGCAATATTCCAACATGGTGTGGGAGAGGGGTTGGTGTGGCAGAGGGTGGGTGGTGTGGGGAGGGAGGGTTGGTGTGGGGGAGGGGGTGGTATAGGGGAGGGGTGGTATGGGGGGGGGGGGTGAGGTAGTTGTGGGGTGTTGTGGGGGGGAGGTGGTCTGGGGGGTGGGGTGATATGGGGGGTTGGGAGGTGTGGGAGGTGGGTGGTGGTGTGGGGGGTGGGGTGGGGTGGGGGAGTGGGGTGGGGTGGTGGGGGCGGGGTGGTGTGGAGGGGTGGGATGGGGTGGTGAGGAGGGTGGGGTGGTGTTGGGGGGTTGGGTGTTGTGGGGGGTGGGTGGTGTGTGGGAGTGGAGTGGGGCGGTGGTGTGGGGGGTTGAGGGGAGTGGGGTGGTGAGGAGGGTGGGGTGGTGTTGGGGGGTGGGGTGTTGTGGGGGGTGGGTGGTGTGTGGGAGTGGAGTGGGGCGGTGGTGTGGGGGGTTGGGGGGAGTGGGGTGGTGTGGGGGATGGGGTGGTGTTGGGGTGGTGTGGGGGAGTGGGGTGGTGCAGGGGGTGGGGTGGTGTTGGGGTTGTATGGGGGGGTGGGGCGGTGTGTGGGGTGGGGGGGGTGGTATGGGGTGGTGTGGGGGTGGTGTGGGGTGGAGAGTGGGCTGGTGTTGGGGGGTGGGGTGGTGTGGGGGACTGGATGGTGTGGGGGGTTGGGGGGAAGGGGGAGGAGTGAGGGAGGGGTAAAGGGGGGTGTGTGGGGGGAGGAGGGTTTGTGGGGAGAAAAGGGAGGGGGAAGAGTGGAGAAGGGGGAGGGGGGATGGGGGTGTGTTGGGGAGGAGGGGAAGGGGGAAGAGGGGTGTGGGGGTGGTGGCACCACACAGCACCTCCTGACTCCACAGCAGCATCCCTGACTCCCCACAGCGACTTCCCCGACTACACACATCAGCTTTCCCGACTCCACACAACGGCTTCCCCGACCCCAAACAGCGGCTTTCCCGACTCCACTCTTGCGAACTCAATCAACGGGGCTCACGGACTTAGCCCCGTCTCCGGGATTTTATTCTCCAGAGGGTGTCGGACCCACACCCTCCATCACACACACACACACCCTCCATCACACACACACACACACACACTCACATCCACACACACACTCACACCCACCATTACACACACCCTCCATCTCCCTCTCACACACACTCCATCAAACACACACACTCACACCCACACACATACACCCTCTATCACACACTCACACCCACCATTACACACACCCTCCATCTCCATCTCACACACATTCCATCATACCACACACTCACACCCACCATCACACACACACTCACAACCACACACACACACACACCCTCCATCTCACACACACTTTTACACACACACACACACACTCCATCTTGCACACACACACACACACGCACGCACGCACGCCCGCAAGCACGTGCACACACACACACACACACACCCTCCATCTCACACACACTTTTACACACACACACACACTCCATCTCGCACACACACACACACACACACGCACACATGCACACACGCACGCACGCAAGCACGTGCACACACACACACACCCTCCATCCCACACACAGAGCTACCTCTGGACTGAGCGGGACTACCGGAATGACCACGACTGGACTGAGCAGGACCTCCGGAATGAGCGGGACTGGACTGAGCGGGACTTCCGGAATGAGCGGACTCTGGACTGAGTGGGACTTCCGGAATAGGCGCGACCTCTGGACTCGGCCATGGCTGGTGGGCTCACAGTTCACTCAGCACGGCGTAGACTCACAGTTCTGGACACAGCTCTTCCGGGCGGGCTGACTGACCCATGACCGGCCTCCGGGGCTTTATTCCCTGGCCCTCGGAAAGGGCGTTACCTTCAAGGTGACAGACAGGCGAGAAGACCAATCTGCAGATCTCATGATTTTTTAAACCTTCATAATTTTCCTATTATTTCACCGATCAGAAGCAAAATCCTGGGATGGCAGGACTTCCATATAAAGAAAGACTGGATAGACTCGGCTTGTACTCGCTGGAATTTAGGAGATTGAGGGGGGATCTTATAGAGGCTTAAAAAATTCTTAAGGGGTTGGACAGGCTAGATGCAGGAAGATTGTTCCCGATGTTGGGGAACTCCAGAACAAGGCGTCACAATTTAAGGGTAAGGGGGAAGTCTTTTAGGACCGAGATGAGAAGATCTTTTTTCACACAGAGAATGGTGAGTCTGTGGAATTCTCTGCCACAGAAGGAAGTTGAGGCCAGTTCATTGGCTATATTTAAGAGGGAGTTAGATGTGGCCCTTGTGGCTAAAGGGATCAGGGGGTATGAAGAGAAGGCAGGTACAGGATACTGAGTTGGATGATCAGCCATGATATATTCAGTTAAAATCAATAGCTGATGGCAGTCTGTACTTGAGGCAGTTATTTTGTAGTAACCCACAAATGTTGTGCTTTGGGCAATTGCAGAAAATTGCTGAGCTAATCACTTCTCCAAATGATCTCAGCAGCTGAATGTTTTGCTTGGCCTTTTAAACACTGTGGCAGATGGTTGACACTGCAAACTGGATTTACATAATGATCAGCTGAATTGCAATAGGTCTCTCTGCCTTACACAGAACTGAACAAATGATACAGTATATTTTTAGTTATCTGTGTCGTGTTACCTTCATGAACATGTGCTGTCGTTTTAGAGTAACCCGAATAAACTTCTGTGACATTTGTCAGAGGCTACAGTTCAACAAGAAGTTTTGATAACGACTGTTTTGTAAGCCTTTGCTTTATGGTTGAATTAAGCAGACCAATATTGAGTTTAGAGATTGTATTGTATTTAGGCTAAACTGACTTCACAGTAAGATGAGTTATTAATTAGCACTGTTTATTGTTAGCTGTCATAAAAGGTAAATTACCTATTTAAGCATTTAAAATGTCTAAATATTGTGCATTTGGGTTCCTGATGCAACGAGTGAGGCCTTAGTTCCAAGAATGTATAAAAACAATAACATAAATTTATATTTATATAATTCAGTGCAAATGCTAAACCAATTCTCAGAAGTTTAAAAACTGATCACAGAACTAGTGAACAGATACAAAATAAATGGTCGTATACTTGGTCAAAGAGGTAACATATAAGTTTCATATTAAATGAGAATAGATGGCGTAGAGGCGCAGCGGTAGAGTTGCTGCCTTACAGTGCCAGGGACCTGGGTTCAATCCTGACTACGGATGCTGTCATACAGAGTTTGTACGTTCTCCCCCTGACCTGCATGAGTTTTCTCCAGGATCTCCGGTTTCCTCCCACACACCAAAGACATACAGGTTTGTAGGCTAATTAGCTTGGTAAAACTGTGCATTGTCCCTATGTGTGTGTAGGGGATGGCTGGTTGGCGCAGATTCGGTGAGCCGAAGGACCTGTTTTCACACTGTATCTGTAAACTAAACTAAAAGAAATAGGCAGAGAAATTAGATTTACAGAACAAAGTTTGGAGTTGGGGACTGGGCAGATCAAGGCAATATCTTCCAGGATTGAATAGGGAACTGAAAGCAAATAAAGAAGCCATGAGCTACTCCCACACCGCATGTGACTCCATCAGAAAGGAGGCAGAAACTCTTGCTATGTCAAAAGATTTTTGACATATCTTGTGAAAAGGAATTTTGTGCTATATCCATATCTTAAAAGTGCGCACCGTTCACGCTCTGAGAGAACCCAAAGTGTTTCATAGATTCACATTTGCATGACAAATAGTTGTCCTGTGGACAGATTCTCCCACCTGAGCTGTGGATCTCTGCAGCTTCCCCAGAGTTACCACGGGCCTCTTGGCTGCTTCTCTGATCAATGCTCTCCTTGCCCGGCCTGTAAGTTTAGGTGGACAGCCATGTCTTGGTAGGTTTGCAGTTGTGCCATACTCTTTCCATTTTCGGATAATGGATTGAACAGTGCTCCCTGAGATGTTCAAAGCTTGGGATATTTTTTTATAACCTAACCCTGCTTTAAACTTCTCCACAACGTTATCCCTGACCTGTTTGGTGTGTTCCTTGAGCTTCATGATGCCCAAGGAACATTGTTTGTTCACTAATGTTCTCTAACAAACCTCTGAGGCCTTCACAGAACAGCTGTATTTATATTGAGATTAGATTACACACAAGTGGACTCTATTTACTAATTAGGTGACTTCTGAAGGCAATTGGTTGCACTGGATTTTATTTAGGGGTATCAGAGTAAAGGGGGCTGAATACTTTTGCACGCCACACTTTTCAGTTTTTTATTTGTAAAAAAATTTGAAAACAATGTATCATTTTCCTTCCACTTCACAATTATGCGCCACTTTGTGTTGGTCTATCACATAAAATCCCAATAAAATACATTTACGTTTGTGGTTTTAACGTGACAAAATGTGGAAAAGTTCAAAGGGTATGAATACTTTTGCAAGCCACTGTATATTCCTTCCTCTGGTTTCGCAATTTGCACCTTTTCTATCCATATTGTTTTCTCACCCCCATCTCTTACATTGTATTTTTTTAAATCTTTGCAACAATATTAAGTATACTAAACAAATTACATATAAATTATCTGTCACTTTGTTCTTATGGGATTTTTAATTGAATAGTTACCTGAGTACAAAATGGTTTTGTTGTTATATTTAGGAAGGAACTGCAGATGCTGGTTTAAACCAAAGACAGACACAAAATGCTGGGGTAACTCAAATGGACAGGCTGTATCTCTGGAGAGAAGGAATGGGTGACGTTTCGGGTCTCCACCCAAAACGTCACCCATACCTCCAGAGATACTGCCTGTTCCGCTGAGTTACTCCAGCATTTTATGTCCATCTTTTGTTGTTGTTGTCCATTTTGGCAATGAAAAGGATGTGAGAAAGCACACATTCCTTCATATTTACGAAAAAACAGGAATAAAAAATAATATTTCACCTGTCTAACTATTTTACTAACTATTCCCAAAAATTGCATCGTTAAACACTGGTTTTCAATTAGTACAGCTTAAATCCAGTTCTAAATATGCTAATTATTGCTTATATTTAACATCACAATCATTAATATCCCTTGCGATGACCTCCCAATTTTTATTTTCAGTAAAAAACAGACTGCTGAAGGAACTCATAGAACGGCGAGGTGGTGCAGTGGTAGAGTTGCTGCCTTCCAGCTCTTACAGTACTGGAGACCCAGGTTCGATCCTGACCACGGGTGCTGTCTGTATGAAGTTTGTACGCTCTCCCTGTGACCGTGTGGGCTTTCTCTAGATCTTCGGTTTCTTCCCACACTCCAATGACGTACAGGTTCGTAGGTTAATTGGCTTGGTATAAGATGTAAAAAGTTGTCCCTGCACGTGTGTGTTGGATAGTGTTAATGTGCGGAGATCGCTGGTCGGTGCGGAGTCAGTGGGCCGAAGGCCTGTTTTTGTGCTGTATCTCTAAACTAAATTAAACTACACTAAAGTGTGGAGAGAAATGGACAATTGAAGTTTTGGGTCCGGACTCTTCTTTCGACTGAAGATAGAATGAGTGACATAGAGGAGAGATAGCTGGGAAAGTAGTGAGGGAGAGAGGTGAGGAAAGAGGTTCCAAGTGAAAGATGGATCCAGGTGGACAGGTTCATTGACAGATTGGTCAGATGGAGGAAGATTCCAGCATCTGCCAGCTGTTGTGCCTCTACTATTCTCAGTACATTTACATTTTTGTTCACTGATATCTATCCTAAGGCTAGAGGAGGATCAGCTGTACAGGAAGAGTCAATTTGACATTCTGATTTCATATTAGTTAGAGTCATTGAGTCATAGAGTGATAGTGTGGAAACAGGCCCTTCGGCCCAACGCCCACACCGGCCAACATGGCCCAGCTACACTAGTCCCACTTTTCCAGGTTTGGCCCATATCCCTCCAAATCTGCGAAACTACAAAATAAATTTCACATTATCAAGATGCCATCTGAGAAAAAGTAATTCTAATTTCCTACAGATTTTCTTGCCAAGGTTTCCTTTCAACGTAACCACATGCTAATCGTATCTCAGTAACATAACACGGTAGACCGTCTCTACACTGCTGTGGACTTGTTTTTCAATTGTGTTTGCACTAATATTTTGATCCTATTTTTGTGCTGTCTTTATGTTTTCATTGTCTTGTACAATTTAAGTATAATTTATGTTTTGAGCCTGGGATGCTGCTGCAAACAAGATTTATATCGTACCTGTTCTTCGCCATAGTAGTGGCTATTACAATAAATGCGACTTGAGCAGCGATGGTTATTTTAATTGAGTTACACCATGAAAAAAAGCACTTTTAGTGGTGCAACTATTTCAAAAATTGTTACATTCTGCCACTAAGATTTTCACCGCCAGATTCCTAGCGTATCTGTTCAATTGCATTCATCTCAAATGAGGGCAGCACGGTGGCACAGCGGTAGAGTTGCTGCCTTACGGCGAATGTAGCGCAGCAGATCAGGGTTCAATCCTGGCTACAGATTCTGTCTGGACGGAGTTTGTACATTCTCCCCGTGATCTGCATGGGTTTTCTCCGAGACCTTCGGTTTCCTCCCACACTCAAAAGACGTACATGTTTGTAGATTAATTGGCTTGGTATAAATGTAAAAATTGTCCCTAGTGTGTGTAGGATAGTGTTAATATGCTGGGATCGCTGGTTGGCGCAGATGTGGTGGGCCTAAGGGCCTGTTTCCGCGCTGTATCTCTAAACTAAACTAAATGAAACCAGAGTGAAATAGGAAAAAATAAGACTTTGTCAATAAACGTAAGTTGTTTTTAATGAGGTTTCCACTCACAAAGAGGGCAGACAACATATTCATACAAAGTTCAGCTACATCAGGCTACACCCATTTCTGTAATGTGTTCAATTGCTTTTAGCTGCACATTTATTATTCAATAAATATGATATAATTGAATATCACAGATTTTACACTTAAATTTGCATATTACTGAGTATCTTTTCTTGGTGATCATATCAGAGTCAATTAGTTGCCACAGGCTTGGTTCTGCAGGTGCATTGACTGATGACGCCAACATTGGAGCTCCAGGCTGCTACATGTGGGGCTGTAGTTTACTGATAGTGTGGGCGGTCTTAGTGCACATCATCATCAAAGTAACATCAAAACAGGTTTAGATGGTTCAAATGGATGTCTTTCACAGCTGCCCAGTTCCTTGTGGCCTGACTGTGGTGTAGGAGGTGGTTCCCAGTACATTTGAGTGATTGCAGTGATTCCTACTTTATGTCAGTGACTACTTTACAAATGTGCATTTTCGGGAGAATCTCAATTCCATCCCAAACGTTCTTTCTGCACGTTGAGCGGTTATGGGGCAGAGATTACCAGGAGTTGGTGGAAATGTCACACATTTTCAAGTCGCCCCTAAGATCATCCTTGAATTATTTGTGCTGCCCTTCTAGTAATCTCCCAATGTGATGTAGCTCAGGGTAATTGCTTGTTAGGCAACTCCAATGTAAGGCTCCTTGAACAGCCATCTGAGAATAAGTCTCATTACTGGAGTTGCAGATCAGGGAAAAGTTTGTTCCTTCTTCCAGCAGATTTGGATGATTTTGAAGATGGTATCTCTCCAGTGCTTTGAACTACCTGTTACAAGTAGTTTATAACTGTAGAGGAGACCAAGGTTTGAGGTCTTGAATTTCAAATACTAATTCTCTCAGATGGGCAAAGGCTGTGCTAGCGTGCATCATCATCAAAGTAACACCAGAACAGGTTTGAATGGTTTAAAGGGATATATTTCACTCCTGGCCAGTTGTTTGGGTCTGCCAATGGTTTAAATACATTTTCTTTCACAAAATGAAAGAAATTGTTTATACAGATAATGGGCCCTGATTAAAATAGGTTAAGATGATGCCAATCAGTTGATGCAAGGTGCAGTTGTAGACATAGCCCAGTCCACCATACGGATCAGACTCCTCACCATTGACTCCATCTACACTGGAGACTACCTCAGAACTTGTCCCACCTCGGCCATTCTTTCTTCTCTCTGCTCTCATCAGGCAAAATGTACAGAAGCTTGAAATTGCACACCACCACCTCCACAGGATAGCTTATTTCCTTCTGTTATCAGACTTTTGAATGGTTCTTCCATAAGCATGGGTACTGTCCAATTCACCTTGTCCCATTGCAGACATTATACTTTAGCTATGGAACTAATGCGCTACGATGCTGAGAATTATATCTGCACTTTGTAACTTTCCCTTTGCTCTACCCATTGCACTTGAGTTTGACTTAATTACATTTATGTATAGTATTATCTGATCTGATTGGATAGCATTCAAAACAATGGTGTATTTGACATTAATAAATCTAACCCCACAATAACGAAGGCACACCTTATTGTTATTACGCATTTCCCTAAGAAAAAAAAAGTAAGTTCAGTTCTTTTAAGCTTGCGTGATACCCTGGTTAATCTTAGATTTGGATTACACACCTATTACGTAGTAGCTAACCTTTAATTCTTTAAAGGGAGCAGTCAAATATTTGCCTTCAGGGATAAATTTCAGCGATGCATTCCAAAGCATCCACCAGAAAACCTGCTGCGATATTTGCTACTGCAACAAACTAGATAAAATAGAAGCTGCCCTATCAGCAAAGTGCCTTAGATATGAGTATAATAATTAGCCCCTTGTAAATTCCCAGAATTGGGGACTGTGTGGATTCATTCACGATATATTACTACTGTGCAAATTAACTTAGTTTTCTCATTGTTTCTGTAATCAAAGTATATTTTCCACTGAGCCAGTTATCCATGGATTTACACTGGCTCTCAAAGAAGAAAAAAAGAGAGAAAAGGAAAATCTCAACATGCATAGAATATAGAACGTGGAGCAGTGCAGCCACAAATAGGCCCTTCAGCCAACCATGATGATAATTTAAACTGTACACCTGCCTGTCTGTGTTTGATTTCCCTCAAATCCTTCTTGGTCAACGCTTGTGCTCATTTAAATGCCACTTAAACACTGTTAATGTATCTGCTTCCACAACTTCACCAGGCAACGTGTTCCAGGCACCTACCACTCTCAACACTCTAAGGATCTAGCTATCTTTTATATATTCTCATCTTTTATTTGACCTCCAATATTGCAACACCTCATAGTTGTCCGGGTAAATCTCCATCTGCTATTTCTCAGCACCAATTTCCAACTAGTCTACATCCTGTTGAATCCTTGAACATCTTTTCTCACCATCCACAACTCCACAAATTTGAGTCTGAGCTGCAAACGAAGCAGCCCATCTACATTTTCAATGAGGGTACACAAAAGGATGGAGAAACTCAGCGGGTGCAGCAGCATCTAAGGAGCGAAGGAGATAGGCGACGTTTCGGGTCAAGACCCTTCTTCAGGCTGGTCAGGGATCAGGGAAACGAGAGATATAGACGGTGATGTGGAGAGATAAAGAACAATGAATGAAAGATATGCAAAAAAGTATCGATGATAAAGGGAACAAGCCATTGTAAGCTGTTTGTGGTGTAACAGTTTGTGGTGTAACCACAAACAGCTTACAATGGCTTGTTCCCTTTGTGAAATAAAATTGTTTGTTGTCATGCACACTTGTCATCGGCCCGCCAGGGAATTTGTGTGTGTGTCCCCATGTTTTAAAAGCAATTTACTATGACTGCCAATGCCCCGAGCCGTCTGCCCCACGGCCGGGGTGGGGGGTAAATCACCTGGCGGCGGTGTTGGGGGTGAATCACCTCATGTGTGGGTCGGGATCCGGGGGTCAGGGGGAGTGAATCACTCTGGTTTGGGGGTTGGGGTCTGGGGGTCGGGTGGGGGGGGATTCACCCTGGTGTGGGGGTTGGGGTCCGTTGAGTGGTCAGTGACTCTGGGTGGGCGGAGGGACCAGCCTGTCCCACACCTCTGCTCCACCTGGTGCTACCGACCCCCAGCCCGTCACAGTGTGGCCACATGGAGGAGACGAGGCGGAGGGCAGCTGTGGGAGAGTGGAGGATGTCCCGAGCGATGCGTTCCTTCGGCCGCTTACAACTTGGTGCTCAGGTCCAGAGTGCTCAGTCACCTATGGCTTGTGTGGGAAAATGACCCCCACCCTCCCGTCTCCCCTGGCCAGTGATGTGGTGGACGCGCGGGTCAGGGCCAATCGCTGACAAGTTCCGCCCCACTGGCGACGTCATGTCCGTTATTTGACTTTTCGGCAGGGAGGCCTTTCGGTGAGTTGGCTTGTAGGCGACGCAGCCTTTCAGTGAGTTGGCATTTCGGCATAGCGGCCATAGTGGAGTTTGTTTTTAAGCGTCTGTGTTTTCTACAGGTGTTTTCTACGGGTGTTTTCTACAGGTGTTTTCTACCGGTGCTTCTTTTAACCTGTGTTTTCTACAGGTGTTTTCTACAGGTGCTTCTTTTAACCTGTGTTTTCTACAGGTGCTTCGATTTCCTCCCATATTCCAAAGAATGCAGGTTTGTAGGTTAATTGGATTCTGTAAATTATCCCTAGTGCGTAGGATAGAACTAGTGTACGAGTGATTACTGATCAGTGTGGAGTAGGTGGGACAAATGCCACGTTTCCATGCCGAATTTCTAAATTAAACTAACCAGAGCTAAAATTTCAGGAAAACACCGTAATTTGTGTCCATCACTCTCTCAGGCAATAAGTTCCAAATTTGTACCATCACTAGGGTGAAAACAATGTACCTCTTTCTTTTCTATCCCATGTGTCTTTACTATTTTTAACGAACCTGTCACACGGGACCTTAGAAAAGGCTTGACAAAAATCAATTTAGATTACATGGAATGCAATGCCATCATCAATATTTCTTGTTATCTCCTCAAAATATTCAGTCAAGTTGGTCAGACATCACCTTCCTTGACAAATTCATGCTGAACATGCTTGATAATCCATAACTTTCTCAATAAGGTTTAAGGGTGTATCTCAATATTAGTTCCAATAATTTGGCCAACATTGAAATGGGGCTGCTGTTGAACTTACTGACTGAGCTGACTGATATGAATAACAGTACCTTTTCAGTTGAGAACTTATTCCTTTCTCTCTCTTCAAACAATGGAACGCCAAGTAAACCCTCATCCCTCCAGTACCACTTCTGTTACCTGGGCTGATTGGAAAATGTTTTCCAGAGTCATTGTAATGCATTCCTTTTACCAGAAGAAATTCACACAGTTGCAGACAGAAAGTGTGCAAATTCCACACAGACTGCACCCCGGGTCCTGCTCTCTGGTACCGTGCGGCAGCTAACGTACTAGCTGTGCTGCTGTGCACTGAATATCCATGAATATCTTGAATCATGTGTGAACATGTCCCGTTGATGACTTACTATCTGCTCTCAGAAAGAGATTAAATATTCCTAGCCTCTATTTATCAGGATAGTATGTAAAACAAAGCTTTTCACTGTTTGGGTGACAGTAAGGAATCAATACCAATATCAAATTAGGGAAGTTATCCCTCATGTCTTCAACATCTCCAAGTTTGCGGATGACACAAAGCTGGGTGGCAGTGTGAGCGGCGAGGAGGATGCTATGAGGCTACTGGGTGACTTGGATAGGTTGGGTGAGTGGTTAAATGCATGGCAGATGCAGTATAATGTGGCAAGAACAAGAAGGCAGATTAGTATCTGAATGGTGTCAGATTAGGAAAAGGGGAGGTGCAACGAGACCTGCATGTGCCTGTACATCAGTCACTGAAAGTAATTAGGTATGTAGGTACAGCATGTAGGTACAGCAGGCAGTGAATAAAGCAAATGGCATGTTGCCCTTTATGGCGAGCGGATTTGAGTTTAGGAGCAAGGAGGACTTACTGCAGTTGTACAGGGCCCTGGTGAGACCACACCTGGCGTATAGTGGGCAGTTTTGGTCTCCTAATTTGAGAAAGGGCATTCTTGCTATTGAGGGAGTGAAGCGTAGGTTCACCAGGTTAATTCCTGGGATGGCGAGACTGACATATGATGAAAGAATGGTTCGACTGGGCATATTCACTGGAATTTAGAAGGATGAGAGGGAATCTTATAGAAACATATACAATTCTTAAGAGATTGGACAGGATGAATGCAGGAAAAATGTTCCTGATGTTGGAGAAGTCCAGAACCAGGGGTCACAGTTTAAGAATAAGGGGCAGGCCGTTTAGGACTGAGATGAGGAAAAACATTTTCACCCAAAGAATCTGTGGAATTCTCTGCCACAGAAGGCAGTGGAGGCCAATTCACTGGATGTTTTCAAGGGAGAGTTAGATATAGCACTTAGGGCTAACTGAATCAAGGCATATGTGGAGAAAGCAGGAACGTGGTACTGATTTTACTTCGGAGTCACGTGAGTGACTACGTGAAGAAGCCCGCCAGCCTGTATGCGCGTCAATACGTCTAACGCATGGCGCACGACTGGCTGGGAGGCGCATCGCTCCTCCAGCGGTAAGTTTAAAAGCCCTACAGGTAGGTTTTAAACATACTGAGGTTGCTTTTTGTTCGGTAAAATCTTGTTACAGAGTTTCAAGTTCGAATTAAGCATGGAGAAATCCAGAGCAAAGTCCAGATGGGCCGTGGGGAAACCAGCTACGCAGGACCACGGGTGTGCGGGTAGCCGGCGGCCGGCAGTTCGGCCATCCGAGTAGCGACTTCAGACTTGATGCCTGTCCAAAGCACCTTGGCAACCCCGAAAGGGGGAAAGCCAAGAAAAAGTCTGATAGGCCTGTTTACTTGGACGAGTCAGGCCAGAAGGATTCGCCTCATACAATGGATAGCGTCTTCGGGCGTTTATCCCGGATGGAGCACCTTATGGAAAGGATGCTCCATCATGATATGCTCTGGGAAACGGAGTTATATCAGCGTGGATCTCCTCGGGGGCCTGCTGCAGCGCCTGTTCCAAGGCTGCATAATGTCTCCCTCTCTGAGGAGGGGAACGTACGTGGTCAGTTCTGGACTGACTCAGAATTTAGAGGTATGTCTGGAGAGCATACCAGAATGCACGAGGTGCATGAAGCACAGGAACTACCTGCCATAGCGTCAAAGTTTGCGATACCCTCGCAAATAGGGGAGCCGCTGCAAGAGGAACTAGCTGCAAGCATTAGTTACCTCACGTTGCACCAGCTGCAGGAACAGGTAATGGTGGAAACATCTGCAAAGTACCACACACCTGGAAATTGTGCTTCACTGAATGTGTAGACTGTGAACAACTCTATCTGGGGATATATTGGAGGGGGAATCAAAGCCCAGGCGATGAAGCACCAAAGAATCCTGAAATTGCTGGCTTCAGGCATTACGGCGTTTGCCAGGTCTGTGGATGGGAGTCCCTTGTCAGATGTAGAGCAGGATGCCCTGGCGTTGATGTGCAACATACATTTCGAAATAAACTGTTTTTGGAAGAACGCCATCCGACCTGCCTTGAACCCCAAATTTGCGGGATTGTGCAGGGCCAGCAATGTTCATCCGCCGAATCTTCTGTTCGGAGAAGAGCTGCCGAAACGGGTCAAGGACCTGGACGAAGAAGCAAAAGCTGTCAGGCTCATGAAGGCTCCATTGACAAGCAAAGCTTCACCATTCCGGCGGCAGCACCCCTACGCTTCCATCAGTAGTAAGCGGTTCACTGAAGCTGGTGGCAGCTCGAAGACCGAATTCTCTGGGCAGAGGTCTTTTTTAGGCCAAGGCCCTCGTGGAAGATGCGCAATCTGCGCACTCCAGCAACCCTACCCCCCAAACCTCGGGGGCGGAAATAGAAACCATAAAACCACCGGTAACCATGGAGGTAGGAGGGTCTGGTTCTTTCCCGAACATGGGGTGTGTGGACCGGTCACAAGTTGGTGGAAGATTACACTTGTTTTTGAATGAATGGCGTTGGGTAACATCAGATCCGTTTATACTGCACAGTATACAAGGTTTCCAAATCGAATTCCTTCCCAATTCATTGCCACCCACACAGCATACACCAAACCTGACATTTGTTCATTCATAACAGGAAGGTTTGGATGTACAAGCTGAAATTCAAACGTTATATGCAAAAGGGGTAATTGTGAAGTCAAGTCATGAACATCACCAATTCGTTTCTAATATATTTACAAGGCAAAAGAAAGATGGAGGGTGCCGAATCATCCTGGAATTGACTCAACTTAACTCTTTTGTGCAGTATAGACATTTTAAAATGGAAAACTTTATTACTGCCAAACAACTGATTTCCAAAGGATGCTTTAATGGCATGCATCGATCTCAAAGATGCATATTATTTGGTACCCATTCACAGGGTTCACCGAAGATATTTGAAGTTTAGCTGGATGGGGCAACTGTGGCAGTTTAAAGCGTTGCTGAATGGGTTTAGAGCGTTACTTTAAAGTGGCAGTTTAAAGCGTTACTTCAGCCCCCAGATTATTTACCAAATTATTGAAACCAGTGCTTGGACTACTTAGAGCTCAAAATCATATTGTTATGGCATACTTGGATGATATCCCAATAATAGGGAAAACTCTGAAATTAGCTAAGTCCAAGTTGGTACCATCTAGAGTTATTGATTATTTGGGATTTACCATTAACTCTATCAACATGTCTGTGACTCTGCCCTGGGACAAGAGATTAGAATTAATAGAAGCCTGTAACAACCTTGTTGTTATGGAGCAACTATCTATTCGACAAGTAGCCAGTGTAATTAGCAAATTAGTGGCTGCTTTTCCAGATGCACAGTTTGGGCCTTTGCATTATCAGAATTTACAACATGCAAAGGAGCAAGCACTCAAATACCATGTAGGTCATTTTAACAGACCTATGCAGTTACCAGCTGAAGCTATTTCTGAGTTACAATGGTAGACGACCAATATTCGGCATTGCACCAGTAACATTTTGGTCAACAAACCTTCAGTTATATTACAAACTGATGCTAGTGCTCAAGGATGGGGAACTACTAATACCATCTCTAGTTGCGGTGGCAGATGGGATGTGCATGAGTCATCAATACTTCAGTTACATGGGATTAACTACTTAGAGATGCTGGGAGCATTCTATGGGTTGAAAGCTTATTGTGGGAATATGCATCATCTGCATGTTCAACTACAGATTGACAACACTACAGTGGTGGAATATATTAATCACATGGGTGGAATCAAGTCAGTATCCTGTGATAAATTGGCTAACTTTATTTGGCACTGGTGTATTGCAAGAAGCATTTGGATTTCAGCAACCTACTTGCCGGGTAGGTTTAATATAGTGGCGGACACCAGGTCAAGAAAATTTAATGACAACACAGAATGGATGTTGGATCATAAAGTATTTAATGACATTGTTGCTCAGTATGGAAAACTGGATATCGATTTATTTGCATCTAGGCTCAATCACCATTTACCAAAGTATTTTGCATGGGAGCCAAACCTAGGGCAGTGGTGATAGATGCATTCTCGCTACACTGGGGAGGAATGTTCTTCTATGCATTCCTTCCATTTTGCCTCATCAGGGATCGGGACACCACTCTGTAGGGTCTTACCCACTGATATCCAGATTTATGAAGGGTATCTTCAACACTAATCCCCCCAGGCCCAGGTACTCGGAGCTATGGGATGTTAACATTGTGCTGCTGCTGCTTCGCCGGTGGGCTCCAGCTACATCCCTGTCCTTGGTCAAACTCACTTATAAAGTGGTTATGCTCATGGCGCTGGTTTTGGCGCAATGGGTCCAGTCGTTGTATAAACTGCGACTGGACAGAATGGTTACATCTGCCAATAAAATAACATTTTATGTTCATGACTTAGTCAGGCAGAGCAGAGCAGGGGAGTCAGGTCTCAAACTAGAGTGTATGGCATACCCCATGGACCTTCGGTTGTGTGTGGTCACACAACTACAACAGTATTTGAAGGCCACAAGAGCCTTAGAGGCACTGAACTAGCAATGTTTGTTAGTTATAAAAAAACACACAAGAGGGTATCAGTGCAGATCATCTCCAGGTGGTTAAGACGGGTTTCGGCATGTGCAGGAGTGGACACTGATATTTTTAAATCTCACTCCACCAGGGCTGCAACAACATCAGCAGCGAGGGTTCGGGAGGTTCCGCTGGACCACATCTTAGTGGTAGCAGGATGGTCAAACGAGCGAACATTCCAAACTTTTTATAACAAACCCATTGCCAGGCCGGGGTTGTTTGCCAACTCAATTTTAAGTTCTGTTTTATAGTTTACTCCCAGATATGAAGGGTCACTATTATTTTTATATTTTTATTAAAAAGCATCAGCATGTTTTAAATCTATGTGATGTCTGAATGCATTGTTATTTTTCACTCATCTTTGGTCAACTGATGCAGTGTGCTGCGGCATGAAATCACAGAGCTTTGAAATATTCACGTAGTCACTCACGTGACTCTGAAGTAAAATAGGAAGATTAAATGAGAACTTACCAGTTTGAAGTTTGATCTTTACTTTATGAGGCGTTATGATGAGGGCTTATGTGCCCTCCACTCCCAACCCTCTTCTCATAAAGGTCATGTGGTAGTTCTAGTTTCTCGAATTTTCCTATATTCAGTTCAACAACTGTTGTCTGTGATTTCACACCGCTGCTTTGAAGGTTGATGCGCATGTGGGCTGGTGGGCTTCTTCGCGTAATCCCTCATTGTAACTCCTCATTAAATAAAGATCAAACTTCAAACTGGTAAGTTCTCATTTAATCTTCCTATTTTGGATGATCAGCCATGATTATATTGAATGGTGGTGCTGGACCGAAGGGCCGAATGGCCTACTCCTGCACCCTATTTTCTATGTTTCTATGTTTCTATGTCATGGCCATTGCTCATTCATCACCAATGTTACAAAAACAGATTAAATGCAGGAAAATTAATTGGTGTGATTTCTATTTTATGTCAGTGACTATTTTACAAATGTGCTTTATAATTTGTAAAAGTTTTGAGGTGAACTAAGGTTACGAATAGCACTGTACAATGGGAAAATTATTTGTTTTGTTTTAAATTGTGGAAAAACAAATGAAATCAAACATTGCAGTTCAAATTCAGGAATGTCTTTCCTGGTATTATTTTGTGAATTATTTCACCAGAAACCTTATGGATATCTAAGTGGGCAGTGACCCACCATTTGCTCAAGAAAAGTTAAAGATGGGCATAAAACACTTGACCTTGTTTCATATCATAAAACATAGAACACAGAATAGTACAGCGTAGGAACAGGCCCATCAGCCCACAATGTCTGTGCCAAACTTCATGGCAAGACCAACTCTTAACTGCCTGCACATAATCTATAACATTCCACTCCCTGCATTTCCATATGTCTATCCACATGTGTCTTAAATGCCACTATCATACCTGCCTCAACACCACTCATGTTCCAGACACTCACAACCCTGTGTGTAAAATAACTTGCACTGTATATCTACTACAACTTTTCCCCTTTCACCTTAAAGCTATGTCCTTGAGTATTTGATATTTCCATCCTAGGAAAATGGTTCTGGCTGTTTTGCCTGTATATGCCTCTCGCAATTTCATATAATTTATCTGATCTCCCCTCAACCTCTGGCATTCCAGAAAAAAACAATCCATGTCTAACCAACCACATCCTGGAGCTAATAGCCTCCAATCCTGGTACAATTTTAGTGTAGAGACACAAAATGTTGGAGTAATTCAGCGGGACAGGCAGCAGGATAAAAGGTATTGGTGATGTTTCGGGTTGAAACACTTCTTCAGACTGAGAGACAGGGAAGAGGGAGACATAGAAATATGGAAGAAGACCCGCTGGGCCGATGGCCCTATTTCCATGCTGTATCTTTTAACTAAACTAAACTAAATGTCTGATAATTAATCCAGGAGTGGCATAGATAACGTAGGCAATGAAAATAATGTTTTCAGGATGGAAAAGCCAAACACTAGAGAGCATAGCTTTAAGGTAAGAGGGGCAAAGTTTAAAGTAGGTATGTTACAAAACTTACCTTTAGCGGCACTGCAGTTCTGCCACTGCCCGTGTGCGCGACTTTGGCACCTTTGAGAGGGGGGCGGGTTTAAAATGCCGTTTTTCTCCAGACAATTCAAATCGATCAATCTCAGGGGATTTAGTTGCTAAAGAGAAATCGCTCCAACATTTGTTTTATGAAGCTATTTTTAAACTACGCTGGATCATTTATTAGCAAGAGTGAATTAAAAGTCGTATTCTAAAGCCATGAACGCCGACAACGGGACGGACCTTACGTAGGGGACAAAAGAAGGTACACGGTTTATTTTTACATTAAAACGTGGTTCTTAGGAAGCCTTTAATCAAAATTTCATGTTGTGAAAAGGGGACAAAAAAAATATACGAACCGGCAGTATTTTTCCTGCCGACTGGGGGTTAAATTCTCTGCAAACCGCAACGTTCCAATCCATCGCGTTCCACAAAAACCCACTCGCAAGTTGATTTAAATGGCCATTAATTTACCGGAATTAAACCCTAAATTTCTTCAATTTGGCCTATAAATTCATGAAAATGAGGTTTTAAAATCATCTTATAGTGTGAATTATTGTGTGAATGTTATTTGGACAGTTAGGCAATTTAAAAATGTTTATCTTTTCTTAAGAAATGGATAAATGTTTAGATCTAGTAATTGAATTTTGTAATTAGCCACAATTAGGTAACTAACTAATTATATGCTTTAATTTCAGGTCATCCAAGTAAGATTGTTTCATATTTGTTTCAGAATGCTTCAATCTATAATAACTGAAAATTTCATTGAGTTCTCTTAATTTTTAAGAAAGTTATGGGCTTTTGACTGTCCTCGACCACAGCTTTTGAGTTAAGTCAATGGAAAAGCAATGGGGAACAAGATGCTAATTTCTCAGAATGAAAATGGCCATAATGTTTTTAATACTGAAGATATGAAAGGTGTCAAATTAAACTTCTTTTTATGCTTTATCTGATGGGATAAATTGCAGACTTGATTTTTAAAATCTCAAAATTGTGTAACATTGCTAATTAAAGGGCCTCAAACGTGCTGCCAGGGGTGGTGGTTGAAGCAGATATGTTAGTGGCATTTCAGAGTGGCATTTTGGATAGGCATATGGACACGCAGAGAAAGGAGGGATATGTGTTATGTGCAGGTAGATAAGTAATGGCATTGGCATCATGTTGGGCATAACGATTGTGGGCGGAAGGGCCTGTTCTTGTGCTGCATTGTTCTGGAGATTAATGGTGCACATTTTCCAGCTTTGGAATATTTTGCCCAATGGAAATGAGAGGAGGAAGGGTTGGCCAGGGTGAGAAAGGCCTTTGATTAGTTCAGTAGTAGCCCATTTGCCCGTCCATTTGATTAGTGCCAGTAGTAGCCCATTTGCCCGTGATTGGTGCACGTCCAGGCTCAGTAACTCCATTATGTTGGAGATGTACTAAGCCACAACCAAGAACAAGTTGATTGTATTTCTTGTGTGCTTCTTTCAGCAAGTGAGACAGAGGTGCATGATGCAGGCATGCTCATGAAGCAGTGGTCTGAGATGGTGTATATGCCCTAGACGCGCAATAAATGTAGGTTTTGCTAGCAACAACCACCCCTAGAATGGATACAAATCGCAGAGCTAATGAAAAACCAAAACACTTTGTGCATTCACCCTATCTATGCCCTTCATGATCTTATATACCTCTCTATAAGATCAGTCCTCATCCTCCTGTACTCTTAGCCTGCCCAACTTCTCCCAATAGCTCACCCCTCAGGTCCTGGCAACATCCTTGTAAATCATCTCTGCACTCTTTTCAGCTTAAAATCATTGTTTCTATAGCAAGGTGACCAAAACTGAACACAATATTCCAAATATGACCAATGTCTTGTACAACTGTAACATAACACGACAACTCTATATGCAATACCCCGAGTGACGAAGGCCAATGTACCAAAAGTCTTCTTGATCATTTATCTACTGTATGGCCATTTTCAAGGACTTTGCACCTGCACTCCTAGATCCCTCTGCTCTGCAACACTTTCTAGGGCTCTATCATTAAGTGTTGGTCCTGTCCTGGTTTGACCTCCCAAAATGCAATAACATCGCATTTATGCCTTCAACTCCATTAACCATTCTGCACCCCACTTGCCCAGCTGATCAAAATCCTGCTGCAATTTTTGATAACCATCTTCGTTATCTATGATACCACCCACTTTAGTGTCATCTGCAAATATACATATCATGCCTTTTACATTCTCGTTGACTTAAACCACAACAGCAACGGCCCCACCACTGATCCATGAGGCACACCATTAGTCATACGCTTCTAGTCTGAAAAACAATGTTCCTCCATTACACTCTGCTTCCTTCCATGAAGCCAACTCACTGTCCAGTTAGCTAGTTATCCCTGGATCCCATGCGATCTAACTTTCCAGATAGCTTGCCGCACATGACCTTACCAAATGCCTCGTCTCTCAACAACAAAAGCAGAGTGAACTTAAATATCACATTATGTCAAATTAATGAGGAGGTTGCACCCAACGTGTCATCCCTATGTGTGTCCCGTTGTCGAGACAATGCATTGGGCATCAGGCTCCTGCTTGTTCCCAAACAAACCTGCTATGTAACCTCCCAGGCTTTGTTTAAATACACCAAGAAAAGGGTGTGTGCAAAAGTAAAGCATGAACACGTGAGGGGCGTGGATGAACTTTGAAATAACAAGAAAAATAGCACAGAATACAATAAGGAACTCACGTGAGCGAGCATGAAGAATTTCAGCACTGACGGCGTAAACAAGTGAATTTCAAAATGAACAGTGAATCATCGTCTCCAAATTATAGTTAAAGAGTTCACTTCACAGCCAGAAACAAAATAGAAGCACAAGACTCAGATCTTTCCAAAACTGAATCTTGTCTCAATGAAATCCGGTAGAAATGATAGAATGATAGTCAGACTCACACGGCACTGAAACAGCCTATTCAGCCCAACTCATCCATTCTGCGCAATCCAAGCTAGTCCCATTTACCATTGCCTGTCCCATATCTATCTATACTTATCCTAGCCATGTATTGTTCGTGTATCTGGGTCAACTACATCATCAGGCAGCTCATTCCATATACTCACAGTCCTCTGTGTGAAGAAGTTGCCCCTCAGGTTCCTACTGTGCATTACTACTATCTATCCCCCTCATGATTTTAAACACATTTATAATATCACCGCCTATCACAAAGTCCTAGCCTACCCAACTATTTGTAGCTCATGCCCACGGGTCCTAACAACATCCTAATAAATTCTCCTGAACTTTTTAGAGCATAATGGCATATTTTCCATTGCAGTGACCAAAACTGAATACAATACCCAAGTGTAAGTACAGCCTCACAGAACCAATATTTTGTACAACTAAAACATAATGTCCCAATTTAAGGACAGCACAGTGGCGTAGCGGTAGAGCTACTGCCTTACAGCGCCAGGGACCTGGATTCGATCCTGACTACGGGTGCTGTCTGCACAGAGTTTGCACATTCCCCCATGACCTGTGTGGGTTTTCTCCGTGATCTTCGGTTTCCTCCTACACTCAAAAGATGTACAGGTTTGTATGTTAATTGGCTTGAAATAAATATAAATTGTCCCTAGCGATAGTGTTAGCATGCAGGGATTGCTGGTCAGTGCGGACTCGGAGGGCCGAAGGGCCTGTTTCCACTCTGTACGTCTAAGATTAAACTAAACTAAAATATTATACTTCATTTCCTGATTGATGAAAGCCAGCTTGCCAAAAGCTTTCTTCACCACCCGATCAAAATGTGATGCTACTTTCACGGAACCATATACGTGTACTCCTAGAGCCCTCTGCTCCAAAATACTCTGCAAGGCCTTACCATTCACTGTGAAGGTCCTTCCCAAAATGCAACACCTCAAACGTATCTAAATGAGCCATTCTTCAATGCACCTACCCCGCTGATTAAGGTCTCACTGTCTCATTCTCATTCTTGGTCTAAATCTTGATAACCGTCTTCATCGTCTATGATACTACCCATTTAGTGTCATCTGCAAACTAACTAATCATGCCTTCTATATTCTCATCCAACTCATTGAAATAGATGACGCATACACATGGGCCAACACCCCACTGAGAAGTCCAACAAACAATCTTCCATCATCTCTCTCTACTTCTGATCATGAAGCCAATACTGTATCCAGGCACTTGGCTCTCCCTGAATCCCATATCATCTACCTTTCCATCCCTACCCCATTCTCCTGCCTTCTCCCCATAACCTCTGACACCTGTACTGATCAAGAATCTATCTATCTCTGCCCTAAAAAGATCCATTGACGGCCTCCACAGCCTTCAGTGGCAATGAATTCCACAGATTCACAACCCACTGACTAAAGAAATTCCTCCTCATCTCCTTCCTAAAGGAATGGCCTTTTATTCTGAGGCTATGACCTCTGGTCCTAGACTCTCTGACTAGTGGAAACATCTTCTCCACGTCCACTCTATCCGGGCCCTTCACTATTCAGTAAGTTTCAATGAGGTGCCTTCACTTCCTTCTAAACTCCAGCAAGTACAGGTCCACTGCCGTCAAACACTCATCATATGTTAACCCGCTCATTCCGGGGATCATTCTCGTAGACACGAGGTGTAAGCTTCCCACATCAGAGCTCCCCATCTGCAACTGGCCACCTGTAGAAATCCAGTACATAACTAATATGTAAACCACACCCAAACAAAATTGAACTCGCAAACTAATTTGGAGCAAAAATAAGGGAAGAATGCAAAATTATACAAGTTCTAAACCTGTATAGGATTTCTCATAAATCATTTAGGCATAAGGATAGGTCAAAAAAGATTAACTCAAAGGGATCCAGGCATGATGAACTCACTTTTGTGGCGAGACCACATCAATCTGGGATTAGTTTACTTGGTATCTGTTCAAAGTTGTAAATAGTTGTTACGCACTAAATGAGAAGCTGTTTCCCCAGCAGAAGAATCAGTAACCAAACAATAGCTTCAGGAGGATTGAGGAAATAGTTTATTGGACTGCGATGCTCGAAGTTCAGATGGGTATGCTGAAGTATGTGGAACAACTGCTGAGTTCAGAAGCCAAGTCGTGCCTGGGGCTGGTTTCATTAACAATAAATGCAACTATCCCAAACTCAAATTAAACCAGGCTGCTGAATGGTTTTGCAAAATGGAAATCCTCCAAGAATCATATTTCGGAAGGAACTGCGGATGCTGGTTTACACCGAAGATAGACACAAAATGCTGGAGTAACTCAGCGGGACAGGCACCATCTCTGGATAGAAGGAATTGGTGATGTTTTGGGTCGAGACCCTTCTTCAGACTGAGCGTTAGGCGAGTTGGAGTTACAAAGATAAGGAAGTGTAAGAGATAAAAAGAGATGCAGCTCAAGGAGAATAGACCATTGCTAGCTAGGAGAAGGTAACAACAAAGCAAACGGAAGCCAAGAATCCAAGAATGTTAGACAATATAATTACTTCCTTCATTAATGGCAAGAGTAAGAAGGTATAGAAACATAGAATATAGGTGCAGGAGTAGGCCATTCGGCCCTTCGAGCCAGCACCACCATTCAATATGATCATGGCTGATCATCCTAAATTCATACCCCATTCCTGTTTTTCCCCCATAACCCTTAATTCCATTAGCCCTAAGAGCTAAATCTAATTCTCTCTTGAAAACATCCAGTGAATTGGCCTCCACTGCCTTCCATGGCAGAGAATTCCATAGCTTCACAACTCTCTGGGTGAAAAAGTTTTTCCTCATCTCAGTCCTAAATGCGCTATCTCTTATTCTTAAAGCATGACCCCTGGTTCTGGCATCCCCCAACATGGGGAACATTTTTCCTGAATCGAGCCTGTCCAATACCTTAAGAATTTTATGTATCTGTAAGATCCCCTCTCATCCACCTAAATTCCAGTAAATATAATCATATGATGTATGATGAAAGAATTCAAGTACAAAATAATACAAAAAAATGCCCACTTGGCTTATCATACTAATGCAGCATTTCAAAATGGATATCCAACTCTGCCCAGTCCTTTACCCGTAGTCCAGCAAATTATATAACAGATATATTGTACTAATTCCTCGACTATTAAATCTGTGTCTACCATTTTCCAAGCATTTCGGATCGTCAACGCTATTTGTAGATTTTAAAAAATTCTCCTGCCCTTTTGGCAATTGCTTGTATTCCCTTATTGCTGATCTTTCCATCTGTGGGTACAGCATACTCTATCTCTTTGAACATCTAAATTAAATCCTCTTGTTAACTTTGTCTACTCGAAAGAAGTAAACTTTGTTTCAGCAGTCCTTGCACACAATTGATACCATTATAATAAATCCCCATTGCACCATTTTTATGGCTGGAGCTCGGGATTTGACACAATGGTGGAAATATCCCCAGACAACTGATTTATGATGCTGCTGCAGAAAGTTATTCTAAATGGCATTCTAAAATGTTGATGATTCATTCCAAATCTGCCCTCCAGCTAACTGGAGCAAATATCCGCAAAGAGAAAATGCTTTGCTTTGGGTCGTCACAGAAGGCACAAGGGCTGCTGAGACTAAGCCAAACGTTGAGCTGCTTCAATAGCAGAGCAACAATTACATGACAAACTCTTAATTTTCTGGGGGGTTTTTCACAAATCACATTGCTACAATTGCCAAAAATTGGAATTGACATAAAATTTCAATGCGCTAAATAAAAGGAAAGTGAAAATTTCAATATGCATTAGTGTTGAACAGCAGACAATTTATCAGAACAAATTCCAACATAATCAGATAATCTTTCTCAGTTATGTGGTTTATCCACTGCGGTGGAACAAACAAGTTACACTCCCCGTCTCCAACATACCGCCTCCTCTTCAACCAATGATGACCCCTTCTCTCATTTCCAACATTTCCCCTCCTCTTGCCAGCCTTCTTCCTTCTATGGACCTTTTTATTCCCAACTGCCAGTGCACCATCAAATGTCTTGACATCGCTACTCCCATCACCCACTTCAATCTGCCCCCCTCTGAATTAAACCCGCTGACAAGGGAGGTGCCGTTATAGTCTGGCAGCTGACGTCTACCATGATGAGGCCAAGTGCTGGTTCTTGGGCACCTCCCCATTCCTACCCCTTCACCATGACCCCAGACACTAACACCAAGCCATCACCTCCCACACTGTTTCTGATCATGTCATTCAGTGCTGAATTTCAGGCAGAAGTATGTGAACTTCACATTCAGATTAGTTTATTGCCAAAAACATCAGGATGTAGTGAACTTTTTTGTTCAAAATAAGCTTATAGAGTAATCCCCATGCAGTAATGATACAACAATAAATACAATAACAGATAAATTCTGATCAGATATATCTGAGGATGGTGTAGGATAGCTTAGTTTTAGTTTAAAGATACAGCATGGAAGCAGGCCCTTCGGCCGCATTGGGTTAATGTCGATCATTAATCACCCCACTTTCTCACCACTTCCTAACACTAGGCAATTTGCAGAGGCCAATTAATTTACAAACTACACGTCCATGGGATCTTACTGGAAGCTATAGATTAATTTATGGGAGCCCCGGCTGTGATATATGAATTACCATTAGACTCGGGTGAGGTTCCGGAAGACTGGAGAGTGGCTAATGTTGAGCCCTTTAATTAGGGCTACAAAGAAAAATCCCTGGGAACTATAGGCCAGTGAGCCTAACATCTGCTGTAGGCAAGTTACTGGAGAGGATTCTAGGGGTTCTAGGAATATATATACAGTGGCTTGCAAAAGTATTCGAACCATTGAACTTTTCCACGTTTTGTCACGTTACAACCACAAACGTAAATGTATTTTATTGGGTTTTTATGTGATAGACCAACACAAAGTGGTGCATAATTGTGAAGTGGAAGGAAAATGATACATGGTTTTAAAATTTCTTTATAAATAAAAAACTGAAAAGTGTGGCGTGCAAATGTATTCAGCCCCCTTTATTCTGATATCCCTAAATAAAATCCAGTGCAACCAATTGCCTTCAGAAGTCACCTAATTAGTAAATAGAATCCACTTATGTGTAATCTAAGCTCAGTATAAACACAGCTGTTCTGTGACGGTCTTAGAGGTTTGTTAGAGAACATTAGTGAACAAACAATGTTCCTTGGGCATCATGAAGCCCAAGGAACACACCAGATAGGTCAGGGATAAAGTTGTGGAGAAGTTTAAAGCAGGATTAGGTTATAAAAAAAATATCCCAAGCTTTGAACATCTCACGGAGCACTGTTCAATCCATTATCCGAAAATGGAAAGAGTATGGCACAACTACAAACCTACCAAGACATGGCTGTCCACCTAAATTGACAGGCCGGGCAAGGAGAGCATTGATCAGAGAAGCAGCCAAGAGGCCGATGGTAACTCTGGAGGAGCTGCAGAGATCCACAGCTCAGGTGGGAGAATCTGTCCACAGGACAACTATTAGTCGAACACTCCACAAATCGGGCTTTTATGGAAGAGTGGCAAGAAGAAAGCCATTGGTGAAACAAATCCATAAGAAATCCCATTTGCAGTTTGCCACAAGCCATGTGGGGGACACAGCAAACATGTGGAGGAAGTGCTCTGGTCTGATGAGACCAAAATTGAAGTTTTTGGCCTAAATGCAAAACGCTATGTGTGGCGGAAAACTAACACTGCACATCACCCTGAACACACCATCCCCACTGTGAAACATGGTGGTGGCAGCATCTTACTGTGGGGATGCTTTTCTTCAGCAGGGACAGGGAAACTGATCAGAGTTGATAGGAAGATGGATGGAGCCAAATACAGGGTCATCTTGGAAGAAAACCTGTTAGAGTCTGCAAAAGACTTGAGACTGGGGCAGAGGTTCACCTTCCAGCAGGACAACAACCCTAAACATACAACCAGAGCTACAATGGAATTGTTTAGATCAAAGCATATTCATGTGTTAGAATGGCCCAGTCAAAGTCCAGACCTAAATCCAATTGAGAATCTCTGGCAAGACTTGAAAATTGCTGTTCACAGACGCTCTCCATCCAATCTGACTGAGCTTGAGCTATTTTGCAAAGAAGAATAGGCGTAAATTTCAGGCGCTAGATATGCAAAGCTGGTAGAGACATACCCCAAAAGACTTTCAGCTGTAATTGCAGCGAAAGGTGGTTCTACAAAGTATTGACTCAGGGGGGCTGAATACTTTTGCACGCCACACTGTTCAGTTTTTTATTTGTAATAAAATTTGAAAACCATGTATCATTGTCCTTCCACTTCACAATTATGTGCCACTTTGTGTTGGGCTATCACATAAAATCCCAATAAAATACATTTACGTTTGTGGTTGTAATGTGACAAAATGTGGAAAAGTTCAAGGGGTATGAATACTTTTGCAAGCCACTGTATAGGTCTTAGGAATCTGATTGAGTTTTTCGAAGAAGTAATCAAAACCATAGACATTGTCTAATGGACTTCAGCAAGGTATTCGATAAGGTTCTGCATGGAAAACTGATTTGGAAAGTTAGAACATAGAACATTGAACAATGCAGCATAGGAATATGCCCTTCAACCCGCAGTGTTTTTGCTAAATATGATGTTAAGTTAAACTGATCTCATCTGCCTGTACATGAACCATATCCCTCTCTTCCCTGCTCTTCCATTTGCCTATCTAAAAGCCTCTTTAACACCACGATCATATTTGCCTCCACTGGCAATGCGTTCCAGGACCCCGCCACTCTTTGTGTAAAAAACTTGCCCCACACATCTCCATTAAACTCTCCCCCTCTCACATTATAGTGATGCCCTCTAGACATTTCACCACTGCGAAAAAGGTTCTGACTGCCTACCCTATCTATGTCTCTCATAACCCTATAACCCCATAACCCTCATATATACCTATTAAGTCACCCCTCAACCTCTGACATACCAGAAAAAACAATCCAAGTCTATCCAACTTCTCCCTTGAGCTGAAACCCTCTTATCCAGACAGTATTCTGGTCAACCTCCTCTGCACCCTCTCCAAAGCCACATATTTCCTTTAATGGGGCGACCAGAACTAAATGCAGCCTAACCAAAGTCATATAGAGCTGCATCATGACATCCAGGCTCATACTTAATGCCACTAGCAATGAAGGCAAGCATACACCTTCTTTACCTACTTGTGCTGCTCAGTGAGCTATGAACAGAACTACAGGTCCCTCTGCACATCAATGCTGTTAAGGGTCTTGTGCAGTTTATTTTCCCCTTACATTCAACATCCCAAAGTACAACATCTCACACTTGCTCAGGTACATTTCCACCTGCTGTTTCTCTGCCCATTTCCCATTATATCTTCTGGCAGTCTGCCTCACTGTCTCCAACTCCTCCAATGTTGGTGTCATCAGTAAACTTACTCACCAACCCATCTACATTTATGTCTGAGTCATTTATATATATCACAACCCGCATAGGTCACTGCACAGATCCCTGCGGAACTCCACTGGTCACAGACCTCCAGTCAGAATATCTTATTTCCACTACATCCTCTGCTTTCTATGAATAAGCCAGTTCTGAATTCATAGAAACATAGAAATTAGGTGCAGGAGTAGGCCATTCAGCCCTTCGAGCCTGCACCGCCATTCAATATAATCATGGCTGATCATCCAACTTAGTATCCCGTACCTGCCTTCTCTCCATACCCTCTGATCCCCTTAGCCACAAGGGCCACATCCAACTCACTCTTAAATATAGCCAATGAACTGGCCTCAACTACCCTCTGTGGCAGAGAGTTCCAGAGACTCACCACTCTCTGTGTGAAAAAAGTCTTTCTCATCTCGGTCTTAAAGGATTTCCCCCTTATCCTTAAGCTGTGACCCCTTGTCCTGGACTTCCCCAACATCGGGAACAATCTTCCTGCATCTAGCCTGTCCAACCCCTTAAGAATTTTGTAAGTTTCTATAAGATCCCCTCTCAATCTCCTAAATTCCAGAGAGTATAAACCGAGTCTATCCAGTCTTTCTTCATAAGACAGTCCTGACATCCCAGGAATCAGTCTGGTGAACCTTCTCTGCACTCCCTCTATGGCAATAATGTCCTTCCTCAGATTTGGAGACCAAAACTGTACGCAATACTCCAGGTGTGGTCTCACCAAGACCCTGTACAACTGAAGTAGAACCTCCCTGCTCATACAAGCAAGTCATTGTGAATCCTGTACATCTTAATCTTTTGGATCAACCTACAATGAGGGACCTTATCAAAGCCTTATTAAAATCCATGTATACAACATCAGCCGCCCTACCCTCATCAATCTTGTTTGCCACCTCACTAGGTTAGTAGGACATGACCTGCCAAGTACAAAGCTGTTCTGACTATCCTGAATTACCATATTTCCTGGCAATGAAGATGCACCTGTGTTGAAGATGCACCCCCATTTTGAGTTGCTACATTTTTTTAAACGGCTGACGCAACATAGAATTTCACACGCTCAAAATAAATAAACAAATAAAGAAATATAAAGAAAAAAATTAACAATTCAATTTGCCCAAGATCAGATCCTCTGCATTCAGAATGACTGAATGTGTGGGGGGTGGAGGATGACGGCAGGTGGAGAGATGGTGGGAAAAACGGGAGCACACCGGGACAAGTTGAATCAGTTGTGATCTTAATGACAATACTAGTTCAAGGAACCAGTTGAGGTTACTCATGCTGACACAGGAGTAAGCTCCACCGTCCGCTGTCCTGTTATCCATCACCAGCCGACCCGCTCCGCTCTATGATCTTTGCTCTTGAAAGACATGGACCGGGCAGTGAATGCCATGCAGTGTCACCCAGCGCAGCAAGTGAGCCCACGTCCTGCTCCCGGCGACAGTTGGAATTTAAGGATTTGCGGGAAGCGGCTGACATGAGCAAGGCCGGCAAGCGGCAGGAGATAGGTCTTCAGACGGAGAACTGCCAGAGGTGAGCGGGCCGGCAGATGGCACTGAAGTGGCGGCCGGCTCTGCTGTCTGGTTCCAGTGGCTGCTCGCAGCCAACCAAGCTACTTCCCTCCCCGGCCACATCCCACTTTACAGCCGCTTCCCATCACCTGCCAGCAAAGAGGGAAAGACTTGGCCATCCCTCAGTCTAGTAACATCGTTCTATCTTTCTTAGCTAACAACCTAACCTTCGGCCTCCAAGGCGCAGGTATATTTTCGTGCCTTATTTTTGGGGGAAAAATAGCGTCTTCATTGCCGGGAAATACGGTAGTCCATTCGCTCCATGCATCTTAATCTTCAGGATCAGACTACCAGCCTGAGGAATTTAATCAAGTGCCTTATTAAAATCCATCTAGACATCGCCCACTGCCCTATGCTCATCATTCACCATCACCTTCTCTTGCAAATGCGTTAAATCCTATCCTGAAGAATTCTCTCCAATCTCTGCCACTGACATAAAGCACACCGGCCCATACTTTCCAAAGAGTATGTCTGCTTCCTTCAATAAATAAACAGTATTGGCTACTCTCTAGTCCTCTGGGATCTAGTCTGTGGATAGATAGGTTACAAAGATCTTATTGTAAGCCTCTTGAAATCTCCTCTGCCGCCCCTCCTAATAACCTGGGATAGATCCCTTCATGCCCTGGGGTTTTATTTACCTTAATCTACCTTAACCAGGCGGCGCAGTGGCGCTGTAGTGGAGGTGCTGCCTTACAGCGTTTACAGCGCCAGAGACACGGGTTCAATCCCGAATGTGGAGTTTGTACGTTCTCCCAGCACACACGTGGGTTTTCTCCGAGATCTTCGGTTTCCTCCCACACTCCAAAGACGTACAGGTTTGTAGGTTAATTGGCTTTGTATAAATGTAAATTGTCCCAAGTGTGTGTAGGATAGTGTCAATGTGAGGGGGTCGCTGGTAGATGCGGACTCGGTGGGCCAAAGAGCATGTTTCCGCGCTCCATCTCTAAACTAAACTAAATTAAACATCTAGACAGGGGATATGGAGAGCATGTTTCCGCGCTCCATCTCTAAACTAAACTAAACTAAATATCTAGACAGGGGATATGGGGAGAAGGCAGGAACGGGGTGCTGATTGTGGATGATCAGCCATGATCACATTGAATGGAGGTGCAGGTTCGAAGGGCCAAATGGGCTACTCCTGCACCTATTGTCTATTGTCTAAGGTCTATAATATTTTACAAGGGGCACAACAGCATCTCCTTCTTGATCTCAAACCACCCTAGCATTTACCTCACATTGATCTCACTGACCTTCTCTCTGGTGAATGCAGATGCAAAGTACAAAAAGTAGTAAGCACTGCCCAGTCCATCATCGGCTCTGACCTTCTTTCCATCGAGGGGATTTACCACAGTCGCTGCCTCAAAAAGGCTGGCAGTATCATCAAAGACCCACACCATCCTGGCCATACACTCATCTCCCTTCTACCTTCAGGTAGAAGGTGCAGGAGCCTGAAGACTGCAACAACCAGGTTGAGGAATAGCTACTTCCCCACAGCCATCAGGCTATTAAACCTGGCTCGGACAAAACTCTGAACATTAATAACCAATTATCTGTTATTTGCATTTTATCAGTTTATTTATTCATGTGTGTATACATTTATATAATGGTATATGGACACACTGATCTGTTTTTGTAGTCAATGCCTACTATGTTCTGTTGTGCTGAAGCAAAGCAAGAATTTCATTGTCCTATCAGGGACACATGACAATAAACTCACTTGAACTTTAATAGTAAGATTAAACGAGAACTTACCAAGTTTGAAGGTTGATCTGTATTTTACGAGGAGTCGCGGTGAGGGATTTCGTGAAGACCCCGCCAGCAGGCATGCGCGGCATCCTTCAAAGCAGCGGTGTGGAATCACAGAACCAACCATGACTAAAAATAGTAAGATGAAAACCGTAGAACTACCTGATTGACCTTATGATAGAGGGTGGGAGCGGTGGGCACGAAATCCCTCACCGCGACTCCTCGTAAAATACAGATCAACCTTCAAACTTGGTAAGTTCTCGTTTAATCTTACTATTTTACTTCGGAGTCACGTGAGTACGCCCGAAATTCCAGCTGCAGCCCATGCGCCCCTGGCCTGTGCTGTTTTAATAATTCTTTAACAAAAATTCTTTAACCACTATAGGGTCAGCACGATCCCCACATCCCACGTTACTGTATATCTGGGTCGTGGAGGGTTGGTATTGAATACTCCCCTCATTAATTTAGACACCAGGTGGTGGGAGCCGATACCTATATCCAGGTATGAAGACAGCGCACTCCTGGCGCTGATGATGGCACTGTAGCTGAGGCCAGCATCAAAATGGAGGCCTGCGAGGAACTCCAACACATCCGGTATTGTTGCCGAGTTGGAGGACTTGTTGTTCCGGGCACAGAAATCCTCCCACTTTCTGATTTGAGTGAGGTATTGTTTCCGGGTGGATTCCCGGCATGATGCTGCAATAAGGTTCATGGCTCTTGACGAGATGCCTGCCCGGATGAGCGGTCTTTTCAGAACCTGCAAGCCAACAAGTTTAAATGACCATGGCAAGGATGACTGATCCCCGTAATAGGGTGAGTAATTAATTTGGGGTGTTTCCCAATCGCCATCCATGGTTGTTTTAAAATTTTTTCAACCATCGGGTACCATGGTTGTGTAGGCCAGTCGGGAATAATCAATATCCCAGTTGCAGAATCCAGTTTAATTTTCTGCAACACCCGATGATGAGGCAGAATGGGGGAAATGCGTAGCAAAACCATTTCCCCCAATGGATCGAAAACGCATCCATCGCTATTGCCCCAGGGTCTGGTTCCCATGACACATACGTTGGTATCTGATGGTTCAACCTGGACGCAAATAGGTCAATATCTGGTGTCCCAAAATGAGCTATAATATCTCCAAAAATTTGGGGATTTAACATCCACTCGATGTTGTCATTAAAGACTCATGACCTGGTGTCCGCCACTGTATTAAGCTTTCCAGGCAAATAGGTTGCAGTAATCCAAATGTTTCTTTCAATGCACCAGTGCCAAATTGTATTAGCCAATTCATCACAAGATAGCGACCTGATACCACCCATATGATTGATGTAAGCCACCACTGTAGCATTATCTATTTGAAGGCGGACATGTAAATCCTGTGAATTAGTACAGTAAGCCCGCAGTCCATGAAATGCGCCCAACATTTCTATATAATTTATCCCATGTGCTTCCAGAAATGTAGCCTCATGAGAATTCCATCTGCCACCACAACTGGACATCGTATCAGTTGCTCCCCAACCTTGTGCGCTTGCGTCAGTTTGTAACACAACATCAGGGTTGCCCACTATGATAGGTCTGTGACATTCTTTAATATTGTCAACCCACCATTGTAGCTCATTTCTGGCTTCTGATGGTAACCGAATTGGCCGATCAAAGTGACCAGCATTTGTTTTTAACGCTGAGATTTTTGATCTTTGTAAATTTCGGTAGTGTAGCGGTCCGAATCGTGCAGCTGGGAATGCAGCTACTAATTTCCCTATAACTTTTGCCGTTTGCCGAATAGTCGGTACCCTGGCGCAAGCAAGATTGTGGCACTCTTCTATAATAGTAGTAGCTTTATTAGTTGGGATGGTAATCTTCATTCAATTAGTGTCTAGGGTGAACCCCAAATAATCCATAACCCGTACCGGGTGCAATTTTGATTTGTCTGGATGAATTACAAATCCCAGCTTCTCAAACAGATCCTTGGTTGCAGCCACTCCTTGAATTGCCAATTGGAGGGTTGGACCCACTATAAGGATATCATCCAAATATGCCATTACTATATAATTTTGTTGTCGGAGAAGAGCCAATATAGGTTTTACCAGTTTGGTAAACAGGCTAGGAGCTGTGGTAATTCCATTGGGCAATGCTTTATACTCCCATAACTGACCCTTCCAGACAAACTTCAAAAATTTTCTATAAGCCTCTGCAATGGGTACCGTATAATATGCATCTTTCAAATCGATGCATGCCATAAAGTACCCTGGGTAAAGCATCTGCTTAGCTGTTTCAAACGTATCCATTTTGAAATGGGTGTATTGTACAAAATTGTTCAATTCAGTTAAGTCTATTATAATCCGACATCCCCCATCTTTCTTAATCCTAGTGAATATATTAGACACAAACTCAATTGGTTCATGCTTAGTTTTGCCAATTACCCCTTTTTCTTCTAACCGTATAATTTCAGCTTGTCCTGCCTCCATCTCTTTTTGGGATAGAGTAAATTTTCTACGAGGCGAATGCTGCGTAGGGGGATTTATACCTTCAATGAATTCTATAACATATCCTTGAACACTTTGTAAAATAAACTCATCCGTGGTGACAGTTTTTCCAAATGTCCAAAAACGCCCGCAACCGCCCACCTATTCGTGCAGGAGGAGATGCTACGGCGTGAGAAGAACCAGACCCCCTTACCTCCAAGGTTAACGGCGGTTCCGTACATACTGTGTTTTGAGTGGGCGTTGTGGAGGTTGACGAGCCGGAGGCCGCATTTTCCATGCAGGCCTTTGTTGGCCTTGCCCTAAAAAAGGTCGTGGCACTTGTTGGTATGGAGGTGGGTTGGATCTCTGTACCCTTTCCGGCGGCCGATTTCTCCACGAGGAAGTAGGCTGTTGCCGGTAATATGGGTGAGGCCTGGTCTGCTGAGGCTTCATGAGGCCGACTGTTTTGGCCTCCCTCATCCAGTTCCTTCACCTGTTTGGCTAGGTCTCCGAAGTAAAACTTGAAGTATTCGTTGATTTCTTGCCTACATCCTCTGACCTCCAGCATAAACTCTCTGTCGAGCTGAAACAGGTTCTTCCTGTTTGTCCTGTATAGGCCCCACATGATATTGTAGATCTAAATTAAATCTTTCAGCTTCCATTGTTCCAAAAATAAATCACCCAGCCTTACCAATTATATTTCCTTCATCCTGGCAACATCCCCTTGTCAATAAAAGCAGAGAAATAACCAGTGGGTTCTGCAGCAACTGTGGAAAGGTTCAAAGGTTCAATGATGCTTTTATTGTCACATGTGCAAAGTGCTAACACACAATTACATTCTTTTCTCACAAACGCACCAGTAGAGTATTGCTACACCATACTCGATTAGCAAGTGTACAGAAATATTCCACTGGGTCCACATGCATGTGGGGCCATGTTTAGGCACCATTTTCAATGTCCACTCTCTAGTTCTTATGAGTGGTGCCAGTTCCAGGCAAGCCCCAGGCTGCTGTGGGCCTTCCTTGGTTGACCAGCAGTTGATATCCTCTCCTCGCCCATCCATCTTTGTTCCCCGGAGAGTTCCTGCAGCTGACCACAAGAGCATGGTAGGCCAGCTCCAGTTCCCTCTCCTCTCCTCTCCTCTCCTACCCGCCTTGCTCCTCACCCGTCATCACAGCCTCCCTCCTCCCATCTTTCGCAGCCTCCCACTTCAATACTGTGGTCCCTTGGGTCAGACGAGCAGTGGCTGCAGTCCACTGGGTCGTGAGTTCGGCCACGGGTCCAGTTTGGTAGCTTCCCCCTTTAGGCCGCTGTCCGCTGTGTCTTGCTGTGCGCTGTGGGGGAAACCGTTAATATCTTCCCTGTACGCGGACCCGACTTTTTTCCTGTCGGGTGTCTGATGTCGTTGGGCCTAACATCGTGGATCCGGCAGTGGCCTCCGGCCAGGACTAACCTGAGGGCTCCAGTCACGGAGCCTGCGCACCTGACATCGCGGAGCTGGCCGACATTGGAGCGGGAAGAGCTGTGGTGGTACGCGGCTGCGACCCGACTTCGGATCTTCGGAGGCTCCAGCCACAGGAACGCAGGACAGGAACGCAATAGCAACTTCTCCCGCTGGAATCGCGGGGTTTAAAAGACTCGGCGCGGGGCCTAACATCGCCCGGCGTGGCTTAAACTGCCACAGGACTTACCATCACCCACCGGGGGCTTTAACATCGGGAGCCCCAGTTTGCCTCAACGCTGCAGTTGGACTGCTGGACCACGGGGGAAGAACAAAGGGAAGAGATAAGACTTTGCCTTCCTTAAAAATAGCGGAGTCAGGGGATATGGGGAGAAGGCAGGAACGGGGTACTGATTGGGGATGATCAGCCAAGATCAGATTGAATGGCGGGCTGGCTCGAAGTGCCGAATGGCCTACTCCTGCACCTATTGTCTATTGTCTATTGTCTTCCATCACAGTGAGGAGATGTTGGAGATCCACTGTTATGGATGTTTATGTAAACTGTGTTAAGTGTGGGTCATGGGTTTTCTTCTAATGTAAAACTGTAGAAAATGCAATTTTGTTCAAACAAAGTTGTTTGAATGACAATAAAAGGCATTCTATTCCATTCTATTCAAAACAGCTAGCCAAGCAGACTCGGGTGTGACACAGCGGTTTAGCGGCAGACTTGCTACCTTACAGCACCAGGGACCCAGGTTCAATTTTATTAAGGGTGCTGTCTGTACGGAGTTTGCGCATTCTCCCCATGACCTCATGGATTTTCTCCGGCTGCTCTGGTTTTCTCCCACACTCCAAAGATGAACCGTTTTTTAGGTTAATTGGCTTTGGTAAAATTGTGATTTGTCCCAAGAGTATAGGATAGTGCTAATGTACTGATCGCTGGTCAGTGTGGATTTGGTGGGCTGAAGGGACTGTTTAGTTTAGTTTAAAGATACAGCGTGGACACAGGCTCTTCAGACCACAGAGTCCACACCAACCAATGATCCCTGCACACTAACAGTATCCTACACACTCTTGGGACTATTTTACATTTACACAAAGCCAATTAACCTACAAACCTGATATCAAGTGTGGGTGGAAAGCGAAGATCTCAGAGAAAGCCCATGCAGCTCACGGGAAAAATGTACAAACTCCGTACAAACGGTACCCGTAGTCAGGATCAAATCTGGCTCTCTGGCGCTGTAAGACAGTAGCTCTACCGCTGCGCCATCATGCGCCCTAAATCTGTGCTGTATCTCCAATGTAAAGTCTAAAGGAACAGCTTCTTCCTGGGTGTTATCAGACTCTTGAACAGATCTCTCATTAACCAAGGATGTATTATCGATCTCTAAATCAACCTTATGGCGGCCCTTGCGCTTTTGCTTTATCTGCAGTTGTAACACTCCATTTCCTTTCTCCTGGTGCACTACTGGTGGTGCTCATCTATATAAGTAAAAGTCTCATCTTGACCACTTCCTGTCTGCACTCTATATTGATTTTAGAAAAAGCGCTACCATATATCACTATGATTTTTGACCATCTTACAGTCCTCCTCCGCTGAGGCAGCCCCGAGAATTTTTCCGATCGATGAAAAAAAAGGTTATGAGTGTTTAAAAAATCTTGAGATCAGCTGATTGGTCCTCCTGCCTGTCAATCACCACGATGAAGATAACGCCCCTTCCGGGGGGGGGGGGGGTGGGGGCAAGACTATTAATCCCCGGATGTATGGACGTGAGTCAGCCATTCTAGAAGATCACAAGGGAGAGTCCACAACTGTGATTCTATGCTGCAAATCAACTGAAATGTGAGTCTGCAATGTACTTGCAATAAATGATTTGCTAGCCCTCAATGACAATGTAATGAGTTGTTTGGCAATTTGGTGCCCTGCACTTTGCTTGACATGCAATGAAACTGAATTTGGTGGCCTGCACTCTGCCTGAAATGCTATGAAACTGAATTTGGTGGCCTGCACTCTGCCTGAAATGCTATGAAACTGAATTTGGTGGCCTGCACTCTGCCTGAAATGCTATGAAACTTAATTTGGTGGCCTGCACTCCGCTTGAAATGGAATTTCAAGGAATAGCCATGAGTGAACAGACAACCCACCAGCCCTGAGTGACTGAGCTACCAGCCCACCAGCCCTGAGTAACTGAACTGCCAGCCCACCAGGCCTGAGTGACTGAGCTGCCAGTCCACCAGGCTTGAATGATTGAGCTGTCAGTCCACCAGACTTGAATGATTGAGCTGCCAACCCACCAGGCCTGAATGACTGAGCTGTCAGACCAATAATCCATTCGGCCCACAATGTCCGTGCTAGCCCTCTGGAAACCAGTCCCTTCGGCCCATAAACCCATACTAGTGCTCCAGTAAGCCTCCCTGCCCCCTCCCCCCTCCCCCCCCCCCCCCCCCCCACTGGCCACCAATATTGGAATTGGTGGAGAGGTGGAATATTGCGTTGGGGTTACCTGGATTGCATGCACAACAATGTTTTTCACTGTATCTTGTTCCGTGACAATAATAAACCAAATCAAGTTTTAAGTTGATCTCCTGATGAAAGGCATTTCATGAAAGGAATGGAGAGTTAAAGAAGTCTTTTGGTACATTAGCCTTCATCACACAGGGTATTGAGTATAGAAGTTTAGACATTCTGATACAGTAGTACAAGATATTGGTGAGGTCGTATTTGGAGTATTGTGTTCTGTTTTGTCAACCTGCTATAGGTAGGATTTGATTCAACTGGAAAGAATGCAATGAAGATTTATGAGGATATCGCCAGTAATCGAGGACCTGAGCTATAAGGAGAGATTGGGCAAGCTAGGACTTTATTCTGTAGAGGGCAGGAAACAAAAGGGTGATCTTATAGAACTTTATAAAATCTTGAGGAGAATTGATGGGGTGAATGCATTTTACCCAGTGAAGGGAAATCAAGAGCCAGAGGACATAGGAGGACGTAGTGGGGAAAGATTTAACTGGAACCTGAGGAGCACCTTTTTCATTCGGAAGATGATGTGTATATGGAATCAGCTGCCCAAGGAATTAATTGAGACAGGTACAATAACAACATTTTAAAGATACTTGTGCAGGTACACAGAAAGGAAAGGTTTAGAGGGATGTGGACCAAATACAGGTAAATTGAGGTAAACTAGCTTAGATGGGGCATCTTGTTCAGCAAGGATGACATGGGCCAAAGGGCCTGTTTCCCTGCTATACGTTTCTATGAATCAAAGGTATTCTTGAACCTGTGGTTCGCAGGCAACTTCACCTTCTTCCCGATGTTAGTAGTGAGAAGAGAGTGTGGCCAGAGTGGTGTGGGTCTTTAGTGATAATAGCTGCTTTCTTGTGGCAAAGCTTCCTTTAGATCTTTTTGATGGGGTGAGGATCGCCACCCATAATGGACCGGGCAATGTCCACCACTATCTGCAACCTCCTTCGTTCTTGACCATTTGACTTTCCATGATGCAGTCAATCAGTATACTCTCCAAGGCACAGTTGTAGAGGTTTCATAGGTTTCTCCTCAAACATCTCAGGCAGTAGAGACTTAGGTGAGCATTTTTTGTGACCGTATCAATGAGATGGGCCTAAGACAGATTTTCACAGATGTGAACATCCAGGAACCTGATGCCGTTAATTCACTCAATAGTCAATAGTACTTGATTTCTCACATATGCAACTGCAGAGTGAAATTCATTTTGCATATATTACACATGCGAGCGCTGATATTATTCAAGTCCAAAGTCCGGTCTACCCACGCGCTCGGAATATCGGAACAGTTCCGACGTCCCTCACCTCTCCTCCACCATCGTCCCATCGATGAAGACAACTGTTTGGTCCCACGGTTTCCTTTCCTGAAGTCAATAATCAATCCTTGGTCTTGCTAATGGTAAGAGGTAGATTGTTGTTCTGGCACCAGTCAACCAGATTATCAATCACCCGCCTTTACTCTGAATCATTTTACACATTATTTGCCCACTGGAGGTGGTATCACTGGCAAATTTTCAATTTGTATTATAGTTGTTCGGATCTTGTTATTTTAATTTCACGGCACATGTGCTCTGCTTTTAATTGAGATATTACGGACTGCTTTGATACAACAGCACGTGCAAATTTCCATGAAAATTACCTTCCTGGTTATAACCAAAGACAAAGTAACATTAAACATCTTGCAGCTTCAGTAAAAGGCTGTAAAATCATGTCAGTTGCAGTAATAACTGAGGCATTGTTCACAATCACATGGATATTAGCCACAGGACATAAAAAGGCATTTATTGACACAGAGATTGGTGAAAGGTGTATTTCTGGCTTTTGTGGAAATCCTGTACACCGAGTCGAATAACAAAAGCGCAATCGAAAAGCAAATTAAAAAAGGGCAACTGAGTGACACAAGTATAAAGAGAAGGAGAGTGAAAGTAATCCTCCAACAACTCACTGCAAATATTTAGGCAGCATCATGTTTTAGCATAGCAATACATGAAAGTACAGATAAATATGCCATTTCACAACTGTGCCTCACGATCTTCACAAAAGAGAATTATTTTGGGAACGAGAACATTGGACCGTCGTATATTGGCAGGAATAAATAGGCCCTGACACAGCAAACATCATTGTGTACAGATGGTGCACCAACTGTTCAGGGGAAGCTTGGTCTGAACAGGAAACACCCACATTCATTTTGTTGTACACCATGGAACAATTATGGGTAAAGTCTAAAAACTATTTTTTTTAAATAGTTCAATGTATAAGTGGTCAGTATCATTGTTTCAACAGTGAGGACTACATCAGTTCTGAGCATCATTGGAAAAACACGAAGGATAATAGCAGTAATGCATGTTAGAGGGTGAGATTGGTATCTTGAGGCAGTCTCCGAGAAAGCATTGTGAATGCTTTGAAAGCAAGAGGAGGAAAGAGAAAAGCTTGCTCATGTCAAATCGAGCCTATTGTCATATGCACGTATGGTGACGTACAGGGTACAATGTGTCTTGTTAGCAGCAACATCACAGGGACATAGTCTCAGACAACACATAAAAATACAAATTAGGCATAAATCCTTCTTCTTCCTATCGGGTCCACACACAAGATTAGAAAGGAGCTGTCCCACTTGGGCGACCTAATCTGCAAGTTTAGAAGAGTGTCTTTGACCTTCAACCTCGCAGCATTGTCGACACGAGGCCCTAGGAGGTCCTATGAGGTCACTGGAACTCTCCTTAATGCGCGAGGGAAATTCCCGAATACTCACGGCCTCAGCTAGGTCATGGAAAATCTTTCAGCATGTTGAAAAATATTCCGTGAGTAAAATTTGGTCGGCATGGTTCTTTTTAACTCGTAGTGCAGTGGAGTGGGGTCGCTATTTAGTTACAGGCAGTCGAGGGCAGCCGTTGTCAATCTCCTTCGCTGACCGGGCATTTTGGCACGTTGGAGTTTTCAGGACCAAGGAAAACTGACCGGTAGATAAAATGCCCGCTAAACTTTATTATACTTCTTAAATGTGTCTCCATTCAACTCCTCCCCATACTCCTCCCTTCTCTCCCCTTCCCTCCCCCCCCCCCCCCCCCGCGCTCTCTAAAGGACTTACCATACACTGTGCAGCCGTCTTTTACCTTCCTCTTCATCGCAGGTGTAAATTTCAGACAGCGCTCCCCCGCTTTCCCTGGCCCCCGCCTTTGCGATATGTGTGTGTGTGTGTGTGTGTGTGTGTGTGTGTGTGTGTGTGTGCGCGCGCGGTCGGTCAATCCAGCTCGCGGTTTCATCACGGACGGTCCATCCAGCTCGCAGTTTTCCAGGCGAGTGCCCTCGAGGTTGAAGGTTGAAGACACTCTTCTTAACTCGCGGATTAGGTCGCATCAGTGGGACAGCCCCTGAAGTTATTCAGCCAGAGCTGAACACACTTCTCGGCATCTGCATACAATGGTGTCTGTCTTGTGCTTCTTGTGTATGGTGGTGGACAGATTGGTGGAAACAGGGCCGCAATGTGAACACTTTCCTTGACCCCAGCATAAATTCTGCAAGGCAGTGAAAAACCAGTGCAAATGCAAGATATTAGTGCAAAACATAATTAGAAAATAAAAAAAAAATGGGAAAATCCAAAGTGGTAATTAAGCAAGCATTGGGTGTGGAATTGCAGATGCTGGTTTAAATCGAAGATAGACACAAAATGCTGGAAATTAAGCAGACATTTCTGGCTGACATACATTGCCATCTTAAAGCATATGGGAAGCAGAAAGTTCTTGGTAACATCTTTGTATGTGTATTGTGTTGTATCAGTAACATTTATTAGTGTGGGTGTCAGGGGTTACGGAGCAAAGGCAGGAGAATAGGGTTGAGAGGGAAAGATAGATCAGCCATGATTGAATGGCGGAGTAGACTTGATGGGCTAAATGCTCCTTGAACTTAAGAACTTATGAATCTGTGTTTCCTGACCACAATTCATAATTAGGTCTTTTCTGAAAGGAGTATTGCTAATATTGTAGTAACAGATTTTATTTTAGGTACATAAATCACAGTATAAAATTGTGATATGGAAGAGCAGTGAGCAATGTGTTAATTTACAAAACAAAGTGCAACTGCTGCGACAAGGTAGATTGAAAGATCGGGAATAATTCCTTAGCGTATGAGAAGTCCATTCAAAAGTATGAAAATAACAGGGCAGAGATGGTCTTTAGTTTAGTAGTACATGCTTTCAAGCTTTTTATTCTTCTACCTGACACAAGAAGGGAGTGACATGATCAAGTGGTTCTTGAGTATGTTGGCCGTTTTCCCAAGGCGTAGATGGGAGAGGCGGGAGGAAGCTGGAAGCTGGTGGACTGCGTTCATGACTCTCTGCACTTTCTTGGGGTCTTGGGCAAAGCAGTTCCCAGACCAAGTTGTGATGCATCTGCATGGGATTCTTTCTATGGTGCATCTGTAGAAATTGATAAAACTGCCTTGGGGACATATTTCCTTCTGATCAATACTGCCCGACTGTGCATTGGAACCCATTTTGTCTAAAATGAGTCAATAAAACTGATCTGGCCAGGGTCGGATGTGTGGTCCTGGTAAGCAAAAGATAGCAATAAGGAGAGAGGAACAGGACACTTGGGTAAGTGCAGGAGAGAGAAGCCAAGGGAATTTGAATGAGAGTAGAGAGTCATAGAGTCATTGAATGATACAGTGTGGAAACAGACCCTTTGGCCCAACTTGCCCACACTTGCCAACAAGACCCAGCTGCACTAGTCCCACCTGCCCTCATTTGGTCCATATCCCTCCAAACCTGAACTATACATGTCCTGTCTTAACTGTTCCTTAAACTTTGGGATAGTCCCAGCCTCAACTACCTCCTCCGACAGCTTGTTCCGTACACCCACCACCCTTTGTGCAAAAAATGTTACCCCTCAGATTCCTGTTAAATCTTTTCCCCTTCACCTTAAACCCATATCCTTATGAGAGTAAGAGGAAGAAATGTAGCATTAAAAGACAAAGGATGATTATCCTCTCTCATTGTAGTTACCATGACTTCAGTAGTGAAAGTAATTTTATTTGCATCAATGATCATGGTTTATACAGCCACACGTGACAAGTCAGCTCAAAAATTAAAATGCATCCTGCTGAATGATAATATTTGTTAAATTTGTGGCATAGCCTAGAATTTATGGGTTAAAGTAATTAGGGGTGGATTCTTCAATCCGTGGCTGAAAGCGCAGACATTACAAATTGCACAACCTTATTAGTCTATATCAGGTATGTATAATACAATGGATTTGTTGTGTTGCTTGATATCAACAACCAGCATGATTGATACTCACATCTAAATAGCTAAGTGTATGTGGAGCGAGACTCAATAGGGCTAACAATACTCAACGCGTAAGCTTCCTGTAATTCTAGTCACACAGGATGAAAACAAACCCAGATGCAACGAGACCTGGGTGTCATGGTACACCAGTCATTGAAAGTAGGCATGCAGGTGCAGCAAGCAGTGAAGAAAGCAAATGGTATGTTAGCATTCATAGCAAAAGGATTTGAGTATAGGAGCAGGGAGGTTCTGCTGCAGTTGTACAGGGTCTTGGTGAGCCCACACCTGGAGTATTGCGTACAGTTTTGGTCTCCTAATCTGAGGAAAGACATTCTTGCCATAGAGGGGGTACAGAGAAGGTTCACCAGTGATTCTGGGATGTCAGGACTTTCATATGAAGAAAGACTGGATAGACTCGTCATGTACTTGCAGGACTGAGATGAGATAAACATTTTTATCACAGAGAGTGGTGAATCTCTGGAATTCTCTGCCACAGAAGGTAGCTGAAGCCAGTTCATTGGCTATATTTAAGAGGGAGTTAGATTTAGACCTTGTGGCTAAGGGGATAAGAATGTGTGGAGAGAAGGCAGGTACGGGATACTGAGTTGGATGATCAGCCATGATCATATTGAATGGCGGTGCAGGCTCAAAGGGCCAAATGGCCTACTCCTGCACCTATTTTCTATGTTTCACCCCTGAGTTTGTGCTGACCATGATGACCATTTTTGCGGCTGACATGAAGCTGGGTGGCAGTGTGAGGAGGATGCTAGGAGGCTGCAAGGTGACTTGGGTAGGTTGGGTGAGTGGGCAAATGCATGGCAGATGCAGTATAATGTGGATAAATGTGAGGTTATCCACTTTGGCGGCAAAAACAGGAGGCAAAAACCATTATCTGAATGGTGGCCGATTAGAAAAAGTGGAGATGCAACGAGACCTGGGTGTCATGGTACACCAGTCATTGAAAGTAGGCATGCAGGTGCAGCAGGCTGTGAAGAAAGCGAATGGTATGTTGGCATTCATAGCAAAAGGATTTGAGTATAAGAGCAGGGAGGTTCTACTGTGGTTGTGCAGGGTCTTGGTGAGGCCACACCTGGAGTATTGCATACAGTTTTGGTCTCCTAATCTGAGGAAAGACATTCTTGCCATAGAGGGAGTACAGAGAAGGTTCACCAGACTGATTCCTGGGATGGCAGGACTTCCATATGAAGAAGACTGGATAGACTCGGCTTGTACTCGCTGGAATTTAGGAGATTGAGGGGGGATCTTATACAGACTTACAAAATTCTTAAGGAGTTGGTCAGGCTAGATGCAGGAAGATTGTTCCCAATGTTGGGGAACTCCAGAACAAGGGGTCACAGTTTAAGGATGGGGAAGTCTTTTAGGACTGAGATGAGAAGATCTTTTTTCAGAGAGTGGTGAGTCTGTGGAATTCTCTGCCACAGAAGGTAGTTGAGGCCAGTTCATTGGCTATATTTAAGAGGGAGTTAGATGTGGCCCTTGTGGCTAAAGGGATCAGGGGGTATGGAGAGAAGGCAGGTACAGGATACTGTTGGATGATCAGCCATGATCATATTGAATGGCGGTGCAGGATCGAAGGGCTGAATGGCCTATTCCTGCACCTATTTTCTATGATTCTATGATTCTAGATGTCCCTCACGAGGAATATCATTAATGAATCATCCTACCACAACCAGAGAGCAGTGCTGAACTATTATCTACCTCTTTGGAAACCCACAGACTGATCAGACAGTGCAGGCTTTACAATGCACTAAACTTTATTCCCTTATCATGTAGCTACCTATATACTCTGAAAATGGCTTGTTTGTAACCATGCTGACTGGATAGCACGCAACAAAAGCGTCTCACTGTATCTTGGTACATGTGAGAATAAACTAAACTGAACTGAAAGTTCTCCTCATTGATGACCAAGGTGTGATTTGTGTGATGTGCAAATATTAACTACTCAAAGCACCTCTATATGGATGCCAATCAGATTGTGTGGTTGCTATGTACATTATAAGCAACTGCTGTGACTACAGAACATTTATACTAAGCACCAATGGAAAGGCTCAAATATTGAAACAATGATTACATGTTGAAACAAAGATAGACAAGGGGAAAAGGACAGAGTGCTGGAGTAACTCAGCAGGTCAGTTATCATCTCTAGCGTAACATGGATAAATGGCATTTCAGATCAGGATCCTTCTTCAGACTCAAGGGGAAAATCCCCTTGTTTCCAAAGAACATTGATCTAGTTCTAGTTAATACAAAGGTTCCAGTTGATAAGTAACACAGATTCTTCAGTAAGCCATTGCACTAAGTAGGGCATCATGCATACCTTTACTTGTGTATACTGAGCAGAGCCTGTGCGCCACAAAGATTGTGCAATTCTTTGCCACAGAAGGCAGTGGGTGCCAATCCATTGGATGTTTTCAAAGAGGGTTAGATTTAGCTCTTAGGGCAAATGAAATCAAGGGATATGGGAAGAAAGCAGGAACGGGGTACTGAATTAGGATGATTAGCCATGGTCCTATTGAATGGTGGAGCTGGCTCGAAGAGCCGTATGGCCTACTCCTACACCTATTTTCTATATTTCGATGTTTTTATGAGTATCAATGTGATTTATCAGCTATATGGTGGAGAAATCCCTTACTGAGAAGATTGTTTAATGTGACAGATCTCCTGATAGGGAACTCTGTCTAGGCATAGAGGATTGAGACGTGACAGTAACTCATTGGGCTTCCAGTGGTAGTCTTCTTTCACCTACCATTGATGCAGCAGATCTTAATCTGGGAATCCATCCTCCTGTGCCCCTTTCTCTAACTCCTCCTCCCCTTTACATGGTCTTCAGAGTTCAGGACTCCATCCTGTGGAATGTACTGTGGCCTTACATTCCTAGATTGCAGCAAGCAGGCCTTGCAACCAAATAATGATTCTACAACAGAACTAATCTCAATAAAGAGGAAACAAATAAAACCAAGTCATTTCTTTCAGTCTTTTGCACCGCTCCCTGTGGTTCAACTCCAACAAACTTTCGGAGGAGTGGAGCCCATCTTCAGTCAAACTACGACAACTAGGCTCCAGAACCAAGGTCACCAAACCCTAAGTAGTTGAGTTGGAGTGTGCAGGCTTCCGTTTATCGACTTGTGCACCGCTCAGAAGGAGTGGATGGCTCTAGCTCTTAACAATCGTAAGACAAAGGTCCTCGACCAACTTGCACCCTTGGCAGTAATTAGTCCTCCAACAGCAAAGATTCACAAATCTGGAAAATGTGGATCACGTCTTATAACTCGGGACCACCTTTGACGGCAGCCATCATTGAGTGAATTCACTGCCATCAAAGCAGCAGCACAGCCTTTGGTCGACCAAGGAAAAGGTAATGACCTCCGACCTGACAATTCCAAGGCCTGGTTTCAGTTTTACTTTTAATTTTAGAGATACAGCACAGAAACAGGCCCTTTGGCCCACTGACTCCGCACCGACCAACGATCCCCACACATTAACACAAACTGACACAATTTACAATTATACCAAGACAATTAACCTACAAACTTATACTCCTTTTGAGTCAAATGGGAGATGGCAGTGATCTGCTGCAGATGATTAGAATGATCCTATTACAAAGGATAGTGCTGGAAAGTGGCACTGAGGTAGAAGATCAAAGGGGGGATTGCCATCTCCTGCTCCTATTTCTCACATGAAGAAGTGGCAGTCCAGATGACAATAGAAGGAGTAGACAATGCATGGATGACGAGTCCTAGAGACATACAGCACATAAACTGTCCCTTCGGCCCAGACTGCCAATGCAAATCAGGATGCCTTATCTACACTAGTCCCTCCAGCCCATGTTTGGTCCATATCCCACTAAACCTTTTCTGTCTATGTACCTGACCAAATGCCTTTTACACAATGTTATTATCTCCCCCAGCAGCCCATTCTATGTACTCACCACTGTGTGAAAATAGTGCCTGTCAGATTCCCATTACATCTTTCCCCTCTCATCTTATACCTATGTCCTATAGTTTGCAATTTTCCCTACTCTGGGTAAAATACTCTACACATCTACCCTATCTATTCCTCTCATGATCTTATACACCGCTATAAGATCATCTCTCATCCTACTACAGTCCAAGGAATAGAGACCTAGCATGCCCAACTTCTCTCTATAGCTCAGGCGTTCATGTCCTGGCAACATCCTTGGAAATCTTCTCTGTATTTTTTCCAGCTTAACCACATCCTTACTATAGCAGGGTGACCAAAACTGAACACAATACTCCAACTGTGGCCTCACCAATGCCTTACACAGCTGTAACATAACATCCCAACTTCTATACTCAAAACCCAGAATAACGAAGGCCAATGTGCTGAAAGCCTTCTTGACCACATTATTTACCTGTGACGCCACTTTCAACAAGCTATCTACCTGTGCTCCAAGATCCCTCTGCTCTACAACATTGCCCAGAGTCCTGTCATTCACTGTGTAGGTTCCGCCCTGGTTAGACTTCCCAATATACAACACATCACATTTATCTGCATTAAACTCCATGAATTATTCCTCTGCTCACTTGCCCAACCAATCAAGATCCTGCTGTAATCTCCAAAATACAACCTTCCACCACCACCCTCTGTTCCCTTCCATGAAGCCAATTTTCTATTCAATTGGCTACCTCTCCTTGGATCTCATAGGATCTAACCTTCCAGAGCAGCCTACCATGCAGAACCTCATCAAATGTCTTGCTGAAATCCATTTATACATCCTCATCAACTTTTTTGGTTACATCATAAAAAAACTAAATCAGATTTGTGAGACCCGATCTCCCATGTGCAAAGCCATGTTGAATATCCTCAATCAGCCCTTGTCTATCAGAATGCATGTATAACTTATCCCTCAGAATGCTCCAATGCCTTGGCTCGAAGGGCCGAATGGCCTACTCCTGCACCTATTTTCTATGTTTCTATGTTTCTATTTGTCTACCTTCAAACGCGTTAGGACCTTCAGCACCTACTCAACTGTAATTCTGACTGCCCTCATGTAGTTTCCATTGACTGCCCCAAGTTCCCCAGTCCTTGTGTCTTTCTCCATGATAAAAACAAGACGACAAATACTCATTGAGAACTTTGCCCATTTTCTCAAGCTCCACACAGAGATGACCACTCTGATTCCTTAGGGGCTCTATTCTCTCTCTGGTTACCCTTTCTCCCTTAATGTAGCTACAAAAGCTCTTTGGATTATCTTTAGACTTTACTTTAGACTTTAGAGATATAGCGTGGAAACAAGCCATGCTGACCAGCGATCATCCCATACATTAGCACTATCCAACACATTAGGGACAATTTACACTTTTCAGAAGCCAACTAATCTACAAACCTGTACGTCTTTGGTGTGTGGGAGTAAACCGGATCACCTGGGAAAACCCATGCGGTCACAGGGAGAATGTACAAACTCCGTACAGACAGCAACCATAGTCAGGATTGAACCCTGGTCTCTGGTGCTGTACGGCAGCAACTCTACCGCTGTCTTCTTTGATGAAATACATATATTTATTCGTTAAATCTCCTGTGAACCATTGATTCGTTCAATAAAAGATGAGGTTTCCAGCGCAGGAGTATTTCAGTTGTTGAAGGCAGGAAATGTCACTTACATTGGGTCCTTGCAGAGTGACTGGGCTTTGGAAAGTGTTTCACCAGCACCTGCCATCATTTCTCGGTGGGCAGTCAGATTTTAGAAGCATAGAAACATAGAAATTAGGTGCAGGAGTAGGCCATTCGGCCCTTCAAGCCTGCACCGCCATTCAATATGAGCCTGCTGATCATCCAACGCAGTATCCCGTACCTGCCTTCTCTCCATACCCCCTGATCCCCTTAGCCACAAGGGCCACATCTAACTCCCTCTTAAATATAGCCAATTAACTGGCCTCAACTACCTTCTGTGGCAGAGAATTCCAGAGGCTCACCACTCTCTGTGTGAAAAATGTTTTCCTCATCTCGGTCCTAAAGGAATTCCCCCTTATCCTTAAACTGTGACCCCATGTTCTGGACCTCCCCAACATCGGGAACAATCTTCCTGCATCTAGCCTGTCCAACCCCTTAAGAATTTTGTAAGTTTCTATAAGATACCCCCTCAATCTTCTAAATTCTAGCGAGTACAAGCCGTCTATCCAGTCTTTCCTCATATGAAAGTCCTGACATCCCAGGAATCAGTCTGTTGAACCTTCTCTGTACCCCCTCTATGGCAAGAATGTCTTTCCTCAGATTTGGAGACCAAAACTGTACACAATACTCCAGATGTGGCCTTACCAAAACCCTGTACAACTGCAGTAAAGGCTCCCTGTTCCTATACTCAATTCCATTTGCTATGAATGCTAACATACCATTCGCTTTCTTCACTGCCTGCTGCACCTGCATGCCTACTTTCAATGACTGGTGTACCATGACACCCAGGTCTCATTGCATCTCCCCTTTTCCTAATCGACCATCATTCGGATAATAGTCTACCCTCGTGTTTTAGCCACCAAAGTGGATAACCTCACATTTATCCACATTATACTGCATCTGCCGTGCATTTGCCCACTCACCCAGCCTATCCAAGTCACCTTGCAGCCTCCTAGCATCCTCCTCACAGCTAACACTGCCCCCCAGCTTCGTGTCATCTGCAAACGTGGAGATGTTGCATTCAATTCCCTCGTCCAAATCATTAATATATATTGTAAATATCTGGGGTCCCAGCACTGAGCCTTGCGGTACCCCACTAGTCACTGCCTGCCATTCTGAAATGGACCCGTTTACTCCTACCCTTTGCTTCCTGTCTGCCAGCCAGTTCTCTATCCACATCAATACTGAACCCCCAATACCGTGTGCTTTAAGTTTGTATACTAATCTCTTATGTGGGACCTTGTCGAAAGCCTTCTGAAAGTCCAGATATAACACATCCACTGGTTCTCCCTTATCCACTCTACTAGTTAAATCCTCAAAAAATTCAATAAGATTCGTCAGACATGATTTACCTGTCATAAATCCATGCTGACTTTGTCCAATGATTTCACTACTTTCCAAATGTGCTGCTATCCCATCGTTAATAACTGACTCTAGCAGTTTCCCCACTACCGATGTTAGACTAACTGGTCTGTAATTCCCCGTTTTCTCTCTCCCCCCTTTTTTAAAAAGCGGGGTAACATTAGCTACCCTCCAATCCTCAGGAACTACTCCAGAATCTAAAGAGTTTTGAAAAATTATCACTAATGCATCCACTATTTCTGTGGCTACTTTCTTGAGTACTCTGGAATGCAGCCTATCTGGCCTTTGGCAAGACATCAGCCTTCAAGTCCTGTACGGGGTTATTCACAATTGAAATCCAAATGAATTGTAAAAGCTTGTACTCAGATCATAAGCAGAAGCCATTTCCTGAGCAAGGAAGGATATTGCATGCAAAAAATACCTGGGCTGGTTTTCTGATGGGCACTACTTCCAATGCTTTATTTTGCTGCAATCCTTTGAACTTGTATGTCAGCATTCTTTTACTCATTATTTCGAAAAAATGACATGCCTTTATGGGTCAATCCCAGGCAATAGTCTTTTCCTGCAGCTCTCTGGATCTGACTGCAGGTAGCCATTCAGAGATTGAAATTGTTCCCTCAGCTCTGGGTGGGAATTGTTTGTTAAGTATTTCAACTGCAAAAATCAATTGCAAATAATGTTAACTCTTATTGCACAACACATGCAGTTTTTAATCTAGATCTGATTAAAACCATTGTGCATTCATTGTGCATTATTTTCCTACATTATCACATTTAGACATTAATCTGGCTATTATTTTTCACTGTAGATAAGAGGTAATACTTCCTATTATGCATAGGCAGGAGGGGAGAAATTTAAAGGAGATCTGAGGGTGGTGGCTGTTTTGAAATGAGCTGCCAACGCCGATGATGAAAGCTGATAATACTAAGGTATCCCCAACTACAGAATAAAAAATGCTTGATTCTTCTCCTCCTCCTGAACCTACTTTTGCTGAAGTCTGAATCTATGGTTACCAGTGTCCCATGGAAGTGGTAATTTTTCATTTGTAAATGCATCTCTGTATTTCCCCTGCACCTTTCTCCAAAATATCAGGAACATAACAAGATTGTCAGCTTGACTCAGTTGGCAGAGCAGGAGTCATGCTTTTTTTACACATCAGAAATTGTGTATTGGGTGTGGGCTGACAATTTTACTTCGGAGTCACGTGAGTGATTCCGTGAAGAAGACCCGTCAGGCCGCATGCGCATCAGTATGTCAGCCGCATTGACGCACAGAGGCTGTGAGGAACAGAGTTCCTCCAGCGGTAAGTATTCAGACTCCAGGTAAGTGATAAAACTTTCACTGGAGTTCGAGTCCGTGCTTGCCAGTACGCTTATCTGTCGATCGCTAGCATGGACAAAACAGGGAAGGGAAAGTGGCGAGTCGCAACCAGCCGTGGCAGTTCAGGTTTGGAAACGCTGCCTCATACCCCTGTACAGTCACTAGCTACAGAGTTAGCGACTGCAGCCTTAGTGTTACACAGCACAGAGCCAGCGCCATTAAGGCGCAACGCACCTGAAAAGTCTGCTAGGCCCACAGAGTCGGGGGATGATTCCTCACTGGGGCTGGATAGAGTGTGTTCACGCCTATCCCAAGTGGAGGAGCTGTTGCACACAGTCCTCCAGAGAACTTCACTCCAGGAGAAGGAGTGTCAGCGCCGCTCAGAGCCAGAGGTGCCAGCAGCAACAGTGCTGCCGGATAACCCCTTCACTTTTGAGGGGAGTGCAATGGCTCAGATCAGTCCTGACCCCAAATCTGATGGGGAAGTCCAGCCAGGAGAAACAGTGGAGTTACCATTTGCTGTCTCATCAGGAGCAGGAGAGCTAGGTGAAGAGCTGGCCGCCATAATAAATTATATGGTTTCTCACCAGCTCCAGGAGCTCACCATGGATGAGACTGCCAAAAAACATGAGCCTGCAAGTAACTGAGTTGTTAAAAGTACCAACCGTAAATCAGGTCATATGGGGTCAGATGGGTCCCAGCATGCGAAGTCAAGAGATTAAGATGCAGAGGGTCCTAAAAATATTGGCCTCTGACATTACGGTGTTCGCAAGAACAATGGATGGTGGTTAAGTGACCAGAAAACATCAAGAGGCTCTAGGGTTGCTCTGCAGCACCCATTTTGAGATCAATTGTATCAGAAAAAGGGCCATTAGACCCACCATTAATCCTAGATTTGCTATGCTTTGCAAGCCAACAAATTTCCAGCCACCTAATCTACTGTTTGGCACAGACCTTACCAAGCAGGTCAGATAAATGAAGAAGCAAAAACAATGAGTCTGATGAGACCAATGATGATCGGCAGACTGCTGAAGAGGAAGTATCCTTACAGAACCACCTCAGCTTCTGGGGTTACACCAGGGACAAGCCGGTCCTCAGCGCAGGGGCGCGGATGGTACCCTTCGGTCGGAGCACGAGCAACCATGGGGGCCACTGCCAGAGGCTGGAGTCAGCAGGGCGCACCAGTTACCAGAGAGGTAGGTGGGCCTGGTTCTCATAAAAACATACTAAATGTAACACGGGAAAAAATTGGTGGTACATTACGGCTTTTTTATGAAGAATGGAAGCAGCTTACTTCAGATCTGTTTATCAGGAGTGTGATTCAAGGGTTTCGGATTGAATTTATTCCAAATGGTGCTTTACCTCTCCAACATGTTCCGAGCAGAACACTTTATTTTTCACAAACAGAGGTAATAGAGGTTCAAGCTGAACTTGAAAAATTGTGTAACAAAGGAGTAATTGAGAAGACGGTTCATCAAGTCCATCAATTTGTGTCAAATATATTTTCCCGTCCCAAAAAGGACGGAGGATACAGAATCATTTTGGACCTTACAAAATTAAATCCATTTGTACTCTACAGACACTTCAAAATGGTTACCGCCAAGCAATTGATCTCCAGAGGTTGTTATATGGCAACCATAGATCTGAAAGACGCTTACTACTCAGTGCATGTTCATTGCGAGCATAGAAAGTATTTAACATTTATTTGGCTGAATCAATTATGGCAGTTTAAGGCACTGCCGAATGGTTTAACCTCAGCCCCTAGAGTATTCACTAAATTGTTAAAACCAATTTTGGGGCTACCATGTCAGGGCCATGTAATTATGGCCTATTTGGATGATATTTTAATTAACGGACAAACAAGAGAATTAGCTGAAAGTGGCAGTTGTCAAATTCACACTTGAAAAACTGGGGTTTGTCATTCATTTGGGAAAATCTAAATTGACACCAATTACCACAATTGATTATTTGGGTTTCGCAATTGACTCACTTAAAATGGTAATTACCTTGCCCAGGGAGAAAAGTGTAGAGCTAATTGAGGATTGTATAACATTTTTAAACAAACAACAACCTTCAATTAGACAAGAGGCCAGGCTGCTTTGGAAATTGGTAGCAGCATTATCAGCAATTACAAAGAGCAAAGGAACAGGCACTCTGGGTACAATTGGGCCATTATGATAGGTCCATGCAATTACCAGCAGATGCAGTTACTGATCTTCAATGGTGAATCCAACATGTCTCCAGTAGTTTCAGCACTGTGGTGCTAGAACAACCTTCCTTGGTCTTACAGACTGATGTCAGTGCTCTTGGGTGGGGTGCCACGGATACAACTTCAAGTTGTGGAGGAAGATGAAGTATGGAAGAAGCTTTGCTTCTGCAGACATGGGGAATAAACTATTTAGAGCTTTTAGGAGCATTTTATGGGCTCAAGGCTTATTGTTCTAACAAAAGCAGCCTGCATGTTCAGCTCCAAATTGATAACACTACGGCAGTAGCATATGTTAATCACATGGGTGGTATCAAGTCGATATCTTGTGACAGACTGGCAAACCAAATCTGGATCTGGTGTATTGACAAACACATTTGGCTCTCAGCTATATATCTACTAGGGAGATTCAATACTGTGGCAGACACCAGGTCACGAAAGTTCCATGACAACATAGAGTGGATGTTGAATCGGGACGTATTCAATGAGATCATTGTCAAATATGGAAGGCCAGATGACGACTTGTTTGCATCCAGACTAAACACCAGCTTCCCAAATATGTGTCATGGGAACCAGATCCTCGGGCAGTAGCGTTTGACGCTTTCTCGCTGCATTGGGGTGGTATGTATATATATATGCATTTCCACCGTTTTGTCTCATAAATCATTGCCTGCTTAAAATCAAGCAGGATGATGCTTCAGGGGTACTGGTGATACCCGACTGGCCTACCCAGCCATGGTACCCTTTGATCTTACAGCTGATGACACAACCCTTGATGGCTGTTCCCAAATGAAGGGATTTATTGGTGCATCCGGTAACTGGCGAATGCCATCCGTTGTATGACCGTATTGAGTTGTTAATTTGCAGATTTTAAGAAGGCCATATCTGGGGCATGGATTGTCAGGTCGAACTGTGGACATGCTTACTGCATCTTGGAGATCGAGTACTCAAAAGCAGTATATTTGTTATGTAAAAAAATGGGAAGTTTACTGTGTACAAAATAATATTGACTATTGTACAGCACGTATTTCACATGTTCTAGAGTTTCTGTCAACCCTCTACTATGATGAAGGACTAAGTTATAGTGCAATCAATACAGCAAGAAGTGCTTTATCATCATATTTAGTTATGAAGTCAGACAAACATTCTATTGGATCTCACCCTCTCGTTGTTCGGTTAATGCAAGGGATTTTTAATTCCAGACCTCCCAAACCTAGATATATGGCAATTTGGGATGTGAGTATGGTCCTTAGACTATTGCGTGAGTGGTTTCTTGTCTCGTCTTTGTCTTTGACCAAAATCATCATGAAGGTGGCCACGCTCATGGCATTGGTTTCAGCACAAAGAGTACAGATGTTATAAAAACTACAGTTAGATAGGATGGAAACTGCTGCAGACAATGTTACGTTTTACATTTATGACCTCCTCAAACAAAGCAGGCCAGGTGTCACAGGGTTTAAAATAGTGTTTTCAACATCCCACGGATCCATCCTTATGCATAAAATTTGATGCAATATATTGCAGCTATAGAGGCTTTACGTAACATGGAGACAGGATTGTTTATCAATTATGAAAAAACACTTAAGAGAGTGTCAGTTAATACTATTTTGAGATGGCTGAAACAAGTCTTGATAGATGCAGGTATTAACACTGTTGTGTTCACATCTCATTCCACTAGGGCTGCAGATACGTCGGCGGCCAAGGCGAGGGACATGCCCGTCGACCACATTTTGGCGGCCACCGGATGGACAAATGAGCTGATGTTTCAGAATTTCTATCATCGGCCGATTGCCGATCTAGGGCTATTTGCCAATGCTATTTTAAGTTCTGTTTAAAGTGCCCTGGGATAGAGGGGCACTGTTGTTTGTTTATAATTTCAAATAAACCTTATTACTGCATTAAATGCAATGTTACTACTAATGCATTATTTTCTCATTTGAGTCAATCAATGCAGTGGGATGCCGGGATTTGTAATCTGCGGCATGAAATCACAAAGCTTTGAACTCTTCACGGAATCACTCACGTGATTCCAAAGTAAAATAGTAAGATTAAACGAGAACTTACCAGTTTGAAGTTTGATCTTGATTTTATGAGGAGTTACATTGGTGATTACGTGCCCAGCCACGCCCAACCCTCTCTCATGAAAGATTATCTGGTAGTTCTCGAGTCACGCATCTTACTATGTCTCTTCGGTGTTGTTATTTGTGATTTCATACCGCTGCTTTGAAGATTGATGCGCATGCGGCCTGACAGGTCTTCTTCACGTAATCACCAACGTAACTCCTCATAAAATCAAGATCAAACTTCAAACTGGTAAGTTCTTATTTAATCTTACTATTCAACACAACTCGAAGAATGGCTTATTTTCAAAACGAGCGCCGTATTGTTGGGTGTTCTTTAGGTGTATTGCCTAAAGGGGCTGTCCCACTGCGGTGACCTAATTGGCGAGTTTAGAAGAGTTTGCCCTTGACTCATACTCGCAGGTCCTTGTAACTTTCCTTCATGCTCGAGAGTAGTCCCCGTGTACTCGAGGCCTCAGCTAGGTCGGGGCATATTTTTCAACATGCTGAAAAATGCCCGCGAGTAAAAAAAAGCCTCCATGGAAAAAATCAATATTTATTTCACTCGTCGGTTTAGTCGAAGTAGGTCGTAGTAGGTCGGCATGTTATTTGTTAATCGAGGGTAGTCTAATGTAGTCAAAGGCAGTCGTAGATAGTCTTCATCATAGTTGAAGGGACGTCGAGGGACGTCGAAGGGGATCAAAGGAGGTCGCCTTCACTCTCCACTATTCGGTGTCCAATTTTCCCGAAGCTAGTCGAAGCTAATCAAAGGAGGTCGAAAGAGGTCTTCAACATGACACTTTTCCAAACACTCCTAAACCTTTCTAAACTCGCCAATTAGGTCGCCGCAGTTGGACAGCACCTTAACACTACTTCTATAACCAATATTCCACATGCAGGTCAACTCTTTATGTACCAAGGATTTAACAGTCTGCAAAGCAGCAGAGGCTGAACATGTATCGTGATACATTATGTTAACCACTGTGTGATGTTTCTGTGTAGGAAGGAACTGCAGATACTGGTTTACACCGAAGACAGACACAAAATGATGAGGTAACTCAGCGGGACAGGCTGCATCTCTGGATAGAAGGAAAGGTGACGTTTCAGGTCGAGACACTTCTTCAGACTGAAGAAGGGTCTCAACCCGAAACGTCACCCTTTGTTTCTATCCAGAGATGCAGCATGGCCCGCTGAGTTACTCCAGCATTTTGTGTCTATGTCTTGTATAATGTTTCTGTCAGATACATTACACAAATTTAAATTTATCTGGTTGGATTAATTTTTTCCTACATTAGAGACATTTTAATCTGATGGCTGCATGCAGATTTATTTCTCTCTTCAAATATTGGCAATGTATTTATCTTGGCAAACAAAACAGAAATTAATGTAAAAGTCCTCATCGTGCAAATCTCAGCAACATTTACTGAACAATGGAACAGGACAAGTAATCAACTTTTCTGTAATTGTGAAGTTTTTCCCAAAAATGAGAAATATTGCCTCCCAATTAACTTTTGAGACATATGCATAGACAGTTTATAATAATTGTATGTTATAAAAGCCCTCGGAGGTCTGCAAGCCTCAGGTACTTACATTCAGGTACTTTGGATCCATCTTCACTAAGGAGGACACAAACAATCTTCCTGATATAGTAGTGGCCAGAGGATCTGGGGTGACGGAGGAACTGAAGGAAATCCACATTAGGCAGGAAATGGTGTTGGATAGACTGATGGGACTGAAGGCTGATAAATCCCCAGGACCTGATGGTCTGTATCCCAGGGTACTTAAGGAAGTGGCTCTAGAAATCGTGGATGCATTGGTGATAATTTTCCAATGTTCTATAGATTCGGGATCAGTTCCTGTGGATTGGAGCGTAACTAATGTTATCCCACTTTTTAAGAAAGGCGGGAGGGAGAAAACAGGGAATTATAGACCAGTTAGCCTGACATCGGTGATGAGGAAGGTGCTGGAGTCAATTATAAAAGATGAGATAGCCAAGCATTTGGATAGCAGTAACAGGATCGGTCTGAGTCAGCATGGATTTACGTAGGGGAAATCATGCTTGACTCATGCTGGATTTTTTTGAAGATGTAACTAGGAAAATGGGTAAGGGAGAGCCAGTGGATGTAGTGTACCTGCACTTTCAGAAAGCATTTGATAAGGTCCCACATAGGAGATTAGTGGGCAAAATTAGGGCAATTGGCAATTGGGGGTAGAGTGCTGACATGGATAGAGAAGTGGTTGGCAGACAGGAAACAAAGAGTAGGGATTAACGGGTCCCTTTCAGAATGGCAGGCAGTGACTAGTGATATACATCAATGATTTGGATGAAGGGATTACAAGTAACATTAGCAAATTTGCAGATGACACAAAGCTGGGTGGCAGTGTGAACTGTGACAAGGATGCTATGAGAGTGCAGGGTGACTTGGACAGGTTGGGGTGAGTAGGCAGATGCATGGCAGATGAATTTTAATGCAGATAAATGTGAGGTTATCCACTTTGGTAGCAAAAATAGGAAGGCAGATTACTATCTAAATGGCGTCAAATTGGGAAAAGGGGAAGTACAACGGGATCTGGGGGTCCTTGTACATCAGTCTATGAAAGTAAGCATGCAGGCACAGCAGGCAGTGAAGAAAGCGAATGTCATGTTGGCCTTTATAACAAGAGGAATCTAATATAGGAGCAAAGAGGTCCTTCTGCAGTTGTACAGAGCCCTAGTGAGACCACACCTGGAGTATTGTGTACAGTTTTGGTCCCCTAATTTGAGGAAGGACATTCTTGCTATTCAGGGAGTGCAGCGTAGGTTTACAAGGTTAATTCCCGGGATGGCAGGACTGTCGTATGCTGAGAGAATGGAGCAGCTGGGCTTGTACACTCTGGTGTTTAGAAGGATGAGAGGATATCTCATTGAAACATATAAGATTGTTAAGGGTTTGGACACGCTAGAGGCAGGAAACATGTTTCCGATGTTGGGGGAGTCCAGAACCAAGGGCCACAGTTTAAGAATAAGGAGTAAGCCATTTAGAACGGATACGAGGAAATACTTTTTCTCACAGAGAGTGGCGAGTCTGTGGAATTCTCTGCCTCAGAGGGTGGTGGAAGCAGGTTCTCTGGATGCTTTCAAGAGAGAGCTAGATAGGGCTCTTAAAAATAGCGGAGTCAGGGGATATGGGGAGACGGCAGGAACGGGGTACTGATTGGGGATGATCAGCCATTATCACATTGAATGGCGGTGCTGGCTCGAAGGGGTGAATGGCCTACTCCTGCACCTATTGTCTATTGTCTATTCTTGAACGGTGTATTAACGTGCCACTTACCATTATCCTTCAGGGAGAAGGCAGGATAATGGAGGGGAGGGATATATAAATCGGACTGAATTGAATGGCAGAGTAAACTTGATGGGCCGAATGGTCTACTTCTGTTCCTATGACTGATGAACATGAACTTTCCCAAGGAACTTGTGTTGCCTTCTTGCAGAGACAAGATTTGCCTTAGATGCAGGGCATGCAATGGTTTCTACTCTGAATCCAAGCTTTACTGCATTCCTTACAAACTCACCAAAGCCAACACAAACTTGCAAGCACAATCTCTGGGATGAGGACAGCGGATCTCAATTAATCTCCATTCCAAGCAGCCGCTCAGATTAAAGACGATTTACTCTCCCACCATTACAATAGATTTTGAGGTAGGTGCTCTAAAATAAGCCTAATCCAAATTTAACAACAGAACACTACGGATTTCTTATTGCATTACCATGGACTTGTTTTTCTGAAAAGCAAGGAAATGTAGATGCTAGTTTACAAACAAAATACACACTGAGCTGGAGTAACATAATGGGTCAGGCAACATCTCTGGAGAAAATGGTTAGGTAATGTTCGGTTCAGGGCCCTTCTTCAGAATGATGGTTGTGGGGGAGCAGGTGACACAACCAACAAAAGTAAACTAGCATTATCAGTTTTGAAGTGTACTTACTTCTATAGTACGTGAACTGTGGATAATAGTAAATTGTCATAACACCAATGAGACGGAAGTGTTTTAATTAAGATTTTTATTCATTCAGAAGCTGTGAGCATTTCTGGCAGGAAGACATAAATTGGCCATTCCTAATCCCAGAGGTGATGGTTTTAAGCTCTTTCTTTTCAAAATGCTGCAGTCCACATGCCGAATAATGCCGTTGGGAACCGTAAGTAGTTCCAGGAGTTTAACCCAGTGGCAGTAAGTAATGTGGTGCCACACAAGGTTCATCATATTTTTGTCTGGAGTTGAGTAAGATTGATTTAAAATGTTCACTAAAGCAATGGTATTTTATTCAAACTGTCAGTATCCCCGCTCTTTAATGACACTAATTTTAATTCCACATCATAAAGCTAACATTCCACTCCATCTCATAGTTCAAAATGAATCCCTCAACTAATCCATTATGTGATCTCATTTCCTCAGGAGTGAACCCGATCTATTTCTTCTCCACTGCACCTCTTAAAACACTCAATAAAAATAAAGTACAAATGTTTCTGCTCCATAGATTTCATCATTGAAAAAAATTATGATATTTATTAGTAGAGTCATAGGATCATACAGCGCGGAAACAGCCCCATCAGACCAACTTGTCCATACCAATAAAGATGATGCATTTAAGCAAGTCCCACTTGTCCGTGTGCAGCTCATATCACTCTCATTCTTTCTTATCCATGTACCTGTTCAAAATTATTTTAAATGTTGGTACTATAACAGATTCAACTACTTCCTCTGGCAGGGTTACACAAAAAGCTGGAGAAACTCAGCGGGTGCAGCAGCATCTAAGGAGCGAAGGAGATAAGCGACGTTTCGGGTCAAGACCCTTCTTCAGACTGGTCAGGGATCAGGGAAACGAGAGATATAGACGGTGATGTGGAGTGATAAAGAACAATGAATGAAAGATATGCAAAAAAGTATCGATGATAAAGGGAACAAGCCATTGTAAGCTGTTTGTGGTGTGAAAATCAACACCGCAAGTTGGAGGAACAGCACCTCATATTCCGCTTGGGGAGTCTGCATCCTCTGGGCTTGAACATTGAATTTTCTCAACTCTGTTAACCCCTGCTGTCTCCTCCCCTTCCCACCTCTCCCTCAGCCCTCGGGCCCTGGCATTCCCTCTCTATCTCCCTCCCCCACCCTAGTCGCACTAGCTTCTCATTTTCACACCACAAACAGCTTACAATGGCTTGTTCCCTTTATCATCGATACTTTTTTGCATATCTTTCATTCATTGTTCTTTGTCACTCCACATCACCGTCTATATCTCTCGTTTCCCTGATCCCTGACCAGTCTGAAGAAGGGTCTCGACCCGAAACGTCGCCTATCTCCTTCGCTCCTTAGATGCTGCTGCACCCGCTGAGTTTCTCCAGCTTTTTGTGTAACCCTCGATTCTCCAGCATCTGCAGTTTCTTCATTAATACTTCCTCTGGCAGTTTGTTCCCTATACCCACCCCTTCTGTGTGAAAAAGTTCCTGTTAAATCTTTCACCCTCTCACCTCAAAGCTATGTCCTCTGATTCTTGATTCCTCTACTCTGGCCAAGAGATTCTGTGTGTCTACCCAATCTATTCCTCTCATGATTTTGTACACCTCTATAAGATCACCCCTCATCCTCCTGAATAGTCCCAGCCTACTCAACCTCTCCCTATAGCTCAGACTGTGGTGTCATGGCAACATTCTCGTAAATCATCTCTGTACCCTTTCCGGCTTGACAACACGTTTTCTATAACATGATGCCCAGAACTGACTACATTGCTCTTAATGTGACCTCATCAACGTCTTATATAACTGCAAGATGACCTCTCAATTTCCATATTCAATACTCTTGAGTGATGAAGGCCAATGTACCAAAAGCCTTTGTGACCACCCTATCTAGCTGTGGTTCCACTTTCAATTAATTATGCACCTGCACTCCTAGATCCCTCTGTTCTACAAATCTCCCCAGAGCCCTACCATTCACTATGTAGGTCCTGCTCATGTCAGTCTTGCCAAAAGGCAACACCTCACATTTCTCTGTATTAAATTCCATCAACCTTTCCTCAGCCCAACTCATCAAGATTCTGCTGCAATTTTGATAACCATCTTCACTATCTACAATACCAACTATTTTATTGTCTGCAAACACGCTAACCTTGCCATGTACGTTCTCATTCAAATAATTGATATAGATGATAAAACAGCAATGGGCCTAACACCGAACCCTGAGGCACACCACTAGTCACAGGCCTCCAGTCTGAAAAGCAACCTTCCACCAAAACCCTCTGCTTTCCTCCATGAAGCCAATTTTCTATGTCCCCTGGTAGCACGTGTGCCAGTCCTGTCATTTCCCTATCTAGGTCACCATGGCCACAATGTACCAGTTGCATGTACCTATCCACCACCTGAGTTCATCATCTGTCAAACCACTCACAGTGAAATAAATGCAATTTAATCCAACCATCTTCCATTCTCCCTGCCTTGCCCCTTCATATCCAACTGCACTTGCTGTCATTGACTTCTATCTCATCTTCTAGCCCCCCCCCCCCCCCCCCCCCCCCTGTCAACCTAGTTTAAACCCTCACCAGTACCACTAGCAAACCAGCCCACCAGGACAATGAATTCCCTCCCGCTAAGGTGCAACCCGACCCTCTTGTACAGGACGCCCCAGAAAGAGATCTCGATGGTCCAAAAATCTGAATCCTTGCTCCCTGCACCAATTCCTCAGCCATACATTCACCTGTTTTATATTCCTATGCCTACCCTCAGAAACATGTGTAATCCGAGATTATTATCCTTGAGGTCCTTTTTTTCCCTTTTGCCTTACTCCCTGTGTTCAGTCCGTAAATCCTTATCCATTTTCCTACCTTTAGAAATTTTCCTACAGAATTTAATCCGCTGTGTAACACGTACGTCTGTGGCCTTGAGTATGTCGATAGGCACCCGCGTAGCAAATGAGCACAAATACCTGCAGAATGCAGGAAGTCAGGGAGTCTGAAGAAGGGTCCCGACCTGAAATGTTTCCTGTCCAATGCATCCACAGATGCTGCTTGACAATGTGCATCTGGCTGCTCACCTTTCCTCTTGGGAATTGTCTGCAACCACTTAAAGAAATCCTGGACCCTGGAACTAGAGAGGCAATACATTTTCCTGGCGTCATGTTTGCTGCCACAGAATCTCATGTCCGAAATTCTCATTAATAAATCTTCTACCATTCTTCTATCATACCCAAAAGGATATGTACTGGAGGTGGATGGCCACATTGGATTCCTGAATACTCTGGCCATTCATCCACATTCTGCCTGTACTTTAGGTATGACATCCTCATTATAACCCCTCCCTACAATGTTGACTATCTCCCGGATGATCCTGGCTTTGTCCAGCACCAAAGATAGACACAAAATGCTGGAGTAACTCAATGGGTCAGGCAGCATCTCTGGAGAAAATAATAGGTGACATTTCAGGTCGAGACCCTTCCCAGTACCAGCTCCAGTTCCCACACAGGGTCAGTTAGTAATTGCAGCTAGCATATGTCCCACAGGTTTAGTCGTGGTGGACACTGGAAGTTTGAGAAAACGCAAAATATTGGAGGTGCTCAGCGGGTCAGGCAGCTTCTGTGGAGGCATTGGACAGGTGACGTCTTCTGTGGAGGATTTGGACAGGGGACCGTTCTTCAGACTCACTGCCTTCCTGCATTCTGCAAGTATTTGTGCTGATTTGCATTGCTAGTGCCTTATGACAAACTCAAGGCCACAGATTTATGTTACATGTTACACAGTGGGTGTAATGTGTTCCTGATCCAATGGGTGGACTGTCTGTAGAAAGGCGCCACTATCACACAAACTAAACGATGGCAACGTAAAAGACACTTGTTGTATACCTCTTCCAAAATTCAGCTTCATTCGGAGTCAATGAAACTGCTACCAAGACTGTTGCTCCTGCCAAGAACACGCATCACATTATAGGATCCCATTCTTCCAAATAATTTCATGTTCATAACTTCTAAGAGCGAAATTAGGCCATTCGGCCCATCAAGTCTACTCCACCATCCAATCATGGCTGATCTAACTTTCCCTCTCAATCCCATTATCCTGCCTTCTCCCCTTAACCCTTGACATCATTGATCTAAATTCGAAATGAACTTTTAGACAAAAGTAATGATATGTTATCAAATGCTACTTTTTTACTACATGGAAATAAACAAACTCCTGAACCAAGGAGTCAGCACCCCCCCTCTGCCATTGGATCCTCGACTTTCTGGCCCACAGACCACAATCGGTGAGGACAGTTGACAGCATGTGCTCCAGAATAATTCTCAACCTGGATGTATGCATCCAGGTTGGTTTCCTGAATGCTCGACCCACTCCCTTACCTGATGGTCACCCATTTACATTCTGCCTATACCTTAGGTGTGACTACCTCACTATAACTCATAACAACAATGCCCACCTTCTCCCAGATTATCCCAGCTCTATCCTGTCCCTTACTATGCTCCCTATATACACATGACTGTTCAATCAAATTCAATTCTAATTCCATCTACATGTTTCCAGATCAAGAGTCAAGAGTGTTTTATTGCCATGTGTACCAAAATGGCACAGATCAACACGCATTTCCCAGTCCTTGGCTGCATTTAGTGGGCATGAGTTGAGAGGCGAGGGGTTACTCCTCCGTTTCTCTCCTTCCCGGATGAAGGATGGTATTTGCGGGAATGTTATCTGGGCATTGATAGGCATGGAGTTGGTGGTAACTCTCTTGCACTCGAGTTCAGCTGCAAAACATCTCGGCACCTGGTTGTGTTGCCAGGTGTATCTGCTTTGTGTTAGGCTGGTCTTACAACCGACCAGGATGTGCTTGAGGTTTGCTGGAACTGCACACAGGCGGCAGGCTGGATCCTCTCCCAGCCAAAGATTTAGGTTTGTGGAAGAGGGAAGGATGTCATATGTGGCTCTTTTAATGAAGCTCAACTTATTTGACTCCATGGTCCACAGCTCTCTCCATGTGATCTTCCTCCTCTCAACGCCATCCCACGTCATACAGCGGCCTTGTTTGGCTTGGGATATGGCTTTGGTTTACCTGGCTGCTTCTTCCTGGTGGCGCACCTCCTCCACCACCAGGTGCCGACGTTCAGCTGGAGTAGCCTTTTGCCAGGTAGGTTTCATTGCTCCCAGGCCAAAGCCCCCTCGGCCTTGTTGGACATGGCCTACTATGTCCCGGTGTTGGAGGGCGGATTTTGTATCCAGTACCACTGCTGCTGGAGTCCATTTCCTCCCTGTTGCTAGGGTTGGAGCAACACCTCTTATTATTGGGTCCTGGGATTCTGTTAGTGTCATGTCCAGCCTCACTTTGGCACATTTGTATTCCTCCACCAGGCTTGAGACTGGCATTGAGAGGGCTCCATTCCCATAGAGCCCTATGCTGCTGAGGCATCTCTGTAGCCCAAGCCTCTTCTTCACTTGTGAGTTCACCAGTCTTTCCAGCTGGTTGACATGGGATAAAGTGACCTCGTAGATGGTAAATGGCCACATGAATCGGGGCAGCCGAAGGCACCAAAGCTTCAGCTTCCCAGGAAGAGCAGTGTTGTTGATTTGCTTGAGGCCACTGATTGTATCCTGCCTGAGGTGTTCCACCTGCTCTGCATCATTGAGGTATGCGGTGTACCATCGCCCGAGGCTTCTGACAGGCTTATCCAGGACAGTTGACATTGTCTCGTTATTGATGCGGAACCTTTCGTCAGTGAGCCGGCCTTTGACGATGGAAATACTGCGGGGTTTGCTGGGTTTAATCTCCATTCGTGCCCATTTGATGTTTTCCTGGAGTTTATCCAGCAGGCGTTTGGAGCATGCTTTTGTTGTTGTTATTGTGGTCATGTCATCCATGTACGCCCTGATTGGAGGAAGACGCAGCCCACTCTTCAAGCGTTCCCCTCCGACCAACCATCGTGATGCTCGAATGATGAGCTCCATTGCCATGGTGAAAACCAGAAGAGAAATGGTACAGCCTGCCATTATGCCTACCTCAAGGTGCTGCCAGGCGGTGGTGTTGTCCTGTGTTGTGATGCAGAACTGGAGGTCCTGGAAGTAAGCTTTTACCAGCTTTGTGATGACCACTGGGACCTGGAAGAAATTAAAAGCTGCCCAAAGAGTCTCATGGGGCACAGAACCAAAGGCATTGGCAAGATCTAAGAAAACCACATGCAGATCTCTCTTTTCCTTCTTGGCAGTTTGTATCTGGTGCCAGATGATGTTTGCATGTTCCAGACATCCTGAGAAATCACGTACCCCTGCTTTCTGCACTGACGTGTCAATGAAGTTGTTGCTCTGCAAAAATGCTGAGAGTCTTTAGGCCACAACACCAAAGAAGATCTTTCCTTCCACGTTCAGAAAGCTGATCTGGCGGAATTTGCTAATGGTTGAGGAGGTCTTTTCATTGGGAATTAAGATCCCTCCTGCCCTTCCCCATGCCTTAGGTATGATTCCTTTCCCCCATGCCACTTTCATTAACTTCAGGGCACCAGGGGTGTTCTTATAGAGCATGTACGGAATGCCATTGGGCCCTGGGGCTGATGCTGTTCTTGCCTGTTTGACTGTGTTCTCCACCTCCTTCCATGTAGGAGGCCTTATGTCCATCTGGTGCTCAGGTGGGTGGATAGGTGGCATGTCATCTGGAATGGTGACTGACTCATGCCTACGGTTGTCAGAGTACATCATCCTCAGGTGCTCCTCCAGTTCCCTTACAGGTACTCTCAGGATCCCGCTCTTCTCCTTGACAAAGAAGCTTTTGACAAACTTAGACGGATCTCTGTAGAAACTTGTCCTCACCTGTTCTTTCTTCTTGTGTTGCTTTCTCAGGCATTCTGCTCTTCGCAGGATTGCCAGGCGCTGCTTTATTTCTGCCTACAGTGCCTGGAGTCCTTTCCTTTCCGCCTCTGTGGCCTTCCTCCACTGTTTTCTCAGGTCCCTCCTCTCTTTCACCAGTCTTTTGATCTCCTGCTGCCTCCTAGACTTGTACTGGAGTGCTGGTTCCTTCTGTGTCCTCTGTTTCATGACCTTCACCCCAAATCTCTCTGCCCCAGAGTTGTATATGGTGTCTCCCATCTTCTCCAGTTTTCTTTCCACGCATCCCTTCAATCTTTCCAGAAGATGGACGATGTCAATGTTAACGGTCTCCCACTCTTTCCTCTGGCAGGATTTAGGCCACAAGATTTGAGGCTTTTTCCCTTCCATTTCTTCTCTACCGCTGACTGTGGCTGGTTGGGCTCTGGACCCGTGTCCGTTGGTGGTACTATACCTCGTTGAGCTTCACCTGGGGTGCTGATACCCTGTGGACTGGGCTTCACTCGACTGATTTGGCCTACCTCTTACAAACTACTACAGATGCATCATAGAAAGCATAATTTTGGGATGCATCACAGCTTGGTTTGGTAACAGCTCTGTTCAAGACTGCAAGAAATTGCAGAGTGTTTAAGATGGAACCATCTACAGAGAACATACAACATACTAGTTCCTGAGGATTGGAGGGTAGCTAATGTAACCCCACTTTTTAAAAAGGGAGGGAGAGAGAAAATGGGGAATTATAGACCAGTTAGTCTAACATCGGTAGTGAGGAAAATGCTAGTCAGTTATTAAAGAAGGGATAGCAGCACATTTGGAAAGTGGTGAAATCATTGGACAAAGTCAGCATGAATTTATGAAAGGTAAATCATGTCTGACGAATTTTATAGAATTTTTCGAATTTAACTAGTAGAGTGGATAAGGGAGAAGGCTCAGTGCTGGGATCCCAGCTATTTACAATATATATTAATGATTTGGATGAGGAATTTGAATGCAACATCTCCAGGTTTGCGGATGACGCTAAGCTGGGTGGCAGTGTTAGCTGTGAGGTGGATGCTAGGAGGCTGCAAGGTGTCTTGGATAGGTTGGGTGAGTGGGCAAATGCATGGTGCAGATGTAGTATAATGTGGATAATTGTGAGGTTTTCCACTTTGGTGGCAAGAACAGGAAAGTAGACTATTATCTGAATGGTCGCCCATTAGGAAAAGGGGAGATGCAACGAGACAGAGTGTCATGGTACACCAGTCATTGAAATTAGGCATCCAGATGCAGCAGTCAGTGAAGAAAGCGAAAGGTATGTTAGCATTCATAGCAACAGGATTTGAGTGTAGGAGCATGGAGGTTCTATTGCAGTTGTACAGGGCCTTGGTGAGTCCACACCTGGAGTATTGTGTACAATTTTGGTCTCCTAATCTGAGGAAAGTCATTCTTGCCATAGAGGGAGTACAGAGAAGGTTCACCAGACTGATTCCTGGGATGGCAGAACTTTCATATGAAGAAAGACTGGATAGACAAAGGACAAAGGACATTTATTGTCACATACACCAATTGATGTAGTGAAATTTGTCTTGCCATGCAGCACATAAATAAAGATAAGACATAACATTAAAGAATTTAACATAAAACATAAAAAAACATCCCCCCACAATGGTTCCCATTATGAGGGAAGGCACAAAGTCCAGACCCCATCCCCAGTTCACCCATAGTCGGGCCTATTGAGGCCCCCACAGTCGCCACTATGGGGGCCGATGTTCCAGGCACTTCTTCGCCGGGTGATGGTGCTCCGGCAACGGAAGAACCCTCTCAGTGGCTCGGGGTGCCTGTAACAGCCGGTTCCTTGCTGAAGACCGCGGCTTCCGATGCCAACAGGCCACGCTGGATGGAGCTCCACAACTGGTGATCTCGCCGAGAGATCCCAGGCTCCGCGATGTTAAAGTTCAGTGCCGCCGTTCGCCCCACAGTCCCGCAGCTCCGCGATGTTCACCTGCGGTCTTCAGCTCACCGGAGCTCCAGCGATGGTGCTCCAGCGCTGCGCCGAAGCCGAGGCCCTGGGCGGTCCCCCCAGGAAATGCCGCTCCAGGCTGCTCCAGGCCCGCTGGTAGGCCGTGAGGACGGGTCGACGGTGCAGCCCGGAGAAAGCTGTCTCTCCGACCAGGTAGGGACCCTAGAAAACAGTTTCCCCCTTCCCCTCCCCCACCCCCACATAAAAAAGGCTAGGACTCCGAAAAACAGAAAAACTCAACTAACTAAAAATAAAAAAAGAGAGAAAAAACGGACAGCTGCAGGCTGGGCAGCAATACACGTACAGGACGGCGCCCCAAAGTCGTCCCGACTCGGCTTGTACTCGCTAGAATTTAGAAGATTGAGGGGGGATCTTATAGAAAGTTACAAAATTCTTAAGGGGTTGGACAGGCTAGATGCAGGAAGATTGTTCCCGATGTTGGGGAAGTCCAGAACACGGGGTCACAGTTTAAGGATAAGGGGGAAGTCTTTTTGGACCGAGATGAGAAAAAAAAATTCACACAGAGAGTGGTGAATTTGTGGAATTCTCTGCACAGAAGTAGTTGAGGCCAGTTCATTGGTTATATTTAAGAGGGGGTTAGATGTGGCACTTGTGGCTAAAGGGATCAGGGGGTATAGAGAGAAGGCAGGTACAGGATACTGAGTTGGATGATCAGCCATGATCATATTGAATGGCGGTGCAGGCTTGAAGGGCCGAATGGCCTACTCCTGCACCTATTTTCTATGTTTCTAACATAGAACAATACTGCAAAGAGTAGGCTATTTTCACCCACACAGCTGTGCTGAACATAATGCCAAGTCATTCTCCTCTCCCTGCACGTGATACATATCATTTAATTCCCTGCATATTCATGTACCTATCTATCAGACTCTTAAACGCCGCTATTGTATTTCATCCATTGCCACACCTGGTAATGTGTTCCAGGTACCAACTATTCTCTGTGTAAAAACCTGCGCTGCACATCTTCTTTAAACTTTCCCCCTCTGACCTTAAGCTATGTCCTTCAGTTTTTGCACTTAGATGCTGGGAAAACAGTCTATCCTATCCATGCCTCCCAAAACTTTATACACTTCAATCAGGTCAGCAGTCATTCAGCCTTTGGCGTAACTTGCCCATGCCAAACAAGATGCCCTATCTACACTGCCTGCATTTGGTGCATATCTCTCAAAACCTTTCCTATCCATGTGCCTGTGCAATGTCTTTTAAATGTTATTATAGTACCTGTCCCAACTAACTCCCCTGGCAGCTCGTTCCATATATCAACACCCTCTGTGTGAAATGGTTGACCCTCGTGCTCCTCAAATATTTCCCTTCTCACCTTAAACTTATGTCCTCTGGTTCATGATTCCCCTCCTCTGGGCGTCGACCCCATCTATTCCCCTAATGATCTTATACAAGGCGGCGGCGCGACTCACTTTGCAGCGGCCCCTACAGCCTGTCTGTCTTTTTTTTTGTCTAGTTAGATGTAGCTGTTCGTGAAACGACCCGGAGCGTGGCCGTACATTGCCCGGAGGAGCTTTAATGGCCGCGGGACATTCCAGCGCCCGCCGGGAGCTCCAACTTGTGACTTTTGGGCCTGGAGCATGGCCGAACATCGCCCTGCCTCAACGGCCGTGGGACTTAACATCGCCCGCCAGGGGCTTCAACATCGGGAGAGAAATGGTGCAGGGGAGAGAAAAGACTTTGCCTTCCATCAGTGAGGAGGAGATTCACTGTGATGGATGTTTTTCTGTAAATTGAATTGTTTGTGTGTCATGTAGGAATTGTTTTGTTTGTATGGCTGTAGAAACGGAGTTTCGTTTGAGCCTCTCTGAGGTTCGAATGACAAGTAATTAAAAAATATATCTATCTACACCTTTATAAGATCAATACTCATCCTCCTACGCCCCAAGAAATAAAATCCAACATCTCTCTAGAGCTCAGGCCCTCAAGTCTTGGCAACATCATCGTAAATCTTCCCTGCACTCTTGCCAGCTTAACACCTTTCCTATAACAGGGTGACCAAAACTCAAGGTTCAAAGGTTTCAAAGTCAGTTTATTGTCTCATGTACCAATTAAGGTACAGTGAAATTCGAACTGAACACTATACTCCAAATGTGGTCTCACCAATATCTTGTACAACTGTAAGATAACATCCCAACTTCTACGCTCAATACTCTGATTGATGAAGGCCAATTTGAAAGCCTTTGTGATAACCCTATCCACTTGTAACGCCACTTTCGAGGAACTGTGTACCTGCACGCCAAGATCCATCTGCTCTACAACAGAGCCCTGCAATTCACTGTGAAGGTCCTGCCTTGGTTTGACTTGCGAACATCCAACACCTCGCATTTATCTGCCTTAAACTCGATTAACCATTCCTCAGTCCACTTGCCCAACAGATCAAGATACTGTTCTCATTTTTGACAACCATCTCGCTATTTCAATACCACTCCTTGCCTTTATAACAAGATGAGTCGAATATAGGAGCAAAGAGGTCCTTCTGCAGTTGTACAGAGCCCTAGTGAGACCACACCTGGAGTATTGTGTGCAGTTTTGGTCCCCTAATTTGAGGAAGGACATTGTTGCTATTGAGGGAGTGCAGTGTAGGTTTACAGGGTTAATTCTCACAGAGAGTTGTGAGTGTGAAATTCTTTGCCTCAGAGGGCGGTGGAGGCAGGTTCTCTGGATGCTTTCAAGAGGGAGCTAGATAGGGCTCTTAAAGATAGCGGATCAGGGGATATGGGGAGAAGGCAGGAACGAGGGTACCTGATTGGGGATGATCAGCCATGATCGCATTGAATGGTGGTGCTGGCTCAAAGGGCCTAATGGCCTACTCCTGCACCTATTGTCTATTAATTTCCATATTTACAGCATTCCATTCGCACATACGTGTCCCCGTCCTGAATTCATCGGCCTTACCCGCCAGGCCTCTCGCATTGAAATAAGTGCAATCCAACAGTCCTTCCTCACTCCCTATCATCCTCCTGCCTATTCTGTCCACTCAACTTTTTTTCATTACCATCCATACCGACCACCAGCCTCTCATTTGCCTCAACCCATTGAGGACATTAGACTTTGTCTAAGGAACTGACTGGCTATAATGCGCTACAATGCTGAGAACTATATTCAGCCATTCGGCTATTTAACGCTATGATCTCAAATAAACTCTGAACTACATAGACTATAATTGTCATGATTGCACTATTATTGTTTGTTTTGTGTGCTCAGATGTGGCCATGAGCATGTGTGTATATATACATATGATCTATTTCCACACACGTGTATTTGTGAGGTAAACACAAAATGCTGGAGTAACTCAGCGGGACAGGCAGCATCTCTGGAGAGAAGGAATGGGCAACATTTCAGGTTGAGACCCTTCTTCAGACTTTTGTGAGTAAGTGTATATCTACACACACTGAACTCTATTCTTCTCTCTCATTTATTATATTGTTTACAGTGTACTATGTCTTCATATTCTGTTGTGCTGCTGCAAGTAAGTATGTCATTGTTCTATCTGAGACGTATGACAATAAAACACTCTTGACTATATTCCGCACACTGTATCTTCCCTTTTGATCAATCTATTGTACGAGTTTGAACTGATTGTAGCTATGTACGGTATATCTGATTGTTTGAACAGCATGCAAAACAAAGCTTTCACTACCATGGTACGAGTCACTGAATCTGAACAAAATTGAAAAGTGTTTTAAATGCCATCACAAAACAGAAAAGAACATTGACCTTTGCAATAACATTTCTAAGATGGGAGAGGCACACGAGCAATTTTCATGTTCTTATAGACAAAGAATTTATAAATGGGGAAAATTGTTGATACATTTGTAAGATTTTTATTGGAAATATTGCACTACACATGTGATGGTCAATTGATACAGCTACAATGTTTAATGCATTTGATCAAACCATTCTCCATCTGCATCTGGAAGGCAGCAAAAGGCAGGAGCAATTTTTGGAGATTCATTCTGCTGTAAATCACCATGATGAAGCCTGGCCAAATAGATCGCCAGTTCTTGATTGCTCCTGGCCAACAATGTTGCTGGGCCATGTGTACCATTGGACTTCATTATCCAGGAAAGCAGCTATCACCACTTACATTCCTCAAAAATGAAGCTTGGAACGCCCTACAAATTTCATGAACAGTCAGTTGCCAAGAATGATTTAGAATAAGCTCCAGAAAGGTGTTTCAGTGATAGCATATAATTGGTTTACCACGGAGGGAGTTTTGTCTGGTTGGCCAAGTTTCCCACAATTTTCTGGTAAATTGGAAATTCAGATGGGGTAGCATGTAAAACATACACATGTCATATTCAAAGCAGTATTAAAAGTCAATTAATTCCAAGAAACAAATTAATATACATTGGCTGGAAATACAGGTAAAGAAAAATAGTCTTTCCAGAATACTCACAGAAACAAGAACAGACTACAACGACTGTTCTGCAATTTAACTCCATGCACAGTTTCCTGATAGTTCCTGCTATTCTTTAATTAATCTTGATTTTAGATTATTTAAGAAAGAACTGCAGATGCTGGAAAATCAAAGGTAGACAAAAATGCTGGGGAAACTGAACAGGTGCAGCAGCATCTACGGAGCGAAGGAAATAGGCAACGTTTCTAGCCGAAACCTTTCTTCAGACTCAATAGGCAACGTCTCAAATGATGCCCATTTCCTTTGCTCCACAAATGCTGCTGCACCCGCTGAATTTCTCCAGCAGTTTCGTCTACCTTTGATTTTAGATTAATCTTGTCACGAAAATAAAACAAGACATCTTGTCATTAAAATGAAACGTCTTGATGAATATTTCCCAAAGTAATTTGACAACAGTATTGGTCTATCTAACCTAATAATTCCCCTTAATACAACTTCTAAATCAATTAAAAGTCTCCCCTTGATCTTATAGGTACCAGGGAATTTGTTTATGTAACAACCATTGTGCAAATCTTATCATCTTTGTGTGTCCCTCATTTCTAACATTTCACCATCCCGTAATGTTCTATCAGTTGGTGAATTCAAGATCAATGACCTCATGTTCATCCACATTGAAATGTGTGCATTATGGTTCTGTCTGCATTGACTGATTTATCAGAATCACTTTGTAGTTCCACGAGTCCGTTTCCACAGCTTACAATAGTGCCCACTTCTGTGACCATCGCCGATATACAACTCAATATTCCATTTAGTCTCTCAGTCGGAAGCAGGGTCTTGACCGGAATGTCACCTTTTCCTTCCATCAGAGATGCTGCCTGGCTCGCTGAGTTACTCCAACATCTTGTGTCTATCTTCAGTAAACCAGCATCTGCAGTTCCTTCCTTCACTATTCCATATTGATCATAGAAGCAGTTGCTGAGGGCTCATTATATGCATTACAATGCATCAGTTCTGCCAATAATTCTGGTTCTCCAATTCCTCTTGCTCTGCCCAGTCTTTAACTTATTCGTTAACTTGAATTGCACCAGTTTCATCTGTGGGCAACTTTCCGGAAATCCATTTAAATCCATTAGGAATCTCTTCAAAATATTTGGATTCCTTCAACAGGACCCACTCTACAAATCAATGCCAGTTCGTTGATCAACTGAAAACGTTCCAGTAATTTTTCAACAGGTGCTACGCAACTTCTCTCTGGTTTCCCCCTCTCAATTTTATCAGACAAGACAGCTGTGTGCGATTACCTATCCACTCTAAAGAAATGGGTGCCTGAGCCGAGATAATTTTGAAATAATATTATCACCTACTTCCTTTAAAATCCAACTATTAATGTTAATCCCTTGGATAATGTTGGCACACCCCTGAAAAGTTGGAAAGTTCTCAGGGTTACGATATAGTTGAGGCAGACTCCCTGGCTCACACCTCCTGAAATGCACTCCCAGGGGCCTACTGCACAAACGCATTCCTGTCTTCAGTAAATTCAGCAGCAGAAATAATCTAGATAAGTCAATCGATGCACGGAAATCCGACGACAAAAATTACTGCAACCGGGTTAGACGTGGAGGAGAACGCAATGTTTGGACATGGGACTAGGTCCGTTGTAAAGCCATGACCTCTTTTTTTAAGAAGATAACTTTGCAATGCAGGGAACACAGGCACACAGCCCAATGATGGCTGCGGCTGCAGCAGTTACCCGAGATTTCTTCTGGTACTTTATTGCTTTTTTAACGTCTTCTTTGGACTGTGTGATGTAGTCCACAGTGTGCTCTACGTTATATTCAATACTGTTTACCACTTCTTGTTGCTCAGTCACCAGTACCTCAAACTGCAGGAAGAGTTGGTGAAGTTCAGCTATCTGCGACTGCAGATCCAGAAGCTGTTTGTGGCGCTCCTGCGCGGCGGCCAAGTGCTCCTTGGCTTTGAGGACCTCCAGATCCTGCCCAACAATCTGTGGAGCGTCAAGGTCCTCCACGATGCGGTCCACGTCCTCCTCCTGCAACTGCAAGCCAGCCAACTGAGTCTGCCGCATAATTTGTTGCTTCAACTTGCCCACGTATTCCATCTCCTTCGTGTGGTGCGAGGTTAGTATGTCGTGATAGCGAGTCACCAAGGCATTGTACTGGCTCTGGTGAATCCTGTACTCAACCGAGAAGGGCGCCTCCCGCCGCTTGCGAGACAGGACACCCCTCATCCTGTTCAGCTGCGACTGGATGATTTTGGCCTCACAGGTCAACTCACATTTGGAATCTTTCATAAGTTTCTTCTTCTTGTAGATGCTCTCTTTCGCAGTCCCGCACAGCACCTCCGCTTGCTTCTTCTGGATACTCTGGACTAGATTCTCCAGTTTGGTGAGGTTTGAGGAAACAGTTGAAATGTTTTCAAAAAATCCATTCAACCTGTTGGACTCTGTCCCGTCAAATGTTGGGTTGTCGATTCCACCAACAATACTCTCCGTGAAATTGTCCTCCGCCGCTTTCTTCAGCTCCTCCAGCCTGTCCTTCATGGTAGGTGTCTGGGACTTGCTCCTACCCTTTACGCCAAGTTAATAAACTTCCTGAAGCGAATCCTGTTTGTTTTCTGCAGCCGATACTCTCCGCGTCAGTGCCAAATGTGCGTGTGTGTGTGTGTGCTGCTGGCAACACCCATTCGTAATCGGTAATTGCTTCCCTTTGCCACGTGATGTTCTGATATTAAAGACTCAATGGGTTGAACCTTACACTAGAGAACGTGAAAGCGATGCAATCGTAACCTCCTCCTGAGCCCGAAGGGCTGAGAAAACCAGTCCTGGCTTCACCTCTCACGTTTCCTGAATAACATGGCGCGAGTCTCTGAAGATCCACGGACATTGTTGCAACACGTAGAGGAAGCTCATGTCGGAGCACGTCCAATTGTTTCTGAGCGGTAACTACTTTCAGCTAGAACGACTTGTCCATGATACAACGTTCGAGTCATACAGCATGGAAACAGGCCCTTCAACCCAACTTATTCTTGTTGACCAAAATATCACATCACCTGTCCATGCCCCATATCTCTCTCAACCATTCTGTATGATATTACAGCAGTGGCAAGTGGACAAAAACAAAAGATAGACATAAAAAGCTGGAGTAACTCAGCCGGTCTCAGTCTGAAGAAGGGTCACGACCCAAAATTTCTCTCCGTAGAGACTGTTTGACCCGCTGAGTTACTCCAGCTTTTTGTGTCTATCCTTGGTTTAAACCAACATCTGCTGTTCCTTCCAAGACAGAAACAAAGACAGGTTTTCAGTCAAACAGTTGCCAGTGTGGGTCTTCTTTACTGTTGCAAAAATACACCGCGCATACTCACACACATATTCACAAAACTGATAAGATAATGAATATATCACATGACACAAATCACGCCATTCTGGTACTCAGTTCTTAAAGGTGCAGTTACCATTATGTACACTGCACATTCCTGTCCCTGCATCGGTCCCAAGGACAGACATAAAAAGCGGGTCAGACAGCATCTCTGGAGAGAAGGAATGGGTGACTTTTCGGGTCGGGACCCTTCTTCAGATTGATAGTCAGGGGAAAATGAAACAAGAGATATAGCTGGTGAAATGGAGAGATATAGAACAATATGAATGACCCACTGAGTTGCTCCTGCTTGTGTCTATCTTCCGTTTAAACCAGCGTCTGCAGTTCCTTCCTACATATTTCACATGCTTTGTACCTGCCTCAACTGACAGATCGTTCCATAATCTGAACAAACTTCATCAAAACATCATATGGGCACGGATGAAGATTAAAACCAGCAAGTGCAGAATTATCTCCATTGTCAGAGGTCAAGTCAAGGATCAAAGATTTCATATTGACAGAATACTTGTTCCAACTGTTTCAGAAATGCCAGTGAAGAGTTTGGGCCAATGGTATGATGCAAAGCTCAAGGACGGCGAGCAGTTTGAACAACTCAAAAAGGATATCATCATGCACATAGCTCGCATCAACAAAACTTTGCTACCAGGAAAACTCAAGCTGTGGTGCTTCCAGTTTGGCATACTACTAAGGCTACCAAGCCTTTAACTGTGTATGAAATCCCCATCAACAAAGTGGAAAAGCTGGAAAGAATGATCAGCACACATGTGAAGCAGTGACTTGGACTTCCACGCTGCTGAAGTCCTGTCGGACTGTACAGGAGTGGCAAATTGGAATTACCCATTGCAGGTCTTGTGGAAGAGTTCAAATGAACTAAAGCAAGGTTGGTTATGACCCTCACTGAATCTGAAGATAGTGTTATTTGAACAGTGGCCACCCCATCTGAAGCCTTTTAGAGTGCTAAATTTGCTCTGCATTTCAGTGATGTGGTTGGCCAAGTCCAACATGGGAGAGCCGGGCTCAAGCTCATCCCAAATCCTCCTCAATGGCACAAGGCAACATCAGTGCAGAAGAGACGGCTCATGGTGGAGGAGGTGGGAAGACAGGAGGAGACAGAGCAACACGCCAAGGCTGTCTCAATGGCCAAGCCGGGCCAATGGACTAACTGGGAGAGTTTGGAAAAGAGGAAACTCAGCGGGCGTGACATCCGGCAAATGGAAAGATCTCGGCTAAGTCATCAGAGCCACATATGACATCCTACCCTCACCCCAGAACCTGAAGCAGTGGTTTGGAGAAGACCCCGCTTGCTCCCTTTGCCAAGCACCTGCATCACTAAGCGACATTTTAACAGGATGCACTATGAGCCTCAGCCAAGGGCGTTACACTTGGCGGCATAACCAAGTTCTCAGGCAGCTGGCATCAATCCTTAAACTGAGATGACCGATCACATATACTTCCCCACAAACATCGGAAGGAAATGTCCACTTCACAACATTTGTACCTGCAGGCCAATCTCCAGAGCACCAGATAACATCAAAGTATGCAAGCATTCTGCAGCCTGCTTGGGATTTGAAAATGGTCATGGACTAGGAAAAAAAGCTTGTTTTTCCCCCAGACATTGTGGCTACAACACTCTGACCGGACATGGTCCTGTGGTCCAGAACAGCCAAGTTGGCATACATTGTGGAATTGACAGTTCCATGGGAAGATGGTGTTGAAGAAGCTTATGAGAGGAAAAAGACCAGGACAAGAAGGCTCTACAGAGAGTAGTGCATTCGGCCGAATACACTATGGGAACTTCACTTACCCCTCTGCAGGAACTATGCATCAGAAGGTGCAACTCCAGAGCCAATAAGATCGTGGGAGACCCCTTCCACCCCTGCAACGGACTGTTCCAGCTGCTACGGTCAGGCAAACACCTCAGTTGCTATGCTGTGAGAATGGAGAGGTTGAGAAGGAGTTTCTTCCCAGAGGCCATTAGGACTGTAAACTCCTATCTCACCAGGGACTAACATTACTATACCACTCTACAGCTTTTTTTTAAATTGCTGTTTTTTTTTTCCATTTTTTCTTCCGCCCACAATATTTAATATGGAAAAGAATATGTGATTCTCTTCCATTCTGTTTGTAGTTTATTTGGTTGTTTGTTTGTTTTTTTGCACAAAGTCCGCGAGCATTGCCACTTTTCATTTCACTGCACATCTCGTATATGTATGTGACGAATAAACTTGACTGACTGACTGAAGCAGGGCCAGCCTTAGGAGGTGCGGGTCCCAATTGGGAAAAATCTTCGCAGAAATATAAATAAATAATTATAAATGAGTCGCGTGTCGTGAGTAACATGACAATTCGGGGGAGAGTTCCTTTCACAGCCTGTGGGGAGTCTAGCCAGGGGTAAAGTTGCGGGAGCGTTGAGAAGGAGAAGGTCGGGGTTCATGCCAGTCACTCACTCACTCACCGCTGCCGCGGCGCTCCGGGCGCGGAGCCACCACATTGTGTCCGGGGAGGGAAGCAGCTCGCGTGGCTACGAGCGGCCTCCATCACCGGACAGCGGAACCGACTGCCATCTCAGCGCCTTCTGCCGGCCCGCTCACATCTGGCAGTGCTCTCTGTCTGAACAGTGAGGGGACCAGCTCAAGAGCAAAGATCATAGAGCGGAGTGGGTCAGCGGGTGATGGATAACATCACAGCGGGCGGTGGAGCTTACTCCTGTGTCAGCGAGAACAAGGGATCAGTTGAGGTTACTCGCACTGACACCACCCGCTGTCCTGTTATCCATTGCCCGCTGACCTGCTCTTGAGCTGGATGATCCCTGGCCGACGCCCTCCTTCTCAACCCTCCAGTCCTCCCCGCAACTTTAACCCAGGACAGACTACTTTAACCCCCCCCGAAGCAGCGCTGTCCTTTTACAGCCGCTTCCCACTTTACAGCCGCTTCCCATCAGCTGCTAGCAATGAGGGATAGACTTGGCTATATCTCAGTACAGCAGCAATGGAGTAGCTCAACAGGACAGGCAGCGCAGCGACTCTGGATAGAAGACCCTTCTTCAGACTGAACTGAACTCTCGTCGGTGAGAGTACTTGTGATTGTCTGAAGAAGGTCTCGATCAGAAACCAAACCCTCTCCCCAAAGCCCCTGCCCATCCCACTGAGCCACCACAGATATGGAGTTGAAGGTGGGAGTCCACCTTCAACTTCAGAGCCAAACAAAAAACACAGAGTGCTGGAGGAACTCAGCGGGCAAGGCGGCAAGGGAATGGACCAGGAGCCGCCACGGGCCAGGACTTCCCTTACCACAGAAAGGAACCGCAGATGCAGCCATCGCCGCAAAACGTCGAAGAAAGTACTGTAGATGTTGGAAAAAAGAAGGTAGACAAAAAATGCTGGAGAAACTCAGCGGGTGTGAAGCCCTGTCCCACAGTGAGAGTTCATTCAAGAGCTCTCCCGAGTTTAAAAAAAAAAAAACTCATGGTAAACATGTAGGATGAACGTAGCGGGTACGTCGGAGCTCGGGACGTTTTAATGGACAATAAACAATAGGTTCAGGAGTAGGCTATTTGGCCCTTCGCGTCAGCACTGCCATTCAATGTGATCATGGCTGACAATCCACAATCAGTACCCTGTTCCTATCCCCTGTATTTTTAAGAGCCCTATCTAGCTCTCTTTTGAAAGCATCCAGAGAACCGGCCTCCCCCCCGAGGCTCCGAGGCAGACGTCCACAGATTCACATCTGTGAGAAAAAGTGTTTCCTCATCTCCGTTCTAAATGGCTTACTCCTTATTCTTAAACTGTTGCCCCTGGTTTTTAACATGTTTCCTGCCTCTAGGGTGTCCAAGATCTTATATGTTTTTCAATGAGATCCTCTCTCCTAAACTCCAGACTGCTCTTCTCTCAGCATATTCCCGCCATCCCAGGAATTAAACCTTGTAAACCTAAGCTGCACTCCCTCAATAGCAGGAATGTCCTTCCTCAAATTAGGGACCAAAACTGCACACAATACTCCAGGTGCAGAGCATACAACTGCAGAAGGACCTCTTTGCTCCATTTCACTAATCATACTCCGTGAATGTAAACTTGGACTGACTCTTTAGTAATCCTCCCATAATTTCTGAGGCAGTTGTAATATAAAATAAATAATTATGACAAAAATATAGGTTATTTGTTATCAGAAATCCCATCCCAGAAACAACAGTACTTAAAAAACATTTGTTTTACTAATTTACGAGCATGTACCATAGGTTTATCCATATCCAACAAAATGTTGTGATAATTGCATAAAATGTATTATTGTCTAAGAAATTTGGTGTGGAATGATAATCCATCTCAGTACTCATTTAGGCAAGTCCCAAGCTATAGATACTTTTCCCCCACCCCCAATCCCCCCTCGCCCGATCTTCATTGAACCTACCATTTGACCGATCTTTTACTCAGCTGCTGTAACGTTTCCTTCCTATCAAAATCTCTGTGTAGCATCTCTGTCCCTATCTTCCAATTCCCACTTTGAAATAAAATACAACTTTCGACAAACATTTCGCAGCAGGATCGCTATATAAATGCAAATATATGGTATTTTATCCCCCCCCCCCCCTTACCACCACACAAGAAGCGTAACTTGAAGCGTTTGCATTTATTACTATTCATCACTATTTATTGTAATGTACTGTATCTTAAAAAAAAAAAATCAACCACGTGTGAAAATTACACCATATCGAACGATTATCGAATCGACTAATCACGATACTGCTGCGAAATTTCTAAGTCAAAAACTGCATTTTATTTCAAAGTGGGAATTTGAAGATAGGGACAGAGATGCTACACAGAGGTTTTAAGCTCTTGGGTGAACTCGCACAGTGGAACAGGGCTTGAGGCAGCATCTATGGAGCGAAGGAAATAGCCGGGTCTGAAGAAGGGTTTCGACCCAAAACGTTGCATATTTCATTCGCTCCATAGATGCTGTCTCACCCGCTAGGTTTCTCCATCATTTTTGTATACCGCAAAATATCAATGATTCTGGGAATGCCGAGAGAGCTAGAGAGAGAGGTGGGGAACAGGAGAGAGAGCATGCACGAGAGAGAGAGAGAGAGAGCGCGTGCGAGAGAGAGAGAGGGAGGGAGAGAGAGAGAGGGAGGGTGAGCGGAGAGACACAACGTGGGTCGGTAGGTAAATTGTATGACTAACCTGCAGACCAAGAATGTCACCAAGAAGAAGTTCTCACTCATGATGGTGAGCTTTAAGAAATTCTCAATGTATCATCAATGCATCAATCTACATTCCTTAGTAAAACGTAATTATGTTTTGAAGAAGTGTTAATGACGCCAAGTGAATTGTATTCAAAAGAAAGCAGCGTCATTAATACTTCATCTGAAACACAATTACACATTTACTGAGGAATGTGGATCAATGCATTGATGACGCATTGGATAACTACTTGTTGACTACTAGCTGTTAACACTACAGTGGTTAACACATCGTTTGCGTCTGATGACCGTACAGTGCTTGTATTCCATGTACAAAACCATGTAAGTTTTGTAAAAATTTTTTTTTAATCTTTATTTAACAAAGCGAATTTGTATTTCCATATGAAATACGGAAAATTTACACGAGGCCCCCCTTGGGTACGGGACCCAATTTGGAAAAAATCAGTCCAATCGGCCTAGGGCCAGCCCTGGACTGAAGTACTCTGAACTGGCAACTGAGGCTGCCCAGAATGGCTGGAAGACCAAGATTTTTTCTGTCGAAGTGGGATGCAGTGGATCCGTTTCTACATCTACAACCAGTCTGTTGAAGAAAATGGGGGTGAGGGATCGCTCCCTCCAACAAGCAATCAAGTCATTTTCAAATTCAGCAGAAAAAAGCAGCAATTTGATTTGGATTAAAAGGAAAGAGAACAATTGGGCTGCAAGATGAAGGGTATGGAACTGAGGGGTGTGTACCTGGGACGAAGGTATCACAGTTGAGCCCTCTGGAGACGTTGTTGGCTTATCAATGAAAAGTCAAAGAAGGAGAGTGCCCTGATGACCCGATGATGCAGCTACTCTACCTTTACCAGTCCAATCCCACTGCAAATATCAAGAGTTCCGACTTACTACAGGGATTGAAACATCATGTCCAATTATCTCGCCTATACTAATATATAGTATATCTGATTGTTTGGATAGCAGGCAAAACATAGCTATCACTACCATGGTACGTGTCATTGAATCTGAATCTGAAAAAAATTCAAAAGTGTTTTAAATGCCATCACAAATCAGACAAGAACATTGACCTTTGCAATAACATTTCTAAGATGGGAGATGTACATGAGTAATTTTCATGTTTTTATAGACAAAGAATTTATAAACGGACACGCTAGAGGCAGGAAACATGTTCCTGATGTTGGGGGAGTCCAGAACCAGGGGCCACAGTTTAAGAATAAGGAATAAGCCATTTAGAACGGAGACGAGGAAGCACCTTTTCTCACAGAGAGTGGTGAGTCTGTGGAATTCTCTGCCTGGGAGGGCGGTGGAGGCGGGTTCGCTGGATGCTTTCAAGAGAGAGCTAGATAGGGCTCTTAAAAATAGCAGAGTCAGGGGAGATGGGGAGAAGGCAGGAACGGGGTACTGATCAGGGATGATCAGCCGATTGTGAAAATTGCTGACACATTTGCAAGATTTTTATTCCAAATATTGCACTACACATGTGATGGTCAATTGATACAGCTACAACGTTTGATGCATTTGATCAAACCATTCACCTTCTGCACCTGAAAGGCAGCAAAAGGCAGCAGCAATTTTTGGAGTCTTATTGTGCTGTAAATCACCATGATGCTGCCTGGTCAAATAGATCGCCAGTTCTTGATTGCTCCTGGCTAACAATGTTCCAGGGCCATGTGTAACACTGGATTTCATTATTCAGGAAAGCAGCTATCCCCACTCGCATTCCTCAAAAATGAATCTTGGAACACCCTACAAATTTCATGAACCATGGTCAGGTGCCAAGAATTATTTAAAATAAGCTCCAGAAAGCTGTTTCAGAGTGATAGCATATAATTGGTTTACCACAGAGGGAGTTTTGTCTGGTTGGCTTAGTTTCCCACAATTTTCTGGTAAATTGGAAACTCAGAGGGGGAAGCACGTAAAACATACATATGTCATATTCAAAGCAGTATTAAAAGTCAATTAATTCCAGGAAACTAATTAATATACATTGGCTGGTAATAAAGGTAAAGAAAAATTGTCTTTCCAGGAAACTCACAGAAACAAGAACTGACTACAACTGTTCTACAATTTAACTCCATGCACAGTTTCCTGATGTTGCCTGCTATTCTTTAATCAATCTTGATTTTAGATTTATGTAACAACCATTGTGCAAACCTTAACATCTTTTTGTGCATCCCTCATTTCTAACAGTTGGTGAATCAAAGATGAATGACCGCATGTTCATCCACATTGAAATATGTGCGCAATGGTTCTGTCCGCATTGACTGATTTATTAGAATCACTTTGTAGTTCAATGTGTCTGTTTCCACAGCTTACAATAGTGCCCACCTCTGTGTCACCATCTCTGATATACAACTCACTATTCCATACTGTGGATAAGTCTATTAAAAAGAATTGTAGTAAGTACTTTGCTGAAAATTCATTTAAATACATTAGGAATCTCTTCAAAACATTTGGATTCCTTCAACACGACCCACTCTTTACAAAATCCATGCCAGTTCGTTGATCAACTGAAAACTTTCCAGTAATTTTTCAACAGGTGCGATGGCAAATTCTCTCTAGGTTTCCCCTCTCAATTTTCTCGGACAGGACAGCTGTGTGCGATTACCCATCCACTCCAAAGAAGTGGGTGTCTGAGCTGCGATAATTTTCAAAACATATTCGCACCTACTTCCTTTAAAATCTAACTATTAATCTTAATCACTTGGTTAATGTTGCCACACCCCTGAATAGTTGGAAAATTCTCAGGGTTATGATATAGATGAGGCAGACTTCCTGGCTCACACCCCCTGAAATGCACTCCCAGAGGCCTACTGCACAAACACATTCCTGCATTTTCAGCAGCAGAAAAAGTCAAATTACGATGCAGAAATAATCTAGAGAAGTCAATCGATGCACAGAAACCTGACAACACAATTACTGCAACCTGGTTAGTGGAGGAGAATGCAATTTTTTCCTTTGGACATGGACTAGGTCCTTTGTAAAGCCATGATCTCTTTTTTTTAAGAAGATAGCTTTGCAACGCAGGGAAAACAGGCACACAGCCCAATGATGGCTGCGGCTGCAGCAGTTACCCGAGATTTCTTCTGGTACTTTATTGCCTTTTTAACGTCTGTGGACTGTGTGATGCAGTCGACAGTGTGCTCCACGTTATATTCAATGCTGTTTACCACTTCTTGTTGCTCAGTCACCAGTACCTGAAACTGCAGGAGTTGGCGAAGTTCAGCTATCTGCGACTGAAGGGCTGAGAAAACTAGTCCTGGCTTCACCTCTCAAGTTTCCTGAGTAACAAGGCAATAGTCTCTGAAGATCCACGGACATTGTTGCAACACGTAGAGGAAGCTCATGTCGGAGCACGTCCAATTGTTTCTGAGCCATACATTTCGGCTGGAAAGACTTGCCCATGAAACAACATTAGAGTCATAATCATACAGCATGGAAACAGGCCCTTCTGCCCAATTTATTCTTGTTGACCAAAATAGACAATAGACAATAGGTACAGGAGTAGGCCATTCCGCCCATGAAGCCAGCACCACCATGCACTGTGATCATCCACAATCAGTACATCGTTCCTGCCTCCTCACCATATCATCTGACTCTGCTATATTTAAGAGCTCTATCTAACTCTCTTGAAAGCATCCAGAGAATTGGCCTCTGAGGCAGAGAATTCGACAGATTCACAACTCTCTAGGTAAAAGTTTTTCCATATCTCCGTTCTAAATGGATTACCACTTATTCTTAAACTGTGGCCCCTAGTTCTGGACTCCCCCAACATCAGGAACACGTTTCCTGCCTCCAGCGTGTCCAATCCCTTAATAATCTTATATGTTTCAATAAGATCTCCTCTCATCCTTCTAAATTCCAGTTTATACAAGCCAATTCGCTCCATTCTTTCAACATATGACAATCCCGGGAATTAACCTTGTGAACCTACGCTGCACTCCCTCAATAGCACACGTGTCCTTCCTCAAATTTGGAGACAAAGACTGCACACAATACTCCAGGTGTGGTCTCACTAGGGCCCTGTACAACTGCCGAAGGACCTCTTTGCTCCTATACGAACTCCTCTTGTTATGAAGGCCAACATACCAATAGCTTTCTTCACTACCTGCTGTACTTGCATGGTTACTTTCAATGACTGATGAACAAGGACACCCAGATCTTGTTCACTCACCCAACCTGTCCAAGACACCCTGCATCCTCATAGCAACCTCCTCACAGTGAACACTGCCACCCAGCTTTGTGTCATCTGCACATTTGCTAATATTACCTGTATCACATCACCTGTCCATGCCCCATATCCCACTATACCATTCTGTAAGATATTACAGCAGTAGCAGGTAGACAAAAACAAAAGATAGACACAAAAAGCTGGAATAACTCAGCCACTCTCAGTCTGAGGAAAGGTCTCGATCCAAAACGTCACCCATTCCGTCTCTCCAGAGAGGCTGTTTGACCCGCTGAGTTATTCCAGCTATTTGTGTCTATCTTTGCATTTAAACCAGCATCTGCAGTTTCTTCCTAGACAGAAACAAAGACAGGTTTTCAGTCAAAAGTTGCCAGCGTGGGTCTTCTTTACTGTGACAAACTACACCGCACATACTCACACACATATTGACCAAACTGATAAGATAATGAATATATCACATGACACAAATCACACCATTCTGGTACTCAGTTCTTAAAGGTGCAGTTACCATTATGTACACTGCAAATTCCTATCCCTGTATCCGTCCCAATGATAGAAATAAAAAACTGGAATAACTCAGCGGGTCAGACAGCATATCTGGAGAGAAGGAATGGGTGACGTTTTGGGTTGGGACCCTTTTTCAGACTGAGTGTCAGGGGAAAGGGAAAAAAGAGATATATAGCTGGTGAAATAGAGAGATATAGAACAATACTAGACTAAGTGGGACCCGTTGGGTCCCATGTTCACATGGGAGGGCTGGTTTCCCAACGCAATATTCCACCTCTCCACCTATTCCTATTGGTGGCCAGTGGGGGCGGGGGGAGCTTTCTGGAGCGCTAGCATGGGTGTTGTGGGCTGAAATGACTGGTTTCCAGAGGGCTACTATGGACATTGTGGGCCGAATGGATTCTTGGGCTGGTAGCTCAGTCACTCAAGCCTGGTGTGCTGGCAGCACACTCACTCACAGCTGGTGGGCTGGCAGTTGACATGGCTATTCCTTGAATTTCCATTTCAAACAGGGTGCAAGGCTATCAAATTCAAATGCAGTTTCATACTATTTCATGCAGGGTGCAAGGCCACTAAATTCAAGTGCAATTTCCTACCAATTCAAGCAGGGTGCAAGGCCACCAAATTCAAATGCAGTTTCATGCCATTTCAAGCAGGGTGCAAGGCCGCCAAATTAAAGTGTAGTTTCATACCACTTCAAGCAGGGTGCAAGGCCACCAAATTCAAGTGCAGTTTCATACCATCTCAAGCAGAGTGCAAGGCCACCAGATTCAAGTACAGTTACATACCACTTCAAGCAGGTGCAAGGTCACCAAATTGAAATGCTGTTTCCTACCACTTCAAGCAGGGTGCACGGCACCAAATTCAAGTGCAGTTTCCAACCACTTCAAGCAGGGTGCAAGGTCACCAAATTCAAGTGCAGTTTCATACTACTTCAAGCAGAGTGCAAGGCCACCAAATTCAAGTGCAGTTTCATACCATTTCAAGCAGGGTACAAGGCCACCAAATTCAAGTGCAGTTTCATACCATTTCAAGCTGGGTACAAGGCCACCAAATTCAAGTGCAGTTTCATGCCATATCAAGAAGGGTGCAAGGCCACAAAATTCTTTTTTATAGAAAAATAATAGATTAATAATAGAAAAGTAACAAGCAAGGAAAAGAAAAAGAGAGAAAGTTAGATAAGATAGAGATAGAGATATAGTGGTAGAGTGAGAGAGCCCATAAAGATGTAAAACGTGAGAACGAGAAAAAGAAAAAAAGAAGAAAATATAAATAAAATAAAATAAAAGAGATGTACTTGCTCCATATCTTTACACACCCCTCACCCGGTCCTGAAACAGTTTATTTCCAGAGTTATGTTGCACCATATGCTTGTAATAAGTCGATAAAGGGAGACCAAATCTTTAAGAATTGGTCTGATTTGCTTGCTAGGACGAATCTCATGTCTTCGAGGTGTAACCTTTCAGACATATTTGAAAATCCACATTTTTAGCATTGGTGTGGGTGCATTTTTCCAGAATTTAAGTATACATTTTTTTGCCGTTATTAAGCCATAGTTAAGGAAACTCTTTTGGAACGAAGTCAGCTCAAAACCGACTTCCATTGTTCCAAAAATAATCAGTTCTACGTTGGGTTTCAGTTTTATTTTAAATAATTTTGTAAAAATTTCTAAAATTTAATTCTAAAATTTTTGTAGTTTTATGCAAAAATCAAAGGAATATGCTATGGTTGCATCTTGAGATAAACATTTATCACAAATGTGGGAGACATTTGGAAAGATTTTGTTCAGTTTAGTTTTCAAATAATATAATAGTAAGATTAAATGAGAACTTACCAGTTCAAAGTTTGATCCTTATTTTATGAGGAGTGACGTTGAGGAATTACGTGAAGAAGCCCCGCCAGGCGCATGCGCATCATACTTCAAAGCAGCGGCGTGAAAACACAGAAAACAAATAGCCGAAGTAACATAGTAAGGCTGGTTGAAGACTAGAACTACCAGATGATCTCTTAGATTATGAGGGTGGGAGCGGAGGGATTATGAGGAGTCCCTCAACGTCACTCTTCATAAAATAAGGATCAAACTTCGAACTGGTAAGTTCTTGTTTAATCTTACTATTTTACTTCGGAGTCACGTGAGTGACTACGTGAAGATTTCAAAGCTCTGTGTTTGCATGCCGCAGATGCACTCCATACGACAAGCTGCTTCGGTTGACACAATAGTAAGATAAAGAAGTTATTGAACATTGCATGAATAATTCAATAATGATTTTAATAGTAACAAACAGAGTAATAGAAACAAAGCAATAAAATTAAATGGAACCCAAAACAGCAGGCCCAAACCGTGGCACTGCCTGAACAGGTTTATCATAAAAACGAGAAAAAGTTGACTCTCTAGACCACCCTGCGGCCGCGAGGATTTGATCTAGCGGCACGTCCTGAGCCTTCGCCGCGGATGTAGATGCCGCCCTGGTGGAGTGAGATTTAAACACATCAGTGTCGATTCCCGCAGAACTTAGAACCTGTTTAAACCATCTAGAAATAGTTTGTACTGACACTTGCTTATATGGCTTTTTGTGACTAATGAGCAGTCCTGTCTCAGAACCTCACAAACTCCTTGTTAACGCAATATATTGGGTTAAATGATTAACTACACATAACAGTTGGTCAACAGGATATGCTTTAAACATCACCTTGATTCCTGACCTTCCTGGTCTACTTTTGTTTGATTAAATCACAGACATAAAATGTAATATAATCTTGAGAGAAATGCATATAATCTATCCTTAACAAGTGCAATGTTTGTACACGTTGTGCTGAAACCAACGCCATTAACATAACCACTTTAAGAGTCAATTTTTGCAAAGATAATGACGCAATTGGAGCCCATTGCCGAAGCAGTGTGAGAACTATACTGATATCCCAGATTCCTGTGTATCTCGATTGAGGAGGGTTTTTGTTAAAAATTCCTCTCATAAACCTGGATACCAATGGATGAGACCCGATAGGTTGTCGTGCTGAAGACTGCCCTAAATAAGAGGACAAAGCACTGCGAGCAGTGTTAATAGCACTATAACTAAGGTGCTCATCAAAATGTAAAGTCGCAAGGAACTCCAACACATCACGTATACTAGCAGTATCATACGATATAGTAGATTGTACACAGAACAGTTCCCATTTCTTAATGTGCACGAGGTATTGCTTTTAAGTGCTAGTTCTCCAGCCTGCAGTCATAACCTCCATGGTCCTGTTCGATAATCCAAGCCCTTGGAATGGTCTGGTCAGAACCTGCAGACCAACAAATTGATACGGTCATGTAATGGATGACTTTCTCCTGTAACCGGATGTACCAACAAATGACTGCCGCTGGGAATCCTCATGAATGGCTGTGCCATCATTCTCAGTACCAATGGGAACCATGATTATGTTGGCCAATCTGGGACCACCAAAACACCGGTGGCGGAGTCATGCTCTATTTTAGTGAGACATTTCGGAATCAGGCAGAATGGAGGAAACGCATAAAAGAATGAGTGTCCCCAGTGTAATGAGAACGCATCCACTGCTACTGCACCTGGATCTGGCTCCCAGGAGACATATTTAGGCAATTGGTGATTCAGTCTGGATGCAAAGAGATCAATATCTGGCAATCCAAATCGAGTAACAATGGTTTGAAATATGCTGACATTCAACATCCAGTCTATATTGTCATTAAACTTTCTCGACCTAAGTTCTGCCACCACATTATCTATACCTGGTAGATAGATGGCCGAAACCCAGACGTTCCGTGAAATACACCAATGCCAGATAGTATTAGCCAAGTTATCACATAACACAGATCTAGCTCCTCCCATATAATTAATATATGCCACAGCTGTGGTGTTATCAATCTGGAGTTGAACGTGGAAATCAGACATTGTGGAGAAATATGCTTTTAACCCATAAAAATCACCCAATAATTCCAGATAATTAATACCACGTGTGTGAAGAAGCAAGTCCTCTTGCTCAGTCCATCTACCCCCACAGCTAGACTCTGTGTCTGTAGCCCCCCATCCGAGAGCGCTAACATCAGTCTGTAAAATCACTGAAGGTTCGTCCACCAAAATGTGATTGGTGGCTTGGCTAACATTAACAATCCACTACTGCAATTCTGCCAGCGCCGTGGTGGGTAACTGCATAAGCCGATCAAAATGGCCTGCATTGTGTTTCAATGCTTGTTCTCTGGCTCTTTGCAAATGTTGATAATGCAAAGGACCGAACTGTACTGCAGGAAAGGCTGCTACCAATTTCCCAATGACCTTTGCAACGTCTCGGATGGAAGGATAAAGGTTTTGTGTAATACCAATAGAGACATTAACAGTATCTACTACCTTGGCTGCTGGTAATGTAACTGTCATATGAACTGAATCAAGAAGAAACCCCAAATACACAATCTGTTGGGTTGGCTGTAACTTGGATTTAAGTGGATGGACCAAAAATCCCAATGATTCAAAGAGATTCTTGGTTGCTGTAACAGAGTCTGCAGCTGACTCTTTAGTGTTGCCAACAATTAAGATATCATCTAAATAGGCCATAACAATGTGATTCTGGGCCCTCAATTGCCCCAGCACAGGTTTTACCAATTTAGTAAATAACCTAGGTGCAGATTAATCAGACATTAGGCAATGCTCTATATTGCCACAATCCAATTAAATTTCAAGTACCTGCGATAATCAACATGAATTGGCACCGAATAATAAGCATCTTGTAAATCAATGGTGGCCATATAACAACCCTGGGACATCAACTGCTTTGTAGTAACGAATGTGTCCATTTTAAAATGCATATAGATAACTGAAGTATTCAATTGAGTGAGATCCAGAATTACTCTACAACCACCATCTTTTTTGGGTCTGGGAAAAATATTAGACACAAATTGTTGAGGATGATGAACTGCTTTTTCAATCATACCTTTACGGGACAAATTCTGAATCTCCACATTGACTTGCTCAGTCTCGTGATCAGAAAACACCAACACTTTACAAGGCTTATGCTGGTGAGGTGAATCTATCCCTGAGATAAACTCAATGGTGGACCCCGACACAGTATTTAGAATAAACATATCAGACGTTATACAGCACCATTCCTGATAAAACAATTGTAATCGACCTCCAATAGGAGGTTGCACACCAGAATTTGTAACCTGAACACAAAGTCCCTGTACCTCTGCCGGTGGTTTGGAAAACTGTTGTCTGGCCATATTGGGGTAATAGGCAACGTGACTTGGTGGATACCCTCGTTGCCACCCTGGCCTCCCTCTGCTGGGCCCAGCACCCGGATCGGACCTCCGGTAAACAACCCTCGGCTTCCGAATAAATGGGCGAGCTGTGGCCGGCTTCATTAGACCCATGGTTTTCGCCTCCTCGTCAATATCCCGAATTTGTTTTACGAGATCGGAACCAAAGAGGAGTTCAGGCGATTGGACGTTGGTCACCTTACAGAGCGCAGCAAATTTTTGGTTCAGGGTCGGCCTGATGGCAATTTTCCGAATGCAGTTGATCTCGAAAAAGACGTTACAGATTATACCCAACATGTCTTTATGTAACTGAGTTAACACGGTCCCTCGGACCATGGTGCCAAATGCAGTGATCGTAGCCGCCACCAATTTGAGGACGTGCTGATAACGAACCTCCTGCCCCCTCATGGAATGAATCATGAGTGCCCATATAGCTGGGTTCACCATTGGCACTTTTAACGATGCACAGTTTACAGGTGTTTTATATTTATGATTTGTCTCTTGCATGACCAATTGGTGTAGCTGGTGAGAAACTAATTGATATTCGTTGCTAGGTAGTCCTCCATTGCCTCACCAGTTCCCTCCGGAATAGCAAAAGTCATTGCTATGTCCGGTACACCCGGAGCAAGGCTCTTGTGCTCTGGTATTTGCACATAAGCAGGGACACCAGACATAGGGTCAGCTGCATCCTGCCCCGCATCTCCCATTTGATAATCAAGGGAGGCATCCCCCAGTCCTATAATAGGTGCTGGAAGGAATTCCCCATGGCGGTATTCAAGGTAATCCTCTTCATAAGGTCCCTGCTGCTCAACTGCCTGAGGAATCACTGTGGTCTTAGCACCTTGCTGTATTAGAACCTGGAGCATATTTTCCATTTGCTGCATTCTGCCCCACATCTTTTTATTAACTGGGGGAGAATCACCACCGTCATCAGAGTCATCAGACAATACTGGCCTGTTGGTTTTCCTTTTGGCCTTCCTGTGGCTCTCAGCAGCCTCAGCCTGTTGAGTTTCAGGCACTGTCCTGGAACCACTTTCAACAGGTGCTATCGGTGAAACGGCACCCGGTATCGGAACCAGAGGTCCTGTTGTTATCTCCCGACCCGATCGAGAATGCGACTCTTCGCAAGACACATGCTTTGAACGCACCCTCCGTCCGGACCGATCCATCTCCAACTCCAACTGACTTCGCGAGCCAGCTTTACGGAGCTAAATACCCTGCAGGAAAAGTTGTTTAACACTTACCTGCAAAGTTTCTACTTACCCGCTGGTGGAGCTGAGCCCTCCAGCCCGTTCAGTGCGACATGCGCGGACGTAATGACGCGTATGCGCCTGGCGGGGCTTCTTCACGTAGTCACTCACGTGACTCTGAAGTAAAAACTATGTAAAATTTTTAACTGAATTAAGATATGTCTTACATTGATCGAGCATTTATATACATATAGCAAGTATTTATCCCATCTCTCTTTCGAGATTTTTATATATAATTCTTGTTCCCAATCTCATTTAGTTGTATCAGATGATGGTATTTCTGTATTTAGAATTATATTATACACGTATGATATTATGTTAGTTGAATCCACTTTTCTGTTCATAGCTTCATCTAATAAATCTGGAATCAGAGTTTGGTATTCTTGTGAATGTTTTATGAAATAGTCCCGGATTTGGAGGTATTTAAAATATTGATTACTTTTCAGGTTGTATTTAAGTTGTAGTTGTTGGAATGATAAAATAATTCCCGTTTTATACATGTCTCCAAGCATTTTAATTCCTATTCTTTCCCAATGGGTAAATGTTTTATCAATAATGGATGGTTTAAATGACGGATTATTAACTACAGGAGAGGGAGGCGATAGGTTTCTTTATTTGAGAGTTAATTTTATTTGTTTCCAAATTCTAATTGTACTATGAATAATTGGGTTTTTATTGTATATTGTATTATTCCATTTTATCGGTGAGAGAAGGATCGTTTCTATATTAAAAGGGGAACAATCCTCTTTCTCCATTACTATCCAATCTACCCACTGGGCAGAATTGTCCAACAGGTGAATTACATTTTTGATATTTACTGCCCAATAATAGTACAAACAATTGGGGAGTGTTAGTCCACCAAATTCTGTGGGTTTACATAAGTGTCTTCTTTGGACTCTGTGGGACTTATAGTCCCATATAAAATTTGTGATATATTAACTTTTTGGTTAAGTATATTGGCATTGATTGAAATAAAATCATTTTTATGGCATTTATTCTGCCTATTAAGGCATCGGAAGTGTTTTCCAAAATTTAATCAAGGCATTTAATTTAGTAAGTAAGGGCATATAGTTTGCATTGAATAAAGATTTATATTTTCTGGTAATTTTGATTCCCAAATATTTAAATTTTTCTGTAGCAATTTTAAAAGGGAATTTTAAAAGGTGTGTCGAATCTTGAGGTTTTATCATCATAATTTCACTTTTATTCCAATTTATTCTATATCCTGAAAAGGATCCGAATTCCTCTATTCGGTTTATTATGTTTGGTATGCTGGTTTGCGATTTTGTAATATATAATAGTACATCGTCTGTGTATGGTGATATTTTATCATTTGAGTATTTTGTATTATAACCATGGATATTTGGATGCATTATTATGCTTTCTGCTAAGGGTTCTATCACAAGAGCAAATTACAGAGGTGATAATGCACATCCCTGTCTATTGCCCCTGGATAGTTGAAATTTCGGAGACAGTATATTATATGTTAATATTCTGGCAGTCAGCTTATCATATAATAATTTTACCCATGAAATAAAGTTCTCTCCCATTTGAAATTTGTGCAATACTTTGAAGAGGTATCCCCATACCACTTGGTCGAATGCTTTTTCTGAGTCCAATGAAATAATTGACAGGTCTTGCCCTTCAGTTTTGTATGAGTTCATTATATTAAACTCAAATTATTGAATGAGTATCTCCTGGGTATAAATCCCATTTGATCCGCATTTATTAATTTACTAACATATTTACTCAATCTTCTTGAGTTATATGAATTTAAGAATCCAAGAATTTATGTGATTTATCGCCGAATTCAAAGTTTTCCTGTTTTGTAATTTGAAATATTCATAGAAACATAGAAAATAGGTGCAGGAGGAGGCCATTTGGCCCTTCGAGCCAGCACCGCCATTCATTGTGATCATGGATGATCGTCAGCTATCAATAACCCGTGCCTACCTTCTCTCCATATCCCTTGACTCCACTAGCCTCTAGAGCTCTATCCAACTCTCTCTTAAATCCATCCAGTGATTTGGCCTCCACTGCCCTCAGTGGCAGGGAACTCCATAAATTCACAACTCTCTGGGTAAAAAAGTTTTTTCTCACCTCAGTCTTAAATGACCTCCCCTTTATTCTAAGACTGTGGCCCCTGGTTCTGGACTCACCCAACATTGGGAACATTTTTCCTGCATCTAGCTTGTCCAGTCCTTTTATAATTTTATATGTTTCTATAAGATCCCCCTCATCCTTCTAAACTCCAGTGAATACAAGCCTAGTCTTTTCAATCTTTCCTCATATGACAGTCCCGCCATCCCAGGGATCAATCGCGTAAACCTACGCTCACTGCCTCAATCACAAGGATGTCCTTCCTCAAATTAGGAGACCAAAACTGTACACAATACTCCAGATGTGGTCTCACCAGAGACCTTTATGACTGCAGAAGAACCTCTTTACACCTGTACTGAAATCCTCTTGTTATGAAGGCCAACATTCCATTAGCTTTCTTCACTGCCTGCTGTACCTGCATGCCAACTTTCAGTGACTGGTGTACAAGGACGCCCAGGTCTCGCTGTACCTCCCCCTTACCTAACCTAACCCCATTGAGATAATAATCTTCCCCCTTGTTTTTGCCGCCAAAGTGGATAACCTCACATTTATCTATATTATACTGCATCTGCCACGCATCTGCCCACTCACTCAACCTGTCTAGGTCCCCCTGCAACCTCCTAACATCCTCTTCACAGTTCACACTAGCACCCAGCTTTGTGTCATCTGCAAACTTGCTAGTGTTGCTCCTAATTCCCTCTTCCAAATCATTAACATATATGGTAAACAGTTGTGGCCACAACACCGAGCCTTGTGGCACTCCACTCGCCACTGCCTGCCATTCTGAAAAGGACCCGTTCACGCCTACTCTTTGCTTCCGGTCTACCAACCAATTTTCTATCCATGTAAACACCCTACTCCCAATACCATGTGCTCTAATTTTAGTCACCAGTCTCCCGTGCGGGACCTTATCAAAGGCTTTCTGAAAGTCTAGATACACTACATCCACTGGCACCCCTTCATCCATTTTACTTGTCACATCCTCAAAAAATTCCAGAAGATTAGTCAAGCATGATTTCCCTTTCATAAATCCATGTTGACTTGGACTAATCATTTTACTGCTATCCAAATGCTCCATTATTGCCTCTTTAATAATTAACTCCCGCATCTTTCCCACCACTGAAGTCAGGCTAACTGGTCTGTAATTCCCCGTTTTCTCTCTCGCTCCTTTCTTGAAAAGTGGGATAACATTAGCTATCCTCCAATCCACAGGAACTGATCCTGAATCTATTGAACATTGGAAAATGATCCCCAATGCGTCCACTATTTCGAGAGCCACTTCCCTGAGGACCTTGGGATGCAGACCATCAATCCCAGGGGATTTATCATCCTTCAGTCCCATGAGCCTACACAATACTATTTCTCGCCTAATGAAAATGTATTTCAGTTCCTCTACCCCCTTAGATCTTCTGTCCTCCAGTACATCTGGGAGATTGTTTGTGTCCTCAGTGAAGACAGATCCGAAGTACCTATTCAACTCTTCTGCCATTTCCTTGTTGACCATAATAATTTCACCCGTGTCTGCCTTCAAGGGACCCACATTTGACTTTGCTACACTTTTTCCCTTAACATATCTAAAGAAGCTTTCACTGTGCTTCTTTATATTCCTGGCCAGCTTCCCTTGTACTTCTTCTTTTCAGCCCGTATTGCCCGTTTTGTCCGTTTTGATACCTTCTGTTGTCCTATGAAAGTTTCCCAATCCTCTGGCTTCCGGCTACTCTTTGCTGTGTTATACATCTTTTCTTTTAGTTTTATTCTATCCCTAACTTCTCTTGTCAGCCACGGTTGCCTCCTACTCCCCTAAAATCTTTCTTCCTTTTTGGAATGAAATGATCCTGCGTCTTCCGGATTATGCCCAGATATTCCTGCCATTGCTGTTCCACCATCATTCCTGCTAGGATCCCTTTCCAGTCTACTTTAGCCAGCTCCCCTCTCATGCCTTCATAGTCCCCTTTGCTCAACTTTCTTATAACTCTTGTAGATAAGATTCTGTTTAATTTAAATTTCAGTAGTGTTATTTTATTGTTTGTCTATGGTTGGTTCTTTAGCATTATCTAAATCCAGTTGTCTAATTTGTTCTTCTAGCTGCAATTGTTCGTTCTTAATTCTTTTATTTTGAAAAGCTTGGTATGAAATTATAGATCCTCTAATAAATGCCTTAAAAGATTCCCATAATAAAGAGGGTGAAATGCCTGGGGTGTCATTAGTCTCAAAAAAAAGTTCCATCTGTTGTTTTAGATATATACCACCTTGTGGGTCGTTTACAATTTTGTTTACAAATTCACCTCCAAAACGATTTTTTATTAGGCATTCCTTCTAGTTTTAATTTCGTAACCACTAAAAAATAGTCGATACGTGAATAAGTTTTATGTACCATTGAGTAAAAAGAGTATTCCCTTCCAACTGGGTTAGCAATCCTCCATACATCTGTTATATTTGTGTTTTTTATGTATGTATTTAGGAGTTCACTAGCTTGAGATTTTATGTTACGCCTCTTTTGTTGTGCAGATATATCCAAGTAAGGATCTAAAACGCAATTGAAGTCTCCCACAAATATCACATTTTGACAGTTAAACTCTGAAATTATATTCAAGATTTTATTTAAAAATTGAGGATTATCAAAATTAAGCACGTAAATATTTTCCATAGTGAGTGGGGTAGAGTGAATCATACCATTTCAAGCTGGGTACAAGGCCACCAAATTCAAGCGCAGTTTCATGCCATTTCAAGCAGGGTGCATCCACCCCCCCCCTCCCTCTCTGTGCCTCTGTCCCTCTCTGTATCCCTCTCTGTGTCTCTCTCAGTGTCCCTCTATGTCCCTCTCTGTGTCCCCCTCCCCCCGCAACCACATGTTGAGGGGACGGGATCCAACTGGTCCCATTTAGTCTAGTATATAACTAAAAGTCTAATCTTGTATGTATATATGTATGTTCCAGAAATACAGCCAAAATGGTACACGAGAGCACAACAATTTTTGGGGCGCCTTACTCACCATTCGCCTGCGGTGCGCAGTATCAAGTTTTGTTCTATTTTGAAAGTAATTCACTTTATAAACTTTAATGTACTTTATACTGTGAACGGGAGAAGTTTCAATGTGGCAGTCATGCCTGCGCAGTGTGCTCCCACTTGCCGGACCTGTCAGCCACACCTGCGCAGTTGGGGAGGGTTGCTGGGCCCGGTGCCATTTTCAGATTGCCATTTTCATCTAATACTTCCGTGTGTACCTGACTGGCATCACAACAGGGACCCAACAAGTCCATGTGTCATCTAGTAGCTATCTATCTATCTATCTTCTATCTTCTTCTATACTATTACTAAAACTCTCATCTTGACCACTTCTGATCTGCGTTGTAATTAAATTTGTGCAAAAATGCTACCCTATATCGCTCGGATTTTTAGCCACCTTACTCGGCGTTCTCCTCTGCTCCAAGCCACCAAGTTTTGTTCCGATCGGTGAAATATGAGATGTTACGAAGGTTTAAAAAATCGTGAGATCAGCAGATTGGTCTTCTCGCCTGTCGGTCACCATGAAGGTAACGCCCTTTCCAGCACCCGCTGGAGAATAAAGTCCCGGAGGCGGGGCTAAGTAAACAAGCCGTGCTGATTGAATGTGCATGAGTGGAGTCGGGTAAGCTGCTGTGTGGAGTCGGGTAAGCCACTGTGTGGAGTCGGGAAAGCCGCTGTGCGAAGTCGGGAGGTGCTGTGTGGTGCCGCGGCCAGTGGCCACTGAGTGAAGTCCCTCCCCCCCACTCCCCCTATCCCCCCCCACACACCCTTTATCCTTCCACCATTCCTTACCACTTCCCCCACCCCCCCACACCACCCCATACTCTACCCCCCACAACTCCCACACCTCACCTTACACCCCCCAAACCCCCTACACCCCCCTCCACTACACCCCCTCCCCTACAACCCCCCTCCCCTACACCCCCCTCCCCTACACCCCCCTCCCCTACAACCCCCTCTCCTACACCCCCATCCCTTACCCCCACACCCCCTACCCCCACACCCCCATCGTGAGTCAGAGGAATGGAATGGAGTGTTAAATGCCTTGACGCATCTGAGTTTTAATGACATTGTCCATTGTCTACCTCCCATTAATTTTATTCAAAGGAACGCGAAATACTTGAAGCAAGGTCAGTTCACGAAAACGATGTGTTAACTGTCACTTTTAATTGCTGAATCGAAATCCATTCATTAATCCTCATAATATAATTGTGTGAACTAACCTTGCTCCAAGTATGATGCGTTCCTTTGAATAAAATTAATGGGAGGCGCGGGCACAATTGTCATTTGAACTTTGGAGGCTGATTTACTTAGAGAAGGAATAGGCGACGTTTCGGGTCGAGACCCTTCTTCGGACCCTTTGTAAACATCGAAATGTCTGATGGTCCAATGTGGAGATGTTTGAAGAGAAGGCATCGAGACAATACTTCATCTCAAAAGGAGAGACAAAGAACACTGCATTCATTTTTCATGCGGGTACCACTTTCAAAAAGGTATATTTTAAGTGATGATCAACTACCTATCTTTTCTCATTTCACTTTTTTCTATTTTGCATGAATATTATTGTATGGAAGAAACTGCAGAAAATCTACCATATTATGTGCGAGCAGCCCGTTATTATTCAGTGATACCATCCATGAAAGAATGCTACTTAATCATATACTTTACCCGCGACTTATATCATTACAGATGGGCTAGGGAGGCTTGCGACGTTCATCGGCTCTACAGTTTGCAAATAATGATAGGAAAAAAACTTCATTCCAATGTACATTTTAGGGTCAAAGTTCCCTTCGGCGTTTTAAGTGCATTAGATATACTTGTCATAAAAAAAACAGAAATCATATTTACTAATTGAAACTTAACTTCTGGCAAATTTTCAATGATTTAACAATTTGAACTTTGTTTTTTTTAAAAAAAATTTTAGAATATATATTTTTATTAGAGTATTAGACAGTGATTTAGCAAACATATGTTATGATAGCAATATTTCATGTTCAACAAGCATACATTATTAATATTATCAAGTGTATCATTTTGACTATTAGTTTTTTTTTATAAAGAGAGGAGAACAGTAAGAAAAATAAAATAAAAATCAACATCGAAAAAGAAAATCATAAAGAAAGGAATAATTTACTATTAATACATTGTAGGAGATAAGATCAAGGAATATAAGATATAACTTTTCATCTATGCCTAAATCCAAGTTTCAGTTAGGGTTCCCTGCCGAACCATTCTACCCTTTTAAGTAATCAATGAAAGAAGACCATGTTCTAACAAAAACTTCTTGTTTGTCCATTAAGGCAAATCTGATTCATTCCAGGTGTAGGGTCTCCGACATTTCCATAATCCACATTTTAATTGTGGGGGATATAGGGCCTTTCCAAAATTTTAATATTAATTTCTTCCCAGTTATTATACTGTAATCTAGGAAATTTCTTTGACTTGTTGTAAGAGTTAAACTTTGTTCTGATGTTCCAAGTATTAATAATTTTGGGTCCGGATCCAGTTTAGTATTAATAACTTCAGAAGTTATTCTTAAAATCTCAGTCCAGAAATTCTTAATTTTTATACAATTTGCAAAGGTATGTGTTAAATTAGCCTCTGGATGTTGACATTTATCGCAGGTAGACGATATTTGTAGAAAGATTCTATTTAATTTAACTTTGGAATAATGTAATCTATGTAAAACTTTAAATTGTATTAGAGCATGTCTGGAGTTTAGCGAGCATTGATGTATGTAGTGTAAACTTTTGTCCCGTATATCTTTCGTTATGGATTGATTTATTTCATTTTCGCATGTGTGTCTATATGATTCCGTTGATGGTATCTCACTATCTAAAAGGGTGTAGTAAATATGTTATTAATTTTTCTGTGTTAGGATGCTTATTCAGACATTCATCTAGGATTTCTGGTTCCCTATTCCTATAATCTTGTGTATTTGACCTAACATAATCTCTGCGTTGTAGGTATCGAAAAAAATTATTTGAGTGTAATCCATAAATCTGTTGCAGTTCCTGAAATGAGAGATAAGTGCATTTCTTGTAAAGGTGTTCCACCCTTTTGATTCCATAGTTTTTCCATTGTATAAAGCCTTTATCTAGCATGGAAGGTTTGAATAAGGGATTGTTTACAATAGGGAGACAGAGTGGTATATTATCCAGTTTTAGAGCCTTTTTAAGTTGTTTCCAGATTCGTGCACCACTATATATTATAGGGTTTTCCCCATAAGTTTTTTTGTGCAATTTTGTCGGTGCAAATATAATCAAACCGATTTCAAAAGGTAGACAATCCTCCTTTTCCATCCTTAACCATTCTGGTTGTTGATCCATTTCCTCCAGCCAAAAATTCATGTTTTTTAATATAAAATGGCCCAGAAATAAAACAAAAAGTTTGGTAGAGCTAAACCTCCATTAATCTTTGATTTACATAAATGTTTTTTATTTATTCTATGATTCTTGTAGTCCCAGATGAAACTTGTAACAGTAGAGTCTACTTTAAAAAAAAAAGATTTTGGAATATATATCGGTATTGATTGAAATAGGTACAATAATTGCGGTAGAAAAATCATTTTTATAGCATTAATTCTACCGAACATTGAAATAGGAAGTGTTTTCCAGTATTGAATATTCTTATTTAGTTTATTCATTAAAGGTGGAAAATTTGATTTAAATAAAGTACTATACCCCTTAGTTACATAAATACCTAGATATTTAAATTTTTCGTCAACTTTTTTAAAAGGTGATTGTTGTAGTATATGTATATTATGATCCGTTATTGACATGATTTCGCTTTTATTCCAATTAATTCTATGTCCTGAGAAATGACCGAATTGAGTTATTAGATTTAATAAATTTGGAATACTAATTTCCGGCTTTGTAGTATATATTAGTACATCATCTGCATATAGAGATATTTTATTAATTGTATCTTTAGTATTGTACCCATGTATTTCTGGATTAGATCTGACATTTTCTGCAAGTGGTTCAATTGCTAAAGCGAATAACATCCTTGTCTACAACCTCTGGAAAGATTAAATTTATTTGATAACATTTGATTTGTTAGTATTCTAGCTGTTGGGTTAGAATATAACAATTTAACCCATGCACAGTACTTCTCTCCCAATTGAAAATTTTCCATCACTGAAAATAAATATGGCCATTCTACTTGATCGAAGGCTTTTTCAGCATCTAGCGATATAATTGCTAGGTCTGCATTAGCAATTCTGTTTGAATATATAATATTAAACAATCGTCTAAGATTATAAAATGAATGACGTTTTGGGATAAAACCTGTTTGATCAGGGTGTATTCATTTGTTAATTACTAAGCTCAATCTATTAGAAATGATTTTAATTAATATTTTCTGATCAGTATTTAATAGAGCTATTGCTCTATATGAGGCCGGGTCTTCTAGATCCTTATCAATTTTAGGTATAAGTATTATTGTAGATTCATTTAAAGTTTCCGGGAGTTGCTGTTGAGTATGAACATGTTTATATAGTGTTTGTAAGCGTGGAGAAATCAGATCATAACATTTTTTATAGAATTTAGAACTTAGGCCATCAGGGCCGGCGGCCTTTCCATTTTTTAAAGATCTAATTGACTCTTCAATATCTTTGGTCGTTATTTCAACTCCTAATAATTCTTGTTCTTGCAGATCTAAGCCTTTAAAGTTGCATTTCTGTAAAAATGCTTCCATACCTATTGATTGTTGTGTCACTTTAGTTGAATAAAGATCTTGATAGTATTGTAAAAATCTGTCATTAATATCTTTGGGGAGTGTTAGTATTTTTCCCTTTTCTGATCTAATCTTATGAATCATTTTTTCTCCATCAGTTTTCGAAGCTGGCGTGCCAATAATTTATGTGGTTTATCACCAAATTCAAAATTGAATTGTTTTGCATGTTGATAAAGTTTTATTATTTGGTCAGAGTATATTTTATTTAACTTATATTTCAGTGCAGCTATTTTATTATGTTTTACCAATGAAGGTGCTCTTGCATTTTCCATGTCTAATTGTCTTATTTCCAATTCCAATGTCTGTTGTTTAGCTCTATTCTCTTTGTTAAGAAATGCCTGAGAGGAGATTAATACCCCTCGTGTAAATGCTTTGAATGTTTCCCAGAGAAGGGAAGCAGAGATTTTGGGTTGGTCATTGACCTCGAAGAACATATTAATCTGTTTTACAAGATATTCACAACATACCTGTTCTTTTAAAATTTGAGGATTAAGTCTCCATTGTGTCTGTTTCTTGTCCATTCCATTTAGTTTAATCATAAACGTTAATGGGGCATGATCCGAAATTATAGTATTATGATATTGTGATTTATAAGTAAATGGAATTAGTTTAGAGTCTACTAAGAAATAATCTATCCTTGAATATGTTTTATGCATAGATGAGTAAAATGAGTATTATCTTCCGGATGGGTTTTCAATTCTCCAGATATCCTTAATATTGGTATTATTTATATATGAGTTTAAAAATTCACTTGACAGAGATTTTGACTTTCTCTGAGTTGATGATCTGTCTAAATATGGATCCAGTGTACAATTTAAATCTCCACCAATTATTAAATTATTTTGTGTACATTCCGGAATAATATTCAGTATTCTCTTGAAAAACCGCGGACTATCAAAATTGGATCCATATATATTGAGAGTCACTTTTTTTGAATATAATTCGCCTACTACTACCATCAGTATCTTCTGTAGTTGATATATGTTTAAAAGGTATACCTTTACGAATTAGAATTGCAACTCCTCTAGATTTATGTGTGAATGAGGAATGAACGTTTGGGCAATCCATTTTGTTTTCAATCTGTATTGCGCTTCCTTTTTAAGGTGAGTCTCTTGGAGGAAAACTATGTCTGTTTTGAGCGATTTTAGGTAAGTTAATACTTTGCCTCTCTTAATGGGTTCATTAATACCCTTAACATTCCAACTGCAAAATGTAATTCCTTCACCCCCAGTGTTCACTTTTACGTCTTGCATCATGATTAGGGTGGTCTATAATTGAGTAGATGATTCAGCATGTTAAACCATACCTTACATCTGGATCTCAGATAGATGCATTTCAGAACTTGTAGGTTTTCTTCTCGGTCATATCTCCTTGAATAACAATTATAATTTAATTCTAAATAAAAATTATACTGATTATAACATACTACAAAATAGAAAGAATAAGTGGTTATTATGTTAGTGAAGTGTGAAAGAAAGAAAAATACTACATCTATAGTTAGTGTAATTAGTGATAGCCACCCTAATGTGGCTAGGCATCTAAAGACTTCCGTAGCTTTTGGTTAAAAAAAATGTTACTAGCTCCGTTCTTTCCTTGAAGGAAAAAATTCAAATTCAGTAAATAAAAATATTATGCGCGGGGGGGGGGAGTAATGGATATATTCCAATAACAATTTGAACTTTGTAATGTAACCAGCTTTTAAACACAAACTTTCCAGTTTTAACTTCTAACTGAAATATCGATGTTCTAAAGAAGTCAAGCTATAGCTGATTTTTGGATCGCTCTCCTTTACTCGGGCAATGATGTGTGGTCATCTTTGGTGGGCGAAATAATAATAATGTTTGGAGCAAAACCGGGTTAAATCGATGCAACGAAGTGGGGGATCGAGATGTTAACACGCAACAAGTGACAGAATTAAACAAAACTGGACAAAAACTAACTGAACCAGAAACGATTGGGTTGAGGAAAGCTGTTTGGCCCCGTTTTCTTAGCTCGCGTTGGGACAAATGGACTTGAGAATTAATAGCAGTGAAAAGCTGGTCGCTGCCTTTTCCAGTGGTCAGCATTTAACCACTTTGCAGGTTCTCAGCCGTTTAATATTGATCTTAGGTGACACACTATTCCTCAAAAGTTATCTTGGAGACTTTTGTTCTCCTGAATAGTGTGGCTAAAGCCCCTGTCCCACTTGGGCGACCTAATCCATGCAGTTTCCATACTACAACTACCACAGATTTAAAAAAAACACTGGACATCATGCTGGACAGTGGACAACATAATATAGGACGGGACAAGCTGCTTGAAAGTGTCCAGTCCTATATTATGTTGTCCAGCATGCTGTCCAGTGTTTTTTAAATCTGTGTTACAGATCTGCAGTAATTGACTCATTCTAACGGTAACGGCCCCATAGTGGAACCATCCACGTCGCGGGACTGGAAACTGGAAGAATCCCGAGCTAATTACAGTTCACAGGGCACAAGGCTGAAGCCTCCGATGCCTCGCGTGTGAGTGTGCGCATGCGCATGCGCGCGGTCACCAAGAAATTGTGTCCCCCCTGTCCCCCAGTCCCCTCCATGTTTTGACCGTCTCTGCCTATCCCCCCTCCCCTACAACCGCCCCTCTGCTACACCCCCCCCCAAACTGCCCCCTCCCCTAAACCCCCCCACCCCAACATCCCCCTTACTCTACACCCCCATCCCCTACACCCTACTCCCACACGCTTCCCTCCCCCATGCTCCCCTCCCCCCCACTCCCCCACACACCCCTCCTACGCACATCCCCTCCCCTACTTCCCACCACCCCCCATCCTCACCACTCACCACCCCCTACCATCACCACCCCCATACCCCCACCATCCCCCAAACCCCCCTCCCCCCGCCACCCACCATCCACCCCACCACTCCCATCCCCCCACCAGTCCACCTCCCCCCCCCCACCACCCTCTCCCCACCACCACCCCGCGTGAGTGAGTCCAGAAAGCCATGAGTGAGTCCAGAAAGCTGTGTCAGCCGTGCCTGCGCAATTGGGGGCTATGGGTGAGTGGTGGAATAATACGTTGGGACACCAGACCTCCCGTGTGAGAATGGGACCCAGCGGGTCCCACTGTCCAGTATATAACTAAAAGTCTCATCGTGTATGTATGTATGCATGTATGTATGTTCCCAAAATACAGCCTAAATGGTACACAATAGCGCAACAATTTTAGTGGGACCTTACTCACCATTGTCCTGCGGTGCGCAGTATCAAGTTCTGTTATATTTTAAAAAGAAATTCACTTTATAAACTTTAATGAACATTATACTGTGAATGTGACAAGTTTCAATGTGGTAGTCGTGTCTGCGCAGTGAGCTCCCACTTGCGGGGCCCAGCGGCGGCGCGCCCAGAAGGAATGAAGAGACAGAATTTGAAATAACTGAACGTCTTGACGTGGATACGTTTTTCCCATTGAGGGTAGGGAAGATTCAAACAAGAGGGCATGACATGAGAATTAAGGGACAGAAGTTTCGGGGTAACGTGAGGAGGGACTTCTTTACTCAGAGGGTGGTGGCTGTGTGGAATGAGCTTCCAGCAGAAGTGGTGGAGGCAGGATCGATTTTAACATTTAAGAGTAAAGTGGATAGGCATATGGACGTGAAGGGAATGGAGGGGTATGGTCTGAGTGCAGGTAGATGGGACTAGGGGAAAACAAATGGTCGGCACGGACTGGAAGGGCCGAGAGGGCCTGTTTCCGTGCTGTAATTGTTATATGGTTATATGGTTTATATGGTCTCTAGGATCTCTGGCATCGCAACGGGGACCCAACGGGGACCCAATGGTCATCTAATATCCCCTAAGATTGCAGGGATTAGCGAACCAGGATGACATAGAGAGTGCGGAAAGCAGAAAGTGATGGTGGGGAGGGTAAGATGTACTGGTGGTGGGATCATGTAGTGGAAATGACGATGGGTGATGTGCTGGAGGCAGAGGGTGGTTAAAATCCAACTGCGGCAGGAGAAATCGTGACTAAAACTGCAAGAACCAAAAGAAAATACAGTAGCTACACAATAAAATGTGAGCACTCAATTCCAGTCACCCACCAGTGGTGACATTGACCTAATCACTTAAATTCCAGCCAGGGATTGTGATATCCCAATGTGCAGCCAGAAACTGCATCTTAGAATTTACCAGAGGTGAAGAGGATAGGGTCTGCCCCACTTGGCTGTCATTTGTGCAACATGCAGATGGTGTGCAAAGATTTTGTGAATTCCAAAACCTTGGGGCGCCGCGCGCGACTGTTCGTCACTGCCTACGTTAGGTATGTTACAAAACTTACCTTCAGCGGCGCTGCAGTTCCGTCACTGGCCGTGTGCGCGACTTTGGCGCCTTTGAGGGGGGGGCGGGGTTAAAATGCGGTTTTCCCCTACCATCCAGAATTATATTTTCTCGGAGTGCGAGCTTTTGCTAAAGATTCGTTCTGACTGCCGGTAAGTGAAATTTTTTTTTCAATCGCCCGACTATTTCAGCGCTGGAGTAAAATAAAAATTAGCTTCTAATGCCGTGAATGCCGACAAGGGGGACGGATTTTACGTAGGGGAAAAGTAAAGAAAAGCTGTTTATTTTTACATATAAACTTGCTTGTTTAGATGACCTTAATGAACATTTCAGGTTGCGAAACGGTGATTTATTCCCCATACGATCCGGCAGTATTTTTCCTGACAATATGGGGTTTAAATTCAACCGCAACGTTCCAATCTATCACATTCCATAAAATCCCACTCGCAAATGGCCATTAATTTACAGGCATTAAACACTAAATTCCTTCAATTTGGCCTATAAATTCATAACAATGAGATTTAAAAATCATGTTATATTGTGAATTCTGGTGTGAATGTTATTTCGACACGTAGGCTTTTTAAAAAATGTTAATATTTTCTTAAGAAATGGATTGATGTTTAGATCTAGTAATTGAATTTTGTAATTAGCTACAATTGGGTAACTAATTATATGCTTTAATTTCAGGTCATCCAAGTAAGATTGTTTCATATTTGTTTCAGAATTCTTCAATCTATAATAACTGAAAATTTCTCGATCACAACATTTGTGTTAAGTCTATGGAAAGGCATAGGGAACAAGATGCTAATTTCCGAGTATGAAAATGGCCATAACTTTGTTAATACTGAAGATATGGAAGTGAATTAGGTGTCAAATTAAACTTCTTTTTATACTTTATCTGATGGTAACTTTGCCTACGTCACCACGCACCATGCATGCATCGTGTTGCGTAAATTACGCGCAAATGACGCCCAAGTGGGACAGGCCCTGAAGCCAGTGAGCAGATGAACTGTGGACAAAAATGCTGGAGGAACTCAGCAGGTGAGTCAGCATCTATGGAGAGAAGGAATAGGCGGCGTTTTGGGCCGAGACGCATCTTCAGACTGAGAGTCAGGGGAAAGGGAAATGAGAGATATAGACGGCGATCTAGAGGTAGAACAAATGAATGAAAGATATGCAAAAAAGTAACGATAATAAAGGAAACACGTATTGATAGCAGTGGGCTAGCTGAAAGCGAGTTACAGACAATGAGACTCAAGAAGATGATTTGGCACTACAGTAGTATAATGACTTGGGTGGGGGAGGGATGGAGTTAGAGGGGATGCAAGGGTTATTTGAAGTTAAAGAAATCAATATTCCTACCGCTGGATTGTAAGCTGCCCAAGTGAAACTATGAGGTGCTATTCCTCCGTTTGGCCTCACTCTGACAATGGAGGAGGTTTCTCCATAATTCTCCTTCCCATTCCTACACAGAACATTTTTCCTAGGCGTCCACATTGTCAGACTGATGCTAAACACAAATTGGAGGAACAGCATCTCATATTTCGCTTGCGCAACTTACACCCCTGTGGCATGAATATTGATTTCTCTCACTTCAGGTAGCCCTGGCATTCCCACTCTCTCTATCCCTCCTCCACCTAAGTCGCACTAGGTTCTCATTTTCACCCTACAAACAGCCAGCAATGTCCCGTTTCTTTTAGGGACGGGGCGTCGAAGGACGATAAGCCAAAGCGAAGAAATGGATGCCAAGATAGCGAACGGACACGATGCTGAAAAGCCAAATAACCGAACCGGCGCGACACTGATTTTTAATTTTCCTTCACCGCTTTTTGACTGCCAAAGATCATAAAGCGGATTATTTTTGTAAGCGTTAATCTACCACGGTGCTTGGGGTTAAGAGGCTGGAATCTCTCCATCTCTCGTTCTTTCTCGCTCTATCCCCCCCTCTCTCTCTCTCTCTCTCTCTCTCTCTCTCTCTCTCCCTCCCTGCCTCTCTCCCTTCCCCTCCCTCTCTTCAAAATCCCCCCACCCTCCCGTCTCCCCAGCCAGTGATGCAATGGGCGCGGGGGTCTGGACCAATCACTGTCAAGGTCTTGGACAAATCCCGTCCCCTGAGACATTATGTCCATTATTTGGCTTTTCGGTGTCGTGTCCGTTAGGTTATTTGGCTTTTCAGCGTAGTTTCTGTTCGGTATCTTGGCTTTCACTTCTTCGCTCTGGCTTCTCGTCCTTTGATGCCTTGTCCAGGTACTGATCTTGGTATACATGTTCAAGAGTTCTGAAGGTGGCTACTATTAGTTTATTGTGTAGCTAATTTTCTTTTGACAGGTTCTTGCTACAGTTTTAGTTATGATTTCTATTACTGTAGTTGCTGTTCTTAAATTGGCTGTGCTGTTAAGCAAACCTCTGGGGGAAGTCAGCGGATCAGGCAGCATCTGTGGAAAGGAATGGGCAGGCAACGTTTCAAGACAGACCCTTCTCCAGACTGATGGGGAGGGGTGGTAGCTGCTAGATAGCAGCGAGGGCTGGTGGGGCAAGAATGAGCGTATGAAAGGTTTCAGGTAAGGAGATGTTGTTTGGCAGGTGAGTCAGGTGAGGGAGAGAAGGGTGCGGATAGTTACCAAGGTTGCAGTTGATGAGTGGAGATGACAAACGGCTGCCCTCCTTACCTGGATCCACCTGTCACTTGCCTCAGGAGAGCTTATTTATTTGTCTGTGATGTAAAGGGGCGAAAATTAAACTGCCAGGAAACTGCTTTGAAACCGATCATGTGTGCAGGTCGGTGAAACATTTGAGGTGCCTTATGCTGATTTAGGGTGTGTCTAGCCTTAGGAAAAACATCACTGATGAAAAATGAAGATGTGCTGAAAATAATAAAGGCTCAAAGGATGGACAATGCTGGATTCTGTGTGCTCCACTCGACACGTTTGCCTGTACCTTGCTCCACCCCTTACTTGTCAATTATTGCCCCACCTATTTCCCGCAGAGTCATAGTCATAGAGCACGGAAACCGGCCCTTCGGCCCAACTCGTCCATGCTATCCAACATGGTCCATCTACACTAGTCCCACCTGCTTGTATTTGACCCTTATCTCTCTGAACCTTTCATAGAGTCATACTTCTCTTCACCAGCTTTTTCCCTCTGCTCCATCAGTCTGAAAGGTCCCCAACATGATATATCATCTGTCCATTTCCTCCATAGATGCTGCCTGACCCACTGAATCCTCCAGCATTTGTTATTTTGCGGTAAAAATTCTGAATGTTTTCCTTAAATATTTAAATAACCATATCTAAAATTCACGTTAGATGTATACAAACTAAAATAATATTGTACAAAATAAGAACACAATATAAAAAATCTAACCATTTCAACCAACCAATATGTATATTTCCAAAAATTCTTAGGATTTAAAATCACAGATTTAAATACCCAGACATTGAAGATGAATATTCAAACACATTTTGGATCTTGATATATATGTCGAGGAGTCCTGAAGATATTTAAGATGCAATGCGGCATGGAACACAATCACAACTTACACCAGTATCAACTCACAAGCAAACATCAAATCAACTTACAAACTCACAATCCATGCTCTACGGAGTGCATTATTTTGCTCCCTATTTTGAAATTCCTCACAGTCTGACAATTATAAACTTTGGAAAGCTATCTCCTATTCCCATTGTAATTAATGCTTATTGATTATTTTATTGATTATTATCGAGAGTTAAGCATCAAGAGTCGTCAAAATTAATTGTCATGTGTACTGGAAAGGAAACAGTGAAATTGTTACTTCCAGCAGCATAACATGTCTGTAAACACAGTCTTTAGAGATACACTAGACTAAGTGGGACGCGTTGGGTCCCATGTTCATACGGGAGGGCTGGTCCCCCAATGCAATATTCCACCTCTCCAACAATTCCAATATTGGTGGCCAGTAGGGGAGTCACACACCCTCCATCTCACACACACACACCCTCCATCTCACACACACTCACCATCTCTCACACACACCATCTCTCACACTCACACCATCCACTCTCACACACTCACACACAACATATATATGCCAGTAAAAATCTCTTGAATCTACTCACGCGGTTGAGCGCACCCTCTCCCCTGAGCGGGACTTCTGGAATGAACGCGAAATTCATTTCAAGCAGCACAGTTTGCAGACCCAGCCTTCCATTCGGTTCAAGCAGCACAGTTTGCAGATCAACTCTTCAATTTAGTTCAAGCAGCACAGTTTGCAGACCAACCCTTCAATTCCGTTCAAGCAGCACAGTTTGCAGATTAACCCTTCAATTCAGTTGAAGCATCAGTTTGCAGAACAACCCTTCAATTCAGTTCAAGCAGCACAGTTTGTAGACCAACCCTTCAATTCACTTCAAGCAGCACAGTGCAGACTCACAGTTCAGTTCACTCACAGCATTGACTCACAGTTCTGGACTCAAGTCTCACTCACGGTCTTCCGGGGGTAACTGACTCACGTCCGGCCTTCGGGGCTTTATTCTTCTGGCCCCTCCAGACGGGGCGTTACCTACATCATGATGAATGACAGGCGAGAAAACCAATTTGCTGATCTCATGATTTTTTAAACATTCATAATTTTTTTATGATTTCACTGATCGGAAAAAACCTTGGGGCAGTTGGAGGAGAGGACGGTGAGTAAGATGGCGAAAATATTATAGCGATTAGAATAAGTTTTTTCTAAAATTTATTTACCATGTAGACAGGAAGTGGTCAAGTTGAGACTTTTAGTAATAGTATAGATAAGAATATATTGAATAAACTAAAAACCCAATTTATTGCAAATAAGCCCAGTCCTACCCTCTCCCTATTTATCCTTTTGTTTTTAATATTTGTATAACGTGCTTTGAGAATTTCCTTAATCCTACTCACTGAGGTCTATTTGTGGCCCCTTTCAGCCCCCCTGATTCCTTATTTCAGTCCTTTCATGCTTCTTTATATTCCTCAAGGGTCCTATCTGATTTCAACTTCCTAAACCTCACGTACGCTTCATGTTCCTTTTTGACTACATTTGAAACATCTTCCATCATCCAAGGTTTTTAAACCTTACCATCCTTGTCTTTCTTCTTCATGGGAACATGTTGGTCCTGAATTCTGACAAACTAGCCTTTAACACTCCCACATCAGATGAGGACATTGAATAATAGTTGCTCCCAACCTACTCTCGTCAGCTACTGCTGAAAGGTGTTGGAACTTGCCTTCCTCCAACTTAGCACTTTCCCCTGAGGTCCAGCTTTATCCATAACACCTGAAAAATCACAGAGTTGCAATCACTGTTCCCAAAATGCTCCCCCACTAAAATTTCAATCACCCAACCAACCCCATTTTCCAATACTAGGTCTAGTATGTCCCTACCTTGGTTGGACTATCCCTCCTGGATGCATGTAACTAATTCCACCTTGTCCAAGCTTCTGGCTCTAAGAAAGTTCCTGTCCAAATGGGGGACCACACCCATTGTTGTGACAACATGATTTCTTTGATATTGTTCCCTATTGCCTCACTGGCTGAACCATCCAGGATGTCCTCTCTAAGTACCACTGTGACATTCTGCCTGACTAGCAGTGCAACTCCTCCACCTACTGTACATCTCTATCGTGTCAGAAGCATCTGAATCCAGGAACCTTGAACTGCCAGTTCTGCACTTCTCCCATCAAAATCTCAGAAATGGCTGTGACATAACCATTCCATGCACTAATCCAGGCCCTGAGTTAATCTGCCATACCTGAAATACATGCATTGTGTAGTGAGGAACTGCTGTTGCTGGTTTAAACTGTATCTTCAAAAAGCTGGAGTAACTCAGCGGGTCAGACAGCATCTCTGGAGAAAATAATGGGTGACGTTTCGTGTCAAAGGGTTCATAAGGTATTTTATTGTCATGTGAACCTATTAAGGTACAGTGAAACTTAATTTACCATTAATTTAGAGACCGTGTTCCACGCGTATATGGAGTGTGAGAGGTTGCTGCCCCTGTACCAATATCTTAAGGGGTTGTTCCTCAAGTTTTGGTTACATTTTAGTCCCATGATTCTGGTGTTTGGACACAAGGCTGGGAGTGGGGAGAGCCGATTTGGGGGGGGGGGGGGGGGGTGGGACCTCCCTGTCCCTCCCCGTCCATGCAGCGGGCGGTCGATAGTCATGTGGGGCTGCCTGCGCCTCATCAAGGCCTACGTCCGTGCTCGTGTGTCCCTGTAAAGGGAACACGTGGTGTCCACGGGGACTCTGTGGGGCCTTCCGTGAGCGCTCGTCACCGCGTGGGGTCGAGAGCATTGTAAATAATTACTGCATAATTGTATTATAATGATTGCTTGATGTGTTGTTACCTCTGAATGTGTTTTTTGATGTGATGTACTATGCATTTTTGCTGAATAAAGTCCTTGGAAAAGGGTAAATAAATAAATAAATGAATAAGAGAGAGAGAGAGAGAGAGAGAGAGAGAGAGAGAGAGAGAGAGAGAGAGAGAGAGAGAGAGAGAGAGAGAGAGAGAGAGAGAGAGAGAGAGAGAGAGAGAGAGAGAGAGAGAGAGGTGCTTCTGTAAAACCGGACCCCACACAAAGCAAGACAAGTATTGTTTTGTCCTCTCGCCAATAAAACTGATATTTGCAATTAAACAAGTGAGTCTTTCTCTGTTCTACTGGTCATATCCTTAACACAGGGTAACATGGAAACAGGCCCTTAGGCCCACCAAGTTCACACTTACCCATTCACATAAGTTCTATGTCAGCCCACTTTCTCATCTTCATTCACACCAGGGCCAATTTACAACGGCCAATTAACATACGATCATACATGTCTTTGGGATGTGAGAGGAAACTGAGCACCAGGAGGAAACCCACATGGTTCTTAGAACGGACGTGCAAACTCTGCACAGAGAACGCCCAAGGTCAGAATTAATCCCTGGAGAGGGAACACGCGTGAACGCCGAGTGTATAGCTGATGAGGATGACGTGATTTTAAATTTAAACACTGTTGTTTTGTAAACTGCCATAAAGGCAGTTTTGATCGTGTTACCCTTTTGTATGTTTGTTTTTGTTTTCTCAGTAAAAGTATTTGTATGATAAAAAAATTAAAATAAGAAAAATAAAAAGTCAGCATTAAATTCCTCTTTAAGTACCTTCCTCTCATAAACGTAATGCCCCCTTCTACTGTCATTGGTCCCCTCTACCTTGCACATGCTTCTTTTCTTCTCTTTAACAAACCTTTGATATCCCTTGACATCCAGAATTCTTGCACGTTACCCTTGGATTTCACCCTTACTGAAACATGTTGGCCGTGAACTCTGGCTATTTTTCCCTTTGAATTCTTCTTACTGTACAGATGTAAACTTACCTGCAACCAAATGCTTCCAATCTACTTTTGGTAGACCCTCCCTGATGGAATTGACCTGTCCCAAATTTAAGACCTTTATCCCTATCCATTTCCATACACTTTAAAATACATAGATTTATTGTCACTATCTCCAAAATGTTCCGCCAAACACATCCACCATTTGGCCAGGTTAAGGGCCTGTCCCACTTACGCGACTTTTTCGGCGACTGCCGGCACCCATCATAGGTCGTTACAGGTCACCGGAAATTTTCAACATGTTGAAAATCCAGCGGCGACCAGAAAAAAGATATAACTCTTTGGGTGACTACTCACGACTATACAGGCTTCACCCGGCGGCATGTGGCCTGTATGGTCGTGAGTAGACTCCTAGTCACCCAAAGAGTCGTAGCATCTTTCTGGTCGCCACTGAATTTTCGTTGAAATTTTTCGGCGACCCATGACAGGTGCCGGCAGTCACCGAAAAAGTCGCGTAAGTAGGACATGCCCTTTAGGTTAGGTTAGGGTTGAGATACAGCATGGAAACAGACCCTTCAGCCCACCGAGGCCACGCAGACCAGCGATTTCTGCACATTAACATTATCATACACACTAGGGACAATTTACTGCTTTTAACTAATCCAATTAACCTACAAACCTGTAATCTCTTTGGCGAGACCGGAGCTCTATGTTGAACATTTTCGGCGACCTATGACGGGTGCCAGCAGTCGCCGAAAAAGTCGCGTAAGAGGGAATGGCCTTTAAGGCAGAGAACAAAACTTTAGCTTGTCACGACTCATGCAAGCCTGACGCTCAGCAAAGCCCTGAATTTGACCGAAATTTCCACCTCAAGACAACCTATCTGAAAATGGCTGCTCCAAATTAACCATTGCTGGTGCTGATCTTCCTTTTATAAGCTGCCAGTGGCTTAGGAAAGACTCGCCCGCTGGACCCAGACAAAAAGTTTTCTGAAATTGGGAAAAGTAGCTTAGCTTTCAGTGCAATTTTATGTTGTGTCCATGAGAATGAACAGACATTGTTTATCCTTCGTAAAAACATAAAACCAACAGATTATGATGGACATTGAAAATTCTTCTCAGAGCATGAATAAACAAGGATTACCAAGGATGAACAAGCAATGGAAAATCAATTTCTCGATAGTTGAGTCATTTATGCACCTTATCTTGCACAGAACATGTGCAGCTTACAATAAATCAATTGTTGCATCAAATACAAAGCATTTAACGCCGGCTGCTGAGATTTGTAGTTTCTGCTAAACATAACTATGAGAGAAAAAGTTTCAGCAGAAGATATAAGCAATAAAGAACCTCACCCCACGGCTTTATATAAACAAGCATTGGTAATACATATATATATCAATACAGAAGGCAGTGAGTCATCCCACCTCTTTGTTTTTGAACACCAGTTGGAGTACTGTGAACAGTTTTGGGCCCCATTAACTGACAAAGGATGTGCTGGCATTGGAGAGGGTCCAGAGAAGGTTTACAAGAATTATCCCAGCAATGAATGGGTTAACATATGATGAGCATTTGACGGCACTGGGCTTCTACTTGCTGGAGTTTAGAAGGATGGAGGGACCTCGATGAAACATACAGAATAGTGAAAGGCCTGAATAGAATGAATGCGAAGAGGTTATTTCCACTAGTGGGAGAGTGTAGCTCTCCCACTGGTGGAGATGTGAAGGTAAGCTGGCCAATAATATAAAAAAACCTACAGCAAATGTTTCTTCACATACATAAAGAGTAAGAGAGTGGATATTGGACCGCTGGAAAATGATGCTGGATAAGTGATAATGGGGAATAAAGAAATGGCAGATGAATTAAATAAGCTTTTTTCATTAGTCTTCACAGTGGAAGACACCAGTAATGTGCCTGAAATTCAAGAGAGTCAGGGGGTGAAAGTTAGTGGAGTAGCTATTATTAAGGAGAAAGTGCTTGAGAAGCTGGAAGGTCTGAAGGTGGATAAGTCACCTGGGCCATCTGAACGGATACCCCAGGGTTTTAAAAGAAGTAGCTTTAGAGATCGTGGAGGCATTAGTTGTGATCTTTCAAGAATCATTGAAGACCGGGCTGGCACTAGACGATTGGAAAATCGCAAATGTTACTCCGCTGTTCAAGAAGGGAGCAAAGCAAAAGAGGGAAAACTATAGGCCGGTTAGCCTGATCTCAGTGGTTAGTAAGATTCATTACAAAAGGATGAGGTTTCCAAGTACTTGGAAGCACATGATAAAGTTAGCATGGTTTTGGAAAGGGGATATCTTGCTTGATGAATCCGTTGGAATTCTTTGAGGAACTAATTAGCAGATAGACAAAGGAGATGGATGTTGTTACCTGGATATTCAGAAAGCCTTTGATAAGGTGCTGCACATGAGGCTGCTAAAGATGAGAGCCCATGGTATCAGAGGGAAGATACTAGCATAGATATTAGTTTGGCTGAATGGCAGAAGGCAAAGTGTTATAATCAAGGGGGCTTTTTGTGGTTTTACTGGCTGCCAGTGACTAGCAGAGTTCCGCAGGGGTCGGTGCTGGGGCCGCTACTCTTCACGTTGTATATCAATGATTTGGTTGAGGGAATTAAAGGCTTGGTGGCCAAGTTTGCGGATCATATGAAGATAGGTGGAGGGGCAGGTAGTGTAGAGAAAGCAGGGCATCTGCAGGAGGACTTGGACAGGTTGGGAGAGTGGGCAGAGAAGTGGCAGATGGAATACAGCACGGCAAAGTGTGGAGTCATGCATTTCAGGAGTAGGAATAATTGCTAAATGGGGAGAGGATTCAGAAATCGAAGGTGCAAAGGGACTTGGGGGTGCTGGTGCAGGAAGTTGAATCGGTAGTAAGGAACGCAAATACAATGCTAGCATTTATTTCATGAGAACTTGAATATAAAAATAAGGATGTAATGCTGAAGCTTTATAACGCACTGGTCAGCCCGAATTTGGAGTATTGTGAGCAGATTTGGGCCACATTTCTGAGGAAGGATGTGCTGGCATTGGAGAGGATCCAGAGGAGCCTTACGTAAATGATCGCAGGAATGACAAAGTTAACATGCAACTAGCGTTTGATGGCATTGTACTCACTGACGTTTGGAAGGATGAGGGGAGCTCTCATTGAAACTTACTGACTAGTGAAAGGCCTGGAGAAAGTGGATGGGGAGAGGATGTTTCCACTGGTGGGAGAGTTTAAGATCAGAGGCATAGCCTCAGAATTAAAGGACATTCCTTTAGGAAGGAGCTGAGGAGGAATTTCTTTAGCCAGAGGGTAGTGAATTTCTGGAATTCATTGCCACAGAAAGCTGTGGAGGCCAAGTCATTGGGTATTTTTAAGGCCAAGATTGACAGATTGTTGATTAGTAAAGGGCCTGTCCCATGTGGGCGCGCCGTGCGTCGTGACGCGTAAATGATGTTGCGTAAATTACGCGCAAATGACACCCAAGTGGGACAGGCCCTTAAGGGTGTCAAAGGTTATGGGGAGAAGACAGGAGAATGGAATTAAACGGGAAAGATAGATTGGCTATGTTTGAATGGCGGAGTAGATACGATGGACTGAATGGCCTAATTCGGCTCCTATGACTTATGAACATAAACTCATAATAATTGTAAATGTTTGAATATCGTGGACATCTGAAGTATTGAAAGAAACACAGCAGGTTTCCTATTTGTTATGACATGGAAGGAGGCTATTAAGACAATCAAGTCTATGTTGGGTCATAGAGCGAACACATTCCCCATCTAACTTTTCCTGCATCCTATCCAGCTACATTTTCAATTTCTCCACTCACCTACACGGGGGGCAATTTACTCTGGCCAACTATTCTGCTTTGTCTTGCCAAATGTAATTTGTAGCTGACCATCAAGTTCATCCTTACAGATGTAGATAAATTAATTGTAGATGGATGCAAAAAGCTGTAGTAACTCAGCGGGACAGGCAGCACCTCTGGAGAGTAGGTATGGGTGACATTTCGGGTCGAGACCCTTCTTCAAACAAAGTATCCAAACTGGTTGCATCATGGCCTGGTCCAACAATTCCAATTCACAGGAATGCAAGAGGCTGCAGAGAGCAGTGGACCCAGCCTAGTCCATCATGAGCACAGCCAGCCCCACCATCATAAGCATCTACTGGAGCACTGCCTCAAGAAAGTGTTATCCATCATGAAAGATCTCCACCATCTCAGTACGCCTCTTCTCCCTGCTACCAGTAGGGGGAATGCACAGAAGTCTAATAACCCACACCATTACATTTGGGAACAGCTACTTTTCTACAACTATCACATTCTTGACCAACCTGTAAAACCCCATTTGTACCTCACCACTGGAATAATACTGACCATATCTTGCACTACCATGGACTTTTTGTTTTCTAATTATGTGTTTTGACACTGCGTCTTGGTGGTTTGTTGTGGTCGTTTTTTCACTTTTTAGTGGAATTTTAGGTGTCATTTGTGTAAAACTAATGTTTTGTATGTTGGCTGCATCTATGTGCCTGTGAAGCTGCTGTAAACAAGATCTCTCTTGTACCTCAACCTAATTGTACTTATGCATGTGACAATAAACTCAACTTGACTTGACTTTTTTTGCAGATCCTATTTCACAACTTTGTTGTTGCCGTGTGACTCAATTTTCCAGCAGATTTTCACTGCCTGCACCAAATGCAATGGCTGGGGATCAGTCGCCTTCTTGACAGCATTGGTTTGCCAGGCTTCAAGACCAAAAACCCGCTTTAACAGGGGACCACATCTTTCCCTTCATTAACTTCCTGCACTCAAGGTTTGATACTGCAGCACTACCTAGCAGCAGCCGAACAAACCAGTAACCCAGATTCAATACTGCTGCGACAACACAGCTTCTCATAAACTTAAAGAATGTCTGCATGGAAGACAGTAAAATCCACCCGAACAAAGGATGTTTCTGAGCCATCAGATTTCCATGAGTGGAACTAGCTTTGAAAACAACCAAAGCAGGGAAGAAAGTAGAAGATCCTATAGCCTTCTGTATGATGAAGCTGAAAGTCGTTCTTCAACTCAACTCAAAGGTTTGCTACATCTTTCCAGAAGGGATATAAGAGTAAACTTCCTACAGCACATTGAAATTTCCGGACAAGTTCTATGAAAGTTGTCCACTAATTCAGTAACACCTTTGATCAGCTGAATACTGGAGTCAGTCACCTTATCTGCACAACACAATATTAGCTTACATCAGGTTCACCTTAATCTACTTGAACCTTTAATATCATCCCGTTCCACTTAGCTGAAATGATTTTTTTGCCAGCAAATTTATTTTCGCATTAGCTCTCATTGGTTCTTGACATGCAACAAATGTTCACATTTAATGCAGAGCCCAACACCTTAAATATCTCTGTGAAGGAAGGAATTGCAGATGCTTGTTAACACCAAAGATAGATACAAAATGCTGGAGTAACTCAGCGGGATAGGCAGCATCTCTGGAGAGAAAGAATGGGTGACATGTTGAGTTGGGACCCTTATTCAGATCTGAAGAAGGGTCCTGACCAGACACGTCACCCATTCCTTCTCTCCAGAGATGCAGCTTGTCCCGCTGAATTGCTCCAGAATTTTGTATCTAACCTCAAATATCTCTGTTAGCTTTCAACTGTTAGCTTCTCTGCAATTTCCCTCCAAGCTCCAAAGACATACAGGTTTGCAGGTTAATTGGCTTGGTGTAAATGCAAAATGTAAAATTGTCCCTAGTGTGTGTCGAGTAGTGTTAATATGCAGGAATATTTTCGAAGAGTCCTATTTTCAGATACTTCATCTTCATTTCCAAGATTGGCTCTCCACCTTTTTACCTTGATGATGGCAATGGGCAAACTCTACCAGATAGTCAATGTTTAACCAATAAATCCAGCTCACTTTACAGCCAGACAACTCATCCCCATTTAAATTGATGGTTTGTACCCTTCTGAATTTTTGGTCAGCAGGTTTGGTAGGGTTTTTGTTTTAATGCCATTATCTCAGACTACAATAGCTGTTAGTAAAACAGCTTTGGCATGGAGTCATATCATTATTACAGTATCTTGCCAGCACTATACAAAACGATTCACGAGATCCATTATTTGGCCCCTTCTCTATAGCCTTTCAAATTCTTCTTCATTGACGTATTCAATTCAGTCATAATTCTGAGTCTGAAGAAGGGTCTCGACCCGAAACATCACCCATTCCTTCTCTCCAGAGATGCTACCTGTCCCACTGAGTTACTTCAGCATTTTGTGTCAGTCATGATGGTCACAGTGGCACCATCTCCATCAGGCTGTGCATTTTAAATTCTAACCACATGCTCCATAAAATAGCTTTTCCTCCTTTCCACTTCTTATCTCCTTTATTTTTTACCTGTGGCATCTCGTCCTCAACCAGTGGGAACAGCCTCCTCTTCACTCTGTCCAGACCCTTCATCATTTTGTACATATTAAGCATATCTCACCCCATCCTTCTCTATTCCACAATAAGCAGTCCCAGCCTGAGTATCTATCCTTGTAGTTATCAACATTCACCTCAGGACCCATTCTCAGAACTCTTCTGCACCCAATCTAAAGCCTTCAAATCCTTCCCATAATGAGGTAGCCAGAATTAGGAGGTTTGCAAATAAACGGAATCTAGATCTATGTGTAAGAAGAAACTGCAGATGCTGTTTTAAACCGAAGGTAGACACAAAATGCTGGAGTAACTCCGCGGGACAGGCAGCATCTCTGGAGAAAAGGAATAGGTGACGTTTCGTGTCGAGACCCTTCTTCAGACTGAGAGTCAGGGAAAAGGGAAACGAGAGATATAGATGGTGATGTAGAGAGATCTAGAACAAATTATTGAAAGATATGCAAAAAAGTAACAATGATAAAGGAAACAGGACATTGTTGGTAGAAGATGGAGGCACAGGCTTGTAGAAGATAGGCACAACCAGGATAGGGAAATCATAAAACAGGAGGATATATGTTAAGCTGAGAGAGGAAAGATACCAGCATGAGGGGCAATTCCTTCAATCAGAGGGCGATGGGTATATGGAACAAACTGCCAGGGGAGGTAGTTCAGGCAGATATTGTAACATTTAAAAGACACGGGAATAGGTATCTATACATGGATAGGAAAGGTTTGGAGGGATACTGGCCAAACGTAGGCAAAGAAGACTAACTTAGATAGGGAATCTTGGTCATCATGGATGAGCTGGGCTGAAAGGCCTCTTTCTGAGCTTTGTGACTATAACTATAACACTTACCACCTTCTATAGATGCACTGTAGGAAGCACACTGCTGGGTTACATACAGCTTGGTTTGAAAACTGCTCTCCCCAAGACTGCAAGAAGTTGCACAGTGTTGTGGATGTATCCTGGTCCATCACATAGAACATATTCCCCATCAATAACTCAGGAAATCAGTCAACAGTATCAAGGAAAATACTGAAGTTCTGGAACAACTCAGCAGGTCAGGCAGCATCCCTGGAGAACATGGATAGGTGACGTTTAGAGACTAGACCACAAAACATCATATATCTATGTTCTCCAGGGATACTGCTTGACCTGCTGAGTTACTCCAGCACTTTGTGTTGGTTTTTGAAAACTAACATCTACAGTTCATTGTCCTGATATTATCAAGGACTTTTCCCACCCCAGTCACGTTTTCTCCGGGCTCTCACTGGGCTGAAGACACAGAAGCTTGCAAGCACGTATCACCAGAGTCAGGAACAGCTTATTTCACTCTGTTATCAAACATCTGAATGTTCCTTACTAAGCTGGGTGGCACAGTGGCGTAGCGGTAGAACTACTGCCTTACAGCACCAGAGACCCGGGTTCGATCCTGACCATGGGTACCTGTCTGTATGGAGTTTGTATGTTCGCCCTATGACCTGCGTCGGTTTCCTCCACACTCAAAAGATAAACAGGTTTGTAGGTTAATTGGCTTGGTATAAATGTAAAATTGTCCCTTCTGTGTGCAGGATCATGTCATGTGTGGGGGGTCACTTGTCGGTGTGGACTTGGTGGACTGAAGGGCCTGTTTCTACTCTGTATCTCTAAAACTAAAAACCTAAAACTAAAGCTAGGGTACAGTCCCAATTTTCTAACCTACTTCATTGCAGACATTGGACTTTTTCTCTGAAACTGTTATTCTAATTGTAGAGGATTCCAGGTTCAATGCCAAGGAATTATATTCAGCAATTTGGTATTTTTCTCTTCATTCTTTCTGTTGTACGTGAATTTGGATTTATTGTATTCATGTAGTATTATCTGATTTGATTGGATAGCATGCAAACAAAAGTTTTTCAATGTACCTTGGTTCACATGAAAACAATAAATTTACATATAACAATTACAGCACGGAAACAGGCCCTCTCAGCCCTTCCAGTCTGTGCCGACCATTTGTTTTCCCCTAGTCCCATCTATCTGCACTCAGACCATACCCCTCCATGCCCTTCATGTCCATATACCTATCCACTTTACTTTTAAATGTTAAAATCGATCCTGCCTCCACCACTTCTACTGGAAGCTCATTCCACACAGCCACCACCCTCTGAGTAAAGAAGTTCCCCCTCAAGTTACCCCTAAACTTCTGTCCCTTAATTCTCATGTCATGCCCTCTTGTTTGAATCTTCCCTACCCTCAATGGGAAAAGCTTATCCACGTTAACTCTGTCTATCCCTTTCATCATTTTAAAGACCTCAATCAAGTCCCCCCTTAACCTTCTGCGCTCCAAAGAATAAAGACCTAACTTGTTCAACCTTTCTCTGTAACATAGTTGCTGGAACCCTGGCAACATTCTAGTAAATCTCCTCTGTACTCTCTCTATTTTGTTGACATCCTTCCTATAAATAGGCGACCAAAATTGTACACCATACTCCAGAATTGGTCTTACCAATGCCTTGTACAATTTTAACATTATTTCCCTGCTCCTATATTCAATGCTCTGATTTATAAAGGCCAGCACACCAAAGGCTTTCTTTACCACCCTATCAACATGCGATTCCACCTTCAGGGAACTATGCACAGTTATTCCTAGATCCCTCTGTTCCACAGCATTCCTCAATTCCCTACCATTTATCATGTACGTCCTATTTTGATTTGTCCTGCCAAGATGTAGCACTTCACACTTAACAGCATTAAACTCCATCTGCCCACTTTTCCAAATGGCCCAAATCTCTCTGTAGACTTTGAAAATCTACTTCATTATCCACAACACCACCTATCTTAGTATCATCTGCTTACTTACTTATCCAATTTTCCACCCCATCATCCAGATCATTGATGTACATGACAAACAACAGTGGACCCAACACAGATCCCTGAGGCACCCCACTGGTCACCGGCTTCCAACCTGACAAAGAGCCATCTCCCATTACTCTCTGACATCTCCCATTCAGCCACTGTTGAATCCATCTTGCTACTCCGCCATTAACACCCAAAGATTGAACCTTCTTAACCAACCTTCCATGGGGAACCTTGTCAAAGGCCTTACTGAAATCCATATAGACAACATCCACTGCTTTACCCTCATCAATTTCCCTAGCTACCGCTTCAAAAATTTCAAGAAGGTTTGTCAAACATGACCTTCCAGGCACAAATCCATGTTGACTGTTCCTGATCAGACCCTGTTTATCCAGATGCTTATATATATTATCTCTAAGTATCCTTTCCATTAATTTGCCCACCACTGACGTCAAACGAATAGGTCTATAATTGCTAGGTTTATTCTTTGAACCCTTTTTAAACAATGGAACAACATGCGCAGTACGCCAATCCTCCGGCACTATTCCCGTTTCTAATGACATTTGGAATATTTCTGTCATAGCTCCTGCTATTTCTACACTAACTTCCCTCAATGTCCTAGGGAATATCCTGTCAGGACCTGGAGACTTATCCACTTTTATATTTTTCAAAAGTGTCAGTACGTCCTCCTCTTTGAATCTCATAGTTTCCATAGCTACTCTACTTTTTCCCTTACCTCACAGAGTTCAATATCCTTCTCCTTGGTGAATACCGAAGAAAAGAAATTATTCAATATCTCCCCCATCTCTTTTGGCTCTGCAGATAGCTGTCCATTCTGGTTCTCTAATGGTCCAATTTTATCCCTCGTTATCCTTTTGCTATTAATATAGCTGTAGAAACCCTTTGGGTTTACTTTCACCTTTCTTGCCATATCAACCTCATACTGCCTTACATGTAAACCTAAAATAAAAACATATCAGTCAAAACCAATTAAGAAACACATATTTACACAGTGAGATAAATAGAGATCACGAGAAGCTTAATCATAAACGTTTACTGGCTGCTATTAACTAACCTAACATGCTGTGAAGGAGGGAGGGACATCATTGTGCCTTGATGGAAACCACACTTCTCGCCTTCAATGAAGTGTGAAAAATATTGCAAACTCCATGCCTCCTACTGATTACTTCACACAGGCAGAGAGAAAAGACTGAAAGAATGATATCATTGACCCTGGTGGTAAACGACTGAGGAATTTGTTAAAATAATAAAAATGGCGGGGGAGCTGAGAAGTACAGCACTTAACATAAAATGCTTTCAAACATAATAGGGAGATAGGAATAGCAGACTACTTGCTAATGTGTAGGAAGGAGCTACAGATGCTGGGTTACATTGAAGATAGACACCAAATGCTGGAATAACTCAGCGGGATAGGCAGCATCTCTGGAGAGAATGGATGATACCCTTTCCATCCTCTCTGGGATCATAGAAATCGTTTGCAGAATTATACACACAGGTCTTATCCTCATAACATTAAACATCTTTGTAAAGAAAACTCCATCCATGCCAGATTTAAAGTCAACACGTTACCCCACATCTATTTAATGTTTGTCAAAGTTAGTTCTGAACTATTAGCTCTGCTCATTGAGTAAAGAGCATATAAAAGAACAGCAAGAGTGAGCTATTCCATCCGCTGTGCCTGCTCTGTCACTGAGCGATAGAGTTACTGCCTTACAGTGCAAGAAACCCGGGTGCTGTCTGTAGGGAGTTTGTACATTCTCCTCATGACTGGCGTGGGTTTTCTCCGGGACCTCCGGTTTCCTCCCACACAACAAAGGATGTGCAGGTTTGTAGTAAAATTGTAAATTGCCCTGAGACTGTATAAGATGGTGCTCATGTGTAGGGATCGCTAGTCGGCGTTGAATCAGTGGGCTGAAGGGCCTGTTTCCACACAGTATCTCTAAACTAAACTAAACTAATCATGGCTGGTCATTTACCTCTGTTCCACTTTCCCATTTCACTGAGTCACTGTATAATTTAGTGAGATTCTTAGCGAGAACCTGGACCCACTACAATTTTCCCACCAACACAATAGATCAATGACCAAGGTATCTTGCTGGCTCTCCACTCTGCACTGAACCACTTGGACAATAAAATACATATGTCAGGCTGTTGATGATTGACTATAGCTCGGCATTCAACACAATCATCCCCTCCAAACCTGTTACTAAACTCAGAGAACTGTATCTCTGTGCATCACTTTGCAATTGGATCCTCAACTTCCTCATCAACAGAACATAATCATTATGAATTGGCAACAACACTTCCTCCTCGATAACCATCAGTACAGGGGCACTTTAGAGCTGTGTGCTCAGCCCCCTGCTCTGCTCACTCCATGCACATAACTAAGTTGGCGGACACAGTCCCAACTCCATCTTTAAATTTGCCGTTGACAACGCCATTATTGGATAAATAAGGATGAGTCAGTGTACAGGGGGGAGATCGGTCATCTGATTGAATGGTGCCAGAAAAACAGCCTTGTCTTCAATATCATTAAGACCAAGGGGTTGATTGTTGACTTTAGAGAAAGAAGGCCGATGATCCATAAGCTTGACTGGGGGTGGTGGGGAGGCAACGAGCGGGTCTGAGGCCAGCGAGCGGAGCGGAGCCGAGGCCAGCGAGTAGGTCCGAGAGAGTGAATAAAAGCTAGGTTAATCTTTTTGTAAAAATCGCAAGGTGTTTTAAAATAAATGTTATCTTTAAAGATGGCGAAAATGAAGCAGTCAGAATCAAGCGTTGCAGAAGTCGGTGTTGAGTCGACCTCAAGCAGTGCAAAAGTGACGGTTTGGGAGCTACTGTTTGTGAGGCCCTCTCCCTGACATCACTGGAAGGTGGTGGAATATTCTGTTTCACTCTATCGTTGGGGGTGGGGGGGGGGGGGGTTGTGATATCACTGGAAGCTGTTTTAAAAGGTGGTTTTGGCTATCAATTGCCATTTGACATCTGTGAGTGGCATGGTGACATCATTTTAAGCCACTGGAAAAAGGCTCTCTGTGAGAATTGGTTTTTGTCATTTTTTTTATTTCAACGATTAATAACTTCGGAAATATAGGTGGGAATCCGACAGGAAGATATTCATCGCCACCAAGGGAAAAATGCAAGTAGGATGTGTGAAAATGGGAAGGCTGTGGCATAGCGTTTGGAAGAAGATAGGAATTAACTAGCACACACCAAAATTAACTAACACACACACAGACACAAACAAGACAAAGACTTTTAGTTATATAGAGATAGAGATCTGCAGGGCAGATTGTTTTTACATAGAGGGTGGTATGTGCCTGGAACGTGCTACTAGAGGAGATGGTGGCATTTAAGAGGCTTTTAGATAGGCACATGGATATGCAGGGTTTAAATGAATGTGGATCACGTACAAACAGAGTAGATTAGTTTAATTTTGCATTATGTTCGGCACCGACATTGTGGGCCGTGGGGTCTGTTCCTGTGCAGTACAGAATTGACTGTATGATCTGTGTTCTTCAATCAGGTATTATATATTTAAATGCTCACTATTGTCTGTCATGTGCCAAACCATTTATTTACTAATATGCATTCCCTTCAGTTTGGTTCCTAGTCTACTTCATTTGCCCCAATTTGCATGGTTTAAATTGAAAAAGTTGGTTTCAGATTGAACAGCAGCTTTTACAAATGTAGTGACAAATTATTTCATATTATAATCACTCTTTCCTCAGGACCTCCTTGCCAGATTATTAATTAGCATTTTTCTTGTTGCAGAGTTCCCGATTTAAATTTGCCAGTTCTTTCATCACTTCAGCAGCATGCAGATCTAGGAAGCCACCTGGTGGATGTTCAAGGAATCCATCTTCAGCATTATTAGTAATATGTCTGGTTTAAGTCCTGTATGATTACTGTAGTACTGCGGTTACACACATTGGTAGATTCCTGGGTTATATTATATCGTACATCACGTCTAATCGGAAGATTGTAAACAACTCCCACCAAGCTCTTTTCTCCCTTTTGGATAATAGGTCTATTCAGACTGATGATATGTCTATTCTTCCTAACCAATGATGACTTGACTTTTTGATAACACAAACCCTCTTCTACTTACTACTGATACTTTACTTTATTGCCACGTGCACTTACAGTGAAAAGCTTTGTTTTCTATACATTCTGCCATTGGTAGTACTTAGTGTCCCCACATGTTGGCGCCAACAAAAGTTACAAAAATACCAAATAGTCCTTCCTATCTATTGTCTTCCGCCACACCAAAAATCATTGCAAAATGCAATCTGTCTTCCCCTCCAGAAACCAGAAATGAATCCGATTTGTATTTAGTGGGTAACCTGGTATAAGGAGCCAACAGTTGAATCTTCAACTATATTCAGCATTGTTGCCAATAATGTGTCCTCCTGACCTAGATCCATGCATCATCACTCCACCAATGCTGCCTGGCCTGCAGAGTTCCTCCAGCAGTTTAATTTTCTTCCTCTAGATTCTAACATCTGCAGTATCTTGTATCTATGCTCTCTGACAATGTCGGATGAGAGAAAAGTCATAATGAAAACATGCTAATGTCATTTTAAAAAAAAGATAGGGACAACTGAAAAAAATAAACATTTATTCAAATATAGCATTGCGGTAGAGTTGTTGCCTTACAGCGCCAGAGACCCAATTTGATCCCGAATATGGCCGCTGTCTGTACGGAGTTTGTACGTTCTGCCTGAGACCGCGTTGGTTTTCTCCGGGTGCTCTGGTTTCCTCCCACACTCCAAAGACATACAGGTTTGCAGGTTAATTGGTTTCTGTGAATTTTGTTTAGGATGGAACTAGTGTACGGGTGATCGCTGTTTGGCGCGGACTCGGTGGGCCGAAGAGCCTGTTTCCATGCTGCATCTCTAAACTAAAAAATCAACTAATTTAAACCGATATTGTCATTGAGGTGCAGTATCCTGCTGGCGTGGAGCTCCCTCCCACTCTCTCACTCACTCACATTCTCTGCGGGAAACCTTGCTGCCACGTAGCTCTTGTTCTGCTCTCTCGGGCATGCAGCTCTCTCTCGGAAGCTCTGCTACCTCTCTCCCTCCCTCCTGGTGTATAGCTTTCTACTGCTTGTGAATACTTTCTACTTCTAGCTCTCTCTACCCATTCTTTGCTGGCGTGTAGCTCTCTCTATGTTGGAATGTAGCTCGCTCTCTCTCTCTATCCTCTCTGCCTGTGTGTAATTTTCGCTTGCTTTCTCTTGCCAGCCACGCTTGTTTTCTGGAGTAATGTAAAATGATCCCTGTACATTGGTGTGTAACTGTCCCGTGGTTTCTTGGTATATCTCCCTCCCCAATCCCCTCTTATCCTTTACTTTCTTATCCCTCTCTCCTTTGGAAAGGTGCAGCGCACACACACTCTCTTTTGGTGTGAAGCTCTCTCATTTAGGTATGTAGCTCAGTTTGCAGCCCTGGCTCTGTTCTGCTGGCTTGCAGCGCTCTCGCTCTCCGCTGCTGATGTGCAACTGTTCTTGCTCTTTGTCGGTGCGTAGATGATGCTGTTTCTGTTGGTGGCGGGTTCTCTACCATCACTAGGACCGTGGTAGCAGGCACACAGGCGTGTTGTGAGCAAGTGGTTCACTTTCGTCCGAGGGTCAAGTTGTTGGCGTTCTTGTCATTGGGCTCCCTCTACTGGTCTCACTCTCCCTGCCTTGGTGTGTAAGTGTTGCTTTGGCATCACAGGTAGATATCGGGGGGGGGGGGGGGGGCTCAAAAAGACTTATCGCACAAGGGCCTTCATCAGTCAGAGTATTGAGTACAGAGGTTGGGAGGTCATGTTGCAGTTGTATAAGACATTGGCAAGGCTGCCTTTGGAATATTGTGTTCAGTTCTGGGCACCATGTTATAGGAAAGATGTTGTCAAGCTGGAAAGGGTACAGAGAAGATTTATGAGGATACACAAAAAGCTGGAGAAACTCAGCGGGTGCAGCAGCATCTAAGGAGCGAAGGAGATAGGCGACGTTTCGGGTCGAGACCCTTCTTCAGATTTATGAGGACGTTGTCAGGGCTCGAGGACCCGAGCTATAGGAAGAGGTTGAGCAGGTTGGGACTCTATTCCCTGGAGCGCAGGAGGATGAGGGCTGATCGTATAAAGGTGTACAAAATCAAAACAGGACTAGATCAGTTAGACACAAAGAGTTTCTTGCCTAGAGTAGGGGAATGGAAAACCAGGGGACATAGGTTTAAGGTGAGGGGAGAAAGATTTAATAGAAACCTGAGAGGGGTATCTTTTTTACACAAAGGGTGGGAGAGAGAAAATGGGGAATTACAGACCAGTTAGTCTAACATCGGTAGTGGGGAAACTGCTAGAGTCAATTATTAAAGATGGGATAGCAGCACATTTGGAAAGTGGTGAAATCATTGGACAAAATCAGCATGGATTTACGAAGGGTAAATCATGTCTGACGAATCTTATTGAATTTTTTGAGGATGTAACTAGTAGAGTGGATAAGGGAGAAGCAGTGGATGTGTTGTATCTGGACTTTCAGAAGGCTTTCAACAAGGTCCCACACAAGAGATTGGTATACAAACTTAAAGCACACGGTATTGGTGGTTCAGTATTGATGTGGATAGAGAACTGGCTGGCAGACAGGAAGCAAAGAGTAGGAGTGGACGGGTCCTTTTCAGGATGGCAGACAGTGACTGGTGGGGTGCCGCAAGGCTCAGTCTGTGGCACTAACGCCTGTAGTGATGAAGTGCTTCGAGAGGCTGATCATGGCGCAAATCAACTCCGACCTCGACAAACTGCAGTTCGCCTACCGCCACAACAGATCAACAGTGGATGCAATCTCGCTGGCTCTCCACTCCGCTCTGGAACACTTGGACAACAAAAACTCATATGTCAGGCTGTTATTCATCGATTACACCTCAGCATTTAATACTATCATCCCCTCCAAGCTGGTTACCAAACTCGCAGAGCTGGGTCTCTGCGCATCCCTCTGCAATTGGATCCTCGACTTCCTCATTCGCAGACCACAGTCCGTTCATATTGGTGGAAATGTGTCAGACTTGATAACAATCAGGACGGGAGCACCTCAAGCCTGCGTGCTCAGCCCCCTGCTGTACTCACTCTATACTCATGACTGCATAGCCGGTCATAGTGCGAACTCCATCGTCAAGTTCGCTGACGACACCACTGTCGTGGGACGTATCACTGATGGGGATGAGTCGGAGTACAGACGAGAGATCGAGCAACTGTCCATATTGTGCCAGCGCAATAACCTGGCCCTCAACACCAGCAAAACCAAGGAACTGATCGTGGACTTTGGAAGTAGGATGGGGACGGGTCGTTGGTTGAAAGGGTCAAGAGCTTCAAATTCCTGGGCGTGCACATCTCTGAAGATCTTTCCTGGTCTGAGAACACTGATGCAATTATCAAGAAAGCACATCAGCGCCTCTACTTCCTGAGAAGATTACGGAGAGTCAGTTTGTCAAGGAGGACTCTAACGTCTACAGGTGCACAGTAGAGAGCTTGCTGACCAGTTGCATCATTGCTTGGTTCGGCAACTTGAGCGCACTGGAGAGGAAAAGACTACAAAAAGTAGTAACCACTGCCCAGTCCATCATCGGCTCTGACCTTCCTTCCATCGAGGGGATTTATCGCAGTCGCTGCCTCAAAAAGGTTGGCAGTATAATCAAAGACCCACACCATCCTGGCCACACACTCATCTCCCTGCTTCCTTCAGGTAGAACGTACAGGAGCCTGAAGGCTGCAACGACCAAGTTCAGGAATAACTACTTCCCCGCAGCCATCAGGCTATTAAATCTGGCTCGAACAAAACTCTGAACATTAATAACCCATTATCTGTTATTTGCACTTTATCAGTCTATTTATTCATGTGTGTATATATTTATATAATGGTATATGGACACACTGATCTGTTTTGTAGTCAATATCCTACTATGTTCAGTTGTGCTGAAGCAAAGCAAGAATTTCATTGTCCTATCAGGGACACATGACAATAAACTCACTTAAACTACTCATTCTCGCACATGCTCAGTAAATCAGTTAGTGACCTTGGAAATAAATAATTCCTGCATTTGATCCAAGCAAAAGTGTGTGTGGAGCCATCTTTCTCTGTCTAATATGTGCTAGTTTACCTATTTTATAAATAGACATATCAAAACATTTTGCTAAAGAAGGAACTGCAGATGCTGGAAAATCGAGGGTACACAAAATGCTGGAGAAATTGCACCCACTGAGTTTCAGTGAAATGCTGCACCCGCTGAGTTTCTCCAGCATTTTGTGTACCCCCATATATCAAAACATGGTGGCAGTGGTGAAAGTGAAGATTTGTGAGCCAAATAGACGCTGTGATGATTAGCAAAAGTGCTTTGAAAAGCTTTCAGGAATCAGTGTTTCAACGCTCAGCGACCGGACTAGCTGACAGCATGAGAGGAATGGTATGCAGGTCAGTAAGCACCCAAACATAAGTTGCTGCGTGTAAATCAGTGCTGTGGGAGTCGACGTTTGATACGACTTGCTAGTGGGAGCCTGCTTGAAGATAAAATAAGCTATTAAGAGCGAGGGGATACGCTGATATTACACAATGGCGCCGACCAGTGCATCTTTCCACGTGATTCCACCACCCAATCTAAAGCTCAGAGAACAGGGTGGAAGAGTGGAAAATGTTTAAACAAATGTAGGAAAATCAAGTTCAAGATAGTTTATTGTCATGTGTCCCAGATAGGGCAATTCAATTCTTACTTTGCTTCAGCACGACAGAATATAGTAGGCATAAATACAGATCAGTGTATCAGATACCCTTGAATAGATATAGATATATAGATAGATATATATAAAGATATATATATATATAGAGATATATATATCTATATATATATCTATATATATATACACATCTATATATATATATCTACATATATCTATATCTACATATATCTATATCTACATATATCTATATCTACATGTCTACATCTACATATCTACATCTACATATCTATATCTACATATCTATATCTACATATCTATATCTACATATCTATATCTACATATCTATATCTACATATATATATCTACATATATCTATATCTACATATCTATATCTACATATCTATATCTACATATATCTACATATAGCTACATATCTACATATATCTACATATCTACATATCTATCTATCTATCTATCTATATATATATATATATATACACACACACACACACACACACATCAATAAATAAACAGATAAAGTGCAATGGGCTATTAAATTTTCAGAGTTTTGTATGAGTTGAGTTTAGTAGCCTGATGACTGTGGGGAAGTTGCTATTCCTGAAGCTGGATGTTGCAGATTTCAGGCTTTTGTACCTTCTACCTGAGGGCAGTGGGGAGATGAGTAAGTGGCCAGGATGGTGTGGGTCCTTGATGATGCTGGCAGCCTTTTTCAGGTAGTGGCTGCGGTAGATCCCCTCGGTGGTAGGGAGGTCAGAGCCGATGATGGACTGGGCAGTGTGTACAACTACAAAGTCTTTCCGCTCCTGGGCGCTCAAGTTGCGAACGATGCCACGATGCAACCCGTCAGCAAGCTCTCTACTGTGCACCTGTAGAAGTTCGAGAGAGTCCTCCTTGACATAGACTCTCCGTAATCTTTTCAGGAAGTAGAGGCGCTGATATGCTTTCTTTATAATTGTGTCCGTGTTCTTGGACCAGGAGAGATCTACAGATATGCACGCCCAGGAATTTGAAACGCTTGACCCTCTCCATCATCTACCCGTTGATATACAGGACTGTGGATCCCCATCCTACCCCTTCCAAAGTCCACAATCATTTCCTTGGTTTTGCTGGTGTTGAGAGCCAGGTTATTAGGCTGGCACCATTTGGTCAAACGGTCGATCTCCCTTCTATACTCTGACTCATCTCCATCAGTGATACATCCCACAACAGTGCTGTCGTCAGCGAACTTGATGATGGAGTTCGCACTATGACCGGCTCCACAGTCATGTGTATAGAGTTAATACAGCAGGGGTCTGAGCAAGCAGCCTTGAGGTGCTCCTGTGCTGATTGTTTTCGAAACTAACACATTTCCACCAATACGGACAGACTGAGGATCCAATTGCAGAGGGATGTGCAGAGACCCAGTTCTGAGAGTTTGGTAACCAGCTTGGAGGAGATGATTGTACCAGGGGCGGCAGGGAGATGGCCAGCCCAGCAGGCAGTCTATTTGATTTTCACCTTTTTGTTATTTTTAGCGTCTGTTAAAAGTTTGTTTTTATGTTCTTCGGTTTGTTTTATGTGGGGGGAGGGAGGAAATCGGGGGAAACTTTTTTACAAGTTCTTACCTTCCCGGAGATGTGATCAATTTTCGGATCACATTCTCTGGGCTCTGCAGCCTACCATCGCTGGAGCTGGGAGCCGCCTCGGACTGTCTCGAGCCGCACTGCGGGGCACGTACTTAAAATCAGAGCGGATCCCTTGCCTGGGATCGCTCCTGCCGCAGCCTGCGGACATGCCATCAAGGGCTCGCAGGCTCGGGAGAGGCTGAGGCGGGAGCTCCAACGCCGCAAAAGGTTCGACCAGCCCCAACGCGAGGTTTGATCGTCCAGCACGGAGGAGCTGACATCCCCTCGATGCGGGAGCTGATCGCCTTGGCGCGGAGGGCCTGAACGCCGCCAGCTATGGGAGTTACGACCGTACCATGAACGGAGGGCTCGCGGCCCCCGACCGAGGAAGAACACAAGGGAAGGACTTGAACTTTATTTCACCTTCCATCACAGTGAGAAATGAGGAGGAGTCACTGTGGTGGATGTTCATGATAAAATGTGTTGCTTTTAATTGTATGACTGACCTGGCCAATGAAATTCCTCGTATGCTGCAAAACATACTTTCAGAATAAAATCCGATTCGATTCTGTTAAATGCCGAGCCATAGTCAATGAATAACAGCCTGACATATGAGTTTTTGTTGTCCAAGTGGTCCAGAGCGGAGTGCAGAGCCAGTGAGATTGTATCCACCGCTGATCTGTTGTGGCGGTAAGCGAACTGCAGTGGGTCCAGGTTTTTGTCGAGGTAGAAGTTGATTTGCGCCATGATCAACCTCTCAAAGCACTTGAATATTATGCAGTGATACAGAACTGGATAAGAAGGAGCAACAGTATCAAAAAGCTGTATTCCTGCATACTGTTGGACCGGAAGAACTGCAAATCTTCAATACCATGACGTTCGAAATGGTAGCAGATTTTACGGATGTGAAAGTCATCGACAAGATATCTACCATCATCATAGGAGAGACGAATGAAACTTATGAAAGATTCATTTTCAATAAACGAGACCCAGAAATCAGAGGAAAGCATTGAATTGTGTGTTGCAGAGCTGAAGGAGCTTGCTAACACTTGCAACTTCTGTGATTGCTTGAGAGAAAGCCCCATTCGAGATCGCATTGTCATTGGTATTGCAGACCAGTTAACTAGGAAGACACTCCTTCAGAAGAGGAATCTGACACTGCAGGGGGCAGTGACCATATGTAGATCCTCGGAGGTAATAGCGACAAGAATGCAGCTCATCGACGGAGCCGACAATACACAAGGTGGAACGATTCAAACCGAGGGAAAAGATGGTTGATTTTCCTTCGCAGAGGAAGAATCAGGGACTAAAGTGCAAGTTCTGTGCGAGGACGCACAAGCGCAGGAAGGAGGAATGCCCAGCATATGGGAAGGACTGCAACAGATGCAGATGACAAAACCACTTTGCCTGCTTCTGCAGAGGAAGAAGAATACGCAGAAACGGGGTCTGCACAGGGTCGTAGAGACATCTGACACAACGCCCATTTCCGACACAGTCTGTGAGTTGCATTGAGATCAATGCAACTGGAAACAATTCCACTTCAGGCCTATTGGCTGAGATGTAGGTCGGCACAGAAGCCATCAAGTTTCAGAGTGACTGGTGCCAGTGTTAATGTGATTCCCAAGGATCTTGTACCCAACAAGGAGGACATTAGGCCAGACAAAATAATCTTAAAGATGTACAACAGATACAACCTGCTGGCAGAAGGTATGACAAAAGTCATACCACGGAACAAGATGAACAACAAGAAGTACCGTGTTCACGTCATAGTAGTAGAGGAAGGCTGGCTCACACCGCTCCTGAACGGCAAAGCTGCACAACAGATGAAACTCATTACGGTTCACTACGAGAATTTCAAGAGCCTGAATGCTGTTAGCGAGTTTGACTCATTACTCAAGAGCTACAAAGATGTCTTTGATGACAAAAGACCTGGAGACTATCAGGCAATGTCGAGTTGCTAACTAGGACAGAGGATGTGACACCATCACAGTGTTCTGCAAAGCTGGTACCTGTAGCCATGAAAGAGTAGGCCATGAACAGTCTCATGACCTATGGATTTTAAGGATAAGGGGGAAATCTTTTAGGACTGAGATGAGAAAAACATCTTTCACACAGAGTGGTGAATCTCTGGAATTCTCTTCCACAGAGGTAGTTGAGGCCAGTTCATTGGCTATATTTAAGAGGGAGTTAGATGTGGCCCTTGTAGCTAAAGGGATCAGGGGTCATGGAGAGAAGGCAGGTACGGGACACTGAGTTGGATGATCAGCCATGATCATATTGAATGGTGGTGCAGGCTCGAAGGGCCGAATGGCCTACTCCTGTACCTATTTTCTATGAAGCTGGTCGAGCAGGACATCTTGACTAAAGTCGAAGAACCAACTGAGTGGTGTAGCAGGCTGGTCGTTACGGAGAAAAAGGACAGCACAGAGTTGAGGTTCTGCATAGATCCTAGACCCCTCAACAAAGTCCTGAAAACAGAGATCCACAGTCATAGAGGATGTACTCCCTGAGCTGTCCAAGGCGAAGATTTTCTCCAAATTCGATCTGAAATTAGGATTCCCCCACTGCGAACTAGATGAGGAGAGCAGTTTCCTAACAACCATGAACACCCCTGTTGGGCGATATTGCTGGAAGAGGTTGCCATTTGGATTGAAAGTAAGTGCAGAGATCTTCCAGAAGAAGCTGCAACAAGCCCTAGAAGGACTAAAGGGAGTGGAATGTGTTGCAGATGACGTAATTCTATTCGGTGTAGGGGACACCAGAGAAGATGCAGAATGACTACAAGATCTTCTTCAGTGATGCAGACAAAGGCATCAAGCTGAATTGGAAGAAGTCAGTAGTGAAAACTACTTGTATCACATTTCTAGTACATAGTTACAGATCGTGGCCTGAAACCGGATACGAAGAAGATCCAGGCTATCCTAGAGATGCCCAACCCAACCAATCCAACAAAAATCCAAAGATCACAAAGCAGAAGTCCCAGAGGCAGCACAACCATACTTCAATGTCAGAGACGAGTTGAGTGTGCAAGACGGCCTAGTATTCAGAGGAGAGAGTTGTAATCCCAGTCACTACGCAAAGATATGAAGGAGACACTCCACATCTCTCACCTATTAGTGGAAGGAACCCTTAGACGTGCTAGAGAATGCATTTTCTGGCCCGGAATGAACTCTGATGTGAAGCAATCCATTTCAAACTGTGAAGCCTGCAGGACGTACGAACAACAGAATCAGAAAGAAACTCTGATGCCCCATGACCTCCCAGATCGCCCATGGGAGAAAGTGGGAACCGATATGTTCGAACTTGAGGGAATCTAATTTCTGTGAAATAGACAGACTGTACGACCTGAGCAGCAGGACACACATTGTGAAACTCAAGACCCACTTTGCAAGATACGGAATTTCCAGCACTGTGGTAAGTGACGACGGGAGACAGTTCTCATCAGAGGAGTTCGCCAAATTTGCCAGGAAATGGGAATTTGACCACTACACAATTTCTCCAAGACATAGCCAAGCTAACGGTAAGGTGGAATCGGCAGTCAAGGCAGCCAAGCGAGTACTGATGAAAACCACTCACTCCAAGACAGATATTTAAGAAGGAACTGCAGATGCAGGAAAATCGAAGGTAGACAAAAATACTGGAGAAACTCAGTGGGTGAGGCAGCATCTATGGAGTGAAGGAAATAGGCAACGTTTCAAGATCGAAATCCTTCTTCAGACAGATGTCTACTTGGCGATATTGGAATTGCGCAACAGACCATCAAACCACGTGGTGCTGAGATTGAAAGAAAGGTGCTGAGATTGAAGGAGAAGAGAGGAAAAAGATGAAGAATTTGCAAGGAAAACAGTCAAAAATCTACAGCCAACATGCCAAAGATCTGCCAATCCTGGAAGAAGGTGATGTCGTAAGACTCAAACCTTATAAGCTAGGAGATACCAGATGGCAGAGAGCAACAGTTCAGTAACGACTGGATGAGAGATACAAAGTCGAGACGGGACTTTAAATCCGACGTAATCGAGTGGATCTGCGGAAGACCAGAGAACTGCTCCCACATGTAACTCCAGAGAAACCACCAGACGTGGAGACCGAGACACCTTTGCAACCTCAGCTGACACAAAAAAAAACACAACATGCATCACCAGAAAAAGATGCAACACGTGAAACTCATAACACAGAGAAATTTAAAGAAGAACAAATTGACACAAGAGAAGAAACTAGAAGTGATGTACAGAATGTACACAATGAAAAGAAAGACACTTCTGAATGAAAGAAACACCATCACACAGACTAGGGCAGGAAGAGCTGTCAGACCGCCAGAAAGGTACGGCGAGTATGTCAAGAAGTAATGCGTTTTGTTATGATGTACCTACATGCTTATGAGAAGAAAGCATGTGAACATTATTTTCTGTTATTGAAGTGTCACAAGTGTGGCTATGGTTGAAATTGTGAAATAAGATAGAACAGTTGTTTTATTCTGTTAAGTTAAACCATATTATTATGGCGTAATATTATGAAAAGTGTTTAGGTTTGCTTAGTTTTGGATCATTGGAAATGTAATCGCAAAATGTCAAATAGGAAAGGATGTGACAACATCCATGTAATTTATGCATATGAGCTGTACTCATTCTCACACATGCTCAGTAAATCATTCAGTGACCTTTGACTTGAAAATTAATAATTTCTGCTTTTGATCCCAACATGAGTGTGTGTGGAGCCATCTTTCTCCGTCTGTTGCGTGCTAGTTTACCTATTTTGTAAGTAGACATGTATCAAAACAAATTTCATTAAAAAATATCACGATTTTCATTGTGGGGGCGGGATTGGGGGAGAGGATGGGGGTAGGGAGGGGAGAGGGAGGGAAAAGTGGGGAGGTGAGGACAGAGTGGGGAGGAGGCGGGGATAGAGGGAGAGGAGGGGGGTAATGGGGAGGTAGGGAGTGGAGGATAGAGGGAGAGGAGGGCAGTGGGGGGAGGCGAGTAGTGGGGGAGCAGGGGGATAGAGGGATAGCAGGGGGGATAGGGGTTATGGAGGGAGGGAGTGACTGAGGTAGGGAAAGGGAGAGGTGAGGAAGGTAAGGAGGGTGAGGAGGAGGGGGAGGGAGTGCTGGATATGAGGCGGAACAGAGAAGGATATGCGCAGGAAGAGGGATGGTGAGGTAATGGAGGAGGGGAGGGGAAGAGGGAGAAGGGAAGGGGTGAGGGGAGGAAGCAGAGCAGGGTTGGTGGAGGGTGGGGAGAGGAAGGATAATGGAGATTGGAAATAGTGGACTGAAGAGGGAGAGATGCATTCACATTGATCTTATATTTTACAGGTTATAGCCATTTTGAATTATAAAAACGTCACAGTTGTGCTCCCACTTGCCGGCTGCACCTGCGCAGTTGGGGGAAGGTGGCCATGACTTGCGTAACAACGGGAACTCATCAGCCGCGCCTGCGCAGTTGGGGGCTATGGGTCAGTGGTGGAATATTGCCTTGGGGGAACGGGCCCAACAGGTCCACACTTGGTCTAGTATATACTACAAATGTTCCAAATTGACCATTTCCAGGAGGTGGATTGGCAACTTAGTTATCCTTATGAGACTCGTAACCTTTGTCTTAACATACATTGCATTTTAACTGTGGATACATGTTCAAATAGGGCCCAGGGAAACAGGGCAAGGAAACTTCTAGAGAAAAGCTAACAGGCCTTTGCAGCCTCTCGAGGGCTTCCCTCCCGCAATATACTCCGCACATCAAGGATTCCCATTTTCTGGAGTTGTAGATATTCCACCAAAACTCCATCCCTATCCAGTCTATATAATATGCTCTCCTACCAAGCAGATCAAGGATTTGGAATTTAGTTTGTGAAGCATGAGAAGGAAATTGATCAACAGCTGATTCATAAAATGTCCCCAAAACAGCAAAAACATATTAAATACACTTTGACAAAAAACATTTCATAAATAAGAACATTATAAAACAGGTGTAGTAACTATTTTATAAACAAAAAGGTTACATATGTACACTTTTTACAATACAAAAATTGTCAAACGTATGTCACAGTATATGTTTGCATATCAACATTACGTTTGGTCTGCCTACGTGGCAAGAAAAATCCCTGAAATGCTGACTTTTTAAAATAGATTTATCCTAACACATATAAAAAGGACTGCCACCAATATTAAGGATTTGGTGAAAAATCTATTTAAAGTTAATTTATTGATACAATCTGGTCCATTTTTAAGCCACGTTTCTGGAAGGTTTTGGTTCAAATCGACAGCTATAAGCAAAAGTAATTCACACATTGTTTCTTCATGAATTGGGAAAGTGTTCCACATGATTTTATAGGGAGGGGCGGGAGAAGATGGAGCACACAATACCTTCTTAATATGAAATCTTTGGAGTAGAATTAATAAGGTATTTCACTAGAGTTGCACTTCAATGTTTGCTGAATAAGAATATATATATTTTTAAATGTATTTCAATATAATTCAGTTTGATTGTCCAGTCGTGATTAGAGCATTTCCAAAACATCCTGACTGGTTTACAAAGATTTGCAGAATCTATACTAAATAACAGAAACAATGAGTTCAATGTACATTTTCTATAGAAAAATAAACAGGACTCCAGATCTTCCTGTACAAGTTCGAGTACAGATAACCATATTCCTCTAGCAACTTTAGTGAAACACTTTAAATAGAAAGTAGTTTTATAGCACCTCTACAACGCTAATCTCACATTTGGGGAATGGAGGTGTTGGCGGGTGGTATGTGGCGGAAGGCGGGGGGGGGGGGGGGGGGGGGGGGGGGGGGGGTTGTCAGGTTTGAACAGAACTTAAATAGTACAATTTGCTAAAAATGAATTAATATCTATTAATAATAATGATTTTCTCAGAAAATCTTACTAACACTGTGTACTGGATCTGGATAAAGAACATGGCATTCCTTATATTGACCACTCAGTAAGGAGCTGCATTTGAACAGAAAATGGTGAATTAGATGTAATTCAGAAGCCATCTACAAATTAATGGAGTTTATAACTTTGTCCCTTATTTCCATTGGTGTTATGATTCCTTCAGTGAGAATAAGATATCATTTTCAAGACACTTCGAAAAACTTCAGGGTATTTTCTCATGCAATTCAAACAGTCTGAGCTCAAATTCGCAATTAAATGTTGTAGTTGCTGAACATCATCATCTTCCTGGGAGGATTAGAGGTAGAAGGCAAAACCCGAGTAAAATAAGCCATAAAGAGTAAAAATGGTGTTAAGAAGGTACCCCAAATACATGCCCATAGTTAACATGAAAACAGAATGAATAACAACTTGACCATTTTGACCTGGTGAAAGGACTGTCAAGCTTCTAGATGTGTTACTCAATGCTGCGATACTCTAATTAACTAGTGATATTAAACTAGTCGTCTCTTTCCCTAGCACAAAAGCACAGGCATTATCAGCAGCAACAAAGTAATCTGCAAAACATAATCATCTTCAATTTCTTTGTTGAAGGAAAGCAGTGCCGTAATGTTGAGCGGAAAAGACCATTAAAATAGAAAGATTAAAAAAAACATAAAACAATGAAAAATGTACAGACAATTTTAAATGTCTCAGTTCTTTGTGGGTGTAAACATTTGAAAGAAAAAAACATTTCAAACAGATTTGCAGTTCATATTTCTCAACGTTCAAAATTAATGCAAAACATCATGAAATATCACACATACATAAATTAACCACATTTACAAAGGCACCACTCATTTGTTCATTATCGCTATCACTGGAAGACAAAATACACAACTGAATACAAAATTAATCTTCAAAATAAAAACAGGTTAACACACATAATATATATTACAATTCAAACTAAATCAAAAAATAAATCCAGTGCAGATCAAATAAGGTGTAATCTTAATTAGTGAAATTAATCATGTTGTAAACCTTTAATAGCTGCCACTGAGACTGGAAGAATTGTGCAAAATTCAGAACATGCTTGTTATTGTATATAGAGAAGTTATGGCTGGAATTTAGTTAAATTATGCCACATGTTTATTTGATAAATAGAAACACTGTCCAGATTTGCGAAAAATTGCAGTGGTAAAGAGGCCAAAATATAACTGTTGTTGACCCTGGCACAGTGATATTTTCGAATGCATTAAGGATATACTGTATCCGAGGTTGGATTGAGCAGTCAGTTAGCATCGGTTTTGGAGACCGAAGTGCATTTTGATGACTGGATAAGCACCATTGCCAAAAAATAATAGTTTGAGCAATACCCTCACCACCCACCCACCAACACCCTCTTCCCACATAAATTAATAAAAATAATGTGCATATCAAATCCCTGCAGTATAAATAAATTAATCTTAAAATGTTCTGTCCTTTAACAGTCAGTGACTCCATCCCATTAGGTGACTTGCCTTAGCCTTCTCTGTCATTCGCCGCATTCTTCCTGATCTTGACGTGCCAAGATTTAGGGGCTCGTCAGTTGCTACAAAGCCATCATCAGAGTCGTCATTATATAAAACAGTTCTTCTGCCTTGGTTTCTAGTTCTAATTGTGGAACATTTATTTAATCGATCAATGCACAATTCATCTTCATCAAACCAATCATCCAACAATCGTGCCCTTTTATATTTGCTTGTCGGCGTGGTAAATTTGAAACCTTTCCTTCTCCTCCTCCTTTTTCTTCTTACTCCTACTCTGTTTTTTATATTTCCTTTCCCTGTTGTCTTTCCTCTCACAACCTTGCTGTAATCATGATCTCCTTCAACATGATCTTTATCAACCCCTGAAACTGATTCTGGCCCGCATTCAGATCCGGACCCAGATTTGGCTGATGCATCGTTGTCTAATTGTGCAGCATCTTCCATCTCCCCCTGATTTGTATCGTCCAAATCACTTTCTTCTGAGTCACTCATCAACTTTCTTTTAGTAGAAGTGCGCATTTCATGGCCATTAACTAAAGGACCACTAGACAATTGATCTGAAAAGAAAACACACAATTGCAAACTAGTATAGTTATTTAAATTTTAATGTTTTCCGCACTATAAACCTCGTAACAACCCAGGACAAAGAGTAGCTCTGAAGTTAAGGCCATTATTATCCTTTTATGGCATGTAACGTTCTTTGGATGAATTATAAATCCATGAAGCTCAATTCAAATAACATGAATGTCTCAATCAGGCACGTGCCGCGAGTAATTACTCAGGGTAGCCAGTCAGTCGGCTTGTAAAAATCTTAAAAACCGCGCAAGTACAGATTGTTCTCCTCTCCGGTAGTCGACTTTTATAAAGTAATTTGTCTTCAAAAGCCTTATCCCTTAATAAAGTATTTTAAAACATATACCGTATTTCCCAGCAATGAAGACGCTATTTTTAACCAAAAATAAGGCACGACAATTTACCTGCTTCTTGGAGGCCGAAGGTTAGGTTGTTAGCCAAGAAAGATAGACTTGGCTATACCTCAGTACAGCAACATCAAAGCCAAGTCTATCCCTCTTTGCTGGCAGCTGATGGGAAGTGGCCGTAAAGTAGGAAGCGGCTGTAAAAGGATAGCGCCGCTGGGAGGGGAGAGTTCCTTTCACAGCGTGTGGGGAGTCTGGCCCGGGTTAGTACGGGCACGAGCGTTGAGAAGGAGGGGGGTCGGGGAACATGCCAGCAAGTCACTCACTGCTGCCGTAGCGGTCCAGGCGCAGAGCTACCGCCTTGTGGCCGGGGAGGAAAGCACCCGTAGTCAGGATCGAACCCTCAGCACCTTCTGCCGGCCCGCCTGCCAGCCAGTCGCGATGTCCTTCAGCACAGGCGCAACCGGTGGCGGTGGGGTTGGCGGGTAGCTACTGGGCGGAAGGCTGGTTGCTTCGTTCCGGGCTCGCTCTCTCTCTCTCTCTCTCTCTCTCTACACTAGTCCCAGGGCAGGCGACCTGGGCACTACAGACAGTCCCGGGGCAGGCGACCTGGGAACTGCAGCCATTCACGGGGCACGCAGCAGACCTGGGTGTCACAGCCAGACCTGGGGCAAGCGAGCCGACCTGGGCGCTACAGCCAGTCCTGTGGTACAGCTGCTAGTCCCGGGGCTCGCAGGCGACATGGGCGCAACTGCCAGACCTGGTGAAAGCAAGCCGACCTGGGAACTGCAGCCATTCGCGGGACACGCAGCCGACCTGGGTGTCGCAGCCTGACCTGGGACAAGCGACCTGGGAACTGCAGCAGGTCCCGGGGACGCAAGGGATCTGGGAACTGAAGCCAGTCCCGGGGACGCGAGGGATCTGGGAACTGAAGCCAGTCCCGGGACATACAGGCAATGTTGCCGACCGCTGGATGAAACCAAACCCATGATTCTTGTCCCACCATCCTTTTTTCAAAATTTTGCAACTTAAATTGGGCGTGCGTAATTGACGCAGGTGCGTCTTTATTGCCGGTAAATACGGTAGCTCAAAGAAATTTACTTACCACATTATTTGTACACAAACTCCATTCTTCTCTGTTTCTTAAGATAAGAGTTGCACATACTTTCGCGTGTTACATGTACTGCGGATGAAGGGCATGGGAGAATTATGCCCACCTATGAGATCAATCTCTTAGGTAGGCAGAATTCTCCTGTGCATTTACTATTTATATTTAATAATTACCATTTTATAATTTTAGTCAGGGTAGGCACTGCCTACCTTGCCTACCCTGACAGCATGTGCTTGGTATTAATGCCTCGCATCCAATGCGGAATGCCTACTAATTATCTGATTGATTATAGTCTGAGAAATGTAGGCTACAAAAACAGTATTAAGATTAAACTGAAGAAAACAGTTTTAACATTTCCTGATATGTAAGCTGGTCATTTAAACTATTTTCAAAAATTTTTGAAATTTAGAAAACATTTGAAAAAAAACATGTAGATAAACAGAGAGCCTCAGCTCTTGTTGATTAAAACTGAATGATTTAAGCAGAAATGACAATATATTTAATTCTTCAGTTATAGAACATTTAAAGATAATAGGAGTCCTTCAGCTCACTGTGTCCACTCCACAAACTATCCAACCAAATCCCACCTACCTGCATTGGGCCCACTTATGAAGTCATGAAGGGTTCTAGAGATTTAAGAGTTCCCTCTTACCTTAAGCCTATATCCTCTCGTTTTTAAATATTCTATCCTGGACGAAAGACTGTACGCATTCACTTTATCCATGCCTCTCATGATCTTGTACACCTCAATAAGGTCAGCCTACTGTACTCCAAATAAAGTCCCAGCCTACACAACCTCTCCCTATAACTCAATCCCACAAGCCCAGTAACATCCTGGTGAACCTCTTTTGCACACTTTTCATCTTTATGACATCCTTCGTATAGCTGGACAACTAGAACTGCACACAGTGCTGTCTCACTGATGCAGCTGCATCATGTTCCAACCTTTGTGCCCAATATCCTTCCCTGTGAAGGCAAGTGTGCCAAATACCTTCTTCACCACACTGTCCACCTGATTTACCATCTTTAGGGAACCGTGCACCTGTACTCTGATCTCTCCGTTCTGCAACATTCACCAGGGCTCTCTGTTTTACAATATTCTCCAATATGTAGATGGCCCTACTAGAGTGGGTGTGGAGAGAGAAACACTCTAGGAATTTGTAGAATTCCCTGCCAGAGGGCAGTGGAGGCCAAGTCACTGGATGGAGTTAGATAGAGCTCTAGGGGCTAGTGGAATCAAGGGATATGGGGAGAAGGCAGGCAAGGGTTATTGATTGGGGACGATCTGCCATGATCACAATGAATGGCGGTGCTCGCTCGAAGGGCCAAATGGCCTTCTGCACCTATTTTCTATGTTTAAATGGGACCAGTGACCATAATCAGCTTTAAAATAGTTGTGGAAGATAGGACAGGTTTACAAATTAAAATGCTAAAGTAGGGCAAGGCAAATGTAAGGGGACAGCAGATAAGTGAAATGCTTTTAAAAGTGAGATAGGGAGCTGCCAACCTTTGACCTGAAGCATTGTCAGCCACCAAGAGGTCAGACAGACTCTTGAGGTAGCCTTGAGGTTCAGAGTACTGGAAGCTTCTCATTTACTTCCTTCACTCACAAGACATGGCTGCACAAAATAAGTCCTTGAACAACAAGGCAGATTTATCTTCTATTACCTTTCTTTACTGGTGTCAGTGTGTTCTTGATTATGCTTGTATTTTCAGACTCTGAATCACTTTGAATCCTATCCTGTGCATCCCACTCAGGAAGTGGCAATACATGTGGATGTTTAAGCTCAATATGCAATCGTCCTGAAAGTTCATCTGTTTCCAAAGCTGAAAAAATAAAACAGGTTACACATGCAGTTATCAGGCCTCACTGTAAGAGGTTTCTGCTCCTAATTCATGCAAATTAATGTAGATGTTATGGGTCTATCAAATGTGAATCCAGCTGTGCAGTGTGAACTCCAGCAATTGTCAGAACTCATGCAGAACTCACGCTGAATAGATGCAACCTAAACGACACAGGAAATGTAACCCCCATTATTTGGATGAAAGTGGATGGCAGCGATGGAGCAAAAAGAATTAACGTGTATATTTTTAAAGTGAGTTTAACTGCTTTTTCATAATAGAATCCTTTCATTTTTTTTAAATTAATTTACACATTTTTTTAAAGTTTTGACAGGTTTGACATCTGTCCATTTTTTTTGTGCAGAGGATCTTTGGGTGGGCTTTTTTCTGCCCCTGTACACCTCCCAATGTATGCACAAGGCACTGCCACCATGCTTGAACCATCTTAAAAAAAACAACACTGACTTTATGGGAAGGTCATAGGTTTGCATTTATATCATATAATTTCCAAAGCTTTCCCCTCCTTTAAGTAATCAGTTGACTGGAGTTTTAGTCTCTTTAATGACTTTGCAGACCAAAATCTACTTTAACCATACTCATCCCTTTGAAACCATTTACTCAATCCAGCTCCAACGCGCAATAGCAGCAGTTTGTACCAGCTGCAGGATGCATGACAGCAAACTCGCCAAGATTCCTTAGACAGCATCTTACAAATAAATGACCTCTACCAGATAAAAGACAAGGGAACACCACCATCTGGAAGACACGCATTATCCCGACTTGCAAATATATTGCCATTTCTTCACAGTTGCTGGGTCAAGATCCTGGAACTCTCCCCCTAACAACATTGTGGGCATGCCCACACCTCAAGGATTGTAGTGGTTTAAGTGACAGTTCATCACCTCCTTCACATGGCCAATTAAGGGTGGGCAATTAAAGGTTGGCTCAGCCTGAAAAAAGCCTACATGCATTGAATAATAATTAACAAATAGATAGAAATGGTTTATATACTGCATGGAAACGGGTTCATTGGCTTACCGACTCCACATTGACCATCAAGCACCTATAGCATCATCTCATAGAATTACCATATAACCATATAACAATTACAGCACGGATACAGGCCCTCTCGGCCCTTCCAGTCCGTGCCGACCATTTGTTTTCCCCTAGTCCCATCTACCTGCACTCAGACCATACCCCTCCATTCCCTTCACGTCCATATACCTATCCACTTTACTTTTAAATGTTAAAATCGATCCTGCCTCCACCACCTCTGCTGGAAGCTCATTCCACACAGCCACCACCCTCTGAGTAAAGAAGTTCCCCCTCACGTTACCCCTAAACTTCTGTCCCTTAATTCTCATGTCATGCCCTCTTGTTTGAATCTACCCTACCCTCAATGGGAAAAGCTTATCCACGTCAACTCTGTCTATCCCTTTCATCATTTTAAAGACCTCAATCAAGTCCCCCTTAACCTTCTGCGCTCCAAAGAATAAAGACCTAACTTGTTCAACCTTTCTCTGTAACATAGTTGCTGGAACCCTGGCAACATTCTAGTAAATCTCCTCTGTACTCTCTCTATTTTGTTGACATCCTTTCCTATAACTAGGCGACCAAAATTGTACACCATACTCCAGAATTGGTCTTACCAATGCCTTGCACAATTTTAACATTACTTCCCTACTCCTATATTCAATGCTCTGATTTATAAAGGCCAGCACACCAAAGGCTTTCTTTACCACCCTATCTACATGCGATTCCACCTTCAGGGAACTATGCATAGTTATTCCTAGATCCCTCTGTCCACAGCATTCCTCAATTCCCTACCATTTACCATGTACGTCCTAGTTTGATTTGTCCTGCCAAGATGTAGCACTTCACACTTATCAGCATTAAACTCCATCTGCCATCTTTCAGCCCACTTTTCCAAATGGCCCAAATCTCTGTAGACTTTGAGAATCTACTTCATTATCCACAATACCACCTATCTTAGTATCATCTGCATACTTACTTATCCAATTTTCCACCCCATCATCCAGATCATTGATGTACATGACAAACAACAGTGGACCCAACACAGATCCCTGAGGCACACACTGGTCACCGGCTTCCAACCTGACAAACAGCCATCCACCATTACTCTCTGACATCTCCCATTCAGCCACTGTTGAATCCATCTTGCTACTCCGCCATTAACACCCAAAGATTGAACCTTCTGAACCAACCTTCCATGGGGAACCTTGTCAAAGGCCTTACTGAAATCCATATAGACAACATCCACTGCTTTAACCTCATCAATTTCCCTAGTTACCGCTTCAAAAAATTCAACGAAGGTTTGTCAAACATGACCTTTCCAGGCACAAATCCATGTTGACTGTTCCTGATCAGACCCTGTTTTATCCAGATGCTTAAAAAAATATTATCTCTAAGTATCCTTTCCATTAATTTGCCCACCACTGACGTCAAACTAATAGGTCTATAATTGCAAGGTTTATTCTTTGAACCCTTTTTTAAACAATGGAACAACATGCGCAGTACGCCAATCCTCCGGCACTATTCCCGTTTTCTAATGACATTTGAAATATTTCTGTCATAGCTCCTGCTATTTCTACACTAACTTCCCTCAATGTCCTAGGGAATATCTGTCAGGACCTGGAGACTTATCCACCTTTAATTTTTCAAAAGTGTCAGTACTTCCTCCTGTTGAATCTCATAGTTTCCATAGCTACTCTTACTTTTTTCCCTTACCTCACAGAGTTCAATATCCTTCTCCTTGGTGAATACCGAAAGAAAATAAATTGTTCAATATCTCCCCCATCTCTTTTGGCTCTGCAGATAACTGTCCATTCTGGTTTTCTAATGGTCCAATTTTATCCCTCGTTATCCTTTTGCTATTAATATAGCTGTAGAAAACCCTTTGGATTTACTTTCACCTTTCTTGCCAAAGCAACCTCATATCTTCTTTTAAGCCATCCTAATTTCTTTCTTAAGATTCTTTTTACATTCTTTATACTCCTCTAGCACCTCATTTACTCCATGCCTCCTATAATTATTGTAGATATCTCTCTTTTTTCGAAACAAGTGTCTAATTTCCCTTGAAAACCATGGCTCTTTCCAATTTTTACTATTTCCTTTCAACCTAACAGGGACATAAAGATTCTGTACTCTTACAATTTCCCCTTTAAATGTCCTCCATTTCTCTTCTACATCCTTCCCATGAAACAAAGTGTCCCAATTCACTCCTTTAAAATCCTCACGCATTCCCTCAAAGTTAGCCTTTCTCCAATCAAACATCTCCACTCTAGGTCCTGTTCTGACTCGCTCCATAATTATATTGAAATTACAAGTGAGTGTAATTATTTTCATATTTAACCTCCTGCTTATTTGACTAGCCTGTTTCAGATTCCACAAACTTCCTCCTTCAGAAAGATGTGAACTATTCATCTTCTGATTATAAGCTCCACTCTCACCTGGAGATGATCTTGATGAAATCGTTCTTACAAAATAGGGTGGCGAAGAAGTCAGAATTGTATTAGGAGTGTTTGCCGCTCTGTGTTTGTGGCTAAAAGACAAGAAACAAAATTGTAAACAACAAAAATATAGCAATTCCAGGAATAGCAAACATTTCTAAAAATTATTCTTTCCCATTAGATATATGGTGGAATAATATAAGCTTGTACGCTGAGAGATTTTCCGCAATTACACATCAACCCAGCAGAATAAAACTTGAAATTTGCAATGAACCAAACAATCACACAAAGGGTGGTGGGTGTATGGAACAGGCTGCCAGAGGAGGTAGTTGAGGCTTGGACTATCGAAACGTTTAAGAAACAGTTAAACAGATACATGGATAGGACAGGTTTGGGGGGATATGGACCAAATTCAGGCAGATGTGTCTAGTGTAGCTGGGACATGTTGGCAAGTTGGGCGGAAGAGCCCGTTTCCACGCTGTATTACTCAATGATCATACCTGGATTCTTGTTCTCCAAGCTGATAATAAACTATCCCACTGATGAAATTCTTGATACTTTTCAGATTCCAACTATTACCACATCTAAAACTTGTATGTACATATATTTTTAAAAAGCCCTTAACCAGCCCTTAACAGGCTGCAACCAAAACTTTCGAATCTTAGTTAGACACAAATTGCTACAGTAACTCAGCGGGTCAGGCAGCATCTCTGGAGAGAAGGAATGGGTGTTATTTTGGGTCGAGCCCCCTCTTCAGATGATAAAGATGGTAAATGATCAAACAATGTTTGATCTGTTCCCATTACCTCTAATGTTCTCAAATCAAACATTTTTAGTCAGTGAACATTTACATTCAAAGGTATACTCTAACAAACACATGGAAAAGACCACCTGAATGCCAACTTTTTTCTTCTGACATTTTTCACATCAAAGCCGAAATATTAGTGAGAAGCGAGAATGGAGTCTGCACCATTTTAACAAGTCATGGCCCAAGTGCATTGGTACTGCAACAGAGAACATTCATTGTGCAGGAGGAGCAATGTGAAAATACAAATTGTTGGGTAAACATTTTTCTTCAAATGCTTGCACTAAACAAATATAGTAGTAATTGTGTTTAAGAAGGAACTGCAGATGCTGGAAAATCGAAGGTAGACAAAAGTGCTGGAGAAACTCAACGGGTGCGGCAGCATCCATGGAGCGAAGGAAATAGGCAGCTTTTAGGGCCGAAACACTTCTTCAGACCTAGTAGTAACTGTGTTATATCTGTTTCTTAAATTCCATTGACTTCAATTCTACCTAACTCGTTTTCCTTCTCTCAATAGCCAAATTAAACAAAAATACACTATTGTGAGAAATGGGCAAATAATGAAATGCTAATGTATTTGTTATAATAAATAGATGAAAAGTTTATGATTTCTTCGGCAGCATAAATACATCAAACATTATGGTTTACCATTTAAAAAAATCAAAGTAAATACTTTTACTATGTTACCTGGATGCACGACTGCTGGATCGAGAACCACTCCTGCTTCTGGATCGAGAACCACTCCTGCTTCTGGACCAAGAACTGTTCCTGCCTTTGGACCGAGAACCACTCCTGCTTCTGGACCAAGAACTGCTCCTGCCTTTGGACCGAGAACCACTTCTGCTTCTGGATCGAGAACTGTTTCTGCTTCTGGATCGAGAACTGCTCCTGCCTTTGGACCGAGAACCACTCTTGCTTCTGGATCGAGAACCACTTCTGCTTCTGGATCGAGAACCACTCCTGCTTCTGGATCGAGAACCACTTCTGCTTCTGGATCGAGAACTGCTCCTACCTTTGGATTGCGAACTGCTCCTGGATTGAGAACTGCTCCTGCTGCTTGACTGGGAAGTGGACCTGCTGCCAGACCGTGAACTGCTCTTGCTACTGGATTGTGAACTGCTGCTGCTCTTGAATCTTTTCCTATACTTCTGTCTTGGTTTGTTCTTTTTTTGGCACTTCAAGGCAAGTTTATAGTTAGAGACGATGTTTTTAATTTGAGTTTCAACTAAGGCAGATAACTTGAGTGTCATGTTGTATATCTGCAACCAAACAATTACACCAAGTAAGTAATCTACACAAATCCTAGTTTAGATCCTGTCAGCATTTAAGCTAAATGTGATTGGTTCCATTTTTTTCAAACATACATAAAGTTCATAATTCACTGAAATCACTTTTTCTCTAACACTGTGGGAGTTAGGTCAAGTCCATGGAAGAGTAAAGTATTCAGTCAGATCTTATAATGTAAAATAAAATTAGCACAAAAAAAATCTGACGGAACTACTCAAAACCACTGAGAGTTCTCACTTGATTTATTAGATGTGAAATATTTGAAAGAGCTTGCTAAGTTGCAATCCGTTATAATAAACTCAATACATATTAGGATATGGCAATGTTCTCACATCAACTAAATGGATGAAAGCATTATATTCAATAAGTAAATATGTAATATTTATTCCCCATTATCACTTCTCCTGCATCATTCTCCAGCAGTCCAACATCCACTCTTGCCTCAGTCTTGCTCTTTATATAACTGAAGAAACTCTTGCTATCCTCTTTAATATTATTAGCTAGCTTCCTTTGTATTTTATCTTTTCTCCCCTGCAATATGTAATCATGAACTAAACAGTGGGGGGGGTGGGGTTAGCAAATTGGAAGTGTAAGGGTGGAGTTAAAGGGAGAGTGCAGTTAAAGGAAGAGTTCAGGAAATGTTACAGAATACCAAATTAATGGATCGGAAATTCAGGAAGGGATAAGAGAGTAAGGTCAGGTAAAATCGGTACCATTGTTAGAAGGGAGGTGAATACCGAATTAAAGGTGTTGTATTTGAATGCGCGTAGTACAAGTAACAAAGTGGATGAGCTTGTAGCACAGTTAGAGATTGGTAGGTATGATGTTGTGGGAATTACAGAGACGTGGCTGCAAGAGGATCGGAGCTGGAAGCTAAATATTCAGGGTTATGTCATATCGAAAAAACAGAAAAGTGGGCAGAGGGAGTGAGTTAGCTCTGTTGGTTAGGAATGAAATTCAGCGAGGGGTGACATAGGATCAGAAGATGTAGAGTTATTGTGGGTACAGCTGAGAAATTTCAGGGTAAAGACCCGAATGGGAGTTATTTACAGACCCCCAAACAATAGCCAGGATATAGGGTACAAGTCACATCAGGAGATAAAATTGGCATGTAAAAAAGGTAATGGGAGATTTCAATATGCAGGTAAACTGGGAAGATCAGATTGGTACTGGACCCCAAGAAAGGGAATTTATAGAGTGCCTCCAAGATGGATTCTTAGAGCAGCTTGTCTTGGACCCTATCAGGGAATAGGCAAGTCTGGATTTAGCATTATGTAATGAACTGGATTTGATAAGGGAACTCAAGGTAAAGGAACCATTAGGAGGACGTGACCAAAATATGATAAGTTTTAATCTGTAATTTGAGGGGGAGAAGGTGAAATCGGATGTGTTTGTTGAACAACAGTTGCAGTTGAACAAAGGGGACTGGAGGCATGAGGGAGGCGTTGGCCAAAGTTGACTGAAAAGGGACCCTAGCAGGGATGACGGAGGAACAGCAAAGACCGGAATTTCTGGGAATAATCTGGAAGATGTTGGATCTTTTCATTCCAAAGAGGAAGAAAGATTCTAGGGGGAGAAAGAGGCAACCGTGGCTGACAAGTCTATGACAGTATAAAACTAAAAGAGAAGGCCTATAACATAGTAAAGATTAGCGGGAAACCAGAGGATTGGGAAGCTTTTAAAGAACAACAGAAGGTAACTAAAAAGAGAACAGGGAGAAAATATGAAATACAAAGGTAAGCGTGCCAATAATGTAAAAGAGGATAGCAAGAGTTTTTTCAGTTATATATAGAGCAAGAAAGAGGCAAATCTTTTTGGACCGCTGGGGAATGATGCAGGAGAAGTGATAATGGGAATTAAAAAAATGGCGGAGTTGAATAACTTTTTTTGCATCAGTCTTCACACTGGAAGACACCAGCAATGTGCCTGAAATTCAAGAGTCAGGAGGTGGAAGTTAGTGGTGTGGCTATTACTAGGGAGAAGGTGCTTGGGAATCTGAAAGGACTGAAGGTGGATAAGTCACCTGGTTCAGATGGACTTCACCCTAGGGTTCTGAAAGAGGTGGCTTTAGAGATTGTGGAGGCATTGATATTGATATTTCAAGAATTGCAAGAGCCAGCAGTAGTCCCAGATGATTGGAAAACTGTGCATATTACCATGCTGCACAAGAAGGGAGCAAAGGAGAATAGTGGGAACTACAGGCCAGTTAGTCCGACCGGTGGTTAGTAAGATTTTAAGAGTACATTATAAAGGATGAGGTTATGGAGTATTTAGAGGTTCACGATAAAATAGGCCGAAGTCAGCATGGCTTTGTGAAGGGGCGGTCTTGCTCAACAAATTTGCTGGAATTCTTTGAAGAAGTAAATAGGACAAAGGAGAGTCAGTAGATGTTGTACACTTAGATTTTCAGAAAGCCTTTGATGAGGTGCCACACATTAGGCTGCTGAGGAAGATGAGAGCCCACGGTATCAAACGGCAGATACTAGCATGGATAGCAAGTTGGCTGGATGGCAGATTTTTCTGGTTGGCTGCCAGTGACTAGTGGAGTTCCGCAAGGGTTGGTGCCGGGGCCACTACTCTTCACGTTGTATGTTAATGATTTGGACAAGGGGATTGTAGGCTTTGTGGATAATACAAAAATAGGTGGAGGGGCAGGTGGTGGACTGTAGAGAAAGCAGGGACTCTGCAGAAGTATTTGGACAGGTTGGGAGAGTGGGCAAAGAAGTGGCAGATGGAATATAGTGTAGCAAAGTGTGGAGTCATACATTTTGGTAGTAGAAATAAAGGCATAGATTATTTTCTAAATGGGGAGAGAATCCAGAAATTGGAGGTGCAAAGGGACTTGGGAGTGCTGGTGGAGGATTCCCAAAAAGTTAATCTGCAAGTCGAATCAGTAGCATAGAAATCAAACTCAATGCCAGCATTTATTTCTAGAGGGCTGGTATTCAAAAACAGGGATTTATAAGGCTCTTGACAGGCCGCATTTAGTATATTGTGAGCATTTTTGGACACCATATCCGAGGAAGGATGTGCTGGCTCTCGAGAGGGTCCAGAGGAGGTTTACAAGAATTATCCCAGGAAAGAGTAGATTAACCTATGATAAATGTTTGTCGGCACTAGGCCTGTACTCGCTGGAGTTTAGAAGAATGAGGAGGGATCTCATTGAAACATACAGAATTGTGAAAAGCTTGGATAAAGTGGATGTTTCCACTAGTGGGAGAGTCTAGGACTAGAGGTCATAGCCTTATAATTAAAGGACGTTCTTTTAGGAAGGAGATGAGGAGAAATTTCTTTAGTTAGACGATGATGAATCTGTGGAATTCGTTGCCACAGAAAGCAATGGAGGCCAAGTCAATGGATATTTTTAAGGCAGAGATAGATTCTTGATTAATACAGATGTCAGAGGTTATGGACAGAAGGCAGGAGAATGGGATTAGGAGGAAGAGATCGATTAGCCTTCATTGAATGGCGGAGTAGATTTGATGAGCTGAATGGCCTTATGAACCAAAAACTGTTTATTTTCACTAGAAAAATATTGCATTAATATTTTTGATAACTGATCTCACAGTGAGGAAAAGATCAACAGTAAGCATTTTCCATGCTTTTCCAAAAACTTCTCTTTTTACCCTTGATTTCTTGTTAGGTGTGTAAGCTTTGGCATTGCTGAATATTAATCGAACATCCTTGCAAAACTCCAGAGGTGTTTCATAATTTTCCGCTTCAAGTGTTTCTTTCACCATGTTGAAGTCCATTGGGGTGTCTATGATATCCCTGTAGTCCTACAAAGGGAATTGGCAGTGTAAACACATATGGCAACTGAACAATACTAGATTAACATCAAATAAAAACGTTCCAATTATGAATATTTTTTCTTATGAACCTGGAGAGCTCAGGTTTTTCAAGAACCTACTTTGTTAATTCTCAATAATTAAATTCAAAGGGTACATTTGCACTATGATTGCAGAGTTCGTGCAAGATGTTCCTGCTGCAGAAATGACATAAATAAGACCCGAACATGAAGTCCAAGTCTAATCAAAACAAATGCCATGAAGCAGTCTCAACTTCAAATTGATGTCAACTTCTTTGCCTCCACAAATACTGGTTGATCTGCTCAGTTCCTCTCTGAAGAAGGGTCTCAACCCAAAATGTCATCTATTCCTTCTCTCCAGAGATGCTGTCTGACCCGCTGAGTTTCGTTTGAAGTTAATATTTTTACGCACAATTTAGCCAACTAGAATTTAATATCAATATGAAGTTACAAATACTTAATACTAACGCCAAAGTTCCGCAAACAAACCCATATACTAAAATATAATTGGAAGCTTAAGTTGAAGTGCACTTGACTCTGTTAACACTTATTAAATATATAATCAACATACAGGATAAGCGAAGAGATCTACTGGCTGCCTGAAAGGTTCAGAATCTTCACACTGAAACATAAGATTCAGAAACTCCCTGCACTGTTCCTTCCAAGTATTCACGTCAACGTTTAATGCTGGTCGTCTATTCAGTTGTCTTGGGAGCCAAAGCTGTTAAAACAAATGCAATCAATTAAAAGCTATTCATTCCGAGTAGGGGAAATGCTGGCATTTATTATATTCAAATGGGATGTATGGCATTGCATTTGATTATATAACAACTTTGGGAAATAATGGCACAGAAAATTACGTCATTATCAATTGTAATTTAAGAAGAGGGTGTAGAAAATGGAGGTCCCTCTTGCAGTGAGGGGAAAAAAATACCATTAACAAATAAATCTCAAGTTTTAAAATGTTTTCACGATGTTCAGTGAATTTGTTAATCTTCTTTATCAATCCACGAACAATGCCACAATTCTCACATATGTCACCCTTAATTTACTCCAGAATTTGATGGCATAATTATACAAAAAACAGATAAACATAAATGAAGGAAAATCAACTCAATAAAACAGTAAAATAATAACCAACTATTTTAATAATTGCATTGGTGTACTTACTATTGTGTCTGAGGAGGTCCCAGGAGCATCTGAATCCAACTCCGAAGCCTAATTTTATTTAAAAATAAATTGAATCTAAGTAAATCTACGGTGAAGTCTGAATATTTTGCAGATTAGTTTATTCAGGCATATTTTGCGAACCAGATTTATCATTTAACTGCAAACACCTGTAAACTAATTTGTTGCAAAACATTGCATGACCGAATGCCTGGTCACAGACATAGGCAAGGAATTTCTTATGGTCCAAACTGACTTAAAACTTGCAGTGAACCTTACTCAGCTCACAAAAACAACACAAATCATGTCAGTCAATTCTAAATTCCCTGGTCTCAAAGTATCTTCAACTTTGGCTTTGATAAGGGTTATGAGTACTGATATAGATGAATGGTACTTAGTTTTTGTTTTGAGATACATCATTGAAACAGGCTCTTCAGCACCCCGAGGTCATGCGACCATCGATGACCTGTTCACACTAGCTCTGTTATCCCACTTTTGCATCCACTCACTACGCACCAGGAGCAATTTACAGAGGCCTGTTCATTTACAAATTTGCACATCTTTGGGATATGGGAGAAAACTGGAGCATCTCCTCTCCCCTCCAACTTTTTGGCCAAAGACATAAAGTCTATGGAGACACAAGGATAGCACGGTGGCACAGTGCCAGAGACCCAGGTTTGTTCCTGTCTGTAAGGAGTTTGTACGTTCTCCCAGTGAACTGCATGGGTTTTCTCTAGGTGCTCCGGTTTCTTCCCACACTCCAGACATGCAGGTTTGTAGGTTAATTGGCTCGGTAAAATTGTAAATTATCCCTAGTGTGTGTAGGATAGTGTCCAGGGATCGTTGGTCGGTGTGGATTTGGTGGGCCAGCGTGGGTCTGTTTCCACGCTGTATCTCTAAACTAAACTACACAAAAGACTGCAGATGCTGGAATCTTAAGAAAAAAACAAACTGTTGAAGGAGCGCAACAGGTTAGGCAGGATATGTTTCAATCATTTCAGATGAAGGAGCAATTCACTTCCATTTTTTCAAACTTAGTCCACTGCATTCAGTGTGTTTACAATGTGGCCTCCTTTAGTGTGGTTAAACCAACACAGATTGGGTCATTGTTTTGCAGAGCAGCTACACTCTATGTGCAGGGACGATCATGAGTTTCCTGTTGCATGCCACTTTAATTCTTAATCCCAATCCCTTTCCATCCTGACTTCAAACTCCTCCAACCCCATTAGATTAGAATGACATCCAGGAACTTTGCAACTGCAATGACTATTGAAGAGCTCTCTCCAGCCCCATTTTGCCCTTCTGATTACCTTAGGTATGTTCCACAGTTCCCAAAATGCCTCGAGTGAAAACACATTTGTTTCTAGCTTCCCAGACCTGCCCCATGTCTCTTTCTTTTTCCTGACCAGAACTTCAATTTCTCTCATCATCCACGCTTCCTTACACCCACCTGCCTTGCCCAAAAGGTTTATACCCACCACCACTTCAGTCACTTGCCCTTCTTCATTTCTTAAGAGTATATCCTCTCCAGTTTGTCCTCTCCCATGTAGCACTCTCTGCAAGGTATCTGAGGAAACTTTCTTGAACACATTTCACAAATTCTACCGTCCAAGCCCTCGGCACAATGACAGTCCAAGACAATATTGGAAAAGTTTAAACCCCCCTCCCAACATTAGTTTTGTAGCAGCCTGCAATCTCTTGGCATATTTGCTTTTCCAATCCCGCTAACTATTTGGGGGCTTGTCGTACACTCCCAACAAGCCGATCACCAAAATTTTATTTCTTAGGTCCTCCGATACAGACTCACTGGATGAAGCATCAGTAATGTCAGCTTACGTAGGAAAGAACTGCAGATGCTGGTTTAAATCGAGGATAGACACAAAATGCTGGAGTAACTCAGCGGGACAGGCAGCTTCTCTGGAGAGAAGGAATGGATGACGAGTCGAGATCCTTCAGGGTCTCTCCAGAGATGCTGCCTGTCCCGCTGAGTTAATCCAGCATTTTGTGACTACCCTAGAGGTCCTGCTTCTTAACCTTTTGTCGAACGTCCTATAACCATTTTGCAGAACTTCATCCATTTTCCTCCCTATGTTATTTGTGCCAAGATCCACAACGACTTCCGGTCGCTTACCCTCCCCCCTGAGAATGTCGTAGCTGCTCCGAGACATTGGGAACCCTGGCACCAGGGGGGCAACATAACATCCTGGAGTTTCAATTGCCGCCATAGAATCTCCGGTGCATCCCCCTAACCAAAGAGTCATCTACCACTACCCTCCCTGCTGAGCCTCAAAGCCAAGCTCGGTGCTACTGATACTAATACTGCTGCTCTACACTGGAGGGTCAACCCCCCAGCTAAACTGGATACCCGTTTTGAAAAGGAACAGCCACAGGGGTCACCAACACTCTCTGCCTACTAACTTTCCTCGTGGTCACCCACCTTCGCCATTCCTGAACCTTAGGCATAACTATCTTGCTATAAATCTTATCCATGAACATTGCACAATTCTACCTGCTATCTCTATTACATTGAAACAAGCAACATAAAGCACAACAATCACACTACAGGCTCCACCACAGGCACAACAGACTGTAACCCTACCTCCTGCCGCGTGTCTTCAGCCTCCTTGCCGAAGACTCTTGCGCCAGACACACAGTTGCCCTTCACATGGCACTTCCACTCCACACTACCTCACTCCCAACACAAACACTCCGTTACACCTTGCTTTCTTTTTATTAGCTATGCAATTAGTGAATTTGGATGCTCCAACCAATCAATGGTCTTGCCTCTCAAAGCTCCCACTTTCTGCTCCGACCTGAATTTGACTTGCCCAAACCTGTCTGTGGACTTACTTTTAAAGGTTTCTGCTCCTGCTCCAATTAGAAATCGAGTTGCTCGAAACCAATCAATGAGCTTGCTTCTCAAAGCTGCTGCCCTTGCTCTGACCTGAAATTGACTTAAAGCTGTTCCTCAGTTCCTATTAAACTTTCTTCTCTCACGTTAGACCTTTGCCTCTAGCTCTAGATTACACACCCTGGGCATTCATCCCGTCTATGCCAATCATGATTTTATACACCTCTTCAAGATCACCCATTAATTTCCTATCCTCCAAGGAATAAAGTCACAGCCTAACCAACTTCTCCCTAGAACGCAGTTGCTCAATTTCCATACACTTCCTTGTAAATATGTCCTGTACTCTTTCCAGCTTAATGACATCCCTCCTGTAGCAGGGCAGCCTCTAACATCTTTCGAGAAGGCATTTTTGACCTGAAAAGTTGAATTGTTTCTCTTCCACGGATGCTGCTTGATTGGTGTAACAAGTGGTTTAGAAATCAAATAACAAATAGAATGGAGTTTATAAATATATTTGTACAGAATATTGGTGAGGCCACACCTGGGGTAATGTGCAGAGTTTTGGTCCTCTTTATTTAAGGCTATGCTAGCATTGACGCAATTCAAAAGAAATTCACTGGGCTAATTGCTGGGCTATGTGGGTTGTCCTGTCACGTGCAGCTAAAGTAATTAGATCTGTATGCTTTGAAGTTCAGAAGGACGAAGGCTAATTTCATTGAAACGTAAGATTCTCTGAAAATTTCTATCATGTAGATATGTGGCGACGAGATCACTGAAGATATTTAAAGAGAAATAAGTACATTTTTGTAAGGAGAATTGAGACACAGAGGGAACTTGCACAGAAAATGCCATGGGAAGAAGCCATGATCAAACTGAATGGCGGAACAGACTTCATGGGCCAAGTGGTTTATTTCTGCTCCTATTCTTATGTTCATGTTAAGTAAGCACCTGTAGGAAGAGAATCTGTAAAAAGGGGACGGAAATCATTGTATTTCACAATTGCATTTTGCTGGATTTGATATATTTTATAGAGGAAGCAGTTTTGACAATAATTTTAATGATAGCGTGAATAATAATCCAAATCCTTAGTAAGAATATTTACCTTGTCATTTTCATCATCACTGAGTTCCTCTATCTTAGTTTTTTCATACTGCTCTAAAATATTGGTGCAGTTCTGGTCCCTATCAATAAAAACAGAATGCAGGTGTTAAAACCAAAGCATATATGAAGCATTATTAATAATAGCAACGTGTATTTTTATGTACTTTCTTAAGCAAAGAGTAAACATCAACTCACCTAATAAATTTTAGTAACACATCGCTGATTAACTTTGCCGACTTGACAATTGGACTGCCAAGCTCATTGAAGGTTCCAGCATTATGTTCAATGTACCTTACTTCCCACATTAGGCCAGAAATTGTCCTAAATGCAAGTAGACCATTCAGCAAGCACTTCCAACTTTACTATCAAATGAACAAATCACTTGTCACAATAATTTTGCTCTTTGTTATGCATTCAAAAGAAATAAAATCAAAGGATACATTTCCCATACAAAACAAATTCTACAAGACTGGGCAGCATGGTGGCACAGGTAGAGTTGCTGCCTTACAGCGCTTGTGGCGCCGGAGACCCGGGTTCAATCCCGACTGCGGGTGCTGTCGGCACAGAGTTTGTACATTCTCCCTGTGACATGCGTGGGTTTTCTCTGAGATCTCCGGTTTCCTCCTACACTCCAGAGACGTACAGGTTTGTAGGTTTATTGGCTTGGTACAAGTATAAATTGTCCCGTGTGTGTAGAATGAATGAATACGTTTATTGGCCAAGTATTTACATGGAAGGAATTTGTATGTAGCGTTAATGTGCGGGGTTCGCTGGGCGGCGCAGACTCGGTGGGCCAAAGGGCCTGTTTCCGCTCTCTAAACAAAAATAAATTGTGCAAAGAAAAGTCCATACAGTGCAAGAGGCGGCTGTAGTGCTCTGTTGGTGAGGGAAGGTGAGGTTTGTGTAAAGGAAAGAACTGCAGATGCTGGTTTTAATCGAAGGTAGACACAGAATGCTGGAGTAACTCAGCGGGACAGGCGGCATCTCTGAAGAGAAGGAATGGGTGACATTTCGGGTCGAGACCCTTCTTCAGACTGTCTCTACCCTAGGCATAACCTCCTTGCTGTAACTCTTATCAATGAAGCTCTCATTCTCCCAGATGATCCAGAGGTCATCCAGCTGCAGCTCCAGTTCCCTCATGTAAGAAGCTGCACCTAGATACAACAATTATAGTCCACAGGTGTAGTCAGACCTCCCAACATTTGATTGTCAAAATTCATAATATTTCCCCTCAAAATTCATATTTTTAAATGAAAATTCATAATATGTCGCGGCGCCCTATTCGGGGTCCCATGTCACAAATTCTAAATTGTGAAGAAGTATTTTAAATGCCAAAATGTGAAAAAGGTACATGTATGCTGAAACATTTATAATTCTTTGTTAAACTTTGATAAACTTGGCACTAGACTCACCTTCATTTCTCTCACTTGGGGTTGTTGCCGGCGGCTATGCGCCTGCGCACTGGTGCAGATCAGCGGGCTGCCGGCGGGGCGGGTGCGGCACATGCGCACTTGGCCAGGTTGCCGGCGGGTCTGCGCCTGCGCACTGGGTGGGGGGTGGGGGGGAGGCCCGGTGATGGGGCTGCCGCGAGCGGCCGGCTGGCGGCAAGAAAGTGCCGCTGATCGCGCGGGCCGGCGCCGCCCGGGCTCTGGGCCGGGCGTGGCGTGGCTCGAAATGGCGCCAGGCCCGGCAACCCTCCCCCACTGCGCACGCGCGGCCACTGGGGCCCGGCAACCCTCCCCCACTGCGCACGCGCGTCCACTGGGGCCCGGCAACCCTCACCCACTGCGCCAGAGATGCCAACCTTCCAGAGCACAAATCAGTAATCATAAGGCTAAAAAATCAGTAATTTGGAGACAAAATCAGTAATTTTTTGCGCAAAGCAATTTTTTTTCTGCATGATGGCAAGCGCGGCTCCCACAGGCAAGCGATAGCGCATAATGTTAACATTAACATACCTGTATGTTCATTAGTTGGTATTACATAAACATGTATTAACTCACCATTGAAAATGCTCTATTGAAAGACTGGATGAACGAGTTCATTATCAATATGTCTTGATATGTTTATACACACACACTCACACATATATACGCGCACACTCACACACACAGACACACTCACACACACACTCCAGTGATGGAAATGGGTTTAGGAACTAAGGGTACTCTGGGTCCGTGAAGCTGAGTTTTAAAGAAGGAACTGCCCCCAAACGTCGCCTATCTCCTTCGCTCCTTAGATGCTGCTGCACCCGCTGAGTTTCTCCAGCTTTTTGTGTACCCTCCGTGAAGGGGCGGGGTGGGGGGGGGGGGGGGGGAGGGGGGGGGGGGGGGGGGGACTCTGTCTCTGTCTGTGTGTGTGTGTTGGCTGCAGCCATCGTCTGCTTTAGTGAGGGAAGCAGGTCGGTGATTGATCAAAAGGCCCCTAGGAGACTGTCTGATTGGCTGCCAAGTGACCAGCGCATTATGTGATTGGACACAATGCCCTTGGAGACGGCGGCTGATTGGGCAGGAGGAGACCGATTTATTGATTGGACGGGAATTTTAAGGGTAGCTGGTCGGTGATTGGACGCAACCCCCTTAGAGACAGTCGTTGATTGGCCACCAAATAATCGGGCGCAAAAAAATTAAAATAGGAAAACAATAAAATCGAAATTACGATTTAAATCGGAAGAATATCATGCCTGATCTGCAGCAAAGATACTAGTATCTTTGATCTGCAGTTCCTTCACACCAACCACTAGTCCCCTTGATATTTTATTAATGTTATTAATTTGCTGGGGGTGGGCAGGGGGGAGCGTGAGGGTGGGGGAGGAGGGGAGAGCGAGGGGGAGAGAGGGGGGGGAGAGAGGGGGGGTGGGGAGGGATGAGAGAGGGGGAGAGAGAGTGAGGAGGGGGGGGGAGGGATGAGAGAGGGGGAGGGATGAGAGAGGGGGGAGGGATGAGAGAGGGGGGAGGGGGAGAGAGAGAGAGGGAGGGAGGGAGAGAGAGAGGGAGGGAGAGAGAGGGGAGAGAGAGGGGGTAGCGAGAGAGCATGGGGGGGGGAGAGAGGGGGAGAGAGCATGGGGGGGAGAGAGGGGGGGAGAGAGGGGGGGGGGAGAGAGAGAGCGACAGAGAGAGGGTGAGAGAGTGAGGAAGAGAGAGAGAGAGGAGAGGGGCGGGGCGGCAGCCCGCAGGGGCCTGAGCGAGGCATGGAGCGATCTGAGGACAGTGAAAAGCAGCGGGGTGACCAGCCGATCGTGGCTTCCGCAAAGGGAAGCGCACCCACCAGCGTGACAGAGCCGGGCCGGGTCGGGGGGAGACAGACGATCGTGCCTCCTCGGAGAGAAGGTCGTCCCCTGTGACGGGTAGAGAGGAGAGGGGAGGAGGTGAGAAGAGGGGGGGTTGGATGGGAGCCGGGCGAGTGAGTGGGCTGCAAAATGCGGAGAGAGACAGAAGCGGCCTCTGACTATCTGGAAACCCGCAGCTGAGTGAGCCGGCAGGCGATGGGAGGGGCGAGCTGCACGGGCAGCGAGGAGAAAATATTTAAAGAAGGAACTGCAGATGCTGGAGAATCGAGGGTACACAAAAAGCTGGAGAAACTCAGCGGGTGCAGCAGCATCTAAGGAGCGAAGGAGATAGGCGACGTTTCGGGTCGAGACCCTTCTTCAGTCTGAAACCCGAAACGTCGCCTATCTCCTTCGCTCCTTAGATGCTGCTGCACCCGCTGAGTTTCTCCAGCTTTTTGTGTACCCAGCGAGGAGAAAAACCTCTTCAGCGCGTGGGGAGCCTCTGAGCCCGTGATCTGTCCGATTGTTCACTCGTCCTTGGATTAAGTAGCGCAGGATAAAGCTGGGAATTCATGCACAGGATGGAAACTGGAAACTGGAACGTAGGAGAACGTCGTCCCTCTGCGTACCCCCCCCCCCCCCCATTTCCATCACTGGCACTCACACACACACTCACACACTCCCAAACACACACAAGTATGTGCTAACTTAAAAATCGGCAAAATCCGGGATTTACGATATGAAAATCGTACCGCGGTAATTGGCCAATTTTCCGTAGAAATTACGGGAAATCCGTACCAGTTGGCATCTCTGCTGCGCACGCGCGGCCACTAGGGCCCGGCAAAGTGCCGCTGATCGCGCGGGCCGGCAAACCGGGGGGACACATGGCGCCGGCGTTCACCACGGGAGGAAGAATTTAGCGGGATAATTAGGGTATAAATCGGGATGGCGGGAAGGGAACCTAAAAAGCGGGAATATCCCGCCAAAAGCGGGATAGTTGGGAGGTCTGGTCCACAGGTGTAGTCACCAGGGACACCCAGCAGTTTTACTGGCTTCCTACAGCCTGCAGGAAAAATATTGCACCATTTTACCTGCCATCTCTACTGTACTAAACCAAGGAATAAAAAGTATAAGCATCACACACAACAGCAGACTGTACCCTTTCATCCTGTCCCCCTCTGCTCAGACTCCTTGCCAAAGACTCACACTTCCCCTCCACAAGGTCCGTCTCCCATCACGGCACTCCCATTAGTTGCTCAATTTGCCAATTTTGTTCATCCAGCCAATCCAAAGGCTAGCTTTTCAATTCTCCCGTTCCTGCTTTGACATTGAAATTGAGCAGATGGTTTCTAGGCCCTCCAGTTCTTCCTTGAACAGAAGGTCTCAAGGTTCACCAGTTCTTCCTTGAACAGAGACACAATCTATTTCCCTCTACTAACACTCTCCTCCGCCTGGCAGAACTTGTCTATAAGGGAAGTACCGTTGTAGTCTGGCAACCTAATCTCTACCATGCTGAGGCCAGGTGCCAGCTCCCAGACACCTCCTCATACCAACCCCTTGACCATGGCTCCACAGATGAACACCAGGCCACCATCTCGCAGATTGTTTCCAATCTCATCACCTCTGGTGCTCTGCCCACGAGAGCGTCTACCCTTGTCATTATGCAGACCTGCAGTGCCAGCTTGTCTCCTTCCCAAAATTCACAAACAGACTACCCTGGCAGACCCATTGTTTCTGCCTGCTCCTGCCTTGCAAAACACATCTCCAATTACCATCGATTCCATTCTATACCCCTTGTCCAACCCCATACAAGACACCTCACATATCCAACTCTTAAATAACTTTCCATTTTTAGGCCACCATTTTCTCATCTTTACCATGAACATTCAATACCTTTACATAGAAACATAGAAACATAGAAATTAGGTGCAGGAGTAGGCCATTCAGCCCTTCGAGCCTGCACCGCCATTCAATATGATCATGGCTGATCATCCAACTCAGTATCCCGTACCTGCCTTCTCTCCATACCCTCTGATCCCCTTAGCCACAAGGGCCACATCCAACTCACTCTTAAATATAGCCAATGAACTGGCCTCAACTACCCTCTGTGGCAGAGAGTTCCAGAGACTCACCACTCTGTGTGAAAAAAGTCTTTCTCATCTCGGTCTTAAAGGATTTCCCCCTTATCCTTAAGCTGTGACCCCTTGTCCTGGACTTCCCCAACATCGGGAACAATCTTCCTGCATCTAGCCTGTCCACCCCCTTAAGAATTTTGTAAATTTCTATAAGATCCCCTCTCAATCTCCTAAATTCCAGAGAGTATAAACCGAGTCTATCCAGTCTTTCTTCATAAGACAGTCCTGACATCCCAGGAATCAGTCTGGTGAACCTTCTCTGCACTCCCTCTATGGCAATAATGTCCTTCCTCAGATTTGGAGACCAAAACTGTACGCAATACTCCAGGTGTGGTCTCACCAAGACCCTGTACAACTGAAGTAGAACCTCCCTGCTCCTGTACTCAAATCCTTTTGCTATGAAAGCTAACATACCATTCGCTTTTTTCACTGCCTGCTGCACCTGCATGCCTACTTTCAATGACTGGTGTACCATGACACCCAGGTCTCGCTGCGTCTCCCCTTTTCCTAATCGGCCACCATTTAAATAATAGTCTGCTTTCCTGTTTTTGCCACCAAAGTGGATAACCTCACATTTATCCACATTATACTGCATCTGCCAAACATTTGCCCACTCACCCAGCCTATCCAAGTCACCTTGCAGTCTCCTAGCATCCTCCTCACAGCTAACACTGCCCCCCAGCTTAGTGTCATCCGCAAACTTGGAGATATTGCCTTCAATTCCCTCATCCAGATCATTAATATATATTGTAAATAGCTGGGGTCCCAGCACTGAGCCCTGCGGTACCCCACTAGTCACTGCCTGCCATTGTGAAAAGGACCCGTTTACTCCTACTCTTTGCTTCCTGTTTGCCAGCCAGTTCTCTATCCACATCAATACTGAACCCCTAATACCATATGCTTTAAGTTTGTATACTAATCTCTTATGTGGGACCTTGTCGAAAGCCTTCTGGAAGTCCAGATATACCACATCCACTGGTTCTCCCTTATCCACGCTACTAGTTACATCCTCGAAAAAATTCCACAAGATTCGTCAGACATGATTTACCTTTCGTAAATCCATGCTGACTTTGTCCAATGATTTCACCACTTTCCAAATGTGCTGCTATCCCATCTTTAATAACTGACTCTAGCAGTTTCCCCACTACCGATGTTAGACTAACTGGTCTGTAATTCCCCGTTTTCTCTCTCCCTCCCTTCTTAAAAAGAGGGGTTACATTTGCTACCCGCCAATCCTCAGGAACTACTCCAGAATCTAAAGAGTTTTGAAAGATTATCACTAATGCATCCACTATTTCCTGAGCTACTTCCTTAAGTACACTGGGATGCAGCCTATCTGGCCCTGGGGATTTATCGGCCTTTAATCTATTCAATTTACCCAACACCACTTCCCGACTGACCTGGATTTCACTCAAGTCCTCCTTTGACCCACGGTCCCCTGCTATTTCCGGCAGATTATTTATGTCTTCCTTAGTGAAGACGGAACCAAAGTAGTTATTCAATTGGTCCGCCATATCCTTGTTCCCCATGATCAACTCACCTGTTTCTGACTGCAAGGGACCTACATTTGTTTTAACTAACCTCTTTCTCTTCACATATCTATAAAAACTTTTGCAGTCAGTTTTTATGTTCCCTGCCAGTTTTCTTTCATAATCTATTTTTCCTTTCCTAATTAAGCCCTTTGTCCTCCTCTGCTGGTTTCTGAATTTCTCCCAGTCCTCTGGTATGCTGCTTTTTCTGGCTACTTTGTACGCATCATCCTTTGCTTTGATACTATCCCTGATTTCCCTTGTTATCCACGGATGCACTACCTTCCCCGATTTATTCTTTTGCCAAACTGGGATGAACAATTTTTGTAGTTCATCCATGCAGTCTTTAAATGTCTTCCATTGTATATCCACCGTCACTCCTTTTAGAATTAATTGCCAGTCAATCTTGGCCAATTCACGTCTCATACCCTCAAAGTTACCTTTCTTTAAGTTCAGAACCATTGTTTCTGAATTAACAATGTCACTCTCCATCCTAATGAAGAACTCAACCATATTATGGTCACTCTTGCCCAAAAGCAGCACACCAATCCTTTACACCTCCATTCCCCACCAGGACGGTCTCAAGGCCCTCCCATTTCTTCCTTGAACAGACACCTAATCAATTTCTCTCTCCTAACACTCTCCTCTGCCTTGTGTAACTTGTCTTCATCATTAAAAAACACTCTTTGGACTCATCCTACTTGGGTGGTGACTAAGGCCACTCACATGGGGGCCCCACTGGAACAGTTCTTGTTCCAAACATACCCTGGCACCTTCCCCCAACTTTTTCTCCACTACATCAACAACAGCATCAGGGCTGCCTCCTGCACCCGTGCAAAACTCATTCATTTCATTAACTTAACAACTAACTATCATCTTGCCTTCAAATTCACTTGGACTATCTCCAACATCTCTCTCCCCTTTCTTGATCTCGCTGCCTGCATCACGGGGGACTGACTACTGAATTGACGTATTTTACAAACTCACCGACTCCCAGAGTTATCTACACTACACCTCCTCCTATCCTGCCTCTTGAAAACACGTTATCCCCTGATCTTAATTTTTCTGTCTCCGTCACATCTACTCTCAAGTTGAGGCTTCCAATTCTAGGACATCCAAAATGTCCACTTTCTTAGGTAAATGTGATTTCTCCCCCCTGCTGTCATAATTAGATCCCTCGCCCTGCGTCTCCTATGCCCCGTAGTTGTGTTTTCACTCCCCCCTCTCCCCACCCCCCCAAACTGACTGAACAAGGATATTCACCTGGCCCTCAACTTTCACACCATTAGCCCCCACATCCAACACGTTATTCTCCGACGTTTGTCACCTCCAATGTCATCCCACCTAATCTATCCATCTTCCCATCCCTACCCCTTCTGCAGAGATCGCTACTTCCGCAACTCCTTAGTTCACTCATCCCCAGGTAGTTTCCCCTGCAACCGCAGGAGATGCAACATCTGTCCTTATACCTCCTCCCTCACCTCCATTCAGAGATGCTAGCAATCCTTCCAAGTGAGACAGAGGTTTGCATATTCCTCTTGAGTAGCTTAGAGCCGAACAGCATGAACATTGATTTCTCTAATTTTAGGTAACTACCAATCCCCCATCCCCAATTCCACAGTGACCAGTGTTCCCACTTCGAAGGAAATTACCCGAAATTCGGGAAATTCTGGTTGTCTTTGGGTAATTTTGGGGAAATAAAATAATTTCAGGAAATTTCCCAGCGCCCGGTAAGCCTTCCCCAACTGCGCATGTGCGACTGCCGCCTCAACTGCGCACGTGCGGGGAGATGCGATGGGGTCCAATCAGGCCTGCGGGATGATTGCAGAAAAAAAAACATTTGCCTGTATATTTATGACCAACTGCACAGTTGGGGGAGGCCCGTCAGCCACGTCACAATTGAAAATGGCGCCAGTGATGCGGTAGGGACACCAATTCCCCGCATGTGCGCAGTGAGCCAGGTATCCGCGCGTGCGCAGTTGAGACAGCAGGCGCACATGCGCAGTTGGGGAAGGCTAACCGGGCCGGAAAATACCATCAAATTCCAGGTAATTTGGAATTCTATTTCAATTTTGTTTTGAGATGTGGAAGCACTGAGCATGACCCACCTGGACTTGCACCTATTTCTCCTCTCTCCCTCCTCTACCAGCTACATTCCTTCCACTAATTTCACAATTCCCAACTCTTCAATTCTTTTGTTACACACCATCTGCCTTTTCATCTCTGCCCTTTGTCCAACCATCCCCCAATCATAAGCCTCCATCACCTGTATCCACCTTTTACTTGCTAGGCTCTGTCTTCTCTCCCCTCTTCTCTTCTACCTTTTTCTTTCCCCCACCTCCCACAATCAGTCGTCATCTAGATGGGTCAAGGGGAATACTAAAAATAAAAGCAGTGTACTGATGTACACTTTACTTTAGTAACCAGCAAGATCAAGCGACTCACTGGTGATTGGAAAATTTATTCCATTAAAATGATAATTTAACAAGCACATTATTAAACAGCCAATTACATTTCTTTCTCATGAGAAGAAGAAATGATTGAGGGAGAAAGAGGTTGTTGTCAAATCTAGAAAATACAGAATGAAGTAAAAATGCCTGAAACCTTGCAAAGACTTCTTTTCGGATTAATGGCTAACTTCTCCACAGTCAGACATTGACTAGTCTAGCAGTAATCATGATCTAGTGTGGTTAAAAGCATGGGTCACTCTCTCTGTTCTGGTCAGAAATTAACTTGCCACACAAAAGACAGTCCTTATTTAAATACCACAAAGGAGGATCGTTAAAGCATTAATATTTCTTGCAAATCTAGTCAGCAAACAAATCAAACCTTAATAAATGGAAAGATACACCTACCTATAAAATCTGTTTTCTAATTTCCTCCTGATGGTGATCAGGTCTGTTGGATATGCAACCACAGTACAATACAATGGGTAGGCATTGAGATCCACTGGAGCAGAAAATGGTGCTGCTATTTCTGCCAAAGCAATTAAAACGTGGTCATTTTCTCAGAAAAAGGCATCTAAAGCATCTTAAGTAAATTAAACTATAACCACAAATTTAAAAGTTATTGATACAAATGGAGCTGATTATTGGAAATTAAAGTTAGTACCAAGTGCTAGCAGCTGATCAATTCCCTGAATGATACGCTCACATTCTTCATTTGCAAAGCAGGATCCCCAATCACCTTCTTGGGGTTTATATAACAAGTCTTTAAGCTCTTCCGGTGTGACAGGAACACTAGCGCCAATTTCTTCAGGGTAGGTAGCTGCAAAAGTGTACACAAAGTGGCTTAAATAAAGATAGTAGCTTTGCAAACAATGCCTCTATAATTGCATTAAATGAATAGCAACCCTCAGCAAGAATGATCTAAAATGCAAATTCAAAATTACTGTGTAGCTACATATATTTGGGACATGAACTTCTAAAGAGACTATTTGCTAAGAATATTTACATGGGAAACATTCCCCAATTACTTCTAGAAGTGCAGTTTTTCTTACTAAATCCAAAATTAGAATTACAGGGAACATTTACAAATTTATTAAAATGAAGCCATTAAAAATGTTAACTACAATTAAAAGAGTAATCCAAAAAGTGGATTCTTGAAAGGATCACATTCTTGAAAGGGTCAGAAGCAAATGCTTAACTTTTGAGGTAGAGTGCCTTTCTATAAATTTGCCTTTTTAATTTCCAGTCATGGAACTTTACATTTTTACATTCACATTACTACATGGACATCCCACCTCATCTATGTAACCACTTCCAGCCCTACAATCCTCCATTATGTGCAGGGTAGGCTGGGGAGAAAAGGGAAACAACTGTGAGGAGCCAAAGGAACAAAGCTATGTGTCTAGTTAGGTGGGTCGAGATTTGACTATTCATCACTCTCCAATGCTCTGGGAATTGGTGAATCGAGAATTGGGCAGTGAATTTAAATCTGGGTTTTCGTAAAAATTTGGGTAAACTCCATTTCTGGCAGATGTCAGGCCTTCACTGTGCCTGTACTTCCCTCTGTATTATGGACAGACTACAACTGCGCCAACTTGACTGACTTGATGATATCATAGAGTCATGTAGCACAGAAATGGGTCATTTGGCCCATTTAGCTCATAAAGACCAAGATGCCCCATCTAAGCTTGTTCTATTTGCTCACGTTTGGCTCATTCTAAACCTTTACTACCATATACCTGTCCATGTGCCTTTTAAATGCTATTTTAGGCCCCGACCACGGGTGAACTTCAGAGGAAGATGACTGACTTTGGTGCCTTCCCTCACAGTGGGAAACTTTTGATTCTGCTGTGTGGGGATGTTTTATGTTGAACTCTATCGTGTGTTGTGTTCTTTATTTTATTGTATGGCTATCACATTTCAATGTGCCAACTGGTACATGTGACAAATAAATGTATCTTGTATCTCGTATAGTATCTGCCTCAGATACCTCCTGTGACAGCTTCTTCCATATACCCACCACCACAAAGTAAAAAAGTTGCCCTTCGAGTGTATATTAAATTTTGCTACTTTCATTTTAAACACTTCCTCTTGTTTTGATTCCAACTGTGGGTAAAATTCACCCCATCTATCCCCCTCACAATTTTATACACCTCTATAAGATTACCCCTCAGCCCCCTGCGCTCCAAGGAATAAATTCCTATCCTGCCTAACCTCTCCCTCTCGGTCAACCCCACAGGTCTGCCAACATCCTCATGATTCTTCTCTGCACTCTTTCCAGTGTAAATACATTGTTCCCCTAGCAATGTGACCGAAGCTGAACAAGTGTGGTTTCACCAACATCTTGCACAACTGCAAAAATGTACCAACTTACATACTCAATATCCTGACTAACAAAGGCCTGTATATCAAAGGCCTTCTTGACCACCCTGCCCAAGATGCCACTTTCAGGGAACTATGTAGCTGCACTTCTTGACCCCTCTGCTCCTCAATACCCCCAGGGCTCTACCATTCACTTTGAAGGTCTTGGCCTGGTTTGCCCTCCAAAATTGTCTTGGGTTCAACAAAATATTTGGGTCAAGTTACTGGTCTCAAACAACACCCAATCCGGATCAGGACAGTTCACCCAGTATCACTATGTGAACAGCCTGTCAAAACTGCTACGTTCATGGCACTGGTCAGGTTAGGTTGAAAACTGCTGTCTCCGTCCTACTTTTTTCCTAGAGCTAATGTTCAAATATATTACATTATCAACCAGAGTTTGTTTGGAGGTGGGGTGGAGATGACGGGTAGACAAGGGCGGTCAGTGTATTGCTGGGAAGATTGGAAAACAAATTACTGGAGGATATCCACAGCACAGAGCCAGAGCTCAGAAACAGGCCCCTCAGCCCACAATATCTGCACAGCCCAGAATGGCAATTTTACTAATCCCGCCTGCCTGCAAATGGTCTACATCCCTCTATTCCTTTCACACTCATGTGGCTATCCAAATGCCTCTTATTGTATATACAGTAAACCATAGTTATAATGGACAATGGGGGTAATGGTGTTCGTTCTTGCCGATTGTCCGCTATAACCGAGTAAAGGTTTCCCCCCCCCCATATACATCACTGCCAGGGCACAAGGTCAGAATTTTGGAGCCCTGTCTCAGAGAATCCAGTGGGACCTTCCTCGCCACACGGAGCACAACGGCCAAAGGGTGCCTGGCACCAACTTGAGAGATTCCCACAACAAACTGCCCGTTCAGGATGAAAGGACATTGACCTTAACTAAGTTTCTCCTTCTAAATACACTAGCCTGCCAAACCTGCGCAGTGCACAAAATTATTTTTAACAACTAAAAATGTAGTTTTGTTGCTGCAAGCTAAATATACTAAAGGCTGTTTGATACATTGTTTAATAGAGTTAAGTGCCCATCAAAGCAATGACTTGCCTATTTCATTGGCTTGCCTATTTCAATGGTCTCTGTAGAGTACCAGCAGCCTGTGTTCTGAAAGAAACAGTGGTGTCTGATTACTGTGGGGACGTTCCGTCCATCGTAACCAAAATCCATTATAAAGAGGTTCGTAATAACAAGGATTTACTGTACCTCTACCATCCTCTCTGCCTGTGTGTTCCAGACACCTGCCAAGCCGTGTAAAAGAAACTTGCCTCCCATTTCTCTTAAATTTTCCCTCTCCTTTAAATCTGCACCCTCTAGTATTTGACATTTCTATTCTATAAAAAGATTCTGACTGTCTACTTCAGGGGACGGCAACCTTGTTCTGCATAGGGGCCGGGACGCATGTCTGTGAGCGGATGGTGGGCCACATCCATCACGTGTACAGATGGATACCGCTCCCATCCCGCCAAGGACGGCAGGCATCAAATCACATGTTCACAGAAGGTAGACAAAAATGCTGGAGAAACTCAGTGGGTGAGGCAGCCTCATGCAATCCTTGCACGATCACCCACTGAGTTTCTCCAGCAATTTTGTCTACCTTCGATTTTTCCAGAATCTGCAGTTCTTTCTTAAACATGTTCACAGAAGGTGCACAACCATGCCGGCGGCTTTGCGCAGGATGCGGTACAGCCAGAGCTTGGCCGCTGTTCGGGGCGCCCGGCAGCAGTTCGGGGCACTCGCCCTGCGGGCCAGATGATTTTGGGTTACGGGCCGCATTTGGTTCCTGACCCCTGATCTACTTGATCTATCCCCCTCAATTTTATATGCTTCTATAAAGACACCCTTCAACCTCCGACACTCCAGAGAAAACAATTCAATTTGACCAACCTCTCCTTATAGCCAAATGCACTGACCCAGGCAACATCCAGGTGGAACTCTTCTTCACCCTCTGCAAAGCCTCAATATCCTTCCTATAGTGTGGCAACCAGAACAAGCTCTCAATACTTCAACTGTAGCCTAAACAAGGTTTTATACAACTGCAATTTAAATTCCCAACTTTTACACTCAATGCCTTGACCGATGAAGGCAAGCATACTATATGTGTTATATCTAGATTTTCAGAAGGCTTTCGACAAGGTCCCACATAAGAGATTAGTATACAAACTTAAAGCACACGGTATTGGTGTTTCAGTATTGAAAGTAGGCATGCAGGTGCAGCAGGCAGTGAAGAAAGCAAACGGTATGTTAGCATTCATAGCGAAAGGATTGGAGTATAGGAGCAGGGAGGTTCTACTGCAGTTGTACATGGTTTTGGTGAGACCACACCTGGAGTATTGCGTACAGTTTTGGTCTCCAAATCTGAGAAAAGACATTCTTGCCATAGAGGTGGTATAGAGAAGGTTCACCAGACTGATTCCTGGGATGTCAGGACTTTCATACGAGGAAAGACTTGGCTAGACTCGCTAGAATTTAGAAGACTGAGGGGGGGATCTTATAGAAACTTACAAAATTCTTAAGGGGTTGGATAGGCTAGATGCAGGAAGATTGTTCCCGATGTTGGGAAGGTTCAGAACAAGGGGTCACAATTTAAGGATAAGGGGGAATTCCTTTAGGACCGAGATGAGGAAAACATTTTTCACACAGAGAGCGGTGAGTCTCTGGAATTCTCTGCCACAGAAGGAAGTTGAGGTCAGTTCATTGGCTATATTTAAGAGGTGGCCCTTGTGGCTAAAGGGATCAGGGGGTATGGAGAGAAGGCAAGTACAGGATACCGAGTTCGATGATCAGCCATGATCATATTGAATGGCGGTGCAGGCTCGAAGGGCCGAATGGCCTACTCCTGCACCTATTTAAACATATAAACATCTATGTTTATATGTTTCTATGCCTTTTTATTAACCACCCCATCCACTTGAAATGCCACTTTCAAGGAGCTATGGACTTGCACCCCAATATCCTTCTGTACATCATTGTTCCTTACTGCATTACCTCATACTTGTCCAGATGAAACTCCATCTACCATTTCTCCACTCAAATGTCCAACAGATCTATATCCTGTTGCATCTTGATAATCTGTCATTTTTCACATCTCCGTTAATTAATTATCATATTATCAGTAAACATATTAACCAGGCCACCTACATTTTTTTTTCAAATCATAAATGTTTATGTATACCCAGCACTGATCCTTGCAGAACACATGGTCACAGACCTCCAAATGGAAAAACACTTCTTATCCACGATCTTTTTTTGTATCCAATTTACCAACTCAACATAGATCATATGAAGTAATCTTCTGGTTACCAATTCATCATGAATAACAGATTATGTCATCTTCTGGACCAGTCAACCATAAGGGACCTTGTCAAATGCTTTACTAAAGTTCATGTAGACCGCATCCACTGTCTTATCCTCATCTATCACCTTTGTCAACCCCTCAAAAAAAACTCAAATTTAAGTCAGGACCTACCCCACACAAAGTCATGCTAACAATCCCTAGTATGACCGAACAGATTTTGTCTCCAAGAACACTCTTTAATAATCACATCTGCAATACGGAGATAATGGTCCAATTATGAACAAGCATTATTATGATTATTCCTTCCAGAATAAGCTCTTTTCCTTGGGACCACAGTAGGCTGACTTCCAAAACTTTACAAATAGGCAGTCTGATGACTTGTGTCAACAATATTGTTCATGCCACACATTAACTAATCAGAAACTGCTACCTCGTGTTCTTCATAGTTCAAAGAAATGAAGCCATGCTGAAACAACCACTAAATTCTGTATTTTTTCTCCAGCCACCCATTGCCAAGCAAGGGGTTGAGTATCTCTTTTATTTATTTTTTGAATAAATTTGAATTTGCGTTAATTTGCACATTAACAGTAATCTTCGGTTTATACTTTAATATAAAAATGAAACATCAGGTTAATTTTCACCTGGATGATTTTTAAAAAGTACATATTTAAAAATAGGGACATAGCACAGAAACAAGCCATTAGATCCAAATTGTCCATGTTGCAATGGGACTCAATGACCACAGAGCCTTAATTGCAACTGTAGGGCCTTGGGATGAATGGAGTTCCATGTTGGACTGAAGATGCACACCGCGAGAACAGCCTGTCGAACCTAGTTCAGCTTACCGACACAACATGGAAACAGGCCCAACCCACTGACTCCATGTCGGCCACCGATTACCTGTTCACACTAGTTCTAAGTTGATCTACTCCCTACACATTCGGGGCAATTTTACAGAGGCCAATTAACCTACAAACCTGCATGTCTTTAGGATGTGGGAGGAAACCGAAACACCGTGAAGAAACCCACGGGGAGAATGTGCAAACGTCACAGATAACATCCAAGGTCAGGATTGAGCCTAGGTCTCTGATGCTGTGAGGCAGCAGCTCGACCAACGCTGCACCTCTGTGTTGCCCTTCGAGCATGGACGACAAAAGTTGAGCAATATTCATTTTGAAAATATTTTTATTTCATTGTAAATATGCATAATTAAACAGGTGAGTCACACATTAGATAAATTAATTTACAGCATGGTTAAAACATATTTCTGACTGTCAAGTATACAATATTGTGAACAGTACATTGGTGCAGCTTATAGAGCTGCTACCTCATAGCGCCAGGAATCTGGGTTCGATCCTGACCTCAGGTGCTGTTTGTGTGGTGTTTGCATGTTCTTTCTGCGATCCCATGGATTTCCAGTTGCTCTGGTTTCATCCCACATCCCAAATACCTGAGGGTGTGTAGACTAATTGGCCACTGTAAAATTGTCCATAGTGTGTAGGGAGTGAATGGGTAAGAGGAATCGCATTGAAATAGTGTGAATGGGTGATCGTTGTTCGCCGTGGACTTTGTGGGCCGAAATGCCCACTTCCATGCTGTATCCATTAACACCAACTTTAAACTTAAACAGATATATTATGTTTAATAACTAGAAATGCTTGTACAGTTAAAAGTGTCCTACCATTTTCCGGTATTTGTTCCATGTCCCAGGGGCTCATCTTCTCCAACTCATTATTATCCCAGCTAGAAATATCACACATCAATTAAAATTAAATTGCAGACACAAAGCTCCAAAACGATACAAGGTTTCACCAATAAATCAATGCATCCACTTGAAAACTGAAAGACTTGCATTGTTAAAAGGCAACAAGATAACTATGAATATATTTCAAGATGAAAATCTTCACAAGCAATGTTACCAGTGAGTTGGGTTGTAAAGCCGCATCATGTGGCAAGAAACACAAATTAACAAAAGGTGTTGATTTATTTACTTTTCTCCCTCCACACAAATTCCAAGGGAATAAATCTTATTCCCTATCTCACAAGTTTACTTTACTTTTACTTTAGACTTTACTTTTGAGATACAGCACAGAAACAGGCCCTTCGGCCCACATGTCCGCACTGGTCGGCGATCACATTCGCACTATCCTACACACTAGGCACGGTTTACAATTTTACCAAACCCAATTAACCTACAAACCTGTAGGTCTTTGGAGTGTAGGAAGAAACCGGAGCACCAGAAGAAAACCCACGCAGTCACAGGGAGAAAGCACAAACTCTGTACAGACAAGCACCTGTAGTCCGGATTGAACCAAAGTCCCTGGCGCTGTAAGGCAGTAAATCTACCGCTACGCTAAAGTGCTGCCTAAGCTAGTCTCATTTGCCCACATTTGGTCCATATCCCTCTTAACCTTTCCTATCCATGTACCATTTATTAAATGTTGTTATTGTATCTGTCTCAAATACCTCTTTTGGCAGCTCATTCAATACACCCTCCACTTTCTGAGTGAAAATGTTGCCTCTCAGGTTCCGATTAAATCTTCCCTCTCACCTCAAACTATGCCCTCTGCTTCTTGATACTCCTACCCTGGGTAAAATATTCTATACATTCACCCTCTCGATTCTCCTCATGATTTTAAACAGCTCTATAAGATCACACCTTACCCACTTGCACTCCAAGGAATAAAGTCCTTACCTGCCCAATTTCTCCATATAGCTGAGGTCCTTGACTCCTGACAACATCCTTTTAAATCATCTTTGCACTCTTTGGACACAATATGCTGAAGTAACTCAGCGGGTCAGACTGCATCGCTGGAGAACATGGAAGCTAATGTTTCAGTTCAGGACCTTCTTCAGACACTTTCCTGTTTAATGACATCCTACCTCTAGCACAGTGGCCAAAACCTAACACAATACGCCAAATGTGGCCAATCAATGATATGTACAACTGTAATAGAATGTCCCAACTTCTATACTTAATACGCTGACTGTAGAAGGCCAATGTACCAAAAGCCCCTGACACTGCATTCAAGAAACTATGAACCTGCACTTCCAGATCCCTCTGCTCTCTAACACTCTCCAGGACCCTCCCATTCATTGGTAAGGTCCTGCCCTGGTTTGACTTCTTAATGTGCAACACCTTATGTCTGTATCCTGTTAACATTGCACGGGATTGAAGGATGGCAATTTGTTAGTGAGGATGGAAGAATGGACTAATTCGCTTGGCTGAACTCAACCTCACATTGAACAATTTCTCCTTCAACCCAACTCACTTTCTCCAGACTTCTTCTGGACCCAAGCTACTCCTACATTTTTTTCTGAGATATGTGAATCAAGCTTCACTTTGTCCAACCCACATCCTCAACTATGTTGTGAGTACATCAACATCTACCTTGGTGCTGCTCCCTATATCTGTACACAACCCAACATTTTCACCACTTTTTATGCCAGTTTTCACTATGCACTGACCTTCACATGGCCCATTTTTCATTCTTCCCTGCCATTTCTGAATCTTTCCACCTCCATCTTAAGAGATAGACAACCCAGATGTAACGAGTGCGGTATGCAGGCAACAGAATGCTCAGGGTTGCTGTTGTGGTTGAAATGCACAAACATCCATAACAGGTCTAATGACCTCTACAGCTGCCTTGACTTTACTTCCACCTACTGTACCCCCTGCAAGATTACTATTCTGTTTTTCCAGCTCCTGCATGTCCACTGTATATGCTCAGATGATGAGATCTTCTTTCTTCCATGGCTCCGTCCTAACATAGAGAAGAGATTCTGACTGCATTTAATCTTTTTCCTGTACCTCTGCTTCCTCGGTCTCTTCTCCTGAGCTAACTTAGCATCCCCTGGCAATTTCCAATGAAAACACAGAAGTTGCAACACCTGTCTTTTAACCTTTTCCCTCTCCACCATCCATGGATCCAATCAGTGTTTCCAGTTGAAGCAGCGACTCACTAGCAATTTTTCCCATCCAATGTAGTGCATTCAGTGTTCTCATTGTAGTCTCCTCTACACTGCAGAGACTAGACTGGTGATTCTACTGGGAGCACTTGCATTTAGTCCACAGGGACAATCCTGAGCTTCCTGTTGACAGTCATATTTATTCTTCATACCACACAAGTGGGCTGAAGAATGGCTAATGGATTTCAATGCAGATGCGTGTGATGTGTTACATTTTGGAAATTCAAACCAGGGCAGAACTTTCACAGTGAATGGTGGGGCCCTGGGGAGTGTTGTAAAGCAGGGGGTTCAAGGAATACAGGTGCACAGTTATCTGAAAGTGATGGCACAGGTAAATAGAATGATAAAGAAAGCTTTTGGTACATTGGCCTTCATCAGTCAGGGTACAGAGTATAGAAGTTGGGATGATCTGGCACAGTTGTACAAGATGTTGGTGAAGCCACATTTGGTACAACGTATTCAGTTCTGGTCACCCTGCTATAGGAATGATGCTGAGAAGTTTTAAGAGGACGGTGCCAGCACTGTGCAGTTTGATACCTGGGCACATAGTTCTGTGAAAAAGTTTGTTACGGACCCATTTTAAAATATAGAAACGAGCCTCAGTGTTCCTGTTAGCGTGAAGGGCAAGATTGTCAGGATTAAAGAAACATGGCTGAGGAAGGATATTGAAGCTCCAGTTAGGTTAAATGAGGCGTCGAGTTTGGGCAGCATTTGAGGGGGGATCTCGGAGGTTAAAAAGAGGACAAGTAAAGAAGAATCCAAACAAATTCTATAAGTATATTTAGACCAAAGGGTAACTAGGAAGAGAGAAGAGATCTCCTTAAAAGATCAGTGCGGTATTCTATTTTAGATCAATACGTTTTTACATCTACATTACGAAAGAAATGTTAGCAATCTTGAAATACGTCAAGGTGGATAATTTCACAGGACCTAACCATGCATTTCCTCGAACATTGTGGGAAGCAAGAGTTTAAATTCTTGGTGCTAGCAGTGACGTTTGTATCATTGCTAGCCCCAAATGAGGCACTGGGTGGCAGGAAGGTGGCTAATGTTGTGCTTTTATTGAAGTAGTTATGGTTGCCATGCTATTTAAAAAAAAGCTAGAAAGGGAGCAAAAAAAATTCCAAGAATATTGCCTGGATTGCAAGGCCTGAGTTAAAGCAGAGATTGAATAGGTTTGCACTGCTTTCCCTGCAGTGAAGGTGGCTGAAGAGTGAGATGAGAAGATGAAAAAAATTATTGGGGGGGGGGGGGGTACTTTTACCACACAGGTTATGTAGAACAGAATATCTGTGGATTTACCTGCAGCTTCAGGATCAGATTGATATTAAAAATTTGCACAGGACACACGTAGTTAAAAACAGATATAGACACAAATAGAGAACTGAGTTTATATTATTAAACACTATTCCCAGTCTTGCACCTGGTGATTCACAGATCATAAATCGTGCTTGTTTTGTGTGCAGCTTGAATCTCTAATTCCACAGAAGGAAAAGAGGGTTTTTTTTTTAATTTAATTTTTAAATTAATTTCTCAGCAATTGAATACCGTCAAATAATAAATGGAAAATCTAATGTATTATGTATTTTCAAACATATGTATTTTCAAACAAAAATGCTGAATAGCAAATTACGTTACTTGAGTCCTATTAAGTGCACCAGCAGTTTCAATCCCTATCAGCTACTTTGCAATGACACTATTTGCGATTCTGTGTAATTACAAAAAAATAAACCCAATGCAGGAGCACACGTTTCCTAAATACCATTTACTGCTTAAACAATACAACTCTTTTTAAATCTACAAATTAATTCAAACCGGAGAAGGACAAATATCAGTAGCATGGAACTAGCTGTTTGCAGAATAGTGTATCAGCGAGCACTTCAAAGGATTTAATATGTTGGACATATGGAATAAATAGTCAAATTACCCATTTACAAAAAAAGCCGTTCAAATCAAGTTTAATATACTTGTACAAGTTTCTAACAACATCCAAAATAAACCAATTTCTCACCAGACATTATAACACTGAAACAAACTGTCAGGATACTCGGGCTGAAAAGGATGCTGATTCACCACGGACCCAAACCACCAGGCATCGTCTATTATACTGCGAAATCGGTCTCCTGGTAAATCAGAAACAGAAAACCTTTAAATATCCCTGAGAAAGCACTTCAATAATATCAATTACAATCTAGCTCTCACGTGAATTTTCATTAACTCCTTTCTCCATTATTTTAGATTAACCAAATGGTGGAACAAATAAAATTAGGCATGCACTAACACCCAGAAATGTAAGATCATAGATATTTCGGTTTGTAGGATAAAGTAAGTTATAAATTAGGAAGTGTGGCGAAAAGAACAAGGCCATGAAGACATTTGAAAACAACAGTCAACATTTTAAGAGTGAGATTTTCTAACCTGGCGCCATTGTAAGTCAGTAGTCACTGGCATGATGGATGAACTGGACTATTCTATGCCATGGCATAGAAAGTTATGGATCGAGTGCTGGAAAACAGTTTCAGTATAGATAGGTACTTGATGGCCAGCATGGACATGATGGGTTGAAGGGCCTGTTTTTGTGCTGTGTGATTGTAACTATGACTGTTATTATGTCATCTGGCTGTTTCCACAAAGTCAGAAATTAACATTTTGTCTACCTTTGATTTTCCAGCATCTGCAATTCCTTCTTGAGCAAGTCAGAAATTAATGCGCTGCACATGCAGAAACAATTGACTTAAAATATGAAGCATCCAGTGTTGACCCAAGATTGATCCTAATCTCTTTGAATACTTGAAATCTTAAAGGTCCGTTGATCCTCTAGTTATCTCTTCAGAAAATTATATTATTACTCGGTCCCGCTGCTTAAAATTCCATGCTGACTGAAATTCAATATGCTCATTTATACCTCTCTTATTTGATATTCCCCATGCTCACTTGTTGCTACAATAACCAGCCTCGAATATCTCAGTATATCTATATCCCCTTTAAATGAACAATAGTAGCATGATACCATCAGTCCTTTCGATAGAGTGGATTGGTAAATTGGTTAGACTGTTTGACACTTTCTTTCTTGCTCCCCTCAAGAAACAGATTTTTTTAAAAATCTGGTTCTGGTAATTTATCTGCTTTTGAATGGTATTGGGGAAAAAAATGGACGTAGTAAATGCTAGTATTTTACATACTTCCTCTTACGTTAATATTTCATTCACTTTTGTGAGGACCAGCTCAAAGTACTCATTTAGAATGTATCCATGTTTTCAACTTCCGCATAGATTAAACCCGTCTCTACAGAGATTTCCTTTCCTTGAATTTTCTTTGATTTATATATTTTCAATTCAAAAGTGCCATAATATCTACCTTCAAGAATACAAAAAATAATAAATTAAAATAACACAACTTTGATGCCAATGAATGTGCGCAATATCCACTTGCAATATTAGAGAAAACAAATTGGTGCTTTGTTGAAAATAAAGCGACTTTCAAAGCTGTTGACAGTTTATTTTTTACTGGCTTTCCCAAAATGATAACAAATTAATCTAGAGGAGAAAAACTAACTCACCAACTTTCCAGTTTCTCTTTTTAGCGTCATCATAAAATTGTCTCAAAACTAAAAAGTCAATGACATCTGGCATATCATGGTATCTGTAAATTGTCAAATACAAGGTCATTGTAATTTAATAATTCACACCAGCACATTCTACAATAAATCAGAATTGAAAATTCTTATATCCAAAACTGGACGTTGAGGATAGAAATGGTGGGTCCAGCAAAACTGGATACATACGAGAAAAAAACATGTTAAGAGCAAACCAGGAGGCAGCAGAAAGAAACTTCAGAATTTCCAGCTGCTCTCCATTCAGATTCACAAGCAGTTTGCTATTTCAGGGCACAGAACATCAGACATCAAGTGATAGGTGAAATTATGAATTATAAATTAGTATTGTCCTTTGTCCTCCATAAAATAGCAGAAGTGTCTTCCCCTTACAGCTAAAATTATAAACTGACCAAAGGAATCAGAAGGGATTTTTGCATTTTCTCCATACAGTAAATACAGGTAGATCTGTTATAATGCAATAGTTGCTTTCCGAAGAAACGTCATGTTATAGTAGATCGCGCCATATAATATACAATAGAAAATAATTTCATTGTGGAAAAAGTAGAACCTATAATCCCTTGACAACCAAATCCTGCCATCATGTTTGAAAGCTAAAATTCTACAACCTTGGCAGGGAAACATATTGAGCATTTTTTCAGTCATTGCCATGCCATTCCTTTTATGCCAACTACCTTGGGGATACAGTAACTGCAATTGATAAAAACAACACAAACTTCGCTTCATCAATATAATGTGCTGATTAAGAAAACATGACAGTTTGCTTTGCAAGTGATGTATTTGTTCTTTAACTGATCAGAATATCTGCCTATTATGATGAAACTGCATATGTCTTTCACGATGAAATTGCAGTTACTTACTTAATAGAGAAAGATTCTCCCGTCATTTTGCCAGTAATAGGATCTAACAGAGAAAGCTTCAGACAGCATAATGTAGGCGGTCCAATTTCATACTTGATCCCAATGACCTTCACAATCTCTTGTTCCTATTGTTTAATAAAATAATAGGAAATGTGTTTGTTTAGGCATAAAATAGACAATCCATGGATATTTTATCTATAAAAATTAGCAAATTCAATATTTTTAAACTACCCTTTTATTTTTCTCTACCGTATCACGGTCTATAATAGTATTGATCATAAAATAACACCTTAGCTCATAAACACTTTTAATTTAGAGATACAGTATGGAACCAGGCCCTTTGGCCCACCAAGTCTGCACCGACCAAAGATCACCCGTACAATAGTTCTAATCGACACACTAGGGACACTTTACAGTAGCCAATTAACCTACAAACCTGTATGTATTTGGAATGTGGGAGGAAACTGGAGCACCTGGAGAAAATTCACATGGTCACGAACAAACTTCATATAGACAGCACCCACAGTCAGGATCAAAGCCAGGTCTCTGGCGCTTCAATGCAGCAAATCTACTGCTGTGCTGCCCTTAAATCCTCTATGATTGCAACATATTACAATTGTTACAATCGCCAAGGAACCCAATGAATCCATCCATCAACCAGATAATTTTATCTGTAGCATGTTTATTGAAGCCCTGGCCCTACCTTACCAGGAATATACTATCCATCTTTTCCATTCCTACTCACCCACCTTGCAGATGGGGTTAACTAGCTTTCGCTGAAAGATCTTCGGTTTGAAATATTTATTTTATTTCTATTTCCAGACACTGCCCGATCTACTAAGTACTTCCAACCTTTTATGTTTTTAGTCCATATTGACATACTAACTGGCCACTGTAAATTGGTTTCAGGGTAGATAAATATAAGAATCTGGAGTGAATTGATGGGAACAAGATGAAAGTGGAATGACAGAAAATGGGTGTTTAATGGTTGGCACAGACAGTGGGCTGAAGGGCCTTGATTCCATGCTGTGTGCTTATATAATGATCATATTCAAATAGGGCATAATTTGTTCAAATGTATTTTTGACTGACATTTTAATCCCTTTGGATAACCGACTTGAAAAAAAATACCAATTGACAAATATCATTAACTCTTCTGAAAGCTACACAGCTTCTTTGAGTGACTATCACAAAATCAATAAAGTATAGCAGTTAAAATTCTGAACCGAAAATAGAACATTCATTCACAGAGAATATATATGAAATAATTGTGAACAATAGCTACATTATCTTACACAAGACCATTTTTTAAAATAATTTGTTGGGTGGGAAAGAATTGAACTGATTTTTAAGGCATTTTCCTTTACATAAGCCACACTCACCCTGAGTTCTAATTTAATCCATGGTTGCTTCTGAAGGTTTACATTGTATATTTTTGCTTTTTTAACAGCTTTCACATATGCTTCATGTCCTTGACGAAAATATACGGCCTGGAAAATAAACAAAATTCTTAACTAAGAGCACATGGAATTAAAATTAGATGATTTTCTGTTCAATTAACAATTCCCTTTCCACACTTATCCTGACCAAATATCAATTTAATTTTCCAATACAACTTCTCATTAACAACTGTGCTTTCTGTTGGATTTTTTGAAAAGCTTGTTTCCGTTTGTTCTGCTCTTTCCATCCAATACCAACAAGTCGCTTTGAAAATTAAGATAACAGTGGTTTATATTTAAAGAACAGAAATTAACCACTCAATCCCAGAGTTCCACCAACCCTATCAATAAATCTTTCTATTCCTCTGGTGTACACCCGGGTGAATCCATTGGATTCAGCTGCACATACACTAATTATTATACATGTCAACCTACTCCTATTTGACTGCCTGCTCGCACTTGCTATTGTTAACTGCTCCAGACAGAACCACATAATCCTAATGCTAGTTGTGTTGTTTTTATCCCAATCTCGATTGGTTGAGCAATGGTTTTTCATTTGAGCAGCCCAACCAGGAGACAGCTTAAGAATGTTGAGGGCTGCACAGAGTCGATATGCTATTTCTGTTTGATCGGCCCATTTAAAAAAAAGTGTAAAAGGTGATGAGATCTTTGGCATGGTTGTACAGAGAAACAAAGACAGTTAAAGAGCAACAAGATGAGTGGGCAACAAGAACCATGACATTTGTTACATGACTAACACTGCATGTTTATGTACCAGTAAATGTGTTTTTCAAATCCAGGGAGAAAGTGGTTTGAATTGTAAATTTAAGTATTGTGCACTACCATTATTTATTCCATTCTTCCTCTCACTTTACTGAGTTTTCCCATTCGCCTTATCTACTTATGGTAGCAAGCTCCACGTGCTGGGGAAACTAAATTCTCAGAGTCCTCATACACAAAATGCAAAGAATGCATATAGGTCAGACTAGTGGACTGTTAACCTTTATTATAAGAGGAATGAAGTATAAAGGTATATAGTAGTTTTGGTACAGTTGGAGTGTTAAGTACAGTTTCAGAGTCCTTGGGTAAGGGGGGATATCTTTGCATAGGTTACAGACCAGGGAATTGGTTCCCAAGATGAAGCCAAATGAAAGGTGATTTCATTGAAATGTTCAAGATTCTGAAGGGGTTTCATTGCGAAGTCATGGCAAAAACATTTGCCCTCATGCATTGTCCATTTACAACAGGGAGAAGCAGGAATTAACATCTCCATTGGGGTATGAATCATTTGAAGATTTATTGAGTGCCAAGAAGGCCACATCATTGAATATATTCAACAATTAATTTTACAATACAAGGGAGCCAAAAATAAATGAAATGGGCAGAAAAAAAGAGTTGAGCTCAAGATCGTATGATCTATGATCTTATTTAATATTTGAGAACCAAAGGACAGATGTTTAAGTGAGGTGGAGGGAAACACTTAATAGGTGCCTGAAGTGCAACCGTATTTTACGCAAAAGATGGTAGGTGTATGGAAACAGCTGCTGGAGAAGGTAGTTGAAGCAGGTTCTATCATAACATTTAAGAAAAATTTCGCGCAACGTGGATAGGATAGGTTTAGATGGATATGGGCCAAAAGCTGGCAGGTGGGACCGGTGTAGTCGGGACATGTAGTCAGTGTGGGCAGGTTGGGCCAAAGGGCCTGTTTCCACACTGTTATGACTATGATTATGACCTAATAGCTGAACAAATCAGTGTATGGCAGCAGTACACTGAGACAGTATAGAGAGTCTACAGTTTGGCGTCATTTTCAAATCCCAGTTGCTGCAAGTCCAGGGTTCTTGGCCTGTCCTGGGGCTTTGGTGGGAAAGCTCAATTGTAGGACATCTGTGAAAGAACTGCAGTCCTTCAGTACCCTAAGGCGTCATATCATTCTCCAATTTAATCGATGCTTTCAAGCATTTCCATCACAGTTTTAGTGGTCATGCCCAAAGGTTAAATCTATAGCATTTGCTCTAAGGTAAACACTAAACCATTGCAGAAGCAGAGCTCAAGGTAACAGATGAATGGAAGACAACTAGATGACTAGAAAATAAGGATAGAAACATAGAAATTAGGTGAAAATATCCCTTCAATCAAGCACTAAACTGCGCTCAAAAGTGAGGTCTGAACTGATGAACATAGAAAATAGGTGCAGGAGTAGGCTGTTCGGCCCTTCGAGCCTGTACCGCCATTCAATATGATCATGGTTGATCATCCAACTCAGTATCCTGTACCTGCCTTCTCTCTATACCCCCAGATCCCTTTAGCCACAAGGGCCACATCTAACTCCCTCTTAAATATAGCCAATGAACTGGCCTCAACTACCTTCTGTGGCAGAGAATTCCAGAGACTCACCACTCTCTGTGTGAAACACATTTTTAAAGTACCAAGATCAACTATACAGCGAGCTGGGTGTTTTGTTCTGGTGCACAAATATCAAATTATGTTCTTTTCTTGTACATTGGCAGAGTATTTCACAGAGAAAAATGGCTGTGTCTGAACAACATTTGAGGTGTAGCGATAATATTTAAGGCAAAGAATGAAGATGAGAAAGTGGTTGAAAATGTCATTTTTACATAATAAATAATAGTAAAACAAATTGCAAAAGAGTGCATTCAGAAAGTATTCAGACCCCATTCACTTTTTCCACATTTAGTTATGTTACAGCCTTATTCTAAAATGGATTAAATTAATTTGCTTTATCATCAATCTCCACACAATACCCCATAATAAAAAAGCGAAAGCAGGTGTTTAGAAACGTTTGTAAAGTAATTAAAAAGAAATAACTGAAATATCACATTTACACAAGTACTCAGTACTTTGTTGAGGCACCTTTGCAGCAATTATAGCCACAAGTCTTCTTGGGTATGACGCCACAAGCTTGGCACACCTGTATTTGAGTAATTTCTCCCATTATTCTCTGCAATTCCTTTCAAGCTGTTAGGTTGGATGGGGAGCGTTGATGCACATCTATTTTCAAGTCCCTCCAGAGATGTTCGATCGGGTTCAAGTCCGTGTTCTAGCTGGGCCACTCAAGGACATTCACAGACTTGTCACAAAGCCACTTCCTGCATTGTCTTGGCTGTGTGCTTAGGGTTGTTGTCCTGTTGGGATGTGAACCACCGCCCCAGTCTGAGGTCCAGAACGCTCTGGAGCTGGTTTTAATCAAGGATTTCTCTGTACTTTGCCCCGTTTATCTTCCCATCAATCCTGACTAGTCTCCCTGTTCCTGCCGCTGAAAAACATCCCCACAGCTGCCACCACCATGCTTCACCGTAGGTATGGTATTGGCCAGGTGATGAGCGGTGCCTGGTTTCCTCCAGACATGACACTTGGCATTCAGGCCAAAGAGTTCTACCTTGGTTTCATTAGACCAGAGAATCTTGTTTCTCATGCTTTTTGGCAAACTCCAAGCAGGCTGTCATTTGCCTTTTACTGAGAAGTGGCTTCCGCCTGGTCACTCTACCATAAAGGCCTGATTGGTGGAGTGCAGTAAATATAGTTGTCCTTCTGGAAGGTTCTCCCATCTCCACAGAGGAATTCTGGAGCTGTCAGCGTGACCATCGGGTTCTTGGTCACCTCCCTGACCAAGGCCCTTCTCCCCCGATTGCTCAGTTTGGCCGGGCGGCCAGCTCTATGAAGAGGCCTGGTGGTACAAAAGTTTGTCCATTTAAGAATGACGGAGGCCACTGTGCTCTTCGGGACCTGCAATGCTGCAGAAATTGTTTTATACACTTCCCCAGATCTGTGTCTAGACACAATCATGTCTCGGAGGTCTACGGACAATTCCTTCATCTTCATGGCTTGATGTTTGCTCTGACATGCACTGTCAAATGTGGGACCTTATATAGACAGGTGCGTGCTTTTCCAAATTATGTCCTATCAATTTAATTTACCACTGGTGGACTCCAACCAAGTTGCAGAAACATCTCAAGGATAATCAATGGAAACAGTACGAACCTAAGCTCAATGTTGAGTGTCATAGCAAAGGGTGTGAATACTTATGTAAATATATTTCAGTTATTTATTTTTAATTACTTTGCAAAAATTTCTAAACACCTGTTTTCGCTTCTTCATTCTGGGGTATTGTGTGTAGATTGATGATTTTAAAAAAAATAATTCAATCCATTTTAAAATAAGGGTGTAACGTAACAAAATGTGGAAAAAGTGAAGGGGTCTGAATACTTTCTGAATGCACTATAGATGCAAACCCAATTCCATATTAGACACATTTTGTACATTTGAAAAGGTGACACAGTGCAGCACGGGAGCGCAGCGGTAGAGTTGTTGCCTTACAGCGCCAGAGACCCGGGTTCGATCCCGACTATGGGTGCTTGCCTGTATGGGCGTCTTGCGTGGGTTTTCGCCAGGATCTCTGGTTTCCTTCCACACTCCAAAGACATACAAGTTTGTAGGTTAATTGGCCTGGCATAAATGTAAATTGTTTCTAGTGTGTGCGGATAACGTTAATGTGTTGGGATTGCAGGTCTGTGTGGACTCGGTGGGACAAAGGGCCTATTTCCACACTGTATCTCTAAACTGAAACTAAGCAAAAATTTACCTCTTCGCCCATTTGGGGCACAAATGGCGATCTGCGTGGAACGGTATCGCTGATCCATGCTGGAGGAATCCATTCTTCAACAGGCACATCATCCAATGCAAGTTCACCTGGCCTCTGGAAAAGGAAAAACCTACATGAAAATTTAATCTATCATGCAACATATGAATTCGTGAAGTAGAATGATGTGAAAAATCAATGTTATACATAAAATAAAAGTAGGAAATACAAGGTTTGTTTATTAATTCATCACATACAATTAAAAGTAAAATGTATTTAATATTTATAAGCACCTATCTGAATTTGAGTGCACATCAATAAAAAATACCAATACGATACATGATAGAAGAGTGGCTTGACCCTTGCAAGCAGCAGAGATAAGAAGTGGTAATGCAAACTTCAAGTCAAAAACATTAATTGTCCCATCTTTAAACATAGAATATAGAACAGTAAAAGATAAAAGGACTTGATAAGGTTCAACATGATAGATTGCTGTGGAAAGTCAGATCTTATGGGATCCAGGGAGAGCTGGCCAACTGGATAGACAATTAGCTTAATGGAAGAAAGCAGAGGTTGTTTTTCAGACTGGAGGTCTGGGACTAGTGGTGTGCCTCAGGGATCAATGCTTGGCCCATTGCTGTTTGTGGTTTAAATCAACAATTTGGATGTGAATGTACAAGGCACGATCAGTAAGTTTGCAGGCAACAACAAAAATGGGCGGTATCGTATATAGCAAAAATTGTATCATTGAACAGCTGGGCAAGTAGGCTGAGAAATGGTTAATATAGTTTATCCATATGTGTCCGGAGTTCCATTTTGGGAGGTCAAATCGTGGCAGGACCTTCACAGTGAATGCCAGGGCCCCGGAGAGTGTTGCAGACCAGAGGAATCAAACAGCGCAGATTCTAAGTTCCCTGAAAGTGGTATCACAGGTAGATAGAGTGGTCAAGAAGGCCTTCATTAATCAGGACATTGAGTATTGAAGTTGGGATGTTATACGGGAGTTGTACGGAGTTGCGAGCCTGAGGGAGAGGTTGGGCAGACAAGGACTTTATTGCTTGGAGCGCAGAAAGCTGAGAGATGAGCTTATAAAAGTGTACAAAATCAAGGGGAATAGATCGGGTCAATGCAGAACTGCCTGAGGAGGTAGTTGAGGCAGGTACGATACAACATTTAAAAGGCATTTGGTCAGGTAAATCAATAGGAAAGGTTGAGATGGAAATGGGCCAAACGCGGGCAAGTAGGACTAATGTAAATGAGGAATCTTGGTCGGCATGGGCATGCTAGGTCAAAGGGTCGGTTTTCAGGCTGCATGTCTCAATGTCTCTAACAGGCCTATAATGTCTGAGCCAAACATGATGCCGAGACCATCACTGATTTACTTGCACTTAATCCCTCCATTCCTTAAATGTCAATAGACAATAGACAATAGGTGCAGGAATAGGCCATTCGAGCCAGCACCGCAATTCACTGTGATCATGGCTGATCATCCACAATCAGCACCCCATTCCTGCCTTCTCCCCATATCCCTTGACTCCGCTATCTTTAAGAGCTCTATCTAACCCTCTCTTGAAAGCATCTGGAGAATTGGCCTCCACTGCCTTCTGAGGTAGAGAATTCCACACATTCACAACTCTCTGGGTGAGAAAGTTTTTCCTCATCTCCGCTTACCCCTTATTCTTAAATTGTGGCCCCTAGTTCTGGACTCCCCCAACATCAGGAACATGTTTCCTACCTTTAGCATGTCCAAACCCTTAATAATATTATGTGTTTCAATATGATCCCCTCTCATCCTTCTAAATGTCAGTGTATTCAAGCCCAGTTGCTCCATTCTTTCTACATATGCCTCTCCAAAAGTCTCTTGAATGCCACAATCTTATCTGTCTCAACCAACACCCCCACCAGCGCATCTCAGGTAATCTTCATCAGTGTAAAATACTTTCCCTGCACATCTCCATGAAACTTTACCCCTCTTACATTAATGCTATGTCCTCTAGTATTTGATTTTTACATCCTGGGAAAAAGTCCTGGTTTTGACTGTCTACCCTATCTATGCCAGAATGGAAAGGAAACCAGAAAAAGACTATTTCTAAACCAAGTCACTTTTGTTGAGTTATAAAATCCACTCAAATACACTTTTAAATGAAAGTTGCATTTAGTTGGGCAGAATATTTACGTTAATGCACTCGACTCTCGATTTATCAGCTGGATATTATAAAAGATATAAGAATATGTTGTATGAAAGAAGGAACTGCAGATGCTGGAGAATCGAGGGTACACAAAAGGCTGGAGAAACTCAGCGGGTGCAGTATATATATATAAATATAAAAGAATATTATACCCGGGCCACAGGGAAAAGATAAAAATGCAAGTTAATATATTCTCTAAGTAAACTATTTAGAAGCAACATTAAGTCAGACAGTAATTTTATGAATTTGCATTGGATGGTTGCTCAGTCAGTACATTAGAGCAAATTAGAACAATTGCATGTGTGTAATATGACACCTGATTCAGACAGCCAAGCTCAAGATAAGAGATTTGCATGTAGTGCTTTTGAACCTGGCAAATGCATTTGAATCTGTGCCACATGCTCTTACGAGGAGTGCCTTTGATGGCTTTAGAGTTCCAGGATCAATAGTAAATTGGTGAAAGCATACTTCCAAGGTGTCCAAATGCATTTTAGTACATCAGACCATACGACAGCATGGCAGAGACTAGATATGCGCATTATGGTAAGGTGTACTGCAGTGCCCTCCATAATGTTTGGGCCAAAGACCCATAGTTTATTTATTTGCATCTGTACTCCTCAATTTGACATTTGTAATAGAAAAAAGATCACATGTGGTTAAAGTGCACATTGTCAGATTTTAATAAAGGCCATTTATATACATTTTTCTTTCAACCTGTAGAAATTACAGCTGTGTTTATACATAGGTCCCCCCCCAGGTATCTGTAATTGCTCAGGTGTGTTTAAATGCCTCCTTAATGAAGGAGAGTCTTTTTACAACACAAGAGAGATTTTGAGGAATGAGAATATTATTCCGGTTTTTACACCATTACACCGTTCTTAACAAAAATCTACACATCATGTGAAACCTTACAAATAACAGATATAAACTAGATAACTTAAAGTCATCACTTTTATTTCTATAGCACATTTTAAAAAACTCTCGTTGACGAATGTGCTTTACGTTGGTGGAGGTACTAACGTTGGTGGAGGTATTAACTAAGGTACAAGACCGAAAATCAAAAAACATTTTCATAACAGACAAATTTGGAGTTGGTGGATTCCTTTTGCGTGATATATATAACAGGGTAACTGGCTTTTTTTTCCTTTTCCTTTTTTTTAGGGTCTATCTCTTAACCCCCTTTCTCTAATTCTTTGACCAAGGGTTTCTTCACCCTTTTGGCACGCTCTTTCACTATCACAACTCTTTTCACCTATTTCACTCTCTTTCTTTCTATTCTTTTTCTTTAAAAGCCATGAAATTATGGGGTACAATGATTGTAACAAGATATATGTGAAGTACATTGATGTATTTACCTCTAATAAATAAAATATATATTTTTAAAAAGTTACACAAAATGTATTTGTGTATTCTGATGCCATTTTCAGAAACGTGCCATCAATATGCTGTCTTTTCTTATATTATTTGTTGATACTATGTTAGTCATGAACCCAATAAAGTGTTTGTCAACTTTTTTTGAAGGAATATGAACTTTAACCCCCTTTGTCACATTTGTATGTGGAGGATTGTAAAAAGACATAGGTACAAGAGAGCTCTCAGCACCTAGTCTTCCCTCCAATCTTTCCATCACCTTTGGAAACTTTTATTGCTGTTTATCAACATGAGGACCAAAGTTGTGTCAATGCAAGTCAAAGAAGCCATGATGAGACTGAGAAACAAGAATAAAACTATTAGAGACATTAGCCAAACCTTGGGCTTACCAAAATCAACTGTTTAGAAGATCATCAAGAAGAAAGAGCACTGGTGAGCTTACTAATCGCAAAGGGACTGGCAGGCAAAGGAAGAACCCCACGCCTGATGACAGAAGAATTCTCTGTATAATAAAGAAAAATCCCCAAACACCTGTCAGACAGATCAGAAACACTCTTAAGGAGTCAGGTGTGGATTTGTCAATGACCACTTTCCACAGAAGACTTCATGAACATAAAATACAGAGGCTACACTGCAAGATGCAAACCACTGGTTAGCCGCAAGAATAGGATGGCTAGGTTACAGTTTGCCAGGAACTACTTAAAGGAGCAACCACAGTTCTGGAAAATGGTCTTGTGAACAGATGAGACGACGATTAATTTATATCAGAGTGATGGCAAGTGCAAAGTATGGAAGAGAGAAGGAACTACCCAAGATCCAAAGCATACCACCTCATCTGTGAAACACGGTGGTGGGGGTGTTATGGCCTGGCAGGGCTCGAAATTAACGGTTGCCCGGGTGCCAATGGCAACCAAAAGTCCCGCCGGGCAACCTAAAAGCCTTGCCATTTTGCCCGGCTTGACAAGCACCCGGGACACCTGCCGTTCAACTATGAGCGGGCCCCCCTCTCTATCTCTCTCTGTCACTCTCCGTGTCCATGCCGCCGGGCTGCTCTATGATCTTTGGCCAGGTCTCGGGTCTCCACTCTCCAGCCGCTCCTCATCTGCTGGCACAGCCGGCCGCCTTGCACATGCGCACTGCCACGGCCTGCACATCCTCCCCCAGCACATCATCGGCCGCCCTGCACATGCGCACTGCCATGGCAACTGGTCGGTGCCGGGCACTTTCTCCGTCCCTTTGCATTGTAGGAGATCTGGCTGCCATTGCTGTCCGGTTGCCGCGACCGCTGAAAACCAACGCAGAATCACTCCCTGGAGCTGGGGTAACTCTTGCTTCACGGAGCAAGAGTTACTCCAAAAATATTCCAAATTTAAACTGGAGGCGGTGAAGGGTCCACCACCAAACAATAACAGCCTCTTGCACTTGATCTGTTTATTTATTGTGTGTATATATGGTCTATGATATACAGACATACTGAACTTTTATCTCCTGCTCTGTATTATGTTTACATATTCTGTTGTGCTGCAGCAAGCAAGAATTTCACCGTCCTATCTGGGACACATGACAATAAAACTCTTGACTCTTGACTTGGACTTTAGTAAAAAAGGGTTCTTGGGAAAAATGTGCTATCTTAAATTTAGTTGCGTCTGGTTGGGTAACTATGGTAGGGTGAAGACTATTCCTTGTTTTAATTGTGCGAGGGAACTCCATGGAGCAGCCAGCATCTCTGGATAAAAGAAATTGGGTGACGTTTCGGGAAAAAGCCCATCTTTAGATTTCCTCTGGTTTTAGTGTTTTTAAGTTTAATTTAAAGATATAGCGTGGAAACAGGCCCTTTGGCACATCGAGATATATATATATATATGTGTGTGTATGTGTGTATGTATATATATATATACATTAATATATATTAATATATATATATATATATATATTAATATATAGTGTGTGTGTATATACACAATTTCCCTCCTGGGATGAATAAAGTTCTATCGTATAGTGTCGTGTGTGTAGGAAGGAACTGCAGATGCTGGTTTAAGCTGAAGATAGACACAAAATGCTGGAGTAACTTAACAGGTCAGACAGAATCTCAGGACAAAAGGAAAATATTACGTTTTGGGTTGGGTCTGAAAACGGTTCCTGCACACCTTTGGAATGTGGAAGGAAACAAGAGCACCCGTAGAAAACCCATGCGATCAAAGGGAAAAGGATCTAACTCCATACAGACAACACCCATATTCAGGATCAATTTTGGGTCTCTGGCACTTTTAGGCAGCAACTTTATGGCCAATGTACTGCCCCATAGTCTTGAACTGAATTAAAACATACAGTTGCTGTAAAGGGGAACATAGCATCACTTAGAGATTTAAGACTGAAAAAGGATAGTTTCTTATCTTTAGGAACCAAAGTGATCAACGTATAATTTTTTGTGTGTTGGAAAACAAAATATAGTGGCACAGCTGGTAGACTTGCTGCCTCACACACCAGAGATCTGTGTTCGATCCTGTCCTTGGGCACTGTCTGTGTTGAATTTGCAACTTCTCCCTGCAAGCTTGTGGGTTTCCTCCCATATCCCAAATATGCATTGGCTTTGTAGGTTAACTTGTCTCTGTAAAATTGCCCCAAATGTGTAGGGAGTGTGTGAGGAAAGTGGAATAATATAACTTGTGTGAATGGGTAGACAAAAAAGCTGGAGAAATCAGCAGGTGAGGCAGCACCTATGGAGCAAAGGAAATAGGTTCATACCACTGAGGTGTAAACTGCCCAAGCGAAATATGAGGTGCTGCTCCTCCAATTTATGGTGGGTCTCACTCTGGCCATGGAGGAAGCCCAGGACAGAAAGGTCAGATTCAGAATGGGAGGGGGAGGTGATGGTGCTGAGCCACCGGGAGATCAGGTTGGTTATTGCGAACTGAGTGGAGGTGTTATGCGAAGCGATCGGCAAGCCTGCGCTTGGTCTCATCGAGATTAATCATATGCTAAATAATCCAACCACATTTTTGTTTGGAAGTGGAAAGAAATAATACAAATTGCATTCATTGCAAGGCGTAAAAAGAGTTGAGATACTGTATTATAATTTTGCTGCATGTCATTGTGGTATATATCATGTCTTGAAAATATGCTGAAAAGAAAACTGAAGGGAACCAGCCCCCAAAACAACATAAGCTAAAGATAGCTGCAATATAGGCCTGGCAGAGCATCAGCAGAGAAGACACCCAGCAACTGGTGATGTCCATGAATCGCAGACTTCAAGCAGTCATTGCATGCAAAGGATATGCAACAAAATATTAAACATGACTACTTTCATTTACATGACATTGCTGTGTCCAAAACATTATGGTGCCCTGAAATGGGGAGACTACGTATAAATACTGCTGTAATTTCTACATGGTGAAACAAAATGTACAAAAAAGGCCTTTATTAAAATCTGACAATGTGCACTTTAACTACATGTGATTTTTTCCTATTACAAATCTCAATTTGTGGAGTACAGAGGCAAATAAATAAATAAATGGGTCTTTGTCCCAAACATTTTGAAAAGCACTGTATTTCCCCATTAGCACATACAATGGCGAAGGAGCTCGTGATTAGAGCATCACAGTAGGTCGTCGGCGGGGAGAGGCTGCAGGAAGGACTGACTACAACAGTAACTTGTACAAGAAGGTTGTTAGAGAAGTTAAATGAGGCTAGATTGAAGATTGAGCCTAGTAAGTCAGAGTATTTTTTTGGCAAGGGGAATTAAGTAGAGAAAAGGTTCTGTGTAGATGAAGAAGAAATCCCATCCATAATGGAGAAAACAGTTACAAGTTTGGATAGGTGGTATAACAGGAAGTTGGATGACACTGAAGAGGTTCAGCAACTTAGAAAGGATGTTACTGACAGGTTAGAAAGGATAGAAAAGTCAGAGCTTCCAGGCAAGTTGAAGTTATGGTATTTGCAGTTTGGACTATTCCCCGGGTTGATGTGGCCATTTCCAGGTGCCAATTTCAAAGACGGAAAGGTTAAAGAGATTGGTTAGTTTATATATTAGGAAATGGTTAGGAGTTCCACGGTGTCTTAGTAATATGGCTTTATATGGGAAAGGTAGTCTCCATTTACCATTGTCTAGCCTAACAGAGGAGTTTAAGTGTGCCAAGGTGAGGTTAACGTTGCAATTATCAGGGAGTAAGGATACCTTGGTTAGTAATCTGGTGCCAAGTGTAACTAGAAGGGTGGAACCCAAAGCAGGCAGTGAAAGAAGCACAAGCAGCTCTGAGGCATACAGACATTGTTGGTAGGGTGCAGCAAGGGATCGGATGCATGGGGCTCAGCACAGGGAAGGTGTGTGAAGTAAGGCAGGTCCACAGAGGAGGAAATTGGTTGTAGAGCAGGTACATCATCAGGTGGAAGCAGTGAGATGTGTAAGGGCAGTAGCTCAGGTTAAGCAAGGACAGTGGATGAACTGGGAAAGTGTAGAAAAGAGGAGGTTTAGCTGGAGGGACGTGTGATGTATGGAGGAGGGGTCATGCAAGTTCCTTACAAGGGCTATTTATGTGCTGCCATCACCACAGAACCTCAAACAATGGGTAGGTGGGGACCCGACGTGCCCCTGGTGTTCAGACGTGGCAATGTTGAGACATATTTTATCAGGATGTAGGACTAGTCTTTCTCAGGGTCGGTATACTTGGCAGCATAACCAAGTGTATTGAAGTGTATCTCTGCAGCAATTGAGAGGAGAGTACAGGTGAATTCATTCGACAACAGGACTGGGAGTGTAACAATTCATTTTGTCCGTGAGGGAGAGAAAGGTAGAGGAGGGAAGTTTGCAGACGGATATGAGTCAGGCCAGTTACGGGAAGCCAATGTTTAGGAGATGCGGGTAGATTTAGGAGGAAAGCTTGTTGTTCCACAGGAAATAATTACTACTAGTTTGAGGCCTGATATAGTGTTATGGTCAGTTAGTCAGCGGATAGTGTATTTTATAGAATTGAGGGTGCCTTGGGAGAACTTAGTGGATGAGGCTTATGAAAGGAAAAGGCTTAGATATGTAGTTGGCAGCAGATGTTGAGCAGCAAGGATGGAGAGCAAGAATATGTCCGGTAGAAGTGGGTGGCAGGGTTTTCATAGAAACATAGAAAATAGGTGCAGGAGTAGGCACTTCGAGCCTGCACGGCCATTCAGTATGATCATGGCTGATCATCCAACTCAGTATCCTGTACCTGCCTTCTCTCCATACCCCTTGATCCCATTAGCCACAAGGGCACATCTAACCCCCTCTTAAATATAGCCAATTAACTGGCTTCAACTACCTTCTGTGGCAGAGAATTCCACAGATTCACCACTCTCTGTGTGAAAAATGATTTTCTCATCTCTGTCCTAAAAGACTTCCCCCTTATCCTTAAACTGTGACCCCTTGTTCTGGAGTTCCCCAACATCGGGAACAATCTTCCTGCATCTAGCCTGTCCAACCCCTTAAGAATTTTGTAAGTCTCTATAAGATCCCCCCTCAATCTTCTAAATTTCAGTGAGTACAAGCCGAGTCTATCCAGTCTTTCTTCATATGGAAGTCCTGCCATCCCAGGAATCAGTCTGGTGAACCTTTTCTGTACTCTCTCTATGGCAAGATTGTCTTTCCTCAGATTAGAAGACCAAAACTGTACGCAATACTCCAGGTGTGGCCTCACCAAGACCCTGTACAACTGCAGTAGAACCTCCCTGCTCTTGTACTCAAATCCTTTTGCTGTGAATGCCAACATAGCATTTGCTTTCTTCATAGCCTGCTGCACCTGCATGCCTACTTTCAATGACTGGTGTACCATGACACCCAGGTCTCATTGCATCTCCCCTTTTCATAATTGGCCACCATTCAGATAATAGTCTACCCTCCTGTTTTTGCCACCAAAGTGGATAACCTCACATTTATACCGCATCTGCCATGCATTTGCCCACTCACCCAACCTATCCAAGTCACCTTGCAGCCTCCTAGCATCCTCCCCACAGCTAACAATGCCCCCAGCTTCGTGTCATCCGCAAACTTGGAGATGTTGCATTCAATTCCCTCATCCAGATCATTAATATATATTGTAAATAGCTGGGGTCCTGAGCCTTGCGGTACCCCACTAGTCACTGCCTGCCATTCTGAAAATGACCCGTTTATTCCTACTCTTTGCTTCCTGTCTACCAGCCAGTTCCCTATCCACATCAATACTGAACCCCCAATACCATGTGCTTTAAGTTTGTATACTAATCTCTTATGTGGGACCTTGTCGAAAGCCTTCTGAAAGTCCAGATATAACACATCCACAGGTTCTCCCTTATGCACTCTGTTAGTTACATCCTCGAAAAATTCTATAAGATTCGTCAGCCTTGATTTACCTTTCATAAATCCATGCTGACTTTGTCCAATGATTTCACCGCTTTCCACCAGAGATGCCAACCCTAAATTTAGTTCACAGTAACATTCAACCCATTTGTCCGTAACAAATGGGGTTAAATGCATTTCTCTCCGTAACATACTCACTTGGGGTTGTTGCCGGCGGCTATGTGCCTGCGCACTGGTGCAGATCAGCGGGCTGCCGGCGGGCGGGTGCGGCACATGCGCACTTGGCAAGGTTGCCGGCGGGTCTGCGCCTGCGCACTGGTGCAGATCAGCGGGCTGCCGGCGGGCGGGTGCGGCACATGCGCACTTGGCAAGGTTGCCGGCGGCTATGCGCCTGCGCACTGGTGCAGATCAGCGGGCTGCCGGCGGGCGGGTGCGGCACATGCGCACTTGGCAAGGTTGCCGGCGGGTCTGCGCCTGCGCACTGGGTGGGGGTGGGGGGGAGGCCCGGTGATGGGGCTGCCGCGAGCGGCCGGCTGGCGGCAAGAAACGTCGCCGTCGCTGATCGCGCGGGCCGGCGCCGCCCGGGCTCTGGGCCGGGCGTGGCTGCGAGCTGCCGGGCTGGCAAACCGGGGGCACATGGCGCCGGCGTTCACCACGGGAGGAACACCGGCGCGGCGGTGTTCCGTAACAGCATGTTTGGCTGCCGGAACACCGTAATATGGTTATTTCGCCGGGATAAAATACGGCGAATCCGGGACACTTGGCATCTCTGCTTTCCACATGTGCTGCTATCCCATCTTTAATAACTGACTCTAGCATTTTCCCCACTACCGATGTTAGACTAACTGTCCAACTAAGATGTAATTCCCCGTTTTCTCTCTCCCTCCCTTTTTAAAAATTGGGGTTACATTAGCTACACTCCAATCCTCAGGAACTACTCCAGAATCTAAAGAGTTTTGAAAAATGATCACTAATGCATCCACTATTTCTGGGGCTACTTCCTTAAGTACTCGGGGATGCAGCCTATCTGGCCCTGGGGATTTATCGGCCTTTAATCCATTCAATTTACCAAACACCACTTCCCGGCTAACCTGGATTTCACTCAGTTCCTCCATCTCATTTGACCCCCGGTCCCCTGCTATTTCCGGCAGATTATTTATATCTTCCTTAGTGAAAACAGAACCAAAGTAGTTATTCAATTTCCCTCGCGATTTCTAAGCGAGATCGACCACGTCGCTATTTGGAGAACTAGGAATTTGCAGACAGTTTGTGTCAGGCTGTAAAGCAAATGTTAGAGGCAGCAGAGCAAGGCAGTAGGTGGATTTGGTGGAGAAGAAATAATATCAGTTGGGTCCAGAAGAGAAACGTATGACATGCAGTAGGTGTATTTATTTATTAATGTGGTCTGTGCCAGAACCAACTGTTGAGCCCTCCTGAGGTGTTGTGGGCCTAATTCATTGAAACATCAATGAAGGGAGGTGCCCACTCGATAACCCCAATGATAAACGCATCTACAGGTTTAGTTATATATATTTTTTTAAGAGCTGATTAATGTGTAGGTAGTGGGGTTTTTTTGCATACAGAGTCATTTGACTATATTTATAGTTGGCTATATTTAAGAGGGAGTTAGATGTGGCCCTTGTGGCTAAAGGGATCAGGGGGTATGGAGAGAAGGCAGGTACAGGATACCGAGTTGAATGATCAGCCATGATCATATTGAATGGCGGTGCAGGCCTAAAGGGCCAAATGGCCTACTCCTGCACCTATTTTCTATGTTTCTATTTATTGTAAGTTGGTGTATTTCGTTAGATAATACTTTGGTTTTGGGCTTGGTTTTCTTTAGTTTTTATATCTTTATTTATTAGAGGCACCGTAAGTTACATCAGTGTACATCCCATATATAGTATTACAGTCATTGTACCCCTTAATTTTTTAAGGCTTTAGAAAAGAAAGAAAAAAGAAAGAAATATCAACAGAGAAAGCAGAAGAGTGAAAAAGAGTTGTGAAAGTGAAAAAGTGTGGCAGAGGAAAAGGGAACCCTTGCGCGAACGGTTAGAGAAAGGAGAGTAAGAGATAGACCCTGAAGAGGGAAAAAGGGAAAGAAAGAAATGGAAAAAAAAGTCAGTTACTTTATTCCCCCTCCCCCTCTCCCCAAATTGTTTTTTAGTTGTCTATTGTCTTTTATTTGTTTCCAAATTCTAATTAAACTGTGTATAATTGGATTTTTGTTGTCATTTGTATTATTCATCGTCATTGGTGAAAGAAGGATTGCTCCAATATTGTAAGGAGAGCAGTCCTCTTTCTCCATAATAGTCCAAACTGGTTGCTGTGGAGAGTTATCCAGCAAATGGATCATGTTTCTAATATTTACAGACCAGTAGTAATACATGACGTTGGGGAGTGCTAATCCCCCTACTACTTTGGGTTTATTCAGATGACCTCTTTGTATTCTGTGGGATTTATAATCCCAAATAAAATTTGTGATATCTAAGTCCAGTTTTTTAAAACACTTTTTGGGTAAGTATATTGGAATAGATTGGAACAGGTATAAGATTTGTGGTAGAAAAATTATTTTTATGGCATTTATTCGGCCTATTAAGGACATCGGAAGCGTTTTCCAAAATTTAATCAAGTTATATAGTTTCTTAAGTAGAGGGTTATAATTTGCCTTGTCTTGATACCTTGGCTTGTCTTGATTTAAACATGTCTTGATATCTTCCAGTAATTTCGATACCCAAGTATTTAATTTTTTCCATAGCTATTTTGAAAGGAAACTGTAAAAGATGTGTAGAGTCTTTCAGTTTTATTGATATGATTTCACTTTTATTCCAAGTTATTCTATATCCTGAAAATGCTCCAAAGTCCGCTATTAAGTTTTAAATATTTGGTATAGTAATATGAGGTTTTGTGATGTTCAATAGTACATAATCAGCGCAGACCTCCCAACATTTGATTGTCAAAATTCATAATATTTCCCCTCAAAATTCATATTTTTAAATGAAAATTCATAATATGTCGCGGCGCCCTATTCGGGGTCCCATGTCACAAATTCTAAATTGTGAAGAAGTATTTTAAATGCCAAAATGTGAAAAAGGTACATGTATGCTGAAACATTTATAATTCTTTGTTAAACTTTGATAAACTTGGCACTAGACTCACCTTAATTTCTCTCACTTGGGGTTGTTGCCGGCGGCTATGCGCCTGCGCACTGGTGCAGATCAGCGGGCTGCCGGCGGGCGGGTGCGGCACATGCGCACTTGGCCAGGTTGCCGGCGGGTCTGCGCCTGCGCACTGGGTGGGGGTGGAGGCCCGGTGATGGGGCTTTAAAGAAGGAACTGCAGATGCTGGAGAATCGAGGGTACACAAAAAGCTGGAGAAACTCAGCGGGTGCAGCAGCATCTAAGGAGCGAAGGAGATAGGCGACGTTTCGGGTCGAGACCCTTCTTCTAGCTGAAGAAGGGTCTCGACCCGAAACGTCGCCTATCTCCTTCGCTCCTTAGATGCTGCTGCACCCGCTGAGTTTCTCCAGCTTTTTGTGTACCCCCGGTGATGGGGCTGCCGCGAGCGGCCGGCTGGCGGCCGGCTGGCGGCAAGAAAGTGCCGCTGATCGCGCGGGCCGGCGCCGCCCGGGCTCTGGGCCGGGCGTGGCGTGGCTCGAAATGGCGCCAGGCCTGGCAACCCTCCCCCACTGCGCACGCGCGGCCACTGGGGCCCGGCAACCCTCCCCCACTGCGCACGCGCGTCCACTGGGGCCCGGCAACCCTCACCCACTGCGCACGCGCGGCCACTGGGGCCCGGCAACCCTCCCCCACTGCGCACGCGCGGCCACTAGGGCCCGGCAAAGTGCCGCTGATCGCGCGGGCCGGCAAACCGGGGACACATGGCGCCGGCGTTCACCACGGGAGGAAGAATTTAGCGGGATAATTAGGGTACAAATCGGGATGGCGGGAAGGGAACCTAAAAAGCGGGAATATCCCGCCAAAAGCGGGATAGTTGGGAGGTCTGCAATAGTACATAATAGTACATAATCAGCGTATAATGATATTTCATTGTTGGAATATTTTGTTTTATATCCATGGATATTCGGATGAGTTCTAATTCTTTCCGCTAGGGGTTCAATTATGAGAGCAAATAACAACAGTGATAGGTTGTTTTTTTTAGTTGAGTGCTTATCTTGGAGTTATAGCACAAGTACTTTGTGTTTCAATTGTAATTTTATTTGGTTAAACACAATTTATTCCAAAGAGCTCTTATTAAAATTACTATTTTACTGCTCTCTTTTATTTATAGTCGATGTAGTCTAATGAGACCCGGGATTTATGACTTGTTTGACATTTAAGCTTTTATATTTCAAGCAGGTTAATTAATAGATTTCCAATGACATACAGTATTCACTCGCATTCATTGCATCACAATGGAATAAATACATATAAAGATCTAGGGTCACAGTAACCCTGAACGAGAGGGAAGATATGTACTGAAAATGTACTGTTGAGTTACAAAATCAAAAATAACACCTTAAAGTATGAATTCTTTGCAACATCTTGAAGATATTCAGCTATGATTCTGTCAGATATTATGAATACAAACTATTCAGTTGGTAAATCTGAATGCTATATCTAGATCTTGCTATTAACAATTTTGATTTCAACCCAATATAATCTGCAGGTGGGTTAAGCAACACTCAAATGCACGTTGGATCACAGGAGTTATTTCACTTTGCATCAGAATTGTAAGATCTATACAAAAATCCTTCTGGACAAGCCAGGTAAAAATCTCAAGAAAATGTACCTTTTGCTTGGACTGTTTGGGTTTTTTACGTTTTACAGCCAATCTTTCACCCATCTTTTCATCGTCAGAGCTGCTCCTGTTGTGCCTTACTTTTCTTCTCACCAGTCGCTTGGGAGGCTGCAAGTTAATGCCTGCATCTGCTGTCCAATCTGAATACTCACTTGAAGAATCGCTAAATTTAGGATGTTGGGAAAAGCACAATAAGGTTTTAAACTAAATGTTACAATTTGGTTCATTAACAAATTATGGAAAACTAAATTTAACACAATCTGAAAATTTGAAACAAAAAACAGAAACTGCTGGATAAAAGAATGGTGAGAGAAAAACTATCAAATGAAAGCTCAGGGTACAATTGAAGACTTGAGTGTTCTGCAATCAGTCATCCAAACCATGTGTTTTTTCCAATGTAGAGGCCTCAATAATGAATTTGTGATTTTCAAATAATGTTTCCTACTTGCATCAAAGACTTTTAGTTTGGTTTAGTTTAGAGATACAGCATGGAAATAGGTGCTTTCGCCCACCGAGTTCATGCCAACCATCAATCTCCCGCTCAAACGAGTTCTATGTTATCCCACTTTCCCACTCTCTACACAAAGAGCAGGAGCAATTTACAGGCATCAATTAACCTGCATCACCCATTTTCATCTTCCACCTCCTTCCCATAAATTTCACCGACCAGATCCCCTCCCCTATCTGAACCACCTCATGGGTCCCATTATTATCTTCCAACAATGATAGCCTTTTTGTGTTCCTGCTCAGCATCTTCTAGCAGCCGTCTCCATGTTCATTCTGTCCTGCCCTCCACCTGAATCTATTACATCTTGTTTTTACATTCTTTGCCTGTCACCATGTTTGTCTCATGATTCCATCACTACCCCAGTTGGCTCCTTCTACCCATCATCTTTCATCACTGCTGAATCCACTTAACATCTACTGGTCCATGTCTCAACTTCTCCTCTCCTCTATATACTGGTCACCTTCCCGCCCCACTCTCAGTCCTAGTGCAGGCTCTCAACTCAAAACGTCAACAATTCCTAGCTTCCCCCACAGATTCAGCTCTCTTGCTGAGTTCCCCCATTTTTTTCATTTTAAATTGCAGGGAGAAGAGTGGAGAAAACTGAAGAAATGCATGTAGAGACTCCAGATCTTGATCAAAACAAAGTGCTGGAGGTCAGATGGCATCTGGGGAGGGAAATGTACAGGTGATGTTTCACATCGGGACACTTCAAACTGAAAACTCTGAAGAAAGGTCCCAACCCAAAACGTTGCCTGTCCATTCCCTCCCCTAATACTGCCTGATCCGCTGAGTCCCTCCAACACGGTGGTTTGATGAAGGAAATGCCTGTGATAGGGTGAAAACCAAGTTTGAGCAGATAGTGCCATCTAGTTAATATATGAATGAGGCAAAAGAAACAAAATAACATGAAGGAATTGTGCAGAACACTAGTCGCTAGAAATCTGAAACAACATTGAGAATGCTGTAAATACCATTGCCATCAGGCAGATCACAAAGAGAGAGTCAAAGCTCCAGGTGCATGATGATAGTTGGACAGTTTTAATACAAACAGGGAACATTTATCTGACAATCTTGACTTCAACCCCGATCCTCTACATTGGAGAAACCAAACAAAAACTGGGTGGCCATTTTGCAAAAAGTCTCAATTCAGTTCCTACGGGTGACCCCCAAGGTTCCAATCACCCATTAAGTACCGTCCCACAATAATCGCCTTCATTATTGCCCTCCACCCCTCTCAACTGATAGTTACAGTGGCTTGCAAAAGTTTTCATACCCCTTGAACTTTTCCACATTTTATCACGTTACAACCACTAACGTAAATGTATTTTATTGGGATTTTATGTGATAGACCAACACAAAGTGGTGCATAATTGTGAAGTGGAAGGAAAATTATACATTGTATCCAAATTTTATTACAAATAAAAAAGTGAAAAGTGTGGCATGCAAAAGTATTCTGCCCCCCTGAGTCAATACTTTGTAGAACCACCTTTTGCTGCAATTACAGCTGCAAGTCTTTTGGGGTATGTCTCTACCAGCTTTGCACATCTAGAGACTGAAATTTTTGCCCATTCTTCTTTGCAAAATAGCTCAAGCTCAGTCAGATTGGATGGAGAGCGTCTGTGAACAGCAATTTTCAAGTCTTGCCAGAGATTCTCAATTGGATTTAGGTCTGGACTTTGACTGGGCTATTCTAACACATGAATATGCTTTGATCTTCCATTGTAGCTCTGGCTGTATGTTTAGGATCGTTGTCCTGCTGCAAGGTGAATCTCCGCCCCAGTCTGAAGTCTTTTGCAGACTCAAACAGGTTTTCTTCCAAGATTGCCCTGTATTTGGCTCCATCCATCTTCCCATCAACTCTGAACAGCTTCCCTGTCCCTGCTGAAGAAAAGCATCCCCACAGCATGATGCTGCCGCCACCATGTTTCACAGTGTTCGGGGTGATGTGAAGTGTTAGTTTTCCATCACACATAGCGTTTTGCATTTAGGCCAAAAACTTAAATTCTGGTCTCATCAGACCAGAGCATCTTCCTCCACATGTTTCTGTGTCCCCCGCATGCTTGTGGCAAACTGCAAACGGGACTTCTTATGGCTTTGTTTCAACAATGGCTTTCCTCTTGCCACTCTTCCATAAAGGCCGATTTGTGGAGTGCACGACTAATAGTTGTCCTGTGGACAGAATCTCCCACCTGAGCTGTGGATCTCTGCAGCTCCTCCAGAGTTACCATGGGCCTCTTGGCTGCTTCTCTGATCAATGCACTCCCTGCCCGGCCTGTCAGGTTAAGTGGGCGGCCATGTCTTGGTAGGTTTGCAGTTGTGCCATACTCTTTCCATTTTCAGATGATGGATTGAACAGTGCTCCGTGAGATGTTCAAAGCTTGGGATATTTTTTTATAACCTAATCCTGCCTTAAACTTCTCCACAACTTTATCCCTGACCTGTCTGGTGTGTTCCTTGGACTTCATGATGCTGTTTGTTCACTAATGTTCTCTAACAAACCTCCGAGGCCTTCACAGAACAGCTGTATTTATACTGAAATGAGATTACACACAAGTGGACTCTATTTACTAATTAGGTGTCTTCTGAAGGCAATTGGTTGCACTGGATTCTATTTAGGAATATCAGAGTAAAGGTGGCTGAATACTTTTGCACGCCACACTTTTCAGTTTTTTTATTTGTAACAAAATTTGAAAACCATGTAACATTTTCCTTCCACTTCACAATTATGCGCCACTTTGTGTTGGTCTAACACATAAAATCCCAACATTTACGTTTGTGGTTGTAACGTGACAAAATGTGGAAAAGTTCAAGGGGTATGAAAACTTTTGCAAGCCACTGTAACTTCCAACTGTTGTTTCATTTCAAACATTAAATTTGGGACAACAGCAAAATTAGCAATATATAAACTGTGATTAATGCATTGAACATTAAAAAATGTTCAATGCATTAATCACATTAGACTGAACTCAGCTGTGACATCCTTCACAAATGGTCACTTAATTCTCAGTGGAAAAAATGCACATAAGTACAGGAGGATTTACGTCCTGACACCCTAACCAATTATACAGAGCAAGTCAGGAGTCTGATTGAATAAACCCCACTTGTCTGGAAAAGTGCAGCTCTAATAAAACACAAGCAACACAGCGCATTCCACGGCAAATCAACCCGATTCATGACTACCACATCATCCACCACCAAGGTTGCAGTGCAAATCATTGACAAATGCACTGCAGCATCGTACCACGTTTCTTACACATTTCAAAAAACTTGTCAACTTGAAGGAAAATGAAGCAAACGAATACCAGCGCCTGCAAGCTACTTTTCACGTGAAATATATCCTCCGGTCTCTTGTTCACATACTTGGAAGTTTTTTTCCCCACAAGACTTTGCTGAACCCTCCAAGCACTACTTACAAACCCCTTAGGATTGGGGAATTTGGAAAAGGCCTTAAATGGCTGCCTTGCTACCAATAGCCATGACACAAATGAGGGAAACATTAATCACGTGAATTAAGCACAAGGGGATTAGTACCCACTGACCTCCCAAGAATAATTCATTTTTGAAGATTGGGAGGCCTCTAATGGTCAAAAAAACTGTATTAAGGCTGCCAACCTGGAAGTGCTTTCACTCTGCCACTCTTCTTCAACCTCTTCAGATGATCCATCACTTCCATCAATTGTCTCCATTTCCTGCTAATACCAGAAGTGTAGTATTACTAAGGAGTATTTGCTATCTGTCATCTCACTCGATATTGGATTACTCTTCTATGAAATTTGAGTGAAAGTATTAAAAATTTCCAAAATGGATGCTTTCAAGTTACAAGTTAGTTTCTTAATAATGGGGTGATGAAAATAAATGTTAATTAGATAATAGCCACAAACAAGTCCATAATTCCCTGAAAATGACAAATGCAGATCGACTGAGGGATGAAGAACACATATGGAATTCTCGCTTGCATTGGTGGGGTATAGAATGTAACCATTGGCACATTATGTTGCAACTTTACAAAACACTGGTTCTACCACACTAGCAGTATTGTGTGTATTTCTGGTTGCTACTACATAGGAAGAATGTGATTGCACTGGATAGATCATTTATCAGGATGTTGACTGATTTGGAAGATTAGTTATGGGGAAAGAATGGATAAAGCAGGCTTGTTTTCTTGGCGTGGAGGCCAAGGGCCAACATCTTTACAACATTATTTCTATTCCTATCCCCACTGTCCAAAATCATGGAAAATTTTCCAATTATTATTACTGTTCTCTTTTTAGTCACCGAGTACTATTACTGCTCGGGTTTCAATGCTGTGCAAATTCCAGCAAAATCAAAAGCATGCCTGTAGCAAATGGATCAAGAATAAAAGTTTAACAGAAGAAATTACAAGATTCACAGGACATTTAGTTTATCAAGATCTTTTTAAAAACTCATTTAGAAATTTATATCCTTAGCAATTGCTCAGAACCAAATCCCACACTAACAGAGGTACAACATGTGTAGGCTTGGTCAATGAGTTCTTTAAACAGAGATCTAGCAATTTCTAGATGCAGTGCAGGCAAGTGGTCTTTGGAAGATCTTGATCAATGCTGGAAGTGGCTGTTCTCAAGGGGATTAGTACCCACTGAATTGGCTGGAAGTGCCATCTTCTATTCGTAATTCTTATAAATGTGACAATTGATGTTGCTAGGCGTTGAGGAAAATGCATCATTATGGGACTAATTAGATAGCTCTTTCAGAAAACTGGTACCAGCATCAAGAGCTATGCAGTTTTCCTCTGTGCTGTAAGGTTTATAGATTCTTTAAATATTTACCACACGATTCATAATAGTCCAATTGGAGTTCAATATTACTAACCTCCGAAGAATTATTTGGTTCTTCCACACGATGAATACTGCGAGTACGACGTTCCACAGTTGAACGCGTTTGATAAAAATGTTGATTTCGGCGTTGAATTCGCCTCCCTGAATGTGGAAAATAATCCTGACCATCGCTCTACAACATTAAGGAGGAAGGTATACATTACATTGCTTCAATGGACGATACAAATTCCCACTACCCAGCTACACTTTGGAAAAATATTTTCCTATTATAATTATAGGGGGTGCCGTCCTGTATGGTTGCCTGTCCTGCAGCTGTCAGTTTTTTTTCCACTTCTTTTTTGTTGTCTTTAGTACGTTAAAAGTGTGTTAGTTGGGGGTCTAGTCTTTTTGTGAATGGGGGGTGGAGGGGAAAGGGGGAAACTGTTTTCAAGTCCCTACCTGGTCGGAGAGGCTGCTTTCCTCCGAGCAGCAACTTCGACCCGTCTTCGCGGCCTACCAGCGTTTCCTGAGCGGATCTGGCCAGAACCTCAGCTTCGGCGGCGGCACAGCGCTGGAGCGCTATTGCGGAGTGGGCGATGCCTTGCCCGGGTAGCCGCGCTGGAACTCCAGTATGCTGGGATCTGCCGATTAAAGATCGCGGAGCTGCGGTCTGTGGAGCGGCCAGCGGCACTGACTTTAATATCGGGAGCCTGGGATCTCTCGCCGAGATCGCAAGTGGTGGAGCTCCGTCCATCGCGGCCTGCTGGTAAGGAAGCGCGATCTCCGGTAAGGAAGCGGCTGTTCCAGGCATCCCAAGCCGCTGAGAGGGTTCTCCCAACGCCTGAGACATTGGGCCGCCGTAGTGGCAACTGTGGAGGCCTCAATAGGCCCGACCATGGGTGGACAAGAGGATGGGGACTGGACTTTGTGCCTTCCCCCACAGTGGGAAGCATTGTGGGGGGATGTTTTTATGTTTTGATGTTGGGTTGATTCTCTAATGTTATGTTGTATTTGTATTAGTGTGCTGCAAAGACATCTGAATTTCCCCAGAAAAGGGGATTCATAAAGTATTTATTATTATTATTATTACAGGAATTTTACAGGAATTTAGTCACTGAGTGGTATTACTGCAAAATACTGATATCTGCAGAATCAATGGTAGACAAAAATGCTGGGAGAAACTCAGCGGGTGAGGCAGCATCTATGGAGCGAAGGAAATAGGCGACGTTTTGAGACCTTTCTTCAGACTCAATGCTCTGCAAATTCCAGGAATATCAAATAACTGTAGTGAATGAATCAAGTATAATAGATGAAGTGAACACAAGGTTCACAACATATTTTCCAAGTTTACCAAGATTTGTTTTAAAGATATTGTGTTGATATGGTGTTAGTAATTGCTCCGAATCACATCCCATCAAACCCCATTGATCAAATAGTTTCTCATCGAAGGGACACCAATCCCAACTGTCTCCGAAAGGCCAGTGAAGTCTTGGCAAGGTGTTTAACAACAGCCTGAAGGATACAGCATCAGTCCAGGCAACCTGTCAGGAACTGGAGAGGTGGTTGAGAGCAGTGGACCAAATAGTTTCTCAGCTTTATTTGCGGCAGAGACAGAAGATTCCGTGGCAGCAAATGTGACTCAAGGAAGATGTGTTGCCTTCCTGATGCCAGGGTAGAGGATGTCTCCAAATGTTAACAGAACATTCGCAAGGGGAGGGCAAGCGCGAGCAGCTGGAAGTTGCTATACATGTTGGAGCAAAGATATAGGTAGGTATGTTACAAAACTTACCTTCAGCGGCGCTGCAGTTCTGCCACTGGCCGTGTGCGCGACTTTGGCACCTTTGAGGGTGGGTGGGGGCTAAAATGCGTTTTTTTTCTCCTGCCTGTCCTTGATATATTTTCTCAGGGTGCTAGCTAATGTTGAAGAATTGTTCCGACTGCCGTTCTGTTAATTTTTTTTTTTTTTTTAAATCGCGGGACAATTTCAGCGTATTTTTATATTTTACATATAAACGTGCTTCTTAGGATTACCTTAATCCAAATTTCACGTTTGCGAAAAGGTGATTTAGGCCCCATACGAACCGGCAGTATTTTTCCTGCCAATATGAGGTTTAAATTCATCGCAAACTGCAACGTTCCAATCGATCGCGTTCCACAAAATCCCACTCTCAAGGTGATTAAAATGGCCATTAATTTACGGAAATTGAACACTAAATTCCTTCCATTTGGCCTATAAATTCATGACAATGAGATTTAAAAATCATGTTATATTGTGAATTCTTGTGTGAATGTTATTTGGACACTTAGGTTATTTAAAAATGTTAATCTTTTCTTAAGAAATGGATGGATGGTTAGATCTAGTAATTGAATTTTGTAATTAGCTACAATTAGGTAACTAACTAATTATATGCTTTAATTTCAGGTCATTTAAGTAAGATTGTTTCATATTTGTTTCAGAATGCTTCAATCTATAATAGCTGAAAATTTATTTCAGTTCTCTTAATTTTTACTCTATCATTACTATATATACTTATGGTACTCTATAATTACTCTATAAGCTTCATGTGATTAAGGGATTATATGACAGTAAACTAATTTGAATCAGTCTAATTTGGTGGAAAGAATTGCCATTTAGTTCTTTAATAAAGAAGCATTTTTTTAGATATATATCTATATTATATTACTAAAACTATCATCTTGTTTGTTTGTCCGTATATATGCGAGCATGCACGTGAGTTCCGAAAACGCAGCCAAGACAGTACATGATAGCGCTACAATTTTTGGCCCACCTTACTCACCATTGTACTGCGATGTGCAGTATCAAGTTTCGTTCAGATTGTTGTTATATTTTACACGTTATTCACATTTTAAACTTCACAAAAAACACTTTTCAAACCACATTTCCACTTGCCCTGCCCGTCAATTATGTCGCAATGGGACCTCAAATTTAATTTAACAAAAATAGCCATATTTTATTTTTTGCATATACTTGCCTGGCCTCACAACGGGGACACAATGGCTCCACGGTAAGTTTTCTTCTATTTTACAAATGCCTCCACGGGTCCTCTCTTCAACTTAATTTCAGCCAACGGCATGCGCAGTTTGGTGGAATATTGCGTTGGGGGAGCGGGCCAAATGGGTCCTAACTTGGTCTACTTACATTTTAAATGCTGCCAACATTCACAAGCTTGCAATGAATGTTGAGTTTGTGTTCATTCATTAGTTAAGGTAAAATACAAATTCTCATAATTATAAAGTTTGGTGGATATCTCGGATGGGAACAGAAACAAGATGGCCTAAAATTAGAGGAGACTAATATTACTAAACATCGTGCAAAGCTCTGCCAAATGAACACACTTTTTGTATGTACCTTCTGTGTTGGTTGTAATGGTTTACGTTTTTTCTCAGTTGTGTACAGATTGATTTCTCCATCACCTTTGCAAAGACGCAATTCCTCCTGAAATCTGAAAAACAGTTCTCAGTGGTCAACAGTCATTTTTTTTTCTAAAGTTGGTTGTTTATATATTTACAATTTACAATGCTCTCCTAAATTTCTGTAAGTCATGTGTCATGAAAGGTAATAATGAATCTTGATGAAAGCAGAATTTGGCAATAACTGTGTAGGAAAGAACTACAGATGCTGGTTTAAATCGAAGGTGGACACAAAATACTGGAGTAATTCAGCAGGTTAGACAGCATCTCTGGAGAGAAGGAATGGGTGATTTTGGGTCGAGATCCTTCTTCAAACCATAACTATTCAGCAAAAACTATTCTTTTTAAGTTTGGATTCAAACCTAGCTATATTGTACAGATTATCTGCTTAAAACAAACAAAAATACCTGCTGCTGTGAAATAGGATAGTTTCTCCATTCAAATAACTCTAGAACAAAGATAACTTACTAAAATTAAAAGATAATTAATTGCCTTTATTAGTTTAAAGATTAATTGAATTAAAGATTAAAATATTAACTAATTTAGTTAAAGATAAGTATGTTATGATTGTCATGGGGGATTTCATTGTGCAGGTAGACTGGGCAAATCAGATTGATACTGGATCCCAAGAGAGGGAATGTGTAGAGTGCTTACAAGATACTTTCTGAGAGCAGCTTGTAGTTGAGCCTACCAGGGATAAGGCAATTCTGGACTTGGGATTGTGTATGAACTGGATTTGATCAGGGAGCTTAAAGTAAAGAAACCACAAGGAGGTAGTACCATAATATGATAAAATGTAATCTGAAATTTTAGAGGGAGAAGATGAAATCAGATGCTTGCATTCAGGTTGAGCAAAGGTCACTACAGAGGCATGAGACAGGCTGGCTAAAGGTTTTTGGAAAGGGACCCTTTCAGGAATGACAGTGGAACAGCAATGACAAGAATTTATGGGAGGTCAAGTCAATGGATATTTTTTAAGGCAGAGATTGATAGATTCTTCATATAAGGGTGCCAGGATTATGGGGAGCAGGCAGGAGAATTGGGTTTAGAGGGAAAGATAGATCAGCCATGATTGAATAGGTAGATGGACCAAATGACCTAATTCTGCTCCAAAAACCTATGATTTGAGGGTCTTCATATGAAAATAGTGTGTGTTAATATGTGGTCTTATTATTTTTGTAAGCTGTGCAGTGGCTCATACCTTTCCCAGAGTAAAATACTTGCAATTATGCATCTTCCTCATGTGGAGTGCACCCCTGCATTAAGGAATGAACACATTTCTTGTAAACCATTCGTATTGCGATCTTCTGCAATGCAAATCCTTTTTTACCCTGTATTGAATCCATTGTTAGAAGTTGAGTTGTGTTCACAGGAGACCACTTAAGTGATTCACTGAAGGGAAGTTTCTACATTAAATCCCCAGTTATTTTGAAAATTAACAAGTTGAAAAAAAGTTATCTTGGGAATAAACCAGTCTTTGGGTGAAAACTCTTTCCATGTAACCTCCCCACAGATGGGTTACAAGGAACGCATTCCTTCTGTAATGCAGGGGTACACTGTACATGAGGAAGATGCATAATGACATCTTTCACATTTTTTAATAAGTTACATGCATGTTGCGGTTTAACTATGGTCTTACAGGCTGAACACCGAATTTCCGGCACCCTTGGTTCCTGAGCCTTTTTGAATTATCTGTTTTTCCGGCAACAGTGGAAGGTGGGGGAGGGAGGGAAGAGACCAACTGGACAGAGTGGCGGGAGAAGCAGGCAAGAAGATGGTCGAGCGTGGAGTGGACCGGCAGCAAGAAACAGCAGCAGGTGAGACGGGAGAGGAAGGAGGCCCAGGGTGACCAAGCTCATTTTATCAGTGGTGGTGACCCAAAGAAAGCGCTGTCCCCAGGGGCGACAACATGAGCCGTAACAACAGCCATGTCACTGGACCTTGCGATGGGTGAAGAAGGGCTCATTGGTGCACCTTAAGAATTGGGAAGGGCGTCAGAAGCCAGAGCTCAAAACAACCAGGCAGACGGTGCGAGCCAGAGGTGCGTTGGCAGCAGGCACATGCCGTCAGGATAGGCAAGGTAGGCACTGCACTGCCTACCCTGACTAAAATTATAAAATGATAATTATTAAATATAAATAGTAAAGGCATGGGAGAATAATGTCTAGCTAAGAGATCGATCTCTTAGGTAGGCATAATTTTCCGTGCCTTTCATCCGCAGTGCATGTAACACGCAAAGGTCTGTGCAGCCCACGTGCCGTCGACGATGCTTCAAGCCGTCAATTTCCTGGGGACTGAAGAGAGCTGAAATTCTGCCTTTGCAGTACTGTGCATGCGCAGCGCAAGTTTCTTAGCAGGTTTTTCAAACATGGATTGCGATTATCTTAAGAATATCTTAAGAAACAAAGAGAAGAATGGAGTTCGTGTACAAATTATGTGGTAAGTAGATTTCTTGGTACAATATGTTTTTAAATACCGTATTTCCTGGCAATGAAGACGCTTTTTTTAACCCAAAAATGAGGCACGAAAATGTACACGCGTCTTGGAAGCCGCAGTTGGAAGGTTGTTAGCCAAGAAAGATAGACTTGGATATCCCTCAGTACAGCAACATCAAGAACAATGTTGTTGTACTGAGGGATAGCGAAGTCTATCCCTCATTGCTGGCAGCTGATGGGAAGCGACTGTAAAAGGACAGCGCCACTGGGGAGGGGAGTAGGAGGGGGTCGGGGATCATTCCAGCAACTCACTTGCCGCGACGCTCCGAGTGCGGAGCCACCGCATTGCAGCCAGGGGGGGAAGTAGCTCGGGTGGCTGCGAGCAGCCGCCGGGACCGGACAGCTCGGGTGGCTGCAAGCGGCCGCCACCTCAGCTCCTTCTGCCAGCTCCCGCTCACCTCTGGCAGTGCTCTCCGTCTGTAAACCTCTCCCCTGCCTCACTCATGTCAGCCGCTTCCCGCAAATACTTAAATTCCAACCGCGCTATCAAGGGACTAAATGAGGTTACTCGGCTATCGGAATTTAAGGATTTGCGGGAAGCGGCTGACATGAACGAAGCCGGCGAGCGGCAGGTGAGAGATGTTCCGACGGAGAGCACTGCCAGAGGTGAGCGGACCAGCAGAAGGCGCCGAGGTGGCGTCCGCTAACCGGTCCCAGCAGCTGCTCGCAGCCACCCGAGCTACTTCCCTCCCTGGCCACAATGCTATATCCGAAATCAGTTATAAAGGGGTTGTTAAAACAAGGATTTACTGTATTGTCTTTGTAAAACAGTTAGGAGAAAAGATTGAGTGCATAGTTGAATAGGGATTTTGGCAAGCATCGTATTTACAGGTGCCCAGTAAATTAGAGAAGGTTTGATCGGAGAATCAGAGTTCCAGAGGGTAGGAGGAAAATTGATCAGCCATGATCACATTGAATGGCGGTGCTAGCTCAAAGGGCTGAATGGCCTACTCCTGCACCTATTGTCTATTGAACAGAATGGTGGAAGGAGTGGTTGTGGGGTGGTGCGTGGGGGCTAGGGAGTTGAAACACAAAAAATTTAAAGATTGAATCAGCAGAGATAGAATTCGACAACACCAAGGATGTTTGGATGAAAACAAATAACTCATTCACTATAGAGGGACACAGCCGGAAAGATCTCTCGACGCTCACAATGCCATCTGTGGCTGCTCAGAGAATTTCAACTGAGCTTTCGTAATTTTGTCCGGATTATTGGGGTGGGCGGACCATCAGTTGCCAGAAAATTGATGTTCAATGTATACTTAATTTCATCGGCTTGCCGTCTCCTTATGAACATAGCCACCATTTTCACCACAGGTTGGCATTGAAATTCACAAGCAATTGTTTCTATTGACGCTTCTGCATTGATGGTTCATTGATGGTTCATTAAACAATGCAACGAACAACCTTTAGTATATGTAAGCTTACAGTAATAGAATTAAACGTATAATAATCATTAAAAATGCAATATTTGAAAATCCAATAAGAAAAATAACTTTATTATAACTAGTCTGAAACTCTCCAGCGCCAAACCCCCTTTTCCCCCATTGACAATTATAACACAATTTTCTGTAATCTAAGGTTTCTTAGGAACACAACTATTGCTTTACTATAAACACAGAAAAGATTGGCTGATTCCAAAGCAAATCCCTCAAGCGAGTTCCCTCTGTGAACCAACAGCATACAATCATTGTGCTTTGTAAACTATTTCAGTATACATTTTGTCCTGTTTTTCCCCCACAAATTTTGTAAGAGCAAATTTTTATTCCATATCCTGATTTATTTTTGGTAGCAATATGTGAATTATATAATGGATGATGTTTTGCCACCTGAATTTGCGTAACACAGGGTACACATATTAAGAGGTAGTGAATAGTGCTTTCAGTGGATCAAGGCACCTATTTATATTTGTTTCTTACATGCTAATTCCAGGTGAAAGCTCCGTAACTACAACCCTCCTGCTCCATGCCATCAGGTCTCCCTCTGTAGCAATTTGACTCCTCGGAGCATTATTGTGCATTTGTCGGACACCTTCAATTTGACCACTCCTTCGAAGTCCAATATTCGGCGAAGACAGCAAGTCTATAACAGAAGAGTTCCTTAGCATGTGTAGGAAATGTGCTAATATATGCAACATTTCAGCAGATTGACTGTTAAATAGTGATTTACTTCAAGAAGTCCACAAAGAATGAGTTAAATTGTCACCGCAATTGTAATTACCAGATCATACTAATGATTGGCAATCCACCTATAAACAGCCTTGGACATCCTTATTCTAAATGATGGCATAGCCCAACAAATGAGTGCACAAGACAAGACACAACTTATAACTACTAAATTATAATACAGTGCAGTCTAAGTACATGGCAGAGCAGACTCGATGGATTGAATGGCATAATTCTGCTCCTGTCTTATGCAACTGAAAGCTGTCTATCACTACAGTAGCTCCATTGATGAGGCAAGGATTGTGTTCACCCATCCCTGCTTCCTTAAGCCTACTGTTTGTCTTGCTCACTGCGCTGAGCGGTGATCACATAATTTAGACGAGGGCATCAAAGAGCATGCACACATTTCACATCCCACCCAATTATTGCCAAACCACATTAAAAATGTCCCCAATGGGGAACATGTCAAATTATTCTCAATCCCTTAGGTAGTAGTTGTCACAATGATTCAATGCAAAACTAAATTTTTATTGGGTATTGTGTGTTTTTTTTTTAAATATAATTGTACCGCTGCAGGCAAGTTCATTTCATTGCACTTTATTGTGCACGTGACAAATAAATCTGACTTGACTAAACATTTGGAAATGTTTTATCTTTTTCAAAAGCAAACTACCTCGATTTACAATAAAGCAACAATAGTGCCAATATGTTATGCGATTATCTTGGGGAGGATACAATCAGCTACAGTACACGGCAATTCATGCATCTGTCCGGTTTGTATGAAACATCAACGTTTCATAAAGAAACCCTAACATGCACTACATTAAATAAGTTCTATGTAACAAGGCATATATGTGATGCATCTGCTTTCAATGAATGAGCCTGCTATTTTTCTTATATACTGTTACCCACCACTGTTTAGCGAATTTGATCTACTGTAAGGATCATCTGGTATAGATATTCCTTCACTTCTCTGCCTCATTTCATGTTCCCGCTGGAGTTCTCTAATAGCATCATCCAAAACACTGGTTTCCTGGTTATTCTCATACTGATCGTCTGTCTGTTGACTGATGACTTGTTCCACAACTTCTCCATTACCTGAAAGAGAATCACTGGCATTTATATTTCAAATACAAGCAAACATCCTCTTTCCTCCGATATATGTTGTTACAAAAGAATCAATAAGATAACAATTTACTGAAAGTACAACATTTCCAACAAATGAATCAAAAAATCAAAGACAAAAGGATTTTAGATATTTTCAATAATCGCATAGTTTTTTTAGGAAAGGTGAACTATTGTAGGCACCCATTTGACTTGGGCTAAGTTGTACATAACCCAAGTCGGAACAAATCTATAAAACTACAACCAATTTTGCTCCATATGTTGGGAAAGTTATATCGAATTGGAAGGATTCCTGCGCAGATTCACTAAATTGCCTCAACAGTTTAAGAATAATTCAGAGAAATGTACCACATATTCCCTGAATATAGAAGACTGATGAGTAATTTAATTGGAAGTATTTAAAATACTGAAAACACTGAGGTTACCAAGAAACTATTTCATGAAAAGCAAGATTATCCATGAAGAAATTCAATTTTATCATAGAAATTTGTAATCCTTCTCAATAAACTGGACATTGCAATAATTGGAGCTTCCAAAAGGGAAATTGAAAATGATCAGTAATAAAGGGACCAAATACAGAAAAAAAATGAGTTGAGGTGTAGATCAGCTATAATCTAATAGAATGGTTAAATGGGCTTGAGTGCTAAATTATTCTTCATGAAACCTCATTTGTTAACCAAAACTGGCTTTGAACCTTCAATCCAGTTTGCCTTTAAAATGAAATTCTGTCTGCAGAATACAAAACTTACATTAAAGAACAAAGAACAAAACTTACAATGAAGAACAATAAATCTCAAACACACAGGAAGTTGTAACAGTTACTTTTTGCACCTGAGTTTTTGACTTCTCTGCACTTGTCCCAGTGACACCAGATCTCATCTAAATTCAGTGATCCCAAATACCTGATAACATCTTGTGTTATGGCAACATACCCTACGATAAGAAACAATACCACTCATATAATTATAATTCAGAGGCAAAAGGATAGGGTTCACTCATGAATATATAGCATTCACAAATAGTTCCAATATTATTTCGTAGAGGGAGACTCAGAATTCAGTGGGAATCCACATTATTTTATATTGCAGACGACGTTTAAAACTGAACTATCACGCAAATGTTTTTCTTAAGTCACCAAAGGTCCATTCTCACCATTTGACATATAGCCCAACTGTGGAACAAGCTGTTCATCCATGCAGTTCTCTCGACCAGGCACCAGCCGTTGATAGTGTGTTGGGTGGGGGTTTCCATCCACATCAACCAGGAATGGGGGAGGCATGAGATGAGGTGCCTGCTGTGTCTGCTCATCCAGGACGTAATTATTGGAATCACGGATAAGAGGACGGTAATCAGTGTGAAAAAACATTTGGTCTGGAATCTATTAGGAGGAGAAAAATGTTTACATTTGAATTCAACAATTGGCAACATAAGGAGCAATTCATAATTTGTCTACTTTTGTTCGAAAAAGATCACAGAAAACAAAACAATTGGATGTTATATTCTACTTGTTTCTTTCATGATTCCCATGTCTTCCTTTCCTGAAATCATAGGATGTTATAGGAGCACAGTTCAAAGGCCAGACACATGGCAATCCAGAAAGATAGATTTTAACAAAATTGTAAGGTGTGAATGCTAATCATGTCCTCACTTTACATATTTCCAAATTGTGAATCAAATTCCAAATGATTATGCATAAAAACACAAATTTTGATTATTGAAATGCTCCAGAGATATAGAGCAGCTATTTATGTCCCAAATGATATCCAAATTTGAACATAAAACAGTACAGCGCAGGATCGGGCCCTTCGGTCCACCATGTCTAAGCTGAACAACAAGCCAAATTAAACCAATCTCTTCTGCCTGCATTTAATCCATATTCTTCCATTCACTTCATATCCATGTGTCAATCTAAAGGCCTATTAATTGTCAGAAATGTACCTGCTTCCCCAATCACCGCTGACAGTGCGTTTCAGGCACCTATACATAAAACAATATCCACATAGCCCCACATATCTCCCTTAAACTTTTGCCCTCTGACATTAAAGCTATGCTTTCTGGTATTTGACATTTCCACCCTGGGAAAAGGTTCTGCCTATTATATCCATGCCATCATAATTTTATAAAACGTCCACCAGGTTTCCCCTCAGTCTTTGATCAGCACCTTAGGGGCTAAGAGATACCAATATTTGATGAATAATACCTCACTGAGGATGCGTCTCAGCGCATCTAGAAGATGTATATTTTACATTGAAGTCTGGCTCAGCCAGTGGCACCTAGGAATAGACTGGGTGACAACCAAGAATAGTTTGGTGACTACTGGAGAGACAGTTGACGGCACGGAAAGACGGCTACGGAAAGGCCTAATGAACCACCGTGGCCTAAAAGTTCATCAGGCGAGAATGAAATGCTCGGAGAAGGAGAAAGAGCTGCAGCGCACAGGCCTTGAAGCTGGTGAGACGCAGGAGACGCAGGAGGAGCCCGGCAGAGTAGTTATTAAGATGGCTGAGGACTTGATCAACCCACAGAGCCCAGTCCCTCCACGTCCACAAATTGGGGTTAAAGTCTCCCAACCCCTGGTGCAGAGTAGTTAGGTTGCCGGCGGTGTCTTACTGGGTGGGGGTGGGGGGGAGGCCCCGGTGATGGCTGACGGCTAGTGCCGCTGACGGCTTGCTGCTGGACACAAGTCGGGGCTTGATCAAACCCCGGGACGGTGTCCGTAACAGCATGTTTGGCTGCCGGAACACCGTAAAAAGGTTATTTCGCCGGGATAAAATACGGCGAATCCGGGACACTTGGCATCTCTGCTGATGTTGTGAGACCCGAAACACCCGATGACCCCAGGTCATATCACTGAGGATGCATCCCAGCGCATCTAGAAGATGTATATTTTTCACACAGGGAAGCCATGCTGTATTATTAGACAATTTGAAGATGTTTTAAACATCATGTAAAGATAGAAAATATAATTTCATTAAAAATAGCTGTATTGATGCTCAACACTATTAACTTTAATGTTCTCAAACCAAGAATGCTAATTAAGTGCTGCTTAGTGCTAATTCAGCCTTCTCCATACAACGAAGTTAACACTGCTATTTCAGCCTCTTTCCCCAAGTTAACTTTCTACTCTGCAATGGTTAATTTTCAATTCCTCTGGAATGAACTTTCTTTTCATTTTCCGTACAAATTACAAACCTCACTGCAATGTAAATTACAAGAATAAAACATTCCACATGATATACATATGTGAAATAATTTCCGTTTGGATCCTATATCAAGTGCAGAGTTTGTATTTTCATATATTCCCTGATTAATCCTCAGATCCATCATGTGCAATGTATTTAACTGAGTAAAATGGCTATTTCCCCTTCCAAAATGCTGCATAGAAGCCAAGGATAATTATGTGAAACAATTTCAACATTTACATCAAGCAACAGTTTCATATTTAAAATTCAAGATAGGACAAAGATAAAATGAACAGACTTGCAGAGTAAAGATACATTGGTGATGTACTTCAAAGTTTAATATAAATTAGTTCCATTACTTTGTTGGTAGCTTACAGTTAAAATGTAATACATTTCCTTCAGCTTAACAGGCTGATTAAAGCGATATCCGTTTTTATTCCAGCAGCACTCAATCAACATGCCGTGGAAACCATATCATGACAGAACACCCAGATTTTGAATTGCAATAAATATTTTCAAAGTGTGCACTAAACAACCTACCTTTTCATATGGTTTAATGCAGCCAAATCCAAAGATCAGTAAATGTCCATGAGAGTCAGTGCATGCAAAATGATGTCCATCTGCAGAGAATTTACAATCAAACACAGCACCATGACCCTGACCTTCAATCTGTAGAAAATAAATAAAACCTCTTCTGGTTACATTGATGGATTGAACAATATTTTGCATTTTAAATACCCGGTTAGGGTAGACAATCGCAGATCATTTATTAAAATTAGCAAAATTGTGCAAAGTAGACAAAGTTGAAACAATAGTAATGCTGTAAAATGTTACATTAAAAATGCAAACTGGATGGCTGAAAGGATAAAACACTGTTTATTCAACTACAATTTGATTTCAGAGTAGAGAAGTTAGGATGTTATGTTTCAGTTGCACAAGACGTTGGTAAGGTCACATTTGGAGTATTGTGTTCAATTTTGGTGACCCTGCTAGAAGAAAGATGCTGTTAGGCTGGGAAAAGTGCAGAGGAGATGTACCAAAATGTTGCCAGGATTTGAGGGACTGAGCTACAGGGAGAGGTTAGGCAGCTTAGAGCTGCCAGAAGACACAGTTAAGACCAGTGCTATAACAACAGTTAAGAGATATTTAGACAAGTAGATGGATAGGAAAGGTTTAGAGAGATGGGCCAAATGCAGGCAGGTCAGACTGGAATATAGATGGGGCATCTTGATTAATAGGGGAAAATTGGGCCAAAGGGTCCGTTTACATGCTATATGACTATGACTTTATAAGTTCAGTTTGTTGGCTATAACAATCCAATTAAGAATGTTTAATACATTCAGTTCATATAATACCAATGTACAGAATATCATAATTGAAGATACTTTGATTGTTTCAGCCCAGACGAAGGAAAATGCTCACCATGTTAAAAAAGTTCCGGAGTTTGGTTCCTTTTGATAGGTCCCAGATGAAAATGTTGCCATCATGCCCTGCAGATAACATTATCCTGGAATCAAATGGATGAGCTTCTAGCACAAAAACTTCATCATCATGACCCTGTAGAAAGATTTCATTGCAGTCAACATTTTTGTATAAATCACTTTATTCACTAACAACTAGAAAGGTTATCTAGAAGTTTTCAGCCTTGCATTTACTCATGGGTAGACAAAGTAAACACTCTCCAGAACATTTTACTTTGCCCTCACTCCTCTTTGGCTACTGAAATACAGAACAGCACTGGGTACCATAATACCATTGCAGAATAAGTACAAACTTTAGTCCCACAACTACTGAAACTAACAACCAACATGCCGTTTGACTGCCATTTGATTCAATTGCAAACCAGTGAATTCATTGTATTAAGCTGGTTTACCTACCGTGAGAACATGAAGCAGCTGGCCGGTGTAGGAGTTCCACACTTTCAAATGAAAATTGTTCACTGCTGTGATTACTGTGCTGTCACAGCGACCCCAGGCTACCATGGTCACTTTCAACTTACTGATTTTGTCTTCCATGGAAACTGAATTGTTCCTACGAATAAAAAAAAAGACTAAAATCAAAACATTTTTTTCTGAAAAATCAAATGTGATAAAACACTGATGAAATAACAACAAACCTGCATCTATATAGTGCATTTCACACGTTGGCAGACAAAACTCTCTAAATTAAATGAACATAACTGTTTTGTACTCTTAACACCACAGACATCTTATACCCAACACATTTTGTTTTATAATAGATATAATTGATCAAAACATAAACATTAGCCAGAAATCCAGCAAAATGTATTTTTTTCCAAATATTGAAATGTGGCTTTCTACAGTCATCTAAATCTTATCTAAGCATCGTTCAGATTTAGATTAGTTTACTGTCATATACACCAGACTGCAATGAAGTTCCTTGTTTGCATGATGTTCAAAATACACAGTATGATAATGACAAATACAATGATTCAAGATGGATTTATTGTCACATGTACCATAAGGTACAGTGAAATTCGAGTTGCCATACGGCCACACCAAGTGAAAAGCAGTAAGATGCACAAACACATAAAATAAAATTTAACATAAGCATCCACCACTGCGGCTCTCCACATTCCTCACTGTGATGGAAGGCAATAAAGTCCAATCTCTCCCTCTTTCTTCTCCGCGGTCGGAGTTATCGAACCATCCGGGGTCGGGGTCATCAAAGCTCCCGCAGACGGTGATCCGAGGCCCTCACGTCGGGATGATGGAACTCCCTCGTCGGAATGGTTAAAACGCACCATGGCTTGGTGCCCCGACTCAGTCTCCAAACAGGGACCGCGATGCTTAAACCAGGCTCCAAGATGTTAAAGTCCACAGGGCAGCCCACAGTTGGAGCTCTCCACAGTCAATCCCTGGCAAGGGATCGCAAGCTCCACAATGGTATGTCCGCGCCGCACCTGCGTTGAAGCGCCGATCGGTCCCCAGGAAATGTCACGCCACTCCACGATGATAGGCCGCAATGGGGGATGAAGATATGACATGGAAAACATTGCATCTCCGTCGAGGTAAGAAATTGAAAAATGCTTCCCCCAAACCACTTTCCCCCCCCCCCCCCCCCATAAGAAACCAAGAAACACCATAACATACTTTTAACACATACTTAAAATAACAAAACAGAAAGAAAAGACAGACAGACCATTGGCTCGGCAGCCATCGTTGGCACTCCCTGATGAATGCAAAACAGCAGAATGGTGCAAAGTTGGCAGTGTAATCTGCAGTAATGCATACAAAACCTGAAGTTCAGTAACAAAATAACCAAATGAGGTAGAGTTAAGAGTAAGAGTATATGTCAGCCACTGCAGGACGGAGATATGAAAGAGATGATTGATTCTGGAGTCTAACAGCAGTGTGGATGAGGTTGTTCTTAAGTTTGGACGCCCAGGATTTCAAGTGCCTATTTTTTCGCCCAGAGGGTGGGAGAGAAAAAAAGGAATGGCCATCATCACTGAGAAGGCAGCACTTACTTTGTACTGCACATTACCTTCTGACTTGAGATGAACAGGGCTACTACTGACCAGAGATGACAATGCTGCGACTGTGTTAGGCACATTTCAAAGGCGATCCAAAATGAATCAACAACAAACTTGCCTTTGGTTACACAAATAAGTCTTTCAAACCAGTCATTCATAGATAGCAATTGCTAGAAATTTATCGGGAGCAATATATTTACAGGACAAACTAACTGTACTTGAAATGCAATTCAGAGAAAATTAACTCCTATTACATTATAGAAGCTTACATATTTATTGACACAAGTGCTACAAAGCAATGCCATGATAACTTACCCCGGTAATTTTGTAAACATATCCAAAACTATACTCTTCCACTCTTGGTGTTGATATTGCCAGATTCTAGCTGTTCCATCTCGGCTGCCACTAAGAAATCTTAAGCTAGCCAAAATTAAGAGAAGGAGAAAAATGGTTCAAGTATGTTTGATACTGCTAATAGCAACATCACACTGACAAAAAATAATATAGCCAGATGTCCCGAAGTATCTTATAGAAGCAAACACAAATTATGCCATGTGAGGTCATGCGTGATGACTAAAGGTTTGATCAAAGAGACAACATTTAACGGTTACCTTAACAGAGGAAAGAGAGGCAGAAAAGCAGAGTGTTCAGTGGGGACAATTCCAGAGCACACAGTCATCAATGGTGTGACATTTAAATTCCGAGATAATGGATCTGCTGGAACTGATTACATGCAGATAACGGAACTGATTACATGCAGATAACGTAGAGTGATGTAGTAAATTGCAAAGATACCAATGGGAACAGTTGGATTTATAGGAGATATGGATGAATGTCATACAGGCACCTTCAAGTTGAGCTGCATTCATTGCAACACGTTAGGGAAAGCGAACATAACCTGGACATTTGGTGTGGTGAGATGTGCAGTTCTAGTCACCACGTTAGAAAAATGATGTGATGAAGCCAGAGAGTGTGTAAAAGTGTTTCACCAGGACACTTCCTCGACTGGAGGGCTTGGGTTAGGAGAGACTGGATTGGCTGGGTGACTGAAGAAGGGTTTCGATCCGAAACATTGCCTATTTCCTTCGCTCCATAGATGCTGCTGTACCCGCTGAGTTTCTCCAGCATTTTTGTACCTTGGCTGGGACTATGTTCCCTGGAACAAAACTATGTTCCTTGGAGAGGCATGCATCTAAATTTGTAACATTATGAGGGGCATAAATTAAGGTGGACATGGTCTTTTCCCCAGGAAGCAGTCTAAAACTGCAAGGCCTTGGATTAAAATGATTGGGGTAAGATTTAAAGGGGGTCTGAGGGGCAAGTTTTATACAGAGGGCGGTGGGTGCATGGAATGAGCTGCCAGGAGTTGATAAGAACACATAGAATTACAAGATTTAAATGGGCTTATGGATTGGAAAAGTGTAGGAAGGAACTGCAGATGCTAGTTTACACTGAAGATAACACACAAATTGTTGCAGTAATTGAGCAGGACCTGCTGGAAGGGTCTTGACCCAAAACATCACCCATTCTTTCCCTCCAGAAATGCTGCCTGTCCTGCTGAGTTACTCTAGCATTTTGTGTCTAACATGGATGGGAAAGGTTGAGAGGAAAATGTACCAAATGAAGGCAAATTGGATTAGTTTAGATAAGCATCTTGGTCAGCGTGGACAAGGTTGCAAGTGCTGTTTCTGTGTTATATTGCTCTATGAAGCGAAGTGACTTCAAACCTGGGGAGCAAATGGGAATGTTGAGGTAATAGGGCACAGCAGAATGAATGGGAGGTTGAGCATGAATGATATTGTTTCCACACCAAAAAAAAGTTATGTAGGCTATCTTGCCTGCCTAGGCTATGTGATATCTGCTCAAGATTAGACAATCAGATAAAAATAAAATGGTAGTGAGAGGATACAGATGTAGAAGCACAGGTGAATGAGATAAAAATGAATACCTTAGCATAATCAGTACAAGCAGCTCAGAACCAAATTAAGAAGATACTCAAAAATAATAATCGCTGGATTATTACCTGGCCCACACACAAATTGCCATGTACAGGATTAGAGAAATTAATGCATGGCTCAACGAGCATGGTTAAAAGGCTTATGGACAAGCAAGGCACACAAGGTTACAGCTCTAATGCAGGCAGATGGTATTAGAGTCGATAAGACATTATAGTCGGCAAGGACAAAGTGGGCCATAAGGGCTGTACCTCTGTGATTCTATGAAGAACTATTGCAATCAAAGAGGGTTCTGGTTCATAGTGCTTTGACTATTATTGGGCGATAAACCAGCAACTGCAGTTCTTTCTTACACAGCTATAAGGAGAGGAGTCAAACCTGGGGTTCTTTCTCTGGAGCGTGGAAACTGAGGGGAGCCCCGATAAGACGCATATATAATGATAGGCATGGATACAGTGCACAATCAGAACAGTTTTCTCAGGATTGACATGTCAAAGACCAGAGGGCATAACTTTAAGGTGAAAGAGGTAAAGGTTAAAGAAGATAAGCACAGCAAGATTTTTTTTTATTAGGTTTTTTTTTTAAAACACAGAGGGTGGTGGGAGCCTGGAACATGCTACCATGGGTAATGGTGTAGGCAGATAAAATAGTGATATTTAAGTGGCTTTTAAATAGGCACATGGATATGGAGTGATATGGATCATTTGCAGACAGATGATATTAATTTAGCTTGGCATTATGTTCAGTGCAGCCATTATTGGCTGAAGGGCCTGTTCCTGTGTTATACTTTTCTATGTTCTATGGAGTCAAACTGTATACTGTTTGCAGTCTCAGTCCAGGTGCAGGCTCATTGGCGGCTGATAAAATTGCATTCGTATTTTTATACTCCACAACCCTTACTATTTAGGCAAACGTTCCATAAGCATCCTGATTATGAAGTCAACCCTTTGTTTCAAGTATTAGGACCCCAAATTGCATTCTTCCTTCTAAAGTGGATAAACTCACATAATCCTACATTATACCCCATCTGCAAACTCTTTGTCCATTCACTTACTCTGCTACAGAATTTATGATCCCCTAGCAAAAAACAAGGGTCACAGTCTTGTAATTAAGGGAAACAACTTGCTGCACTATTTAGGTGGGGAAAAAGTTTTTCACACAGAGAGTTGTAAATCTGTGGAATTCTCTGCCACTGAAGGCAATGGAGGCCAATTTACTGGATGTTTTCAAGAGAGTTAGATTAACAGAATCAAGGGATATGAGGAGAAAGTAGAGGTACTGATTGTGGATGATCAGCCGTGATCATATTGAATGGCGGTGCTGGCTCGAAGGGCCGAATGACCTACTCCGGCACCTATTGTCTATATTTCTATGACCATTCCTTCAGGTTAGAGATAAAGAGACATGTCATCAACCACAGAGTGGTAAGTCTCTGTAACCCAAGGAAGCCATGCAGTCTCAGTCAGCCAGAATATTTTAAAACTGCAATCAATTGATTTTAGATACAAAATCTAAAAAATGTAGATCAATGAATGTAGGCCTCATCTAGGAAAGTAGTGTAGAAATAAAAGATCAGACACAAATAACCTAGTGGCCTGTTTCTACTTTCTTTATCATGTCCCATGTTGAAGGAGATCATTGAGTACTCAAGTCACGGATGGCACTAGAATTGGCAGAATCCCACAGATAGGTTCAAATGAAAGGATGCATGACAACAGGAGAGGAACCTTGGAGGAAAGGGCAACAACAAATAAAGATAGGAAACTTCAATTTAGTATGCTGTTAGCCAATGTTTACTGATAGAGAAGAAAATGTTTGTCATTTTACTTCTAATTTCAATGAAATGAGCAAGATATACGCCCCACTAACACTATAGCATAAATTTACCTGTGACTATTGTTGCAGAATTGAATCGCGACAACTTTATCCTAAATAAGAATGAGACAAACAGTAAAAGATGTTGGTCCTTTACACAATTCAAATCATTTGAACATTATTCAGGAAACATTGTGCAACAAGAAATGTAATACCCATCAGTTAGCTCTAATCTGTACATGGTTGGAAGTGTGTACTACCACAGAAATTTCTAAAAGTTCTGTATTTACAGCATTTTAGCTAGTTACACAAATGTGCCTTCATTCCAAATGTTAGCTTGTCAAGGGTAGCCAAGTCGGTTAAAAAAAAAAACAAATAAGAGCTACACACAATTATAGGCAGCGATAATCAGACATAAGAGCTTTATATTTTATTTTAGAGAAATACTAGCCAATTTAAAATACCTCAGGAGTTTTGGGACGAAAGCAGAGGATAAAGCTGCAAAAAGCACATGCCCAAATATGGACAAATGTAATCATTGACCGTATTTCATTCACAAGTATTTTTCATTTTTTATGCAAGTGTACGAATCAATTTTGAAAAGGTAAAAATAAGAACTAAATGACATCAAAACCAGTACTTTCCTACTGTAGTGTCTACAAAGTAATTACACCACACACTTCATTCACCAATTTTGTACACCTAATTGTAATTTCACATTTTGTGACATATCATGTTATTTTAACATTTTAATTATTTTTATTCGAAAATGGAAAATGTCAATGAACTCAAACAAGGCAACACATATCAATCTTTTCGTCCCACAAATTAAGACTTAAATAAAAAACTTATATAATACTATTTTTCTCACAATCCATACATAAACAAAAACTTGTTTGTGCCTGTAGGATTTCATGTTTTCATTATATTTTCAGATGGCATTGAAGTTTTTTTATGAATCAGTCAGTGTCCAGTCCCTTGCAGAATGCAGCAGGTCTCCTCAAAAGAAGGACACATGCTATCCCTTCTGGATTTAGAATAAATACTAATGCTGACATTTAGGCAGAGATGTAATTTAAGTCCAACCATGAAAGAATGAAATGCAAAAACTAACGATGTACATAATAAGCAACATATTTTCCTTCAGCTTCACGAGGATGCTTACCCACATGTATTGCTACAGAACTGATACTATTTGAAAATAAGTAAAATGTTTTAAGAGAATACGTTGCCAAATCATGCAATATTTATGCACTCTTTGAATAAAAAGGAGAGGCATGTTAATGAGTAAGATTTCCTCCTTAGTAAAACTAATTTGACAACAGAATTATGTATCAGTAACATATACTAATTGTGATCTTAATGTTTAGCATCTTACCGTATGTGATGCCAACTCAGAAATCCTTTCTGGTGAACCGGAACCCAAGTAGTAAACCCTAATCACATGATCTGTACTTCCAGTTGCTATAAACATCCCCCCTGTAAATTGCAAGTAAAATCTTAAACAAAGCAAATGAATTTGAACAATCAATTAGATTCTTATTCTTACCCAATAATAGATTTGTTGTTGATAGTAAGGAGGATAGTAAAATCGTGGAGAGTAATGATAGGAATTTAATCCAGGAATGTGAGAGGTAACGCACTAATAAAGATAGCACAGACATAATGAATAGTGGGGCCCGTTAGAATATTGAAGAACAGAAGGATGTTGGTGTACCAAAATCCTTTTGGTGGCAACATAGTTTAGATGGTGTAGATTGTATTCAGGATATTAGCCATCATTCGCTGGATCGTGCAATACAAGAGTACGTAAGTTGTGATACAGCATTAATGCACAAAATGCTGGAGTAACTCAGCGGGACAGGCAGCATCTCTGGAGAGAAGGAATGGATGAAGTTTCAGGTAGAGACCTTTCTTCAATCTTGACCTGAAACATCCCCATTTCTTCTCTCCAGAAATGCTGCTTGTCCCGCTGAGTTACTCCAGCATTTTGTGTCAACCTTCGATTTAAACCAGCATCTGCAGTTCTTTTCTAAACATTAAAAAACATTGGTTAGGCTGCAGTCGGAGTACCGTGCATGGATTTGGTCACCACTCTAATGAAAGATGTGATCATGATAGACAGGATATTGCCTGGATTGGTGGACCTCAGTTATGGGCAGAGATTGAAAAGGTTGACTTTTCATTGGAACAGAGCAAGCTGAGGAAATACCCAATTGGGATCTACAATATTACAAGGGACATAGTGAAGGCAGATAGTGGGAAACTATTCCACATAACAGATAGCCAAAAAAAACTAGAAAAAATAGTTAAGGAATAGTTCTGGATGAAAATGGATTTAAAGAGAATCTGAGGAAGAATTTAGTGGTTAAAATCTGGATGCACTGCCTAAGTGTGTATTTTCACTAAATTTAGTAAGTATCTAGATGAGCACTTGAAATGCCAGGGTATAGGCCAAGGCCAAATGTCAGTGATTACAATTAATGTAGATGGGTAACTGATGGTCAGCATTGACATAGTGGGCTGAAGTGGCAGTTTCTGTGCTGTATAACTCCATGACTACCGCTAATTTGGTCAGATGGGTCCTCGCCCCCCCTCCCCCCGGCTCTGAAGAACATTCTCTTCAGTGCTATACTAAAAACCTGGCTAAAATAACCAGCAACTGTTCCTTTCTACATAGTTGCCAAAGGAAACCATTTTGAGTGTGCTTTTCTGACCATTATCCATTCCCTCCATCCTTACAATGGAATGTGATCTCTTGGGATGGGGGAAATGGGTAGTGATGGCAAGAGGGCACTCGAAAATATGTTTTTGTTCTCCAAAATAAGTAATGCTTACCAGAACTGAAAGAAGAGCAGGAGATTTGACTTGCTGGCCTGGATCTATCTGTAAATTTCACTGGAAGTTCACTATGAAATAGGAATAACAGTTTCAATACAAAAACACTGACAAGAATAGGAAATTAAACTCCTAATACTACCAATGTACTTGTACATTCTTTGATATGTTATATAATGGCTCCAACTGCCGGTTCTGGAGCGGGTAAACAATTCATGTTTATTTAATGGAGACAGTTCATTCTCTCTACCTTATCCTGACCAACATTCCTCTCACACTACTTGTTGCTTTAACTTGCATTAAATAACATCAAGAATAAAGTATGCCCTCAGACTAAAGGTGGTAAAGAAAGCCTATATTAAAACATATTTTCCTGCCTTACAACTGAAACCAAATAGAAATTGTTTTATTTACTACAGGAAATCATTTCCATGATATTTTATCATGGACCTTTTACATTCTATTCAGCTTAGAAATTCCAGGAATAAAATTGATCATATCTTTTCATCAAAAACAAGTTACTAAAAACCCAAATGTTATAAATGTAAACCAAAAGAGTCACTTCCACAATACAGGACTGAACATTTTTTAAATAACTTACTTAAATTTTATAGTCTCCGTATTCCATTGCCAAAAGCATATGGTCCCATCTGCACCTGTAGACGTCAGGTATCGTGTTGTTCCTCTGGTGCCAGGGCAAAACTGAAGTACAAAAAATGGAATCAATACATTTGAAAGTACAAACAAGATTCATGATGACAACTTTAATCTGTAGGTTTTCTTTCTAAAACTGTCGGGTTTAAATTTAAGTGATTGCATATTTCCCCTCCTGCAGGAACAGATAGTTCAGTCAGATATGACTTGCCAGCATTCAATGTTTCTATTCATTTCATCAGCTCCAGCCAAACAGATTAGAATTGCACTTTGCACCAACATCCTTGTCACTCAGAACAGTTAGCAGAAATTGGCACCCCTTTACACATTGATTCAGCAAATTCACCTGGACTTTTCACACAGAGAGGGTAGTGGAAGCTGGTTCTCTGGATACTTTCAAGAGAGAGCTGGATAGGGCTCTTAAAGATAGTGGAGTCAGGGGATATGGGTAGAAGGCAGGAACGGGGTACTGATTGTGGATGATCAGCCATGATCACATTGAATGGCGGTGCTGGCTCGAAGGGTCGAATGGCCTAATCCTGCACCTATTGTCTATAGTCTATTGACAATGTGCCTGCCTCGGCTCAATGCTATTGAAATCTTAATTTATTGTTTTGCCATCTTTTCACATCACTATTTCAAAAAACTCCTGACTAGCTTCTCTCATTCCACCTTTCCGAAACTTAAAGTAATCTAAAATCCTTCTGCACTTCTGAGTTTCACTCATAACAACCGTGCTTGTCGAATTGCATGGCCAAATTATCAAACATCAACTCAATTTCTCACCTACTTTTTTTTTTAAACTCCTTCATTTCTACAATCACCTAAAAAATAGTATCCACGAACCTTTAATGAATGAGGCTGGGTTATTATTAATAAGAAATAAAGCAAGAATTTAAAACACCATATAAAATAGATTATTATAAAAAAACATGCAAAATAATGTGACTAAAGGTTACCAAATCCCCAGTCTAAATGGTGTGGGCAATAAAAGAAGTGATGCAGAAATAATGGATGCTTTGATTGCGGTCCTGCAAAATTCCTGATTCTGCAAATATTTCAGCAAATTTTGATTTTTATTTCAAAGGAGATTTAACAAATTGAGCCCAGAGGTTTTATAATTTCATGTCAGTGGCCTTGATGGATCAAAGGATCTGTTTCTGTGATGTATAACTCTGGCTCTAACTTCCAACCCGGCAATGGTCATCCTATTATTGCCTGACACTGCAACCTAGGTCATGTGCAGTCAGGATAATATGTGTACTTGGAGCGATGCCAACCTTCCGGCCGCCTCCCCCGACAGGAGGCACTCAGTCACTGTGGGGCTCCCTCCCCTCTAATCAGCTGCAGCTTTTTCTTGTCAGCAGTTGCTTTGTCAGTTCCCCCGCCACCACTGCCGCCTCCTCCTTCTCCCTGGAGTCAAGGTGGGAGGTGTTGGCAAATGAGGGGAAGAAGGAGGCGGCAGTGGAGGGGGAAGATGAGGAATGGACAAAGCCGTGTCAACTGGACAGTGCGGCAGCTGGTGAAGAAGGACTCGCTGGTGCACCTTGTGGAAGATGTCAGTGACTCGGCTGGGAGTTGCTCTACACTGCCTCCCTTGTTCTAGCTCCTTCTTCCCCTCATTCCAACAAACGTACAGGCAGCCCATAGAATCAAAGGCAAATTATGTTCAACATTAACTTGTTAATAAGAGGGTTGCTTTTATGACTGGAAACCTGCGACCAATGGTACAACTCTGGAATCTGCTTACAATTTGTTTTATACATTAATTATTTGGATATGAATGTGGGAAGTAAGGTTAGTAAGTTTGCTGATGACAAGAAAATTGGTAGTGTTGTGAATTTCAGGAAGATAGTCTCTGGCTACAAGATGATACTGATGAGTTGGTAAGATGAGCAAAAATATGATAGATGGAATTTAATCTCAATAAGGCCAAGTGTAGGACAGACATTCATAGACGATGAATGGAACAATTTTCCAGAGATTTGAGGCAGAAAGGGATCTCTGAGGACAGATCCAATGATACTTCCAAGTGAATACAATGATGAAGGCATACGAGATACTTGACTTCATTGGCTGGGCAAAAGCAGAGAGGTTATAGTACAGCTTTGGTTAGACCACTGCTGGAATAGTGTAATAGGTAGTGGAATAGTGGAATGTGTAGTGTAATAGGATGTGATTGTACTGGAGAGAATGTAGTGAATATTACTTGGAGTGTTTCAGTAATGTCGAGGCACTCGATAGGCTAAGATTTCCATCGCGTGTAATAGACGGATTAATAGAATGGATTAAGCTTCTGTATAAAATTCCGACAGCACAAACTCACAAACCGAACGCTCTCATCTCCCTTTAATTTATTCTGGGGAACAAGACAGGGCTGCCCCCATCAGCATTAATGTTTGCCCTTGCTATAGAGCCTCTTGCTCAGAGTATTCGATTAGATCCCCGTATTCATGGTTACAACACGAAAGAGACAAATAAAATATCTTTGTACGCGGATGATATTCTCCTGTACATAATGGGACCTCAAACCACTATTCCGGCGATACTGGAAAAAATTAACCCGTTTGGTACATTTTCAGCCTACAGTATTAACTGGAATAAATGTATACCGTTGCCAGTTCATACCATCCCCTCAGATACATTAGAGAATTTTCTTTTCAGAGTAACAACAGATAAATTTACCTATCTAGGGATTGAGGTTACAAAGCGTTACTCTTCCCTTCTACAGGCCAATTTCCTTCCCTTATTAGAAAACCTAAAAAGCAAAATACAATTCTGGAAAACTCTTCCAATGTCCTTACCCGGAAGAGTGAATACCATTAAAATGATCTTCTTACCCCAGCTACTATATCTAATTCAGAACATTCCTATTTCTCTTACAAAAACATTTTTTAAGAGATTAGATTCGATAATACCTTTCTTGTGGAATTACAAATTACTTCAATTGATAAATCATATTATGGATTTAATTCTGTTATACACAATTTGATACGCATATGGAAGCAAATCAGAACCCATTTTGAACTTAAACCTATATCTCTCGCTTTGCCCATAGCAAACAACCCCACATTCAAACCATCTTTTTGAATTAAGACTTTCTCTACATGGAGTGAATTAGGAATCCAGTGTCAGAGACCAATATATCGATGGTGCACTTGCCACCTTTACACAGCTATAAATGAAATGTGAACTCCCAAATAGTAACTTCTTCAGATACTTGCAAATCAGGGATTATATACGAAAGCATGTCAGGATTTGAAGTTGAGAGGCTGTCTCAAATAGATGACTGCCTTACAACATCACCATATAAAGACAAATTAATCTCCTATATGTATGATGTCCTTCTATCAATAACCTCTCCATCCTCTAGCAAGTATAAGATCAATTGGAAAAAATACATAAATGTGCAAATACCACATGAAATATGGGAGGAAAGCCTAAAACCTATATATAGGTGCTCAAACAATGCTGGACACTACCTTATACAGTTCAAAATTTACATAGTATTCACTACTCCAAGGCAAAAATACACAGTATATATCCAAATGTTTCTCCTACTTGTGATAAATGTCACTCCTCAGATGCTAATCTTTTTCATAACTTTGTGTCGTGCCCTAAACTCATCTCTTTCTGGTCGGATACATTTAAGAATATCTGACATTCTTAACATCCCATTAAACCCAGTGCCCTTATTAATCATCTTTGGGGTATCTGAAACATCAAGACATCTCACAATTGCTCAACGATAATTCCTCTCCTACTGTCTCATTACGGCAAATAAACTACTGCTCATGTTATGGAAAAAAACAACAGCTCCCAATTCCAGAATGTGGCTTCATGACTTGACCAGTACATTATATTTAGAAAGAATGAGATATGTTCTAAAGGATAGAGTCAAGCAATTTAATAAAATCTGGCTACGAAGGGCCAGATGTCTGAAGGGTTTCCTCGTTCCATAGATGCTGTCTCACGCGCTGAGTTTCTCCAGCATTTTGGTCTACCTAATAAAATCTGGCAACCATTTATGTCATTTATTGCACAGAAGAATATAGACACATGACATAAACCTATCTACACTCGATACCATCCACTTAAATGAAATTATGAGTAAGAGATAGAAGACAAGAGAGTTAGAAGCTTTAAAAACAAGAGTCTTCACAAATTATTATTCCACTGAACTGCTCCCTATGTACTGTAGTCACCTTCTGCAATTTACCTATGTAGTTATTTATTTTCATTTTTATTATTTACTTTTTCTCTCTCTCCCTCATTATTTGTTTATTTATTTTTGTGCTGTTTTTATAAGCATTCCCGTCCAATTGTTTGTATAATACTCAAATGTTCCGTTTTGATATGTACATTTGGAAAAAAATTAGCTTGGATATGGCAACATAATCTGTACCCATTTTTTGATGGCTCAATAAAATGTATTAAAAACCGAAAATAAATGAGAAAATGGTTAAATGCAAAGCAACATCTTCCACTATGTCCAATAAAACAAAAAAAGATAAATATGTATGCTGTAGGGAGATACAAATCCATTACCAATAAAGATGTTATAGATCCAGTATGTCCTTGCAGTACTGCAATAGGAGCACATGTCCTTAAGCACCAAACACGTATCACTTTATCACAGCTGCCGGCAGCAATCAATGTGTTCTCATAGTTAACAGCCATATCAGAAATTTCAGCTGAGTGCCCACGTAAAGTAGACAGAAGTCGTCCATCATGAGTGGCCCAAATCTTTACCAAGCAATCATCGGAACCCTAGAAAGAGCAAAATGAAATTTCACATATCTACTATTTAAGCAAGTTACGCCTTATTACATTTATCAAACTTTAAAAATGTAATCCCTGGCTACTGCAAGAGAGGGGGGGAGAGAGGGGGGGGGGAGAGGGGGGGGGAGAGGGGGGGGAGAGAGGGGGGGGGAGAGAGAGGGGGGGGGAGAGAGGGGGGGGAGAGAGGGGGGGGAGAGAGGGGGGGGAGAGAGGGGGGGGAGAGAGGGGGGGGAGAGAGGGGGGGGAGAGAGGGGGGGGAGAGAGGGGGGGGAGAGAGGGGGGGGGAGAGAGGGGGGGGAGAGAGGGGGGGGGGGAGAGAGGGGGGGGGAGAGAGGGGGGGGGAGAGAGGGGGGGGAGAGAGGGGGGGAGAGAGGGGGGGGGAGAGAGGGGGGGGGAGAGAGGGGGGGGAGAGAGGGGGGGGAGAGAGGGGGGGGGAGAGAGGGGGGGGAGAGAGGGGGGGGGAGAGAGGGGGGGGGAGAGAGGGGGGGGGAGAGAGGGGGGGGGGGAGAGAGGGGGGGGAGAGAGGGGGGGGGGAGAGAGAGGGGGGGGGAGAGAGGGGGGGGGGAGAGGGGGGGGGAGAGGGGGGGGGAGAGAGGGGGGGGAGAGAGAATATATAATAGGATTAAAAGGTAAAACCCAAGATCAGTTGAGTGAAACTACCTGGAATGTTAAATTAATTGCATAAATCCGTTAGTTGACTCACACCAGTCTTTGGACTCAAAGAACCACTTTCTTCATCTCCATATATATCAATAAATCCTTTTGCCCCTTTCTCCAGCTACCCCATTTCAATGCACTTGGGCAATTCATCTCAACCTTCCCATGCAGCATTTTCTCACAATGACCAATACACATTAAAATTCTAAATCATAAAGACATTTGTCTCTATTTATCCCTGGTGGACTCTTCGGGAGTGATGACCACAAGGTAAGGTACACAGCAAGTCACATCTCTTGGTCTGAAAGGGACATGGAATTTGGCAAAAATTCCTTGGCAGAAGTCACCGTTACGTAATGTCCAGTCTATACTAAATGCATATAGTATTGTCAAATATATCCAAAAGATAATTAGTTTATTAATTTTAATTGTTTAAATTGTTTTAGACATTGACCAGGTAGTTGCAATGATTAACCTCATCACTAAGCAACAAGTTAACTATCCAAGACCATTTTTAATGTACTTTCTACATTGGTATATCCTCAATGGTCTTCTCACCATGGAATTGCTCACACTGAATGCTCAATGGTCTTCTCACCGTGAAAATTCTCCTCCCTGAACGATCAAATGCAATGCAGTACACAGAGGAAAGATGCCCAAGTATCCTCTTGTACATTTTCACATGCTGGTAAGCCACAACAGGAAAAACATGGCTATGTCTTCCACATCCCGTCAGTTGTTTTGAAGTGATAATATTCACTGAAATAAATATGAGAAAGTTCTACTGAGTCTCGTGATCAAGATAAACAGATCAGATAATAGCCAAGATAAAATGAACTTAAATATTCTCTGCAAGCAAAATAGCACACATCTCTCACTTGCACGATAAAATTGGCATACCTGTATAGTATACATCCAAACTAAGTTACCATGCTCTATTGCACTGTAGCCTCTCTTGCAGTTGTACATCATGGAAACAGTTCTTTTGTCCCAACTCGTCACACTAATGGATGGGCACCTATGTATAGTCCGTAACCCGCGGGAGGAGAGGGGGGGGGGGGGGGGGGGGGGGGGGGGGGAGAGAGGGGGGGGGGGGGAGAGGGGGGGGGGGGGAGAGAGGGGGGGGAGGGGGGGGGAGGGGGGGGGGGGAGGGGGGGGGGAGGGGGGGGGAGGGGGGGGGGGAGAGGGGGGGGGAGGGGGGGGGAGGGGAGGGGGGAGGGAGGGGGGGAGGGGGGAGAGGGGGAGGAGGGGGAGAGGAGGGGGGAGAGGGGGGAGGGGGGGAGAGGAGGGGGGAGAGGAGGGGGGAGAGGAGGGGGAGAGGAGGGGGAGAGGGGGGGGAGAGGAGGGGGGAGGAGGGGGGGAGGGGGGGGAGAGGAGGGGGGAGAGGGGGAGGGGGGGGGAGAGGAGGGGGGGGAGAGAGGAGGGGGGGAGAGGAGGGGGGGGAGAGAGGGGGGGGAGAGAGAGGGGGGGGAGAGAGAGGAGGGAGGGGGGAGAGAGGGGGGGGGGGAGGGGGGGGAGAGGGAGGGGGGGGAGGGGGGGAGAGAGGGGGGGAGGGAGAGGGGGGGGAGGGGGGAGAGGGCGGGAGGACTGGAGAAATAATGAGGTTCCCCCTCATTTTTCTAAACTCCAGCAAGTGCAGGCCCAGTGCCGTTAAACGCTTATCATATGTTAATCTACTCATTCCTGAAATAATTCTTGCAAACCTCCTATGGACCCTCTCCAGAGCCAGTACGTCCTTCCTTAGATAGAGTGCCAAACTGAAGTGTGTAGAGTCAGTGGGGAAAACAGAAACATTACAAAATTGGAAGGCTCTTTATCAAGATCAAATTCTATAATAAGACAAATGTAAATAATTGGGCACAATCCAATGGCAATTAGAGACATTTTGCAAAGTGCTCAAGGATGAGAACTGAATAATTCAGAGTGTGTGATAAACATACAGAGCAAAAAAGGTTGTGGGACAATTAGCTTAATAAAGAATGAGGTCCATACTTCAGTCAGAAATGTTAGCTAAGAAGTTGAAGACATAACATCAACTTTAAAAAAAAAAAATCAGTAAGAGGATATTGGTGGAGACAAGTCTATAGCCTCCTAATGGTGACTGGACTGTTTAAAGTATAAATTCGCCAGAATGGGCAGCATCTGTGGAGGGAATGGACAGACAATGATTTGGGTCAGGACTCTTCTTCATGCAACTTCCCTAGCCACTTCCAGGCCACTGAGACTTCACCACTACCAGTTCCTGCAACTGCCCTGGTCACCCACAGGCCAGGCCCACTCGCTCTGCTACGTACCATTGTCCAGACCCGGGCTCGCAACATCACTGGGTCCCACAAACCATTCCCTGATGCTAATCACACCACTTCCCCCAACACCCATTCCTACATCATCCCATATACCCTCCTTTCCTCCTAGCTCTTCTCTTCCCTTCACAGTACCCCTCCATAGCCCTGCCCTTCTCAACTGTGTCTGCCCTCAGCCCCATCCTATCATGCCTACCCCATCATCCTTGACCACCTTCTTTCCAATGCTGAACAGCCTGTCCTCTGCAGAGGCATAACCTTTGTACACAACGCCCACAGCTCAACATTTTCTGAACCCACCATCAGTGACCTTTTCTTTCATCAGCACCATGCCTTTGTCTCTGGCAAGGACAACATCTTCTCCAGCCCCCAACACTCCTCCTCCTCTTAGACTGCCTCAGCATTATTCTACCTTCTCTCATCCCATGCTGCAGCACCATTGACCGTTTCAACTTCTCCACTCCAATCTCACCTCGTCCAAACATGTAGCCCTCCACTCACTCAATACCAATCCATAGGTCTGAGGAAGGGCCCTAACGTGAAACGCTATTGGTCTATTCCCTCCACAGTTCCTACAGCACTTTTTTTTTTGCTCGTTATAAGGGGAGCCATAACTTTCATTCCATCATAGTGAACTTAATGTGTAGGAAGGAACTGCATATGCTGGTTTAAACCGAAGATAGGCACAAAAAGCTGGAGTAACTCAGCGGGACAGGCAGCATCTCTGGAGAGAAGGAATGTGTGTTGTTTCGGGTCAAGACCCTTCACATAATTTTACCTTACCTTTTAAATTTGCAATGCAAAATTAATACAGATGTACCAATCAGTGGTTTCTTTTGTGACAAATTTTCAATATATTTCCAATTTACCAGCATTTGGACATTTTCCGTAGCTCACAGGTGGTTCTGGTGGTCTTCCACGATGAAGAGCAGCGAAGGCCGAACCTTTCCACACTACATGTTTGCAATCTGCAGGTTAAACAAACACCATAACTTTTTTTTAATCCAATTGCTGGTATACATGTTTTACTGGCAAGACCTGCATTTGTACATTTGAGAAGATCGTGGTGAACCACCTCCTTAAACTGCTACAATGCAAGAAGCTACTCCCAATGATATTAAGATCCAAGATTCTATCCAAACAACAAAGAAGGAACAATGGCATATTTCCACAGCAGTATGTTTGGTGGCTTGCAGGGTAATTAAAGAATACTATAACCAGCATTCTAAATACACAAAACATCAGCCAGGCAACATTTGTGGAAGAAATATATAGTTGTTTAGGGTTGATATCCACTCTAAATGGTTGAAAAATCCCAACTCAAATTTTCTTAACTATTTTTCTGAATGTGACATTAATTAGGGTTGATGTTCAGAGGCCACACCTTATTGCAAAAGACCAAAACAAACCCTCCAAGCACATGAATATACTAGCCCAAATGTCAGATAAGAATGGGGAATCTGCCGCTACTTTAAATAAAGCACGGTAAGAAAAAATATCTATCACTGACATCATGTGAACAGACATATGGAGAAATGGCAATTCCCAGCTCTATCAAGACCACAAACTATCTATTTTTGTAAAATATTTTTATTAGAAATACATATTAAGGAATAACATAAATTAAAGAGAGACATTATTCGTCACATACATTCTTAATATTTTTAAAGTTTACAATCATTCTTATTTATACTTCTATACTTTATTATTTTATAACAGAAAGAAGATAGTAAAGAGAAATAATAAAGAGAAATAAAATAAAAGTAGAAAATCAATAATATGAGTGGAGTATTAAGCAGGCTATACTTGATTGGAGATATATCAGTGGTCTATTATATATAGTTCTTCATCTATTCCTTCATTCAGGTTTCAGTCAGGCCCTCGAACCGGACCTTGACCCTTTAAATATTCAATAAATGGAGACCATATTCCTCTGAACTGATCTAGCCTGTCCAAAAGGACGTCTTAATCTTTCCAGATGAAGTGTCTCCGACATTTCTGTAATCCACATTTTGATTGTGGGGGATGTAGGACCTTTCCAAAATCTTAATATTAATTTTTTACCAATTATTAAACTATAATCAGTTAAAATTATTTGCTGTGTTGTTAGTAATTAATCCATTTCTAATATACCTAATATGATTAATTTTGAGTCTGGAGTCAGATTTGTATTAACTACGTTCGAAATTATCTTAAACATTTCTGTCCAAAAGTTAGTAATTTTTAGACATTTTGTGAATGAGTGCGTTAGATTAGCTAAATGCTGACATTTATCACATATAGCAGACACATTTGAAAAAAATCTGTTTAATTTGGATTTTGAAAAGTGTAATCTATGTAAAACTTTAAATTGTATCAAAGAGTGTCTGGCATTCAATGAGCAGTGGTGTATATGTTGTAAACTTTCATTCCATACTTCTGGACTAATTGTTTGACCCAATTCGTTTTCCCATGCCTGCCTATATATTTCCGACAATGGTACATCATTTTCCAATAAATTATAAATATATGACCACAAACTACCTCAAATGTCTGTGCATATTTGGTATAATAATGACATGCATCCGTGTGCTTTGGAAGAATCTGTTTTTGCCAATGAGATTCTATCTTTAGTAATCCCGTCCACAGATTTCCTTGAAAAATAAGGTTCAACGCACAACAGACCGGAAACATTTCTATGAAATAACCAAAACTATTAAATTCAAAAACTCATTTAATTCTTCTCCACCATCATTGCCAAAATCAGTAAGGAAACCTAAAATAGAATAATCTATTTACCTTTTATCATCCGTAACAATGACTGTCGCCCAACTCCCAGTAAGGTTTGCACTCCAGGAACACTGGGTGGGATTTCCTTATCCAAAAGGGGGCCAATCCGTTGACAGATTTGCAGCAAGTGATCTGAAGATACATGTTTGTTGGCTAATACCTAAAATCAACATTCAAATACTTTGTTAAATGGTTTCTAATTGTTGCACAATAGCATTGTACCCGAGCAGCTATTGGGAATATGAATAATCCAAATGTAAATTAAGAATAAACATTTAAAGCACATAGTAAATACAAACAAAAATAATCTGCAGCTCTCCTGTTCCACAATACTTTCAAAATTAGTTTTCAAAATATTGGCTTACATTTATTGTTTTGCTTTCTATAATATAATTTGGTAATACCTTACAAGGAAAGTTTTGAAGTCACATAATAGTTATAACAAAATATATTAAGCCACTGCAAAAGTAAATTTAGTTCACAATTCACAACATCCAATTGCTTACACAAGAATAGTCAGTTGGCATCTTTCCATCTGTAGATGGTAGATGTACAGCTAACAAGCTTTGATGAATCCATAGCATGTACTGCATTTCCAATGATTACTAACCAAGTTAATTCTGAAAAAACAGAGTTTACCATATGTACAACAACCAAAATTGATATTGATTAATCAAGTAGGGTGGCAAATAATTCTGCGTCCTTGCTATGGTGCTGTGGTCTACAATGGAGCTGAAGCTACTCATTTACATCCTTACCAACAGCCAAATACCATCAACAACTACCACCTCCTTCTTATCATTATTAATGTTTGAGGCTTTTACTATGCTTTTGTAATAATATCTTTAAAATGGAGCATGGAACACTACTTCAGTTATATTTTGACTTGGATCACTGTCTGATATAGTACATTCTTGAGGATGCAGATATCTTCCATGTGTACATGTCTGCCGAGCATGTGCTTAATGAATGCTGGGATGCAAGACATCTATGTCTCTGACAAAACAATTACGTTGAACACCTTATTTTCCCTTCAATGAGATGCCAAGAATACATTGCAGACAATAAGCAGAACCCGTAGTCTTCTTTCTTGACACTATACATACTCACTGCCATACAGATCTTATTGATCAGCATCTCAGTCCTGGAAGTTAAGTGATTTGTCTTTCCAAAGTAATTGCCTTTCCAAAGTAATATTGCATTCTTCAAGATAAATATTGGCCACCTCAATGGACCCAAGATCAAACATTCTTCTTCTAGTGAAATGTTTTTAAAGCTGATTGCAGATGATAACACAATGCCACATCCCATAACTGCAGTTTTCTTCACACTAGTACCGTGGGAGAACATGGTACAAGCATGGAAAAGAAATGTGTAGGAAAGAACTGCAGATGCTGGATTAAATTGAATGTAGACACAAATTGCTGGAGTAACTCAGCGGGACAGTCAGAATCTCTGGAGATTCCATTCCTTCTCTCCAGAGATGCTGTCTGTCCCGCTGAATTACTCCAGTATGTTGTGTCTACCATGGAAAATAAATGATCCATAAGCTGACCTTCTGTCCAAGTAATGAATGCAGCACAGAATCAGAACTTGCTGCACTTTCATCAATCTAAAAAGACTGAGAGTTTTCTGCCTAATTCTGTATTCGGATGGTTTTCCTGTGGAAATGGGCAAACAGCAACTCAGGAGAGCAAACAAAAGATGCCAAAGGTAGAGGCCAAAATATCTGAATCTTGTAATGACAAGCAATGGCTTAGGGGCCATAACACAGACTCATTTTTCAAACACAAAACTACCGGAAGTAAAGATACCAAACTTGAAAGTGTCACGCATGCTATGAAAATCACCAGAGAGGTTTGGGGGTCGACCATTTTTTTCTAGCATCAGGCGGAGTCCGTGGTACTGGCATTACCAAATCCACAAAAGCAAAGAACAGTACAGTTTGCTTACTGAACTTTTTAGAGCTTTGCATGAATATACTATTTTCTATTATCAGGGATTTCCATAGTTGGAATTGAGAAGTCATAAAATTCAAATAGATTGTGTGTAGTTCTTAATAAATCATCAATGATTTAAAAGTCATCCTATATACTGAGCTCAATCATTGCCTGAAAATTTGGCACAATGTCATCAATTCTTAAATTGCTACAATGGGCCCCAGAATAAAACGGCATTTTCTTGGCTTTGATATTATGTAGAACTATCTTGCAACAAGTCAGCATCAAGTCCTGAAACAGGCCCTTCAACCCAACTTGTCTGTGCCGACCAAGTTGGCATATTTGACTATTCCCATTTGCCTGCATTTGGCCCATATCCCTCTAAATTATTCCTATCCAAGTCTTAGTTTAGCTTAGCAATACAGCGTGGCCCACCAAGTCCATGCCTACTGGTGAGCACTCGTACACTAGTTCTACCCTATATACTAGGGACAATTTACAGAAGCCAATTAACCTACAAATATGCAATTCTTTGGAATGTGGGAGAAAACCAGAGCACCCGGGGAAAATCCATGCATTCACAGGAAGAAAATACAAACTACGTCCAAACAAGCGCCCGTAGTCAGGATCGAACCCGGGTCTGATGCTGTAAGGCAGCAACTCTACCACTGTGCTAACAACAATGGCACGATAAATGGACAATTCTCTCTCATATCTACAAATCCCAATTGAAAAAAATCCTGCTTCAATCAGACTAATAACAGACAAGTGTAATGGATGCAAGTTTATTGATTGCAAATAGGGGAAATAACTGATACTATGGAGCAAAATACCTGGGCATGTTCGGTATGGGCTCATACCTAGTCAGCAATATACTAAAACATTCAATTTTCTTGCATCTCTGGATAAATGGTTTACTAAATGATATTAATGGCTGTTATATGTAATTGATCATTAATACCTGCCACCAACATCTTTTATACACTGCTGAAACTATGGTATTAAAATTATGGTATTAAAGCATCATTTTTTTATGAGATACATGGAACTACAGATGTTGGCGTTTTCAAAAGATGACAAAGTGCTGAAGTAACTCAGTGGGTCAGGCAGCATCTCTGGAAAACATGGATGTGATGCTTCAGGTCAGGACCCTTCTTCAGACTGATACATTTTTTTAGAACTTTCTAGTTTGTCCAAATGACTACAGAAAATCCATTACTTTTAAATAATATCATAAATATATCAAATGGATTTTAAGAATTAGTTTACAAGACAACACAAAATATTCCTTTAAAGCACGTGCAAATAAAATTAAAGCATATAAAGAAAGATACAATTGATAAATTTCATTTTTAACCAATGAATATGAACACAATTAACAGGAGGACAAGCAACATATTCAGTTATTCACTAAATGATTTATGGCATCCCATGTTAAAGTGTCAGAAATGGGTCAGATTCTGGACAGATTGCTTCCTAACAGCTCTACATTCACATTTGCATCATTTTAAACTTATTATTTGTTTGATTATTAATGAAATGAGGTGGATAATCACTAACACACATCATTCGATTTAGAATATCTGTTAAATGTTTCTACGTAAATTTAAGGGAAAAAAGGTCATTGTCATAAGATATTGCAGCTGTCTATTATGTGCAGCCAGTCCAAGGCAACTCTGATGAATTTTCGGACGTGATCGACATTAGTTTCCTGTATCAGGAAACCGGCCTATGGGAAACGCCGTCACATTTCACCATACCGCGGCAGCAAATCAGAGGCGCTCCCAGATTGGACCGAATCGCAGTGTCCCTACATATAACCTACTATCTTCCCAAACCACTGCCCACAATAAACGTACCATAATATTTTTTTTTTAAACTAAAATCGCTTTGTTATAATTCATTGTAGTTATAATTTCACCTCACATTTTTTTGTGCAACTGCCGCAATTTCAAAAGGGGCTATCAGGCGAAAAGCTACTAAACTTCTGTTGACACGATTTATTTTTAGAGATTTTCTTTAAAGGCAGCTTAATTTTTTTTGCGGGAGATTTAACTCCACCAGAAAATACAGAAAATTTTTAAAAGTTTGTATTCCTTCCGTTTCATTTTGCCGAGCGCTTTTTTTGTTAACTCTCACCAGGCTCTCAAAGTTCATCCGATGCTCCTTCCCTTCCCAGTCCAGACGCCGGGGTACCAGCTAGAGGATGGAAATGTGAAGAGAGGGGAGTGAGTGAGTCGAGCAGGAAGCGCCGGTGAAAGCAACAACAAATCCGCCTCACAGTGTTTTTACCTGATATTCCTCCAACTCCTGGATCAGGACCTGCGCGAAAAGATCCGAGAATGAAATAAATGTGTTTAAAATATACATATACAGTTTGAAAAAGCGATGGGTTTGACTTACCCGCGCCGATTTCTGACAGGGTCCAGCGAGGAGGAAGCGGGCGATCAGGTAGTAGAGCTCTGCCGGGTGGGTGAGGGAGGGGTGAGCGAGAGAGAAAGGAAGAAAGTCAAACAGGGCGCCGGCTCTCGCGTTAAAAACATGGCTTTCTATCTCTTCTCACACGGCCGCCAGGGAGAGCGGGGACTCAGGCGGCGACACTTACCGCACTCGAGCTGCGATACTCGGCTGCAGTCGGCCCGCCTGTCGGACATGTTGAGGCTGGGCCCGGGCTCGCTGTGGTCGGTCGGCTGGTGTTAGCGCTACCCACGGCCCGGGCTCGCTGTTGATGGCCGCCTGGTGTTGGCGCTGCCCGGGCTCGCTGTGGATGGCCGCCTGGCGTTGGCGCTTCCCGGGCTCGCTGTAGACGGCCGCCTGGTTGATGTTGGTGCTGGCGCTGCCCGAGCGCCACACGCTCCGATCGCCATTCAGGGGGCACGCCGGCCCGCCTCCTCACCACCCGCGCTCTGCCCGCCCGCCCCGCCACCGCCAAATAATCCTCCACATCTTCCCCTTTCCCCTCCCATTCCCCTCATAACCCACCATGGCTATAGCTAGATCTCCTTGGCTCAATCGCCTCCCCACAATAACATTCGTTAAAAAAAGGGGTTTGACGCCTAACGTAAATTTATTTTATAAGGAGTGGCGGAGGGATACCTTTATTTACTGTAACTCGTCCGGCTTGAGGCAACTGAACGTGATGGCGGAAACAGCTGACTTGATCGACATTGGAGGCAGCCAACGGACAACACGGCAGCTGTCTTTAAACGCTTTAAAGAGCCTGCTCCGGGGCGGACTGTTGATAATAAGAGGTGTTTACTTTGTTCATTATGCCTGACAACTAGGCAGTTAACGGCTGAACCGTATGTTGAGCTAATGTTTTACGATGTGTTAGTAGTAAGCTTGTACCTGGACATGAAGTCTTTGCACCTGGATGGATGGGTGGGGAAGTGCTGGACCAACCAGGGTTGTTCAGACTCGAGCAGGTTACACAAAAAGCTGGAGAAACTCAGCGGGTGCAGCAGCATCTAAGAGGCAAAGGAGATAGGCGACGTTTCGGGTCGAGACCCTTCTTCAGACTCGAGTCGTGGTCTTATTACAGCCGGGGTTATCAAAGTCCGTGTATTGTGCAATGGGTTACCGAGGGAGTGTTATTGTGGAATTCTCGAATGCAGTGAGTGGGTAAGGGAAATAGTTGGGGGTAACTACATAATTGCTATCTTATCTTTTTCCGGAAGCGATGTGTCATCGAAGTACTAATATATTTTCAAAGAAATTTGACTTATTGGGTTTATCTTTATTTTTTAATTACCAATATCGATAAGAGGTTTAGTTTATTTTCATTGCCTTGTGCTGCTTAAATCCGATTTGATAACATACATACATTGATCTTTTTCATTTATATTCATGTTCGCTCTTTCTATGTTGTCATAGCACATCACTGCACGTTGTTCCATATTTTGGAGGTATTTGTTCAGTTTATTCCTCACTGTTCCCGTTTAATTGGTTTTGTCACATTTAGAAAAAAGTGCCACTTTTGATGGCTGCAATGTGCAGTTAAAACATCATTAAAATGTTTGTCTTTTTTTCCCAGTCACCTAAAAATCTGTTTATTGATATTTTTGCTGGTAATGTAACATTTCTTGTCATCTACTTCTCTGAAAACAGTTCATGATTTTTCTATGTGTCTGTTGTCAATCTTTTTCCTCTTGGACTCCTTTTGGAGTGCAAACTTAGAGATTATGGAGACGAGGAACTGCAGATACTGATTTAAAACAAAACACGTGCTGGAGTAACTGCTTCACCTGCAGAGTTACTCGAGTATTTTGTGTATCTTCTGCTGAGTTATTCTAGAACTTTGTGTATAACTTTGAAATTGTGCCCTGTTTAGGTTCCAGCTATCAAGAAAGTAAGAAAAATGTAAATGCTTTGCCATCCTAATTTTTGATCTGGGTGTCTTCCTGTTGCCTCTGATGTGGTCTTTGATTCACTATTGCATTTGTGGTGTTTTTTGTTTTTTTTTTAAAAAAGCTAATGATCAGTTTCATAACCCCAGAACTTGTTTTGACATGTGTGTTTAAAAGTGCTGACATTCATTTATTACGATATACTTTTCCAAATGACAGCATTGGAATTCCCTCCAAACATTTGCCTGCCCTGTAGCTTCAATATTTCTAAACATTTTCCAAGTCTTTCCTACTAGGTTTTACTGCTATTTTCAATGCTGGAACTTTTAATACTTCACCATCCTTTGTTCAAGAACAAACCCGTAATGTACCAAGCATTGCTTTATTATTTTGGTCATAACCCTTTCTCAATGGGAATATGCATTTAAATTTGGTTTAGTTTATAAACTCCAGATGAAGGGTCTTGACTTAAACATCGACTGTCCATTTCCCACCATGGATGCTGCCTGAACATCTGAGTTCTTGTTTTACTCTCCAGGCTCCATTGGCAGTTTCCGTGCCTCCATTTAAATGTAATTGCCTTTGGCTCTTCATGCTGAATAAGTGTGTTCCAAGCTATATTTCAGTTTTCGATGAGCGCTCTGGGTCCTATTTTTCAAAAATGTAAACTTACAAAAATGAACACAAACCAGCATCTTGAAGATTTAGGTCACACTAGCTATATATAATTATAAACACTTTGAAGGGTCAGCCGACTTTGCATTAGAGGACCATTGTGAATGTATTTCGAACTTATTATGCCTGAATAAAGTAACCCATTTATTCACAACGTTTGGTACCTCTACATCAACTTGTTTTTAAAAATCTGATCAATTTCTCTAATGTCCTTCAGCAAATTAAATCTGGAGCTTCAACGGCCAGGCCATTCGGGAGTCTGAACTGTACTGAAATGATTCAGCAAATCACAAGGATTTCAGAATACTTGAGGCATTGAAAGTTAATGTTCGCATTGAATGAAGACTACCTTAAATTAAAAAGCACTTCAAATCCATGCACTGAAGAAATCCATGCATGATAAATCAATTTATCATGTATAATTTCAGATGATTAATTTAGGGAGTAAACATCTGGCTTGCTTAGTAATGCTCCAGTTCAAAGCACTTAATTGGCCTCCTTGGCTAAAATTAGGTTAAAGAATTTTGTTTCCACTACAGTTCTGAGATGTTTTGAGTCTGTGGAATATGTAGGCTGTCCCAAAAGGACAGCTGCTGCATGATTCAATAGGGGGTTGATAGAGTTTGGATTTTGCGTAATGATTCTGTGCTTCCATGTCTCATTGGGAAAGACTGAAATGCTCCTGGCCTGCATTGATGCTTTTCATCCACTTTGAAAGGTCTTGTGCTCGAGATTTCTACGTGAGTGATATTTTCAAGGAAGCCATGAGAATGGTCTGAATGTTTTTTTTTTTTTTTTCCTTCCTTGGCAAGGATTTTGCTTTATGAGGCATGTGAGTGATGTCATCCACTTATTGAGCAGGGTTGGAACGGTTTCTGTTGGCCTGTGTCAGGGCGCCACCATTTTGCAATCCAGCAAATGGGTTTGTAGATGCAAGGAACTGCAGAGGTTGGTTAACAAAAAAAACATGCAGGAGTAACAGGTCTGACATCTCTGCAGAACATTAATGGGTGACCTTTCAGTCTGGGAGCCATCTTCAGACCCAAACTTGCAACAGTGATTAAAAAAAAAAAATTCTAAATAAACTTTATTCACAGTATAACAAAAATACATACAATAAAGGAAGGTAGATAAAAATGTTAGAGAAACTCAGCGGGTGAGGCAGCATCTATGGAGCGTAGGAATAGCCAAGGAAGGAATACAATAAAGGAACTGCAAAAAATTCTTCTGACATTCTTGGAGGTTATACATACATTAAATTTGTTGTGCCTTGTATTTTCCAAATTTTACACCTGACCCATGCCATTCATGTGGCCTCCCTTATTTGAGAGGCATCTCCACCACACCCTGCATCCCCAATGTCTAGCAGCAGAAAGACCCGAGACTGTTGCCCTCCCCCACAGAACCTTGCTGTTGACTGCACCAAGCTTCAATGCATTCCTCAGCACGTACTCCTGCAGTCTGGAGCGGCTCAGTCCGCATCATTCCCCGACAGACATGTCGCTCTCCTGGGAGGTCAACAAAGACCAAAGAGTGTATTTTACTGAGTTGATGAACTTCCAGCAGCATTCAATGCCCATCTCCAACTATGTCCCTTGGAAAATCCGTAAATCAGGGAGTCCTCTGTTGCGGAGCTCTTCAGGATAAATTGTGAAAGGGACCCTTGCAAACAGATTCTCTTTGAAAATCCACAGCCTGCGAAGAGGTGGGCAACCATCTTCTCTCCATAGCAGCCGTCCCGAGAGCCACATACGCTAGTAGTGAGGTTCTGACTGTACAGGAAAGATCCGACTAAGAGGGCTCCCCTCACCACCAGCCAACCCAGGTCTTGGTGCTTGATGGTGAGTTCTGGCGATAAGCCATTTTGCCAGACGAGCTGGGCAGTCTGCTCTGGGACCTGTGTCACAGAATCCATGGAGTCATTTTCCCCTATCATGCCTGCAGGATGTTCCGTGCTGACCACTGCCTGATGGTCTTATGATCAAAGGTGTTGGTCCGGTAGAACCTTGTCACAAATGACAGATGGTGCAGCAATGTCCAGCTGACTAGTATATTGCATGATGTCTATGCCAGGCCCATCCTTTGCAACACAGGTAGACCCTAAGCAGGTAGTGACACTTCATGCCCAAGTGCTTTGGCTGTATGCTCTGCCTGATACAGCCACACATGAAGGTGGCCATCAGGATGATGTGATACTTGGGCTTTGACTGCCTATCTTCATTTGTTTATCTCTGCATACAGATTGGCTGGATTACTGCAGCCCAATACACCATTAGTTTGCTACTACATTTTGGGTCCTGGTTATCTACAGAAAAAAAGTTAGTCATAGAGATGTAGAGCATGGAAATGTGCCCTTTGGCCCACCTTGTTCATACTGACCAAATTGCCATATTGTGTTCCAATTTTCCTATATTTGGCACTCTAACCCCTAACCAATCAATACATCTGTATGTATTGTATTTAAAAAGTCATTATTGTATCTTCTACAGTTCTTCTGGCAATGTTTTCCCAATTGTTTGAGATCTTGTTGAAATCTGCTTATTCCTCATTGTCCACCAATTTTTGTGTCATCTGCAAATGATCTTGATGTAAGCTACTTTACCAATAAAATTATTAATGTATATAACAAACAGCAGGGAACTCGGCACCAAGCCTTGCAGTACTCTACTGATCACAGACCTCCAATCAGAAAAGCTATTCCCTGTAACTGTTTCCAATTGCAAATTTGTAATCCAATTGGCTATTTTGCTTTGGAATGTGCTAGCATTTCTGTTTTTCCTTGCTTAGAGGAAACACTTGAGGTCTGGTAAGTGGCCCATGATGATCATACTGTAATTTCTCATTTCTTATGAAGTCAAAGGCCATTAGCACCTCAATCAAGATTCCAGACATACCAAAGGACATACAACTACCGTATGTTTTCCTGTAATGCTTTTGTGCACTTATTTATCTTCAAACTGTGCTTGAGTAGTTTCAAGAACTTTGATCTGTGCTCCATTCTTCCTTCTGAGGAAGAGAGAATTGATAGTATTTGTGAGCTTGTCCTTCAAGTATGCCTTAATGCAAGTGTTGTCTGTGACGAGAGTTGTTCTGATCATGGTGCAAGAGAAGACGTAATGGAGATTGAACAGTTTTCTGAACTTCCTGTAAATTGGTGTCACTAATAGAGTAGCAGACAAAGGGGGGATTCTGGCCATCCTGTAAATTTGCATCACTCTCGTAGAGGCAGACAAAGCAAGGGATTCTAACCTTCCAAATTCTGTCAATAATATATTGTGTTATGGTCTGCCAAGACCTACCAGATCTCCCAGTTGCAGGGGAAACTATCTGGGGAGGGGGTATTTTAGGTGGAAAGGCATGACTGAACCAAGGAGGGAGCAGTATTCCCGATATGGCCTGTACATCGGCAAGACCATGCATTGACTTGGTGACCGTTTCTCCAGACATTTGAGCTTGGTCTGCCCAGGCCCAACCAACCTCTGAGTGGCTAAACATTTTAACTTTTCATTCCCATATTGCCTTTCTGTCCTGGGCCACCTCTATTTCTAGAGTGAGAAACACGCAAACTGGAGAACAGCACCTCATATTCCACTTGGATGGCTTCCAACCCAACTATATGAGTATTGAATTCCCCAATTTTGGGTCGTCTTTAAACAATCCCCCCCTCATCTCCCCTATGCCCCACCTAGACTTACACCTATTTCTCTCCACCCATCCACCTACATTCTTTCCTCTGTTTTCACAATTTGCAACTCTTCATTGTTCTTGTCTCACACATTTTCTTCATCTCTGGCCTTTGTCCAACCCTGTCCCTAACAAAAATCCCCCTCGCCTGTGTTCACCTATTACCTGCAGCACTGTCATCACTGTCCTGAGCAATCATGCCAGGGAAAGCCTTCTGCTGGCTATTGGATCAATTTCATTCCATTATACATTATATGTATAATGGAATATATATTATAATATGGATTATGAATAAAATAATCCAAAAGACATCTTTCAAAAGTTTTGATGCAGTGCAGAATTCAACATTTATGTTAAATAGTCTTTTGCAGATGAGCTCTGTACTGACATGACAAAAGCAAAGTGACTTTAACCCTGGAAATACTTAGCCAGTCAGGCGAGTCTCTGGGAAAAGATATTCCTTGTATGCTGGAACTGATGAAGAGTCTCTGCCCTGAAATGTAGACTCTATCTCTTCCCACAGACGAGACTAGACTTATGGAGTATATTCTGCAAGTTCCACATTTATTTTTGATTTCCATATCTTTAACTCTGCTTTGAGTCATCAAATCAGTCATACAGTGCAGAAACAGGCCCTTCAGCCCAACCTGCTAGTTCCGAACAAGATGCCCCATCTACACTAGTTCCACCTGGCTACATTTGGCCCATACTCCTCCGAATCTTTCCTATCCATGTAGCTATCCAAATGTCTTTTAAATGTTATAGTATCTGCCTCAACTACCTCCTCTGGCAGCTTGTTCCGTATACTCACCATCCTTCATGTGAAAAAGTTGTCCATTGGGTTCCTATTTAAATCTTTCCTCTCACCTTAAACCTATGTCCCCTGGTTCTTGACATCACTAGTCTGGGAAAAAGACTCTGTGCATTCACCCTATCTATGTACACCTCTAAGGTCTTCCCTCATCCCCATTGTGCTCCAAGGAATATAGTCCTAGCCTGCCCAACCTCTCCCAAAGCTCAGTCCTTCAAGACCTTACAACATCCTTGTAAATCTTCTCTCTACTTTTCCAGCTTAATATATTTCCTATATCAGGGTGACCAAAATTGAGCATGATATTCGAAGACAACATAATCGAGATTTCTGAAGGCTGTGTTTCCTGCCTGGTGTCTAGGTTTTGGAATTCCCGTCTGACCTGAGAAACTGAGTGGGAGGGGAAAGATCCAGTCATTTTGGTCCATATGGGTTCCAATGACGTAGCAAGGAAAGAGGTTCTGTTCAAGGAATTTGAGCAGCAAGGCACTAAATTGAAAATCAGACCCAAAACGGTAATAATCTCTGGATTGCTCTCTGAGCCATGTGCAAATTGGCATAGGTTTGATAAGATTAAGGAGTTGAACACATGGTTTAAAGATTGGTGTGGAAGAAGTGGATTTGAATTTGTGGGACATTGACAGCAGTATTGGGGAAGGAGGCAGCTGTTCCAAAGGGACAGATTCCACTTGAACTCGACTGGGACCATGGCCTTGGCAAACTTCAAAGCCTGGGCTGTACATAGGGCTTTGAACTAAATAGTGGGGGGTGGGGTCAACAAATTGGAAATGTATAGATTAAGTTAAGGGGAAGGAGAGGCTTCTGAAGTCCCCAGAAGTAGTAGGACAAAGTTAAGAGAGTTGAGAGGTTTTTTTTATTGTCATATGTCCCAGATAGAACAATGAGCCTCTTACTTGAAGTAGCACAACCGAATATGTAGACATATAACCATATAACAATTACAGCACGGAAACAGGCCCTCTCGGCCCTTCCAGTCCGTGCCGACCATTTGTTTTCCCCTAGTCCCATCTACCTGCACTCAGACCATACCCCTCCATTCCCTTCACGTTAATATACCTATCCTCTTTACTTTTAAATGTTAAAATCGATCCTGCCTCCACCACTTCTGCTGGAAGCTCATTCCAAACAGCCACCACCCTCTGAGTAAAGAGGTTCCCCCTCACGTTACCCCTAAACTTCTGTCCCTTAATTCTCATGTCATGCCCTCTTGTTTGAAACTTCCCTACCCTCAATGGGAAAAACGTATCCACGTCAACTCTGTCTATCCCTTTCATCATTTTAAAGACTTCAATCAAGTCCCCCCTTAACCTTCTGCGCTCCAAAGAATAAAGACCTAACTTGTTCAACCTTTCTCTGTAACATAGTTGCTGGAACCCTAGCAACATTCTAGGAAATCTCCTCTGTACTCTCTCTATTTTGTTGACATCCTTCCTATAATTAGGCGACCAAAATTGTACACCATACTCCAGAATTGGTCTTACCAATGCCTTGTACAATTTTAACATTACTTCCCTACTCCTATATTCAATGCTCTGATTTATAAAGGCCAGCACACCAAAGGCTTTCTTTACCACCCTATCTACATGCGATTCCACCTTCAGGGAACTATGCACAGTTATTCCTAGATCCCTCTGTTCCACAGCATTCCTCAATTCCCTACCATTTACCATGTACGTCCTATTTTGATTTGTCCTGCCAAGATGTAGCACTTCACACTTAACAGCATTAAACTCCATCTGCCATCTTTCAGCCCACTTTTCCAAATGGCCCAAATCTCTCTGTAGACTTTGAAAATCTACTTCATTATCCACAACACCACCTATCTTAGTATCATCTGCATACTTACTTATCCAATTTTCCACCCCATCATCCAGATCATTGATGTACATGACAAACAAACAGTGGACCCAACACAGATTCCTGAGGCACCCCACTGGTCACCGGCTTCCAACCTGACAAACAGCCATCCACCATTACTCCCTGACATCTCCCATTCAGCCACTGTTGAATCCATCTTGCTACTCCGCCGTTAACACCCAAAGATTGAACCTTCTTAACCAACCTTCCATGGGGGAACCTTGTCAAAGGCCTTACTGAAAATCCATATAGACAACATCCCACTGCTTTACCCTCATCAATTTCCCTAGTTTACCGCTTCAAAAAATTCAAGAAGGTTTTCCAGGCACAAATCCATGTTGACTGTTCCTGATCAGACCCTTGTTTATCCATATGCTTATATATATTATCTCTAAGTATCCTTTCCATTAATTTGCCCACCACTGACGTCAAACTAATAGGTCTATAATTGCTAGGTTTATTCTTTGAACCCTTTTTAAACAATGGAACAACATGCGCAGTACGCCAATCCTCCGGCACTATTCCCGTTTCTAATGACATTTGAAATATTTCTGTCATAGCTCCTGCTATTTCTACACTAACTTCCCTCAATGTCCTAGGGAATATCCTGTCAGGACCTGGAGACTTATCCACTTTTATATTTTTCAAAAGTGTCAGTACTTCCTCCTCTTTGAATCTCATAGTTTCCATAGCTACTCTACTTTTTTCCCCTTAACTCACAGAGTTCAATATCCTTCTCCTTGGTGAATACCGAAGAAAAGAAATTGTTCAATATCTCCCCCATCTCTTTTGGGCTCTGCAGATAGCTGTCCATTCTGGTTCTCTAATGGTCCAATTTTATCCCTCGTTATCCTTTTGCTATTAATATAGCTGTAGAAACCCTTTGGATTTACTTTCACCTTTCTTGCCAAAGCAACCTCATATCTTCTTTTAGCCTTCCTAATTTCTTTCTTAAGATTCTTTTTTACATTCTTTATACTCCTCTAGCACCATTTACTCCATCCCTCCTATAATTATTGTAGATATCTCTCTTTTTTCGAAACAAGTGTCCAATTTTCCCTTGAAAACCATGGCTCTTTCCAATTTTTACTATTTCCTTTCAACCTAACAGGGACATAAAGATTCTGTACTCTTACAATTTCCCCTTTAAATGTCCTGCATTTCTCTTCTACATCCTTCCCATGAAACAAAGTGTCCCAAATCACTCCTTTAAAATCCTTACGCATTCCCTCAAAGTTAACCTTTCTCCAATCAAAAATCTCCACCCTAGGTCCAGTTCTGACTCTCTCCATAATTATATTGAAACTAATGGTATTGTGATCACTGGTCCCGAAGTGCTCACCAACGCATACCTCCGTCACCTGACCTGCCTCTTTTTCCTAACAGGAGGTCCAGCACTGCCCCTTCTCTGGTCGATACCTCTATGTACTGCTGCAAAAAACTATCCTGCACACATTTTACAAACTCCAAACCATCCAGCCCATTTACAGAATGTGTTTCCCAGTCTATTTTTGGAAAATTGAAATCTCCCACAATCACTACCTTGTGCTTACTACTAATATCTGCTATCTCCTTACATATTTGCTCTTCCAATTCTCACTCCCCATTTGGCGGTCTATAATACACTCCTAAAAGTGTTGCTACACCGTTCCCACTTCTCAGTTCCACCCAAATAGCCTCCCTAGACGAGCCCTCTAATCTATCCTGCCAAAGCACTGCTGTAATATCTTCTCTGATAAGCAATGCAACACCTCACCCTCTGGTCCCTCCAATTCTATCACACCTAAAGCAACGAAATCCTGGAATATTTAGTTTCCAATCACAGCCCTCCTGCAACCATGTTTCACTGATTGCCACAACATCATATTTCCAGGTGTCAATCCAGGCTCTAAGTTCATCCACCTTACTTACAATGCTCCTAGCATTAAAATATACACATTTTAGAAACCCACCATCCCTTATTCTCTGTCTATTATCTTTTTCTCGCCTACATTTTGGGTCCGAGTGCTTCCCTTCTCTGCCTCTTGCCCCACACCCTGACCCCTAGCCCCCTCTACCCGAGTCCCTCCCCCCAGCCTTTCTAGTTTAAAGTCTCCCCAGTAGCCTTTGCAAATCTCCCTGCCAGGATATTGGTCCCCCTCGGGTTCAAGTGCAACCCGTCCTTTGTGTACAAAGGAGGTCCCAGTGATCAAGAAACTTGAATCCCTGCCCACTGCACCAGTCTCTCAGCCACACATTTATCCTCCACCTCATTTCATTCCTACTCTCACTGTCACGCGGCACAGGCAGTAATCCTGAAATCGTTACCCTTTTGGTCCTTCTCCTTAACTTTCCCCCCAACTCCCTAAATTCTCCCTTCAGGACCTCGTCACTTTTTCTGCCTATGTCATTGGTACCTATGTGTACCTACCCGGCCGCTGTTGCTGCCCCCAGCTAGGCTGTCCCCTCCAATCGTACTCAAAGCCGAGTACCTATTTTCCAGGTGTACGGTCACAGGGGTATTCTCTAGCCCCTGCCTCTGCCCCTTGCCCTTCCTAACTGTGACCCACTTGTCTGCCTCCTGTGGTCTGGGAGTGACTACCTCCCTGTAGCTCTTCTCTATGACCTCTTCACTCTCCCTGACCAGACGGAGGTCATCGAGCTGCTGCTCCAGGTTCCTAACACAGTCCTTTAGGAGCCCCATCTCAACACACCTGGCGCAGATGTGGATGTCTGGAGGACTATCAGATTCCCTGAGCTCCCATATCTGACATCCAGAACAGTACACTGCCCTTGCCTTCATACTGCCCCCCTTACACAGGATACAATATCAACACAATACAAAGTACACAACAAACTGCTGGAATCTGACTGCCAATCAGCTGCTTTCGCTAGTCCACTTCCCACCAATCAGCGGCTTCCTCAAAAAAACCCACTTCTCCAAATGGAATGTTATGGATTTAGGTAAAAACAAGCCCCACGCTTGATTTTTAACCTTACCGGTCGGGTGTCGCTCCTCCCCCTCCTTCTCTTCCAATGGCTCCTGTGATCCTCTGAAAAAACAAGCCCCGCGCTTGATTTTTAACCTTACCGGTCAGGTGTCGCTCCTCCCCCTCCTTCTCTTCCAACGGCTCCTGTGGGCCTCTGAAAAAACAAGCCCCGCGCTTGATTTTTAACCTTACCGGTCGGGTGTCGCTCCTCCCCCTCCTTCTCTTCCAACGGCTCCTGGGGGCCTCATGCTCGCGTGGTGCACTGTAAACAATATAATAAACGAGAAAAAAAAAAAGTTCAGTGTGTCTATGCCAACGGCTCCTGGGGGCCTCATGCTCGCGTGCGGGCCCATGCGCACAAAATAATAATAGACAACCAATAATAGTGCTAAAAGGCAAAACCAATGCCCCTGCCTATGTAATTCAGCTTATATGGAGTTTGTAGTGTTTAATAGCCTGATGGCTGTAGGGAAGAAGCTGTTCCTGATCCTTGACATTACAGTTTTCAGGCTCCGGTGCCACCTTCATATGGCAGCGTTGAAATTAGTGTAATGTGGGAAATCAGGGTAATGTGGGTCTCTGATTCTGTCTGCATTTCAGTGATTAAACAACTGCCTGACGTAGGTTTTTATTGTCCAAGTGGTCGAATGATAAGTGGCTAGGGTTTAGTAAAATCAGGACCAATGTGAGAAGAGGGATAGTGAAAACTGAACTAAAGGTGTTGTATTTGACTGCATGTAGTATACAGAACAAAATGGATGAGTTTGTAGCACAGTTAGAAATTGGTAGGTGCAACGTTGTGGGTATTACAGAGACGTGGCTGCAATAGGAGCTGGGAGCTCCAAGGTTACACGTAATTTTGAAATGACAGACAGGTGGGTAGAGGGGATGGGATAGCTCTGCTGGTAAGGAATGAAATTTAGTCCTTAGCAAGAGGTGACATAAGATCTGAAGATGTAGAATCCTTGTGGGTAGAGCTGAGGAACTGCAAGGGTAAAAAGGCCCTGATGGAAGTGGCCAGGAAGTTGGGTACAAGGAGATACAATTGGCATGTAAGAAAGACAATGTTGCAGTGGTCGTGGGGGATTTCAATATGCAGGTCAACTGGGAAAATCAGATTGCACTCTTGTCGTCCAGTACCAATTTGTAGAGTGCTTATGAGGTAGTTTGTTAGAGCAGCTTGTAGTTGAGTCGTAGTACCCTGACTGATGAAGGACAATGTACCAAAAGCTTTCTACACCACCATATCTATCTGTGATGCCACTTTCAAGGAACTGTATTCCCAGGTTCCTCTGCTCCACAACACTCCCAAAGCCCCTCCCATTCAATCTGAAGGTCCTGCCTCGATTTGACTCCCAAAATATGACACCTTACACTTATCTGCACTAAACTCCAAAAGGAGCAGAAGTAAATCACATACTGTATGGACATGACAATTCGGTTTGAATTTCCACTGTGACTTTTTAATAATTCCTCAATCAATCAAAAGATTCAATCAAAAGACTTTATTGTCATTGAAAAATACACCAATAAATGCAAGTCTGAACGAAATTTCGTTGCATCTGGCTCACCATGCAACATAAAATAACAAAAGGATAAAATAGATAAAAAGATAAAATAGATAATAGGGGCGGCACATTACATAGAATTCAAGAGTCAGATGGCTCGGGGGAAGAAGCTGTTGCAAAACCTGGCCGTTCTGCTCCTTATACTGCGATACCTGTTGCCCGGGGTCACCAGAGTGAACAGTCCATGATGGAGATGTGTGGGGTCTTTTATAATGCTGTTGGCCTTGGACAAGCAACATTAGCACGCAATGTCCCGGATTGAAGGAAGAGAAGTCCTGATGGATTTTTTTTCCGCCATCCTCATCACTCTCTGCACGGACTTCCAATCGGAGGCTTTGCAGTCCCGAAACCAGACAGAGATGCAGCTGGTCAAAATGCTCTCTATGGTGCCCCTGTAGAAAGTGGTGAGGAGGGAGCTCTTCTCACCCGGCGCAGAAATTGCAGCCGCTGCTGCGCTCTCTTAACTAGTGATGTGATGTTTTGTGACCAGGTCAGACTGTTCCTGATCTGCACCCCCAGGAACTTAGTGCTACTGACCAACTTCCCATTATTGTCATTGATGTGACATTACTAAACACAGGAAAAATGTAGTCTATGCTCCTTAATAATCTAAACGTCTTTAAAATATTTGAATTCCTAATAAAAGGTTTATTTAATCATATGAAGCAACATCTCTAAAGAAATGTTAATACAATCCCAAGAAAATTTAGTTTCTTTAGAATAATTAAGTGATAATCACACTGCCACTATTTGTCTTTGCAAAGGAAATGTCATAAGGATGGCACAGTGACGCAGCAGTAGAGCTGCTGCCTCACAGTGCTGGAGACCCAGATTCGATTCTGCTACAAATGCTGTCTGTGTGTAGTTTGTATATTCTCCCTGTGACCAAGTGGAATTTTCTCTGGGTAATTTGGTTTCCTCCCATATTCCAAAGACTTGTAGGTTAGTTGGCTTCTGTAAATTGCCCCTAGTGTGTAGAATGCGAAAGGAGGAAAACATAGAACTAGTGTTTGGGTGAATGATGGTCGGTGGGCCGAAGGGCCTGTTTCTGTGCTTTATATCTAAAGGGGCTGTCCCACTGCGGCGACCTAATCCGCGAGTTTGCCCTCGACTCGTACTCGCAGCATGGTCGACACGAGGTCCTAGGACGTCTTTGTAACTCTCCATGCTCGAGTGTAGTCCCCGCATACTCGAGGCCTCAGCAAGGTCGCAGCGTATCTTTCAACATGTTGAAAAAAGGAAAAAAAACAATACTTTTTTTACTCGTAGGTTTGTAGAAGTAGGTCGGCATGTTATTCGTGGGTAGTCGAAGGTAATCAAAGGTAGTCGTGGATAGTCTTCAACATAGTCGAAGGGAGGTGGAAGGAGGTCGTCTTCACTCTCCACTATTCAGTATCCAATTTTCCTGAAGCTAGCCGAAGCTAGTCTTCAACGTAGTCGAAGGAGGTCTTCTATATAGTGGAAGGAGATCTTCAACATGACTTTTTTTTCAAATTCTCCTAAACTCTTCAAAACTTGTGAATTAGGTCGCCGCAGTGGGACAGCCCCTTAAAACTAAAACTCAGAAGTCATGCTCTTCCTGCAGGGGGCAGACAAACACCAGCTCTCCCTTTCTAACTGTTTTTGTCAAATATCATTTTTTTTTCCTAGGTTGAATACCTTAAAGTAAATATGAATGTGACGTCATGTATTAAATAAGTTGAAAAGATCACATTAAAAAAAAAACTGAAATTGTTTACACTATAAACACCACCTGGGTGGAAAGATTGCAATACCACCTAATCTGACATTAGTATCGTATAGGAAGGAAGTGCAGATGCTGGTTTAAACTCAAGTTAGACACAAAAAGCTGTAGCAACTCAATGAGACTGGCAGCTTCTCTGGAGAGAAGGCAGGCCCATACGAAGCTTTTTAAAAAGGGGGGTGGCATGACAGGATTACAAAAATTTTAATGTGAAATAATGTGCTCGCTGCGCACATCACGAGCGTGTAGCGTGAAGTCCCTCGATGCTGGGGTCCAGTGCCCACTTAAGGGCCCTGGAAGCTCCGGGGTTTTAGATGATCTCTGATGCATTCCGAGCCTTATTTTGGAGCATTTTTGCACCAAATGTATGACAGAAATTAACAGGAATCTGAGAGGTAGCCTTTTCACACAAAGGGTGGCGGGTGTATGGAACGAGCTGCCAGAGGAGGTAGTTAAGGTTGGGACTATCCTAATGTTTAAGAGACATTTGGACACATACATGGATAGGACAGGTTTAGATGGATATGGGCCAAACGCGTGTGAGTGGGACTAGTGTAGATGGGACATATTGGTTGGTGTGGGCAAGTTCAGCTGAAGGGCCTGCTTCCACACTGCATCATTCTATGACTAAAAAGTTAAGAAGAAAAGTGCATGTTGATAAATAGAGCAGATTTGAAAGAGGAGTGAAATGTAAAGGCAGAGAGGTTTATGGGTAAAAAGGAACATAGGAAAGGAGGGGGGAGAGTGGACTTGGGCAGATGGGTGAAGGGAAAATAGACACAAAGTGCTGGAGTAACTCAGTAGGTCAGGCAGCACCTGTGGAGTACATGGATAGGTGACGTTTCACAGAGTGCTGGAGTAACTCGGTGGGCCAGGCAGCATCTCTGGAGAATATGGATAAGTGACATTTCATAGAGTGCTGGAGTAACTCAGCGGGTCAGGTAGCATCTCTGGAGAAAAGGTATAGATTATATTTCGGGTCAAGACCCTTTGTTAGTAATATTCATGATGTGACGTATGGACATTCCTGAATGTTATCCAAACCATCGTGAGCTACTTCGTGATGGTGCTTGCCCTCTCCTATAACGTCTCTGCTGCCTTGGGTGCTGCAGGACAGGACACGAACTTTGGTACATGGTGTGAAGCTGTTGCATTCTGTCCTAGCCTGGTAAAGGCCTGGATGGAGTGCATGTGGAGACGATGTTCTCGCGCTAGAATTTAGAAGATTGAGGGGGGAGCTTATGTACAAAATTCTTAAGAGGTTGGACAGGCTAGATGCAGGAAGATTGTTCCCGATGTTGGGGATGTCCAGAACAAGGGGTCACAGTTTAAGGATAAGGGTAATTTTTTTTAGGACCGAGATGAGAAAAACATTTTTCACACAGTGGTGAGTCTCTGGAATTCTCTGCCACAGAAGGTAGTTGAGGCCAGTTCGTTGGCTATATTTAAGAGGGAATTAGATGTGGTCCTTGTGGCTAGAGGGATCAGGGGCTATGGAGAGAAGGCATGTGCGGGATACTGAGTTGGATGATCAGCCATGGTCATATTGAATGGCGGTGCATGCTCGAAGGGTCGAATGGTCTACTCCTGCACCTATTTTCTATGTTTCTACTAGTGGGAGAATCAAGGACCAATGGCCACACCCTCAGAATTAAAAGACGTTCCTTTAGGAAGGACATGAGCAAGAATTTCTTGTGTCAGAGGGTGGAGAACTGTGGAATTCATTGCCACAGACAGCTGTGGAGGCCAAGTCAATGGACATTTTTCAGGAGGAGATTCTTGATTGATATGGGCATCAGAGGTAATGGGGAGAAGGCAGGAGAATGGATTTGAGAGGGAAAGATCGTCATAGAGTGATACAGTGTGTAAACAGGCCCTTCTGCCCAGCATGTCCCATCTGCACTAGTCCCACCTGCCCACGTTTGATCCATGTACCTGTCTAACTGTTTCTTAAAATTTGTGATAGTCCCTGCCTCAAGCACCTCCTATGGCAGCTTGTTCCATACACCTACCACCCTTTGTGTGAAAAATATACCACTCAGATTCCTATTAAATCTTATCCCATTCACCTTAAACTTATGTCCTCTGCTCCTTGATTCACCTACTCTGGGCAAAAGACTCAATCTGATCTATTCAAATCATGATTTTATACGCCTCTATTAGAGAATAGGGGAATCGAGGACCAGAGAACATAGATTCAAGGTGAAGGGGAAAATATTTAATAGGACAGTCAACCTGGGCCTGCACTTCATCCTCCAGCACCTAGACCGCCAGGGGACCTATGCGAGGATATCGGCTTGGCTTGATTAGGCTATCGTTAAAGTGGACCTATGCAAGGCTATCAGCTTGGCTTGATTAGGCTATCGGCCCCCATCTCCCCCCCCCCCCCCGATCTTGAAATGGAAATGTTACATATGTATATAATATTCCCATTAATCTGTATATTTTATAAATTTCCAGCATTTTAAACTAAGTTTATTAAAATTGGCTAAGTACTTTTGTTATAAGATGGAAGGGGTAGATTTGCAAATATGGCATAATTTGAACATGGGAATTAAAATCATTATCGACTTAATTCTCACCTCTGTAACTTAGTTTTAAGAGGGGATACCGTGCAGTGCTGATTTGGCACAAAATGTGCGCAATTCAATTAGGTCATAAAATCCTCTGTCAATTTTTTTTATTTTTTAACCATAAAGAATCACAATTAGCTCTGAATAAAATTGGTGATAATGTTTTCCATCTCCTAACCTTTGGTTTTTACTGCACCAAGGAGATCTTCCAACTACAGCTGCAGACAGATGTTTTCAAGGTCATCCATGATGACCTTGAAAACATGCAGATTTTTGTAATTCAAATTATATTAAAAATATGATGCAAAAAGAAAGCCACAAACTATGGAATTCATATTTTTCAGTATTGTTATCAAGGAAAAGAAAGTTCCAATTGTTTGATATTATTTGATATTATTCCTATGGAGGAGGAAATATAATAACTCTAAAACCTACCTTAATTTTGCAATCTCACGAAAGACTCTGCCCCTCTGCCCCTCTGCCCCTCTGCCCCTCTGCCCCTCTGCCCCTCTGCCCCTCTGCCCCTCTGCCCCTCTGCCCCTCTGCCCCTCTGCCCCTCTGCCCCTCTGCCCCTCTGCCCCTCTGCCCCTCTGCCCCTCTGCCCCTCTGCCCCTCTGCCCCTCTGCCCCCTCTGCCCCTCTGCCCCTCTGCCCCTCTGCCCCTCTGCCCCTCTGCCCCTCTGCCCCTCTGCCCCTCTGCCCCTCTGCCCCTCTGCCCCTCTGCCCCTCTGCCCCTCTGCCCCTCTGCCCTCTGCCCCTCTGCCCCTCTGCCCCTCTGCCCCTCTGCCCCTCTGCCCCTCTGCCCCTCTGCCCCTCTGCCCCTCTGCCGAAAGAGGCGAGTGCCCTCGGTGCAAGGGGGGTGAAGGTGACGTGGGACCAGCGGGGTGGGGGTAATGGCCTGGGCCCCGGCGGCGGGGAGGCGAGGGGAGTAGGCACGGCCGGAGAGAGGGCGTCAAGATTGAGGGCCTCATCGATGATAGAGGGGAACCCTGTTCCCTGGGAAACCCCTATTTCCTTTATCATTGTTACTTTTTTGTATCTCTTTCATTCATTGTTCCTTATCTCTCCACATCATCGTGTATATATCCCTCATTTCCCTTATCCTCCATTCGTCTTGGATTTACATATGTGTTTTTTACTTATTCTGTGATTCTTATAATGCCAAATAAAACTTGTTACAATAGAATCGACTTTTTTAAGGAAATGTTTAGGGAGATGTATCGGAATTGATTGAAAGAGGGATAGAAGTTGAGGGATGAATTACTCAAAAGTTAAATTGGATAGAATCTTCCCACAGGTCTCCGCTATTTGCGATAAATGTCAGCATCCAGAGGCTAATTTAACACATACTTTTGCAAATTGTATAAAAATTAAGAATTTCTGGACTCTGATTTTTAGAATAACTTCTGAAGTTATTAATACTAAATTGGATCTGGACTCAAAATTAATAATACTTGGAATATCAGAACAAAGTTTAACACTTACAACAAGTCAAAGAAATTTCCTAGATTACAGTATAATAATTGGGAAGAAATTAATATTAAAATTTTGGAAAGGTCCTATATCCTCCACAATTAAAATGTGGATTATGGAAATGTCGGAGACCCTACACCTGGAAAGAATCAGATTTACCCAAATGGACAAACAAGAAGTTTTCGTTAGAATATGGTCTTTCATTGATTACTTAAAAGGGTAGATCGGTTCAGCAGGGAACCCTAACTGAAACTTGGACTCGGGATTAGATGAAAAGTTATATTCTATATTCCTTGAGCTTATCTCCAATGATGTATTAATGGTAAATTATTCCATTCTTTATGATTTCTTTTTGATTTTTATTTACTCTTTTCTCTCTTTTTTATAAAAAAAAATTATTAGCGACAAAATGATTCATTTGATAATATTAATAATGTATGATTGTTGTACACAAAATATTGCTATCATAATATGTGTTTGCTAATTCACTGATTACCTACTCTAATAAAAATATATATTTAAAAAAAAAAGAAGTTGAGGGAGGAAACTCATTTTAATAGCATTAATTTTACCGAGCATTGAAATGGGAAGTGTTTTCCAATATTGAATATTCTTATGCAATTTATTAAGTAAAGGTACAAAATTTGATTTAAATAAAGAAGTATATTTCTTGGTCACATACATTCTTAAGTATTTAAATTTTTCATTCACTATTTTAAAAGGTGATTGTTGCAATATATATCAATTAGGTTCCATTATTGGCATAATCTCACTCTTATTCCAATTGATTCTGCATCCCGATAATAAACCAAATTGAGTTATAAGATTTAACAGGTTAGGGATACTAATTTCTGGATTTGTAATATATAGTAATACATCATCTGCATATAGAGAAATTTTATTAACTGTATTTTTAGTATTATACCCATATATTTCTGGATGTGCTCGAACTCTTTCTGCTAGTGATTCAATAGCAAGGGCGAATAGTAACGGGGATAGCAGGCATCCTTGTCTACAACCTTTAGATAAATCAATTTTTTTTGATAACATTTGATTTGTCATTATTCTGGCTGTTGGGTTGGTATATAGAAGCTTAACCCAAGTACAAAACCTCACCTAATTTAAATTGTTCCATCACCGAAAATAAATGGGGCCATTCAACTTGATCGAATGCTTTCTCAGCATCTAGCAAAATGACTTCTAAATCTACATTAGATATTCGATTTGAGTATATAATGTTAAATAATCATCTCAGATTATAATATGAATAACGTTTTGGAATAAAGCCAGTTTGATCGAGGTGTATTAATTTATGAATCACTAAACTTAATCTATGTGCTAAAATTTTGGTTAATATTTTCTGATTGGTGTTTAAGGGAGCAATTGCTCTATATGAACCTGGGTCTTCAAGGTCCTTATCCGTTTTTGGTATAAGTATCATTGTTGATTCATTTAAAGTTTCTGGGAGTTTCTGTTGCATGAATGCTTGAGTATATAATGTCTGTAGGCATGGCGAGGTCAAATCATGAATTTTTTTATAACTATTTAAACCATCTGGGCCCGCGGCATTTCCATTTTTTAAAGAACTAATAGATTCCTCAATATCTTTTACTGATATTTTGGCCCCTAATAATTCCCTCTCTTTCAAGTCTAAACCAGTAAGGTTACAATTCTGTAAGAATAATTCCATTCCTGCAGAACCCTCTGCCGTTTTGGTTGAGTAATGTGTTTGATAGTAGTGAGAGAATATATCATTATTATCCTTGGGTAATGTTAATGTTTCTCCCGTATCTGATTTAATTTTATATATTGTTTTTTCCCCTTCCTGTTTCCGGACTTGGCGTGCAGGTAATTTTTGTGGTTGATCACCAAATTCAAAGTGTAACTGTTTAGTCTTTTGATAAAAATTTTATGATTTGGTCTGAGTATATTTGATTTAACTTATATTTGAGTGCAGCAATTTTATTATGTACTATCATCGAAGGCACGATTGCGTTTTCCATATCTAATTGCCTTATTTCCATTTCCAGTTGTTTGGCGCGGTTCTCTTTATTACGAAAGGCTTGTGTGGAGATTAAAGCTCCTCGTATAAATGCTTTAAATGTTTCCCAAAGAAGGGAGGCAGAAATTTCAGGGCAGTCATTTGTCTCAAAAAACATATTTATCTGTTTGATAAGATATTCGTAACATGCTTTATCATTTAAAATTTGAGGATTAAGTCTCCATTGTGTCTGCTTGTCAGTCATTCCACTTAGTTTGATCATAAATGTTAAAGGAGCATGGTCCAAAATTATAATATTATGATATTTCGAATTATAAGTAAATGGGATAAGTTTAGAATCTACTAAAAAGTAGTCTATCCTTGAATAGGTTTTATGTACTGATGAGTAAAATGAGTATTCCCTTCCCGATGGGTTTTCTATTCTCCAAACATCCTTGATATTGGTAGTATTGATGTATGAGTTTAATAATTCGCTTGTCTTGGATTTTGCTTTTCTTTGTCTTGATGATCTATCGAGATAGGTTTACAAGACTGGAATCAGCAGGTTGCATTGAGGAAATTTTGGACAGGGTAGGCTTGTGTTTGCTGGAATTTAATTCCCAAACATGTGCAGGTTTGTGGGGTAATTGGTCACTGTAAAAGTATCCCTAATCTGCAGTGAGTGGATGCAAAATTGAGGGTCATCAATTGTCAGCGAGGACTCGGTAGGGCAAAGGATGTGTTTCCATGCTGTATCTCAAAATTAAACAAAACTAAAAGAGTAATAACAAAGAGCTGCAGATGTTGGTTTATAACAAAGGCACTAAATGCTGGAAGGTTAGATCCTATGGGATCTCATCCCTAAGGAGAGAAAGGTGAATGGATAGAAGATTGACTTGATGGAAGGACATGGAGGGTGCTTTTTGGACTGGAGCCTGTGATTGGTGGTGTGCCACAGAGTTTGATGCTGGGCCCATTGGTGTTTGTCATCTATATCAATGATTTGGATGAGTAAAATTGCAGCAGCATCTTGATTGGTTGGGTAGGAGGGCTGAGGAATGGTTGATGGAATTTAGCACAGAGAAATGTGAGGTGTTGCATTTTGGGAGCACAAACATGGGCAGAACCTATACAGCTCTGGGGAGTGTTGCTGAGCAAAGGATCTAGGAGTACATAGTTCATTGAAAGTTGCATAACATCTAGATAGTGCTCAAAAAGGCTTTTGACACATTGGCCTTCATCAGTCAGAGCATTGAATATAGATGTTGGGATGTCATGTTGTAGTTATATGTTGGTGTGGTCGTATCTAGAGTATTGTTTTCAGTTTTCGGCACCATCTTATAGGAAAGATGTTGTCAAGCTGGAAAGGGTGCAGAGAAGATTTACAAGGATGTTGCAAAGGCTCGAGGTCTGGAGGGGTTGACAAGCTAGGACTCTATTCCTTGGAGTGCAGGATGAAGGGTTATCTTATAGAGGTGTACAAAATTATGTGAGGTATAGATCGTGTTGATGCACAGATTCTCTTGCCCAGAGTAGGGAAATCAAAAACCAGAGGACGCAGGTTTAAGGTGAGGGGGGAAAGATTTAATAAAAATCCGAGGGGTAACTTTTTCCATGCAAGGGGTGGTAGGTGTATAGAATGTGCTGCCAGAGAAGATAGTTGAGGCAGGTACAATTGCAACGTTTAAGAAACATTTCGATGGATACATGGATAGGGCAGGTTTAGAGAGATATGGGCCAAACGCAGGTAGGTGGGACGAGTGTCGATGGAACCCGTTGACCGGTGTGGGCAAGTTGGGCTGAAGGGCCTGTTTCGACGCTTATAAGCTCTGACTCTCTGATGCAGTGGGTCAGGAAGTATCACTGGAGAACATGTTTCCCAAAGATGCTGCCCGACTCAGTTTGTATTTTTCTATGACACTGGCTTTAAAATATAAAAGGTAACAGAGGGGTCCTGGGTAAAATTACAACATTCAAAAGACATTTATGCGGTTACTTGGGCAGGAAAGATTTGAAGTAATATGACCCAAATGCAGGCAAATAGGACTTAGACAGCTTGGGCTGAAAGTGTTGTGCAGTTCTATGACTCTAAGTGGCTTTCTTCTAATTTGTATGTTTATATGGAACTGTCTGCTGGAAACAAGTCTGTGCTGAAATAACTTTCTCATGGCAGCCACAGTGCAGCAGCAGGAATGGCTGTAAGTACAATACTATGAATATCCCTAAGTCGCTATGAACAGTGATCTCTGCTTATAATGAACAGGAGAGGTTGTAAAGAAGTAACCAGTCATAGAGCTGTCATAATCCGAGACATTAAGGGGTGGGATCTGGTGTGAAAGAGTCTCAAACAACTGAAGTTTGTATCCTCACCAGGGGGGCCAGAGTGGCAATAGTGCTATGAGTGCAAAATAATGTTCTAACACTACTATTGTATGGAACCAATGGCAGTGCAAATATAGACTGAGCAACACTACAATAATGTAAAGAGTATTACACTGCTTTGTTTCTTTTGTACCTATATATTTTTATTATGAATAAAGTTTACTTTTGAAATATTAAAACAAAGTTCCTGATCTTTGAAGACTGGGTTTGGCAGATGATTCATTCTGATTCCTGCATCAAGCACCTAGTTTTTAGCCAGTGGACAATGAAGGCTTCTTAAATCCACAAATCTCCATGCCGTGCCGAGCAGTAGGAGAAAACTGCATCATCCAATCCATGACATCAGTAGATGGCGACAGACTCTTGGCCAAATTGCACACACAAAGCCAGAAGTAATAGCCAGCATGGTCTAGTTATCTGAAAGCTCCGCACTGCACAATTGACTTGGAAATAGTATGCGTTTTATGGATCCTGCTTCTACATTAGATATGCACTTAATTGGGAATACAGTCCAATGAACTTTTTTTTTAAATGGATCATGTAGCTTTGAATCAGTTTAATGAGTTGTAAAGTAGACCCACAGTGGATCTGGCCTATGTGGAGTAATGTTTGACGCAATAATCCTCTGCATACTTACCAATTATCACCACCTACCTTCTCAGCGAATAATTAATATCTATGGTAAACAGCAGTGAACTGATCACTGAACCCAGCAGCACACTATACTCTGCCTCCTACCACTGAGCCAATTTTGTATACAATTGACTAGCTTGCCCTGAGTCCCATGTGTCCTCTACATAAAAAAAGTTTGTCATGAAACTGGTCCACTGTGGACACCACAGCAAATACTCATATTAGGGTCTTACCCATTTGACACACAAGTATCCCGTATGAGTACAAAGATACATAGAGAATTAATATGTTATATATTGATTGATTGTGTTTTGTGGTCTTTTTGATTGCATGGTAACTCAAATTTCACTGTACCTTAATTGGTGCATGTGACAATTTGAACTTGATTGATACGTTATCAGATGTGACATGTAACAGTGAGATTCTTTGTTTTGCATGCCATACACAAAGTATGCAAAACATTGTCAAATATAGGGTACCAACAAAGTTACAAAGTGTTCAATGCAGCCCCCAATGGTCGCATGTTGTTCTCGGCACCCCCCCCCCCCCAGCACCAGGTCCCACTTTGTTTTCTCGACGGTGAGTCCTTGACCGACCACTTGGAATCAGGCAGCCCGTCCAACCTTAGGTACCCACCGCCAGCCTATCTGACCACTGGCAATATTTCTGGAGTGAGATCGAGGGGTAAAATAAGAAGTTGCCAGAGATAGATTAACATATCAGAGGGAGGGATGGGGGATGCTGAATTTTAGGGTGAGAATAAAAGGCTATTAAGATTGAAGGCAGGATTTGAACGAGAAGCGGATTGGGAATGCATGCATTGTGTGTGCGCAGACTTATGCTCTGACCAGTTCCTGTGGTAACTAGTGTGCAAAGGCTTCTGAGCGCATTGAGTCATTGTGAAGGTCTGGAGCTGGAACATCCCAACATTGACGAACATCAAGTCCACTTTGCAATCAGACCTCAGGAACTCGGATGTTCATGTCAACCTCAACCCAAAAGATTTGCACAAGAAGATATTACATTTAACATATCCAGGATGTGAGGTCAATACACTTACGAGGGCTGAATGTGAGGTCATCATGCTTTAGAGGAGGGAGACAACACTTTGCACAAGTTACAACTAAAACACAAAGTACTTGTGCAATAACTCCGGGATAAGCGTGCAACTAATAAAACCAAGCACAAAGCCAAAGTATTATCTAACTGAATATACCAACTTATGCTAAGACTACAATTACAAAGAAATAAACATACTGCAAGTCAAACGTTTTCTTTCTGCACCCAACTGACACTATTTCTTCTCCACCTCCTGCCTTGCTCTGCTGCCTCTGACATATGCTTTACGGCCTGATGCAAACTCTGTCCATGAATTCTTAGCTCTCCAAATAGCAACATGGTCGATCTTGCTATGAAACCTCTACTGGGCGTACTCTTGCTCTTCATCCTCGCTGCTCAACTTCTGCAACCAAGTCCATATATCTCAGCTTTTTCCCTTCCTAAGCCTCGTCCACTTTCTTCCAAGACACCATCAGTTCTATAAAATACACTACCCGCTCACTAACTAACCATCACACTATACCAAGCAGCGTATTTTGTCATTGATGAACATCAGAATCGGAATTACTTTATTAGCCAAGTGTGTTTTGCAACATATGAGGAATGTGATTTGCCATATAGTCATACTAATAAAGAGCAATGGAACACACAAAATATAATTTAACATAAACATCCACAACAGTGACTCCTCCATATTCCTCACTGTGATGAAAGGTGAAAAGAAAGTTCAATCTCTTCCCTTCTTTGTCCTCCAGCAGTCAGGGGCCTCTAACCTTCCATTGACGGGATGATCTTACTCCCATAGTCGGTGGCGAGCCTCCTCATTGGGGCGATCAAAGTCTTGTATTGGAGGGAATCTCAGCTCCCCCGAGCTGGGTGATCGGACCCTGGGTCGGGACAAGTTGAGCGTCGTGTGGCTTTTGGAGCTTCCCGACCATCTCAACCTGAGACTGCGAGCTCCCGATGGTGAAATCCGCAGGCCGTGGTTGGAGCGTCGATCCCAGGCAAGGAATCGGCTCCGATGGTAAGTCCACACCCTACGGTGGGGCTCAAAGTCAGTCCCAAGCAAGGCCTCCAGCTCCACAATGTTAGGCTGCAGCGCGACCGGAGAGGATCGACCCGGAAAATAATCGCATCTCCGGCAAAGTAAGTGATTGAAAAAAAAATTCCCCCGACCTCCCCGCCCACCCCCCACATAAAACAAACTGGAGAACATAAACACAAACTTTTTAAGCACACTAAAATTAACAAAAAAAGACGAAAAGAATAGGCGAGGCTGCCATCAAAGTCCCACCCGGTGCACTGATGATAAGATGAGTGAATGTTTGGAGTGGTAGATAACTTAGTGTGAGTCATGATACTCAGTTCAATCATGGTTGATTTGTATTTGATACGGCAATCTTTAATTCATTTGCCAAATGAAAATCTATCAGTGTCAGTTCTGAAGCTTCTCTTTCACCAAGTCTAAAGCAATAAATTACCATGATACCCTATGAAACGGTGACCACAGATATACCCATTGCCTGGGCCCTTCTCACCACAGTAGCTACAGAGTCTCTGCCCGAATCTTACCGCGGATTATGTTAACCTAAGAGAGACACCACCTTTATCATGTGACCATTCCAGATAGCAGCACCTACAAACAGCTATTTTCAACTTGGGGGATCATGGAGCACTCTCAAATGTGCGTGTCTGCAGAAATTCATCGCCACCTTGAATTTTCTTCAAGATTGCTTTCGACCGCAATCTTACCATGGGTTCTCAACAGAAGACACTGGCTACAGATGAGGAGTAAGATATTTAGAAAGGATCTCTGGATTTATTTCACCCAGAGGATGGTTATAATTTGGAACACACTGCCCGAGAAGGTGGTGGAGGCAACATTTAAATATTATCTAAATGAGTACTTAAGTCACCAAGGCTGAGAAGGCAATGGATCATTTGCTTTTAAATAGGATGAATATAGATAGGTACTCAGTGGTCAAAATTGACACTGATGGACCTGTTTCCTTGCCGTATGGCTCCAAGGCTGTTTTCACAAAGTTCTCAAAATCCACCGGCAGAATAAGTGGACCAGTATCCTCCCTCAGGCCAACATGCTCTTCACTGGGGCTCTAAATACACCCGGAGCAATCCATATCAATGGTTTGATATGGGAATCGATACTTGAAGATAATCAATGATTGAAGAAGGTGGAGAGCATGCTCCAATCAGCATTAATAACACCAAAGTAGAAATGGTTGAGAGCTTCAAGTTCCTTGGTGTTAATATTATCAACAATCTGTTATGGACCAAGCCTGCAAGAACTTGTAGAGAATTGTGGATGTAGCTCAGTCCATCATTCAGATCTGACTCCCCACCATTGACTCAATACAGCATTTTGACAGAAAAGTGTTGCATTTTGGGAAGTCTAACATGGGAAGGAACTACACAGTGAACGATAGGGCTCTGGGGAGTGTTGTAGAGCAGTGGGATCTAGGAGTGCAGGTGCATGGTTCCTTGAAGATAGAGTCGGAGGTAGATAGGGTGATCAAAAATGCGTTTGGCACATTGTCCTTCATCAGTCAGAGTACTGAGTATAGCAGTTGGGAGGTCATGTTGCAGTTATATTTAGAGTATTGTGTTCGGTTCTGGGCACCATGTGATACGAAAGATGTTGTCAAGCTGGAAAGGGTACAGAGAAGATTTACAAGGATGTTACCAGGGCTAGAGGGTTTTAACTATAGGGAGAGGTTAAGTAGGCTGGGACTCTATTCCTTGAAGCGCAGGAGAATGAGGGGTGATCTTATTGAGGTGTATAAAATCATGAGAGGAATAGATCAGGTAGACAGAGTCTCTGGCCCAGAGTAGGTGAATCAAGGACCAGAGGACATGGGTTTAAGGTGAAGGGGAAAAGATTTAATAGGAATCTGAGGGGTAACCTTTTCACACAAAGGGTGGTGGTGTACGGACAAGCTGCCAGAGGATGTAGTTGAGGCAGGGGCTATCCCAATATTTAAGAAAAAGTTAGACAGGTACATGTATAGGACAGGTTTGGAGGGATATGGACCAAACGTGGGCAGGTGGGACTAGTGTAGCTGGAACATGTAGGCAAGTTGGGCCGGAGGTCCTGTTCCACACTGCATCACTCTATGACTCCATCTACCCGGAAAAGTAGTCAATAGACAACAGACAATAGGTGCAGGTGTAGGCCATTCGACCCTTCAAACCAGCACCGCCATTCAATGTGATCATGGCTGATCATCCACAATCAGTACCCCTTTCCTGCCTTCCCTCCATATCCCCTGACTGCTCTATCTTCAAGAGCCCTAACTAACTCTCTCCTGAAAGCATCCAGAGAACTGGCCTCCACCACCCTCTGAGGCAGATAATTCCACAGACTCACAACTCTGTGTGAAAAAGTGTTTCCACATCTCTGTTCTAAATGGCTTACCCGTTATTCTTAAACTGTGGCCCCTGGTTCTGGACTCCCCCAACATCGGGAACATCTTTCCTGCCTCTAGCGTATCTAAACCCTTAATAATCTTAGAGAGTTCCTTCTAATAAGATCCCCTCTCATCCATCTAAATTCCAGAGTATACAAGGCCAGTCGCTCCATTCTCTCCGCATATGACAGCCCCGCCATCCTGGGAATTAACCTTGTGAACCAATGCTGCACTCCCTCAATAGCAAGAATGTCCTTCCACAAATTTGGAGACCAAAACTGCACACAATATTCCAGGTGTGGTCTCACTAAGGCCCTGTACAACTGCAGAGGGACCTCTTTTCTCTTATACTCAACACCTTTTGTTATTAAGGCCAAAATGTCATTCGCTTTCTTCACTGCCTGCCCTACCTGCATGCTTACTCAAATTGACTGATGAACAAGGACCTCCAGATCCCGTTGTACTTGTCCTTTTCCCAACTTGACACCATTTAGATTATAATCTTCCTTCCTGTTTTTGCTATCAAAGTGGATAACCTCTCATTTATCCACATTAAACTGCATCTGCCCACTCACCTAACCTGTACGTCACCCTACATTCTCATAGCTTCCTCTTCACAGTTCACACTATCACCAGGATTTATGTCATCTGCAAATTTGCTAATGTTACTTGTAATCCCTTCATCTAAATCATTAATATACATAGTAAATAGCTGTGGTCCCAGCATCGAGCCTTGCGGTACCCCACTAACTACTGCCTGAAAGGGACCCGTTAATCCCTACTCATTGTTTCCTGTATGCCAACCAATTTTCTATCCATGTCAGCACTCTACCCTCAATACCATGTGCCCTAATTTTGTCCACTAATCTCCTATGTGGGACCTTATCAAATGCTTTCTGAAGTGCAGGTATACTACATCCACTAGCCCTCCCTTGTCCATTTTCCTAGTTACATCCTCAAAAAATTCCAGAAGATTAGTCAAGCATGATTTCCCCTTCATAAATCCATGCTGACTCGGACCAATCCTGTTACTGCAATCCAAATGTGCCGTTATTTCATCTTTTATGATTGACTCCGTTATTTCATCTTTTATGATTTCCCACCGCCGATGTCAGTCTATAATTCCCTGTTTTCTCTCTCCCGCCTTTCTTAAAAAGTGGGATAACATTAGCTACTCTCCAATCCACAGGAACTGATCCTGAATAGAACATTGGAAAATGATCACCAATGTGTCCACGATTTCCAGAGCCACTTCCTTAAGTACCCTGGGATGCAGACCATTGGGCCCTGGGGATTTATTAGCCTTCAGTTCCATCAGTCTACCCAATTTTTTTGCCTAATGTGGATTTCCTTCAGTTCCTCCGTCAAAAATTTGTCCCACCCAGGTCATTCCTCCTTCTCCTTGTTCCCATCGGGCAAAAGATACAGAAGCTTGAAAGACCCCAACAATCACGGGGCCAACCTCTTCCTCTGTAACCAGGTTTATAAATAGTCCTATAATGGCTAAGGTACTGTCTGATTCACCTCAACCCCATTGAGAACACTGGACATTGTTTATGGAGCAGATGTCCTACAATGTTCTCTATTCTGTATCTTCCCCTTTTCTCCATCTGTTGCACTTGAGTGTGACTTGATTACATTTATGTATACTGTAGTATTATCTGATCATATTGGATAGCATGCAGAACAAATCTCTTCACTGTACATGGGATCATAAACCTAGATGATACAAAACTGGAGGTAGTCACTTGTGTGGAGAAAGCAGGGAGACTTCAAGGGTATGTAGGCCTGTTGGGTGAATTAACAAGAGCATTGCAGATACCTGCATTTGGCCCATATCCCTTTAAAGCTTTCCTATCCATTAACCTGTCTTGTAAATGTTGTTAGTTACAAAATGCTGGAGTAACTCTATGGGTCAGGCACATCCCTGGAGAAAAGGAATAGGTGACATATTAGGTTGGAACTCTTCTTCAGACCTCCTTCAGATCTTCTTCTGTAGCTGCTGGAAGATACAAGTGACTATAGATGCTGGAATATACATACAACTATAGGTGCTGGAGATACAAGTGACTGTAGTTGCTGGAAGATACAAGCGACTATAGATGCTGGAAGATACAAGCAACAATAGATGCTGGAAGATACAAGTGACTATAGATGCTGGAATATACATACAACTATAGATGCTGGAGATACAAGCGACTGTGGATGCTGGAATATATAAACGACTATAGATGCTGAAGATACAAGAGAACATACAAGTGACTATAGACAATATGTACAGGAGTAGGCCATTTGGCCCTTCGAGCCAGCACCGCCATTCAATGTGATCATGGCTGATCATCCCCAATCATACCCCGTTCCTGCCTTCTCCCCATATCCCCTGACTCCGCTATTTTTAAGAGCCCTATCTAGCTCTCTCTTGAAAGCATCCAGAAAACCTGCCTCCACCACCCTCTGAGGCAGAGAATTCCACAGACTCACCACTCTCTGTGAGAAAAAGTGTTTCCTCGTCTACGTTCTAAATGGCTTACTCCTTATTCTTAAACTGTGGCCCCTAGTTCTGGTCTCCCCCAACATCGGGAACATGTTTCCTGCCTCTAGTGTGTCCAAGCCCTTAACAATCTTATATGTTTCAATGAGATTCCCTCTCATCCTTCTAAACTCCAGAGTGTACAAGCCCAGCCGCTCCATTCTCTCAGCATATGACAGTCCTACCATCCCAGGAATTAGCTGCACTCCCTCACTAGCAAGAATGTTCTTCCTCAAATTAGGGGACCAAAACTGCACACAATACTCCAGGTGTGGTCTCACTAGGGCTCTGTACAACTGCAGAAGGACCTCTTTGCTCCTATATTCGATTCCTCTTGTTATAAAGGCCAACATGCCATTCGCTTTCTTCACTGCCTGCTGTACCTGCATGCTTACTTTCATAGACAGATGTACAAGGACTCCCAGATCCCGTTGCACTTCCCCTTTTCCCAGCTTGACGCCATTTAGATAGTAATTTGCCTTCCTGTTTTTGCTACCAAAGTGGATAACCTCCCATTTATCCGCATTAAACTTCATCTGCCATGCATCTGCCCACTCCCCCAACCTGTCCAAGTTACCCTGCATTCTCATAGCATCTTCCTCACAGTTCACACTGCCACCCAGCTTTATGTCATCTGCAAATTTGCTGGTTACTTGTAATCCCTTCATGCAAATCATTGATGTATATTGTAAATAGCTGCGGTCCCAGCACCGAGCCTTGCGGTACCCCACTAGTCACTGCCTGCCGGTCTGAAAGGGACCCGTTAATCCCTACTCTCTGTTTCCTGTCTGCCAACCACTTCTCTATCCATGTCAGCACTCTACCCCCAATACCATATGCCCTAATTTTGCCCACTAATCTCCTATGTGGGACCTTATCAAATGCTTTCTGAAAGTCCAGGTACACTACATCCACTGGCTCTCCCTTGTTCATTTTCCTAGTTACATCTTCAAAAAAATTCCAGAAGATTAGTCAAGCATGATTTCTCCTTCGTAAATTCATGCTGACTCGGACCGATCCTGTTACTGCTTCCAGATGCAGGAAGATACAAGCAACAATAAATGCTGGAAGATACAAGTGACTATACAGTGCCCTCCATAATGTTTGGGACAAAGACACATCATTTATTTATTTGTCTCTGTACTCCACAATTTGAGATTTGAAATAGAAAAAAAATCACATGTGGTTAAAGTGCACTTTGTCAGATTTTAATAAAGGCCATTTTTTATTAATTTTAGTTTCACCAGGTAGAAATTACAGCTGTGTTTATACCTAGTCCCAATTTCAGGGCACTATAATGTTTAGGACACATTTCTTCACGAATGTTTGTAATTGCTCTGGTGTGTATTAATTGCCTCCTTAATGCAGGTTTAAGAGAACTCTCAGCACCTAGTCTTTCCTCCTGTCTTTCCATCACCTTTGAAAACCTTTATTGCTGTTTATCAACATGAGGACCAAAGTTGTGCCAATGAAAGTCAAATAAGCCATTATGAGACTGAGAAAGAATAATAAAACTTAGAGACATCAGCAAAACCTTCAGCTTACCAAAATCAACTGTTTGGAACATCATTAAGAAGAAAGAGAGCACTAGTGAGCTTACTAAAGACAAAGGGACTGGCAGGCCAATGAAGACCTCCACAGTAGATGCTGGAATTATCTCTATAGTAAAGAAAAATCCCCAATCACCTGTCCGACAGATCAGAAACGCTCTTCAGGAGTCAGGTGTGGATTTGTCAATGACCAATGTCTGCAGAAGACTTAATGAACATAAAAACAGAGGCTACACTGCAAGATGCAAACCATTGATTAGCCGCAAAAATAGGATGCCCAGGTTACAGTTTGCCAAGAAGTACTTAAAAGATCAACCAGAGCTCTGGGAAAAAAGGTTTTGTGAACAGATGAGGTGAAGATTAACATATCAGAGTGATGGCAAGAGCAAAGTATGGAGGAGAGAAGGAACTGCCCAAGATCCAAAGCATTCCACCTCATTTGTGAAATGTGGTGGGGGTGTTATGACCTGGGCATGTATGGTTTGCCGATGGTACTGACTCACTTATCTTCATTGATGATACAACTGCTGATGGTAGGAGCATAATGAATTCTGAAGTGTATAGACACTCAAGTTCAAACAAATGTCTTAAAACTCATTGGCTAGCAGTTTATTCTACAGCACGACAATGATCCAAAAAATATTGCCAATGCAACAACGTTTTTCAAAGCTAAAAAGCTGGTCATTTCTTGAGTGACCAAGTCAATCACCCGATCTGAACCCAATTGAGCATGCCTTTTGTATGCTGAAGAGAAAACTGAAGGGGACTAGCCCCCAAAACACGCATTAGCTAAAGATGGCTGCAATGCAGGCCTGGCAGAGCACTACCAGAGAAGACACCCAGCAACTGGTGATGTCCATGAATCGCAGTCATTGCATGCAAAAGATATGCAACAAAATACTAAACATGACTACTTTCATATACATGTCATTGTTGTGTCCCAAACATTATGGTGTCCTGAATTGGGGGGACTATGTATAAATACTGCTGTAATTTCTACATGGTGAAACAAAAATGTATAAAAATGGCCTTTATTAAAATCTGACATTAAAACCATATGTGATTTTTTTTTTTCTATTGCAAATCTCAAATTGTGGAGTACAGAGGCAAATAAATAAATGATGGGTCTTTGTCCCAAACATTATGGAGGGCACTGTAGATGCTGGACATACAAATAACAGTAAGGACTGGAAGATACAAGCGACTATAGATGCTGGAAGATACAAGTGGCTGTGGATGCTGGAAGATACAAGTGACTGTAGTTGCTGGAGGTACAAGCGATGATAGATGCTGGAAGATACAAGCGCCTATGGATGCTGGAAAATACAAGTGCCTGTAGATGCTGGAAGATACAAGCGAATGTAGTTGCTGGAGGTACAAGCGATGATAGATGCTAGAAGATACAAGCGACTGTAGTTGCTGGAAGATACAAGCGACTATAGATGCTGGAGATAGACAAAAATGCTGGAGAAACTCAATGGGTGAGGCAGCATCTATGGAGCGAAGGAAATAGGCGACGTTTCAGGGCGAGACCCTTCTTCAGACTGATGTGTGGGTTGGGGGGAGCGGGAAGAAGAAAGGAAGAGGTGGAGACAGTGGGCTGAGGGAGAGCTGGGAAGGGGAGGAGACAGCAGGGACTACCTGAAATTGGATGTCAATGTTCAATGCGCTGGGGTGTAAAACTGCCCAAGCGAAATATGAGGTGCTGCTTCTCCAATTTACGGTGGGCCTGACTGGCCATGGAGGAGGCCCAGGACAGAAAGGTCGGATTCAGAATGGGAGGGGGAGATGAAGTGCTGAGCCTCCGGGCGATCAGGTTGGTTAATGCGAACTGAACTGAGGTGTTGGGCGAAGCGATCGCCAAGCCTACGCTTGGTCTCACCGATGTAGAGTAGATGACACCTAGAGCAGCGTTTGCAATAGATGAGGTTGGAGGAGGTGCAGGTGAAACTGTGCCGCACCTGGAAAGACTGCTTGTTTCCTTGAATGGAGTTAAGAGGGGAGGTAAAGCGACAAGTGTAGCATTTCCTGCGGTTGCAAGGGAAAGTGCCAGGGGAGGGGGTGGTTTCGGTGGGAAGGGACAAATTGACCAGGGAGTTACGGAGGTAGCGGTCTCTGCGGAAAGCAGACAGGGAAGGAGATGGAAAGATGTGGCCAGTGATGGGATCCCGTTGGAGGTGGCGAAAATGTCGGCGGATTATTTGTTGTATGTGACGGCTGGTAGGGTGGAAGGTGTGGACAAGGGGGACTCTGCCCTTGTGATGAGTGGGGGGGGGATGGGAAGTGAGAGCAGAGTTACGGGGTAACGAAGAGACCCCGGTGAGAGCCTCATCTATAGTAGAAGGGGGGGAACCCCCGTTTGTCCTGGGCCTCCTCCATGGCCAGTCAGGCCCACCATAAATTGGAGGAGCAGCACCTTATTAAATGCACCTTGGGCATTTTACACCCCAGGGGTATGTACATTGACTTCTCCAATTTCAGGTAGTCCCTGCTTTCGCCTCCCCTTCCCACCTCTCCCTCAGCCCACTGTCTCCGCCTCTTCTTCCCCCCCCCCCGCCCCCCTCCCAACCCTCACATCAGTCTGAAGAAGGGTCTCGACCCGAAACGTTACCTATTTCCTTCGCTCCATAGATGCTGCCTCACCCATTGAGTTTCTCCAGCATTTTTATCTACCTTCGATTTTCCAGCATCTGCAGTTCCTTCTTAAACATAGATGCTGGAGATACAAGCGACTATAGATGCTGGAAGATACAAGCGACTGTAGATGCTGCAAGATACAAGTAACTGCAGCTGCTGAGCACCGTCTTGATGCAGGGTTTTGAACTGATAGATCAACCATCCTATTGCCTCCACACATTCTGCTTGATCAGCTGAGTGCTTCCAATGGTATGTTTATGTTATGTTTTGCATCATTTGAAATATCAGTGCTTAGTGCAGTTGAATGAAAAGCTTTCTACCACTTAATTCCTTTCCCATCTTCAGTGCAACGTAGATACGAGAATTCTTACCAAATATTAGGATGCACATGTAAATTTATGATTGTTCTTATGTTGCGTTCCAGTCCCACTCGTCTCATTGCAGGATGTGGAAGAGTATTTAACTATAGTAGCTTGGCCTGTTGGTAGAATTTGCAGAGGTAGGAATGCAGAGACATTAAATTAGATAAAGCTGCCATTGCTTGGTACTTCCATGATACACTGTGGTGGAGTTTGGTGTTACTGCATAATCATAGAACTACACTATGATTACAACATGGAAAGAAGTCATTGGACTTATTGAGTTTATACTAACTCTATGTGAGACCAATTCAACTAGTCCCATTTCTTCAAGCTGAAAATCCTTTGCTTTCACATACTTATCCAGCTCTCTTTTAAATACTGCAATTGAATATTATTGCACTACTATCTCTGGCAGTGCATTAATAAAATTATAATACTTAAGAGCATAAATGTGCCATAAATGGGCCATTCAGCCTATCGAGTCTGCTCCGCCATTCAATTATGGCAGATCTATTTTTTCCCCCTAAATCCACATTCCTGCCTTCTCCCCGTAACCTTTAACACCTTACTAATCAAGAAACATGTCAAGTAAAATCCACTTTAAAAATACCCAATGATGGTCCACAGCCGTCTGTGGCCATGAATTCCACAGATTCACCGCACTCTCGCTGAAGACATTCCTCCTCATCGCCATTCTAGGTACATACTTTTATTTTGACATTGTGCCCTCTGGGTCTAGACCCTCCCACTACTGTAAACATCCTCTCCACATTCCACTCTATCTGGAGCTTTCTTTATTCAGTAGGTTTCAATGAGATCACCCCCCTCCTTATCCTTCTAAAACTCCAGCGAGTACAGGCATAGAGCCATCAAACGCTCCTCATACGTTAACCCAAACATCCCTGAAATCAGTCTTGTAAACCTCTCTCGACCCACTCCAATGCCAGAAACAGCATAGTGGCTCAGTGAGGCAGCACAGTGGTGCAGTGGCAGAGTTGCTGCCTCATAACCGGTGACCCGTATTCGATCCAGACTATGGGTGCTGTTTATACGTAGTTTGTACGTTCTCCCTGTGACCACGTAGGTTTTCTCTGAGTGCTCAGGTTTTCTCCTACATTTCGAAGGCATGCAGGTTTGTAGATTAATTGGTTTCCGTAATTTTTTGCTAGTGTGTAGGATAGATCTAGTGTACAGGTTATCGCTGATCGGCAAGAACAACCTGAGGCTTGCAGGTTGAATTCTATCATATTATGATCACTGCCTCCTCTGGAATCCCCTTAAGCTCCCTAATCAAATCTGGTTCATTATTCAACACCAAATCCAGAATTGCTTTTTCATTCGTGGGCATGACCAGGGGCTGCTGAAATATAGAAGGAACTACGGTGTAGTTCCCCCACGCTAACCTTTGAGCCATGCGTTTAACGCTCTAATCTTATCAACCCAATGCCAATTTGCTCATGGCTCAGGTAGCAATCCAGAGATTAATACATTTTTGGTTCTGCTTTTTTATTTAGTCCCTAGCTGCTTAAATTCCCTCAGCAGAACTCATTCCTAATATACCTATGTTATTGATACCCATATGCGCTACAACGACAGGATCTTTCCCCTCCCACTCCAAATTACTCTGCTCGTCTGATAAGATGTCCCAAACTCAAGTGCCAGACGGGCAATGCAGCCTTCCGGATTCTTGATTCTTGCGACAGAGAATTGTGTCTATTCCCTTGACTATATCAACCCCAATTGCAACTGTATATCTCTTCTCTCCCACCCCTGTCCATCTTCCCCTCCCTGAAGGTTAGGTTGCTCATCCTTCTTTCGGACCCCACTCTCATCTGTACAAAGAGCAAGAATCGCAGATCTGTTAAACAAACAACGTGTGGATACCTCTAGAAACTCAGCGTCCAGGTAATTCCAGATCGTAACCACTCAGTGTGTGTAATGAATCCTCTCTCATACAATGGAAAATTGGACCCTTGTTTACTAGACACAGCACATATTTTCATGTACTGGCTGAATGTAATATCGCCGGTTGACCATGGGCGAGAAGTGCCACTCAGCCCATCCTTAGCAAAGTTTGAAGTCCTACCGTGACAGAATTCAATTGTTTCTTTAAAATAAAGTACCTTTATCAGCTTCACTTACTCCATTGCGGCATATCGAATGTATCGATCAGCAAAAAAACAAGCCGCTGGCTGAATAGAGTGGGTCAAACAGCATCTATGGAGGGTATGGGGGAGGGTGAAGAGGAAAGAATTGTTGGTGTTTTGGGTTGAGACTGAGTCTTGATGCAGGGTCTTGACCCGAAATGTCAGCAGCTCTTTTCAGCCCCATCAGATGCTGCTGGAGCTGCTGATTTCCTCCAGCAGTTTGTTTTTACTCCAGATTTTAGTGTCTGCTGTTTCTTGTGTCTCCATGTATCAATCATACCTTTTGGCTTTTCTTGGTTCTGATGATAGGTTATCAATCTGAAATGTTATCTGCGTTTTTCTTTCCACAGGTGCAGCGTGATCTGTGAGTGTTTCCAATATTTGCTACTGTATTTTATATCTGCCTCTTGACGGCATGGTGGCGCAGCAGTAGAGTTGCTGCCTTACAGCACCAGGGACCCGGGTTCGATCCTGACTACTGGAACTGTCTGTATGGAGTCTCCCCGTGACCTGTGTGGGTTTTCTCTGGGTGTTCTGGTTTCCTCCCACACTCCAAAGATATATAGATCTGTAAACTATTTGGATTAGTAAAATTGTAAATTGTCCCTAATGTGTGTAGGATAGTGTTAGTGTGCGGGGATCGCTGGTCAGCGCAGACTCAGTGGACCAAAGGGCCTGTTTTTAATATTTCACTGTATCTCTAAAACATAACTAAAAACTAAAACTCTCATAATTTAGTGTAATTTTCAGATGTGGCCAGTTTTAGGTTTCTGAGTATAAATTACATCAATTGAATAACCTATTCCCAATAGTGACACTCAGAGGCATTTTGCACCATATTTTTTGTCCACCCAATGTAATTTCTGTAATGAGTTCTCATTTTTTTGCTGCCCTTCAAATCCTTTAAATTCAAATCCAAGATATTTCATTTGGGGTGGCACTATAGAGTGGCTGGCAGAGATGCTGCTTCACAGTGCCATAGACCAGGATTTGAAACTGACCTCACATGCTGGATTTTGCATTTTCTCCCTGTGACTGCATGGGTTGTCTCCTCTTTCCCAAAGACGTGTGGGTTTGTAGGTTAATAGGCCTCTGTAAAAATTGCCCTTTATGTGTGGATGAGAAAGTGGAACGGCATATGCTAACTAGTGGGTCGGCATGGATTCAGTGGCAAAGGGCCTGTTTACATGCTGTATCTCTAAAACTAAAATCTAAAACACACTCTTGATCTCCAGAATTCTGAGCTTAACTCATAGTCCTTTGTGAGGAATTTTGTTGATGTTATTTAACAATGTCATGTGACAGCAGAGTGGGATTTAAGCATTATGTGTACTGGTGATCACAGTGTCAAAGGTTGACACTTCATCCTGGAAGATTACTACAAGGGGCAGCCATTAATTCTTCAATGTTCCAGTAGGGTTGGTGTTAACTCAGTCAAGACACTCCAGTCTCAGTAGTTCAACTGTGCATGAAACTGTCACATCATCCTTCTTCATGCTTCCTAGGATGTCAGGACTTTCATATGAGGAAAGACTGGATAGACACGGCTTGTACGCGCTAGAATTTAGAAGACTGAGGGGGACTCTTATAGAAACTTACAAAATTCTTAAAGGGTTGGACAGGCTGGATGCAGGAAGATTGTTCCCAATGTTGGGGAGGTCCAGAACAAGGGGTCACAGTTTAAGGATAAGGGGGAAGTCTTTTAGGACCGAGATGAGAAGATCATTTTCCACACAGAGAGTGGTGAGTCTGTGGAATTCTCTGCCACAGAAGGTAGTTGAGGCCAGTTCATTGACTATATTTAAGAGGGAGTTAGATGTGGCCCTTGTGGCTAAAGGGATCAGTGGGTATGGAGAGAAGGCAGGTACAAGATACTGAGTTGGATGATCAGCCATGATCATATTGAATGGCAGTGCAGGCTCGAAGGGCCGAATGGCCTACTCCTGCACCTATTTTCTATGTTTCTATGTTTCTACTAAACCATCTTGCATAAGGAATAGCTCAAAAATGAAGCTTCTATGTCAGTATGTAATTACAAATAATGATTGCTTCAGGCCCAATAAATTGACATTCTATAACAGAGACTGATAAGCTACAACTGAAATCACAGCCACAGGACAGAATTAATGCATACAGTTTTCCTGCGGTTAAAATTTTAAATTCAAGTCCCAGTTAGTGTTTTGTGATTATCGAGGAGTCTATCAGCATGAATCTATCCATTCCTGTTATGTTATTATCCTTAAACAGCATTAGGCAGTTAATGTAGAATTGCAGAAATATGAAATTTGGGGCACAGGTACTGTAGGTAGGCTGTGGGCCGAGCATCAAAAATGTGTCTAGAAATCGATTTTCGTGACCCATGTCACGGAACTACATGAAATTTTCCACAGATTTAGATGAAATATAATTGAGAAGGATGTCATAACTCGTCAATGCCGAAAGTTGCACATTAATTAAGTCAACTAATTAGAAAATGAGATCGGGAAAGTAAGCACCATCTAGTGGCCAATGCCCATATTACACCGTGTTGCAGTCCATTTAAACTATATATTATTATACCTTTATACAAAATTACAAAATTTTGAGATTTTAAAAATCAAGTCTGCAATTTATCCCATCAGATAAAGCATAAAAAGAAGTTTAATTTGACACCTAATTCACTTTCATATCTCAGTATTATAGTTATGGCCTTTTTTATACTCGGAAATTAGCATTCCCTATTGCTTTTGCATTGACTTAACACAAAAGTTGTGATCGAGGGCAGTCAAAAGCCCATAACTTTCTTAAAAATTAAGAGAACTGAAATAAATTTTCAGTTATTATAGATTGAAGCATTCTGAAACAAATATGAAACAATCTTAATTGGATGACATGAAATTAAAGCATATAATTAGTTAGTTACCCAATTGTAGCTAATTACAAAATTCAATTAATAGATCTAAACATCTATCCATTTCTTAAGAAAATATTAACATTTTTTAAAAAGCCTAAGTGTCCAAATAACATTCACACAAGAATTCATAATATAACATGATTTTTAAATCTCATTGTCATGAATTTATAGGCCAAATTGAAGGAATTTAGTCTTTAATGCCCGTAAATTAATGGCTATTTAAATCGGCTTGCGAGTGGGATTTTATGGAACGCTATGGATTGGAACGTTGCGGTTGCGGTGAATTTAAACCCCATATCAGCAGGAAAAATACTGCCGGGTCGTATGGGGAATAAATCACCGTTTCGCAATATGAAATTTTGATTAAGGTCATCTTAACAAGCAAGTTTATATATAAAAATAAATGGCTTTCCTTAACCTGCCCCCTACGTGAAATCCGTCCCCGTTGTCGACGTTCACGGCATTAGAAGCTAATTTTTATTTTAGTCCAGCGCTGAAATAGTCGGGCGATTTAAAAAAAAAATTTTTTTCACTTACCGGCATTCGGAACGAATCTTCAGCAAAACTTTGCACCCCGAGAAAATATAACTCCGGAAGGCAGGGGAAAACCGCATTTTAACCCCCCCCCGGCGCCAAAGTCGCGCACATGGCCAGTGACAGAACTGCAGCGCCGCTGAAGGTAAGTTTTGTAACATACCTAATTAATGGGTAAGGGCAGTTCCATTGGGTTCCTCCCTTTACTGAACCCCACTGACTGCCAGTGTGCAGAGTGGGGGTCACGGCCATAGTGGGACTGGGGCAGTTCCAGACTGGGGGACAGTCCTGCAAGGCATCTTCCAGTCGCTTTAATAGGAAATTTAATGATACTGCAGCAGAGGTTCCAGGTTTTAAGGACTCATGAACCTGCCTAATTAAAGGGTCAGGACAGATCCTCTGGGTTCACCTGTTTACTGAACCCCACTGACTGCCATAGTGGGGAGAGTGGGGGTAACAGCCATAGTGGGACTGGGGCAGTGCCAGGTTGGGTGACAGACCTATAAGAGTAAAGTCTTATTTCTGATGTAAATGTCACATCCTGACCAAGAATCGAATGCTCTGGTGTTTACTCGATGAGTACTCATTTTAAGCTACTGTGAGCCTATATTTATGTTGAAGACCTCTCGATGGTGCCTTTTCAAATGAGGCCTAATAACTTTAACCTAAAATACCCTAAAAGTGTTGTATTGTTTGCGTATCTGTAGTTTGTATGTGTGTCTGTGTATACCTGTCAAACGTGTATCTGTGGATGTGTGGATGTAAGTGTGTATGTATGTATGGATGGATGTGTGGATGTATGTGTATGCATGGATGTGTACATGTATGTGTGCGGGTGGATGTGTGTGTGCGGATGTATGTGTGCATGTGTGTGTTTGCATGCATGGAAGTGTGCGTACGGATGGATGTGTGTGTGGATGTGTGTATGAATGTATGTGTGGATGGGTGGGTGGACTGTCGCACTGTCATTCACCAGCACGCCATTATCATAAGTAATTCACTCATTGTTTAAATAACTTGACCAAATAAACAGTGAAACGATCGACATTAAAATAAAACTATATATAATCATTTATTTCCCCAATTTATTTGTTTACATTACATCTGATCTTCATCTGAATATTCTTCATCAGATTCCAAGTCTTTTGATAAGTTTTTATAAGTCCATTGATAAGTTAGTTCAAGTTCAAGTGGAAGGTCAGGCAAAAAAACCCCATCTCATAGTCATTAAGTCTGCATGGACTTCAATTCATAAAATTTCAACCTCTTCTTAATGTTAATGAGAATAACATTGTTACTACCATTGATGAATTAGTTCAAGTTCACATATACCAATTCATTTCTACATAAACATCAGCTATTTCTGACCATTTCTCACTCCAATGGAAGCCTATAAAGTGCAGTGAATAATTCCTCCGTTTTTCTCCCATGGTCGGGGCCTGGAAACGGCCGCTACGGATGGCACTATGTACAGCCTCCCCCCCGTGGAGATGATCCACGGCTCCGCGTTCGCGAATTGGCCGCTTCTTAATTGAGACCGTGGCTTCACTACGTACATTGGCCCCGCGGTCGGAGCACTTTTTCCCAGTAAGTTATCCCAAGCAGCTCCGAGAATAGATGTTAAAGAAAACTTATTAGACTTCAACAAGCTGGCAGTGGAAATGTTTAATTTACTTTGTTATGGATACACATAGTTTAGGCCCTCAACTTCATGAATTAATGAGTGAGTGAGTGAATGTACAGCCTCCAAATCTAATTTTTTCACATTATAAAAGGGTGCAATTAAATTAATTAAAGTCCATACAGATTAATTTTCATAAATTCAGACTTTAAATCTTTTGTTAAATATTTTTATTAGACGCAAGTACATATTAATAGAATATACTTCTCACATACATTTGTAATATTATTAATATTAACAATTATGTCTTTGTATTTCTATACTTTTTTTTTTATTGCAGATAGGAAAAGGTAGAGAAAAATAAAGTAAAAGTAGAAAATCAAAAAAAAAAGAAATGAGTGGAGCATTAAACAGGTTATCCATCATTGGAGATATAGCCATGATTTGTTATATATGATTCTTCATCCATTTGTGAGGGATAAAGTGATTAAACCCTATTAAAGAAAGGAGTTTTAAAGAGAATTCAAGCAGAGAGGGGCTGGAGAGGAGATTCTGACAGCAGTGTCTGAAAATTGCCAGACCCATCCTTGAGGCCTTGAGTAAGAAGAGATAGCTTTGTCTCACTAGAGAAGGGGGTGATGTAGAGAAATCCCTATCAGTGGAAAGGAGTGATGGATGGGACCCTAGTCACTTTAGCTTAGCTTTAGTGCTGATATAGGAAAACTAAGAGGGTTCACAAGGAGGTGAGCAAAAGTGGGCCAGGTCATGAGCAACTGAGCATGCTTAATAGAAAAAATGAATATTACAACACACCCCTGGTCAAGAAATTGCTCATTACCATGAACATGTTTGAACATGCAATGTATGATATGGGAGGTGTGAGGGGATGTACGGTGGGTTGTACCTACAGATTGTGCACCTCCGACTCTGATTGGAGAGAGGTCCGGAGGAGAAATTGAATGTAAGATTTTGTGTATAAAGGGGGATGATCTCCCTGGCTTCAGTGTGTCTCGAGTTGGAGAGGCACCCGGTCTGCAGACTCGTAAAATAAAGAAATCTCTTGCTTCCAGGATTTAGTCTTTGAGTATTTATTGTGAGCATAAAGGGTATCTCACAAATTGGGGGCTCGTCCGCGATCGCCACTCCGGCTGCTTGGTGGAGGCAAGGAAGAAGGAGAAGGTGCACCCTGCTGATTTCAGCAGTCTCTGATCTCCTTGCTTGCCATCAGCAGTTTGAGCGAGTGATATCCGGTGAAAAGACTCCGGAAGCAAGAGGGGGTGTAAGGTAAATACGTACGGGACGGTCGAGTGATTCTTGTGCACAGGACCCAGGTAAGAAAAACGACTATTAAGTATTGCCTGGGCGATCGGGGTTTGTCGGACGGGAATAGTCCGACAAGGTAATGGGAAAAACCGGAATGGTAAGGAGTAAGGGTCCGGGGAACCGGGATGAGGGCTCATACTGATATGGAGCCTAACATTCCGCCCGATAGTCCGTTGGGGCGAATGTTGGATTGGGTGAAGGGAACACCCGGGGTAAAGAGTAAGGAAACTATGTGCCTCTCACCAGTATGGGGGTGAGGAACTTTAAAAAGGAGATGAAAAGTTTATTGGAAGACCCCTTGGGACTGGCTGAACAAATAGATCAGTTCCTAGGGCCAAAAACGTTTTTATGAAAAATATTAAGTTGTTTCAAACAATCTCATTGAAGTAAGAATGGAACTAATGTAAAAACCGGTTTTTGTATGAATGAGGAAGTTTGTATATGTGATAGGTTTGTTTGCTGTGGGCCATGTTGTAAGGGTGTCTGTGTGTGTTCCTTTAAGGAATTGTAAGCAATGGGGGAGGTTATTGTAAGGTAAGGGACAATGCTTTGAATCATCGCAACTTAAAAAGGGGAAGTTGGAAAATGTAGGTTGCTTGGCTTCTATAGATTTCTTTTCAGTAAAGTTAATTTGGCAAATTGTTAGTCGTATGTATTTGTAGGGGGAATGGTTTGAACAAAATTAGAAATAAGTTAATTGCTGAACAACAAGCAGCTTTTATGGTTTGTTTAGATAAACATTCTGGTTGGAGAAGGGTAATAAATTAATGGGGCCCAGAGAGAGAAAAAAAGGAGTTGGCAGACAATGATGTCGATACTGGGAAGTTTGTTTACTTCAGAAGAAAGACAGATGGTCAGACAGGCAGGAGAAGGGGTTGCAGGCTGATGCGCCGACTTGAAGTAACCAAACAGAAGAAGTGTGAGAGATCTCAGGGAGATAATAATCAAGGGAATTGGAGAAGCCGTTCCCAGGGGACAGAATTTCGAACGGGCTTTTGAAAATCAGCAGAACAAGGACGAACTTCCGACAGTGTTTTTACAGAGATTAAGGAGGAACGTCCAGCAGTATTCGGGGATAGACCCTGATACGGCCGCAGGTCAGCAGTTGTTGAAGGTTAATTTTGTGACAAAATCATGGCCAGATATTAGAAAGAAATTGGAAAAATTGGAAGATTGGAATGAAAAACCATTGAATCAGTTGTTAACAGAGGCTCAAAAGGTATATGTAAGACGGGATGAGGAGAAACAGAAGGGAAAGGCAAAAATGATGTTGCAAGCAGTACAGCAAGTAGCACAGAAGGGGGGAATTGAAGGTGATAGAAAGCCGGGTGCTCATGGAGACCGGGGAAGGGGAAGCGGTAGTATTGGAGGACGAGGAAGAGGTGAATGGAGGGACCGAAGTTGGGGTCCCCGGGAAAACAAGGAACAAGGATCAGGAGGGTGGTACACGGGGCCACCCTGGTGTTATTATTGTAAAGAGGAGGGTCATTTCAAGAGGGAATGTCCTAAGCGACGACGGGAGGTGCAGTCGTACGCACGCATGGAGGAAGAATAGGGGAGTCAGGGGTTCCGCTCCCTGGGGTGTATGGGATACACACGGGAACCTCTGGTAAATTTGAAATTAGGACCCCAGGGAGAGGATATGATATTTATGGTAGATTCGGGAGCAGAAAGATCGAGTATAACTAAGGTACCAGAAGGAATGAGATTGGGTAAAAAAAAAAAAAACAGGTTAGAATCTCAGGGGTAGAAGGGAGAGTGATGACATTACCCGAGGTAGAAGAGGTGGTGGTAAAATATGAGGATCGAGAAGTCAGTGGAAGATTTTAAAAGGAAGGTGAATAAATTTGCAAAGGAGGATAAACTATCTGAGAAGTAAGACATTGAGTTTAGAATGAGAAAGAAGGCAGATCAGAAAGGATTAAAGTGGAAAGCAGAGGGATGAATTGATGAGACTGCTTTAGAAAGAAAGAGCGTGAAAAAGGAAAGACAATGTTGTCAGTAACAACAGACCTGGTTGAAGTCTGGAATAAGTGATGCACCGACACACAGTGAGTCCTATGACAGAGCCAAACAGGGGCCAGAGATTCCATGCCAATAATAAATGTATTTGGGAGAGTGTTTTCTCAAATGCCCTAGCGGGAGTGAAATAAATCTGGATCTGAGCCCAGACAAGGCTAGTAAGGAGATAGGTAATGGATAAGGTGTGTTGGGGATGTGAACAGGTACGATAATCAGGAAATAATAATAATGATAATGATCTTAATAAGGAAATAATAATAATAATAATAATAATAATAATAATAATAATAATAATGATAATGATCTTAATAATAATATTAAGATAATGGTGAACATAGCTATGGTAAGAACATTAAGAAGAGGTATTAAATACACCTAGGCTAGGATACGGCAGCGTTTTAAATACTAGCGCCGTGTTTTTAATCAGATGTTGTAGGCAGATTTGGAAGGTGTTGATATAGTATGTGAATGATTTGTTGGTTTGTTCCACAAGTGAGGAGCAACGTGAGAAAGAGACATTGTAATTATCTTGGAAAAGATGGCACAGGAGGTCATGATGTATCAAGGAAGAAGTTTTTGTTTTGTCAGCAGCAGGTAGAATATTTTGGACGAGTAATATCTAAAGAAGTAAAAGCTATAGCGCAGGATCAAATTGGAAGCTCGCCTGCAATCTTGCTTAGCTCAATTGGCAGAAATTAAGGCTTTAAGAGCAGCATATGTACATGGAGTCTGGCACATGTTTGGAGCAGTAGGGAAACAAAAAGGCTTTGAGAAAAGCAACGGAGACCCCATGCAAAGTTAGCAGCGTCCCCCTATGAAATGTTGTTTGGGTTACCTTATTTGGGAAAGATAGAAGGAATACCCACCATAGAGGGCAGTGATGTATTCTCAAGGAACTATTTACTGGCTGTATCTCGTTCCCTTACAGAATTAAAAGCGAAAGGATTATAGGCTCAAAGCCCGCCACTTGACTTTCCAATACATGCTGTAAAGGCCGGCGACTGGGTACTGGTCAAAAATTGGAAGGAGGAGAAACTCCAGCCCAGGTGGACCGGCCTGTACCTAGTATTACTGACAACCGAGACAGCAATACGAAAAAAAAGAGAAAGGGTGGACCCACGCGATCCGGGTTAAAGGACCCGTCGATCCACCCGTTCCTGAGGAGGAGGAACAGTGGACGGTGAAGCCGGGAAGTAAACCCCTAACAGTAATTTTAAAAAGAAAAGCATTGAATGTATAACTGACAGTATGAAAGGAGCAGTCGTGGTATTGTTTGCTTTGTATGTAATTGCTGTAAAAGGTATTAATAATTGTGATAAATGTTATCATCCTATTCAATACAGAGGGGTAATAACCAGATCATTTACCTATCATTCCCATGTGAATAAAGCATGCCATGACCGAAAGAATAGAATCATTTGTAGGGAGGGGGGAAAGGAGTATTTGATGGCAGGCAATAGGGGGTATATAGGGAAGTTTGGGGCCGTTACCTGCCCAAGGGGAGAGAGATGGGTTTGTGTACAGTTAGTTTTCCCTTCTCAGATCGTAAAAGGGGCAATAGGTAAGACGAAGGAGGAAGTAATAAAAGAGGTTACTAAGGTAGTAGTCACGAAGCCTCCCCCTCCCCCACATACTCAGCCTCAAGTGCACCAGACACTGTACGAAGAAATCAAGAAGCAGATCGAAATCCCTGAAGGAGGAAAAAACCTGTTTGTGGACTTGGCCACCTGGATAGCTGGGACCCTGAATGTGACTAACTGTTGGGTCTGCGGAGGACCACTGATGAATTCACGTTGGCCGTGGAGAGGATCCATTGTTGAAATATGGGACCTGATGGGGTGGAACCTGACAGCTGGACAAGACCGAGATCCCCAGGTATGGGTCCTGACAGATGCTCCGGTCGGGACTGAGTGTATCGCTAGGCCCTGGGCAAAGGATGCTGTCCTAGTAGGCAGCAGCCCCTGCCAGCGCATCGTCACCCAGTGGCCAAATCAGTCCCGAGTGTGGTGGCCAGAGGAGCCTAAATGGTATCTAACTAAGAAATATGGTAAAAACTGCGCTATCCGGATGGAGATTGATGGAGTGGAATCAGCCGGACTATGGAACTGCACCGGGAACAACCCTTATCAGGGGATCCCAGTATTGCGAAATATATGGAACAAGGTTGCCTCTAGTGGACCGGCCCCTGAAGGATTGTTATGGATATGCGGATACAAGGCATACTCGGTGTTACCGATGAATTGGAGTGGGACTTGTTTTATTGGACTGGTACAACCTGGATTCTTCCTGTTAAACACCAAAGAAGGCCGGTCGTTAGGAACACCTGTATTTGATGACCTATATCGGAAAAAGAGGAAAATAGACATTGGAGAATGGGAAGATGATGAGTGGCCACCAGCAAGAATCATCTCATACTACGGACCAGCCACTTGGGCACAAGATGGATCCTGGGGCTACCGGACACCAGTATATATGTTAAACCGGATCATAAGGCTACAGGCAGTACTGGAGGTAATTACCAACCAAACTGCGGGGGCGCTGGAGATGCTGGCAAAGCAGCAGACGCAGATGAGAGCAGCAATATACCAGAACAGGTTAGCCCTAGATTATCTCCTGGCAGAAGAAGGAGGGGTATGCGGGAAATTCAACCTCTCTAATTGCTGTTTGAACATCGATGATAATGGACAGGCAGTGATGGACATATCAGAAGGGATCTGGAAGTTGGCGCATGTTCCAATACAAAAGTGGAATTCGATTATGGGAACCCAATGGTGGGATTCTATCCTCGGAGGAACATGGTGGAGAACGGTGGGACTTGTGTTTCTATGTGCAGTGGCTGGACTGATCTTCATCCCCTGTTGTATCCCTTGTTTTAGGGAACTTATTACCAGAAGTATAAGTCAGATGCAGGCTGTAGTCATGCCTATGGGAGAGAAAGGGGAAATACAGAAAATAATGATAATGCGGCCAAGGGAAGTTTATGATTTACAGGAGGAGAAGGTTAGGACGATGTTACGTCAGTTCGAATTGAAGGAACTTAAAATGAGGGTTTAATCAGTGTATGCGTAGCAAAAGAAAAAGGGAGGATTGTGAGGGATAAAGTGATTAAACCCTATTAAAGAAAGGAGTTTTAAAGAGAATTCAAGCAGAGAGGGGCTGGAGAGGAGATTCTGACAGCAGTGTCTGAAAATTGCCAGACCCATCCTTGAGGCCTTGAGTAAGAAGAGATAGCTTTGTCTCACTAGAGAAGGGGATGATGTAGAGAAATCCCTATCAGTGGAAAGGAGTGATGGATGGGACCCTAGTCACTTTAGCTTAGCTTTAGTGCTGATATAGGAAAACTAAGAGGGTTCACAAGGAGGTGAGCAAAAGTGGGCCAGGTCATGAGCAACTGAGCATGCTTAATAGAAAAAATGAATATTACAACACACCCCTGGTCAAGAAATTGCTCATTACCATGAACATGTTTGAACATGCAATGTATGATATGGGAGGTGTGAGGGAATGTACGGTGGGTTGTACCTACAGATTGTGCACCTCCGACTCTGATTGGAGAGAGGTCCGGAGGAGAAATTGAATGTAAGATTTTGTGTGTATAAAGGGGGATGATCTCCCTGGCTTCAGTGTGTCTCGAGTTGGAGAGGCACCCGGTCTGCAGACTCGTAAAAATAAAGAAATCTCTTGCTTCCAGGATTTAGTCTTTGAGTATTTATTGTGAGCATAAAGGGTATCTCACACATTCCTTTATTCAGGCTTCAGTCAGGCTCTCGCACCGAGCCATTTTGACCCTTTAAATATTCAATAAATGGAGACCATATCCCTCTGAAAAGATCCAACTTGTCCAGTAGGACAAGCCTTAATCTTTCCAGATGAAGTGTCTCCAACATTCCTGTAATCCACATTTTGGTTGTGGGGGATGTAGGACTTTTCCAGAATTTCAATATAATTTTTTTCCCAATTATTAAACTGTGATCAATAAAAATTATTTGATTTGTTGCTATTAATTGATCTGTTTCTAATATTCCCAATATTATTAATTTTGAGTCGGGGATCAGATTCATATTAACAACATTCAAAAAATTATCTTAAATATTTCTGTCCAAAATTTAGTAATTTTTATACAATTTGTAAATGAATGCGTTAAGTTAGCTTCTAAGTGCTGACATTTATCACATATGGCAGATACATTTGAAAAAATACTATGTAATTTGGATTTTGAATAATGTAATCTATGTAATATTTTAAATTGTATAAGAGAGTCTAGCATTTAATGAACAATGGTGTATATGTTGTAAACTTTCATCCCATACTTCTAGTCTGATTAATTGACCTAATTGGTTTTCCCATGGGGGGTTACACAAAATGCTGGAGAAACTCAGCGGGTGCAGCAGCATCTAAGGAGCGAAGGAGATAGGCGACGTTTCGGGTCAAGACCCTTCTTCAGACCCCATGGTTTTCCCATGATTCGTTTTCCCATGATTGACAATATATTTCTGTCATTGGAACATCGTTTTCCAATAAAATGTTATAAATATATTATCAATTTTTCTGTGTTCGGGTGTTTACTTAGACATTCATCTAAAATTTCTTTCTATTTCTGATTTCTTGTGTGTTTGCTTTTACATCGTCTCTAATTTGTAAATATTTAAAGTAATCTTTTGAATGTAATCCATAAATTTGTTGTAATTCTTGAAATGACATGAAGGAGTTTTCCCTATAGAGATCGCCCATTTTATTAATTCCATAGTTTTTTCCATTGTAAAAAGCCTTTGTACATGATTGAAGGTTTAAATGTAACGTTATTTACAATGGTTAGGGCTAGTGGTATACATTTCAATTTTAATGTTTTCTTTATTTGTTTCCAGATACATATCCCACTTTCTATTATAGGATTTTCACTATAGATTTTCTTACCTAGTTTAATATTAGCAAATAAAATCGAGCTAATTTCAAAAGGCGAACAATCTTCTTTTTCCATTTTTAACCAGATTGGTTGTTTATCTGTCTCAACTAACCAAACATTCATATTTTTAATATTAACTGCCCAGTAATAAAACAAAGTTTGGCAGTGCTAGCCCATTTATTTTTGATTTACATAAATGTTTTTTATTTATTCTATGGCTCTTATAATCCCAGATAAAGTTGGTGACTATCTGAATAGATGTTAAAGAAAACTTATTAGACTTCAACAAGCTGGCATTAGTGGAAATGTTTAATTTACTTTGTTATGGATACACATAGTTTAGGCCCTCAACTTCATGAATTAATGAATGAGTGAGTGAGTGAGTGAGTGAGTGAGTGAGTGAATGTACAGCCTCCAAATCTCATTTTTTCACATTATAAAAGGGTGCAATTAAATTAATTAAAGTCCATACAGATTAATTTTCATAAATTCAGACTTTAAATCTTACCTTTCAGTTCCAGTTGATTCACAAAGTTTGACTGGTTTCATGACTTGGCTGTCCTCTTTGTGCTGCAGCACCTCAGCAGGGACTTTGCTTTCAAGGCTTTGTTCCACTTCTATCCACTTAGCTGCACATTCTTCAGACTTCTTAATGCTTTTCTCACTAAATTCAATTACCCTGCTGCAAGTTTCCACGACATGTAATCCACAGAACAACAAAGAACCTTCATTGGAATCGCCAGTAAAACAGACATCAGTAGAAGCACTCTCAGCCATGTTGTGTGCTCCCTGCCTAGCTAGCCTGAAACAAAGCGCGTGATTGGCCAACTGGCATCCGACTCAATGTTAAACATGCTTTGATTGGACTAAAAATACCTGAAAAGTTTCGGGTTTTTCTCTAATTTAATAAAAATGTGCATGTTTTATTCTTGACGAGTTTCAGGGATGATTTATATAATATTTTTACGCAATATGTGAACATTTCATATAGTTCCGTGAGTTGGGTCACGAAACTGCACAAAAAAGCTCCTCGCCCCATAGCCTAAGGCCCAGTGGGAAACCTCCAGACATTGGTGATAACCAATATTTCCTGTGCCAGTGGCTTCCAATGCAGGCAGCATGTCTGCTGACTGCTCATTTGCAGAGTGTTTGCAACATTGTTAATTGCCTGCAAGTCTCTACAGGGAACTAATATCACAACAGGCCACTACATAATTCCTGCCTGAACTACCTGACAGGTGAACCTCTAAACGGGAAAGTATGAGACGCTGCCTTACAGGTTGCTGAACTGTCTGAAAAATGTGGAAGAGCATTTTTGATCCAATGCTTGATGCCTGGGTGGATGATCTGAATGGAATGAATTCATTTGATTGCCACAGCCTTCTAGCGATGTGATCAGACTCACGTAACGTTGTCTGCCTCACAATGTTCACACCCACTGCAATGTTCTCCACCTGTCAGGGTCCCCAGTAATACATTATAGGCTCCTCGCATGTGAAAGTGCTTCAAACTAACTTCTCAAGCATGCACTGTAGTAAAGACGACCACATCACCTAAATACATTGCAGGAAGATTTACTCTGATGTGAAGGACAATCCAGGTTAATATCAGCGTCTTAAACAGATGTGAATAACGTGAGCTACCCAAGGCTGCTGGCTGAGTGTAACTAAAGTCTTAATATTGGTTTACCTGACATTGGTTTATTACCTATTCCAGCAACTTTGGAGGACTTTCTGAAAATAAATGCTTGAAATGCAAGTAGTCCAGGTCACAAGATTCCAGAAACAAACTATCTATTCTGAATTTTATCATGGAAAGAGATAATCAGGAGGCAAAGATTCAAGAATGTATGCAAAGCCTCCCACTTACTCAGTCATAAAAAAAAATTGTACAGCATAAAAATGAGCCCTTCAGCCCAACACATCCATGTCAACCTTGATGCCTGTCTCCACTAATCTAATTTACCTGTAGTGGACTCATATCGCTCTAGTCCTTTCCTATCAAAGTATCTGTCCAAATCGCTTTTAAATACTGTACTGTTTCTACCTCTAACACCTCCTGTGGCAGTTCATTCCATGTACCCAATACCCGCTGCATTAATAACCTTCCCCTCAGATCCTCTTTAAACGTCTCCCCTCTCACCTTAAATCCATGCCCTCTGGTTTTCGACTCCCCTACCTTGGGAGAAAGACTGGGGGTGGAAGATTGCAACCTTCACACAGTCCGCCCTGTTTTGACATATGCAATCAACCCAGCGTGCACAATCAAATAAGATCAAATAGAACAAGTTGTCCTACAACTTTAGGCTGTGCACACCAAACGCAAGAAGAAGGAGAAATACTAACTATTTAACCTATCCATGCCTCTCATAATCCTGTAAATCTTTTTAAGGTCACCCCTTCAGCATCCTTGCTCCAGTGAGAGCCATCCAGCAAATGCTACAAGTATTCTGCAGGCATATTAAGAATAAAAGGGTGGCTAAGGAATAGGCCTTTTAAAGATCGGTATGGCTATGTGTGGAGCCACACAAGATGGGTGAGATTTTTAATGAATACTTTTCATTAGTTTTACTGTGGAGAACATCATGGTAGTTAGGTAATTCAGACTAATGAATTGCGATATTTTGGACCATATAGGGATTTCCAAAGAGCAGGTTCACGTGATGTTAAAGCACATTCAGGTGAATTAATCCCCAGATCATGTCCAAATGCATCCTCAAACGTTTTGGAAAACTAGGGAAGAAATTGCGAATGCCCTTGCAGAGATATTTCATTCATCTTTTACCACAGGTGACATTCTGGAAGACTGGGTGTGGCTTATGTTGTACCATTGTCTAAGAAAGGTAGTAAGGACAAACCAGGGAATAACAGACCGGTAAACCTGACATTATAGAACATAAACCAGTACAGCACAAAAACTGGCCTGTCGGCCCCAGGTGGAACATTATGCCAATGTGATAGGTAGCAAAGTGTGAATTCATGCATTTTGGAAGTAGGAATCAAGGCGTAGACTATTTTCTAATGGGGTTGATAATCCAGAAATCGGAGGTGCAAAGGGACTTGGAAATGATGATGCAGGATTCCCAAAACATTAATCTGCAAGTCGAATCAGGAGTAAAGATAGCAAACACAATGCTAGAATTTATTTCAAGAGGGCTTGTATACAAAAACAGGGATGTAATGTTCAGGCTCTATATCGCGCTGGTAAGGCCGCATTTGGAATAATGTGAGCAATTTTGGGCACCATATCTGAGGAAGGATGTGCTGGCTCTGGAGAGAGTCCAGGGGAGGTTTGCAAGGATAATCCCAGGAATGATCTATGATGAACGTTTGTCAGCACTGGGCTTGAACTCAATGGAATTTGAAGAATGTTGGGGGATCTCATTGAAACATACAGAATAGCGAATGGCTTGGATAGAGTGGATGTGGAGAGGATCTTTCCACAAGTGGGAGAGTCTAGAACTAGAGGTCATAGCCTCAGAATTAAAGGCCGTTCTTTTAGGAAGATGAGGAGAAATAGAAAGTGGTGAATCTGTGGAATTCTTTGCCACAGAAGGCTTTAGAAGCCAAGTCAGTAGATATTGTTAAGGCAGAGATAGATTCTTGATTAGTACAAGTGTCAGAGATTCCGGAGCTCACACAACATAATTTGATAATTGGTGGAGATTTAAATTGTACATTAGATTCCTATCTCGATAGATCAACAAGACAAAGAAAAGCAAAATCCAAATCAAGTGAATTATTAAACTCATATATTAATACCACCAATATCAAGAAAATCCATCCGAAAGGGAATACTCATTTTACTCTTCAGTACATAAAACTTATTCAAGGATAGACTACTTTTTAGTAGATTCTAAACTCATCCCATTTACTTATGATTCGAAATATCATAATATTATAATTTTGGATCATGCTCCTTTAACATTCATGATCAAACTAAGTGGTATGACTGATAAGCAGACACAGTGGAGACTTAATCCTCAAATTTTAAATGATAAAGCAAGCTATGAATATCTTATCAAACAGATAAATATGTTTTTTGAGACAAATGACTGCCCTGAAATTTCTGCCTCCCTTCTTTGGGAAACATTTAACGCATTTATGCGAGGAGCGTTAATCTCCGCACAAGCCTTTCATAATAAAGAGAACCACGCCAAACAACTGGTATTGGAAATGGAAATAAGGCAATTAGATATGGAAAATTCTATAATAATACATAATAAAATTGCTGTACTCAAATATAAGTTAAACCAAATATACTCAGACCAATTCATAAAATTTTATCAAAAGACTAAATAGTTACACTTTGAATAAGGAGATAAACCATAATAATTACTGGCACGCCAACTCCGAAAACAGGAAGGGGAAAATTACTGGTTTAGACTTGAAAGAGAGGGAATTATTTGGGGCCAAAATATCAGTAAAAGATATTGAGGAATCTATTCATTCTTTAAAAAATGGAAAGGCCGCTGGACCAGATGGTTTAAATAGTGAATTTTATAAAAAAATTCATGACTTGATCTCGCCACGCTTACAGACATTATATACTCAAGCATTCATGCAACAGAAACTCCCAGAAACTTTAAATGAATCAACTATAATACTTATTCCAAAAACGGATAGGGACCTTGAAGATCCAGGTTCATATAGAGCAATTGCTCTATTAAACATCGATCAGAAAATTTTAACCAACATTTTAGCACACAGATTAAGCTTAGTGACTTCCGGTGGCGCTATGGAGGGCTAGAGGATAACGCCAGCCAGCTCCATGAAAAAAACGGGAAAAACGGGGGATTAACGGACCTACCTGCTGCCTGCTGCCTGCTGCCTGCCGTTTCTGCACCAATTGCTGTGAGTGACGTCATCAGGCGCGCGACTAGTTATGTCTACAACACGCAGCCCAACCGAAAAATCGAAAACTCGACCAACCAGGCAGAAGGCCTGACTGAAGACTCAGGTAGGTCCTTATCCCAGGAAGATGTATCGAAAAGAACAGGGAAAAAAACTGAAAGTGAAGAACTGAAAACCTTTATTTCACGTGAAATTGCTGGTTTAAAGGAAGAAATAAACCAGATGAATAATCAAATGAAAGAATTTCAACTGGAAACTAATTCCAATATTAATAATAAGGCTAAGAAAATATCGGAAGATCTGAAGAAAGAAATCACAGAAATGATGAACGAAATGTCAAAGGAGATGAACGATAAAATTGAAAAGGTCAAAACTGACTTTGAAAAAAGGCTGAATCCTGTGGAGAAGGTACTGGACCAACAGACGGCTGGTATAAAAAGCCTTGAAGAACTAGCTGATATAAGTGCTGGGACTACAGCAAAGCTGGTTACAGAAAATGAACGTCTAACGGATTTACTGACTAAAATAACCGAGAAATGTACTGAGCTAGAAGGTCGCCAGAGAAGACAAAACCTAAGAATCGCGGGTATTCCCGAAGGACGAGAGAAAGATGAAGATCCTCGAGAATTTACTGCGAACCTACTGCAACATGTTTTATCTCTGGAACAAAAGCCTTTATTAGCCCGTGCACATAGAGTGAGGAGACGTCAGACAAGACTAAACGCCCCCCCCCAAGACAAATGATTATAAAGCTACAATATGACTACGTCTTGGAGGAGATAATGCGAAAAACCTCGAGAAACAGAAACCTGGTATTTGAAGGACAAAGGATCAGTATCTACCGAGATTACCCAGCAGAAGTTTCCAGGAAACGGAAAGCATTTAATGAGGCTAAAAGTCTTCTGAGGGGAGTGGAAAATTTGAGATACGGCCTGAATTATGCAGCTACTTTAAGAGTTACTTTCAACAACAAGGAATATTTATTTTCCAATCCAGCGGAAGCACTGGACTTTGCCCGGCAGATCAAGACCTGAGAAGCCCCTACTATCGAATATACTGACTTTTACGGACTTTACAAGAATCCTCAAGACTCTGCAAGACTTCATAAGACAACGCAGGACTGGACGGAATTGGACAACGTTGGATGGAAGCTGGAGAAAGAAGCGGATTGGAAAACCTCACGTGGATACTAATAATTAGTATAATCACATTACTAATATAAATAACTAACACATATTAAAGTCACACCGTGGTACCTTTATCAGTATCACTTTTACTAATTAAAATTAATCATTATCACTAATAATTAATGTTTATCTATGTTGGAATGATTAGAGTCAAATATAGGGATGGATTTCATTTGGAGACTTTTCTTTTACACCAGCAATTTTCAGTTTTACTTCTTGTTTTCCTTTTGTTTTATGTTTGTTTTTCTTTTTTGCCCCTTTTTTATATATTAATTAGATTTTTAAATAAGTTTTAAATATATATATTTCTATATCTTTAATTATTATAATTTGAATAATTTTTTTGCCTTTTTTTTTCCCTTTCTTCTTTTAATGTTATACCATAAAACCATATAACAATTACAGCATGAAAACAGGCCCTCTCGGCCCTTCCAGTCCGTGCCGACCATTTGTTTTCCCCTAGTCCCATCTACCTGCACTCAGACCATACCCCTCCATTCCCTTCACGTCCATATACCTATCCACTTTAGTCTTAAATGTTAAAATCGATCCTCCACTACTTCTGCTGGAAGCTCATTCCACACAGCCACCACCCTCTGAGTAAAGAAGTTCCCCCTCACGTTACCCGAAAACTTCTGTCCCTTAATTCTCATGTCATGCCCTCTTGTTTGAATCTTCCCTACCCTCAATGGGTAAAACGTATCCACGTCAACTCTGTCTATCCCTTTCATCATTTTAATGACCTCAATCAAGTCCCCCTTAACCTTCTGCGCTCCAAAGAATAAAGACCTAACTTGTTCAACCTTTCTCTGTAACATAGTTGCTGGAACCCTGGCAACATTCTAGGAAATCTCCTCTGTACTCTCTCTATTTTGTTGACATCCTTCCTATAACTAGGCGACCAAAATTGTACACCATACTCCAGAATTGGTCTTACCAATGCCTTGTACAATTTTAAACATTACTTCCCTACTCCTATATTCAATGCTCTGATTTATAAAGGCCAGCACACCAAAGGCTTTCTTTACCACCCTATCTACATGCGATTCCACCTTCAGGGAACTATGCACAGTTATTCCTAGATCCCTCTGTTCCACAGCATTCCTCAATTCCCTACCATTTACCATGTATTTCCTATTTTGATTTGTCCTGCCAAGATGTAGCACTTCACACTTAACAGCATTAAACTCCATCTGCCATCTTTCAGCCCACTTTTCCAAATGGCCCAAATCTCTCTGTAGACTTTGAAAATCTACTTCATTATCCACAACACCACCTATCTTAGTATCATCTGCATACTTACTTATCCAATTTTCCACCCCATCATCCAGATCATTGATGTACATGACAAACAACAGTGGACCCAACACAGATTCCTGAGGCACCCCACTGGTCACCGGCTTCCAACCTGACAAACAGCCATCCACCATTACTCTCTGACATCTCCCATTCAGCCACTGTTGAATCCATCTTGCTACTCCGCCATTAACACCCAAAGATTGAACCTTCTTAACCAACCTTCCATGGGGAACCTTGTCAAAGGCCTTACTGAAATCCATATAGACAACATCCACTGCTTTACCCTCATCAATTTTCCTAGTTACCGCTTCAAAAAATTCAAGAAGGTTTATCAAACATGACCTTCCAGGCACAAATCCATGTTGACTGTTCCTGATCAGACCCTGTTTATCCGATGCTTATATATATTATCTCTAAGTATCCTTTCCATTAATTTGCCCACCACTGACGTCAAACTAATGGGTCTATAATTGCTAGACCCCCGGTAAACTATTATTATGGAATAATAATTCTAAAAACCTGGGAGCTGGTTAAGTTACTAACATCAACGACGTAAGTCGGTAGATGGTTAGCCATGCTAGTATGGCTAGCACTAACTGCAACAATTCTAGATGTAGTTTGTTCTTTCTTTATGCACAATACTAACTTCTTAATCTATCCCTTGTTCTTTTCTTTTATAAACTATTATTGTTTTTTTCAGTTTGAATGGAGTTATACATTGGATCAAAGGAGATATATACTTGAGAGACATTTACGAGACTTAAAATTAATCTATTCGATATTCGGGTGTAAGGTCGGGTCTGTCGGGCTGAACCATAGACTCTATTGTAGAACCCCATAGATAAAAGATGCAAGACTTAAAAATGAATATGGGAATGAGGGAATAACATTTTGTAGTTGGAATGTTAAAGGTATTAACGAACCGATTAAGAGAGGAAAAGTATTAGCACATTTAAAAGCAATTAAAGCTGATGTATCTTTCATTCAAGAAACCCACTTAAAAAAAGATGCTGAACATAGGTTGAAAGCTAAATGGATAGATAAAATGTACCATTCTTCTTTTACGCATAAATCAAGAGGCGTAGCAATAGTATTTCGCAAAGGCATTTTATTTAAACATATTTCAAGAAAATATTTAACAATATCCTGGAATTAACACAATACAATCTAATAATTGGAGGAGATTTTAATTGTACACTAGACCCCTACTTAGACAGATCTACAAGACAAAGGAAAACTAAATCACATTCTAGTGACTTATTAAATGCATATAAGGAAACTACTAATATCAAAGATGTTTGGAGAGTAGAAAAATCCTACTGGACGAGAATACTCCTTTTACTCGTCAGTACATAAAACCTACTCAAGAGTAGATTATTTCTTGGTTGATGCCAAACCTATTTCACTCACTTATAATTCTAAATATCACAGTATTATAATTTCAGATCATGCACCTTTAACATTTAAGATTCAAATAAATGGTAAAACAGAAAAATCGGGACAGTGGAGATTCAACCCACAAATTTTAAAAAACAAAATGACTCAGGAATATATTACAGCACAAATTAAGATTTTTTTTCGAAACAAATGATAAACCGGAAATATCTTGTTCCTTATTATGGGAAACATTTAAAGCATATCTCCGGGGAATCATGATTTCCTCCCAAGCATTTTATAATAAAAAGATTCGTAAGAATCAACAAGAATTGGAAAAGGAGATTAAACAATTAGATATAGAGAATGCAGTGAATCCATCTATAATATTACATAATAAAATTGCAGCATTGAAATATAAATTAAATAAAATATATACAGATCAAGTTGTAAAACTTTATCAACATACCAAACAATTACAGTTTGAATTCGGAGATAAACCTCAAAAACTATTGGCTCGCCAACTAAGGAAAATGGAAGCCGAAAAAATAATCCATAGGATTAAATCACATAATGGCGAACTGCTAATACAACCTAAAGATATTAACGAAAGATTTATGCAATACTATAAAAACTTATACACTGCTAAAACAACAGAAAATAAAATAGGAATAGAAGCATTTAAAAAAAAATGCAATCTGAAAGGGTTGGAATCTATTAGATCATTAAAAAATGGTAAAACACCGGACCAGATGGTATTGGCTCGGAATTTTATAAAATATTTCATGATCAGATTGTACCATGTCTGAAATCATTATATGAATATATATATACACAGCAGAAATTACCAAAAACGTTAAATGAATCTACCATAACACTTATACCTAAAATAAACAAAGACCTGGATGAACCAGGATCATTTAGAGCAATAGCTCTTTTATATACTGATCAAAAGATACTAACCAAAAATATTAGCACAAAGGCAAAGCACAGTTATTGATGAATTAATTCACCCCGATCACACAGGATTTATACCAAAACGATATTCTTCATATAATTTGAGACGGTTATTTAATATCATATATTCAAAAAAGAGGTATTAAAAAAGATCTAGTAGTTATCTCGCTAGATGCAGAGAAAGCCTTCGATCAGGTGGAATGGCCTTATTTGTTTTCAGTTATGGAAGCTTTCAAATTGGGAGAGAACTTAATTACTTGGATCAAATTGTTATATACAAATCCGACAGCTCGAATAACAACAAATCAAATGTTATCAACTAAATTCAATTTATCTCGAGGCTGTAGACAAGGTTGTCCTTTATCCCCCTTACTGTTTGCACTTGCAATAGAAGTTAGCTCAGAGGGTGAGATTACATCAGGAAATATATAGATACGATACCAGAGATACTAAAAATAAAATTTCCTTATATGCGGACGATGTATTACTTTACATCGCAAAACCAGAAATTAGTATCCAAAATTTATTAAAATTAATAACTGAATTTGGATCCTTCTCAGGATATAGTATCAATTGGAATAAAAGCGAACTTATGCCAATAACGGTAAATAATTTACACATATTACAACAATTCCCTTTTAAGATAACAAATGAAAAAATTAAATATCTTGGAATTTACGTAACAAAAATATTTGATTCTTTATTTAAATCTAACTTCCCACCATTATTGAATAAATTAAATAAGAACATTTATATTGGAAAACTCTACCTATTTCAATGTTAGGTAAAATTAATATAATAAAAATGATTTTTTTCTCCCACAATTATTATATATTTTCCAATTAATTCCGATATATCTCCCTAAAAAATTCTTTAAAAAGGTGGACTCCCTAATTACTAACTTCATTTGGGATTATAAGAGCCATAGAATAAATAAAAAGCATTTATGTAAATCAAAAATAAATGGAGGTTTAGCACTACCACATTTTTATGTTTTATTACTGGGCAGTTAATATTAAAAATATGAATTTTTGGTTAGAAGAGACAGATAACCAACCAATTTGGTTAAATATGGAAAAAGAAGATTGTTCTCCTTTTGAAATTAGTTCTATAATATTTGCTAATATTAATTTAGCTAAGAAAATCTATAGCGAAAACCCGATAATAGAAAATGGAATACGTATTTGGAAACAAATAAAGAAAACATTAAAACTGAAATCTATACCACTATCCCTTACCATTGTAAATAACGTTACATTTAAACCTTCAATGATGGATAAAGGCTTTTTACAATGGAAAAACAAGGGAATTATTAAGATGGGTGATCTCTATAAGGAAAACTCTTTCCTTTCATTTCAAGATTTACAACAAATTTATGGACTACACTCTAAAGATTATTTTAGATATTTACAAATCAGAGACGATGTACAAGCAAACACACAGGAATTTAGAAATAGAAAGACAGGCAAAAATGTCAGTCTCTAGATGTGCAAAGCTGGTAGAGACATAACCCAAAAGACTTGCAGCTGTAATTGCAGCGAAAGATGGTTCTACAAAGTATTGACTCAGGGGGGGGGGGGCTGAATACCTTTGCACGCCACACTTTTCAGTTTTTATTTGTAATAAAATTTGGAAACCATGTATCATTTTCCTTCCACTTCACAATTATGCACCACTTTGTGTTGGTCTATCACATAAAATCCCAATAAAAGACATTTACATTTGTGGTTGTAACATGGCAAAATGTGGAAAAGTTCAAGGGGTATGAATACTTTTGCAAGCCACTGTATCTCCAACGATGGATAACTTTTTAATACTCCATTCACTTCCTTATTTTCTATATTATTTTTCTCTATCTTTTCTTACTTAATAAAAAAAATTTTAAAAAATGTATAGAAATATAAAGTCTTAAATGTTAATATTAATATTAATAATATTATGAATGTATGTAAGAAGTATTTTTTTAATAATATGTATTTACAACTAAAAAAAAATATTCATCAGAGGCAAAATAAATAAATAAATAAATAAATATTTCTGGGCGTACATATCACTGAAGATCTGTTCTGGTTACAGCACAATAATGCAATCATAAACAAAGCCCGTCAATGCCATGCAAACTTCCTTAGAAGATTGAAATGAGTCGGTATATCAACAAATATTATCTTGAACTTCTACATGTGTGCAGTAGAGACCGGGTGCGACAATGCACAAGTCGGCAGACAATGGGGGTAAAAGCATGCCCAATATTGCCCTCACCCTGATGGCCACCTTCGTGTGTGGCTGTGCCAGGCGGAGCGTAGAGCCAAAGCAATTTGGGCACGAAGTGACACTACCTGCTGAGGTTCTACCTGTGTTGCAAAGGATGGGCCTGGCACAGATGCCATGCAATATACTAGTCAGCTGGACATTGCCGCACCATCTGTCGCTCGTGGAAAGGTTCTTCCAGACCAACACCTTTAACCACGTCCATTGAGCAGTGGTCAGCACGGATCGTCTTGCAGAGGCATGGTTCCCAGAGCAGACTGCCTAGCTTGTCTGACAAAATGCCTCATCACTAGAGCTCACCAAAAAGTACCAAGACCTGGCTTGGCTGGCGGTGAGGGGAGCCCTTCCAGTCAGATCCTTCCTGCACCGTCGGAACCTCACTACCAGCGCACGCTGCCCTCGAGACGGCTGCTAGGGAGAGGAGACGGTTGCCCACCTCTTGGCAGAGTGTGGATTTGCAAAATGAGTCTGGAGAGGTTTGCAAGGGTCCGTGTCACGATTTATTCCGAACAGCTCTGTCACAGTGGACTCTGTGATTTACGGTCTGTTCCCATGGAGGCATAGAGACTGACATAGAGTGCTGCTGGAAGGTCATCAACTCGGTGAAAGACGCTCTTTGATCTGCCTGAGCTTTGTTGACCTCCCAGCGGAGTGGGATGTCCGGGAATGTTGTCGACTGGCCCGCTGCAGACTGCAGGAGTACGTGTTGGGGGACGCATTGAAGCTTGGTGCCAAGGCTCTGTGAGGGAGGACCACAGCCCTTCCGCTGCTGAACATGGGGGGCAGGGTGTGGTGGAGACGCCCCTCAAAAATAAGGGAAGGGACTCCATGCCAGTGGGCCACATGAGTGGCAAAGGTGGGGGAGGAATTTGTGAAATTTGGGTAATTTGTATAAAGTATTGAATGTTTGTATAGCCTCCGAGAATGTCGGTTGAATTTTTTGCACAGTTCATGTATTGTATATATTTATTACTTGAATAAAATCTATTTTGAAATATAAACATTCCTTCTCTCCATAGATGCTGCCTGTCCCGCTGAGTCACTCCAGCATTTTGTGTATACCTTCTATATTACAGGGTGCCGATAGTTATTTCCAATATATTTGGTTTTATATCGCTAAGATTGAGAGATCTAATTGATACATGGGCATCAGAATGAAGGCAAGGAGTTCAAAGAAACAATTGTAAAACTCGTATTACTTTCAATTATTTCGATTGTTCTTGCTGTGACCGTAACAAATAAAGCGAGTAGAACAAAAACATTGAAAATTAATGACTACCTTCTGATTCCCTGGCCACAAATAATGCGCGTGTGTTTTTGTCCCTTCAGCTCATCCAACCTCACGTGTCCGTCCTCCGAAACTCTAGGCGGCTCGCTGTCATGAACTAAGCTGGTTGCTTTCTCACAGAATGGGTGCATTCAGATTTTTTCACTATAATGCTATCTGACAGCAAGGTTAAATGTAACTCTCCCAATCCCGCACGCAATTCCATTCTTCCGATTGGATTTTTTTTTAATTTGCATTTTGTTCCGTTCAGTTGCCTCGCCTGAACCGACTTGCAATGGTTTCAGTACAGATATCGATTACTTTCCTGCCTCATTAGCCCCTGTGTTTGCCGACCGCAGTTCTGCTTCGTACTGTAAGAAATAAATAATGTAAATATTTAGAGAATGGAGTGTGGATTCAAGGGGACGTAATTGCCACAACAGGAAAACACGAACAGCACTATTGCGATTAGCATTGAAGTGCGCGATGTGATTTGTCGGACGACCTGTTCATTGCAGACAGAACGCCGTGTCTTTTTTTCTCTGGCATTGGGTGTTTTTTTGGTTAAGTTAAAGCCATGAAATGGAAAGGTTTTCTGTTAATGTTTGACTGTCATTAATAAAACAGCGCCGAATGGTGATGTGGCGCTGTCACATAGGGCGATTCAAAGAACCTTCACTGTCTTAAATAACAGAAGACCGCAACACCCTGTATGTCCGCAGTACTGCTCCTCAGGGGAGAACCAGAATAAACAAGCTTCGGGCTTTTACTTGAGGGAGAAGGCATCAGATTTAATATTATAGCTTTACACAGTGAATCGTCAAGCCCTTTGGGCTGCACCACATGGCAACTATTGTTGGGGAAACATTAATCAGGCTTCAGTCAGCACTGTCGCAGCTGCCTTGGATGCATCTTTGGTTATCGTTTCAACTGCAGCTCGCTTATTTCCCCAAAAAGTGTTTGCTGCCCTTATCTATTATTTGTACATTTTCAAACCACTAGGTCTTCCCTTGGCAGGTGGCTCTTCTCATGTAAGCAAGCGGATAACACCACTGTAGCCTGAATCTTTCAGCTTTCCCTGAGCTGCTTGCCATCACCATGACACTACGCTTCCTCTTCACGCTTCACTACCCTTAACAGCCTGGCATGAAAAGGGATTTTTAGGTCTTTGTACAGGAAAACTGTAATTTCAAGGTGCAGAAACCTCTGCTATTTATCTCCAGTTTCCACATATTTTGGTATATTTTTGTGTTTTCGCCCCCCCCCCCCCCCCCCCTCCCTCACCCTCCGTTCAGCAGGAAATGTGCAAAATTCCAGGGATATTTACAAAGACGAGTTTTAGCATCAAACTCTGGCATATATCGAACCACCTCTAAAGGTTTATCAGTGGCAGAGCATATTGTTGCAACCGCGTCATGCAATGAACTGACAGAATCTGGTTTTGTGCAAATGTACAGCTATATATATACACTCAGAGGACATAAATGAAATTCTACCAGGGTTTGGTTTTCATAATTGGCTGTGTATATTGCTTCAGTAATCAGCCCACCCTCCATCCATCTCTGGATTCAGAATACAAACTCAATGATCAAGTCTGTGAAATCAGAACCTGTTTTTACCAGAGCAAATCGCGTAAATTGAATCCTCCCCCCCCCCCCCCCCGCGAACGACAATGCAGCAACTCATTCATCGCTTAGCTGCACAATGAAGAGGCACACATTTTATTTGCAATGCTGAAGGCAGTAGATGTGACATGAACAATATGAAACCAATGTTCAAAAGTCAACCACTAAGAATTATTATAATTCCTAGTTTGCGGAGAAAGACGATATTGAGCACCAGAGAAAATAAAATGATATTTAATTCATCTAGATTCTGGAAGATATAATCAAACATTAATAGCATATTTTCTTCTCAGCTGGCTAAGGTTATTTTCTTTGGGCAGATAGATGCCTGGTATCAGAGATATGTTCAATGAATGAATTCTCAGATTAGACGTCAATTCTGCTGGCTTAATTTTGACAAAATTTGTGCACCCCAGAACATACAAATCACAGTTTTTTTTTATTTTATTGCTGGAGTTGGCTTCACAGGGATCCAGTTAAGGGAAGATACATTTTTTAACTCAAATTAATGTTTAGTAATTAACTGCAATGAAAACAAATATTCTATAATTCAAATATAGAAATATTACATAGAAAGTGGAAATGTAGCATACATTTTTGGGCCCAGCACTAGAGCTTCTGACATGGATGCGAGGTAGCTTGTTATACAAGGAAATGCTGAAGAATCAGTGTTCATTCCTTGATCATTTTTATTCCCTTCCTGCCACAATCTCTGAATTAACTCTGCACTCGTCATCACCTCTACCTTCCCACATTGATTACTAGCATTACTCCTCCTCCAAATCACAACCGTATCCTTCAACCATGACCACTAGCCCCAACCCATCCATCATTCCTACTTCCCTAATCATCAATCCAAGCTCTTTAGTGATCACCATCACTATCAATGTGTCAGAAGGAACTGCTGATGCTGGTTTAAACCAAAGAAAGACACAAAAAGCTAGAGTAACTCAGTGGGTCAAGCAGCATCTCTGGAGAAAAGGAATGGGTGACATTTCGGGTTGAGACCCTTCTTCAAACCATCACTATCAACACAGACTGTCCAACCCACCTCCTATAATGGTTGACATATTCAGTCGGAAGAAGGGTCTCGACCCGAAACGTCACCCATTCCCCCTGTCCAGAGATGCTGCCTGTCCCGTTGAGTTACTCCAGAGAGAGGGGAGGGGGGAGCAAGATGAGAGATGGGGCAAGAGATAGGGGAGAGTGAGGTGGGAGGGAGAAAGAGGGGGAGAAGAGAGAGGAGAGAGAGAGAGAGAGGGGGGAGAGAAGTGAGAGGGAAGGGGGGGGAGAGAGAGGGGGAGAACAGGGGAGAGAGAGAGGGGGTTGAGAGGAGAGAGAGGGAGAGACAGAGGGGAGAGAGAGAGGAGGGGGAGAGAGAGGGGGTGGAGAGAGGGGGAGAGGGGGGGATGAGAGGTGAGAGGAGAGAGAGCGGAATAGAGGGGGGAGAGAATGAGAAGGGGAAATCCATGTACATCAAAAAAACTCGACCATTTTAGTAAGACAAAACCTGTCCCTAAGGAGCATATTCTCTTCTAAATGGGAGTAAATCCTATTCTGATGAATCCTTACCAATAAGTTTCCCTACCACTGACATGAGGCTCACTGGCCTATAATTCCCCTAACTCTCTAGTCTTAAACAAAGGTACTACATTTGCTATTCTCATCCTCTGGAACCTCACCGGTGACTAGAGAAGATGGAAGGTTTGTGCAATCTCCTCTCGTGCCTCTCTTAATAACCCTGAATAGATCCCATTAGGCCCTGGTGAGTTATCCACCTTAATGGTCTTCAACAGCCTAAACTGTCAGAAGCAACACTATCACATGAAGGGGTGAGAAAATCAGGGATCTCAGCGGCACGGTGGCACAGGTAGAGTTGCTGCTCTATACTGCGAATGCAGTGCCGGAGACCCAACTACTGGTGCTGTCTGTACAGAGTTTGTACGTTTCTCCCCATGACTTGTGTGGGTTTTTCCCCGACTTCTTTGGTTTCCTCCCACACTCCAAAGACGTACAGGTTTGTAGTTAATTTGGCTTGATAAAATGTAAAACAAATCCCCAATAGGTGTTGGATAGTGCTAATATGTGGGGATCACTGGTCTGCGCGGTCTCGGTGAGCCGAAGGGCCTGTTTTCATGCTGTATCTCTAAACTAAACAAGAAAAAGATGAGGAGATCAAACTGAACATTTCAAGACATAGATTGAAACAGCCTTGTGAAGGGATACTGATCTGAAGTGGATCCAATTAAATTTGATGCAACCATTATCTAACAGAGTGGCTGAATATTTCAGTGGGTTTAATTCAGTGGGTTCAATATCGTCTTTCTCCACAAGCTTTGATCCTCGTTTCCATTGCATACTTTGGGTAGAGTTGAATGAAAGTAGCAGGCAAGTGCAAACTGGTATGTAAATCATTCGAATTTTAATGCAAACCAGTAGGGCATCCAGACAAGGGATCTGAAGAAGGGTCTCGACCGAAATGTAGCCCATTCCTTCTCTCGAGAGAATCTGCCTGTCCTGCTGAGTTACTCCAGCATTATGTGTCTACCTTCGAGCATCCAGACAAAATTAGATGCATAGAGCTATACAGAATGGAAACAGGACCTTCAGTCCATCTTGTTCATACTAACTAAGTTGGCATTCTTTGCTAGTCCCATTTATCTTCATTTGGCCCATAGCCCTAGCTACCTTTTTATCTGTCCGAATGAATCACAGCAGGCAGTGAAGAAAGCGAATGGCATGTTGGCCTTTATAACACACGAGTAAGAGCAAAGAGGTCCTTCTGCAGTTGTACAGGGCCCTAGTGAGACCACACCTGGAGTATTGTGTGCAGTTTTGGTCCCCTAATTAGAGGAAGGACATTCTTGCTATTGAGGCAGTGCAGCATAGCTTTACAAGGTTAATTCCCTGGATGGCGGGACTGTCATATGCTGAGAGAATGGAGCGGCTGGGCTTGTACACTCTGGAGTTTAGATGGATGAGAGGGGATCTTATTGAAACCTATAAGATTGTTAAGGGTTTGGACACGCTAGAGGCAGGAAACATGTTCCCGCTGTTGGGGGAGTCCAGAACCAGGGGCCACAGTTTAAGAATAAGGGGTAAGCCATTTAGAACGGAGACGAGGAAACACTTTTTCTCACAGAGAGTTGTGAGTCTGTGGAATTCTCTGCCTCAGAAGGCGTTGGAGGCCGGTTCTCTGGATACTTTCAAGAGAGAGCTAGATAGGGCTCTTAAAGATAGTGGAGTCAGATAGGGCTCTTAAAGATAGTGGAGTCAGGGGATATGGGGAGAAGGCAGGAACGGGGTACTGATTGGGGATGATCAGCCATGATCACATTGAATGGCGGTGCTGGCTCGAAGGGCCGAATGGCCTACTTCTGCACCAATTGTCTATTGTCTATTGTCTATAAAGGTAAAAGACTACCCTCTGAGTTTTTCCCTGAGATCCTCTCACTTTAAGCCTATGCCCTCTATTTTAGAATCCTCTACTCTGGTAACAAACTGTGAGTGTTCAATTTATCTATGACCCTCCTGATTTTGTACTTAGTAAGGTCATCCCACAGCAAACTGTGCGCCAAAGAAAAAAAGGCCAGGTAACATCTTGGTGAATCTCTTCTGCATCTTTTCAAACTTAATTTCCAAGAATTGAGCAACCTGAATTGCACACAGTGCACCAAGTGTGATCTCACCAATGTCTTGCACAGATATATCATGATGTCACAATTTTTATCTGTCCGAATGAATCACAGCAGGCAGTGAAGAAAGCGAATGGCATGTTGGCCTTTATAACAAGAGGAGTCGAGTATAGGAGCAAAGAGGTCCCTCTGCAGTTGTACAGCGCCCTCACCCAAGTGTGCCAAAGACCTTCTTCAAGATCCTGTCAATCTGAACCACAGCATTCAGAGAGCCATGCACCTGTGCTCCTAGACCACTCTGTTCTGCAATACGCTTGAGGGCTCTACCATTTACTGTGTAAGTGTGGCCCTTGTTTGACATATCAAAGTGCAAAGCTTCACATTTGTTAGAGTTAAATTCCATTTGCCATTCCGTGATTCATTTTCACAACTGATCTAGATGTTGTTGTACTTGGATATCTTTCCTCATTGTTCACTGTGCCATCAGTTTTGGTGCCACCTGCAAATTTATTAACAGCTAGACTAAGTGGGACCCGTTGTGTCGGAGGGTTGGTCCGCATGGGAGGGTTGGTCCCCCAACGCAATATTCCACCTCCCTACCAATTCCAATATTGCTGGCCAGTGGGGGGGGGGGGGGGGGGGGGGGGGGGGGGGGGGGGGGGGGGGTGTTTCTGGAGCACCAGTATGGTTTTTGTGGGGCGAAGGGACTGGTTTACAGAGGGCTAGTATGGACATTGTGGGCCGAATGGATTATTGGGCTGGCAGCTCAGTCACTCAGGCCTGGTGGGCTGGCAGCTCAGTCACTCAGGCCTGGTGGGCTGCCAGCTCAGTCATTCAGGGCTGGTGGGCTGGCAGCTATGAAACTGCCAGAAATTATGCCCAAAACAGGTGAGAGACTGTGAGAGAGGTGGAGAGGGTGGAGAATCAATTTTAGACGTGTTTCATCTTTTTCTGCAGATCACAGCAATGAAGGAGGAATTTCTATCCAGGCCTGGATCTCACAGGGAGCCAATGAAGTGAGGGAGAAAAATACTGGGGTGAGGTTTAATGTTTGCAGGGGGAATTTTTACTGATGGGCCGAAGGGACTCCTTGTGGGCTAGTACATGCCCGATGGGCCGAAGGGGCTCTTTAAAAAAAAATCTGCATGAAATCTCAGTGAAAGGCACTTATTCTGGACTTCTCGTGGTGTGACATGGGACGTTTGGGCTAAAATGAGCTTTTACGGGCATTTATGGGCAAAAGGGACTGGTTTCTTGGCTAATAGGGGCCCTGTGGGCCGAAATTAGCGGTTTCACGAAGTCCAAACAACTCATTTCATTTCATTTCCATTTCAATTTCAAGCACAGGGCAGGCCAAACAACTAATTTCAATTTCATTTAATTTCCATTTCCATTTCCATTGTAGTTTCAAGCACAGGGCAGGCCAAACAACTAATTTCATTTTCATTTCATTTCATTTCCATTACCATTGCAGTTTCAAGCACAGGGCAGGCCAAACTACTCATTACATTTTCATTTCATTTCCATTTCCATTGCAGTTTCCAGCACAGGGCAGGCTAAATAACACAATGCATTTTCATTTAATTTCCATTTCCATTGCAGTTTCCAGCACAGGGCAGGCCAAACAGCACATTGCATTTTCATTTAATTTCCATTTCCATTGCAGTTTCAAGCACAGGGCAGGCCAAATAGCTCATTGCATTTTCATTTCTTTCCCGTTTCCATTGCAGTTTCAAGCACAGGGCAGGCCAAACAGCTCATTGCATTTTCATTTCATTTCCATTTCCATTGCAGTTTCAACCACAGGGCAGGCCAAGCAGCTCATTGCATTTTCATTTCATTTCCATTTCCATTGCAGTTTCAAGCACAGGGCAGGCCAAACAGCTCATTGCATTTTCATTTATTTTCCATTTCCATTGCAGTTTCAAGCGCAGGGCAGGCTAAACAGCTCATTGCATTTTCATTTCATTTCCATTTCCATTGCAGTTTCAAGCACAGGGCAGGCCAAACAGCTTATTGCATTTTCATTTCATTTCCATTTCCATTGCCGTTTCAAGCACAGGGCAGGCCAAACACATTCATCATGGTGATTGACAGGTGAGCGGACCAATCAGCTGATCAAGATTTATTAAACACTCATAACTTTTTTATTTTTCATCAATCGGAAAAATCCTCGAGGCTGCCTCAGTGGAGGAGGACTGTGAGTAAGATGGCAAAACATCATAGCGATATAGGGTAGCGTTTTTTTCTTAAATCAATATACACCACAGACAGGAATTGGTCAAGATTAGACTTTTAGTTATATAGATATTAATTACATTGTCATCCAAATTGTTAATGTAGAAAACATCGGACCCAGCACTGACCACTGAAGCATACCATTCATCACATGCCTCCAATCAGAAAGACAATCTCCACAACTCGTTTGTCACCTTCCCCCAAAGTAAATTTGAATCCAATTGGCTAGCTAACTTTCCAGACTAGCCTACCATGTGGGAACATATCAAAGGGCTTGCTTAAGTACATATAGGCAACGTCCACTGCTCTGCACGCGTCAATCCTCTTGATGACCTCGTCAGAAATTCTATCGGATTTGTGCGACATGATTTACCATACACAAATCCATGTTGACTATCCCTAATCAGTTCCTGCCCATCCTAATTCTGGTAGATACTGTCCTTCAGAATCCCCTCCAACAACTTCCCTATCACTGATGTCAGGCTAATCAGTCTGTAATTCCTTGGTTTATCTGTGCTGCCTTTTTAAATAATAGTACAACATTTACCACTCTTCAGTCTTCTGGAACATCACCCATGACTAAAGATGATTCAAATATCTCTGTACGATCCTCTACAATTTATTTCCTAATTCGCACAAGGTTTGGAGATGCACTTGGTCATGGCCTCAGGATTTAACTACTAAAGCACTAAAATAGCCTATACCACCTCTTTGGTAATTTCTAAGTGGTCAGACACATCAAAACTCATATGTCTCAATTCCTTATGTTCCATGATCTTCTCATTAAAAACGGTTGAGAAATATGCAATTAATGTCTCCCCCCTCTCTCGTAGCTCTCCACAAAGGCGGACATGTTGATCTTTAAGGGGACCTATTCTCTACCTTGCCAGCCTTTTACTCTTAATCTACATATAGAATCTTTCCTTTACCTTGGCTGCCACCTCCATTTCATGTCGTATTTTAACCCCCTTGTTCGCCTTTTTAGAACACAGTGCATAGAACACTGTAGCACAGGCCCTTCAGCCCACAATGTGTCTATGCCAAACATGATGCCAAATTAAACTAATCTCCTCTGCCTGCACATGATCCATATCCCTCCATTCCCTACATTCCATGTGCCTGTCTAAAAGCTTCTTAAACACCACTATTGTATCTGCTTCCACCACCATCTTTGCCAGGCACCCACTACTCTGTAACAAGAATTGTCTTGAAGATCACCTTCAAACTTTCCCCATCTGACCTAATAGTTATGCCCTTTCGTCTTTGATATTTTCACACCAGGAAAAATGTTCTGACTGTCTATCCGATCTATGCCTCTCATAATTTTATATACCTCTATCAGGTCTCCTCACAACCTCCGATGCTCTGGAGAAAACAATTTAAGTTTGTCCAACCTCTTAGTTTACTCCTACATTTCTCAACTCATGGAGGAATTTACTTGAGTCCAAACACCTCAAGTTGACGTAATCGCCCTACTTTCCTAAACCTTCTTTTAAGAGGCTAATTTTCCTGTAATCGATTAAAATGTTTTTTTACTTTTGTTTGCTACTAAAGTTACACCTAAAATGAGTAGTTGTACCCTATGAACACGAATGAATGAGTAGGTGTTACCTTTGCCTCATTATGACAGATATACCTTTCATCAGGCAAAAACAACATACAGAATGTGAATGTTTTTCACTGTCAAAGCAGGAAAAGTTTGTGTCATTATAAATAATAACAGTGTACCATTCCAGAATTAGTTAGAATAATAAAGTCCTTTAAATCAAAATTGGATCTACTTTTGCCAGAAGTAATTATACAGTTGATCTCTATCCACAAGAACTCATAATGAAGTATCCAGGAAATAATTTGGGAAAGGGTCAATTTGGATAGAGGGCAGAAATTCAAGATCCAGAATGGTTCAGTGACACCGAATATTAGGGGCACTATAGAAATGCCCTTAGCACAGGCCTTTAGTGTCAATGTTATCCCTCGTCCACTGAGGTTGTCCATCCAGCTATAGAGAAGTTCTCCATCTAGTGGCCTAATGGAAGGCAAATAAACCCTTGAACATTGTGTTAAAGAAGGAACTGCAGATGGTGGCGAATCGAGGGTACACAAAAGGCTGGAGAAACTCACGGGTGCAGCAGCATCTAAGGACCTAAGGAGATAGGCGACGTTTCGGGTCGAGACCCTTCTTCACCTCTAAGAGCCCTAAGAGCTAAATCTAACTCCCTCTTGAAAACATCCAGTGAATTGGCCTCCATTGCCTTCTGTGGCAGAGAATTCCACAGATTCACAACTCTCCGAGTGAAAAGGTTTTGTCCTCATCTCAGTCCTAAATGGCCTACCGCTTATTTTTAAACTGTGACCCCTGGTTCTGGACTAGCCCAACATCGGGAAAATATTTCCTACATCTAGCCTGTCCAATCCTTTAAGAATGTTATGTTTCTATAAGATCTCCTCTCATCCTAAATACCTGTGAATACAAGCCCAGTCGACCCATTCTTTCATCATATGTCTGTCCCGCCATCCCGGGAATTAACCTGGTGAACCTACGCTGCACTCCCTCAATAGGAATAATGTCCTTCCTCAGATCCTTTTAAAACATTTGTAGTCTTGCTCCATTTTGATAATAATTTGCTTTATCATTCATGGTGGGCAACCTCACAATTTCTCACATCATCTGGCAATTTTTTACACACTCTCTTAACCTTTGCAAGCTCTCATGTTCCACAACCTGGAACACCACCTTTCTTTTTATCATCAGTAAATTTAGGTACGGTACATATGGTCTGTAAGACATTAATAGAGAATCTAAGCAGTTGAGGCCCTACCACTGATCTCTGTGGTACTCCACCAGTTAATGACTGACAATCTAAAAATAGCTCACTAAGCTAACTCTCTGTTCTCTGTTAAGTAGTCAATTACCTGCACATGCCAGTATATTAGGCCAACCGCATGCCCTTTTTATTTTACACCTGATCTAGGTATGTTACAAAACTTACCTTCAGAGGCGCTGCAGTTCTGCCACTGGCCGTGTGCGCGACTTTGGCGCCTTTGAGGGGGGGGGGGGGAAGTGGGGTTAAAATGCGGTTTTCTCCTGCCTGTCCGAGATATATTTTCTCGGGGTGCTAGCTAATGCTGAAGAATTGTTCCGACTGCCGTCCTGTGAATTTTTTTTTAAACCACGGGACAATTTCAGCGCTGGAGTAAGATAAAAATCCGCTTCTAATGCCGTCAACGCCGATAACGGAACGGATCTCACGTACGGATCTCAAGCAAGGTAAGTCATTTATTTTTACATATAAACTGGCTTCTTAGGAAGCCTTTAATCAAATTTTCACGTTGCGAAAAGTTGATTTAGGCCCCATACGAACCGGCAGTGTTTTTCCTGCTGAGATGGGGTTTAAATTCACCAAAAATCGCAACGTTCCAATCGATCGCATTCCACAAAATCCCACTCGCAAGATGATTAAAATGGCCATTAATTTACGGGAATTAAACACTAAATTCTTTCCATTTGGCCTATAAATTCATGACAATGAGATTTAAAAATCATGTTATATTGTGAATTCTTGTGTGAATGTTATTTGGACACTTAGGCTATTTAAAAATGTTAATCTTTTCTTAAGAAATGGATAGATGTTTAGATCTAGTAATTGAATTTTGTAATTAGCTACAATTAGGTAACTAACTAATTATATGCTTTAATTTCAGGTCATCCAAGTAAGATTGTTTCATATTTGTTTCAGAATGCTTCGATCTATAATAACTGAAAATCTATTTCAGTTCTCTTAATTTTTAAGAAAGTTATGGGCTTTTGACTGTCCTCGATCACAGCTTTTGTGTTCAGTCAATGGAAAAGCAATAGGGAACAAGATGCTAATTTCCGAGTATGAAAATGGCCATAACATTTTTAATACTGAAGATATGAAAGTGAATTAGGTGTCAAATTAAATTTCTTTTTATGCTTTATCTGATGGGATAAATTGCAGACTTGATTTTTAAAATCTCAAAAGTTTGTAACATTGCTACCTTAACTTTACCATAAGGTGTAACATTTTATGTGACATCTTATTTGGTCATTCGGCAGGATGGTGGTGTAGAGTGTCACAGCTTCAAGTTCCTGGGAGTGCATATTTCTGATGATCTGTCCTGGGTCCAACACATTGATACAATCACAAAGGAAACTCATTGATGTTCCTACTTCCTCCAATGTTTGAGCAGATTCAGCAAGTCACCAACTGTTTTATCAAACTTCTGCAGATGTACAGTAGAGAACGTACTGATTGGTTGCATCAAGGCCTCGATCCGTAACTTGAACACCCAAGAATGTTGGAGGCTGGTGGATATGACCCCGTCCATCATGATATTGACATCCCGACCAGGAAGCACTGCCTCAAGAAGGCAGCAAATATCAGTAAAGACCCACACCACCCACGCCATGCTCTCATCTCGCAATTACCACCAGGAAGAAAGTCCAAGAGCCTGATAACCACTATCTCCAGATTTACAAACAGTTTTTTTCCATCAACCATCAGACTCTTAACTCTCTGTGCCCACCCCAAATCACAGGTTGAACGCTGATTTTCCAGCACCAGAGCCTTTCTGGATTATTATTTTCTGGACCAACAGAGATCACGTGCTAATGAAACGACAATGTTCCTCTGGCCCACTAATGACAGCCCTCCCATGTCTCTAAAGCAGCATGTAAATGTGAATGGCATGACCTGCTGCTGTTGCGGCTCACGTTGTAGCCCCTGGGGACAACGCTTTATTTGGGCTGCAGCCACTGACAGAACACACTCAGTCACCGTGGGCTTCCTCCCCTCTCACCTGCCGCTGCTTCTTGCTGTTGGCCATGGGCTTTGTCTGCTCCCTGATCGATCGCCACTGCCTTCTATCGCTGTTCTGTCCAGTCAGTCTCTTCCCCCTGCTCCCCCTGCCTCCGCCTCCCCCTCCCTCCACCCCCTCCTCCTTCTCCCCTGGCATCGACAACATAGTCCTTCTTGGAAGTGACAGTAGGTGAGAGAGGATGGAGCCTCATGGTGATGGAGAGCGTTTGTCATTGACAGCGGCCTGAAAGCGCATTCCGACTGAGGCCTCAACATGAAATCTGTGAACCGGTAAATAATTGCTTATTGGTGCACCTTGCGAGTCGGGAGCAGGGTCAGAAGCCTGCTGGGGTGACAGTGGGAGCCGGGGATGGGTCGGCAGATCCGTCTGCTATATCTGACATCTGTTATAAGGGGTTAAAGCAAAGGTTTACACTATTGTCTATGGAAACAGGTAAGAGTGACGATCGAGAGCACAGTTGAAAGGGGACTTTGGGAAGCAGCCTTTTAAAGGTGCCCAGTAAATTTGAGAAGGCTGATAGGAAATTCCAGAGGGTTAGAGGAAAATTGAACACAACGGTGGGAGGAGGGGTTGTGGGGTGGTGCGTGGGGGGCCAGGGAGAGTTGAAATTAAAATCTTAAACATTGAACCAGCAGAGATAGAATTAGACAAGGCCAAGGAGGGATTTCTGTGTTTAGGTTTAAACAAATACCACTTTCACGATGGTATGGTTCTGGTATTACCTCCTCAATAATTGATTTTCCCATTTTTCCAATGATAAATTTGAGATATCCTGGCCTGCAGCTTTCTGGCTCCCTCCCTTCTTTAACAGAGGCATTACATATGCCGTTAAGGACCTCTCCAGAATCTAGGAGCTGCTGTTAGATTACATCCAATGCATCCACTTCCTTTGGGGCCAGAGCACGAAATGCACCATGCTTTTGCCCCATGAACCCAGTACTTTTTCTCTGGAGATAGAGATTGTTTTAGGTTCTTCACTCTCTATAATGTCTTGATTATCTATTATTATTGGGTTATTTTTTGTGTCCATCTGCAAGAAGAACAATACAAAATAATCAGGGTAACGTGGCAGGTCACAGGAAGAACATACACAGTACGTATAGACAAGCACCCGTAGTTAGGATTGTACCCAGGTCTCTGGCACTGTAAGACAGTAGCTCTACCGCAATGCCACCATGCCTCCCATTCTATTTTTTCAGTCGATTTTAGCTAACTCTCTTCTCATTGCATATCATTGCCTCTATTCACCAATCACCACCAAATAATTTGGGATCCGGAATTAAAATTCGCCCTTACGGAAGCTATGGGAAAAAAAAACAGAATAAACATAAAATGCAAAGGAAACAACACATTTTGTTCATGTCTTCATCGTGCCATCTTCCTGCCTTGGATAGTTCCACTGTGTTTATGTCTGTATTCACTTTTCTAGAGTCAGCATTAGCTCACACAAAAGCCATTTCCTTAGACTGGAACCCTGGAATCAATAAATAATCTTGTTTTTGATAAATGACTCCTTCAAATCTGCAACTATACATTAACCATTGTAGGTCTGTTAATAAAGTAGAAAGGGTTCTACATGTAAAGAACCAGTCACAACTAACAACCATCAGGAATGCATGATGCAACTCTATCATGAAGCAGACTTTGGTTTGGCCGCATTTGGAGAATTGAAGAGAGTGCAGAGGTTTACCAGAATGCTGCCTAGATCAAAGGGTTTCAGCTACAGTAAGAGTTTGGTTAGATTTGGATTGTTTTCTGTGGAACATTGGAGGTTGAGGGGGGGCATAATAAAAGTATATAAAATTATGAGAGGCATAGATAGGGTAGACAGTCAGAAAACAAAAAAAAAAAAAAAAAAAAAAAAGAAAAAAAAAAAAAAAAAAAAAAACAAGAACCTTCTTCCCATTGTGGAAAATCCCAACACTAGAGAGCATAACTATAAGGTGAGAGGGGGAAAGTTTAATGGAGATGTGCAGGGGAAAAAAAAAATCACAGAGAGTAGCAGGGGCCTGGAACGCTTTACCAGGGGTGATGGCAGAGGCAGATGCAATAGAGGTGTTTAAGAGGATTTTAGATAGGCACATGGAAATGCAACTTCCGGGTTGAACATGGGTTGAACAGCTGTGTGTGAGCGTGGCTCCCGATTACTTCTCAAGTTTACTCATTTATCTTTGCTATATTTCTGAGATAACCCGCTATTAAACGCTATGAAGGACAAAGCAGTATTAAGTATCTGAAACTGTACGTAAAATGAGCCGTCAAACTAAAACCGGGGGAAAAGACAGTGAAATCTCAAACAAGAGTACTGCAGCTTTGGCACCGCTCCCGGAAGCTGGCCTTGAACTACCAGAGGATTTGGAGAGGCTTTGTTCAGCACTCCTTGCTGATACGACACAAGCAATTAACTCTGTCCTAAAATGAGAACTTGAAGTGGCTTTGTCGCCGGTGTACACTAGTCTGGAGCAAGTTAAATCCTATTATGAATTGCATGATGAACGCATTTGCGAGGTTGAAGATGGCCTGAATGACCACAGTGACAGACTGGTGAGCGCTGAAACTGCTATAGCTGCATTACAGAGTGAAAACACACTCCTGAAAATGAAGTTAGATGACCTCGAGAACCGGTCACGGAGATCCAACCTAAGGGTGGTCGGGATTCCTGAAAAGATGGAAGGCTCGGACCCTGTTAAATTTATAACTGAGTTTTTTGAAGAAGTGCTGGGGGCGGATTTCTTCCCAAGACCTCTTTTGCTTTTGCGTGCCCACCGAATTGGACCTACACCAACAGACGTCCCAAATATCAAGCCATCTAAGCCAAGAGTGTTCCTGGTTCTCTTTCATTACTTCCAGGATAAATATCGTATCATCACCAAACGGAGGCAGGAGCTGTTCTTCCAAGGGCACCGGGTGTTTTTCTATGAGGACTTCAGCGTGGAGCTGGGGAGAAAACATGCAACTTTTAGGGAAACAAAATCCCTGCTTTACAATAAAGGGGTTCGGTTTGGTCTCCAGTATCCTGCCCGGCTCCAGGTCACTCATGAAGGTAAAAAGTACCATTTCAATACACCAGAGACTGCCAAAAAGTTTTACTACTCGCGCTGGGGAGGTGACAGCCGTGAAGAACAATGACCTTTAAGGATATCCGTGCGGTATTGGCACGGCCTCCTGCGGCGGGGATCTTTGGAAGATTTGTTTATTCTTCAGTTTAATTTGTGGAATTTGGCTGAGTTGAACTGCAATGCTACATATTTGGGGTAGTGAGTCGAGGACTATTAGCCAGCAAAATGTAAATGTCTATGATTACTATTTGGGATATAATTTTCACTTCCTTCTTTCTCGTAATGCTTTGCTGGTCTGGGGTTATCTTTAGCCTATATATCTTAAAAGTAGAATAAATGACTGTACAACTTTTAAAGAAGGAAGCCACCCTCAAGTTGGTGGCTCCAGTTGTAAATTAGCACAATAAATGAAGGCTGACTTTGAGAGATGGCGTAGTCTGCCACTCACTATGGCTGGGAGAATGCAGTCAGTGAAGATGACTGTACTTCCCAGATTTCTTTACTTGTTCCAATGTTTGCCGGTTTTCCTACCCAAGTCATTTTTTAACTCAGTTAACCAATCTATAACCTCCTTTATATGGAGTAACAAGGTTCCAAGGGTCAATAAGTGTACTCTCCAAAGAAATCGTGAAATAGGTGGACTGGGCCTTCCTAGCTTTATTAATTATTACTGGGCATCCAATATCCAAAATATATTACTCTGGCTCCACCGACCAGATACAGACTGGTGTCTGCTTGAATCACAATCCTGTTATTCCTCGTCTCTCCCAGCTTTAGTATATTCCTCCCTGCCATTGAAACCCTCTAGATTTACATCCAACCCTGTAGTACTATCAACCATCAAAAATTTTAACCAATTTCGTTGCCATTATAAGCTTACATCAGCTTCAGTTCTGGGTCCCATTCACAGTAACCATTTATTCCCCCCCTCTACACTTGACTCAACCTTTTGACAGTGGGGTTTGAATGACCCAGTCCACCTATTTCACGATTTCTTTGGAGAGTATTAAGGATTTATACACTAACAACATATTTGATAGTTTTGACTACCTACACAAAAAACATGGCCTCCCACATAATCATTTCTTTAAATATCTTCAGGTTCGCCACTTTGTCATGAACCAATTTCCTTATTTTCCTGATCTCCCTCCTGTCACAGTGTTGGATAAACTCACTCTTACCTTTGCAAATAAAGGACTGATCTCTGCAGTATATTCTCGATTGATGCATTTAGGAGATCAAAACCTGAACAAAGTTAAAGCTAGATGGGAGGATGACCTTGGTATGAATCTGTCTGAGGAATGCTGGACAGAAGCGCTGAAAAAAGTCCACTCCTCGTCATCATGTGCTAGATTGGGGCTTATACAATTTAAAGTTTTACACAAGGTTCATTTAAGCAAAGCCAGGCTTGCTAACATATATCCAGGGACAGACGCTGGCTGTGACAGGTGCTCGTTCTCTCCAGCCAATCTAGCTCATGAATTCTGGTCTTGCCCCAAACTTGTTAACTACTGGGCAGTGGTTTTTAAAACCATCAGTGAAGTCCTTGGGATGATAGTGAGACCTTGCCCGCTTGTAGCTGTATTTGGTGTAGCAGATAAAACCTTGGGTTTAAATACAACCCAGTCTGATATCATTACATTTACATCACTTTTGGCCCGTAGGAGAATCTTGCTGGTCTGGAAATCTAACACTCCTCCATCTGCCGCTGCTTGGTTGGAAGACGTCATATTTTTTTTAAGGTTAGAAAAGATTAAATTCACATTGAGGGGGTCTGTGAAAACGTTTTATTTGAAATGGGAACCCTTTTTATCATACTTTGAGGGTCTAAAGTTGACTGAGGGCACGACATTAAGTGGGGATCTGCCTTTATTCTGTTTTGTTACTTTATTATTGTTAAAAAATGCATTTAATTTTGTGATATATTTGGATTGTGAAAAAATAAGCTGCCAAGGGGCGTTTAGGGAGGGTGGGTTTGGATTATTTTGTTTATATTATTATTATTATTATTATTATTTATAAAAAACAAAATGGAGGAAAATGTAATGCTATACATCAGATGTACTGTGAATTTTTTTTTCCCTCCAATAAAAAACTATTAATTTAAAAAAAAAAAAAAAAGGAAATGCAAGAATACAGCGATTTGGATCATGTACAGGCAGGTGAGATCAATTTAACTTGGTATCATGTTCCTGTGCTGCACTGTTCTATGTTCTATGAAATGTCATTGCTAAGTAGGTTTTATGTACTTGTAATGTGTCCTCCACATCTTATATCTTGCAATTATATCATCCCATGAAGAATTCAATGGGATGATATAATTCTCTCCTCTTGTGGGAAGCTAAGGAAGAAATTACAGAAGCTCTTGCAGCGATATTTGCATCATCTACAGTCATTGGTGATGTTCTGGAAGATTGGAGGGTGCCAGATGTGTATTGTAATGAAGAAAGGAACGGGGATGAGCCAGGGGACTACAGGCCAGGGAGCCTGATGTAGCAGGTGAAAGGGAAAGTTGAGAGAAGGGATTCTTAGGGGCAAGATTTACCAGCATTTGGATAGGCACAAACTGATTGGAAATAGTGAGCATGGGATTTTGTTGAGAAAACGTAGCCCACAAACTTGGAACAGTTTTTTGAAGATGTCACCAAGAGGATTGGTGAGGCAGAGCCATGGATGTTGTCTATAAGGATTTGACAAGGACCCGCATGGTAGACCAATCTGGAAGGTTTTATCTCATGGAATCCAAAGTGCGCTAACCGATTTGATTCAAAATGTTCTTAGAGGAAAGAGTCAAAGGGTAGTTGTGGAGGGTTGTTTTTCTGATTGGAGGCCTGTGACCAGTGGTGTACTGCAAGGATAGGTGCTGGGTCCACTGAAGATGTGGATGATAATATAGATAACTGTTCGTAACATTAAAGAAGACACCAAAATAGTAAGATTAAATGAGAACTTACCAGTTTGAAGTTTGACCTTTATTTTATGAGGAGTTACGATGAGCGATTACGTGAAGAAGGCCATCAGTCCGCGTCAATCTTCAAAGCAGCGGTGTGACATCACAGATAAGAGAAGTTGACCTGAAGATAGTAAGATTTGGAGAACTAGAACTACCAGATGACATTTATAATATGAGGGTTGGGTGCAGTGGGCACGTAATCGCTCATCGCAATCATAAAATAAAGATCAAACATCAAACTGGTAAGTTCTCATTTAATCTTACTATTTTACTTCGGAGTCACGTGAGTGACTATGTGAAGATTTCAAAGTTCTGTGATTTCACGCCAGATACGAGTCCAAGCGTCACACACTGAATGGATTGACCGTGGATGAGTGAGAAATATTAATGCATTCAGACATAACATAGTTAGGTAACAATACTGATGCTCTAATTACGAAAAGAAAATAATAGTAACCCCTCCCATCCTGGGGGGAAACTATAGAACAGAATCTAAAATGGTACGAGCAAACACCCCCGGTCCGGCAATAGATGCAGCCCTGATGGAGTGAGATTTAAAAGTGTCAGTATTCACTCCTGCACTCGCCAGAACCTCCTCTAACCATCTGGAAATGGTTTGTACTGATACCTTGTGGAAAGGTTTCTTATAACTGATCAGGACAGATAACTCAGAGCCTCTGAGGCTCTTGGTGACCTTAATGTATTGGTGAATATGTGATACTACACACAACCGTGGATCCTCGGGGTATGCCAGGAACACTAGCTTGAGCCCTGGCACCTCCGGTCTGCTCTATTTGATCAAATCATATATGATGAAGGTTATTTTATTTACAATAGTAGTCATGTTGTCCAGTCGTAGCTTGTGCAATGTCTGGACTTGTTGCACAGTTACCAGCGCCATTAGCATGACCACCTTGAGGGTGAGTTTTGATAAAGGTAGGGAGGAAGCCGGCGCCCACTGGGAAAGCAGTGTAAGCACCATGCTCACATCCCAAATGTTGGTGTACTGGGGCCTGGGTGGTATGGAATTAAAAATGCCCTTCATGAACCTAGTTATTAAGGGGTGAGTCCCTAACGATTGGTGCCCCGTTCCCAGCACTAAATAAGAAGATAATGTGCTTCTGGCACTATTGATGGTACTGTAGCTTAATTTTCGGTCATAGAATAGGGTAGATAGGAACTCCAGGACATCCGTGATGCTTACTGTATCATACGAGATGTTTGAGATAGAACAGAACATCTCCCACTTCTTGATGTGAGAGACGTACTGTTTTTGTGTACTGTCCCTCCAGGCCGCTGTTATCACATCCCTTGTTTGTTCTGACAGTCCGAGCCCCAGGTATGGTCTCCTCAGAATCTGCAAACTAATAAATTGATTCGGTCATGTAGTGGATGGTTACTTCCTGTTACTGGGTGAACCAGCAGTTCCCTGCTTTTGGGACAGCCATAAAAGGCTGTGTTATCATTCCCAGGACTTGTGGGAACCAAGACTGTGTAGGCTAATCAGGTCCTACCAAAATGCCTGTGGCATTGTCTTGCTTGATTTTTGCCAAGCATCGGTTGATGAGGCAAAATGGGGGAAAAGCATACAAAAACATTTCTCCCAAATGTAGTGAAAACGCATCTACTGCCACTGCCTCTGGGTCTGGTTCTCATGACACATATTTGGGTAACTGGTGATTTAATCTGGATGCAAACAAATCAATATCCAGGATGCCATACCGGGCGACAATGTCGTTAAACACTTCATGATTCAACATCCATTCTGTGTTGTCATTGAATTTCCACGATCTAGTGTCCGCCACCATGTTGTATCTACCTGGTAGGTAGATAGCTGAGACCCAAATGTTCCCTGCAATACACCAGTGCCAGATAAGGTTTGCCAATTTATCACTAGATACAGACTTAATACCACCCATGTGATTGACATACGCCACCGCTGTTGTGTTGTCAATCTGAAGTTGAACATGCACATGTTGCAGTGCTGCAATAAGCCTTAAGCCCATAGAGTGCTCCCAACAACTCTAAGCAGGTAATACCATGTTGCTGAAGAATTAATGACTCCTGCACATTCTATCAAGCACCATACCGCCAGTAATCGTAAACCCCAGGTAATCAATTACCCTGGTAGGTGTCAATTTGGACTTGATGGATGAGAAACCCCAATCTCTCAAACATGAGTTTGGTGCTGAAACATATGATTCAGCTAATTCCTTGGTGTCCCTGATGATTAGAATGTCATCCAAATATGCCATGACTATGTGATTCTGAGTTCGTAGAAGCCCCAGAACTAGTTTTAGTAATTTAGTAAATAGTCTGGGAGCTGAAGTCAGCCCATTAGGCAATGCTTTGAACTGCCACAATTGTCCCATCCAGTTAAATTTCAAATATCTCCTGTGCTCCCTGTGAATGGGTACCGAGTAGTATGCATCTTTAAGGTCAATGCATGCCATATAACCACCTTTAGAAACCAGTTGGATGGCAGTGCCAAAGTTATCAATTTTGAAATGTTTATACTGCACAAAGGTATTGAGTTCAGTCAAGTCTAGGATGATACGACATCATCCATCCCTTTTCTGCTTGGTGAATATGTTAGATAAAAATTGGTGAGGTTCCTGATGCGACCTCTCAATGACCTCTTTTTTAAATAATGTTTGGATTTCAGCTTGTACATCCAAACTTCCCTGTTGTGAAAACACATATGTGCGGTTTGGTAAATGTTGTGTGGGTGGTAGTGAGTCAAGAAGGAACTCAATTTTGAAGCCTTGTATACTGTGCAGTATAAATGGATCTGCTGTGAGACAACTCCATTAATTCAAGAAATGTTGCAATCTCCCCCCAACTTGTGAGTGAGTCATGTATAAAGTGTTCCCTAAGGAACTAAATTCACCTACCTCAGATGTTACTGGCGGTATGGTGCTGGTTTTCGTCCTCGAGGATTGGGGAGTAGAGCTAATGGCGGGTGCCGTCCATGCATCCTTGCCGTGGGCCGGCTGGGGCCTAGCCCTAAAAAAGACCTCGGTGCCGCCAGCTCGACTCTCCCTCCAGTTCCGGAGCCCCTAAGCAGGTATCGCCTGGTGCTGAAGGGAGCATAGGGGTGTACCCGGTATGATGAGCCCCTGGGTGTAGTTTGGACTCGTGACCCGTGCCCCCGGAAGAGCTCACCTGCTGTGCCTCAAAACTCTGAGTCAGGTAAATACTGACCCGGTGTACTCTCCTCTCCAGAGAGGGAGACACTTCGCAGCCCTGTAAACGGAGCCGCTGGCGCGGGCTCCTGTGGAGACCCGTGCTGATATTGCTCCCTCCTTTGGAGCATATAATTCTGGAGCCACCTCTCCATAAGGTGCTCCATATGGGTAAGTCGTCCGTAGACGCTTCCCAATGAAGGAGGGAATCCCTCCTGGCCCGACTCATCTGAGTCTACGGGCCTCGCAGACTTTTGTGTGGCCTTTTGCCCCTGCGGGACTGCCACGGTACTTTCTTCGGGCACCAAGTCTGCTGTTGCTGGCTCCACCGCCAGCGACATGGAAGGCGATACAGACAGTCGCCCGCTACCCGCACTTCCGCGGTCTTTGGTAGCCTGCTTCACCGCTCTTCACCTTCGACATAGTAAGGTTCAAACTTGCTGGAAACACAAGAATTATAGAACCCGCCAATAGGACCTCAGAGTAGTTTTAAAAACACTTACCTGAGGTTTTTAAACTTACCGCTGGAAGGAGCGACACGCCTGCCAGTCAGTCATTGGTGCATGCTTCAGACGTAATGACGCACATGCGGACATGGATACGAAATGTTTAAAGAGATATGGGCTAACGGGAATGCTAACTTGGTCAACATGGGCATGATGGACAATAGGGCCTGATTCCACGTTGGAAAACTCTATGAATCTGTGACACCCCTTTAATGTCACTGAGAGATTCATTTATACAGATGTGACCATTACAAAATATTTTAAATCAAAAAGCTACACATTCACTCATTAAGTCCTGTATGAGGAACAAACATTGTTGAAGCTGTGCTTGGACATTTGATGTCATATAATTCCAATCCAGTCTATATAATTTGAATGAATGAATTAATAAGTTTATTGGGCAAGTATGTACACATACAAGGAATTTGCCTTGGTGCTCCACTCGCAAGCAACAACAGGACATATAGTAACCAATTAAGAATAAAACATAAAACATTAAAACATTAAGAACAAAACACCATAGTTTAAACATGTGAATGAAACAAATACCAGAGAGAAAGAAAGCTATAGGCTTTTGAGTAGAGCTACTAATCGTGGAAAAAGGCTGTTTTTATTTCAGGCTGTGGCAGCTTTGACAGTCCGGTGTCGCCTTCCAGAGGGAATGCTTCAAAGAGTTTGTGGCCAGGGTGAGAGGGGTCAGAGATGATTTTACCCGCTCGCTTCCTGACCCTTGCAATGTTCGTCAATGGGGGGAAGGTTGCAGCCAACAACCTTCTCAGCTGATCGAACGATTTGCTGCAGCCTCAGATTGTCGTGCTTGGTGGCTGAGCCAAACCAGACCATGATGGAGAAGGTGAGGACAGACTCCACAATGGCCGTATAGAATTGGACCATCTATTGGACCAATTGTGTTTCCTCAGCTGCCGCAGGAAGTACATCCTCTGTTGGGCCTTTTTGACTGTGGAGTTGATGGTGGCCCCCCATTTAAGGTCCCTGGAGATGATTGTTCCAAGGACTTAAAAGATTCCACAGATGTAACCGTGGTGTTGTTAATGGTGAGTGGGGGAGGGGAGAGGGAGGTGTCATAAAGGCTACAATCAATTTCTACCGGTTTTGGAACCAAAGATTTGAGAGCAGAGTTCTTAATGGTTCATTATTCAGAAAAAGGTGTATAGCTAATGATTATGACCTTAAGAAGGAGTAGGAGAGAAAGTCAGCTCCATCAGTCATTGTTCAGATTAATAGCTTGATTCCGCACTTTCTGAATTTCTGAAGAAATTAATGTCTTAATAAGGTGATGCATCTTCTACTATCACAAGTTTGCCATTTGTCCCATCCAGTGCTGTTCCAGGCACAATGATATAATTGACATTCATATTCATGCCTAATTTGTCTAAAATGAAAACAAAATTAAAAGTTAAAATTTAATAAAAATTCAAGTTGCCAAAACATACATAGGCAAAGTTATTTTTCCCTCTGGCTGGCATAGATCGAGTTTGAGGATGGTGTTTTAAAGGGCGTTGCAGGGTAAGACAGTTACTTCCGCTACCTACACGCCTACCATAGAGAAACAGCATGTAGACTTAGGTAACGTCTGGCCGGAGAGACCATTGGGAGCAGTCATTTTGGGAGAGGCTGTTTTGAGGACCTAGTATTCAGCTTGAGGTCTAAATGCAGAGATTTTGCAAAGGCTGTGCAGCGAGGTCAAGATAAAGTCTTGCAAATTCTTTTGAACGCGGTAGTACCTTGAGCGGTAGAGATGGCAGTCTTCAGAGTGGTGTGCTCTTCCTGTAAAATGTGCAAGATCAGGGAGAGCTCATGTTTCTGGGGTCTACCTGCAGGAGGTGGTGTCAAGTCAAGTCAAGTCAAGAGTCAAGTCAAGAGAGTTTATTGTCATGTGTTCCAGATAGGACAATGAAATTCTTACTTGCTGCAGCACAACAGAGTATTGTAAGCAAAAATACAGAACAGTTCAGTTCAATATACACATAAATAGTAAGATTAAATGAGAACTTACCAGTTTGAAGTTTGATTTTTATTTTATGAGGAGTTACGATGAGGGATTACGTGAAGACCCCACCAGCACGCATTCTTCAAAGCAGCGGTGTGAAATCACAGATAGTAAGAGTTGACTAAAGATAGTAAGATGAGAACTAAAATACCAGTTGACCTTTATAATATAGGGTTGGGAGCGGAGGGCACGTAATCCCTCATCGTAACTCCTCATAAAATAAAGATCAAACGTCAAACTGGTAAGTTCTCGTTTAATCTTGCTATTTTACTTCGGAGTCACGTGAGTGACTACGTGAAGATTTCAAAGCTCTGTGATTTCATGCCGTGCAAACGAGTCCATGCTCACACACTGCCATAATAACCAATGGAGGAAGTATGTTAACATATTTCAGACATGAATCGGTTGCTGAAAAACAATGATGTATTTATTAACAAATAATAATAATAAGCCCTAACTTCGGGGAAAATTATAATACGGAACTCAAAATCGTGTCTGCAAATGTCTCAGGTGTGGCAAGGGGTTTATTATAATATCGCTGGAAGGTTCTTTCATTCGACCATCCCGCGGTTGCAAGGATGTGGTCCATAGGAACTTCCATCATCCTTGCTGCCGTTGTTGCTGCAGCCCTGGTGGAATGAGATTTAAAAACATCAGTGTCCACCCCTGCTATACCTAATACCACCCTAAGCCATCTTGAGATGGTCTGCATGGTTACTCTTTGATGAGGGTGTTTATGACTTATCAATAAAGCCATTTCTGTGCCCCTGAGACTTTTGGTGACCTCCAGGTAATGTAGAAGGTGGGTCACCATACATAGGCGAATATCTACGGGGAAAGCCAGGAACTCCAAACTGAGGCCAGAAGACCCAAGCCTGTTCTGTTTAAGTAAATCATATATGTGGAAAGTTATCTTATTTTTGGATGTTACCATGGCGTCCAGTCTTAGTTTGTGCAGAGACTGGACCCGCTGTGCCATTACGAGAGCCATCAGCATCACCATTTATACATCAGTTTTGATAGTGAAAGGGACGTAGCTGGTGCCCAATCTCTGAGCAGGGTTAACACAATACCAATATCTCACGTCTGGGAATACCTAGGCCTGGGGGGATTTGAGTTGAAAATAGATTGGAATACATGGTTCTGAGAACATGACGAGTACCACAGGAAACCATGGCTGAGTAGGCCAGTCGGATACAACCAAAATACCCGACGCGGAGTCTTGTTGTATTTTTCGCAAGACCCAACTGATGAGGCAGAAGAGGGGAAATACATAGAAAAACAATTCCCCTCAGTGTAGCAAGAAAGCGTTCATCGCTACTGCCCCAGGGTCTGGTTCCCATGCAACATATGTTGGTATCTGGTGATTAAGTCTTGATGCAAAAAGGTAGATATCTGGCGTTCCATACCGAGCTACAATGTCAGTAAATAGTTGGTGGTCCAACATCCATTCGGTGTTGTCATTGAATTTGCATGACCTGGTGTCCACCACTGTATTGAGCTTACCCGGAAGGTAAGTAGCTGATATCCAAATGTTTCTTTCTATGCACCAGTGCCAGATTGTATTGACCAATTCATCACAAGATATCGACTTAATTCCACCCACATGATTAATATATGCCACCACGGTGGTATCATCAATTTGTAGGCGAATGTCTGAACAGTAAGCCCGAAGCCTGTGGAGCGCTCCCAACATCTCTAGATGATTGATACCCAGTACCTGAAGTAAGGTTAACTCATGTGCATTCCATCTACCACCGCAACTGGAGGTGGTATTGGTTGCTCCCCAGCCGTGAGCGCTGGCGTCAGTTTGTAACACAACCGAAAGGTTTATGACTATGATGGGATTAGAGCAATGTCGAGCATTGTTTATCCACCATTGCAATTCCAATTTTGCTTTGGCTGGTAACTGCATTGGCCTGTCAAAGTGGCCAGCATGGTGTTTGAGTGCTACAATCTTGGCCCTCTGTAAATGTTGGTAATGTAAAGGTCCAAATTGTGTGGCTGGGAAGGCAGCCACGAGCTTCCCAATTACCCTGGCTACTTGTCGCATAGATGGTTTACTGACGCAAACAAGGCTGTTGCATGCCTCTATTAAGTCTGTTGCTTTGTCCTTTGACAAAGTGACAGACATGTGAACAGAGTCAATCGTGAATCCCAAGTAGTCCATAGTCATAGAAGGCATTAATTTGGATTTATCTGGATGGATGATAAACCCCAACTTTTGAAATAGGAGCTTGGTGGCTGAGACAACCAATTTGGCCAACTCCAGGGTTTTCCCCACAATTAAGATGTCACCCAGGTATGCCATGACAATATGTTTTTGTTTCCGGAGAAACGCCAAGGCTGTTTTCAATATTTTAGTAAACAGTCTGGTAGCTGATGTTAATCCATTAGGTAGTGCTTTATACTGCGCCATCCATTAGGTAGCTGCCCCATCCAGATAAATTTCAGATATCTGCGGTGATCTTTCTCTATTGGTACTGAATAGTATGCATTTTTAAGTCGATGCAAGCCATGAAGTATCTCTTGGAAACTAGTTGTTTGGCAGTAACAAAAGTTTCCATTTTGAAGTGGGTATACTGCACAAAAGTATTCAGTTGTGTCAAATCAATAATGATGTGGCATTCGTCATCTTTTTTGTTTTTTGTGAAGATGTTTGACAAAAACTCAAGAGATTCGTGTTTGGTTTTCTCAATTACTCCTTTTGTATGTAGTCTTAACAGTTCCGCATGACCTTCCAATTTTTCTTTTTGTGAAAGCACAAACTTTCGGCTAGGTGCATGCTGAACCGGAAGGAGGAGTTTGTGAACAAATTCAATTTTGTATCCCTGAATACTTTGCAGTATGAAAAGATCAGAAGTTATGGAACTCCATTGATTTCTAAACAAGTGTAACCTTCCCCCAATCTGTGAAGAAGTTACACATGCTATGTTCCGGAAGCAACCAGACCCACCTACCTCCATGGTTACCGGTGCTGCTGTGTTGGTTTCTTCCACCCTTGTTTCTTGGGAGGTGGAGGCGCTGGGGTTGGCGCATCTTCCACCAAGGCCGGTCTAAAAAAGACCTTTGTCCTGATCGTACGGCCTTCGAGCTTTCACTAGCTGTTGCTCTTTCGCTGTGGTAACGCGGTCTGCTGGTGGATGCATAGGGGAGCTGCTGCTGAGGATATGAGGACCTGGTAGTGGACAGCACTTTAATCCATGTCGAGGTCTTTAACCTGCTTCAGCAGATTGTCCCCGAACAGTAAAGTAGGCAGCTGCGCACTGCTGGTTTTGCACAACCCCGTGAACCTGGGGTTTAGTGCAGGTTGGATGACATTCTTCCTAAAACAGTTAATCTCGAACTGTGCATTACAGAAGTGTGCCAGGGCGTCTTGTTGCTCCTCCGACATATCCTTCCCATCCACTAACCTGGCAAATGCTGTAATTCCAGAGGCCAGTAGTTTCAGGATCTTTTGCATCTTTACTTCCTGTTCCTGATGCCAGCACTGATGTTTCCCCAGATGGGGTTGTTCACCGCAGGCACGTTGAGGGAGACACAGTTCTCCGGAGCTAAATAGTTAGCAGCCGTGTCGTTCATGGCCTGTTCCTGTAGTTGGTTGGTGGTGAGGTAGTTTATGCTGGCTGCCAGCTGCGGTTGCAACGGCAGTCCCTTTTGCGAAGGTATCGCGATCTTGGACACCATGCCAAGTAGCTCTTGTTCATGCACCCCTAGCATACTGGACGATTCTTCGGCCAAATCCCCCTGTCCAGAGTCAGCCCAGATCTGACTCCTTATGCTCCCCTCCGAGGAGGGAGAGACATTTGGTAGCCCTGTAAAAGGTGCTGCCGTGGGTGTCCTAGGAGACCCACGGTGACCAGACTCCTGCTGGAGTAGGTCACGTTGGAGCAATTGCTCCATCAACCGCTCCATGCGGGATAAATGACCGCTGTCGCTTCCCGCAGACGGTGAGTCTTCCAGCCCGGACCCTGCTGAGTCTACGGGCTTGCCCGACTTTCGGGTGGCTTTACCGCCAGTCCGAGGTACACCTTCGGGCTGTAGCGGTGCCAAGTCGGGGGCTGCTGGTTGAACAACTAGCAGCTCCGGTGAAGTCGGCCGCTGCTGACTGCCCGCATTCCCGTGGTCCTCCGCAGTCAGTCATGTTGCGGTCCGTTTGGACTTAGTCCTCGACTTGTGAATAATGGGTGTAGCTCTGTAAGAGAAAACACACAGAGCGCCCAAACAAGGCCATCAGAAGAATGAGTACTTACCTGCAGGTCCATTTTAAACTTACCGTTGGAGGAGCGACACTCCTCCTGCCTGTCGCTTCGCAATGCGTTGGACGATATGTCGCACATGCGTGCTGGCGGGGTCTTCACGTAATCACTCACGTGACTCCGAAGGAAAATAAGCAGATAAAGTGCAATAGTCTGTTACAGTTCAGAGTCTGTTTGTTGGCGAGTTTAATAGCCTGATGGCTGTGGGGAAGAAGCTTTCCCTGAACCTGGATGTAACTTCTCTCAGACTGTATGTATCAATTGGGGGGGGGGGGGCAGTGGGCCACACTGAGGAACACATAGGAGGCAGAGAGTATCAGTGGGGAGACCAGTGGGGAGAGCAGATAGGGGTAGAAGAGAAGGGATGAGAGAGCCAGTTGGCTTAATTCCATTTACTTTAATGCAAAGAGCCCAGCGGGTAAGAAGGATGAGCATGGATCAGCACGTGGGATTATGATACTGTCGCAATCATGGAAATGTGGTTGAGGGTAGTCCGGGACTGGCAGCTTTGTGTTCTGATGGATAGAAGATTCAGGTGCGATAGAGGAGACTGCAAAAGGGAGGGGGCATTGCACTGCTGATCAGGAGAACATAACGGCACTACTCAATGAGGATATCCTGGTGGGAGGTGATACATTTTTGGACATCAAATACTCGGTGGGACAGCTAGGGACTTCAGATACAACATTTTGGGACATCAGATACTAGTCACCATCAAACACACCAACCTCTCTTCTATTGACTCCATGTACATTTCATGCTGCCTCGGTAAGGCCACCAGCATAGTCAAGAACGAGTCTCACCCCTTCATCTTCTTCCTTCTCCCATCAGCGCAAGAGATAAAGAAGTGTGAAAACCTCCAGATTCAGGGACAGTTTTTTCCCCAGGTGTTATCAGGCAACTGAACCATCCTATCACCAACTAGAGAGCAGTCCTGAGCTACTATCTACCACAATGTTGACTTTCAGACTATCTTGAATCGGACTTTACTGGGCTTGATCTTGCACTAAATGTTATTCTCTTTATCCTGTATCTATACACTGTGGCGGCTCAATTGTAATCATGTATAGTCTTTACGCTGACTGGCTAGCACCCAACAAAAATTGTTTTCACTAACTTAGTACATGTGACAATAAACTAAACTAAAATAAATTAAACAAATAGAGTAAGTGGCAGAGACCTCAGAGGCATTGATGTACAGAGGGATATTTGGGTGTAGGTTTTCTGAAAATGGTGCCACAAGTGTGCAGGGTGGTGATGAAGTAATTTGAATGCTTGTCTTCTTCGGCCAAGGCATTGCATAAAAGTTGGGAAGTCGTGTTTCAGCAATACAAAACATTGTGTCAAGCCGCACCTGAAATATTATGAGCAATTGTGGTAGTCATACTACAGGAAAGATGTGGTGGCATTGCAAATGGTGCAGAAGAGATTCACCAGGATGTTGCTTGGAATGGGGGGGCTGTAGTTATAAGAAAATACTTTGTAAGCAAGTTTAATTCTCACTGGAATGTAGGAGGCTGAGGAGTGACCTTACAGAGGTTTTTAATGTTATGAGCGGCAGCCTCTGTAATATTTTGTTTTTGTTGAAAGGGAAGCTCAATTTATGCTGTACTGAAATTATATTTTATTGAAGTTGGGTGGCACGGTGGCGCAGCAGTAGAGTTGCTGCCTTATAGCGCCAAAGACCTAGGATCGATCTGACTACAGGTGCTGTCTGTACTGAGGTTGTACGTTCTCCCTTTGACAGTGCAGTTTTTCTCCAGGTTCTCCAGTTTCCTCCCACACTCCAAAGATATACAGGTTTGTAGGATTTGGCTTCTGTAAATTGTCTCTAGTGCGTACGATAGTGCTAGTGCACAGGTTGGTCGCTGACCGGCATGGACTCGGTGGGCCGAAGGGCCTGTTTCCACACTGTATTTCCAAGTTAAAGTCTAAAATCAATCTTTACCAACAGACCAGCTAGAATGTGGAACTCATTGTTGCAAGGAGTAACTGAAACAGATACAATTTAAGGTCAAGTTTGTAAATATAAGAAAGACGACGCAATAATAAATTATGTCCATGGTGTCTGAAGAAAAAGGGCAAGAGGATCTCAATGTGTGATTCAAATTGGGCCACATGACCTGATTCCAAACTGCACTGTCTCAGTAATTCTTAGTTAAACATATTACTGGACCCCAATCACACATCTCAGTCTTTCTCGAGATATGAATTTGACTGTCTCTTGTGCCATATAAACTGAAACCTGTGTAGGAAAGAACTGCTGATGCTGGTTTAAATCGAAGAAAGACATAAAATGCTGGAGTAACTCAGCGTGACAGGTAACATCTCTGGAGAAGGAATGGGTGACGTTTCGGGTTGAGACCATTCTTTAGACTGAAGAAGAGTCTTGCTCCGAAACGTCACCCAATCCTTGTCTCCAGGGATGCTGCCTGTCCCACTGAGTTAGTACAGCATAAACTGACACTTGTATTCTATAAACAGTATGCATGGAATTAATCATCATGCACCTATCAATGATTAGGCCAGAATGTTCTAATTTGCATAAAAAATTGAAAAATAAAGCCATACCAAATAAATTAAAACTAAGCACAAACAAACTAATATTATTTTATATCACTGGAAATAGTTTAATTCTACAATTCAATTTATAATGACAACTTGGAGAGTGGAATGGTAATATCAGACTGACTCATCAGAGGAATTAGATGTATCAACTTCATCTGTTAATCTGCAACAAAATATAATTTCACTCAAGCTATTCTAGGCACAAAACAATTTTGATTTGTGGTTTTATTGAAATTGAATGGAATGGATTGGATTGTTGGCCCTGCACTCACTGTGCTTGACTTGACTGAAATTGAAGTGGATTGGATTGAATTGTTTGCCCTGCACTCACTGTGCTGACTTGACTTGAAATGGAATGGAATGGATTGGATTGTTGGCCCTGCATTCACTGTGCTTGACTTGAATTGAAATTGAATGGATTGGATTGTTGGCCCTGCACTCACTGTGCTTGTCTTGACTTGACTTGACTTGAATTGAAATTGAATGGATTGGATTGTTGGCCCTGCACTCACTATGCTTGACTGGACTGGACTGGACTGGACTTGACTAGACTTGACTGGACTTGACTTGACTTGGAATGGATTGGATTATTGGCCCTGCACTCACTGTGCTTGACTTGACTGGAATTGAAGTGGAATGGATTGGATTGTTGGCCCTGCAAGCACTGTGCATAACTGGACTGGACTGGATTTGACTGGACTGTACTGGACTGGACTTGACTTGAATTGAAATGGAATGGATTGGATTGTTGGCCGTGCACTCACTGTGTTTGACTTGAATTGAAATTGAATGGAATGGATTGGATTGGATTGTTGGCCCTGCACTCACTGTGCTGACTTGAATTGAAATTGAATGGATTGGATTGTTGGCCCTGCACTCACTGTACTTGACTTGAATTGAAGTGGAATGGAATGGATTGAATTGTTGGCCGTGCACTCACTGTGCTTGACTTGACTTAAATTGAAGTGAAATGGATTGGATTGTTGGCCCTGCACGCACTGTGCTTGACTTGACTTGACTTGAATTGAAAAGGAATGGATTAGATAGTTGGCCCTGCACTCACTCTGCTTGACTTGAATTGAAATTGAACGTATTGGATTGTTCGCCCTGCACTCACTGTGCTTGACTGGACTGCACTTGACTGGACTTGACTTAACGTAATTTGGAATGGATTGGATTGTTGGTCCAATGACTGGACTTGACTTGACTTGACTTGGATGGATTGGATGGTTGGCCCTGCACTCACTGTGCTTGACTTGACTTGAATTGAAATGGAATTGATTGGATTGTTGGCCCCGCACTCACTGTGTTTGACTGGACTGGACTTGACTTGACTTGACTTGACTTGGTATGGATTGGATTGTTGGCCCTGCACTCGCTGTGCTTGACTTGACTTGACTTGAATTGAAATGGAATGGATTGGAATGTTGGCCCTACACTCACTGTGCATGACTGGACTGGACTGGACTGGACTGGACTTGACTTAGAATGGATTGTTTGCCCTGCACTCAGTGTGCTTGACTTGAATTGAAGTGGAATGGAATGGATTGAATTGTTGGCCGTGCACTCACTGTGCTTGACTTGGCTTGAAGTGAAAAGGAATGGATTGGATTGTTGGCCCTGCACTCACTGTGCTTGACTTTACTTGACTTGGAATGGAATGGATTGGATTGTTGGCCCTGAACTCACTGTGCGTGACTTGACTCACTGAGCTGCCAGACCACCTGCCCTGAGCAGCCAGCCCACTAGCTGAGTGACTGAGCTGCCAGCCCATCAGGCCTGAGTGACTGAGCTGCCAGCCCGCCAGGCCTGAGTGACTGAGCTGCCAGGCCTGAATGACTGAGCTGCCAGCCCAAGAATCCATTCAGCCCACAATTTCCATACTAGCCCTCTGGAAACTAGTCCATTCGACCTGCAACACCCTTAGTAGCGCTCCAGAAAGCTCCCTCCCCACTACTGGCCACCAATATTGGAATTGGTGGAGAGGTGAAATATAGCGTTGAGGGACCAGGTTTCATTTAGAAAAAAACATAGCGATGTTCATTATGGGGGGGGGGGGGGGGGGGGGGGGGGGGGGGGGGGGGTGTGGTATGGGAGACATTTCATTTCCCATTAATTCCCGAAACATTGCAATTTGTTCTGTGTGGGCTGGGATAGGGGAGGTGAGGAGTGGGGGAGCAGGGGGATCAAGAAAGAGGAGGGGGTGTGGAGGGAAGAGGGAGGGGAAAGTGGGGATGTGAGGAGGGTGAATAGGGGAAGGGGGGATAGAGGGAGAGGAGAGGGGAGTGGGAGAGGTAGGGATTGGGGGATAGAGGGAGGAGGGCAGTGGGTAAGGTGGATGGGGAGGTGAGGAGTGGTGGAGCAGGGAGATAGAGAGGAGGGGGTAGGGAGGGGAGAGGGGTTATTGAGTGAGTGATTGAGGATCTGGAGAAGGAGAGGGAGGGAGAGGTGAGGGAGGGTGTGGGGGAGGGGAAGGGAAAGAAGAGGGAGTGAAGAGTAGGGGACGAAATGCTGGGGGATGAGGCAGATGGAGGAAATGGAGTTAGAAGAGGGATGGCGATGCACAGTTGTGGAAGGGTTGCCGTGACTCTCGTCACAACGGGAACCTATCAGCCACGCCTGCACAGTTGAGGGCTATGTGTAAGTGGTTGAATATTGCATTGGGGGAACGGCGTCCAATGGGTCCCACGGTCTAGTCAATACTAAATCCCTCCATGTCTCCACTCATCCTTATCTCGCTAACTTTCCGTAATCCTTTAATACCCCAAAATCCACACACTTTTGCTAGTTCAGCATCTTGGGTATCCAAATTTCCATGACTATACTGCCTGTGCGAATCATCACTAATTATTGTGAATGGGGTCTCAATGAGTTTAAAGGAAACATGTCAATGATGTTCCTGCAAATTTGAAGGGAGCATGGGAAACAAACCCCACTGCATTTAAAAGGATAATTGGAACAAGGCCTTGGTGAGTTTAGCAGTTTTTTTTGTTTTTTTTAAAAAATATTTTTATTTATTAGAGGCAAATACATCAATGTACATCACATATATATTGTTACAATCATTGTACCCCATAATTTGATGGCTTTTAAAGAAAATGAATAGAAAGAAAGAGAGTGAAGTAGGTGCAAAGAGTTGTGAAAGTGAAAGAGCGTGCCAAAGGGGAGAGGAAACCCTTGGTCAAAGAATTAGAGAAAGGGGATTAAGAGATAGACCCTAGAAAAGAAAAGGAAAAAAGAAAGAAAGACAAAGAGAGAGAAAAAGACAAAGATTTTAGCAGGTATGTAGGAAATATCACGCAGTATGTTTAAACACAGCTATGGAGAACATGCTGCCTACGGAATCAGGTTCTTGAACCAACCTGCACAACGAATCATAACTCCGCAATAGAACATAATGGACCACATCCTGTACTGCTACGGACTTGTTTTTCTAATTTTTGCACGAATGCCTTTTTTGCACATTCTTTTCACTGTTGTGGATTTTGTGCAATTATGTATAGTTTGTTTTTGTATGATGTCTATGTACATCTGATACTACTGCAAGCACAAAGTTCATTGTGCCTAAACCCCACCATGCATGTGCATATGACAATAGCCCAATTTGACTTGACTTGACAACATCTGATGATCCAGCTCTCAAACCAACGGATCTTCTAATCAAATAGATAGCAGATCTTCATTGTATTGTGTAGGAAGCAACTGCAGATGCTGCTGTACAGCGAAGATAGACACAAAACGCTGGAGTATATTGATGCACACGCATGCCACAGGAATTATATGTTCTCACTTGTGTATTATTTTTCTTCACTGGGGAAACAAGATTAAGATGACCAACAAAACTCAGCATAACATTATAAATTAACAAAACAAAACTATTATTTTACTTCGGAGTCACGTGAATCCCACCAGCACGCATGCACGACATATCGTCGAACGCATTGCAAGCGACAGGCTGGGAGGAACGTTGCTCCTCTACCGGCAAGTTTAAAAACGAAGCCCACAGATAAGTACCGCTAACCTGGAGTGGTTAGGGCACTCTGTTCTTTTTTGTATCTACAGAAGGCTCGAGCGATGGACAAAACTCGAGCAAAGAAACGGGCCTCTTCCTGACAGACTGCGGTGGACCGCGGGACCGCAGGCAGTAAACAGCGGGCGACTACACCTGAGCTGGCCGTTGAACAGACAGCAGGCCCCGACTTCCTGCCGCTACAGCCCGCAGGAACACCACGGACTGGCGGCAAAGCCACCCGGAAGTCGGGCAGCCCCATTGACTTGGCTGAGTCCGGTCAAGACGACCGGTCGTTCGCAGGTAGCGACGGCGGTTGATTATCCCGCATGGAGCGGATGGTGGAGCAGCTGCTCCAAAGTGACCTACTCCAGCAGGAGTCTGGTCACCGTGGGTCTCTTCGCCGACCCACGGCAGTACCCTTCCCAGGGCTGCCAAATGTCTCACCCTCTTCGCAGGGGAGCATAGAGAGTCAGGTCTGGGCTGACTCGGAAGAGGGGTTGGCTGAAGAACCCGACGTGCTAGGGGTGCAGGAAAAAGAGCTTCTTGGAATGGTATCAAAATTTGCAATACCATCACAGAAGGGACTGCCGTTACAACCACAGCTGGCGGCAAGTATAAACTATTTAACGACACACCAGCTGCAAGAGCAAGTCATGAATGACACCACGGCCAAGTACCTAGCTCCGGAGAATTGTATATCTCTTAATGTGCCTGCAGTAAACAATCCCATCTGGGGGAATATCAGTCCCAGCATTAGGACCCAAGAGTTCAAAATGAAAAATATATTAAAACTACTGGCCTCGGGCATTACAGCGTTTGCCAGGTCAATAGATGGGAAAGACATGACGGACGAGCAACAGGATGCTCTGGCACTATTCTGCAATGTCCAATTTCAAATAAATTGCTTTAGGAAGAGTGCAATCCGGCCTACACTGAACCCAAAGTTCGCAGGGTTGTGTAAAATCAGCAGCGCACAGCCGCCTACTCTGCTGTTCGGGGACAACCTGCCCAAACAGGTCAAAGACCTTGATGAAGAGGCAAAAGTGGTCGGTATGATCAAGGCGCCGACCACTATCAGGTCCTCAGTCAGCCGGCGACAGCACCCCGATGCAGCCACCAGCAGGGCCCACTATCACAGCGACAGAACAGCTAGTGAAACCCCGAAGGCCGCACAACCCTCACAAAGGTCTTTTTTAGGCCATGTCCCAGAGCGACCTTCCTGGAAGATGTGCCAACCCCACACCACAGCGCCTCCACCTCCTAGGAGCCAAGGACGTAAGAAGCCAACCTAGCGCCGGTAACCATGGAGGTAGGTGGGTCTGGTTGCCTTGGGAACATAGCATATGTAACTTCACAAATCGGGTGTAGGTTACACTTGTTTTGGGATGCATGGAGCTCTATAACTTCTGATCTTTTCATTTTGCACAGGGATACAAAATTGAATTTGTTGACAAACTCCTCCTACCGGTTCAACATGTACCTAGCCAGAAATTTGTGCTTTCGCAAAAAGAGAAAGTGGAAGGTCATGCGGAACTACTTAGATTATATTCTAAGGGAGTGATAGAGAAAACCAAACATGAACCTCTTGAGTTTGTATCAAACATCTTCACTAAAAATAAAAAAGATGGCGGATGCCGCATTATCATTGATTTGACACAACTGAATACTTTTGTGCAATACACCCACTTCAAAATTGAAACTTTGTAACTGCTAAACAACTAGTTTCCAAAGGGTACTTCATGACTTGCATCGACCTAAAAGATGCATACTATTCAGTACCTATACATGAAGATCACCGCAGATATTTGAAATGTATCTGGATGGGGCAGTTCTGGCAGTATAAAGCACTGCCTAATGGACTAACAACAGCCCCCAGACTATTTACTAAAATATTGAAACCAGCATTGGCTTTTCTTCGGAAACAAAAACACATTGTCATGGCATATCTCGATGACATCCTAATTGTGGGGAAAACCTTGGAATTGGCTACATTGGCTGTCACAGCCACCAAGCTCCTATTTCAAAAACTGGGATTTATCATCCATCCAGACAAATCCATGTTAATGCCTTTAGTGACAATGGATTATCTGGGGTTCATGATCGACTCTGCTCGAATGACTGTCACCTTGCCAAAAAGCAAAGCGACAGACTTGATAGAGGCATTTAACAGCCTTGTTTGCGTCAGTAAACCATCCATTTGGCAGGCTGCCAGGATAATCGGGAAGCTTGTGGCTGCTTTTCCAGCCACACAATATGGACATTACCAAAATTTACAAAGAGCCAAATTGCAGCACTCACACTTCACGCTGGCCATTTTGACAGGTCTATGCAGCTACTGGCCAAAGCAAAAATGGAATTGCGATGGTGGATTAGCAATATTCGACTGCCTTAATCCCATCATAATCACAAACCCTTCAGTTGTGTTACAAACTGACGCCAGAGCTCACGGCTGGGGAGCTACTGATACCACCTCCAGTTGTGGTGGTAGATGGAATACACACGAGTCTACCTTACTTCAGACACAAGGTATTAATTATCTAGAGATGTTGGGAGCGTTTCATGGACTTCGGGCTTACTGTTCAGATATGCACCATCTGCATGTTCGCCTACAAATAGATAACACCACCGTGGTGGCATATATTAATCATATGGGTGGTATCAAGTCGATATCTTGTGATGAATTGGCAAATTCAATCTGGCACTGGTGCACAGAAAGAAACATTTGGATATCAGCTTCTTACCTTCTGGGTAAGCTCAACACATGGGCGGACACCAGGTCACGCAAATTCAATGACAACACCGAATGGATGTTGAACTACCAGGTATTTACTGACATTATAGCTCGGTATGGAACGCCAGATATCGACCTTTTTGCATCCAGACTTACTCATCAGACACCAACATATGTTGCATGGGAACCAGACCCTGAGGCAGTAGCGATGGACGCTTTCTCGCTACATTGGGGGGATTTGTTTTTCTATGCATTTCCCTCTTTCTGCCTCATCAGTCGGGTATGGTGCAAAATTAAATTAGACTCCGCATCAGATATTCTGATAGTAACCGATTGGCCTATGCAAGCATGTGGTTCCCTGTGGTCCTCGATATGCTCACAGAACCATGTTTTCTGATACCCAAACGCCCGAATCTACTGGTACATCCTGTGACGGGGAGAGTCATCCGTGCCATGATCACATGAACCTATTGGCTAGCAGGTTTTGAATAGACCTCTCCTGGAATTCGGGTTGTCAGACCGGACCATGAACATCATCACGGCGTCGTGCAGGGAGTCCACCAGGAGACAGTACCTCACCTATGTAAAAACATGGGAGGTATTTTGTACCAGGATAGGCACTACGTACAATACAGCCACTATCATGGATGTACTGGAATTCCTGGCTAGCCTTCATTACGATGAGGGCTTGAGTTATAGTGCCATCAACTGCGCCAGAAGTGCTTTATCTTCCTATCTGGGGCTTGGGCTAGAACACCTTGGAGTAGGATCCCACCCCCTGGTGTCTAAACTCATGAGGGGTATTTTTAACTAATACCCTCCCAGGCCTCGATATTCAGACCTGCGATATTGGGCTTGTCCTGACCATGCTCAGGGATTGGGCACCAGTCACGTCCCTCTCATTAACCAAGCTCACCTATAAGATAGTGATGCTTATGGCACTTGTTACTGCGCAGTGGGTCCAGACCCTGCATAAAATTGGATGCCATGGTATCAACTCCGAATAAGGTAACCTTTTACATACATGAGCTACTCAAACAAAACAGGCCTGGGTCATCTGGCCTCAAATTGGAGTTCCTGGCCTATCCAATAGACAGACACCTTTGTATAGTAACCCACCTTCGTCATTACCTAGAGGTCACTAAAAATCTCAGGGGTACGGAAATGGGCCTTTTGATAAGTTTTAAACGCCCTCACCTCAGGGTAACCGTACAGACCATCTCAAGATGGCTCAGGGTGGTGTTAGGTGCAGCAGGGGTGGACACTGACATTTTTACATCTCATTCTACCAGGGCTGTGTCTTCATCAGCGGCGAAGATGATGGAAGTTCCCATGGACCACATCCTTGCAACGGCGGGTTGGTCCAATGAATCAACTTTTCAGTGGTTTTATAATAAACCTGTGACCACACCTACAAATTTTGTAGATACTATTTTAAGTTCTGTTTCATAATTTTTCCCCCGAAGTTAAGGGTTTATTATTTGTTTGTTAAATAAAGACATTATTGTTTTTCAGCACTGTTTCAAGTCTGAAATACATTAACATACTTCCTCCATTGGTCATTATGACAGTGTGTGAGCATGGACTCGTTTCCAGGGCATGAAATCAGAGCTTTGAAATCTTCACGAAGTCACTCACATGACTCCGAAGTAAAATAGTAAGATTAAATGAGAACTTACCAGTTTGAAGTTTGATCCTTATTTTATGAAGAGTTACAATGAGGGATTTTGTGCCTTCCGCTTCCAGTCAACTGGTATGTTAGTTCTCTTATCTTACTATCTTCAGTCAACTCTACTATCTGTGATTTCACACCTCTGCTTTGAAGAATGTCGTGCATGCGTGCTGGTGGGGTCTTCACGAAATCCCTCATCGTAACTCTTCATAAAATAAGGATCAAACTTCGAACTGGTAAGTTCTCGTTTAAACTTACTATTTTAATTGTGTGGAGATGGAAAGCAAAGAGAATAAAATGCATTTTATTTCTATGGATTGACAATTGAGTGCAAAATGTTGAGCAATTGGAAAGAAACATCAGCCTATTAGATCTCATCCAGAGATCTTTTTAAAGTGATTATATTGTTTTATTAGTTATTCAGAGAGAAAATGTTCAGTTTAACTGATTAACTAAATGGAAAAGAAACTAATGATCTATTTGGAAAATTTGGTCTTTATTTAATCCAAACAAGAAATGTCAATCAGGCAGAGTTTACATTTTGATTTCACAATGCAGTATTCACTTTTTCACCAAAGCTATTTGGCTATGGAACATGCAGGTTTAGTTTAGAGATATGGTGTGGAAACAGCCCCTTTGGCCCACTGGGTCCCGGCAACCAACAATCACCCCGTACACTAGTTCTATCCTACACTATCTGGACAATTTAAAGAAGCCAATGACTTGACTTGACTTGTAATAGATTGTTGGCCCTACACTCACTGTGCCTGACTTGACGTGACTTGTAATGGAATGGATTGGATTGTTGGCCCTGCACACACTGTGCTTGACTTGACTGGACTTGACTGGACGTGACTTGACTTGACTTGACTTGACTTGGAATGGATTGTTGGCCCTGCACTCACTGTGCTTGACTTGAAATGGATTGGATTGTTGGCCCTGCACTCACTGTACTTGACTTGACTTGACTTAACTTGTTCTATCCTACACAATCGAGACAATTTACAGAAGTCAATTGACCTACAAGGCTGCACGTTTTTGGAATGTGGGAGGAACCGCAGTACCTGGATAAAACCCACATGGTCAGAGGGAGAATGTGCAAACTCTGTAGAGATAGCATCTGTAATCAGGATTGATCCCAGGTCTCTGCGCTGTAATGCAGCAGCTTTACCGCTGCGTCACTGTGCTGCCCACAGTTGGCCTGACTGGGACATGCTGCACAGTGGCCTGACTGTGAGACATGTTGGTCAGTGAACAAATTGTGGGACATGCTGGTCAGTGGAGTGACTATGGGACATGCTGGTCAGTGGATAGGCTGTGGCGAAAAATCTAGAATAAGAGAGCAGCCAAAAATGGAGAGAAAAACAAAAGGTATGGATGATTACATGAAAGTAGAACATAACTTCCCCGAATAATCAAGATAAATCCTGGAGCAAAACTACTCATAAAGATTCAATCGTTGTCGGGTGAACGCACGTGGAAAGTGCTTCCCGATGAGCCGCGCGGCCAGAAGCAAAGATACCGTATCTTTGGCCAGAAGGCTTCCCTGTGGACTGGGAATGCGGCCAGAGGCCTTTATCGAGGCGCTGGTCAGGGTCCAGCCGGGACCTTGTGGGTAGAAGCCCGGGTCGGGCGAAGCACCAGGGGGGCATGAAGTGGGGCGTTGAAGGGGGAGGGGAAGAACAATGGAGGACCCGGCATGGGGGATCTGCGGTGAGGGAGGTGGGAGGGGAGCAATCGACAATGAGGGGGGGGGACACAAAGGACAACGGGGACCCGGCGTGGGGGAACAAAAGGGGGAGCCGGCGTGCTTTGTAACCTTGTCAGCGCCGTAGGTGGCTGCTATTTGTATACAATATGTATGCAAGCAAAGAATCTCACTGTGCTTAGTCACATGTGATAATAAAGTATTCCGATTCATATTCAATTCACCTATCCAATCCTATAAACAAATCCACTATTGACTTCTGGAGGAGTATAAAAACTATAAGTAAAATGACAAAAAAGGAAAGCATGAGCAAGACAAAGATATCCCTTGTGGACTTTATTGGGAAGTGGTAGTCATGAACTACAGTGATTCACAAAAATGGACCCTTGCTGTGCTGCTTCACAAAGGAGCCCAATGTTGAGAAATGCCACATGCCACATGCAGGAGTACCAGCTTGTATTCAGCAGAGATCTTTGAAAATGATGAGTAGTAAAATAATTACTGAGTTTTGTATTGACAAGGAGAGATTGTTTTCTCTGGATTACAACATTTCACAAAAATTCAGACAGGTGCATGGAGTGGAAAGATTCAGACAAATATGGGCCAAGCACAGGCAAATGGGATAAGCTTCGATAGGTATCTTGGTTGGCATGAATGAGTTGAGCTGAGTGTTTCCATGCTGTATAACTCTAGGATTCTAAAAGTAGTCATTAGTCTTGATGAAAGTCCTGAGAATAACTGGCAACCGAGCTCCTTTTACATTATATTGCAATAAGAGTGATTAATGCCCACATGACAATTATATGTTTGTAGTTCCCGCTCTCTAGCAACATTGCTTGAAAAACCAACACTTTCAACACATACAAATTTGCAGCCTTGACAAGGTAGATGCCGAACAGACATTTCCCTTGGCTGGGTTGTCTTGCACCATGGGGAATGGTTTCAAAAATAAGAGCTCAGCAATTCAGTACAGAGATGAGAAGCTATTTCTTCACCCAGAGGGTGATGTATCTTTTGGAATTCTGAATTGAACATATCCTCAGTTGCTGAGCATATTCACACTAGGGATCTTTAGATTTTGGGATATTAAGTGAAGCAAAGTATTTGGAGTTAGTGCAGGAAAATGGCACAAGTAAAAGATGGTGATGACTTATTAAATAGCAGAACAGTCATGAAGTGACTATTTTACTTCGGAGTCACGTGAGTGACTACGTGAATAGAAGCCCGTACAGCCGTTGGTGCGTCATGATGTCAGACGCTGGTGCAGTCGGGCGGTTGGAGCAGCAGCGCTCCTCCGAGCGGTAAGTGTAAACCGCGGGTTATTCGAAGAGCTGGAGAATTCGCGGGTGCAGCAGCATCTAAGGAGCGAAGGAGATGGGCGACGTTGCGGGTCGAGACCCTTCTTCATACTTCACCCTCGATTCTCCAGCATTTGCAGTTCTTCGTTAAGTTTAAGACGTAAGGTTTTTAAAAAAAATTTTACCGCATGTCATTTTCTGCGACGGTTTGGGTAGAGAATGTTGCAGAAAGGGAAGAAGGTGTCGGCGAGGCGCTCCGGGGGCAGAAAGGAAAAGTGGCCAGGAGAGTGTTGAGGATGGAGGCCCGTCTGGTACACCTGGTCCGGTGCTGGCTACACAGCCAGTGGTTGCGGACCCACTGCCGGGGGGCAGTGGAGGCTTGTCAGTAGGGTGGAAGGCCACTGGCAAGTCTCTGTGGCCCGTAAATGAGTCGGGCCTGGAGGTTATACCCTCCATAGGAGAGTCCGTTTGCTCACGGCTCTCCCACGTCGAGATTCTATTTCAAAAGAATGCTCGACAGGGACCAGCTCCGTGGGGAGGAGTGGTGCCCAAGCCAGGCTGATGGAGAGCTTGTGCTAGCAGCACCTGTTTCAGGGCTGCAGAACTATCCTGCCTGTGAGGAGGATGTTCCAGCTCCGTGAGGAGGAGTGGTGCCCAAGCCAGGCTGATGGAGAGCTTGTGCTAGCAGCACCTGTTTCAGGGCTGCAGAACTATCCTGCCTGTGAGGAGGATGTTCTATCAGGGCAGTTTTGCTGACACTGTTTCTATGCTGGGGGAGAGCAGTAAAGGTGTTCGGTTGGAGGTAATTCCGAACATTGCTGGGAAGTTTGCTGAGTGTAGAGGCAGGAAAGGCGATTGATGTAGAATTGGCCGAAGCCATTCAGTATATGCTCGCCCATCAGTTACAGGAGCTAGCTATGGATGAAGTAGCAAAGAACTATAAAGCTCCTGTTAATTGTGATCTCCTGAAGGTACCAGTGGTTAATCACCAAATTTGCATAGATGGGTTTGCCTGCTAGGGCCCAGGAGATGAAGTTTTAAAAAAGTGCTTAAACTGTTGTCAGCAGGTATTACAGCTGTGGTGTAAGTTATTGATACAAATGATATGGTTGAAGCACACCAGGATGAACTGGGACTCCTTTGTAATGCATTTTGAAATTAATAATATCGGGAGGGCCGCTATTAGGCCAGTGCTAACCCGAATTTGGCGAGTTGTGCAAACCGACCAGTGTACCACCACGAAATCTGTTGTTTGGTGGTAACCTTGCAAAAAGGGTCAAAGACTATTATGAGGTTGTTATAACCATGGCCCTCATCAAGCCAGCTGGAAGCAAGGCAAAAAAGGTTCTCTACAAGAAGTCAAGGACAACAAGGCCGCAAGGAAAGATGCTGGTAAGGAATATAACATTGACAGACGATGAATTAACTGATGTTCCTGTTCAAATTGGGGAAGGTTAAAATTGTTCTCAAACAATGGCAGCAGTTGACATCAGATTTGTTCATACTTAGTGTATTGAAGGGGTGAAAATTTGGATTTTACTATAAGGACAGTCTACCTAATCAACATTTTCCTAGTCATAAACTTATTTTTCAGATGAGGAAAATGTGCTTATTCAAGCAGAGATTCAGTCGTTACATAAGAAGAGGTAATTGAGTCTTCTGTCTATCAAAGTCAACAATTTCTGTCAAGTATATTTCCCAGATCTAAAAAGACTGGGGGATGTACAATTATTCTGGATTTATCGAACAAATTTGTTTGTTATAGGCATTTCAAAATGGAGACATTTACCACGGGGAACCATTGATTTAAAGAATGCGTATTACGCAGTGTCTATTCATGGTGATGATAGAAGATATTTGAAATTTATTTGGATGACTGAGCTGTGGCAATTCAGGACATTGCCGAATGGATTAACTTCAGCTCCTAGGTTATTTACTAAATTGGTAAAACCTGTGTTAGCATTACTTAGAGCTCAGGGGCATGTGGTAATGGCCTATTTAGATGATATTCTGATTGTTGGAAAGACTCATGCTGAAACCCAATCATCAGTTTCAGTTGTTAAAATCACTTTTGAACAAATGGGATTTGTTATTCACCCAGATAAATCTAAATTATCACCAGTCCAAATTATTGATTATCTGGGATTTACCGTTAATTCCAATCACATGTTGGTAACTTTGCCCAGGGATAAATTGAATCAGTTAATTGAGGACTGTGTTAATCTCGTTGGAGAACAACGGCCTTCGATTAGACAAGTAGCCAGTTTTATTGGGAAGTTGTTGCAGCCTTTCCAGCTGTGCAGTATGGTCCTCTGCATTATCAACAATTACAACCATCAAAGGAACAGGCACTGAGAATACAAAGGGGCCATTTTTGATAGGCCTATGCAGTTGTCAGCTGGGGCGATTGCTGACATACAATGGTGGATAGTACATGTTTAAAAAAATTTAAGGAAGGTTTGGTGGAATCACCGTCATTGATATTACAGACTGATGTAAGTGCACTGGGTTGGGGTGCAACAGATATGTCTTCTAGTTGTGGATGCAGATGGAATGTGGATGAGACATCGCTTCCTCAATTAAGAGGGATTAATTATTTAGAGTTGTTGGGCACCTGGTATGGGCTCAAAGCTTATTGTTCTACAAGGAGGGATCTGCATGTGCAGGTCAGATTGACAACACCACAGCAGTGGCATATGTAAACCACATGGGTGGAGTTAAGTCACAGTCTTGTGATAGACTGGCTAACCAGATTTGGAGCTGGTGTATTGACCAAAATATCTGGCTTTCAGCACTTTATTTGCCAGGAAGAGGTCACGTCAGTTTAATGACAACATTGAATGGATGTTAAATCAGGATGTATTTAACCAAATGATTGATCAGTATGCATTGCCAGATATTGACTTGTTTGCATCTCGATTTTACTTCGGAGTCACGTGAGTGACTACGTGAAGAACCCGCCTCACGCTGGCAAACGGCATTACGTCGACGCTGACGGCGGAAGGAGGAGCTGCAGTAAGGAGCAGCTCCTCGCAGCGGTCGGAACGGCCCCGCAGGTAAGTGCAGCAAAGTCGGGATGTTTTTTAACGTACGCTGGGTGGGTCCAGCAGTAAAAATAAAGTAAAATAAAAAGTCAGAGTCACGTTAAAGTGCTGTTTAGCACAGATTAAATGAAAGAAATGGAGAAATTGGCAAAGAAAATTCGCGGGTAAAGAGAGCTTCCCGGGGTGAAAATAAAAATACGGGAAAAAAGCTAGTGCGGATCCGGTTCCGATACCGGTGGCCGCTGATATACCCGTTAGTGAGTTCTAGATTCTCCAGAAGTTATAACCACGGAGAGAAATGCTCCTAAAAATGTAAAAGAAATCTGAGAGGCCCGTGGTTCTGATGACTCTGATACTGAAAGTCCTCCAGATAATTAAACTATATGGAACTAATAATGGAGCATATGGAGAAAGTTCTCCAAAAAATTATGAGACTAGGGTCACAGTACCCAGAAGGTTCCCAAAAAAGTCCTGAGGGGTTTAATTATTCTGAATATGGCTGTGGGCCTAATTGGGAGTTGGAACTCCGGACCCAGGATTTGGGCCGAAGGAAGTCTCATGGGATGAAATCCCAATTGATTTAGGGCTGCAGAAGGCAGACCCTGCTGATGGTGATTTGCATTTGAAAACACACCACAAAATAAAAGAAAGGCCAAATGTGCCTGAGATAACAAAAGAATTTGCTATATATGAAGGAAGTGGTGAGGCTATGGAAGAAAACCTAGCTGCCAACATTAATATATGGTATCTCACCAACTTCATGATTCTGTGATGATTGAAACATCAGAATTATAAAACGCACAGGAAATTGTGCCTCATTGAAAGTGCCTACGGTTTATCCGTTGATATGGGCATCCATGACCCCAAATATGAGAGCTCAAAAAGTGAGGTTCAAAAATCCTCACAAAATTATTCTGCTGCCATTATGGCTTTTGGGGAGATGGATAAGTTTAAAAAAGAGGGCCTATTGTGCAAATTCTTTCTATGAAATTATTGTATGAGGAAAATGGCTATTCGGCCCATATTTCACCCAAGGTTTGCAAGCTTGTGTGGTTCGAGCAAGTGGTGTTCAAGCTCCTGGTTATCTGTTTGGAGTAAATCTGCCTAAATTATTAAAAATTGGATGAAGAAGCTAAAAATTTTAACTGCATGAAACCTTCGTCTTAGGACAAAAAAGGTATTTTTCGCCCAGAAGGGGATTTGATTTTGGAAATAAAGGCAGAAATATGTCAAGGAAATATTATTGTACTGCACAGCCCAATACTTACCCGTATTCGGGGAAAAGGAGACCACCACGCTCATATGGAGAGGTATTAAAGACTTGTTCTATCTTTAAAGAAACTGCGGATTAATCTCCAGTTGGAGGGAGATTACAAAAGTTTTATAAAGACGGGCTTACTATTATTTCTGATCGGTTTATTTTTACAAGCAGTTTCAGGAGCCACTATTACTTTTAAAGAAGGGGTTAATCCTCCAGTACAGATAAACCTGCCTATGCTTTCGTGTTTACTGCAATTGGAAAAGCAGAGATTAATGTGGAAATTGACAAATTATCTGAAAAGGGGTTATTGAAAAAACTTATGAACACGAGCATCAATTGTGTCTAAGATATTTCAAAAGACATCAAAAGATGGTGATTGCAGAATTATTCTGGACCTTACAGATCTAAATAAGTGGTAGAATACAAATTTTTAAATGGAAAACATTTAATACTGCAAGATATTTAATAGCAGCAGGTTGTTATATGGCTACGATTGGTTTGAAAAAACGCCTATTATTCTGTACCAATACATCAGTTTCTGGAGGTACTTAAAATTTAATTGGCTGGGACAATTATGGCAGTTTAAAGCTTTGCCAAATGGATTGAGTTCAGCTTCTAGGCTCTTTACTAAACTGTTGAAACCAGTTTTAGCCCAATTAAGAGTACAAAAACACATCGTTATGGCTTATCTCGACGATATTCTAATCATGGCAATCAAGAGTCAGCTGAGAATTAGTTTCAGTACAAAAGCTTTGTTAAAGCTAGGGTTTCTTGATTCATCCAATTAAATTCCAGCTGCAGCCAGCACAATCAATTAACTATTTGGAGTTTGTAATTAACTCAGAAACTATGTTAATACTTTACCAACAAAGATAAAGTTGATGATTTTTGGTGACTTGTAATAATCTCATTCACAAACTTATCCTTCCATCCGAAAAATAGCGAAAACTATTGGTAAACTAGTAGCAGCTTTTCCTGCAGTAGAATTTGGTCCATTACATTATCAAAATCTTCAAAGGGACAAAATAAGAGCTCTCAAAGAGAGGGCAGGCCACTTGATAGGCCTATGCAATTAACAAAAGAAGTTTTGTTGGAATTACCATGGTGGGTTAAAAATATCCCACAAGCTGCTAAAAACTGATTCTGCTAATGCTCTTCGGATGGGGGGGGGGGGGGGGGGGGGGTAACAGATTCATCCTCCAGTTGTGGAGGTAGATGGAAAGTCCAAGAAGAAACGTTTCTTCAAACTTATGATATTAACTATTTAGAGTTATTGGGTGCTTTCTATGGTCTAAAAGCATATTGCTGTTCAAAAAAGGGTCTACATGTATTAGTACAGTTAGACAATAAAACGGCTGTTGCATATATTAATCACATGGGGGAGTCAGATCAGTATCATGTGATTGTCTGGTCAATGAAATATGGCAATGGTGTATTGATCGCCAAATTTGGATTTCAGCAAACTACATTCCAGGTAAAGACAATGTGGTGGCAGATAAAAGATCAAGGATATTTAAAGATAACAGAATGGATGCTTAATCCAGCAATATTTAAGAATATTGTAACTCAATTTGGTTTACCAGAAATTGATTTGTTTGCATCAAGGCTTAATCATCAATTGCCTAAATATGTGTCTTGGGAACACGATCCAGATGCAGTAGCAGTAGATGCTTTTTCATTGAACTGGGGGAATATGTTCTTTTATGCTTTTCCACCTTTTGCTTTGGTTCAGCAATGCTGAAGGAAATAGAACAAGATTCTGCCACAGGATTGTTGGTAGTTCCAAATTGGCCAACACAACCTTGGTTCCCATTAATGCTGAATATGATTAAAGAACCATATATGTCAATTCCTAACTGTAGTGATATTGTGATTAATCCAGTAACCAAAGAAATTTATGCATTATATGCATATATGAATTTATTAATCTGCAGGTTTTGACCAGACCACTACAGGACAAAACTATGGAGGTTATAGTCGCATCATGGCGAGATAACACACAAAAACAATATATGACACATATTAAGAAATGGGAAGAATTTTGCACACAGTCAAATATTTCTTATGATACGGTGAATATTGCATGTTTGATATTGTGATACTGTGATATTGCATGGAAAATGTATTGGAGCTCCTTGCTAAATTGCATTTTGAGCAACATTTAAGTTACAGTGCCACTAACACTGCACGCAGTGCCTTATCATCTTATTTAGGACTTATGTCTGACCAGAAATCAATTGGATCACATCCACTAATATCTAGATTCATGAAAGGAATCTTTAATATTAATCCACCCAAACCTAGATACACAGAGATTTGGGATGTGAGCATTGTACTTACCTTACTTAGACAGTGGACTCCAATTGAAGGATTGTCATTGGAAAGATTAACATTCAAATTAATAATATTAATATCATTGGTTTCAGCTCAAAGAGTGCAAACTTTACAAATGTTGCGTTTAGACTGTATGCATGTGACTACAGATAACATTGTGTTCTATGTTTACGATCTGATCAAACAAAGCAGACCAGGGAGATCTGGAGCTAAGGTAACCTTTCAAGCTTATCCTATTTGATCCTACTTTGTGTGTGGTTAAACATTTGAATCAATATGTTAAAGTTACTGAAACTCTTCGAGGAAATGAAAAAATGTTAATGATTACGCATAAAAAGCCACACACAAAAGCTTCAGTTCAAACTATCTCAAAATGGTTGAAACAGGTGTTGCTTTTAGCAGAAGTAGACACTGATGTGTTCAAATCTCACTCCACCAGGGCTGCAGCTACGTCCGCGGCGAAGGTACGGGACGTACCACTCGAGCATATTTTTAAAATCGCAGGGTGGAGTAAAGAAGAAACTTTTTCAAAGTTCTACAATAAACCTGTTCACACTATGACAAGCTTTGGCCACGCGGTGTTGGGATCAATATAATCACCTGCTTTGTATACTATTGATTACTATAACCAATTATCTAGTCACTTATATTTTTTATCACTTGTAATCATTCCCTCGGATATAAGGAGGGTTATTATATGTTCTTTAAACCATTAAAAAGTTAATTATGGAAAGAACTAATATTAGTCTGGTTTCTCATGTATGTATTTACTTAGCCGGACTGTCGTACTAATTAAATACTACGACATAAAAAACACAGAAAGCTTTAAAATCTTCACGTAGTCACTCACGTGACTCCGAAGTAAAATAGTAAGATTAAACGAGAACTTACCAGTTTGAAGTTTGATCGTTATTTTATGAGGAGTTACGATGAGGGATTACGTGCCCTCCACTCCCTCCCTCATAAAATAAATGATCAATCTGGTAGTTCTAAGTCTTTTATGAGCCTTACTATGTTACTTCGGCTATTTGGTGTTCTGTGTTTTTCATGCCGCTGCTTTGAAGTATGCCGTTTGCCAGCGTGAGGCGGGTTCTTCACGTAATCCCTCATCGTAACTCCTCATAAAATAATGATCAAACTTCGAACTGGTAAGTTCTCGTTTAATCTTACTATTAAATCATCAGTTACATAGATATGTTTCATGGTAACCAGATCCTGGGGCAGTAGCAGTGGATGCATTTTCGCTGCATTGGGGGAGGAATGTTTGTGTATGTATTTCCTTCATTCTGTCTCATCAGCAGATGTTTGCAAAAGATCAAGGAGGACTCCGCTTCAGGGGTATTGGTAGTGCCAGATTGGCCTACACGAGCATGGTTTCCCGTTGTATTACAAATGGCTAGGGAGCCTTACATGCTTATGCCCAAGAATAAAAATCTACTGGTAAATCCAGTCACTGGGGATCAACATCCTTTATAGGATCGTATTGATCTGTTAATTTGCAGATTTTAAGGAGGCCATACCTGGGGAGAGGACTGTCTCATCGGACGGTGGATGTTCTCACATCGGCCTGCAGGGATAGTACACAGCAGCAATATATCACCTATATAAGGAAGTGGGAGCAATTCTGCCTACAGCAGGATATTGTATATCACACGGCAGGGATCACGGATGTATTGGAGTTTGTCAACTCTTTATTTTGACCAAAAAATTAAGTTACAGTGCAATTAATTCAGCCAGAAGTGCTCTGTCTTCTTATTTACCTATGAATGCAGAATTGCATACAGTAGGGACACATCCGTTAGTTCACGATTCATGAAGGGAGTTTTCAATTCTAATCCTCCTAAACCCAGGTATGCCGGTATTTGGAATGAGTGAGGTTCTTATGCTTCTTCGCCAGTGGGCTCCGGTTACAAGCCTATCTATAGCCAAATTAACTATGAAGGTGGTCATGCTTATGGTGTTGGTTTCAGCCCAACGTGTACAAACATTGCAAAAGCTACGGCTAGATAGAATGCATGTGTCGGCTGATGCCATTATATTTTATGTCTATGATTTGCTTAAACATAATAAAAGAGGCATGACAGGATGTAAGATTGTGTTTTCAGCATACCCCGCAGATGATCGCTTCTGTATAGTCTCACATTTATCTCGTTACATTGAGATTACTAAACCTCTGAGAGGAACAGAGTTGGCTTTGTTTATTAGTCACAAAAAAACACACAGTAAGGTGTCGGTGCAAACGATTTCAAGGTCCTCGCGGCCGCAGGATGGTCCAGTGAGCTAACTTTTCAGAGGTTTTATCACAAGCCGATTTCAAGGCTCGGGGTGTTTGCTGATTCTGGTGTCAGTACTGTTACACTTTTCTCCTGAGTTAGAGGGGTTTGTTATGATTTGTTTGTAAATAAACTGTTATTTCATTTAACAAATGTATTACTGATGCATGATTGATTGTTAACGACTTTTGAGTCAATCCAGGCAGTGTGAACGTTGGATTTGAGTCTGCGGCGTGAATTCACAGTGCTTTGAAGTCTTCACGTAGTCACTCACGTGACTCCGAAGTAAAATAGTAAGATTAAACGAGAACTTACCAGTTTGAAGTTTGATCTTTATTTTATGAGGAGTCGAGTTGAGGGACTACGTGCCCTCCGCTCCCACCCTCATAGATCTCATCTGGTAGTTCTAGTTTTATCATCTTACCGTTATACTTCGGTCATTGTTAGCTGTGAATTCATTCCGCTGCTTTGAAGATTGACGCACCAACGGCTGTACGGGCTTCTATTCACGTAGTCCCTCAACTCGACTCCTCATAAAATAAAGATCAAACTTCAAACTGGTAAGTTCTCATTTAATCTTACTATTCCTGCTATTTTTTGTATTCTTTCTGCGCTATAGCAACCTAAAGACTGAAACTCTTATTAATATTAATAAACAAAAGTAACAGATTTTCACCTCTGAACTGCTCCAAAAACATTAACTGAAAAAATTTCCACCCCTCCATGGGCCTCAATAAATGACCCACAGATGGGTTTAAATTTCACCATGACAACTGAGCAGTTTACAATAAAACTCCTACAATCTGGTATTAGACTACTGGCACTAGTCCAGTATATTTGCTAGATGATTTCATATTGCTCCTATCACTATTACATTTGTAATACACTTTTAAAATAATATTTCACGATACTGTACTATAATAAAGCTTCCAGTAAGCCCGGTGTGTTCAAAGGGAGCATTAGAAACCAGGCACTGGTGAGGTTAAAGAGAGCCTAGGAAACAGGGCCCAATAAAAAATGTAAACTTCAGAATGTTTAAAAGGAGCTTGGGAAATAGTAAGTGTGTGGTTAAAGGGAGCCTGGGCCCTGGTGCGTTTACAGACGGCACAGGAAACAGGGTTCTCAAAAGTTTAAAGGGAGCTTATGAAGCTAGGCCTAATGACCAATGGGATTTCTGAACATTGGGATGGCAGAATATTGCACTTTTACTATAAATTCAATTACAGAAATACAGAACATAGATCAAGCTGCATTAATAGCAACTACAAAGCTGGTAATTTATTGTACAAAACCATTCACCGATGTACTTTGCTGATAAAAATCTGCTGCTCTTACCAGTTCTGGTCTATAGGTCACTCCAAACCCAAAGTAATGTGATTGATTCCTCTGAAATATCCTCGCAGGCCACTCATTCAGGACAACAGGCCTTTATGAATAAGTTAAGACTAACAATAAAATTTAAAAAAATCAGACTTGAAAGGTACAAGTGGTGCCTAAAATATGGTGACTCGTGTACTAAATCAGTGTGGTCTACTATCTTACACTTAGTACATTTATGCCTAATGTATAGTAGGATTGTTACTGCATGTAAAAACGGAATTTCACTGTACCTAGGTACAAGTAACAATAAAGCGCCATTGAGCCATTCATGGGCAACTAATGATGGTCAATAACTGCAGCTTGATCTATCAATAACGGCTGTTATTGACAATTGCCAATGATACTCACATTAACCTGAATTAAAAAAGGACGCAGAGTTGTGGAACCGCCATAGTGGACCTTCCTTGATCTCATTATTCTCCAACCAGTAAAATGAATTGCAAAGTAATTCAGTCAGCTACCATTTGGTGACTAATTGACTCAATACCCGTGATAGACACAAAATGCTGGAGTAACTCCAGCTGGACAGACAGCATCTCTGGAGAGAAGGAATGAGCGACGTTTCAGATTGAGACCCTTCTTCAGACTGAAGAAGGGTCTCCACCCAAATCATCATCCATTGTTTTCCTCCAGAGATGCTGTCTGTCCCACTGAGTTACTCCAGCTTTTTGTGTCTATCTTCGGTTTAAACCAGCATCTGAAGTTCCTTCCTACACACTTTGATAATCTTCTCCATTTGACACACCAACTGAACCCTCGCTGAATCTCAATTCATCAACACCAAATGAGAGTTGAAGTTGAACGAATGAATGCACTCAGCAGGGTAAATTTAGCTCAAAAATAATTTTGCCTCCAAAAACATTGAAACCCAAAATACATGATGCTGTAGATGTCATACTTTCGCTAAGAACATCATTTTTCTAAAGGCAGCCCTTAAATAATAAATCCAGAACTGAATATATTTTTTTACTTCAGTGCAACTTCTTATGCTTAATAAAATTAAATAGCTGAAATTAATTGAATACCCACTGCACAGCCAACTTGAAGCTCTTGTGAACCAGCTTTAATATGTACTGATGGGTGTTTTCGGAACAAGCTAGAGTGAATACATGGGGACCACCTTATTTCTAGTTATTACGTTCTAATCTAAGATACCTGCAGTGTACAAAAACACGAGTCATCACTCCGAAGATGAATGCACTCAGCACACGAAGATGGCAAAAGCTGAATAAAAATGTCTTTATCATTACAAGTGAGCTCTCTGGGATTCCCAAACTGTATTCCCAAGAAGTAGACAGAAGAAACTGCAGATGCTAGAATCTTGAGCAAAATACACAAATTAAAATAACTCAGCAGGTCAAGCAGGTTACTTGAGCACTTTGTGTTTTTTGTATTCCCAAGAGTTGGAAAGGCATAATACATACGGAAATAAGCAGGTTTTGACACTCAATTGAATGACTCCTCACATGTCCACTAACCACCTAAAACCCGTCTCACGGTGCGAGTCGACCGACGAGTGACCTCGAGTTTTCGCTCGTGGTAATCACGTACAATTAACATAGCGGGAACGTCAGAACACGCGCGCGCAACTTAGTAACTCGTGGCGCTAACGGCAGGTACCTGTGAAACTTGTTAATTCTTGAAAAAATTCAAACATGTTTGAGGTTTTCCACGAGTCAAATTTACTGTTCCAGTTAAAAATTAAAACATTTAAACTTGTAAAAACGTAGCGGCCCGTGAGTTTACCTTAGTGACTCGTGAATCTACCGTGGGCACTCTTTAACTCAGCGGGCGGGCAGCATCTCTGGAGAGAAGAAATAGGTGACAGGATGACGTTTCCAAATTTCTGCTGCGTCTTTGTGTAACTTCAGCACTTTTTGTCAACCAGCATTTGCCCTTTCTTGTGTATGACATTATTTGTATCCGTGGCAGTTGATTATCGCTCCCTTCAGTTTCCCAGGGGGTCGGGACGGGACTGGAGTTGTGATGGAAAGGTGGGGGGGGGGGGGGGGGGAGAGGGGATTGGGGTGACTTAGTACGGGAGACAAGTGTACTGACTGTGTGAGCAGACACTTTGGTAGTAATTGCCCATGGGGTTCACTGTCGAGGACTTCATAATGCAGAGAGCATTATAAACAGTGGAGCGATTAACCCTGGAAAGGGGGGAGACTTCTCTCTGAGTTAGACCCAGGAAACTGAAGCAGGGATTTCCTTGAGGTTATTAACGACAGATAAATGGATGGAAAGGGTTTAGAGGGCTATGGGCCACATGCAGGCAAATAGGACTACCCAAGACACCAAATTGGACAGCACGGCCAAGGTGGGCCGAAGGACCTGTTTCCGTGTTGTACAGCACCATGACTAAGGCCTATCCGGTGGGATTGACATATTTTGTATTTTTCCTTTCTAAAGATGCAGTGTATTTTGGTGACTATTGCACACTACAGACCAGAAGCATTATGGCGGGTGATTGTCACCTGCCTGCTGTTTCTGACGCTAAAGTCCTGGGATTGTTGCCCTTCGTGTGGCGTGGAGGGGGAGGGGGTCTTGTGCTGTTTGATCGCCCCTTGCTATCCCAGGGACAGGGAGACACATAACTGCTCTGGCACTGGCCGGTGCGCATTTTCCCTTTGTAGGTCATCTCAATAGATGCGGCCGCGCTGAATTCTATCTTTAACTCAAAACCGCAGGATGGAGATGTCTTCTTTAACACTGTTGCTTGTTCCGTGTTGTACAGACCATTCACGGTTGGCTCAACAGTAACGGGAGAGGAACTTGGTAACTCGGGAGAGGAATTTGGAACATCGCAGAAATGACATACCCGTGGGAACTCGGTTAAACTCTTGAACATATACTTGGAATCTCATACACAACCACAAGTCTGTTTTATTTCTTTCACTTGGGGTCACTCGTGGGTGGACTCGCACCATGAGACAGGGCTATAATCATACCAGCTATTTTTCATTCCTTTGCTCTCTCATTTATTTAATTTTATACTGTTTGTATTGTCGATTTTTTCACATCTATTGCTCGTCCGTCACTTTGTGGCCCCTCTGAGATTTTTTATTTTATTTTCCCTTCACACTAACTAGTTTCTTTGACAAATTAATTTTTTTTTTGCATCTATCCTACACTACCCATGATCACTAAGGTATGATCAGATATCCTGTTTATTTGCTAACGCGCTCAGATTCTGTTACGGACAGCAGAGGGGCAGTGGTAGAGTTGTTGTATCACAGCTCTAGAGACCCAGGTTGGATCCTGACTATCGGTGCTGTCTGTATGGAATTTATACATTCTCCCTGTGACTGCGTGGATCTTACCCGGGTGCTCCGGTTTCCTCCTACATTCCAAAGACATGCCGGTTCGTAGGTTTATTGGCTTCTGAAAATTGTCCCTAGTGTGTAGAATAGAATTAGTGTTTGGATGATTGCTGGGTGGCAAAGACTCAGTGGGTCAAAGGGCCTGTTTCCACATGTCTCTAAACTAAACTAAATAAACTAAACATTACGATAACATCACATTTTTTATTTACATTTACATTATTTCTTAATGTTAGCCATATAAACAAGTATAGTTAAAAGTATAGAACACTGCAACATAAGCCTATAATCTTGAAATCATTCGTCATTTAAAATGACAGATGAAGGAACGAAAGAGATATTTGCAAAGTTTAGTGAAGATGCTAAAAATAGGTAGGAAAGTAAGTTGTGGAAAGGACAGAGGCTATACAATGAATATAAATCAATAATGAGAGAACATTATTCCAATGGAATTGGAAGAATTATAGAAGGGAGATCTTTTTCCATACCCATCCAGAAGACCTGAAACAATGATGGAGGCAAAACCCCTTACATGTAACTGACACCTGGAAGAATTTATGGGGTGCCGTAACTTATGAGTCTAGACAGAGAATTGGGAAATGCCAAGTCTTTTCCTTGGTTTAAGGCTAATACATTCCAAAGGGTGAAAATAAAAACAAGACTCTGTTTGTCTCATATCCTGCACAAAGCCATGTTTCACATTAGTATTTCCAAAAGAAATTTCAGGCCAACTGCAGGAGATACTCTTTCATCTACTTTTTCCTCAACTGGATTTGCTCCACTATCCTGGAGCCCAAAAAATGCGAGTACAGAAACAATTTACTTTAATTTTCAAGTTAGCATAGTATATTCACGGCACACATTGCAGTGTACCATAGAATGGAAATGCAAAACAAACGCTTTTCACAGCACCTTTATTCAGTCCACAACCACGTCCAAGAGCTTCCAGTTGACACTTGTTTATTATGCCTCATTCCAGCTGACCCAGCTTTGGCAAACAAGAACATCACTCACGACATGTTTATCAACAGAATTACCGAGTAATTTGGAAGAAAATCAATAATTGAAATCTGGATTAAAATTGACAGGATTTTGCTTCCAAATTCCTTTGGTAATGTCATAAAACTTCTGCATTGCACCAAGTCTCTCCAGCCTTCCACCACACCACAGGCGTTTCTTTCATACCCATCCTCATTATTCCCTGCACCTTGTAATCTGTATTAACATTTCTATTAACAAGCTGCCAGAGGAGGTAGTTGAGGCTGGGACTATCCCAACGTTTAAGAAACAGTTCGACAGGTACATGGATAGGACAGGTTTGGAGAGATATGGATCAAATACAGGCAGGTGGGACTAGTGTAACTGGGAGATGTTGGCCAGTGTGGGCAAGTTGGGTCGAAGGGCCTGTTTCCACACTGTATCACTCTATGATATAAGGTCATTAAGGTTGAATGATAAACACTTAATTCCATAGGCATTACCTAAAAGGACCTAGAATAGTAGTGAGGCACAGGTGCGCAGCAGTGAAGTTGCTGCCTTACAAATTTCAATCTTGACTACGGGTGCAGTCTGTACAGCTTGTACGTTCTCCCTGTGACTGCGTGGGTTTTCTCTGGGTGCTCAAGTTTCCTCCTACATCCCGAAGGACTGCAGTTTGAAGGTTAATTGGCTTCTGTAAATTGCCCCAAATTTGTAGGAAAGAACTAGTGTATGGGTGATCGCTGGTCGACGCAAACTCAGTGGGCTGAAGGGCCTATTTCCATGCTGTACCGCTAAGAAAAAGTACATCACAATTTGCTGAGTCTTTATAGCATTTGCTTTTAAATCAGTCATCAACATAAAACTCAGATAATCCAATACACGTTGGACTTTGTTGGTACAATGGCAGATTTTCAAGCCTACTGGATGTTATTTCTACTAACCTGTCAACATTTCATGTTACGATTGATTTTTAGTGATCCAGTTAAGCAGAAAGGAGGCAACAAAACTGGGACTCCAGTGAGTGCAAAGTGAGCATTGGTAACATTTTAGTCAGCCATACAGCACAGGAAGTACAGCCTTTGACCTAACTCATCCATGCAGATCAAGATGCCCCATCAAAGCAAGTGTCTTTTAAATGCCATTATAGCATCTTTCTCAACTACCTCCTCTGGCAGTTTGTTCTTTAAACCCAACACCCTGCGAGTAAAATGTTGGCCCTTACGTTAAACATACGTCCACTTGTTTATGATTCCTCAACTTTAGGTAAAAGACTGCGTTCACCCTGTCTATTCCCCTTCAGATTTTTATTCATCTCTAGATCACCCCTCAGTTTCCTGTACTCAAATAAAGTAATTGCCTACCCAATCTCTCCCTATAGCTGGCAACATCCTTGTATATCTTCTTTGCATTCGTTCAGGCTTAATGATATCCTTCCAATAGCAGGGGGTGACCAAAACTGAAAACAGTACTCCAAATGTGGCCAGAACAACACCTTGTATAACTGTAATATAATATCCCAACATCTATAGTCAATATGTTGATTAATAAAGGCCAATGTATCAAAAACCTTTGTGACCACCCTACCTGTGATGCCTTTTTCAGGGAACTATAACCCTTTCTCCTACAACACTCCCCAGAGCACTACCATTTACTGTGAAGATCCTGCCCTGGTTTGACTTACCAAAATGCATCACCTCACCTACAGGCATTAAATTCTATTAGCCATTCCTCAGCCCACTTGATAAAGCGCCTGCTGTAATTTTAGAAAAGCATATTCACTAACTACAATACTACCCACTTCAGAGTCAGCTGCAAACTTATCGATCATGCCTTGTACATTTGCTTCCGATTTGGGAAGTCTTAGTCATACAGCACGAAAACAGACCATTTGACCCCCAATGTCCACACACACACACCAGTGAGCACCTATCCATCCTAATCTCATCTTCCTGCACTTGACCAGCAGCCTTCAATGCCTCGGCATATAAATATTTTTCTATTTACACTAGGTGCCAAAACTTTAGGACTATTGAATAGTCAGGTAGTGTACTACAAGTTTTACTATATTTTGCTTTTGTATTTAAAACTAGTGCCCGCTAGTGTTTGGGACAAAGATCCATCATTTATTTATTTGCCTCTGTACTCCACAATTTGAGATTTGTAACAGAAAAAAAATCACATGTGGTTAAAGTGCATTGTCAGATTTTAATAAAGGCCATTTTTATACATTTTGGTTTCACCATGCAGAAATTACAGCTGTGTTTATACACTGTCCTCCCATTTCACGGCACCATGTTTGGGACACATGGCTTCACGCTTGTTTGTAATTTCTCAGTTGTTTAAATGCCTCCTTAATCCTATCAATACATGGGGGGGGGGAGAGACGGACACAATTTCTTGGTGGCTGCACGTGCATGTGCACACACGCGAGGCTTCGACCGTGAGCCCTGTGGACGATAACGTCTGGTTGGTGACCGACTCCGAAATCCAGCAACAACAACTTTGTCCGCCCTGAATCTTGGGGCTTCAATCGGCCCGTTCGCGGGGCCTTTCATCGCCTGGCGTGGCTTAAAACCGGCCACGGGATCTTTCATCGCCCGGCGGGGACTTCAACATCGGGAGCCTCAATCGCCTCGACGCACCAATTTGACCGCAGGGCGATGGAAGATCCCGCGGCCGATTTTAAGCCGCATCAGGCGATGAAAGGCCCTGCGAACGGGCCAATTCAAGCTCCGCTCGATGGTCTTTGCTCCACCAGAACGTCTCCCTCCTCCAATCACCGCTCTCTATCCTCTGTACCACCCCCCTACTTCTGCCTCTGACTGACACCTCCCTCCTCCAATCATCGCACTGAATCATCATGTCACACCCCCCCTCTTCATTGACGATACAACTGCTGATGGTAGTAGCATAATCAATTTTGTAACTTTGTATAAACACTGCTGTCATTTCAACATGATGAAACCAAAATATACATAAAATGGCCTTTATTAAAATCTAACAATGTGTACTTTAACTACGTGATTTTTTTCTATTATAAATTTCAAATTGTGGAGCACAGAGGCAAATGAATAAATAATGGGTCTTTGTCCCAAACATTATGGACGGCATTGTATTTGGTGACAAGGTAGAAGCGATTAAATTATTTACTGAATAGCCAGAGTTCTAAAGGACTCGTGGACAAGAATTACAAATCCAGCATGGCAGCTGGGGAACTTAAATTCAAGAAATTTAAGTTTAAAAAAAAAAAAAATGGTGTCTCTCTGTAATGGCCACCATTAAAGCACATCAGTGTTAAGAAATCCCAACTGATTCTTTAATGTCCATTTAGGCAAGAAATATTGCCACTGTTTCCTGGCTGACCCATCAATATGATTGTTTTTTGGTTACTGCTTCAGTGCTGCAGTATGTGGACACAGGCAATCACTGGCATTTGAGATATCCATGTCTGAATAAAAACAGGAGACACAAGTAGCCTCTGTAGGCTGTTTGCAGCAAGACCATATGCCTTCCTCAAAATAGTTCAGACAAAATATATTTAAATATAAAAGAGACGGATTGCGCTAATGCAGTTTGGTTCTTTTAAAATTATATAATAAAATAGCAGCAAAACTTTATATAGAGAAACACTGGGGAGATTTTTTTTTATTAAGGTAAATTATCCAGCAAAAATTCTGACAGAAAGTGGGTACATACAGCCATCTGCCCTTTTAAAAGATGTTATTTTCCATTAGAAACTAGTTTTACATGATTGCAAAGGTTTTTCTTTACAAAAATGACAAATTTAAAATTAAAATATTTTTCACATTAGATTTCCAGGCCCCACATTTTAATTTTTTTTTCACCAAAATATTTTACCTGGTTACAAAACTAACCCACAAAACCACTGGAATGTTTTGACACAAACAACTTTCTCCTTACTCTTACCCACTTGTAATAGCCTAACACCACAAATACCTGGTGAATTAAAATATCAGACTTTTTTTTTTGAGTATGACACAAGACAAACATTGACAGAAGTCAATAACTACCACCATTTACTTGTCCCACATATCACACTAACTACAACAATCACAATTTTAAAACAATGATTCTTTAGGGTTTCAAACCCCCAAATAATCTTGAGATGTGGGTGTTTCCATAATTAAATTCATGCTAAAAAAACCTTGTATTTATAAAATAGTTGATAAAAATATTCCTCTCTGTTAACAATACAGTATGGAGGTATGGATGCCATTGATGGAGATGACGGGCAGATGCAGTTACTCTGACTTGGCTTCTTTTTCTTCACAGCTTTCGGTGGACTGTGCCTAAAATGTAAAAAAAATATTTAATACGTTGCACAAATCAGATGTTGTAATCAATTGAAAATTGAAAAAAATAGCAGAATATCGTATTGATAATAGATCAAAATATTCCCGAGAAGCAGATGTACAAAATGATGCTGAAAATTCAAAATTTGTCAAATATGTGATGTCCAGCAAAAATCACACTCCAATGTTTACCGATGGTCTTAAAAAAAAGCTAATAGCTGCATTCTGTGTTTGCCACACAGTGCCCTCCATAATGTTTGGGAAAAGACCCATCATTTATTTATTTGTCTCTGTATACAATTTGAGATTTGTAATAGAAAAAAAAAATCACATGTGGTTAAAGTGCACATTGTCAGATTTTAATGGCTATTTTTATACATTTTGGCATAAGCTAAAGAGGGCTGCAATACAAGCCTGGCAGAGCATCACCAGAGAAGACACCCAGCAACTGGTGATGTCCATGGATTGCAGACTTCATTGCATGCAAAGGGTATGCAACACAATACAACACACTACTTTCATTTACATGACATTGCTGTGCCCCAAACATTATGGTGCCCTGAAATGTTGTGCCATGATCACATTGAATGCTGGCTCGAAGAGCCGAATGGCCTGCCTACTCTTGCACCTATTGTCTAAATGGGGGGGGGGGAGACACACACTATGTATTAACACTGCTGCAATTTCTACACGGTGAAACCAAAATGTATAAAAATGGCCTTTATTAAAATCTGACAATGTGCACTTTAACCACATGTGATTTTTCTTTCTATTACAAATCTCAAATTGTGGAGTACAGAGACAAATAAATAAATGATGGGTCCTTGTCCCAAACATTATGAAGGAGTGTCTTTATTATGAAAGAAGATGGCAGAAGGAACTAAATTTGTTGATTGCCGGTTTATCAATTTGAAGACACAAAACATCTGCAACGTGATGCAGATAGGTTAAATGGGAAAGATGTTGTTGGCGGACAGATTTACTAATTTACTAAATGACAGAGCAGGCTTGAGGCACCAAATGTCCTGCTCCTGCTTTATATGGCCTGATGGTCTTACACTGTACCAATTTTCAACATGGGCCACAAAGCACTATTTTGACAAAGAACAATAGCTGTTTAATGTTTTTATGTTGGGAGCTTCAGTAGATGTTCCAGTATCTCTGGACACTGTTGTATTTTAGCGATTGAACAGAGAAAAACAGGAACTGGCATCCGATGCTGAATGAAGTTTGTTGTGGCATCAATGCCAGGAAATTGAGTCAGTGCCCCAGCAATCAGGTAGTTCTGATATACAGGCATCATATTCACCTCCTGAAAAAAAAGTAGGGAGTATTGGCTGGGGGTCCTAGAGGCAGCACCCCGGTGGGGGTTCAGAGAGCTCCTGCATTTTCAATAAATTGCAAGTAATTCCTAAGCTTTCTGCTGGTAGCTTACATAACAGAAGCTTAGAATTTTTCTAACACATAACCAGTAAAATAACCCCCAAAAGATAAATATTTCATGAAATAATTGACTCCATACAGCTAAAAAAAGTTTTACAAAAAATGTCACCTGAATTTCTAAATGAGCTATTTGTAGAGACGCCAAAAGTAAAACCTACACATCACCTTAGAAAGGTACCATCTCAAGGCATAATTATGCACAATACTGCAAGGCACAATTAACTGTCAATGCATTGATGTCACATCTACAATGCTAAGAAGGTAGAAAACTAAAAACCTCTGCCAATAACAATGAAAACAAAAATTCCCAATATAAACAGAAAATCACCAGAAAGGGAAGGGGATAGCCGCTGCTCTGGAGGTAGGGCCCCGCATCTCTCTAACCCCCTCTATTATCGCCGGTACCATTCCCTTTCCAGTTGCAGCTCCATATGGGAAACACTAAATGTTGTATTAATTGATTTATTTTCCCCACAAGAGAGAAGGGGGAGGGGTCAACGCCCCACAGCCAACAACCCCGTCTTAGCTGTTCGGGTGTCCCGGTCACCCTGAGCCCGCGCTCCCATTCGTGGCCTCACGTCTCACCCGCTCGCGCTCCAGTTCCCTCCGACAAACGGGCACCGTCACAGCTCGCACAGCGCTGCCGGGCTGATCTCATCAGCAGCCAAAGAGCGTTGTTGTGTTCCCTCCGCCCATGGTCTCCCGTGTGTCTTCCCCGCTATTGGCAGACCTTGCTGACCTCCATCATGAATCACGAGCTTGCCCACCTCCAGACCGGTACCTCCACTGACTCTCCTTCCCTCACCCCTTTATTTTACGATCTTGCCAACTAAACTGTGTCAAAATCGGGCACAAAAAATTGAAAAATCGGATTCATTATTAGGAAAAGAAAAAAAAAAATCGGGATTCCGATTTAAATCGGAAGAATATCATGCCTGGATATAAAGCATGCTTCCATAACGCAAACTGGATATAGTGGAGTGATGAATTAAGGAACACGATTTGCCCGTTGGCCCGAATCATTTTAACATGATTTTCTTCAGGAACGACCACTTAAAAGTTTCTTTGGAAAATTAACAAGCAGACAAAAAAAACGTTTTGGGAAGAAACTGTTGCCATGTAATTTTCCCACAGTAATCAGACACCATTGTTCCTTAAGAGCACAGCTGCTACTTAAACCACAGACGTCCATAGAAAATGACAAGCAGCCGCTTCTATTGCAACAATGCAAAGGTACTCTTAAACAACGTAACATATAGCCTTTAGTAATTGGAGCTTGCAGCATCAAAAATAAACGTTACCATTGGAGACCTTTATTTTTGGACATCCTGCAGGAAAAATAACTTATAGCGAGTCTGAATCTCCCTGGCCCCTGATCTCTTCGCCCACAATTGCTTTTATAACACCTTTTTCCATAACACAAGTTTTTGTTACAAACACATTGATTGTGTGATTATAATACATCCTATCAATGCATAGTAGCAAACAATGAACAAGGAGAAGAGACCGCAGATGCTGGAACCCTGATTTAAAAACAACTGTTGGAGGAACTCAGTAGTCAAGCAGCACACGTGGAGAGAAAATGTACAAATGAAGGATTAGGTCGGGACAGTCTGAAGAAGTGCCTTGGCACAAAACGCCATCCGTCTATTTCATAAGATCATAAGTAATAGGAGCAGAATTAGGCCATTCGGCCCATCGTCTACTCCGCCATTCAATCATGGCTGATCTATCTCGCCTAACCCCATTCTCCTGCCTTCTCCCCATAACCTCCGACACCCACTCAACAAGAATCTATCTATCTGTGCCTCAAACATATCCAATGACTTAGCCTCCACAGCCTTCTGTGGCAAAGAATTCCAAAGATTCTACACACCCTGACTACAGAAATCCCTCATCTCCTTCCTAAAAGAATGTCCTTTAATTCGGAGGTTATGTTGTCTAATAGACTCTCCCACTGGTGAAAACATCCTCTCCATCCAGTCTTTCACTATTCCGTACGTTTCCCCCCCCCCCCATTTCCCTCCATAGCTGCTGCTGACCTGCTGAGTTCCTCAAGCAGCTTGTTTATTTTTGCTCAATGAACCAAGAAGCCAGTGTTCAAGAACAAATTACATGGATCATGGATAGAAAAGATTGAGGGATGCGAGTCAAATGCAGCCTAAGCAGAATAACTTGGATGGACACTTTGGCCAGCATGGAAGAGGTGGCCAAAAGGCCTACTTCCCCACTGAATGGCTAAGTTAGAAAAGGACATTTCAATAATGCAATGCACATACCAGATTTTGGTTTATTAAATCCCTGTTATCTGTTCACTATTTAAACTCAGAATTTCCTCCCAGAAAGGATCAACATAAGAGACAACACAGAATGATAAAAGGCTTTCTTTGAATTAAAATCAGTGACACCAGAGACCAAAAACAGATTCAATGTAATAACAATTTTAAGGAAAGATGCTGGAAGTATTTTGTTTCTTTAATAAAAGACATACAAAACAGAAACCGAAATAATATCTTAGAGGCTAAATACCTTAGATGGTACAACATGATGAGTATTGGGCGTGTTCACGATTATTTTCTGCAAAAATGTCTCAGAGAAAGAGACAATTCATTACATATCTATTAGCCTACTAACATGCTAACAACCATTCAAAATTTATAAGTGTTCTGGAATTGAGAAACTTGGAACAACCAAGATGTTAATGTTGGTAAGGCCGATTTCACAACTTTTCACTAGAGAGAGATAAAGGACGACTCACATTAAAAACAGGATATCAAAATTCATTTAAACTCACCTCATCGTTTTTGGCTTCTCCATTCTCAGAGGGAGTTTCTTCTTTTGCATCCTCTTGGTTAGTCTCTTCTTTGCCTTTTGCTCCTTTTTTTCCTTTTGCTGGTGCTTTCTTTTCTTCTTTCTTATCACTAGCAGCCTCTTTCTAATTAAATAAGACACATTACACTATAGCAGTTAGTTTGGTTGTTAAGGTCTGGAAAGAACAAGGTAATTTCTAAATACAACTTATAAATATTCACATTTTAACTCACACTGGTAATCATTATTTTTACTATTTGAAAAATATCTAGAACCCAAATATATACCTACTTTGGGACTTAATAAGGTGATGGTCTCAGATATTTAATACCATAATGAATTGTTAAAAATGTTATTACATCACAAAACTCCAATACAGCAGGCACACTCCAAATTATGACAAGATTGTCAAAGTTGCGTTGGACGCAAGTCTTCCAATTTAAGAAATCTGATTTGAGTTTTTTTTTTAAATTTGGAGATAAGATTACCATTAGTAGAAAGGAGGGTACACAAAAGGCTGGAGAAAGTCAGCGGGTGCAGCAGCATCTAAGGAGTGAAGGAGATAGGCGACGTTTCGGGTCGAGACCCTTCTTCAGACTGGTCAGGGATCAGGGAAACGAGAGATATAGACGGTGAGTAGTAGAAAGGATATTGGCACAGGTAATCGATGATGAGAACATTCATTGGCCACAATCAAAGGAACCAAAATTTAAGTTTACTAAAGGTGTAATTTTATGACCGTTGCAGTTTCCCAAAGTCTTTAATTACTCAAGGAATGGGGGACAAATAAAGGTTTTGGTTTGAATTGAATGCTCAAAAAAGCATATTTCTATGTACAAATAGTTTAAACTATTTTCACAGACTATAAGGAAACCAATTTTATTCATACTCATTTTCAATTTTTTACTGCTTGAAGTTAGACCAACTAGACTATTCACAAGAGAGAAAGGAAGTAGGATAAGGTCTTGGGACAAGATGAAATAAGGTGTCATTTAAAGTAAGTTTATGTAAAGTATTGAAAGATAAAATAGGCTAAGTGTATACTTTTATTGTCATGACAGGACAAAGTCCATTATATCCTGACTTTGTACCTCTCAGATGATAGAAGTGGCTAGGCTATTACTGAAAATACTTAACTTGTAGATGTGCAGATGAATAGGCCAGCACAGTTGCTCCTGTTCCAACATTTGAAAAGGAATCTGTCGCTAAGTTTATAAATATGAAACATTTCCAACAACCTGCACGACAGTGTTTTTCACAAAAGCATTTTCTCTACTTGATCCATTTGTTCAATTACACTACAACTTCCAAACAAATCCCAACACAATGTAAATTTCAGAAAATAACTCACCGCCAAAAACGATTCCTGAGTCAAGGTATATCTATACTATTCTAGTTTCCAGAGCCCTTCAGAATAAGTGAGTTTGGTATTCCGAAAAATGCAAGGAATCATGGGATTTGTCAAAGGTCACTCACGATAAACATTCTTGGCAGTTTTTGCTCCTGCATGTATACAGACCCGCGTTTCATCCGTAGTCAGCATCGAACCCAGGTCTCTGGCGCTGTAAGCGCTGTTGAATTGCTACTGGACCGAAGTTAGCACTTCTTCTCCGCGCTGGCTGTAAGTCTGGGCTGCCACTACTCCTGTTGGTTAACCCAGCGGGACAGGCAGATTTGAGCTGTAGTTAGAGCTTCTTCTCCGCGCTGGCTGTAAGACTGGGTCACCACTGCTCCGGGCTGATGTCCGGTCCGTCCAGGGCTGTCAGTTAACCCGACACGACAAGCAGAGTAGAGCTGGAGCTAGCGCTTCTTCTCCGCGCTGGCTGGAAGGCTGGGCCGCCACTGCTCTGGGCCGGTGTCTCGTAGGTCCAGTGTCAACCCTGACATCTCCTGCTGTCCCCAGAGAGAGATGGGACACTCGGGAGGGGACGGTCCAGTAGCAATTCAACACCGCTCGCAGCACCGTAGACCCGGGTTCGATCCTGACTACGGATGAAACGCAGGTCTGTATACATGCAGCAGCACAACTGCCGAGAATGTTTATTGCGAGTGATCTATGAACTGGGCATGTGCAGTCGTAATACCAAACTCGCTTATTCCCAGTAATTACTCAGGGCTTCAGTTGCTATAATATTTACATCTTTATGTTTTAAACTACTGGATGATTATTACCGGTTTCCATTTTGCTGGGTCCAAACATTCTCTTGTTACCCTTTCAAACCAATTCAACTTGTCCCCACATAAAATAGAACTGCTAATCCGGTCTACAAACCTCGCTATCATTTTAAGTAATCTCCTAAAATGACCAGTTTCACCTGCTACACCACTTTCATTTGAGGGTCTTCAGCACCAGGTAACATTAAGATTAAAGTTCTTACGCAATATTTAGCCTTATCCTCAGATCAGTTGGATATGATCAGACAATCCGCTCTGGACCACTTGGACAACAAAAACTCATATGTCAGGCTGTTATTCATTCACTACAGCTCGGCATTTAACACAATCATCCTCCCCAAGCTGGTTACCAAACTCGCAGAACTGGGTCTCTGCGCATCCCTCTGCAATTGGATCCTCGACTTCCTCATTCACAGACCAGTCTGTTCGTATTGGTGGAACTGTGTCAGACTTGATAACAATCAGCACGGGAGCACCTCAAGGCTGCGTGCTCAGCCCACTGCTGTACTCACTCTATACTCATGATTGTGAAGCCGGTCATAGTGCGAACTCCATCATCAAGTTCGCTGACGACACCACTGTTGTGTGACGTATCACTGATGGGGATGAGTCGGAGTACAGAAGAGAGATCGAGCGACTGTCCATATGGTGCCAGCACAATAACCTGGCCCTCAACACCAGCAAAACCAAGGAACGGATTGTGGACTTTGGAAGGAGTAGGATGGGGACCCACAGTCCTGTTTATATCAACGGGTCGATGGTTTAAAGGGTCAAGCGTCAAATTCCTGGGCATGCACATCTGTGAAGATCTTTCCTGGTCCGAGAACACAGATGCAATTATTAAGAAAGCTCATCAGCGCCTCTACTTCCTGAGAAGATTACGGAGAGTCGGTCTGTCAAGGAGGACTCTCTCTAACATCTACAGGTGCACAGTAGAGAGCTTGCTGACCAGTTGCATCGTGGCTTGGTTCGGGAACTTGAGCGACAAGGAGTGCCCTGGAGAGGAAAAGACTACAAAAAGTAATAAACACTGCCCAGTCCATCATCGGCTCTGACCTTCTTTCCATTGAGGGGATCTACACAGTCGCTGCCTCAAAAAGGCTGGCAGCATCATCAAGGACCCACACCACCCTGGCCACACACTCATCTCCCTGCTACCTTCGGGTAGAAGGTACAGGAGCCTGAGGACTGAAATGACCAGGTTCAGGAATAGCTACTGAAGCCATCAGGCTATTAAACCTGGCTCGGACAAAACTATGAACATTAATACCCCTCCATCTGTTATTTGCACTTTATTAATTTATTAATTAATGTGCGTATTTAATTATATAATTGTAGTCAATGCCTACTATGTTCTGTTGTGCTATGCAAAGAAAGAATTTCATTGTCCTGTCAGGGACACATGACAATAAACTCTCTTGACTTTTGACAATCTCATTTTATTGTGCAATACTAGCCACATTAACCACTCTGACCCTGTGCTTCTGGCAGGTGTGATCAAATTCTGCAGCAATTGTCAACTAATTGACTTTTGTCAGAATGTCTCATTAGCAAAGAAAATTTAAGGGTGGTGGAAACAGTCAACTTTTAAGTACATCCCTATAAAAGACCATTTTGCAGTACAATCAGGAAAGAAATTGTTAGCTCATCCACAGGCAATCTAAACATGAATAGCCACCCTTTCAAAGTACAAAGGACAAATATTGTCACATACACCAATTGGTGTAGTGAAATTTGACTTGCCATGCAGCACACAGATAAAGAAGACACAACACTAAAGAATTTAACAATAAACATAAAAACATCCCCCCACAATGGTCCCCACTGTGAGGGAAGGCACAAAGTCCAGTCCCCATCCCCATGCCACCCATAGTCGGGCCTATTTAGGCCTCCGCCTACGGCGGCCCGATGTTCCAGGTCGTTCTCGCCAGATGATGGTGCTCCGACGTCGGGAGAATCCTCACAACGTCTTGGGACACCCGGAGCAACCGCCTCCTTACTCGAGACCGCGGCTTCCGAAGCCGACAGGCCGCGCCGATGGAGCTCCACCACTGGCGATCTCGCCGAGAGATCCCAGGCTCCCGATGCCAAAGTTCAGCGCTGCCGCCCGCAGCTGGCAGCTCCGTGATGTTCACCTGCGGTCTCAGCATTCCGGAGCTCCAGGCAAAGCATCGCCCGCTCCGCTCCGCAATAGTGCTCCAGCGCTGCCGAAGCCGAGGCCCTCGGCGGTTCCCCACAGGAAACGCCGCTCCAGGCCCGCTGGTAGGCCGCAAGGATGGGTCGAAAGTGCAGCCCGGAAAAAGCTGCCTCTCCGACCAGGTAGGGATCCTGAAAAGTAGTTTCCCCCTCCCCCCCCACATAAAAAAGACTAGAGCTCCGAAAAAACTAAAACTCAACTAACTAAAAATTAAAAAAAGTGAAAAACGGATAGCTGCAGGCTGGGCAGCCATATCCGTACAGGATGATGCCCCCTTTCGCTCAATTAAAAAAAATTCCACCACTAAATGATTTTTCTAAAAACTTGATAAGGAAAGAAAAATATCTACATTACGAGACTAATAAAAAGTACACTTACTTTAGCTGGTGCCTTCTTTTGTTTTAGCTCTAATAAAGCTTTCTGAAATAAAAGAAAAGATGCATCTAATCTACTCATATTGCACAAACTAATGGAGAATTTTACTGTACACAAAAGGTTACATACCGCTGACAATCTATCCGACCTCCTTTTGGGCTTTAAAAGATAAAAGGTATAATGATTTCACAATAGCTTAAAAACTGTATTTACATAATTTTTCAAATGCTGACATTTGTTGTAATGGACAAATTAAGAGCACCAACCTCCACTCTCGCTTCACCATCAATCTGCAACGGTAGAAGGAAAAAAATCCCATTGATTACCCTTGTCAGTTCAATAAAAAAGTCAAAGCTCAAAAATATTCCTTTAGAAACAATTACCAAAAAGTTGTCACATAGATGAAAAAGATCATAGGCCATTTTTAATTTATTTGCTATTTGGTTGGGTGCAGGCCCCCTGACACTGCATTGCCGCCAATAAGTTTACTGTTCCGACTGCTCATCTCTCTCTATTGTGTCCCAGACATCCCGAGTACCTCCAGTTTCATGTCTCTTGTTCCCATGAACCACCCTGCACAACCCTACATCAGCACATGCAAATGACTCTGGATTTTGCACACAGCTGCACTAAGTACATCTGTTTACACTCTTATGGTCTGGTTACCTAATATAGTTTTAGTTTCAGTGATACAGCATGGAAACACATGGCCCACGGAATCCAAACTTCTTCTTGCATATGGCGTGCACCGCCTAATGTTGTAGGACAACTTGTTCTATTTGATTTTATTTGATTGTGCACACCAGGTTCATTGCATTCGTCGAAAAACAGGGCGGACCACGTGAAGGTTGCAATCTCCCACCACGAAATCCAAACTGACCACTAATTACATGTTCACACCAGTTTAATGTTATAGGGGGGGTTGCATGTAAGGTCACTGGGTCATAGGGCTTGGCGCACGTAGCCGCTCAGTCCATCTGGAGGACATCGCAGCTTCCGGTATATGTTGTTAATACACGAAACGCGTACTTTCCTACCTGTTAAAAACCACCCAAATGGTGAATTTTTGCGCTGTAAACAATTGTGGACGTCGCCGTGAGAGACATGTACCCAACTTCAAAATTCCAAAAGTGAAGCGAGATAAAGGTAAAGAGAAGCGATAGCTGAAGGAACAACGACAGCTAAAGTGCTTGCCGAACATTGGCCGTACAGATATCAAAATTAAAAATATTGGGAATTATCCCGTTTGCTCATTGCATTTCATCAACAGTAAGGCATTATTTGTGTTTTTTCTTGATTCCTTTGGTATCTAAGAAGTCTCAGAAGTGATAAATCTGGCTGTAAATTTTACTTCAGAGGCGTTTTCTTTTTGTATGTAAAAACCTACTTGAGAATCATGGGCGATTTTATAATTTTACAGCCAGATTTATCACTTCTGAAACTTTTTTGATGCCAAAGGAATCAAGAAAAAATACAATGCCTCACTTGATGAAATGCAGTGAGCAAACGGCCAATGTTCGCCAAGCACTTTGGCTGTTGTTGTCCCTTCTGCTCTCGCTTCTATCTACCGTCATTTCTCCTCACTTTTGGAATTCTGAAGTAGGCTAACTGTCTCTCACTTATCCTGATTTCCATAATTACTTACAGCGCAAAAATTGACAATTTTGGCGGGTTTTAACGGACCCGCTACGCTGGAAACAATGATCAGTGCTTACCTGCAGTTCATCGGGTGTACTCCATTTGGCGTAGTGTAGCAACAGTACGGGTCATGGGTCGTGACCCAACTGCTGTGCAACCTCCCTATATCACATACTGGGGGCAATCTTTTACAGAGGCCAATTGACCTACTAATCCACATGTGGGAAGAAACAGATCACCTGGAGGAAAACCATAGGGGGAATGTGCAAACTCCACACCTGAAATCAGGATGGAACCTGGGTTTCTGGCACGGAGATTGATAAATATACAGCGTACAATAAACAATAAATTATGTGTTTTGCTGGAAAATCATCGATTTTCCAGCATCTGCAGTTCCTTCTTGAACATTATGTGTTTTGCTGCTGCGTTTCAATGTGCCTGCGAGGGGCAGAAAGAGGTTTATTGTCCAGATGCTTGTGCATATGGGAACTATACAATCCTCACACACACTGACACAAAATGGATGTGGTGAGGCAGTGCGACATTTTGAGAGCGTGTGCTGCAAGCTGGAAGTGCATGCAGAGCAGCGGGCTAATGGTGGAGGTGGGAGGCCGCCTGTCCACTGCTGTCAGAGCGGCGGCAGCGGCAGCCGAGACCCGCAACCTGGCCCCGCCCCCGGGTAGCTGACGTCACCCCGCCAGTTGCCCGTCGGGACGTCAGCGCGTCCGTTCAACATTCCCGCCGTTTTTCCACCCCTCCCCCCCTCCTCCTCCGGTCAGGAGCGTCGACGGCAACGGGGAACCCGCACCCGCAACCCACCCCCCGCCATCTCTCGCTCTCTCAGCCCGCAGCATCCTCCTCACATCCGCGCCGGCGACCGTTAGCCGCGAGGGAGATCCCGCCCGCGCGCCGACTAACGGTCTGGAGCCCCACTGCGCAGAAGCCCGCCCCGGCCGCCAGAACAAAGGAGCACACGGGCGCCTCAGCCACCTCTGGTCACCCCTCTCTCCCCTCCCCTCCCCCACGGGCCGTGCGCTCTGCCCCGATCGCGCCAGAGCGGGCAGCCGGCGGGATGACGCGTGGTGGTGGCGGCGGCGGCGACGACGGCGGCGGCGGCGGCGGCGGGGCCTCCTCCCACCCCCCCCCCCGCCATGTCACCCGCCCACCCGCCCGTTGCCGCCGCCAGCGCAACTCAAGCGCGGCGTTTGCTCGCCCACCTACCTTTCTCTTAGGCATGGCGACTGGCTTCTGACCGAAACAATCAATGTGTAAAAAAAACACACACACACCGGGTGCAAAGACACGAGGAGCGGGGGTATTTTTTTTACGCAAACGGTTAATGTAAAGACCACAGGGTTGTATTTTTTTCCCCTTTTTTCCCCCTTTCGCACGCCAGTACCACCAATGGCCACTCACAGCGAGCAGCAGCGCGCAACCAACCCTGGTGCCGGGGGTCGCACTGACCGACGCCGCTCTCCGCCAATCAGCAGCGCGTTACCGACCCCGGCGGCCGGTGCAACAATGACTGGCGACGATCTCCGCCAATCAGCAGCGGCGACCTCAGCTGACAAGCCACGCCCCAGTGGTGGCTCAGCCAATGGGAGTGGCGGTAAGACGGGCCGCGGCGGCTGAGCCAATGTGATTGACCTGAGGGCGAGCTTTTTGGTTCCATAGACCAATGGGAGTAGGTGGGGCGGGCTTGTGACACCGCCGAGCCAATGGGAGTGGTCGAAAGGCGGACCTGGTGGCTCCATGGGCCAATGGGATTAGATGGGGCGGGCATAGCCGGCTTCCCGGGCCAATGGGTGTGGCCGGAGGGCGGGCCGCGTGGTGCCGCTGGCCAATGGGAGTGACAAAAAGGCGGGTCCTGGGGCGCCCACGGGCAAATGGGAGTGGGTGGGGCGGGCCTCGCGGCGCCCCAGGCGGGGGGCCGGGGGGCCGGGGGGCTGGTCGAGCGGCTGGTCGAGCGGCTGCTGAGCAACGCAAGGTGATAATGTCGGCACAGCCTCGGCACGCATGGTATGGTACTACATTTGTCACATGTACCGAACTACAGTTAAATTCATTTTTGTGTACGGTTGAGTAGAAGTATCACTGTTCATAAACACTTAGATACACATCTGCCTGCAGTGCGGTCCAACAACGCCGCTCTCATTAACATTCCAGCAACAATACGACGAGACAATCCACAATGAAATAATTTAAAAACAATAAAGAACAAAGTTAATCTGCTCAAACCGGTTTAAACCAGACCGTGTTCAAGCCCACCCATCGTTGGCCAGGACTGGGGCACACGGCGGCCCCAAATATTTATGACCCTTGACCAGCGGCACAATTTTGAGACCCGATCTAATCTTCAAAATACAATTTGTGTTTGTGTGTGCAATCCGCATTAATATCGCGGCTGAACTGGAAATGTGGTATTTTAAATCAAATCCATCTATTTGCCGTTCGTATTTGAATAATGTGCAAAAAAATGTGCATTGCTCTGTCCTGGCGCTGCGTTATTTTTTTCTTCAGTTGAGCCAATCTTGAAACGTGACTAAGGCGGCTCAACTTGTGTACACAATATGCAAGCTCACACACTTGCACTTTATCATTGTGCTCAATGTCGGCCAGCCCACATCTCTGCCCATCTCGGAGGCACATTTGCAATTCATGTTAATCCCAAATGGTTGAGATTTAGTTGGTGCCTTAAAAGCTCCATATTTGTTTGTCACTGTCAGGTTCAAATGTATTGATCAATTCAAATATTCTTTCGAAAATGCAAAGGTTTAAACGTGTCAAACACATAATTATACACCTATGCATGGTATATATTTAGGCATCCGTCTTAACGTGTTTGCATCGCTTTGTTATCAAAATACTTCTGGGGGAATCTTTGTGCAACTGTTTTTTATCCCAAATCGTGTCATTGGTGATTGGCCGTGCAATGTACGCATTTTCAAACTTTGCAACTCGAAATGCAGATCATTTCGGTTGCGCCAAAGTAACACCAATGAAAGCGAACAAATCAGAAAATTACAATGGAATATAAGGATGTTGCCCGGACGTTGATCGACAGCGCTGCAGAATCGATTTGCACAGAAGCTTATCGGTGTTGCTTTTGCAATTACTTAACGAGTTGGTTAAAGTATAACCTCCGGACGATATTTCAATTAGTTGATGGTCTTGACCGCACGGAAGAGTTTCCGCACACCCACTTACACAATTATTTAAAATAGTATCTAATTTACGAAGAGAAATCTTTAGCGTTTTCGCAGTGGCGAGAACATATCAACTTTCTTGCAAATATATATCTTCCGATAAATCGAAGATAATGAGAATGTATTTGGTAGACACGTCTTTAAAAGCACGGCGCCGCTACTAATGAAGCTTGGTGTAAGAGAGATTTCTCGACCCTACAAACATGGACACCGGGGGCTCGACGCATTTTCAACCACTCAATAATTAATAGCAAGAACATAGAGCTAGGCAACCTAAGCCATATCGGTATCTCAACAATATTTTAAATGAATTCCAAGTAGTACAAACATTAACACTGTTGGTTTTATTTTTGTTTCATTATCAAAAGAACCATTTCTTACATAAAGGGTAGGTTGAACACAACGCAAAGACAAAGATTCATCATTTTAACGATCATTGAATTCCACCATCAAAATCACCACATATTTCTATTGAGAATTCAGTCGCCAAGAATCCACGATGTAAATAAAAAGAACTGCATCTTCAAAACATTATCAATCTCAAACATAAAAGATTTGGTCCCTTGACATGATTTTGCCCTGGTCAAACATCAGCCAAATGTTGTCATTGATTTCAACCAAATTTTACTAATCAAAATATCAGAAAATAATAAAATACGTCTAATATTGCCTAATGTTAAAAATGTAAATAGGAGTAGTTCAGTCTTCCATGAACTCTCATGATGTATGAGAAGTGCAGCTACAGGTATTTTTTACAGGTATTTAACCTATTTTGTCTGTTTTTGTCTGACTTGCGGCTTACTGTTTCTACACCCAAGATATTCTGTAATCACATTTGAAGCATGTTACATTTTCTTTCATAGCTTCTATAGATTTTTCGTAGATTTTTTGATTAATTTAATTGGAATTATGATGTTACTGATATCATGGAAACTTGATTGCAAGAGGGTCACAACCGGCAGCTCAAGGTGCCTGGGTTTCAATGTTTCATACAATATAGAGAGTGGGGTAAAAGTGATGCTTTATTTATTGGGGAATGTCATGGCGGTACTCAGCAAGGTCATACTGGAGGGTACATCTACTGAGGCAATATGGGTTGAGCTAAAAATTAAGAAAGGACCAATTACTCTTGATGGAATTATATTACAGGCCACCCAATAATCAGTGTAAGACAAAGGATCAGATATGTAGACAGATTACAGAAGGATGCAAGAAACACGGGGTTGTTGTAGTGGGTGACGATATTGACTTGGATTTAGAAACATAGAAACATAGAAAATAGGTGCAGGAGGAGGCCATTCGGTCCTTCGAGCCAGCATCGCCATTCATTGCGATCATGGTTGATCGCCACCAATCAATATCCCTTGATTCCACTAGCCCCCTAGAGCTCTATCTAACTCTCTCTTAAATCCATCCAGTGATTTGGCCTCCACTGCCCTCTGTGGCAGGGAATTCCACAAATTCACAACTCTCTGGGTGATAAAGTTTTTTCTCACCTCAGTTTTTTCTCTCCTTTATTCTAAGACTGTGGCCCCTGGTTCTGGACTCGCCCAACATTGGGAACATTTTTCCTACATCTAGCTTGTACAGTCCTTTTATAATTTTATATGTTTCTATAAGATTCCCCCTCATCCTTCTGAACTCCAGTGAATACAAGCCTAGTCTTTTCAATCTTTCCTTATATGACAGTCCCGCCATCCCAGGGATCAATCTCGTGAACCTACGCTGCACTGCCTCAATCACAAGGATGTCCTTCCTCAAATTAGGAGACCAAAACTGCACGCAATACTCCAGATGCGGTCTTACCAGAGCCCTATACAACTGCAGAAGAACCTCTCTACTCCTATACTGAAATCCTCTTGTTATGAATTTACACAGGGCAAGAAGAGTAGATGGGGCAGAGAATATTTTAGGTATATCCAGGAAGGTTTCCTTAAACAGTATGTGGATAGTCCGACTCGAGGAGGGACCACACTGGGCCTTGTATTGCAATATAAGCCTGGCCAGGTGACTAGTGTTATGGTGGAATAGCATTTTGGAGGTAGTGATCACAACTCTATAAATTTTAAGATTGTTTTGAATAGGGATCGGACTGATTTGGGGTGGAAGGTACTTAATTGGGGCAAGGCAGATTACAATATCATTAGGTAGGATCTAAAGAGGGTAGATTGGGATCAGTTGTTATTGGGTAAATCCACATATGACATGTAGGAGTCGTTTAATGGCCAGCTGATTAAAGTGCAGGATCAGCATGTATCAGTGAGAAGGTGGGTTAACGACGGCAAGGAAAGGGAATGGAGGTAGATGGAATGGAGGTAGCGGCCTTGCTCGAGACTGACTTTGAGCCCCCTGCGGGGCCGTGGACTTACCATTGGAGCATGCGATCCCTTGCCTGGAATTGACACGGCCTGCTGAGTTCAACATCTAGGAGCTCGCAGTCTTGGATAGAGACTGATGTCGGGAAGCTCCAAAGTCACAGGAGGTGCGACTAGTCCCAACCCGTGGTCTGGTCGCCCAACGCGGGGGAGCTGAGATCCCCCCGATGCGGGAGCTTGATGACCCCGATGCGGAGGGCCCGACCGCCGACTGCGGGAGCAAGATCGTCCCGTCAATGAAAGGTTCGAGTGCCCCGACCGCTGGAGAAAAAAGAAAGGAAGACATTGAACTTTTTTTTCACCTTCCATCACAGTGAGGAATGTGGAGGAGTCACTGTGGTGGGTGTTTATGTTAAAATGTACTTTGGGTGTTTTGTTGCTTTTTATTGGTATGACTATGGTAAATCAAATTCCTCGTATGTTGCAAAACATACTTGGCTAATAAATGTTGATTGTGATGTTTTTGAACAATCTTTTTCCTTTTCACTGTTTTGCATGACGTATGCATGTGTTATGCTTTTATATGTTGCTAATGTCTCTGTGATGCTATTGCAAGCAAGATTTTCATTGTACCTGTATCTCACCACACTTGTGCATATGATAATAAATTTGACTTGACTTACACCCTGCCTTTTGACACCTAACATCCTGCAGGTTGTCCCTATTACTGATCTATTTAATCCTGCATGTGAATTAATGTCACTTGTTTATATTGGTAAACTCTAGTCATAAACCAAGTGAATAATGGGATTTGGTGTTCTGAGAAGAAATGGTGAAGAACTTCAATCTCAAATTCAAAGAGGTCTAACAAATAAAGAGGTCTAACATTTGGAACTGCTACCGATGATTTCTGACAAAGATAAATCTGTTGAACTTTAATTGAGATGTAGAGGAAGAAGAATAGCTTGAAGAGCAATGCAATGAAGGGTTGTTGCTTGTTTCATGGCAGAAAATATCCAAAAGACAATTTGATTTGGAGCTTAGGGAATTATATAGTTGTGAGATCCAGAAAGGAAACATCCTGACTGTAACTAGGGTAACTCCTCAGTGAAAGGTCTTGCCCCATAATGAGTTATCCTCAGGGTGAGAGGGTGAAGCAGTGCCTCCTATTGGAGATTCTGACCTGTGTGAAACTTTAAAGTTGGTGTCTGCCCAACTTATCCATTAGTCCAGACCCTGAACTTACAATCGAACCAATAGTTTCATTTCTAGTGTATGCAACTAATACATTTATTAGAAACTCACAAACTGACACAAATTTGCTTGTGACTCACAAGCTGGCATTCAATAGACCCTCAGAGCTAATTGTAGGCTTTTGGGGTTTTCACATTTACAACATTGTGACTTTTTGTTCTTTCCTTTTGGCCAGTTCTCTACCCTTCTGATGAACAACCAGTTTTCTGCTCACAAACCATGGTCCTGGTCTTGATCAATCATCTTTTGTCAATTGAATAGTGCATGGTTTGGACATAGAGTCATAAAGCTGAACAGGGTTCTCGCTTAACTTTTTTTCCCTGTCGCCAGCCGGGCAACTTCGGCAGCTTTTTAGGTTGCCAAATGACAGTTTAGGTGGTCATTTAAGACGGCTTGCATAACGCGTGCGATAATGTGCTTGGACAAAGTGCGGAGTTACCAGTTGGAATTATGGTCAATGACGCATTCACATATTATTTCTGCTTCAAATAAAGTCGCAAACTAAACATATTCACCAATCAAGACATTATATATACCACAATGACATGCAGCAAAATTACAATACAGCATCTCATCTCTTTTTACACGTTGCAATGAATGCAATTTCTATTAAACCCATTTCCACTTCCAAACAAAAAGATGGTTATTCAGCGTACGATCAACCTCGGTGAGACCAAGCGCAGGCTTGGCGATCGCTTCGCACAACACCTCCACTCAGTTCGCAATAACCAACCTGATCTCCCGGTGGCTCAGCACTTCAACTCCCCCTCTCATTCCGAATCTGACCTTTCTGTCTTGGGCCTCCTCCGTGGCCAGAGTGAGGCCCACCACATATTGGAGGAACAGCACCTCATATTTTGCTTGGGTAGTTTACACCCCAACGGTAGAAAGATTGGCTTCTCCAATTTCAAGTAGTCCTTGCTTTCTCCCTCCTTCCCCTCCCATTTCCAGCTCTCCCACAGCCTACTGTCTCCGCTTCTTCCTTTCTTTCTCCCGCCGCCCACCCCTCCCGACATCAGTCTGAAGAAGGATCTCGACCCAAAACGTCGATAATTGGGCAGTTTACACCCCAGCGGTATGAACATTGACCTCCAATTTCAGGTAGTCTCTACTTTCTCCTCCGCTTCCCAGCTCTCCCTTAGCCCACTGTACGCTTCTTCCTTTCTTCTTCCCGCCCCCCCTTCGCACCCTCACATCAATCTGAAGAAGGGTCTCGACCCGAAACATCGCCTATTTCCTTCGCTCCATAGATGCTGCCTCACCTGCTGAGTTTCTCCAGCATTTTTGTCTACCCATTCACACAAGTTCTGTTATCCCACTTTCCTCACCCACTCCCTACACATTAGGGGGAATTTTACAGAGACAAGTTAACCTACAAAGCCAATGCGTCTTTGGGATGTGGGAGAAAACCCACATGCTTGCAGGGAGAATGTGCAAATTCAACACAGACAGTGCCCGAGAACAGGATCGAACACAGATTTCTGGCGTGTGAGGCAGCAAGTCCACCAGCTGTGCCACTATTTTTTATTTTCCAACACACACAAAATTATACGTTGATAACTTTGGTTACTAAACAAAAATAAACTATCCATTTTCAGTCTTAAATCTCTTAAGTGATGCTATATCCCCCTTTACTGCTACTGTATGTTTTAATTCAGTTCAAGGCTATTGGGGCAGTACATTGGCCATAAAGTTGCTGCCTAAAATTGCCAGAGACCCAGAATTATCCTGAATATGGGTGCTGTCTGTATGGAGTTTTGTTTTCTCGTTTATAACATTGTTTAGAGTACTATGTTTACATATTCTGTTGTGCTGCTGGAAGTAAGGATTTCATTGTTCTAACTGGGACATGAGTGAATAAAACACTCTTGACTTACATCGCTGATGTGTGGGATAGAACTAGAGTACGGGTGATTGGTGGTCAGCGTGGACTCGGTGGGCCGAAGGGCCTGTTTCCACACTATCTTTAAATTAAACTAAAAACACTAAAACCTGAGGAAATGTAAAGGGTTTCTACCCAAAACGTCACCCAATTTCTTCTATCCAGAGATGCTGGCTGTTCCATGGAGTTCCCCCGCACAATTAAAGCATGGAATAGTCTTCACCCTACCATAGGTACCAACCAGACGCAACTAAATTTAAGGTAGCTTTTTTTTCCCAAAGAACCCTTTTTTGCAAGTCCAAGTCAAGAGTCAAGAGAGTTTTATTGTCATGTGTCCCAGATAGGGCAATTAAATTATTGCTTGCTGCAGCACAACAGAATATGTAAAACATAATACAGAACAGGAGATAAAAGTTCAGTGTGTCTATATACTATAGACCATATATATACACAATAAATAAACAGATAAAATGCAATAGGCTGTTATTTTTCAGTTTGAAGTTTGGTGGTGGTGGGTCCACCAGTTTAAATTCCATTTGGAATATTTTTGGAGGACCAGGAAACCAAGAAGCAAGAGTTACTCCAAGGAGTTACTCCAGCTCCAGTGAGTGATTCCACATTGTTTTTCAACGGTCGGGGTGAGCAGCAACCGGACAGCAATGGCAGCCAGAACTCCCACAATGCAAAGGGAGGGAGAAAGTGGCCGACGCCGACCAGTTGCCGTGGCAGTGCTGATGTGCAGGGCCGCACATACGCTCAACCACGGCCGATGATGTGCTGGCCGTGGCAGTGCGCATGGATAAGGTGGCCGGCCGTGCCGAGCGGAGACCCGAGAGCTTAGCGCCGAGCCGTGAGACTAGCGCCGAGCCAAGAAACAGAAATTAGGTGCAGGAGCAGGCCATTCGGCCCTTCGAGCCTGCACCGCCATTCAATATGATCATGGCTGATCATCCAACTCAATATCCTGTATCTGCCTTCTCTCCATACCCTCTGATCCCTTCAGCCACAAGGGCCACATCCAACTCCCTCTTAAATATGGCCAACGAACTGGCCTCAACTGCCTTCTGTGGCAGAGAATTCCACAGATTCACCACTCTGTGTGAAAAACGATTTTCTCATCTCGGTCCTAAAAGACTTCCCCCTTATCCTTAAACTGTGACCCCTTGTCCTGGACTTCCCCAACATCGGGAACAATCTTCCTGCATCTAGCCTGTCCAACCCCTTAAGAATTTTGTAAGTTTCTATGAGATCACCCCTCAATCTCCTAAATTCCAGCGAGTACAAGCCGAGTCTATCCAGTCTTTCTTCATATGGAAGTCCTGCCATCCCAGGAATCAGTCTGGTGAACCTTCTCTGTACTCCCTCTAGGGCAAGAATGTCTTTCCTCAGATTAGGAGACCAAAACTGTACGCAATACTCCAGGTGTGGCCTCACCAAGACCCTATACAACTGCAGTAGAACCTCCCTGCTCTTGTACTCAAATCCTTTTGCTATGAATGCCAACATACCATTCGTTTTCTTCACAGCCTGCTGCACCTGCATGACTACTTTCAATGACTGGTGTACTATGACACCCAGGTCTCGCTGCATCTCCCCTTTTCCTAATCGGTCACCAATCAAATAATAGTCTACCTTCCTGTTTTTGCCACCAAAGTGGATAACCTCACATTTATCCACATTATACTGCATCTGCCATGCATTTGCCCACTCACCCATTCTATCCAAGTCATCTTGCAGCCTCCTAGCATCCTCCTCACAGCTAACACTGCCCCCCAGCTTCGTGTCATCCGCAAACTTCGAGATGTTGCATTTAATTCCCTCGTCCAAATCATTAATGTATATCGTAAATAGCTGGGGTCCCAGCACTGAGCCTTGCGGCACCCCACTAGTCACTGTCTGCCATCCTGAAAAGGACCCGTTCACTCCTACTTGGTAAGTTTGCATACCAATCTCTTGTGTGGGACCTTGTCGAAAGCCTTCTGAAAGTGCAGATATAACACAACCACTGCTTCTCCCTTATCCACTCTGCTAGTTACATCCTCAAAAAAATCAATAAGATTTGTCAGACATGATTTACCCTTCGTAAATCCATGCTGACTTTGTCCAATGATTTCACCACTTTCCAAATGCGCTGCTATCCCATCTCTAATAATTGACTCTAGCAGTTTCCCCACTACTGATGTTAGACTAACTGGTCTGTAATTTCCCGTTTTCTCTCTCCCTCCCTTTTTATAATGTGGGGTTACATTAGCTACCCTCCAATCCTCAGGAACTACTCCAGAATCTAAAGAGTTTTGAAAAATAATCACTAAGGCATCTGCTATTTCTGGGGCTACTTCCTTAAGTACCCTGTGATGCAGCCAATCTGGCCCTGGGGATTTATCGGCCTTTAATCCATTCAATTTACCTAACACCACTTACTGGCTAACCTGGATTTCACTCATTTCCTCCATCTCATTTGACCAGCGATCCCCTGCTATTTCCGGCAAATTATTTATGTCTTCCTTAGTGAAGACAGAACCAAAGTAGTTATTCAATCGGTCTGCTATGTCCTTGTTCCCCATGATCAATTCACCCGTTTCTGACTGCAAGGGACCTACATTTGTTTTAACTAATCTTTTGCGCTTGACATATCGATAAAAACTTTTGCAGTCAGTTTTTATGTTTCCTGCCAGTTTTCTTTCATACTCCATTTTCCCTTTCCTAATTAAGCCCTTTGTCCTCCTCTGTTGGTCTCTGAATTTCTCCCAGTCCTCTGGTAGGCTGCTTTTTCTGGCTAATTTGTACGCTTTATCTTTTTCTTTGATACTATCCCTGATTTCCCTCGTTATCCACGGATGCGCCACCTTCCCTGATTTATTCTTTTGCCATACTGGGATGAACAATTGTTGTAGTTCATCCATGCAGTCTTTAAATGCCTTCCATTGCATATCCACCGTCAACCCTTCAAGAATCAATTGCCAGTCGATCTTGGCCAATTCACATCTCATACCCTCAAAGTTACCTTTCTTTAAGTTCATGACCCGTGTTTCTGAATTAACAATGTCACTAATGAAGAACTCAACCATATTATGGTTACTCTTGCCCAAGGGGCCACGTACAACAAGGCTGCTAATTAACCCTTCCTCATTACTCAATACCCAGTCTAGAATAGCCTGCTCTCTCGTTGGTTCCTCCACATGTCGGTTTAGAAAACTATCCCGCATACATTCCAAGAAATCCTCTTCCTCAGCACTCCTGCCAATTTGATTCACCCAATCTGTATGTAGATTGAAGTCACCCATTATAACGGTTTTACCTTCGTTGCACGCATTTCTAATTACCTGTTTGATGTCATCCCCAACTCCACTACTACTGTTAGGTGGCCTGTACACAACACCCACTAGAGACACAAAGACTTCAGGCTTGTTTTTACAACATTCTTGGCCCTTTTACAATTATGTTGAAAAGTGGCCCTTTTAGATTTTTGCCCTGGATTTGTTTTCCTGCCACTTTTCACCTTGCTACCTATTGCTCCTATCCTCATTTTACACCCCTCTGTCTCTCTGCTCCCACATTTAAGAAACCCTCCACTTCTTATTCTCCGTTTGTTATTTTTTTCTTCTTTCCTCCCTACGTGTTGCGTCTGACTGCTTCTCTTCTCTGCCTCCTGCCTCACAAACGGACTACTTGCCTTCTCTATTTGAGTCCCTCCCCCCACCCGATCTAGTTTAAAGTCTCCCCAGTAGCCTTTGCAAATCTCCCCGCCAGGATATTGGTTCCCCTCGGGTTCAAGTGCAACCCGTCCTTTTTGTACAGGTCACACCTTCCCCAAAAGAGGTCCCAATGATCCAGAAACTTGAATCTCTGCGCTCTGCACCAGCCCTTTAGCCACGCATTGATCCTCCACCTTGCTCCATTCCTACTCTCACTGTCGCGTGGTACAGGCAGTAATCCTGAGATTGTTACCTTTGCGGTCCTTCTTAACACTCTTCCTAACTCCCTAAATTCTCCTCTCAGGACCTCCTCTCTTTTTCTACCTATGTCATTGGTACCACGACCTCTGGCTCCTCTCCCTCCCATTTCAAGATATCTTGGACACGTTCAGTCACATCCTGGACCCTGGCACCAGGGAGGCAAACTACCATCCGGGTCTCCTGACTGCGTCCACAGAATTGCCTATCTGACCCCCTAACTATAGAGTCCCCTATTACTGCTGCCCTCCTCTTCTTTTCCTTACCCTTCTGAGCAACAGGGCCGGTCTTTGTACCGGAGGGCCGGTCGCTGTTGCTACCCCCAGGTAGGCTGTGCTCCCCAACAGTACTCAGACAGGAGTACTTATTGCCAAGGTGTACAGCCACCGGGGTACTCTCTAGTCCCTGCCTCTGCCCCTTGCCTCTCCTAACCATGACCCACTTTTCTGCCTCCTGTGGTTTTGGAGTGACCACCTGTCTGTAGCTCCTCTCTATGGCTTCCTCACTCTCCCTGACCAGACGGAGGTCATCGAGCTGCTGCTCCAGGTAACGAATACGGTCCATTTGGAACACCATCTTGACGCACCTGGCACAGATGTGGACGTCTGGAGAGCTATCTGACTGCATGACCTCCCACATCTGACATCCAGAACAGTAAACTGCCCTGGCACTCATCCTCCCCCTTACCCTGGATACAATACAATATAGAATACAATACAAAGCAAGGAATTTAGCTGAAAGAAATCAGCAGGGATCTGACTGCCAATCAGCTGCTCCCTCGAGTCGTCTTCCACCAATCAGCGGCTTCCTCAAGTCCACTTGTTGCGAGCTGCGCGCTACGAATGGAATGTTACGGATTTTGGTACTCCTCCCACTGCAACCGCTCCTGGGCCTCTGGAAACAAGCCCCGCGATAGAGTTTTTAACTTACAGGTCGGACGTCGCTCCTCCCACTGCAACCGCTCCTGGGCCTCTGAGTCGAGCGGAGAGCCGAGATCCGGACACGGATGGCAGGCGGAGATGGAGATTGATAGAGAGAGAGAGATTGAGAGGGGGCCTGCTCAGAATTAAACGTTAAATGTCCCGGTTGATTGCCAAGCCGGACAAAATGGCATGGCTTTTAGGTTGCCCGGCGGGACTGAGTTGCCATTTGCACCCGGGCAACAGCTAATTTTGAGCCCTGCTGAACAGCACATAAACAGACCCTTCAATGCAACACATCCATACAGACCAAGTTAACCAAGCAAGTCAGACCCCTCCAAACCTTTCATTATCTTTGTACCTATCTAGGTGTATTAGCTGTTGTAATCGTATCTGTTTCGACCACTTCCTCTGGCAGCTTGTTCCATTTTCCCTCCATCATCTTAGAGATACAGCACGGAAACAGGCCCTTCTGCCCACCAAGTCCAGGCCAACCAGTAATCTCTGCATATTAACTATATACTGTATATACGTCTATACTTGTATATTCCAAGATGGTTGCGCTGCCTTAGCAGCTGCGGCTTGCCTGCAGTCTGTCTGTTTTTTCTTTTTTTTTTGTTGTTCTTTTGTCCTGCTTTAGTTAATTTTGGTTTCTTAGGTTGTGTATCAGTGTGGGGGAGGGGGGGGGGGGTGAGAAACATGTTTTTAGTCTCTTCCTTTGGGGGGGATGCGACCTTTCTTGTCATATCCCCCGTCTCCGTCTCCATCTGCGCCGAGCCCTAATGGCGGAGCTGGGGCGGCGGCAGCGGCGACTCTACTTCGGAGCTGGAGTTTAGATGGCGACGACCCGACCTTGGAAGCTCCGCCGCGGGCCCGGTGGACTCGGCTGAGGGGCCAGTGGACAACATCGTCGGGAGCTCGCAGGTCACTGGTTGGTGACCTGTTTTTCCGGAGCAACAGCTTTGTCCGCTGGACTGGGGGGCGGCAGCTTCGACCACCCCGGGCCGCGGAGTTTGAACCGGCCTGTTCGCAGAGCTCGGATTCGGCCGCGGGACCTACCATCACCCGGCAGGGTCACAACATCAGAGACCTGGATCGCCTCAGCGTAGAGGGAGAACAAGGAGGGAAGAAACAGATACTTTAAGACTTTTGCCTCCATCACAGTGAGGAGGTGTTTAGTGAACGCACTGTTGTGGATGTTAAATTTGTGTTTATTGTGTGTTTTTTGTTATTTATTATTATATGAATGACTGGAAAAATTTTGTTCAGTCTGAAAGGTCTGAATGACAATAAAGGATAATTCAATTCAATTCAATTCAATTCAATTCAATTAACACTTTCCTACACACACTAAGGCCAATTAAAAAATATACTAAGCCAATTAACCTACAAACCTGGTACGTCTTTGGAATGTGGGAGGAACCGGAGATACCGGAGAAAACCCAGGTTACAGGGAGAACGTACAAAATCCGTACAGGCAGCACCCGTAGTCAGGATCGAACCCGGGTCTCTGGCTCTGTAAGGCAGCAACTCCACCACTGCACCACCGTGCCGCCAGTGTGTGAAAAGGTTGCCCCTCAGAATCCTTTTAAATCTTTCTTCTGTCATATTACACCTATGCTCATCTGGTTTTAGACTTCAATACCCTGGGGAAAAGACGGCTATTTATCTTATCTATGCCCTTCTGACTTTATAAAGCTCTCACAGGTTAGGGTGAAAGCCACATCCTTCCTAGCCTGAAGAAGGGTCACGACCTGAAACGTCGCCTATCTCCTTCGCTCCTTAGATGCTGCTGCACCCGCTGAGTTTCTCCAGCTTTTTGTGTACCCTCCTTCCTAGCCTTAGTCCCGGTAACAGCCTTGTAAATCTTTTACCCTCCTTTTCAAGTTTAATAACGCTCTTAAATTCATGCTTCGACTTGCCAGCCTCTTTCTCATCAGCGGAACTACAGTATATCTCAAGAGAAGGTTACAAATCACAAAAATTACTGAAATCGTGGTTTTAACCATGCTAACCACAGGTCAGGTCAGATAACTACAGTTTGTAGTTGCACAGTTGTAGATAACTACAAGACTGGAGCCAAGCAAGTAGTCATAGCTTTTTATTCTAATGTTTCCATTGCTTCAAAATAAGATGTGCAACAGAGGACTTTGTTGTCCATGTTTGAAGTATCTTTTCAATGTTTGGTCTTGACGCTGAATGGGGGAAGTTAAATGTGCTGCTCCTAAAGAAAGTTAAATATTACATTATATTACAAACATACTTGATCATTCTATTACAGATCATGAGCAGCAGATACAGCAGCAGACTGCACAATTATCAATACATATCCATGCAGGATTTAAATGTTAATACCAAGGTCCCACCAAGAGGATTCTTCTCTAATGCTCTTGAATTCCTCTTGCATTTATTTATTGTTGAGCAGCTCCATTCAGAACATTCCTAACCTTTCTAAATAGCTGATTAATTGTCTTAGCATGCTGTTCCAACAGTTGTACAATATCCCTGTAATCTGATCCTTCTCTAATTCTTCTTGCTCTGCAATATGCAACATTTTTAAGATTGCTCATAAATGACTCTTCACAGTCTTCAGCACACTACTTAAATCAGCTAAATCAAAGCTGCTTGCAATTGAAGTTTCCGTAGGTTTGCCATTAATAATAACACTCCGAGGAATGCCTGAAGTTCTTAATCACTTCCTTAAGGTCTTTCTGCACGGGAGGTATGTCATATAAAAAAACCCGATTACATTTTTATGTAAATCTTCTCTCAATGAATTCTTTGCAGCAATGTTAACATGCTTATGTAGTTTTATACTCAAAATCTTCACACTAAACCTCACAGTAGGTTTTCAATTGAACAGATTAGATTGTTGCACCACTGACTCTGGTGCATTGTGGTGGCACAGCATTCACCTTTGTCCCTGTAAACTGATCATACTGTGAAGAAGCGGCTTGGCGGCGGGTGTATTCATTTTTATAGTACAGTTTAGTTGATCCTCATCCCAAGTTCAGCATACTTGGCTGCATGGACTGAGCAGACAAGTGTGCTTTGGAACTGAGTACATACAGTTAGGTCTCCAACAGTCTCCATATACTCATGTCATTATCATGAGATAATTTGTGTACTACCAATGAATCACCTTGGACATTGCAATCACCAGAAATTCTATTCTGTTTTGTCACAACGAGAAAGCACAGCACTAACATTCAGAAAAGCACATACTGCCTGTATTGAGGATGACACTTGGCATGTTAAACTTGGCATACTTTTATCAACCCCTCAGTAAATGTAGGAAAAATTGGAGCTCTTTGGGTGACTTTTGTTTATGCACGGGCACATCCTCCATTTTAGGTGTAATCTTTTTTTTTAGGGCTATTGCAGTAACACTATAGTCCATACTAGACTAAGTGGGACCCGTTGGGTCCCAGCATCACACGTGAGGGCTGGTCCCCCAACGCAATATTCCACCTCTCCACCAATTCCAATATTGGTGGCCAGTGGAGGGGGGGAGGTGGGGCTTTCTGGAGCGTTAGTATGGGTGTTGTGGGCTGAAGGGACTGGTCTCCAGAGGGCTAGTATGTGCATTGTGGGCTGAATGGATTCTTGTGCTGGCGGCTCAGTCACTCATGCGTGTTGTGCTGGCAGTTCACTCACTCACGGCTGGTGGGCTGGTAGTTGACTCACGGCTATTCCTTGAAATTCCATTTCAAGCAGGGTGCAATGCCACCAAATTCAAGTGCAGTTTCATACTATTTCAAGCAGGGTGCAAGGCCACTAAGGACAGCGAGTCGTGACTTCTCCCTCCTCCATCTTGCAGAGACTGAGCCATGCCCACACTTCTGGGTTTTATAGACCCTACCCCCTCCCAACAGAAGGGGCATGGCCTTCATGGTGTGATTGACAGGAGAGAGAATCTCAACATTTTTCAACACTAATAACTCTTTTATTTTTCATCGATGGGAAAAATCCTCGGCAGCTGATGAGCAGAGGGGGACTCTGAGTAAAATGGCCAAAATTCACAGCCATACGTGGTAGCGTTTTTTCTAAAATCAATATAAACCGCTAACAGGAAGTGGTCAAGATTAGACTTTTAATTATATAGAAGGCAACTTTAATTAGGCAAGGCAACTTGAATTAGGCAACACAGCTTTAGCATTTCCAAACCACAGGCAACACAGCTTCAGCTTTTCCAAACCATAGGCAACACAGATTTCGCATTTCCAAACCAAAGGCAACACAGCTTTAGCATTTCCAAACCAAAGGCAACACAGCGTTAGCATTTCCAAACCAAAGGCAACACAGATTTCACATTTCCAAACCAAAGGCAACACAGCTTTAGCATTTCCAAACCAAAGGCAACACAGCTTTAGCATATCCAAACCAAAGGCAACACAGGTTTAGCATTTCCAAACCAAAGGCAACACAGCTTTAGCATTTCCAAACAATATTTTCAAACCACATTAAGGGCACTGACAGATCAGTAAAACCATTTACAGTTTAGTAGACATGTATTCAATGTTATTCACAGCTCAGACTGAGAGACGTGACCATATCGTTCCCATATCTTGCAGAGACTGACTGAGGAACTGAACACTTCCGTGTTTTATAGTCCCTCCAGAAGGGGGGTGGCCAGAAGAGAGAATCTCAACACGTTTTAAACACTACTAACTCTTTTATTTTTCACCGATGGGAAAAATCCTCTTGTCCTGACCAGCGGAGGGGGACTCTGAGTAAGATGGCCAAAAATCACAGCCGTAAGTGGCAGCGTTTTTTCTAAAATCAATATACAGAACAACAGGAAGTGGTCAAGATCAGACTTTTAGTAATATAGTTATGACAAACATCTTTTTGAACCATTTTGTTTCAGAGACATTCTAAGAAACATTCCTAAACTCTCAAAATTACTCATTAATAGTTTTAGCGTGTCACTGCACCATATCTCTTCAATCTGATCTACTTTTCCTGCTCTACAATATGGGGTAATTTCAAGATTTTGCATTAATGGTTCCTTGCAGTTTTCAGTGGAATAGTTAAACTAGCTAAATCAAAGCTACTTATACGTGAACTTCCCATGTGATTGCCATTAATTAATCTTGGAGTGATGCTGATATCAATGTTGGTCATTTGATAGAGATTCTAGTTCTGATTCTTTCAAGAATACACCTGCCCCTTTCCAGATTATCTCAAGGTACTCATCAAAAACTGAGTTTATTGTCACATCTGTTTGCATTTCAGGGCATATCCAATTCAGTAAGTTTACTGTGATGGATACAATCCTAACACAGTGGCATGCATTATTACATGACATTGTATGTAATGGGATGGTCATGACCTGTTTGTTGGTCCTGGAGTGTGTGGAGAGCATCCTGACATTCATGCTTTATTCGGAGACGACAACACGGTTCGAGATTTCATGCTTACCCCTCTCAGGTTTACGGCACATTTGTCACTTACGAGTTGTCCGGTCAGAATCTCTGAAGCTCTCCACCCCCAGCAACTTGCCCATAAATTGAGCTATCCATGGGGATATCACACATTCAGCTCCTGTGTTAGGATTCCAGAACAGCTGGAAGCAAGGATGCACTAATCTGAATCGGGTTCCTTCTCAGACTATCTATATAATTAAAAGTCTTATCTTGACCACTTCCTGTCTGTGCTGTATATTGATTTTAGAAAAAATGCTACCATATATCGCTATGATTTTAAACCATCTTACTCACAGTCCTCCTCTGCTGAGCAGGCCCCGAGGAATTTATCCATCGATGAAAAAAAAAAAATTATGATCCTCTTGCCTGTCAAACACCGCCATGACACAGTCACTGTGCAAGATTGCGAGGGAGAAGCCACGGCTCTCATTCTAAGCTGTGAATCAACTGAACCATGAGTCTGCAATGTACTTGCAATAAATGTTTTGTTAGCCCATAATGAAAATGAAATAAGTTGTTTGGCCTGCCCTGTGCTTGAAACTGCAATGGCAGTGGAAATGAAATGGATATGCAATGAGCTGTTTGGCTTGGCCTGCCCTGTGCTTGAGACTGCAATGGCAGTGGCAATCACGTGAAAATGTAAGCAGCTGTTTGACTTGGCCTGCCCTCTGCATGAAACTGTAATGGCAAGGGAAATTAAGTGAAATGCAATCAGCTGTTTGGCTTGGTCTGCCCAATGCTTGAAGCTGTAATGGCAGTGGAAGTGAAATGAAAATGCAGTCAGCAGTTTGGCTTGGCCTGCCCTGTGCCTGGAACTGCAATGGCAGTGGAAATGAAGTGAAAATGCAATCGGCAGTTTGGCTTGGCTTGGCCTGGCCTGTGCCTGAAACTGCAATGGCAATGGATGTGAAGTGAAAATGGAATCAGCTGTTTGGCTTGGCCTGCCCTGTGCTTGAAACTGCAATGGCAATGGAAGTGAAATGGAAATGCAATAGCTGTTTGACTTGGCCTTCCATGTGCTTGAAACTGAAATGGCAATGGTAGTGAAATGAAATTGCAATCAGCTGTTTGGCTTGGCCTGCCCTGTGCTTGAAACTGCAATCACAGTGGAAATTAAATGAAAATGCAATCAGCTGTTTGGCTAGGCCTGCCCTGTGCTTGAATCTGCAATGGCAGTGGAAATGAAGGAAATGCAATGAGCTGTTTGGCTTGGCCTGCCCAGTGCCACAAACTGCAAAGGCAATGGCAGTGGAAATGAAATGGAAATGCAATGAGCAGTTTGGCTTGGCATGCCCTGTGCTTGAAACTGCAATGGCAGTCAAAATGAAATGGAAATGCAATGAGGGGTTTGGCTTAGACTGCCCTGTGCTTGAAACTGCAATGGCAGTGGAAATGAAGTGAAAATGCGATCAGCTGTTTGGCTTGGCCTGCCCTGTGCTTGAAACTGCAATGGCAGTGGAAATGAAATGGAAATGCAATGAGCTGTTTGGCTTGGCATGCCCTGTGCTTGAAACTGCAGTGGCAATGGAAATGACGTGAAAATGCAATAAGCTGTTTGGCTTAGCCTGCCCTGTGCTTTAAATTGCAATGGCAGTGGAAATGAAGTGAAAATGTAATCAGCTCTTAGACTAGGCCTGCCCTCTGCTTGAAACTGTAATGGCAAGGGAAATTAAGTGAAATTCAATCAGCTGTTTGGCTTGGCCTGCCCTGTGCGTGAAACTGCAATGGCAGTGAAAAAGAAGTGAAAAGGTAATCAGCATTTTGACTTGGCCTGCCCTCTGCTTGAAACTGCAATGGCAATGGATGTGAAGTGAAAATGCAATCAGCTGTTTGGCTTGGCCTGGCCTGTGCTTGAATCTGCAATGGTAATGGAAGTGAAGTGAAAATGCAATAAGCAGTTTTGCTTGGCCTGCCCTGTGCTTGAAACTGCCATGGCAATGGAAGTGAAGTGAAAATGCAATCAGCTGTTTGGCCTGGCCTGCCCTGTGCTTGAAACTGCAATGGGAGTGGAAATGAAGTGAAAATGCAATCAGCTGTTTGGCTTGGCCTGCCTTGTGCGTGAAACGTCAATGGCAGTGGAAATGAAATGGAAATGCAATGAACTGTTTGGCTTGGCCTGCCCTGTGCTTGAAACGGCAATGGGAGTGGAAATGAAATGAAAATGCAATGAGCTGTTTGGCTTGGCATGCCCTGTGCTTGAAACTGCAGTGGCAATGGAAATGACGTGAAAATGCAATAAGCTACTTGGCTTAGCCTGCCCTGTGCTTGAAACTGCAATGGCAGTGGAAATGAAGTGAAAATGTAATCAGCTCTTTGACTAGGCCTGCCCTCTGCTTGAAACTGTAATGGCAAGGGAAATTAAGTGAAAATGCAATCAACTGTTTGGCCTGGCCTGCCCTGTGCTTGAAACGGCAATGGGAGTGGAAATGACATGAAAATGCAATGAGCTGTTTGGCTTGGCATGCCCTGTGCTTGAAAATGCAGTGGCAATGGAAATGACGTGAAAATGCAATTAGCTGTTTGGCTTAGCCTGCCCTGTGCTTGAAACTGCAATGTCAATGGAAATGAAGTGAAAATGTAATCAGCTCTTTGAATTGGCCTGCCCTCTGCTTGAAACAGTAATGGCAAGGTAAATTAAGTGAAATTCAATCAGCTGTTTGGCCTGGCCTGCCCTGTGCTTGAAACGGCAATGGGAGTGGAAATGAAATGAAAATGCAATGAGCTGTTTGGCTTGTCATGCCCTGTGCTTGAAAATGCAGTGGCAATGGAAATGACGTGAAAATGCAATTAGCTGTTTGGCTTAGCCTGCCCTGTGCTTGAAACTGCAATGTCAATGGAAATGAAGTGAAAATGTAATCAGCTCTTTGACTTGGCATGCCCTCTGCTTGAAACTGTAATGGCAAGGGAAATTAAGTGAAATTCAATCAGCTGTTTGGCTTGGCCTGCCCTGTGCTTGAAACTGCAATGGCAATGGAAGTGAAGTGAAAATGCAATCAGCAGTTTGGCTTGGCTTTGCCTGTGCTTGAAACTGCAATGGCAATGGATGTGAAGTGAAAATGCAATCAGCTGTTTGGCTTGGCCTGACCTGTGCTTGAATCTGCAATGGTAATGGAAGTGAAGTGAAAATGCAATAAGCAGTTTGGCTTGGCCTGCCCTGTGCTTGAAACTGCAATGGCAATGGAAGTGAAATGGAAATGCAATAGCTGTTTGACTTGGCCTGCCATGTGCTTGAAACTGCAATGGCAATGGTAGTGAAATGAAATTGCAATCAGCTGTTTGGCTTGGCCTGCCCTGTGCTTGAAACTGCAATCACAGTGGAAATTAAATGAAAATGCAATCATCTGTTTGGCTTAGCCTGCCCTGTTTTTGAATCTGCAATGGTAGTGGAAATGAAGTGAAAATGTAATCAGCTCTTTGACTTGGCCTGCCCTCTGCTTGAAACTGTAATGGCAAGGGAAATTAAGTGAAATTCAATCAGCTGTTTGGCTTGGCCTGCCCTGTGCTTGAAACTGCAATGGCAATGGAAGTGAAGTGAAAATGCAATCAGCAGTTTGGCTTGGCTTGGCCTGTGCTTGAAACTGCAATGGCAATGGATGTGAAGTGAAAATGCAATCAGCTGTTTGGCTTGGCCTGACCTGTGCTTGAATCTGCAATGGTAATGGAAGTGAAGTGAAAATGCAATAAGCAGTTTGGCTTGGCCTGCCCTGTGCTTGAAACTGCAATGGCAATGGAAGTGAAATGGAAATGCAATAGCTGTTTGACTTGGCCTGCCATGTGCTTGAAACTGCAATGGCAATGGTAGTGAAATGAAATTGCAATCAGCTGGCTTGGCCTGCCCTGTGCTTGAAACTGCAATCACAGTGGAAATTAAATGAAAATGCAATCATCTGTTTGGCTTAGCCTGCCCTGTGTTTGAATCTGCAATGGCAGTGGAAATGAAGGAAATGCAATGAGCTCTTTGGCTTGGCCTGCCCAGTGCCACAAACTGCAAAGGCAATTGTAGATGGTTTTATATGCAACCAATAATATAGTTACCTCACTCCCATTAACCCCGCCCAGTTAACATCAATCATAACGCCTTCCCCTCAGTAGGAAAATGTAGCCGGTGCTTGAAGGTGTATGTAATACCCAGTGCTATCATTAAAAGATGTTGTACACTTAAGAGCTTGTAAAGTTTTCATTTACATGGTGTCGAAGCTGGAAGATACTTGCGTCTCCTGTTTATCGGTTTTTATTTCTTTTTTTTGATTTGTGTTTTTTGTGCTTTGATCTCTTTGGCCATGGCGTCCTCTTGCAGAAAGCCCGAGCAGCTTGTCTTTGATGCTGACATTTCTGAGCGCTGGGCCACGTTTGAATTTGATTTCACACACTTTGTCAACGTCGCACACCGCGCTGATCCTGACTCCCTTAAAGCTTCCCCTCCTCCTCAACCTTGTCGGACCTGATGCCATGAAGAGAGCCAGAACTTTCACCTACGCTCCAGCGGTCCTGGGCCTTGATGGTGCGGTGATTACTCCTGCAGAGTCTGCTGACGACCCCGCTTGCCTGCTACGTAAGTTCAGGGAGATTTGTGACCTGCCCTCGAACCGCATTCTAGAGAGGGCACGGTTCTTTACGAGGAGACAGTTGCCTGATGAACCTGTTGAATGTTTTATTGCTGATTTGCGTTATCTCGCCCAGCGGTGCCGTTTTGGCGACATGACAGACCAGCTCACTAGAGACATTTTAGTAACTGGCATGCGTGACCAGAAGCTGCGATGTGAGCTTTTGAGGGATCCGGATCTAACGTTGGACAAGGCTATGCATGCCTGCAGATTGTCTGAGGTCGTTGTTTTGCAAGAGGACCACCGGGATTTGGGCAATAAATCTGTCAACCTGGCTGGGTTTAGGAGCCCACAGCCTCGGGTGGGAAACAATGTTTTTCTGCCGCGTGCCCGCCCTGGACCTGGCGATGTGCCCCGAAAAAGATGCCCGAACTGTAACTACATGCACCATAGACTGTCGACGTGTCCCGCCTCTGGTAAAACCTGTAACATTTGTAAAAAGCTGAACCATTTCTCAGCCTCCTGTCGCTTACTCCGTTCCCGTGGGAGCCAGGCACAAGCTTCCAGTCCCAGTCTAAACATGCTGGCCCAATCTGATCTCTGTTTCGACTCACAGCCCAATTTAGTTGAGTGCAATGGTGCGGAGCCAATTAATTCTGCCGAGGACTCTCATGTGTTTACCCTCCTACAGACACCCGCCCACCGCAATGATCCCTCCGTACCTGTGACTGTCAATGGCGTAACCTTCTCTGCCAAATTAGATACTGGCGCGAGAGTCAATGTTTTGTCCATGAATCTTTTCAACAAGATAAGGAGTAATGAGCCTCTGGTTGTTGACGATGCTACCCTGCACGCCTATGGTGGAGAGATTCTAAGGCCTGCGGGGAGGGCCACTTTAACTTGCGTGCTGCAAAAGGCCACAAGAAACCTGGTTTTCTATGTTTTGAACTCTGACTGTGTAACCCTGTTGGGCAACCGTGCGTGCCAGGATCTTGGCCTGGTCTCCTTTGACCGCACGGTCCACAAAGTGCAACTCTCGTTTGACCCGGTTGCTGAATACCAGGACCTGTTCGACGATGACCTGGGGAAGTTTACCAGTGTCATACCATATTTCCATTGACCCAAATATACAACCCGTGGTCCGCGCACCTCACAGGGTGTCTCACGCCATGAAGGACAAGGTCGAGGCGATGCTCAACGAGATGGTCGAAAAGGGGGTGCTAGTAGCAGTTAGCGAGCCCACCGATTGGGTCTCCACCATGGTTGCCACGATTAAGAAAGACAAGAACGAGATACGCGTGTGTATCAACCCGAAGGACTTAAACCTTGCCATCAGGCGACCACATTACCCCATGCGGTCTGTTGAGGATGTGGCGGCAAAGGTCGGGCAAGCCACCATCTTTTCGGTCCTAGACGCTAAGAACTCGTTTTGGCAGGTCCCGTTGGACAAAGCGTCTTCTGACCTGACGACCTTCGCCACACCGTTCGGCAGATTCAAGTTCCTGCGAATGCCATTCGGCATCAATTCTGCTAGCGAGGTGTTCCAGCAGACGATGGAGCAATTATTCGCGCACCTGCCATGTGCCATCATCGTGGATGATATCCTGGTTTACGGGAAGGACCTTGCCGAGCACGACCTGAACCTCCGCCGCGTCCTGGATCGCGCGCGACAGGCGAACCTGAAGCTGAATCCCAAGAAGTGCCGGTTTCGTGTCTCAGAGGTCACGTTATGTTGGACATGTTTTCACCCCTAACGGACTAAAGCCCGACCCCTTGAAGGCCGCTGCCATCTCCGAAATGGCAGCCCCCACCGACGTGCCAGGTCTGCAACGATTCTTGGGCATGGTGAACTACCTTGGCAAGTTTTATACCAAACCTCAGTGAGCTGAGTGCTCCCCTGCGGCAGCTGACAAAAAAGGATATCGCCTGGGGCCTGGCTCCCATATCACCAGCAGGCTTTTGACCGCCTCAAGTCGAAACTGATTAGCACTCCGACGTTGCGGTTCTTCGACGTGGGTCGCCCCATCACCGTCACCTGTGACGCTTCCAAGTTCGGTCTGGGTGCGGCCTGCCTTCAGTCTGTCGATGGATCGCTGCATCCCGTCTCCTATGCCTCCCGCACCATGACGGACACCGAGCAGCGGTACGCTCAGATCGAGAAAGAGCTGCTCGCGGTGGTGTTCGCCTGCTCCAAGTTCAGAGACTTCCTGTTCGGCAGCAGATTTACGGTCGAAACCGACCACCAGCCACTGGTGACAATCCTGAACAAGCCGATTCACGCTGCCCCTGCCAGGCTGCAGCGTATGATGCTGCAGCTCCAGCGCTTCGACTTTGACATAATCTACAAGAAGGGCACCGAGATGCACATTGCGGACACCCTGTCGCGAGCCCCGCGTACCTCCTGCGCTCGCCACCCCTACGAAACAGAGGACTTGCTCGTACTGGGCGTTAACTTTATTCCCACCAAGCAGCTACAGGTTTTGGCCGAGCACACCGCTGCCGATCCGGCCTTGCAGCAGCTTGCATCGGTGATTAAAGCAGGGTGGCCAACAAAGCGCTCCGCCGCGCCATCTGAAGCACAGCCTTTCTTCCTGGTCCGCGACGAACTGGTGCTCCAGGATGGCGTTTATCGTCAAGGGACATAAAGTTGTGGTCCCGTCCTCCCTGTTTGACTTTTACTTTTGTGCAGCCCACAGCGGACACCCTGGGGTTGATGCAACGCTTGCCCACGCTCAGTGCCAATTCTATTGGCCTGGAATGGCCAAATATATCCGAGACAGAGTTTCTGCCTGCTCCACGTGCAACAGTCTTGCGCCGCACCAGCAGCGACAGCCCCTGCTGCAACAGCCCGCCCCTGCTTTTGGCCTGGTCCTCGCTGGCTGCCGACATATTCGAGTGGCGTGGTAACCACTACCTTGTCCTGGTCGACTCGTACTCCAACTGGTTCGAAGTGGATTTGCTGACATCCCTCACGTCGGAGATGGTGATCCGCAAGCTGCGGAAACACTTCTCCACTTTTGGGACCCCGGTCAGGCTGCAGACTGACAACGGCAGGCAGTTTACAAGCCGAGAATTCAAAAGCTTTGCCGACAAGTGGAACTTCGTGCATTTCACCAGCAGCCCAGAGTACCCACAGAGCAACGGCCTAGCGGAACGGGCCGTCCGCAGCGCCAAGCTTCTGATGGAACAGGCGCGACTATCCAATTCTGATTTGTATTTGGATCTCCTGAACCTCAGGAATGTTTCCAGGGATCCGGCCATGGGGTCCCCTGCTCAGCGTCTGATGTCCAGAACTACCAGATCCACCGTCCCGATTGCCCAGCGCCAGCTGAAACCTCGGGTGCTGGAGCCCGCCTCCGTGCAGAGGCGAATTCAAGAGAAACATGACAGCCAGCGGCGTTCCCACGATCGGTCGTGCAGACCACTCGATCCTCTGTTGCCCGGACAGGTTGTTCGTTTGCAGACCGCCAGTGGGCACTACCGTCTGGCCACCGTGGTTGGGGTTGCCGACTCACCTCGTTCGTATCTGGTCGACTGTGAGGGTTCCATCTACCGAAGGAGCCGACAACACCTGCTTGCGGTTAATGAGCCACAGCCGCAGCCCCCTGGGCCCTATGCCCCTCCACTCTCCTATCAGCAGCCGGCTGCCGCCCCGGCTGGTGTTCCCTGCATGCCTCGGTCCCCGTCGTGGGCGCCTGGTTCCCCTCTGCGCGGGTCCCCTGTTGCCGATCGCGGTTCTCCCTCTCCTGTTTCTCCCACCCCAATGCCCTTCCCTGGTTCCCCGGCTGCCTTGCGTCCTCCTGCTTCTTCTGCTCTTTCGGGGGGAGGGGGAGACATCCGTACGCGCTCGGGCAGGATCAGTAAGCCGCCTGTTCGCTACGGCGATTTCGTTTAATTCTGCTGTTTAATTCGGTTGTCGTGACAACAATCTGTTTTTTTTTTGATTTCTAAGGGGAAGGATGTAGATGGTTTATATGCAACCAATAATATAGTTACCTCACTCCCATTAACCCCGCCCAGTTAACATCAATCATAACGCCTTCCCCTCAGTAGGAAAATGTAGCCGGTGCTTGAAGGTGTATGTAATACCCAGTGCTATCATTAAAAGATGTTGTACACTTAAGAGCTTGTAAAGTTTTCATTTACAGTAATGGCAGTGGAAATGAAATGAAAATGCAATGAGCAGTTTGGCTTGGCATGCCCTGTGCTTAAAACTGCAATGGCAGTCAAAATGAAAATGGAAATGCAATGAGGGGTTTGGCTTAGACTGCCCTGTGCTTGAAACTGCAATGGCAGTGGAAATGAAGTGAAAATGCGATCAGCTGTTTGGCTTGGCCTGCCCTGTGCTTGACACTGCAATGGCAGTGGAAATGAAATGGAAATGCAATGAGCTGTTTGGCTTGGCATGCCCTGTGCTTGAAACTGCAGTGGCAATGGAAATGACGTGAAAATGCAATAAGCTGTTTGGCTTAGCCTGCCCTGTGCTTTAAATTGCAATGGCAGTGGAAATGAAGTGAAAATGTAATCAGCTCTTAGACTAGGCCTGCCCTCTGCTTGAAACTGTAATGGCAAGGGAAGTGAAGTGAAAATGCAATCAGCTGTTTGGCCTGGCCTGCCCTGTGCTTGAAACTGCAATGGGAGTGGAAATGAAGTGAAAATGCAATCAGCTGTTTGGCTTGGCCTGCCCTGTGCTTGAAACTGCAATGGCAATGGAAGTGAAATGAAAATGCGATCAGCTGTTTGGCTTGGCCTGCCCTGTGCTTGAAACTGCAATGGCAATGGAAGTGAAGTGAAAATGCAATAAGCAGTTTGGCATGGCCTGCCCTGTGCTTTAAACTGCCATGGCAATGGAAGTGAAGTGAAAATGCAATCAGCTGTTTGGCCTGGCCTGCCCTATGCTTGAAATTGCAATGGCAATGGAAGTGAAATGAAAATGCAATGAGCTGTTTGGCTTGGCCTGCCCTGTGCTTTAAACTGCAATGGCAATGGAAGTGAAGTGAAAATGCAATCAGCTGTTTGACTCGGCCTGCCCTGTGCTAGAAACTGCAATGGCAATGGTAGTGAAATTAAAATGTAATCACCTGTTTGGCTTGGCCTGCCCTGTGTTTGAAACTGCAATGGCAGTGGAATTGAAATGAAAATGCAATAAGCTGTTTGGCTTGGCCTGCCCTGTGCTTGAAACTGCAATGGCAATGGAAGTGAAATGGAAATGCAATCAGCTGTTTGGCTTGGCCTGCCCTGTGCTTGAAACTGCAATGGCCATGGTAGTGAAATGAAAATGCAACCAGCTGCTTTGCTTGGCCTGCCCTGTGCTTGATACCGCAATGGCAGTGGAAATTAAATGAAAATGCAATTAGCTGTTTGGCTTGTCCTGCCCTGTGCCCGAAACAGCAATGGCAGTGAAAATGAAGTGAAAATGCATTGAGGTGTTTGGCTTAACCTGCCCTGTGCTTGAAACTGCAATGGCAGAGGAAATGAAGTGAAAATGCAATGAGCTGTTTGGCTTGGCCTGCCCTGTGCTTGAAACTGCAATGGCAATGGAAGTGAAGTGAAAATGCAATCAGCTGTTTGACTCGGCCTGCCCTGTGCTAGAAACTGCAATGGCAATGGTAGTGAAATTAAAATGTAATCACCTGTTTGGCTTGGCCTGCCCTGTGTTTGAAACTGCAATGGCAGTGGAATTGAAATGAAAATGCAATAAGCTGTTTGGCTTGGCCTGCCCTGTGCTTGAAACTGCAATGGCAATGGAAGTGAAATGGAAATGCAATCAGCTGTTTGGCTTGGCCTGCCCTGTGCTTGAAACTGCAATGGCCATGGTAGTGAAATGAAAATGCAACCAGCTGCTTTGCTTGGCCTGCCCTGTGCTTGATACCGCAATGGCAGTGGAAATTAAATGAAAATGCAATTAGCTGTTTGGCTTGTCCTGCCCTGTGCCCGAAACTGCAATGGCAGTGAAAATGAAGTGAAAATGCAATCAGCTGTTTGGCTTGGCCTGCCCTGTGCTTGAAACTGTAATGGCAAGGGAAGTGGTGAAATTCAATCAGCTGTTTAGCTTGGCCTGCCCTGTACTTGAAACTGCAATGGCAGTGGAAATTAAATGGAAATGCAATCAGCAGTTTGGCTTGGTCTGCCCTGCGCTTTACGCTGCAATGGCAATGGAAGTGAAGTGAAAATGCAATCAGCAGTTTGGCTTGGCTTGGCCTGGCCTGTGCTTGAAACTGCAATGGCAATGGATGTGAAGTGAAAATGCAATGAGCTGTTTGGCTTGGCCTGGCCTGTGCTTGAAACTGCAATGGCAATGGAAGTGAAATGGAAATGCAATCAGCTGTTTGACTCAGCCTGCCCTGTGCTTGAAACTGCAGTGGCAATGGAAATGACGTGAAAATGCAATAAGCTGTTTGGCTTAGCCTGCCCTGTGCTTGAAACTGCAATGGCAGTGAAAAAGAAGTGAAAATGTAATCAGCACTTTGACTTGGCCTGCCCTCTGCTTGAAACTGCAATGGCAAGGGAAATTAAATGAAATTAAATCAGCTGTTTGGCTTGGCCTGCCCTGTGCGTGAAACTGCAATGGCAATGGAAGTGAAGTGAAAATGCAGTCAGCTGTTTGGCTTGGCCTGCCCTGTGCTTGAACTGCAGTGGCAATGGAAATGACGTGAAAATGCAATGTTTTGGCTTAGCCTGCCCTGTGCTTGAAACTGCAATGGCAGTGAAAAAAGAAGTGAAAATGTACTCAGCACTTTGACTTGGCCTGCCCTCTGCTTGAAACTGCAATGGCAAGGGAAATTAAATGAAATTAAATCAGCTGTTTGGCTTGGCCTGCCCTGTGCGTGAAACTGCAATGGCAATGGAAGTGAAGTGAAAATGCAGTCAGCTGTTTGGCTTGGCCTGCCCTGTGCTTGAAACTGCAATGGCAATGGAAGTGAAGTGAAAATGCAGTCAGCAGTTTGGCTTGGCCTGGCCTGGCCTGTGCTTGAAACTACAATGGCAATGGATCTGAAGTGAAAATGCAATCAGATGTTTGGCTTGGCCCGGCCTGTACTTGAAACTGCAATGGCAATGGGAGTGAAATGGAAATGCAATCAGCTGTTTGACTCAGCCTGCCCTGTGCTTGAAACTGCAATGGCAATGGTAGTGAAATGAAAATGCAATCAGCTGTTTGGCTTGGCCTGCCCTATGCTTGAAACTGCAATGGCACTGGGAATGAAATGAAAATGCAATGAGCTGTTTGGCTATGCCTGCCCTGTGCTTGAAACTGCAATGGCAGTGGAAATGATATGGAAATGCAATGCGCTGTTTGGCTTGGCCTGCTCTGTGCTTGAAACTGCAATGGCAGTGGAAATGAAATGGAAATTCAATGAGCTGTTTGGCAAGGCATGCCCAGTGCTTGAAACTGCAATGGCAGTGGAAATGAAATGAAAATGCATTTAGCTGTTTGGCTAGGCCTGCCCAGTGCTTGAGACTGCAATGGCAGTGGAAATGAAATTGAAATGCAATGAGCTGTTTGGCTTGGCCTGCCCTGTGCTTGAAACTGCAATGGCAGTGGATATAAAATGAAAATAAATGAGCTGTTTTACTTGCCCTGCCCTGTGCTTGAAACTGCAATGGCAGTGGAAATTAAATGCAAATTCAATAAGCTGTTTGGCCTGGCCTGCCCTATGCTTGAAATTGCAATGGCAATGGAAGTGAAATGAAAATGCAATGAGCTGTTTGGCTTGTCCTGCCCTGTGCTTGAAACTGCAATGGCAATGGAAGTGAAATGGAAATGCAATCAGCTGTTTGGCTTGGTCTGCGTTGTGCTTGAAACTGCAATGGCAATGATAGTGAAATGAAAATGCAACCAGCTGCTTTGCTTGGCCTGCCCTGTGCTTGATGCTGCAATGGCAGTGGAAATTAAATGAAAATGCAATTAGCTGTTTGGCAAGGCCTGCACAGTGCTTGAAACTGCAATGGCAGTGGAAAAGAAATGAAAATGCATTTAGCTGTTTGGCTAGGCCTACCCAGTGCTTGAGACTGCAATTCAGAGGAAATGAAATGGAAATGCAATCTGTTTGGCTTGGCCTGCCGTGTGCTTGAAACTGCAATGGCAGTGGAAATTAAATGGAAATTCAATGAACTGTTTGGCTTGTCCTGCCCTGTGCCCGAAACTGCAATGGCAGTGAAAATGAAGTGAAAATGCAATGAGGTGTTTGGCTTAACCTGCCCTGTGCTTGAAACTGCAATGGCAGAGGAAATGAAGTGAAATTGCAATCAGCTATTTGGCTTGGCCTGCCCTGTGCTCGAAACTGTAATGGCAAGGGAAGTGGTGAAATTCAATCAGCTGTTTAGCTTGGCCTGCCCTGTACTTGAAACTGCAATGGCAGTGGAAATTAAATGGAAATGCAAGGAGCTGTTTGGCTTGGCCTGCCCTGTGCTTGAAATTTCAATGGCAGTGGAAATGAAATGGAAATTCAATAAGCTGTTCGGCTTAGCCTCCCCTATGCTTGAAACTTCAATGGCAGTAGAAATGAAATGGAAATTCAATGAGCTGTTTGGCTTGGCCTGCCCTGTGCTTGAAACTGCAATCGCAGTGGAAAGGATGTGAAAATGTGATCAGCTGTTTGGCTTGACCTGCCCTGTGCCTGAAACAGCAATGGCAGTGGAAATGAAATGGAAATGCAATGAGCTGTTTGGCTTGGTCTGTCCTGTGCTTGAAACTGCAATGGCAATGGAAGCGAATTGGAAATGCAATCAGCTGTTTGACTCAGCCTGGCCTGTGCTTGAAACTGTAATGGCAATGGTAGTGAAATGAAAATGCAATCAGCTGTTTGGCTTGGCCTGCCCTATGCTTGAAACTGCAATGGCACTGGAAATGAAATGAAAATGCAATGAGCTGTTTGGCTAGGCCTGCCCTGTGCTTGAAACTGCAATGGCAGTGGAAATGATATGGAAATGCAATGCGCTGTTTGGCTTGGCCTGCCCAGTGCCTGAAACTGCAATGGCAGTGGAAATGAAATGGAAATGCAATGAGCTGTTTGGCTTGGCCTGCCTTGTGCTTGAAACTGCAATGGCAGTGGAAATTAAATGCAAATTCAATGAGCTCTTTGGCTTAGCCTGCCCTGTGCTTGAAACTGCAATGACAGTGGAAATGAAGTGAAAATGCAATCAGCTGTTTGGCTTGGCCTGCCCTGTGCTTGAACCTGCGATGGCAATTGAAGTGAAGTGAAAATGTAATCAGCAGTTTGGCTTAGCCTGCCCTGTGCTTGAATCTGCAATGGTAGTGAAATGAAAATGCAACCAGCTGCTTTGCTTGGCCTGCCCTGTGCTTGATACCGCAATGGCAGTGGAAATTAAATGAAAATGCAATTAGCTGTTTGGCTTGTCCTGCCCTGTGCCCGAAACAGCAATGGCAGTGAAAATGAAGTGAAAATGCATTGAGGTGTTTGGCTTAACCTGCCCTGTGCTTGAAACTGCAATGGCAGAGGAAATGAAGTGAAAATGCAATGAGCTGTTTGGCTTGGCCTGCCTGTGCTTGAAAACTGCAATGGGCAATGGAAGTGAAGTGAAAATGCAATCAGCTGTTTGACTCGGCCTGCCCTGTGCTAGAAACTGCAATGGCAATGGTAGTGAAATTAAAATGTAATCACCTGTTTGGCTTGGCCTGCCCTGTGTTTGAAACTGCAATGGCAGTGGAATTGAAATGAAAATGCAAATAAGCTGTTTGGCTTGGCTGCCCTGTGCTTGAAACTGCAATGGCAATGGAAGTGAAATGAAAATGCAATCAGCTGTTTGGCTTGGCCTGCCCTGTGCTTGAAACTGCAATGGCAATGATAGTGAAATGAAAATGCAACCAGCTGCTTTGCTTGGCCTGCCCTGTGCTTGAGACTGCAATTCAGAGGAAATGAAATGGAAATGCAATCTGTTTGGCTTGGCCTGCCGTGTGCTTGAAACTGCAATGGCAGTGGAAATTAAATGGAAATTCAATGAACTGTTTGGCTTGTCCTGCCCTGTGCCCGAAACTGCAATGGCAGTGAAAATGAAGTGAAAATGCAATGAGGTGTTTGGCTTAACCTGCCCTGTGCTTGAAACTGCAATGGCAGAGGAAATGAAGTGAAATTGCAATCAGCTATTTGGCTTGGCCTGCCCTGTGCTCGAAACTGTAATGGCAAGGGAAGTGGTGAAATTCAATCAGCTGTTTAGCTTGGCCTGCCCTGTACTTGAAACTGCAATGGCAGTGGAAATTAAATGGAAATGCAAGGAGCTGTTTGGCTTGGCCTGCCCTGTGCTTGAAATTTCAATGGCAGTGGAAATGAAATGGAAATTCAATAAGCTGTTCGGCTTAGCCTCCCCTATGCTTGAAACTTCAATGGCAGTAGAAATGAAATGGAAATTCAATGAGCTGTTTTGGCTTGGCCTGCCCTGTGCTTGAAACTGCAATCGCAGTGGAAAGGATGTGAAAAATGTGATCAGCTGTTTGGCTTGACCTGCCCTGTGCCTGAAACAGCAATGGCAGTGGAAATGAAATGGAAATGCAATGAGCTGCTGTTTGGCTTGGTCTGTCCTGTGCTTGAAACTGCAATGGCAATGGAAGCGAATTGGAAATGCAATCAGCTGTTTGACTCAGCCTGGCCTGTGCTTGAAACTGTAATGGCAATGGTAGTGAAATGAAAATGCAATCAGCTGTTTGGCTTGGCCTGCCCTATGCTTGAAACTGCAATGGCACTGGAAATGAAATGAAAATGCAATGAGCTGTTTGGCTAGGCCTGCCCTGTGCTTGAAACTGCAATGGCAGTGGAAAATGATATGGAAATGCAATGCGCTGTTTGGCTTGGCCTGCCCAGTGCCTGAAACTGCAATGGCAGTGGAAATGAAATGGAAATGCAATGAGCTGTTTGGCTTGGCCTGCCTTGTGCTTGAAACTGCAATGGCAGTGGAAATTAAATGGAAATTCAATGAGCTCTTTGGCTTAGCCTGCCTGTGCTTGAAACTGCAATGACAGTGGAAATGAAGTGAAAATGCAATCAGCTGTTTGGCTTGGCCTGCCCTGGGCTTGAACCTGCAATGGCAATTGAAGTGAAGTGAAAAATGTAATCAGCAGTTTGGCTTAGCCTGCCCTGTGCTTGAATCTGCAATGGTAATGGAAGTGAAGTGAAAATGCAATAAGCAGTTTGGCTTGGCCTGCCCTGTGCTTGAAACTGCAATGGCAGTGAAAATGAAGTGAAAATGTAATCAGCTCTTTGACCTGGCCTGCCCGCTGCTTGAAAACTGAAATGACAAGGGAAATTAAGTGAAATTCAATCAGCTGTTTGGCTTGGCCTGCCCTGTGCTTGAAACTGCAATGACAGTGGAAATGAAGTGAAAATGCAATCAGCTGTTTGGCTTGGCCTGCCCTGTGCTTGAACCTGCAATGGCAATTGAAGTGAAGTGAAAATGTAATCAGCAGTTTGGCTTAGCCTGCCCTGTGCTTGAATCTGCAATGGTAATGGAAGTGAAGTGAAAATGCAATAAGCAGTTTGGCTTGGCCCTGCCTGTGCTCGAAACTGTAAAGGCAAGGGAAGTGGTGAAATTCAATCAGCTGTTTAGCTTGGCCTGCCCTGTACTTGAAACTGCAATGGCAGTGGAAATTAAATGGAAATGCAAGGAGCTCTTTGGCTTGGCCTGACCTGTGCTTGAAATTTCAATGGCAGTGGAAATGAAATGGAAATGCAATGAGCTGTTTGGCTTGGCCTGCCTTGTGCTTGAAACTGCAATGGCAGTGGAAATTAAATGGGAAATTCAATGAGCTCTTTGGCTTAGCCTGCCCTGTGCTTGAAACTGCAATGACAGTGGAAATGAAGTGAAAATGCAATCAGCTGTTTGGCTTGGCCTGCCCTGGGCTTGAACCTGCAATGGCAATTGAAGTGAAGTGAAAATGTAATCAGCAGTTTGGCTTAGCCTGCCTGTGCTTGAATCTGCAATGGTAATGGAAGTGAAGTGAAAATGCAATAAGCAGTTTGGCTTGGCCTGCCCTGTGCTTGAAAACTGCAATGGCAGTGAAAATGAAGTGAAAATGTAATCAGCTCTTTGACCTGGCCTGCCCGCTGCTTGAAACTGAAATGACAAGGGAAATTAAGTGAAATTCAATCAGCTGTTTGGCTTGGCCTGCCCTGTGCTTGAAACTGCAATGACAGTGGAAATGAAGTGAAAATGCAATCAGCTGTTTGGCTTGGCTCTGCCCTGTGCTTGAACCTGCAATGGCAATTGAAGTGAAGTGAAAATGTAATCAGCAGTTTGGCTTAGCCTGCCCTGTGCTTGAATCTGCAATGGTAATGGAAGTGAAGTGAAAATGCAATAAGCAGTTTGGCTTGGCCTGCCCTGTGCTCGAAACTGTAATGGCAAGGGAAGTGGTGAAATTCAATCAGCTGTTTAGCTTGGCCTGCCCTGTACTTGAAACTGCAATGGCAGTGGAAATTAAATGGAAATGCAAGGAGCTGTTTGGCTTGGCCTGACCTGTGCTTGAAATTTCAATGGCAGTGGAAATGAAATGGAAATTCAATAAGCTGTTCGGCTTAGCCTCCCCTATGCTTGAAACTTCAATGGCAGTAGAAATGAAATGGAAATTCAATAAGCTGTTTGGCTTGGCCTGCCTGTGCTTGAAACTGCAATCGCAGTGGAAAGGATGTGAAAATGTGATCAGCAGTTTGGCTTGACCTGCCCTGTGCCTGAAACAGCAATGGCAGTGGAAATGAAATGGAAATGCAATGAGCTGTTTGCCTTGGTCTGTCCTGTGCTTGAAACTGCAATGGCAATGGAAGCGAAATTGGAAATGCAATCAGCTGTTTGACTCAGCCTGGCCTGTGCTTGAAAACTGTAATGGCAATGGTAGTGAAATGAAAATTCAATCAGCTGTTTGGCTTGGCCTGCCCTATGCTTGAAACTGCAAATTGCACTGGAAATGAAATGAAAATGCAATGAGCTGCTTGGCTAGGCCTGCCCTGTGCTTGAAACTGCAATGGCAGTGGAAATGATATGGAAATGCAATGCGCTGTTTGGCTTTGCCTGCCCAGTGCCTGAAACTGCAATGGCAGTGGAAATGAAATGGAAATGCAATGAGCTGTTTGGCTTGGCCTGCCTTGTGCTTGAAACTGCAATGGCAGTGGAAATTAAATGGAAATTCAATGAGCTCTTTGGCTTAGCCTGCCCTGTGCTTGAAACTGCAATGACAGTGGAAATGAAGTGAAAATGCAATCAGCTGTTTGGCTTGGCCTGCCCTGGGCTTGAACCTTGCAATGGCAATTGAAGTGAAGTGAAAATGTAATCAGCAGTTTGGCTTAGCCTGCCCTGTGCTTGAATCTGCAATGGTAATGGAAGTGAAGTGAAAATGCAATAAGCAGTTTGGCTTGGCCTGCCCTGTGCTTGAAACTGCAATGGCAGTGAAAATGAAGTGAAAATGTAATCAGCTCTTTTGACCTGGCCTGCCCGCTGCTTGAAACTGAAATGACAAGGGAAATTAAGTGAAATTCAATCAGCTGTTTGGCTTAGCCTGCCCTGGGCTTGAAACTGCAATGGCAGTGGAAATGATATGGAAATGCAATGCGCTGTTTGGCTTGGCCTGCCCAGTGCCTGAAAACTGCAATGGCAGTGGAAATGAAATGGAAATGCAATGAGCTGTTTGGCTTGGCCTGCCTTGTGCTTGAAACTGCAATGGCAGTGGAAATTAAATGCAAATTCAATGAGCTCTTTGGCTTAGCCTGCCCTGTGCTTGAAACTGCAATGACAGTGGAAATGAAGTGAAAATGCAATCAGCTGTTTGGCTTGGCCTGCCCTGTGCTTGAACCTGCAATGGCAATTGAAGTGAAGTGAAAATGTAATCAGCAGTTTGGCTTAGCCTGCCCTGTGCTTGAATCTGCAATGGTAGTGAAATGAAAATGCAACCAGCTGCTTTGCTTGGCCTGCCCTGTGCTTGATACCGCAATGGCAGTGGAAATTAAATGAAAATGCAATTAGCTGTTTGGCTTGTCCTGCCCTGTGCCCGAAACAGCAATGGCAGTGAAAATGAAGTGAAAATGCATTGAGGTGTTTGGCTTAACCTACCTGTGCTTGAAACTGCAATGGCAGAGGAAATGAAGTGAAAATGCAATGAGCTGTTTGGCTTGGCCTGCCCTGTGCTTGAAACTGCAATGGCAATGGAAGTGAAGTGAAAATGCAATCAGCTGTTTGACTCGGCCTGCCCTGTGCTAGAAACTGCAATGGCAATGGTAGTGAAATTAAATGTAATCACCTGTTTGGCTTGGCCTGCCCTGTGTTTGAAACTGCAATGGCAGTGGAATTGAAATGAAAATGCAATAAGTTGTTTGGCTAGGCCTGCCCTGTGCTTGAAACTGCAATGGCAGTGGAAATGATATGGAAATGCAATGCGCTGTTTGGCTTGGCCTGCCCAGTGCCTGAAACTGCAATGGCAGTGGAAATGAAATGGAAATGCAATGAGCTGTTTGGCTTGGCCTGCCTTGTGCTTGAAACTGCAATGGCAGTGGAAATTAAATGGAAATTCAATGAGCTCTTTGGCTTAGCCTGCCCTGTGCTTGAAACTGCAATGACAGTGGAAATGAAGTGAAAATGCAATCAGCTGTTTGGCTTGGCCTGCCCTGGGCTTGAACTGCAATGGCAATTGAAGTGAAGTGAAAATGTAATCAGCAGTTTGGCTTAGCCTGCCCTGTGCTTGAATCTGCAATGGTAATGGAAGTGAAGTGAAAATGCAATAAGCAGTTTGGCTTGGCCTGCCCTGTGCTTGAAACTGCAATGGCAGTGAAAATGAAGTGAAAATGTAATCAGCTCTTTGACCTGGCCTGCCCGCTGCTTGAAAACTGAAAATGACAAGGGAAATTAAGTGAAATTCAATCAGCTGTTTGGCTTGGCCTGCCCTGTGCTTGAAACTGCAATGACAGTGGAAATGAAGTGAAAATGCAATCAGCTGTTTGGCTTGGCCTGCCCTGTGCTTGAACCTGCAATGGCAATTGAAGTGAAGTGAAAATGTAATCAGCAGTTTGGCTTAGCCTGCCCTGTGCTTGAATCTGCAATGGTAATGGAAGTGAAGTGAAAATGCAATAAGCAGTTTGGCTTGGCCTGCCCTGTGCTCGAAACTGTAATGGCAAGGGAAGTGGTGAAATTCAATCAGCTGTTTAGCTTGGCCTGCCCTGTACTTGAAACTGCAATGGCAGTGGAAATTAAATGGAAATGCAAGGAGCTCTTTGGCTTGGCCTGACCTGTGCTTGAAATTTCAATGGCAGTGGAAATGAAATGGAAATGCAATGAGCTGTTTGGCTTGGCCTGCCTTGTGCTTGAAACTGCAATGGCAGTGGAAATTAAATGGAAATTCAATGAGCTCTTTGGCTTTAGCCTGCCCTGTGCTTGAAACTGCAATGACAGTGGAAATGAAGTGAAAATGCAATCAGCTGTTTGGCTTGGCCTGCCCTGGGCTTGAACCTGCAATGGCAATTGAAGTGAAGTGAAAATGTAATCAGCAGTTTGGCTTAGCCTGCCCTGTGCTTGAATCTGCAATGGTAATGGAAGTGAAGTGAAAATGCAATAAGCAGTTTGGCTTGGCCTGCCCTGTGCTTGAAACTGCAATGGCAGTGAAAATGAAGTGAAAATGTAATCAGCTCTTTGACCTGGCCTGCCCGCTGCTTGAAACTGAAATGACAAGGGAAATTAAGTGAAATTCAATCAGCTGTTTGGCTTGGCCTGCCCTGTGCTTGAAACTGCAATGACAGTGGAAATGAAGTGAAAATGCAATCAGCTGTTTGGCTTGGCCTGCCCTGTGCTTGAACCTGCAATGGCAATTGAAGTGAAGTGAAAATGTAATCAGCAGTTTGGCTTAGCCTGCCCTGTGCTTGAATCTGCAATGGTAATGGAAGTGAAGTGAAAATGCAATAAGCAGTTTGGCTTGGCCTGCCCTGTGCTCGAAACTGTAATGGCAAGGGAAGTGGTGAAATTCAATCAGCTGTTTAGCTTGGCCTGCCCTGTACTTGAAACTGCAATGGCAGTGGAAATTAAATGGAAATGCAAGGAGCTGTTTGGCTTGGCCTGACCTGTGCTTGAAATTTCAATGGCAGTGGAAATGAAATGGAAATTCAATAAGCTGTTCGGCTTAGCCTCCCCTATGCTTGAAACTTCAATGGCAGTAGAAATGAAATGGAAATTCAATAAGCTGTTTGGCTTGGCCTGCCCTGTGCTTGAAACTGCAATCGCAGTGGAAAGGATGTGAAAATGTGATCAGCAGTTTGGCTTGACCTGCCCTGTGCCTGAAACAGCAATGGCAGTGGAAATGAAATGGAAATGCAATGAGCTGTTTGCCTTGGTCTGTCCTGTGCTTGAAACTGCAATGGCAATGGAAGCGAATTGGAAATGCAATCAGCTGTTTGACTCAGCCTGGCCTGTGCTTGAAACTGTAATGGCAATGGTAGTGAAATGAAAATGCAATCAGCTGTTTGGCTTGGCCTGCCCTATGCTTGAAACTGCAATGGCACTGGAAATGAAATGAAAATGCAATGAGCTGCTTGGCTAGGCCTGCCCTGTGCTTGAAACTGCAATGGCAGTGGAAATGATATGGAAATGCAATGCGCTGTTTGGCTTTGCCTGCCCAGTGCCTGAAACTGCAATGGCAGTGGAAATGAAATGGAAATGCAATGAGCTGTTTGGCTTGGCCTGCCTTGTGCTTGAAACTGCAATGGCAGTGGAAATTAAATGGAAATTCAATGAGCTCTTTGGCTTAGCCTGCCCTGTGCTTGAAACTGCAATGACAGTGGAAATGAAGTGAAAATGCAATCAGCTGTTTGGCTTGGCCTGCCCTGTGCTTGAACCTGCAATGGCAATTGAAGTGAAGTGAAAATGTAATCAGCAGTTTGGCTTAGCCTGCCCTGTGCTTGAATCTGCAATGGTAATGGAAGTGAAGTGAAAAATGCAATAAGCAGTTTGGCTTGGCCTGCCCTGTGCTTGAAACTGCAATGGCAGTGAAAATGAAGTGAAAATGTAATCAGCTCTTTGACCTGGCCTGCCCGCTGCTTGAAACTGAAATGACAAGGGAAATTAAGTGAAATTCAATCAGCTGTTTGGCTTAGCCTGCCCTGGGCTTGAAACTGCAATGGCAGTGGAAATGATATGGAAATGCAATGCGCTGTTTGGCTTGGCCTGCCCAGTGCCTGAAACTGCAATGGCAGTGGAAATGAAATGGAAATGCAATGAGCTGTTTGGCTTGGCCTGCCTTGTGCTTGAAACTGCAATGGCAGTGGAAATTAAATGGAATTCAATGAGCTCTTTGGCTTAGCCTGCCCTGTGCTTGAAACTGCAATGACAGTGGAAATGAAGTGAAAATGCAATCAGCTGTTTGGCTTGGCCTGCCCTGTGCTTGAACCTGCAATGGCAATTGAAGTGAAGTGAAAATGTAATCAGCAGTTTGGCTTAGCCTGCCCTGTGCTTGAATCTGCAATGGTAGTGAAATGAAAATGCAACCAGCTGCTTTGCTTGGCCTGCCCTGTGCTTGATACCGCAATGGCAGTGGAAATTAAATGAAAATGCAATTAGCTGTTTGGCTTGTCCTGCCCTGTGCCCGAAACAGCAATGGCAGTGAAAATGAAGTGAAAATGCATTGAGGTGTTTGGCTTGGCCTGCCCTGTGCTTGAAACTGCAATGGCAATGGAAGTGAAGTGAAAATGCAATCAGCTGTTTGACTCGGCCTGCCCTGTGCTAGAAACTGCAATGGCAATGGTAGTGAAATTAAAATGTAATCACCTGTTTGGCTTGGCCTGCCCTGTGTTTGAAACTGCAATGGCAGTGGAATTGAAATGAAAATGCAATAAGCTGTTTGGCTTGGCCTGCCCTGTGCTTGAAACTGCAATGGCAATGGAAGTGAAATGGAAATGCAATCAGCTGTTTGGCTTGGCCTGCCCTGTGCTTGAAACTGCAATGGCCATGGTAGTGAAATGAAAATGCAACCAGCTGCTTTGCTTGGCCTGCCCTGTGCTTGATACCGCAATGGCAGTGGAAATTAAATGAAAATGCAATTAGCTGTTTGGCTTGTCCTGCCCTGTGCCCGAAACTGCAATGGCAGTGAAAATGAAGTGAAAATGCAATCAGCTGTTTGGCTTGGCCTGCCCTGTGCTTGAAACTGTAATGGCAAGGGAAGTGGTGAAATTCAATCAGCTGTTTAGCTTGGCCTGCCCTGTACTTGAAACTGCAATGGCAGTGGAAATTAAATGGAAATGCAAGGAGCTGTTTGGCTTGGCCTGCCCTGTGCTTGAAATTTCAATGGCAGTGGAAATGCAATGGAAAATCAATAAGCTGTTCGGCTTAGCCTCCCCTATGCTTGAAACTTCAATGGCAATAGAAATGAAATGGAAATTCAATGAGCTGTTTGGCTTGGTATGCCCTGTGCTTGAAACAGCAATAGCAGAGGAAATTAAGTGAAAATGCAATCAGCTGTTTGGCTTGGCCTGCCCTGTGCTTGAAACTGTAATGGAAAGGGAAGTTAAGTGAAATTCAATCAGCTGTTTGGCTTGGCCTGCCCTGTGCTCGAAACTGCAATAGCAATGGAAGTGAAGTGAAAATGCAATCAGCAGTTTGGCTTGGTCTGCCCTGCGCTTTACGCTGCAATGGCAATGGAAGTGAAGTGAAAATGCAATCAGCAGTTTGGCTTGGCTTGGCCTGGCCTGTGCTTGAAACTGCAATGGCAATGGATGTGAAGTGAAAATGCAATGAGCTGTTTGGCTTGGCCTGGCCTGTGCTTGAAACTGCAATGGCAATGGAAGTGAAATGGAAATGCAATCAGCTGTTTGACTCAGCCTGCCCTGTGCTTGAAACTGCAGTGGCAATGGAAATGACGTGAAAATGCAATAAGCTGTTTGGCTTAGCCTGCCCTGTGCTTGAAACTGCAATGGCAGTGAAAAAGAAGTGAAAATGTAATCAGCACTTTGACTTGGCCTGCCCTCTGCTTGAAACTGCAATGGCAAGGGAAATTAAATGAAATTAAATCAGCTGTTTGGCTTGGCCTGCCCTGTGCGTGAAACTGCAATGGCAATGGAAGTGAAATGGAAATGCAATCAGCTGTTTGACTCAGCCTGCCCTGTGCTTGAAACTGCAGTGGCAATGGAAATGACGTGAAAATGCAATGTTTGGCTTAGCCTGCCCTGTGCTTGAAACTGCAATGGCAGTGAAAAAGAAGTGAAAATGTACTCAGCACTTTGACTTGGCCTTCCCTCTGCTTGAAACTGCAATGGCAAGGGAAATTAAATGAAATTCAATCACTGTTTGGCTTGGCCTGCCCTGTGCGTGAAACTGCAATGGCAATGGAAGTGAAGTGAAAATGCAGTCAGCTGTTTGGCTTGGCCTGCCCTGTGCTTGAAACTGCAATGGCAATGGAAGTGAAGTGAAAATGCAGTCAGCAGTTTGGCTTGGCCTGGCCTGGCCTGTGCTTGAAACTACAATGGCAATGGATCTGAAGTGAAAATGCAATCAGATGTTTGGCTTGGCCCGGCCTGTACTTGAAACTGCAATGGCAATGGGAGTGAAATGGAAATGCAATCAGCTGTTTGACTCAGCCTGCCCTGTGCTTGAAACTGCAATGGCAATGGTAGTGAAATGAAAATGCAATCAGCTGTTTGGCTTGGCCTGCCCTATGCTTGAAACTGCAATGGCACTGGGAATGAAATGAAAATGCAATGAGCTGTTTGGCTATGCCTGCCCTGTGCTTGAAACTGCAATGGCAGTGGAAATGATATGGAAATGCAATGCGCTGTTTGGCTTGGCCTGCTCTGTGCTTGAAACTGCAATGGCAGTGGAAATTAAATGGAAATTCAATGAGCTGTTTGGCAAGGCATGCCCAGTGCTTGAAACTGCAATGGCAGTGGAAATGAAATGAAAATGCATTTAGCTGTTTGGCTAGGCCTGCCCAGTGCTTGAGACTGCAATGGCAGTGGAAATGAAATTGAAATGCAATGAGCTGTTTGGCTTGGCCTGCCCTGTGCTTGAAACTGCAATGGCAGTGGATATAAAATGAAAATAAATGAGCTGTTTTACTTGCCCTGCCCTGTGCTTGAAACTGCAATGGCAGTGGAAATTAAATGCAAATTCAATAAGCTGTTTGGCCTGGCCTGCCCTATGCTTGAAATTGCAATGGCAATGGAAGTGAAATGAAAATGCAATGAGCTGTTTGGCTTGTCCTGCCCTGTGCTTGAAACTGCAATGGCAATGGAAGTGAAATGGAAATGCAATCAGCTGTTTGGCTTGGTCTGCGTTGTGCTTGAAACTGCAATGGCAATGATAGTGAAATGAAAATGCAACCAGCTGCTTTGCTTGGCCTGCCCTGTGCTTGATGCTGCAATGGCAGTGGAAATTAAATGAAAATGCAATTAGCTGTTTGGCAAGGCCTGCACAGTGCTTGAAACTGCAATGGCAGTGGAAAAGAAATGAAAATGCATTTAGCTGTTTGGCTAGGCCTACCCAGTGCTTGAAACTGCAATGGCACTGGAAATGAAATGAAAATGCAATGAGCTGTTTGGCTAGGCCTGCCCTGTGCTTGAAACTGCAATGGCAGTGGAAATGATATGGAAATGCAATGCGCTGTTTGGCTTGGCCTGCCCAGTGCCTGAAACTGCAATGGCAGTGGAAATGAAATGGAAATGCAATGAGCTGTTTGGCTTGGCCTGCCTTGTGCTTGAAACTGCAATGGCAGTGGAAATTAAATGGAAATTCAATGAGCTCTTTGGCTTAGCCTGCCCTGTGCTTGAAACTGCAATGACAGTGGAAATGAAGTGAAAATGCAATCAGCTGTTTGGCTTGGCCTGCCCTGGGCTTGAACCTGCAATGGCAATTGAAGTGAAGTGAAAATGTAATCAGCAGTTTGGCTTAGCCTGCCCTGTGCTTGAATCTGCAATGGTAATGGAAGTGAAGTGAAAATGCAATAAGCAGTTTGGCTTGGCCTGCCCTGTGCTCGAAACTGTAATGGCAAGGGAAGTGGTGAAATTCAATCAGCTGTTTAGCTTGGCCTGCCCTGTACTTGAAACTGCAATGGCAGTGGAAATTAAATGGAAATGCAAGGAGCTGTTTGGCTTGGCCTGACCTGTGCTTGAAATTTCAATGGCAGTGGAAATGAAATGGAAATTCAATAAGCTGTTCGGCTTAGCCTCCCCTATGCTTGAAACTTCAATGGCAGTAGAAATGAAATGGAAATTCAATAAGCTGTTTGGCTTGGCCTGCCCTGTGCTTGAAACTGCAATTGCAGTGGAAAGGATGTGAAAAATGTGATCAGCAGTTTGGCTTGACCTGCCCTGTGCCTGAAACAGCAATGGCAGTGGAAATGAAATGGAAATGCAATGAGCTGTTTGGCTTGGTCTGTCCTGTGCTTGAAACTGCAATGGCAATGGAAGCGAATTGGAAATGCAATCAGCTGTTTGGCTTGGCCTGCCCTATGCTTGAAACTGCAATGGCACTGGAAATGAAATGAAAATGCAATGAGCTGTTTGGCTAGGCCTGCCCTGTGCCTGGAACTGCAATGGCAGTGGAAATGATATGGAAATGCAATGCGCTGTTTGGCTTGGCCTGCCCTGTGCCTGAAACTGCAATGGCAGTGGAAATGAAATGGAAATGCAATGAGCTGTTTGGCTTGGCCTGCCTTGTGCTTGAAACTGCAATGGCAGTGGAAATTAAATGGAAATTCAATGAGCTCTTTGGCTTAGCCTGCCCTGTGCTTGAAACTGCAATGACAGTGGAAATGAAGTGAAAATGCAATCAGCTGTTTGGCTTGGCCTGCCCTGTGCTTGAACCTGCAATGGCAATTGAAGTGAAGTGAAAATGTAATCAGCAGTTTGGCTTAGCCTGCCCTGTGCTTGAATCTGCAATGGTAATGGAAGTGAAGTGAAAATGCAATAAGCAGTTTGGCTTGGCCTGCCCTGTGCTTGAAACTGCAATGGCAGTGAAAATGAAGTGAAAATGTAATCAGCTCTTTGACCTGGCCTGCCCGCTGCTTGAAACTGAAATGACAAGGGAAATTAAGTGAAATTCAATCAGCTGTTTGGCTTGGCCTGCCCTGTGCTTGAAACTGCAATGGCAATGGAAGTGAAGTGAAAATGCAGTCAGCAGTTTGGCTTGGTCTGTCCTGTGCTTGAAACTGCAATGACAATGGAAGGGAAGTAAAAATGCAATCAGCAGTTTGGCTTGGCTTGGCCTGGCCTGTGCTTGAAACTGCAATGGCAATGGATGTGAAGTGAAAATGCAATGAGCTGTTTGGCTTGGCCTGGCCTGTGCTTGAAACTGCAATGGCAATGGAAGTGAAATGGAAATGCAATCAGCTGTTTGACTCAGCCTGGCCTGTGCTTGAAACTGTAATGGCAATGGTAGTGAAATGAAAATGCAATCAGCTGTTTGGCTTGGCCTGCCCTATGCTTGAAACTGCAATGGCACTGGAAATGAAATGAAAATGCAATGAGCTGTTTGGCTTGGCCTGCCCTGTGCTTGAAACTGCAATGGCAGTGGAAATTATATGGAAATGCAATGCGCTGTTTGGCTTGGCCTGCCCAGTGCCTGAAACTGCAATGGCAGTGGAAATGAAATGGAAATGCAATGAGCTGTTTGACTTGGCCTGCCTTGTGCTTGAAACTGCAATGGCAGTGGAAATTAAATGGAAATTCAATGAGCTCTTTGGCTTAGCCTGCCCTGTGCTTGAATCTGCAATGACAGTGGAAATGAAGTGAAAATGCAATCAGCTGTTTGGCTTGGCCTGCCCTGTGCTTGAACCTGCAATGGCAATTGAAGTGAAGTGAAGTGAAAATGTAATCAGCAGTTTGGCTTAGCCTGCCCTGTGCTTGAATCTGCAATGGTAATGGAAGTGAAGTGAAAATGCAATAAGCAGTTTGGCTTGGCCTGCCCTGTGCTTGAAACTGCAATGGCAGTGAAAATGAAGAGAAAATGTAATCAGCTCTTTGACCTGGCCTGCCCGCTGCTTGAAACTGAAATGACAAGGGAAATTAAGTGAAATTCAATCAGCTGTTTGGCTTGGCCTGGCCTGTGCTTGAAACTGCAATGGCAATGGAAGTGAAATGGAAATGCAATCAGCTGTTTGACTCAGCCTGGCCTGTGCTTGAAACTGTAATGGCAATGGTAGTGAAATGAAAATGCAATCAGCTGTTTGGCTTGGCCTGCCCTATGCTTGAAACTGCAATGGCACTGGAAATGAAATGAAAATGCAATGAGCTGTTTGGCTTGGCCTGCCCTGTGCTTGAAACTGCAATGGCAGTGGAAATGATATGGAAATGCAATGCGCTGTTTGGCTTGGCCTGCCCAGTGCCTGAAACTGCAATGGCAGTGGAAATGAAATGGAAAATGCAATGAGCTGTTTGACTTGGCCTGCCTTGTGCTTGAAACTGCAATGGCAGTGGAAATTAAATGGAAATTCAATGAGCTCTTTGGCTTAGCCTGCCCCGTGCTTGAATCTGCAATGACAGTGGAAATGAAGTGAAAATGCAATCAGCTGTTTGGCTTGGCCTGCCCTGTGCTTGAACCTGCAATGGCAATTGAAGTGAAGTGAAAATGTAATCAGCAGTTTGGCTTAGCCTGCCCTGTGCTTGAATCTGCAATGGTAATGGAAGTGAAGTGAAAATGCAATAAGCAGTTTGGCTTGGCCTGCCCTGTGCTTGAAACTGCAATGGCAGTGAAAATGAAGTGAAAATGTAATCAGCTCTTTGACCTGGCCTGCCCGCTGCTTGAAACTGAAATGACAAGGGAAATTAAGTGAAATTCAATCAGCTGTTTGGCTTGGCCTGCCCTGTGCTTGAAACTGCAATGTCAATGGAAGTGAAGTGAAAATGCAGTCAGCAGTTTGGCTTGGTCTGTCCTGTGCTTGAAACTGCAATGGCAATGGAAGTGAAGTGAAAATGCAATCAGCAGTTTGGCTTGGCTTGGCCTGGCCTGTGCTTGAAACTGCAATGGGGAATGGCAATGGATGTGAAGTGAAAATGCAATGAGCTGTTTGGCTTGGCCTGGCCTGTGCTTGAAACTGCAATGGCAATGGAAGTGAAGTGAAAATGCAATCAGCAGTTTGGCTTGGTCTGCCCTGCGCTTTACGCTGCAATGGCAATGGAAGTGAAGTGAAAATGCAATCAGCAGTTTGGCTTGGCTTGGCCTGGCCTGTGCTTGAAACTGCAATGGCAATGGATGTGAAGTGAAAATGCAATGAGCTGTTTGGCTTGGCCTGGCCTGTGCTTGAAACTGCAATGGCAGTGGAAATGATATGGAAATGCAATGCGCTGTTTGGCTTGGCCTGCCCAGTGCCTGAAACTGCAATGGCAGTGGAAATGAAATGGAAATGCAATGAGCTGTTAGGCTTGGCCTGCCCTATGCTTGAAACTGCAATGGCACTGGAAGTGAAATGAAAATGCAATGCGCTGTTTGGCTAGGCCTGCCCTGGGCTTGAAACTGCAATGGCAGTGGAAATGATATGGAAATGCAATGCGCTGTTTGGCTTGGCCTGCCCAGTGCCTGAAACTGCAATGGCAGTGGAAATGAAATGGAAATGCAATGAGCTGTTTGGCTTGGCCTGCCTTGTGCTTGAAACTGCAATGGCAGTGGAAATTAAATGCAAATTCAATGAGCTCTTTGGCTTAGCCTGCCCTGTGCTTGAAACTGCAATGACAGTGGAAATGAAGTGAAAATGCAATCAGCTGTTTGGCTTGGCCTGCCCTGTGCTTGAACCTGCAATGGCAATTGAAGTGAAGTGAAAATGTAATCAGCAGTTTGGCTTAGCCTGCCCTGTGCTTGAATCTGCAATGGTAATGGAAGTGAAGTGAAAATGCAATAAGCTATTTGGCTTGGCCTGCCCTGTGCTGGAAACTGCCATGGCAATGGAAGTGAAGTGAAAATGCAATCAACTGTTTGGCTTGGCCTGCCCTGTGCTTGAAACTGCAATGGCAATGGAAGTGAAATGAAAATGCAATAAGATGTTTTGCTTGGCCTGCCCTGTGCTTGAAACTGCAATGGCAGTGAAAAGGAAGTGAAATGCAATGAGGTGTTTGGCTTAGCCTGCCCTGTGCTTGAAACTGCAATAGCAGAGGAAATGAAGTGAAAAAGCAATCAGCTGTTTGGCTTGGCCTGGCCTGTGCTTGAAACTGCAATGGCAATGGAAGTGAAGTGAAAATGTAATCAGCAGTTTGGTTTGGTCTGCCCTGTGCTTTAAACTGCAATGGTAATAGAAGTGAAGTGTGAATGCAATCAGCATTTTGGCTTCGCCAGTTCTGTGCTTGAAACTGCAACGGCAATGGAAGTGAAGTGAAAATGCAATCAGCTGTTTTGCTTGGCATGCCCTGTTCTTGAAACTGTAATGGCAAGGGAAGTGAAGTGAAATGCAATCAGCTGTTTGACTTAGCCTGCCCTGTGCTTGAAACTGCAATGGTAATGGTAGAGAAATGGAAATGCAATCAGCTGCTTGGCTTGTCCTGCCCTGTGCTTGAAACTGCAATGGCAGTGGAATTGAAATGAAAATGCAATGAGCTGTTTGGCTAAGCCTGCCCAGTGCTTGAAACTGCAATGGAAGTGTAAATGAAATGACAATGGAATGCACAGTTTGGCTAGGCCTGCCCAGTGTTTGAAACTGCAATGGCAATGGAAATGAAATGGAATTGCAATGAGCTGTTTGGCTTAGCCTGCCCTGTGTTTGAAACTTCAATGGCAGTGGAAATGAAATGGAAATTCAATAAGCTGTTTGGCTTGGCCTGCCCTGTGTTTGAAACTTCAATGGCAGTGGAAATGAAATGGAAATTCAATGAGCTGTTTGGCTTGGCCTGCCCTGTGCTTAAATCTGCAATGGCAGTGGAAATGAAATGAAAATCAATCAGCTGTTTGGCTTGGTCTGCCCTGTGCTTGAAACTGTAATGGCAAGGGAAGTTAAGTGAAATTCAATCAGCTGTTTGGCTTGGCATGCCCTGTGCTTGAAACTAATGGCAAGGGAAGTGAAGTGAAATGCAATCAGCTGTTTGACTTAGCCTGCCCTGTGCTTGAAACTGCAATGGCAATGGTAGAGAAATGAAAATGCAATCAGCTGCTTGGCTTGTCCTGCCCTGTGCTTGAAACTGCAATGGCAGTGGAAATGAAATGAAAATGCAATGAGCTGTTTGGCTAAGCCTGCCCAGTGCTTGAAACTGCAATGGCAATGGAAGTGAAATGAAAATGCAATGAGCTGTTTGGCTTAGCCTGCCTTGTGCTTGAAACTGCAATGGCATTGGAAATGAAATGGAAATGCAATGAGCTGTTTGGCTTGGCCTGCCCTGTGTTTGAATCTTTAATGGCAGTGGAAATGAAATGGAAATTCAATAAGCTGTTTGGCATGGCTTGTCCTGTGCTTGTAAATGCAATGGCAATGGAAGTGAAGTGAAAATGCAATCAGCAGGTTGGCTTGGCTTTCACTGTGCTTGAAACTGCAATGGCAATGGAAGTGAAGTGAAAATGCAATCAGCAGTTTGACTTGGTCCGCCCTGTGCTTTACCCTTCAAAAGCAATGGAAGTGATGTGAAAATGCAATCAGCAGTTTGGATTCGCCAGGTCTGTGCTTGAAACTGCAATGGCAATGGAAGTGAAGTGAAAATGCAATGAGCTGTTTGGCTTGGCCTGACCTGTGCTTGAAACTGCAATGGCAATGGAAGTGAAATGGAATTGCAATCAGCTGTTTGACTCGGCCTCCCCTGTGCTTGAAACTGCAATGGCAATGGTAGTGAAATGAAAATGCAATCAGCTGTTTGGCTTGGCATGTCCTGTGCTTGAAACTGCAATGGCAGTGGAAAGGAAATGAAAATGCAATGAGCTGTTTGGCTAGGCCTGCCCAGTGCTTGAATCTGCAATGGCAGTGGAAATGAAGTGAAATTGCAATCAGCTGTTTGGCTTTGCCTGCCCTGTGCTTGAAACTGTAATGGCAATGGAAGTTAAGTGAAAATGCAATCAGCAGTTTGACTTGGTCTGCCCTGTGCTTTACGCTTCAAAAGCAATGGAAGTGATGTGAAAATGCAATCAGCAGTTTGGATTCGCCAGGTCTGTGCTTGAAACTGCAATGGCAATGGAAGTGAAGTGAAAATGCAATGAGCTGTTTGGCTTGGCCTGACCTGTGCTTGTAACTGCAATGGCAATGGAAGTGAAATGGAATTGCAATCAGCTGTTTGACTCGGCCTCCCCTGTGCTTGAAACTGCAATGGCAATGGTAGTAAAATGAAAATGCAATCAGCTGTTTGGCTTGGCATGTCCTGTGCTTGAAACTGCAATGGCAGTGGAAAGGAAATGAAAATGCAATGAGCTGTTTGGCTAGGCCTGCCCAGTGCTTGAATCTGCAATGGCAGTGGAAATGAAGTGAAATTCCAATCAGCTGTTTGGCTTGGCCTGCCCTGTGCTTGAAACTGCAATGGCAATGGAAGTGAAGTGAAAATGCATTCAGCAGTTTGGCTTGGCCTGCCCTGTGCTTGAAACTGCAATGGCAGTGGAAATGAAGTGAAATTCCAATCAGCTGTTTGGCTTGGCCTGCCCTGTGCTTGAAACTGCAATGGCAGTGGAAATGAAATGAAAATGCAATGAGCTGTTTGTCTTGGCAAAGTGTTGAGTCATGCATTTTGGTGGGAGGAATAAAGGTGTAGTGTGGCGGTACCTGGTGGCTAGCTGCGGGTAGCGAACCCTACGCTCAAGAGGGAAGAGTTGAGCGTCTCGGAGTGGGAGATGTTGGGTCATGGGGTATTTAAAGTCGGGTCATGCCCGGTCATGTTGCTGAAGTTGGAAGCAGCACAGTGCAGTAATAAACAATAAAACAAAAACAACTCGTTTTTGCCTCACTCTTGGCTGGACTCCTGGACTATCTTAGACTATTTTCTAAATGGAGAGAGAATCTAGAAATTGGAGGTGCAAAGGGATTTGGGAGTGCTGTTGCAAGATTCCCAAAAAGACAGACATAGATTGTTTATTCTGGAATGCCGAAGGTTGCGGGGAGACCTGATAGATGTATCTAAATGTAAGAGGCATAGATGGTGTAGACAGTCAGAATATTTTTCCCGGGATATTAAAAATCAACTACTAGAGGGCATAGCTTTAAGGTGACAGAGATAAAGTTTAAAGAGGATCTGCAGAGTAAGTATTTTATGTAGTGGGTGGTGAGTGCCTGGATTACACTGCCAGTGGTGCTGGTTAAAGTTGATATGTTGGGGGCGTTGAAAATAATTTACGATAAGCATATGGATATTCAGGGAATATGGGTTATATGCAGGTAGATGAGTCATAGAAACATAGAAATAGGTGCAGGAGTAGGCCATTCGACCCTTTGAGCCAGCACTTCCATTCATTATGATCATGGCAGATCATCCAAAATCAGTACCCCGCTCCTGCTTTCTCCCCATATCCCTTGATTCTGTTAGCCCTAAGAGCTATATCTAACTTTTTCCTACATCTAGCCTGTCCCATCCCTTAAGAATTGTATATGTTTCCATAAGATTCCCTCTCATCCTTCTAATTTCCAGTGAATATTAGCCTTGTCGATCCATTCTTTCATCATATGTCAAACCTGCCATTCCAGGATGATAGTCTTGACATCATGTTCGGAACAGGCCTTGTGGGCCGAAGGGCCTGTTCTTTTACTGTACAATTCAATGTTATTGTCTTGAATTTCCTAGCATCCATGGTGTTTCAGTATAAAAGACAGGAACTCATGCTGCATCTTTATAGTTTCGTTTAGAATAGTGATACAGCGTGGAAACAATCCCTTCTGCCCACCAAGTCCGCGCCAATCAGCGATCCCTGTACACTAGCACTATCCTGCACACTAGGGACAATTTACAATTTTTACTGAAACCGATTAACCTACAAACCTGAACATCTTTGGAGTGCGGGAGGAAACCGGAGCACCCAGGGAAAACCCACGCAGTCGCGGGGCAAATGTTCAAACTCCGTACAGACAGTAACCACAGTCAGGATCGAACCCGGGTCTCTAGAACTGTAAGGCAGCAACTCTACCGCTGCGTCCCTAGGACGTTGGTAGGATTTTAGTTAGGCTGGACTTGGAGTATTGTATACAGTTCTGGTTGCCTCTTTACAGGAAGGATGTGAGGACTTTGGAGAAGGTGCAGAAGAGGTTTATCTGAATGCTGCCTGGATTAGAAAGTATTAACTATAAGGAGAAATTAAACAAACTTGGATAGTTTTCTCTGGAGAGTCAGAGGCTGACGGGAGACGGATAGTACTGTATATAAAATTATGATTGACATAGATAAGGTAGACAGCCAGATCTTTTTTTTTTGCCAGGGTGGAAATGTCAGAGACTAGAGGGCATAGATTTAAGGTGAAAGGGGCAAAGTTTAAAGGAAATGAGTGGGGTATAGTTTTTTTATACAGAGGTTGTGGGTGTCTGGGATGCTCTGCTGGGATATTTACTGGAGGCAGATCCAATAGTGGCATTTAAGACGTTTTTAGATGAGCACATGTATATGCTGGGAATGGAGGGAAATAGATCATATGCAGGCAGCAAAAGACCTTATTTAGTATTATATTCAGCATAGGGATTATAGGCCAAAGGGCTTGTTCCTATGCTGTGCTTCTCTATGTTCTATGTTCTCCTTGATGAATACAAACAAGTAATATTTAAGATCGCACCCATCTCTTGTGTCTCCCCACCTAAACTATCACTTGGTCCTTAAGTTGTCCAAAAGGTTAATGATTGTTCTTAATAAATTAATAGAATCTCTGAAGATTTTTCTTTACCTTATCTGCCAAAGCTATATCAGATCTTCTTTTTGTCATTCTGATTGTTTTCTTAAGTGTACTCTTATATCCTCTATACTCATCAAGGGATTCACTTCACCAACTGCCTGCACCTAACATATGCCTCCTTTTTCCTGGGCAGAGCCTCAATATTCCTCGTCAGCCAGGGTTCCTTAATCCTACTATCATTGCGCTTCACTAACAGGGACATGTTAGCTCTGAAATCTTTCGATCTGACTTTTAAAAGCCTTTTACATTTGCCTGATTTTCATTTATCTACTAAAGGGCCTGTCCCACTGTACGAGGTAATTCAAGAGTTCTCCCGAGTTTCCCCTGATTCGAACTTGGAGAATTATGGTAATAGCCATTTGTCGGTACTCGGGGCTCTCGTGGAAAATTTTCACAGTGCTGAATAAACTTCACGAGTTACCGCGTTCCCCAAGTACCTGCCGTTAGCATTACAAGCTGCTACGGGACATCCACGAGCTCTGACGTAGCCGCTACGTACTTACCATGAGTTTAATTTTTTTTAAACTCGGGAGAGCTCTTGAATTACCTCGTACACTGGGACAGGCCCTTTAACAGTCTCTCCTAATCAATCTGTGCAAGTTCCTGCCCAATGCTATCAACATTAGCTTTGCCCCGATTTAGCTCCTTAAGATATGGATCAGTCTTATCTTTTTCATGACTATGTTAAAACGAAGAGAATTATGACTACTGACCTCAAGATGTTTCCCTGTTGCTTGCATCATTTCCCATTATCAGGTCCAGTGTGGCTTCCTATCTAATGGGATCATCTACGTATGGCTTGAATATGTGTTAGCATGGGTTCACATAGAAAACTAAGAGTTGGAATAAATAGGTCATTTTTAGGCTGGAGATATGTAATTAGCGGAGCACCCCCAGGATTAAATCTTGACCCTCATTCGTTTACTATTTACATGAATGACCCAGATGAGGGAAACAGATGAGAAGTTTCTCAGTTTAACACACACAGATACAAAAACAAGTGGAAAGATATACCGTGATGTGGACATTGTGATTCTGCAATGCAATATAGATACATTGAGTGATGGGGTAAAAACCTGATGAAAAGATTTTAATGTGGTGAAGTATAAGGTTTTGCATTTCAGTAAGAAATCAAAAGTTTATATTTTCAATATAGATTATATCAAAAGGTGGCTTTGGTGGTAGATTTGAACACTTCCCCCTCCCATTCCCACACTGACCTTTCTGTCCTGGGACTCCTCCACTGTCAGAGTGAGGCCATGTGCAAATTGGAGGAACAGCACCTCATATTTTGCTTGGGCAGCTTACACCCCAATGGCATGAATTTTGATGTCTCTATTTTAAGTAACCCTTGCTTTCCCTCTCTCTCCACCCCTCTCCCATCATGGTTCTCCAACCAGTCTGGCTGTCCACCTAATTAAATGTTATCTTTATATGTTTCGTTGTCACCTTCCCCTAGCTAACAATGATCTATTTTACATTTTGCTTGAACTGCGTCCCCTTTGATATCTCGTTTTCACACCTTACACTTCCATATCACTCACTGTGTCTCCCTCTCCCCTGATTCTCAATCTGAAGAAGGGTCTCGACCCAAAACATTACCTATTCCTTCTATCCAGAGATGCTGCCTGTCCCGCTGAGATACTCCAGTATTTTGAGTCTATCTTCAATGTAAACCAGCATCTGCAGTTCCTTCCTACTCATGGCAACTAGGGAGAGATCCAGTCTGAAGGTTCTAGTCCGAAATGTCAGCTGTCCATTCCCTCCCCAGATGCTGCCTAACCCGCCGAGTTCCTCTAGCACTTTTTGCACTATATTGTAAAATAGTTCTATTTGGCAAATTATGGGAAGGGATATAAACAAGACCCATCTTCAAGAATCAGTCTTTTCTCTTAAGAAAAGAGGGCCCAGGGTGGCCCAACAAAGGTCTTTAAAATTATGATAGAGTTTGGTTGACTAAGCCCGTCCATCATGGCACAGCCCTTTCTTGAAAACATCTACATGAGGCGCTGTCTGAAGAAGGTAGCATCTACTGTATACTCAAAGATCCCCAACAACCAGGCCATGCCCTCTTCTCACTGCTACCATTGAGTAGGAAGTACAGAAGCCTGAAGTCCCATACCATTAACCCAGGAACAGCTACTTTCCTACATGTATCAGGTTCTTGAACCAACCTACACGACCATAACCCCACCTCAACAATGCTCCAGCCTATCTATTGCATTACAATCGTTTTGGAGTTTTTCTAAGTATGTTTTTGCATTAATCTCTTTTTTTTTTGCACAGTTCTTTCTTTTAGAATTATATGTGTAATATTTGTATAATTTATGTACAAATTGTGTTTGTATGTTTGTCAAGAGGTGGCAAATGTCTTAGTGTTACTAAGGAATGGCCATAAGAAAGAGCCTAGGAACTACAGCCCTGTGAGATTAACATCACTGGTGGGAAAGTTGTTGGAGGGGATTCTTAGGGACATGATCTTTTTTGAAGGAATCATCAAGACAATCATGGATGCTGTTTATATGGACTAAAATTTGCTAATTTGACATATTCACTCCTACATATGACAATAAATTTGAACTAAAACATAATCAGGCCATTTAGGACTGAGATGAGGAAAACATTTTCACCCAGAGAGTTGTGAATCTGTGGAATTCTCTGCCACAGAAGGCAGTGGTGGCCAATTCACTAGATGTTTTAATGAAATAGTTACATTTAGCTCTTAGGGCTAAAGGAATCAAAGGATATGGAGAAAAAGCCAGACTGTGGTACTGATTCTGGATGATCAGCCATGATCATATTGAATGGCTCGTTCGAAGGGCTGAATAGCCTACTCCTCCACCTATTTTTCTATGTTTCTGGAATCCGTGCCCCCTAATGATATCCAAAGAGAAAGTTTGGATATCCATACAAAAATCCGCAACAATGATGTGGACTGAGTCAAGAGTAGTTTAGTTTAGTTCTGTTAAGAGATACAGCATTGAAACAAGCACTTCAGGCTACTGAATGTACACTGACCGTGTGAATGGGTGATCGACCAATCACCCATTCACACTAGTTCAATGTTATCCCACTTTCTCTCTCCCTTTGCGTGAGGGGTAATTTATAAAGGCCAATTAACATACAAACGCGCACATCTTTGGAATGTGGGAAGAAACCAGAGCACCCAGAGGAAATCCATGTGGTCACAGGGAGAACGTGCAAACTCTACATGACAGTACACAAGGTCAGGATCAAACCCGGATCTCTGGCACTGTGTGACTGCAACTTTGCCAGCTGCATCACTGTGCCGCCCAACTTGCTACGGTTAGGAGTTTCAGACAAGTGACCATACTGCTGGTGCAGCCGGATAGATGGGAGACTCCAGGGCGGGCTGCCTGGTCGTGGCAAGTGTTGTTTGTGCATGTTCCACTCTCTTTGGCTATCGTTTGGGGGGAATAGTCTCTCAAGTTTATTGTCATCAACACTGGTGGAGGGTTATTTTTCTGATCGGAGGCCAATGACCAGTCAAGTCGAACAGGGGCCAGTGCTGGGTCCATTGCTGTTTGTTATATACATTAACGAGTCCAATGACAATGTAGTGAAGATTGCAGAGGACACCAAAATTGGTGGCATAATGAACAGTGAGGAAGGATATCTAAGTTTACAAGAGTGTTTCAATGATCAGAGAAGGACTCTAGATCCGCTGACAAGTGTGAGGTGTTGCACTTTGGTACGTCAAACCGATGCAGGACTTGCACTGTAAATGGTAGAGCTTTGGAAAGTGCTGCAGAACAGAGAAGTACAGGTGCATGGCTTCCTCAAATTATCATGAGTGTTTTGGATAGACTGGGACATTTTTCTTTGGAGCATAGAAAGCTGATGCGTGACTTTATTGATGGGCGTGGATAAAAGGAGCACTCACAGTCCTTTTCCCACGGTGGAGGTCCCACTACTTAAAGTGAGAGGGAAGAGATTTAAGAGGGACCTCAGCGGCAACCTTTTCAGTCAGAGGGTAGTCTTTATCTGGAATGAGCTGCCAGAAAAAACTGTAGAAGCAGATACAATTACAGCTTTAAAAGATACCTGAACAGATAAATGGATAGGAAGAGCTTAATGCAGGCAAATGCAACTAGCCTAGTATGCCAAAGGCAGCCACAGTGGGTCAGGCAATCTGGAGAAGAGAAATAGATGTTGAGAGCCTTCATCAGACCTGGATAGGCCATACTAGCCTAGTAAGCCAACTTGGTCGGCATGGGCAAGGTGAGCCAAATCGTATGCTGTATGAATCTTTGACTCTGAGTCTTAGTGTCTATGATTGCAAACACAATTATTTATTGTACCTGTACCTTACCATACTTGTCCATATGACAATAGACTTGAACTTCAACTTGAGGGACCATTACCCCCAAACGGTAGCCAAAGCAAGGGGAACATCGACAGGAGACTCCTGAACTACCAGCCAGCCTCTCCTGGCGTTCTCCCATCTATGTGGTTGAACCTGCGGTGCTGCCAACTGCCTGTTTCATCCTCAGTGAGTGTCCAACTTCTACTGCAACTGATCCTTGTGGCCTAACAGGAGTGGTCTTCCCAGAAACGTGGTTGTCAGAGACACTTAACTTCTCCCTGATCAGCCACATTTCACATGAGGGCGCGACCACTTTCTGCCCCTCAACTCCATGACAATACTGTGGTCACGTGCCTCTGGCCTCCACAGACGGAAGGAAGAAATGGAAACTACAGGAAATACTTTGGTATCCAAAAACATGGACCATCTTCTGCACTTTCAGAAGAACGTTAGGAGCAAGGTGAGGTTGCATGAGGTGAGTAGGGATGGACGTCCATACGGTAATGTGTGGGTTGAAGGTTGGAAGAATCCCAGGATCATTTCAGAGAGATACAATTAATGTGGGCCTGAGGTTGGGCAGGGAACAAAAGCACTAAAAGCAAAGAAGACTTGAAGTTAGCACAGAATACTGGGTGATGTGTAAAACAACATACCATCCAAACCCCTTGTTTACCAACTCGAGTATTTCTCCATTTCCCTTTCTCACACATTTCCCTTTCCCATCTCCACTGCTCCCCCTGCTGGTGCCTTCCAGATTCTAACCTCGTACTGCATTGTAAACCCTCATCTTTATTTCACATTTGTTTCCTTTAACAACCACCTGTATCTGCTCTTCTACCACCAGCCTTTGGAAACAGGTTATCTCTATCTAGACCTTTAACGATTTTAAATACCCCTTGCAATGTCTACTATCCTAAGGAGAAACCCCCCAAATTCTGCAGTCCTACACATCCTGAATCATTCTGAATGCATCTGAACTCTCTGAAATAATCCACACGTGCCAGAATGCGAGGGTACCAGCCATTGTGAGTTTGCATTTTTCCACCAATGGCTGAGTCTTGTTGTTGCTGTAAATTTGGAAGGGAACTGACAGCACCTCCGTGGCGTAATATGGAGGTTAATAGAGATCATCTAGAAGGAGGTTTAGTTTAGTTTAGAAATAGTGTGGAAACATGTCCTTCAGCCGACCAAGTCCACACCGACCAGCAATCACACCGTACATTTGTTCTCTCCAAAGCATTAGGGGCAATTTATGGAATTCAATTAACCTACTCTATGTCTTTGGAGTATGGGAGGTAACCGGAGCACCCGGAGAAAACGCATCTGGTCACAGGGAGAGCGTGCAAACTCCACATAGACAGCACCTGTGGTCAGGATCATACCCGGTTCCCTGGCGCTGTAAGGCAGCAACTATGCTGCTGTGCCAGAGTCTACCATGTCTGGGCAAGAACTAATTTTAAGTTTGAGGTTCAATTTCCCGAATCTTCACAGAATTTTTTTCAATCAATGAATATGATTTACTACAAGTAAACAACAAGATATGACAAGAGTAACACAGGCTTGAACTCAGTGTTGATAATAATATTGGATAAATGCTTAATATTTTTATTTGACCACCTTCAGTCTGTTATATTAGATGGAGAATGTTGACTGATTCATTTTAATTTTACTTGTGGAGTTCTATTGACGTCCACACAGCTGCATTTAGTTTCATTGTTAAATATCCCTATTTTTTTCTGGAGATTTTCCCTGCTGTGTGACAGTGCAACAGTGTACAAGAAGCTAAAATATGAAGAAGGGGTTTGGCCCGAAACGTTGCCTATTTCCTTCGCTCCATAGATGCTGCTGCACCCGCTGAGTTTCTCCAGCATTTTTGTGTACCTGCTAAAATATGAAAAATACTTTAAAGTGCCAAAGAAACTGAACACTAAAATGGGAGCAGGCCACGTGGCCTGTCTAATGAGTTCTTCACTGGTCAGTGGATCATTGAATGATACAGCATTGAACAAGGTCTTTGGACCTACCCGATCATCAATCACTAAAGCGCGTCCATTTACCTATCGTTGTTCCATATTTCATGATAATTCTTATCCATTGAGAAAATGTCAATTTGCCCAGTCTTCATGTTTTTATGAAGAAGGTTGTTCTGGGCTATTTTCTCAAGAGAGTTCAAACCAGGTTTTTGCATCCTGTTACATTGAAACATGATATTCATTTGGTGCTGCAGCCCTGACAGGCCTGTACACTTTCCCTGTAGTCTGACGTCAAGAAGCAAATGTAGAATTTAATCGGCTTTAGCAATAGAATTTCATCTGGCTGTGGCAACAGGATGTCAATAAAGGTCTAATGCCATAAACTGTTGTATTTATGGAACATAGAGACCCAGTTCAGCCTGGGTCTGGGATCTCAGGGAAGAGAGGTCAGGGCATGTGGGGACTGGGGATTTGAAGGAAGGGGTGAGGATCAATGCATAAGTGGAGGCGTCAGGATCGATATGTAAAGGAGTCAGGCAGGGAGATTGGGCGTTGGTTCGTGAGGATGAGAGGTGTAATGTGAGTGTCAGGCTGCTGGGGACAGTAGTCGTCATCTTACCACAACCAGAGAGCAGAGCTGAACTACTATCTACCTCATTGGAGACCCTATGACTATCCTTGAACAGACTTTCCTGGCTTTACCTTGCACTAAACGTTATTCCCTTATCATGTATCTATACACTGTAAATGTCTCGATTGTAATCATGTATTGTTTTTCTGCTGACTGGATAGCACGCAACAAAAGCTTATCGCTGTACCTCGGTACACATGATAATACACTAAACTGAGCTGAGGATCAGTAAAAGATGTTATGGTAAGGGTTCAGGATTAGCTGAGACAGGGCCTCAGTAGTAGGGATGAATAAATGTTCATGAAATAAATAGTTAGGAAGCTTGAAGATAGACACAAAAAGCTGGAGTAGCAGGCAGCATCTCTGGAGGGAAGGAATGGGTGATGTTTTGGGATGGACCCTTCTTCAGACCCTCTCCCTTAGGGAGCTTGGTGGTTTGTGGAGTTTCGGACATTTGCAAGATTGATAAGCAGGTTGGCAGATGTGGTTGGAGGTTGGTGTTAGTGATTAAATGGGCCAATATTCAGGGAGTTTGCAGTTAGCAGCCAGGACAGAAGCCACTAATTGAAGGTTTGGGTGGTTAGTATAGATCAGGTCAACAGAATGACTGGGCAGTCAGGCCAGGGTAGATTGACTAACAGGCGGAAGATGTCAATAAGTGTGAATAGTCAGGAGCTTGAAGTGTCTGGGGCAGGGGCGGAAAACCCGGGGGGGCCAAAGGGGACACGTCCCCTGCATGTTTTGAGAGGTGGGGGACATCCCCCCCAAGTTTTTGTAATCCGGATTTTAAAATCTCCGCTTTCCGCGAGACAGTGGAGGTGGGACTGCTGATCGAGGACGCCGATTGGACTAGAGAGACGTCGATCAGCAGGCAATGGGGGCGGGACATGATGTGGGTGAGTGTGCTCATGCGCATGTGTGGGTGAGTGAGCGCATGCACGCCCCGCCGTCAAAAAATTGTGTCCCCCATCCCCTCCATGTTTTTATAGCGAGTTCCGCTCTTGGTCTGGGGTAATATCAGTGTTTGTCCACAATAAGCAATACCTAGGTATGTCCATAGTAAGAAAGGCGAATGCAATGCTAGCATTTATTTCAAAAGGACTAGAATATAAATGTTGAGGCTTTATAAGGCACTGGTCAGACCGGAGTATTGTGAGCAGTTTTGGGCCCCATATCTGAGGAAGGATGTGCTGGCGTTGGAGAGGGTCCAGAGGTGGTTTACGAGAATGATCCCAGGATTTATTGGGTTAACATATGATGAGCATTTAACGTCGCTGGAGTTTAGAAGGATGAGGGAAGACCTCATTGAAACTTACCGAAAAGTGAAAGGTCTGGATAGAATGAATGTGGAGAGGGTGATTCCGCTAGTGGGAGAGTCTTGTGCCACAGACCGTAGCCTCAGAATAAAAGGACGAAGCTGTAGAAAGATGAGGAGGAATTTGTTTAGTCAGAAGGTGGTGAATCCGTGGCATTCATTGCCACAGAAGGCTGTGGAGGCTGTCAATTGATATTTTTAAGGCAAAATTGACAGATTTGTGAATAGTAAGGGTGTCGGGAGTTATGGGGAGAAGGCAGGAGCTCAGGGTTGATATGGTAAGATAGATCAGTCATGATTGAATGGCGGAATAGACTTGATGGGCTGGTAGCCTAATTCTCTTCCTATAAATTATGTACTTATTTATTTAAGTCACGTAAAGGGGATTTAACTGAAGCAGGTTCTAGCATAGGTCTACTTTCTTTAAGTTCTGACAAATGGTCTCAGACCTGAGATATTGACTCTATTTCTCTTTGCACAGATCCTGTCCGGCTTGCTGAGTGTTTCTAGCATAGAGTCATACAGTGTGGAAACAGGACCTTCAGCCCAACTTCCCCACACCGGCCAACATGTCCCGAGTACACTAGTCCCACCTGCCTGTATTTGGTCCATATCCCTCCAAACCTGTCCTTAAAGATTGCGATACTACCTGCCTCAACTAACTTCCCTGATGGCTCGTTCCATACACCCAGCACACTTTGTGTGAAAAACTTACCACTCAGATTCCTACTAAATCTTTCCCCCCTCTACTTAAACCTATATCCTCTGGTTCTCAATTCCCCTACTTAGGGTGAGAGACTTTATGCGTCTACCTGATCTATTCCACTCATGATTTTATACACCTCTATATAAGATCACTCCTCATCCTCCTGCGCTCCTATCCTGCTCAACCTCTCAACCTCTCCCTATAGCTCAGGCCCTCAAGTCCTGACAACATCCTCGTAAATCGTCACTGCACCCTTTCCACATTTATCAATAAAATTACCATTTGAATGACATACTAAAACAACTTATATTTGACTTGACAACAGTCCCACAGTGCATTTCATTACAGAATCATCAAATAAAAGTGGATATCAAATCACCCACCAATGTATTAGAGAAAAGGTTAATGGGTTACATATTAAGTAGTAGCTTAAATGATAATAGATGGGAAGAGGGATAGACACATTTCTGGCAACATTTAAGAGCTCAGAACATTGGCTGCCAATAATGGAACGGGTTAGATTAGTTTAGAGATACAGTGTGGAAACAGGCCCTTCGGCTCACCTAGTCCATGCCGACCAGTGATCATCCACACACTAGGTCTATCCTACACACTAGGGACAATCCACAGAAACCACAAATCTACAAACCTGCCCATCTTTGGAATGCAGGAGGAAACTGGAGCCCCCGGAGAAAGCCCACGCGGTCACATGGAGAATGTAAAAATCTCTGTACAGACAGCACCTGTAGTCAGGATCAAACCTGGATCACTGGCGCTGTAAGGCAGCAGTTTTACTGCTGCACCACTATGATGTCGAAGTTGAAGGGACCTGATTTGGAAGAGTACAAATATTGTAGAAGGCAGTAGCCTTGGAGGAGATTGTGAAGAGAGAGAATGTTGCATAAGATAGGAGAAATGAGGTCTAGGGCAGCATGGGTTTGACAGGACTATGTTCCTGGGGAGCAGAACATTGGACAACAGTCAGGGGCACATTGGAATATTCAAGTTAGCGATAACATTGTAAGAATGATACTATTGTCTATGTTTTTTCCAGAGCAATAATTAATATAAAGAACAGACAAAATAAATAACATGTTAACTTTTGTCGTAACTGAAGCCATTAATCCTGTCTTATATTTTGGAACAGCTCCCATTCAACAGAACATTGTTGATGCGGTTATGGTGGTGGCTGAAGATTTCAATAAATCAAATCTCAAGAAGGTCATGCCAAACTTCTACCAACACATCACGTGTGCCACCAGGGGGGAAAAAACATTAGACCACTGCTATATGCCATTCCGGAAGGGCTACTAGGCCGTTTCACTCCCGCCCTTAAGAAAATCTGACTACGCTGCCATTTTCCTGCTGCCGGAGTATAAACAGAGGATAGTTCGGGAAACGGCAATGATGAGGGACGTAAAGCGGTGGTCCGACCAGTCAGAGGCCATGCTGCAAGATGCACTGACAGATGTCGACTGGAATATATTCCAAGCAAGTTCCAGTGACGTCAGTGAGTTCACGGAAGTGGTCACGGACTTCATCGCAACAATAGCCGATAACATCGTCCCCATGGTAAGGGTTAGCACCTTTCCAAATCAAAAACCCTGGGTGGACAGGTCCGTTCGTGTTGCCTTGAATGCTCGCACCGCTGCCTACAACTCTGGCCTGGCATCAGGAAACATGGACGTCTTTAAGGTAGTGTCCTACCGACTGCGAAGGGCGGTGAAGGACGCAAAAAGGAGGTACAGGGACAAGAGTCACAGATGGAGCAGCAGGACACCAGATGCCTGTGGCTACGGACTGTAACCAACTATCGGAGCAGCCCCCCCCCCTCAACCGGACGTGCCGGCACCTCCCTAGCTGGTGACCTGAACTCCTTCTACGCTCGTTTCGAGACGGGCAACATCACCCCAGGTTTGCCGGCTAACGACAACACCGCCAGCGTGCTGGCTATCGAAGCTGAAGGGATGTCCATCGCTGGGGATGTGCACACATTCTTGTTGTTCGAGCACGATGTGAGGAGGGCTCTGACACGGGTGAACATGAGGAAAGCTGTAGGCCTAGATGGCATCTCGGGGCGAGTTCTTAAATCTTTTGCTACGCAGCTAGCTCCGGTGCACACTACAATATTCAACCTCCCTCTCTCCCTGGCCAAGACCGTGGTCCTGGCCTGTTTCAAAAGATCCATCATTGTACCAACCAAAAAATGCCTCCCCAGCTTGTCTGAATGACTACCGTCCGGTGGCCCTCACCTCGGTAGTCATGAAATGCTTTGAGAGGCTGGTCAAGAAACACATCTGCGCCTTCCTCCCTCGCTACAATTCGCATACCGTCCAAACAGATCCACGGAAGATGCAGTCTCCCAGGTTCTGCACACCGCTCTCTCTCACCTTGACAGCCAGAAGGGGTGCTATGTGAGGATGCTGTTCATAGACTTCAGTTCAGCCTTCAACACAATAGTCCCCACCAGACTTGCTGAGAAGCTGCTGGAATTGGGGCTCAACAGGCCCTTGTGTGCCTGGGTCCTAGACTTTCTCACGGCCAGGCCCCAGGTAGTCAAGATGGGAGGAAATTCATCGAAGTCCCTTACCCTGAGCACAGGATCCCCCCAGGGTTGCGTCCTCAGCCCCCTACTGTACTCCCTGTACACACATGACTGTGTGGCTAGGTTCAGCTCCAACTCCATAATCAAGTTTGCTGATGACACTGTGGTGGTGGGCCTGATCTCCGATAACGATGAGAAGGCCTGATCTGGCACTTTGGTGTCAGGACAACAGCCTCCTCTTGAATGTCAAAAAAACTAAGGAGCTGATCATGGACTTTAGGAGGGCACAACATCCGAGGACGTACACTCCATTGAAGATAAATGTGAGCTGCTTTAAATACCTGGGAGTCCACATCTCAGAGGATCTGACAGGGACATCACACGCTGCAGCACTGGTGAGTAAGGCAAGGCAGCGCCTTTACGACCTCAGGCAATTGAGGAAATTCGGAGTGTCTCTGAGGATCCTCCAGTGCTTCTACTCAGTGGCTGTGGAAAGCATCTTGTCCAGAAACATCACAATCTGGTTTGGGAACTGCTCTGCCCAGGACAAGAAGGCTCTGCAGAGAGTAGTGCGTTCGGCCGAACGCACTATGGGAACTACACTCGCTCCCCCTGCAGGAACTATACATCAGAAGGTGCAGATCCAGAGCCAACAAGATCAAGGGGGACCCATTCCACCCCAGCAACAGACTGTTCCAGCTGCTACGGTCAGGCAAACGCCTCTGTTGCCATGCTATGAAATCGGAGAGGATGAGAAGGAGTTTCTTCCCAGAGGCCATTGGGACTGTAAACTCGTATCTCACCAGGGACTAACTTACTGTACCAATTTACTGTTGTGTGGTGTCTTTTTAAAATTGCTGTTTTTTCGTTTTTTTCCTCCCACAAATATGTAATATGTGACTATGTGATTCTGTTTCATTCTGTTTTGTAGTTTTTTTTTGCACAATCCGCAAGCATTGCCACTTTTCATTTCACTGTACATCTCGTATGTGCAGTGAAATCTCGTATGTGCAAATCAATATTCAATTGCCATTTCTGAGTTAGTTCCTCAATCAGAATGATGAGCAGTCACTACATTATTGGGAGAATTAGGTAATTGTATCTGTGAATGTAAAGAAGACAACAACTTTGGTCAACCAGTGGAGAAGTATTTCTAATCATTGAGGTTGGAAGAGAAGGAGCACTAATATATCAGATGGTGTTGTTAATTGCTACAAAAACTGGACACTTCAGTAACATTGCAACGAGAACTATGTACAGTACTCTAGTTCATTACAATTTGGTGATTTATACAGTGTAATATCTCCAACTCAAACATTCTGTGCCCACGCAATAAAGGACAGTATCCTGCATGTATTCTCATTCATCTTCACCACATAACGTTTTCCATTTTCATACACTTTACATTTTCATGCCCTAATTGACCTGACGTTTTCCACTATTTGTATGTTGCTTAGGTTTTTCTTGCTCTTGTTCACACATTGCTGTCTTCCATCATTCTTCCATGCTATGTGTGTTCCTTGGATTTTCCAGATGGACTGAATTCTGAGGATATTGGAGCAAAGCTCAGATGACCCCAACCATCTCCCACCACTCCTTTAATCACCTCTCCTTCCCACACCCTCAGACCCTAGTGATCAGTGATATGTACATTTACAGCATATTCAACCATTGCACAAATGCACAATTCATTCGCTTATTTTTACCTGAGTAGGAGGCCACATTTACTCATTCACAGACAAAGGGAAAGGAAACTGCAAAGAAGGCAATGTTAAAAACCACTAAGATAAGTATGGATAGAAACTGGCAAATATCAGTCTGCAGCGTTTTAACATCCAAGAAACAGCTTCTCTTGAGTGTAGACAGAAATGTGCAGAGCATGGGATTATAAACAGTTTAAAACAATAGACAACTGCAAGACTAATAGGGTTGTCATAGTTGGGGATTTTAAATTTCCCAATGTAGCGCAAAGGCTTAGACGGGATGTAAATTGTCAAGTGTATTCAGGAAAGTTTTCTCAGGCAACACGTTGAGGGCCCCATAACGGAGAGAGCAAAGCTTGACCTACATTTAGGAAATTGGGCAGGACAAGTGACTGAAGTGTGAGTGGGTAAGCACTTTAGGACCAAAGGCACAGTTCTATTAGCTTTAAAATATTTATGGATAAGCACACGGTTGATCCACAAGTTAAAAGTTCTCAATTGGGGCAAGACAATATTTGAAGGTATTAGACAGGACTGGAAAAGTTGATTGCCAAACAGACATTCAGAAAGTTGGATGCTTTTAAAAGGAGGAAAGTGAGAGTTCAAGGTATGCACACAGTTGTTAGACTGAAGAGCAAGTCAGGCAGGAATAAGGAACCCAAGATGATAAGAAAGAATTCTGATCAGGGAAAAGAATGAGGCTGGGATCAAGTCTATCATTGGAGAAGATTAGGAGAATGAGGAGAAAATCAGAACAGAAAAGGGGAACGAGATGGCTTGGATAGATAAGATTAAGAGAATCTGAAAAGTTTTAATATGTATATAAAGGGAAAAAAGGTAAGTAGAGAGAGAAAAGGGTCCTTCAAAACCAAAGCGGTCAGACAAATAGATTAGCTTAGATGGGGCAACCTGGTCAGCATTTGCCCAAAGAGTCTATTTCATTGTTGTATGACTCTAATGCCCCTGTCCCACTTAGGAAACTTAAATGGAAACCTCTGGAGACTTTGCGCCCACCCAAGGTTTCCGTGCGGTTCCCGGAGGTTTTTGTCCTCTGGCAACCACCTTCAACTAGCATCGCAACCGACTTTGACTAAAAAATTACCGATTTTTAAAACGGAAACCACTTTCGACCATAAGGGAGACTGACAAAAACCTCCGGGAACCGCACAGAAACCTTGGGTGGGCGCAAAGTCTCCAGAGGTTTCCGTTCAGGTTTCCTGTGGAACAGGGGCATAATAAAGCAAGGCATAAAAAGAAAGTAACAATTTGCAAAACAAACATAAAAACTAGAATGAGAATAATTCTAGATATCAAAAGGAAGCAAAATGTTAAATATATAAGCTTGGTGTCATTAGACATAGAACATAGAATAGTACAGTGCAAGAACAAGTCCTTTGACCCACAATGTCTGTGCTGAACATGATGCCAACTTATCACTTATCTACCTGCACATCCTGTAACCCAAATCCCACCATTCCCTGCATATCCATTTGCCTATCGAAACGTCTCTTAAATGCCACTATCATGTCAGCCTCAACCACCAACCCTGGCAGCGCATTCTAGGTACTCACTATCCATCCGTTGTGTAAAGAGGATGGATAGTGCCCTTAACTTTGCCCCTTAAAGCTAAGCTAATGGTATTTGATTTTACCATCCTGGGGAAAAAATTATCACTATCCCATCTATGCCTGTCATAATTTTATATACCTCTATCAGATATCCCCACAGCCTCTGGCATTCCTGAGAAAACAATCCAAGTCTGTCCCAATTCTCCCTGCAGCTAATACCCCCTAATCCAGGCATCATTTTGGTAAACAACCTCTGCGCCCTTTCCAAAGCTTCAACATCCTTCCTGTAATCGGGCAACCAGAACTGCATGCAATATTCCATATATGGCCTAACCAAAGTCCTATGTAGCTGTATTATGACTTCTTGGCTCTTATACTCAGCGCTCTGACCTATGAAGGCATGTGTACCATATGTCTTCTTTACCATTCTATCTATTCATGTTGCCACTTCAAGGGAGCTATCGACTTGGACCTCAAGAACCCTCTGCACATCAATGCTGTTGAGGCTCATGTCATTAATTGTATATTTACCTCTTAGTGCAACCCCTCACACTTGCTCAGATTAAACTCCATGTGCCATATCTCCATCCATTTCTGTAGCTGAATTATATCCCACTGTGTACCCTGAAAGCCTTCCTCACAGCCCACGACCCTAGCAATCTTGGTGTAATTCTGCAAACTTAATAACCAACCGATCTACGTTTATGTCAAAGTCATTTATATACTGTATATCACAAACAGCAGAGGTCCTAGCAAATATGCCAGCAGAACTCCACTGGTCACAGACCTCCAACCTGAATATTGTTCTTTCATCAAAACCTTTTCACCTGTCAGATAACCAGTTCCAAATCTATATGACGAAATCACTGTTAATCCAAATCTTCTGTTTTAGTCTACCATGTGAGACTTTATCAAATGTCTTACCAAATCATTGTGGACAACATATACCACCCTATTCTTAATGATCAAGTAGTAGTCATATATATATATAATAACAATAGCAATTATATATTGTATGGTATTATTATAAACATTACAAAATAAATGCAATATGTACATTAAGATTACAGTAGGACCCTGGCAAGTGCTGTAGAGCAGAGGATCTTAACGTGCAGGAGCATTGTTCCCTGAAAGTGGCGTCACAGGTAGATGTAAACTACATTTTATTCTTCTGCTGGTACTGGACTAGGCAAGTGCTGTTCCCCATCCCAAATTATCTTGAACTGAGAAGCTTGCCAGACCGTTCATGTAGACTTGTAGTCACCTTTGGGCCAATTATTTAAGGGCAGGAGAATAGTTTCCAATGTGAGTATTACAGACACCAGCATTTTATTCCCTTCTGTAAGCCATTGCCCTGCCATTTTACTTCAAGGCAGGCACGGAATTATGGCAGGCGTGGCCTGTTCATTGTGAAAGATGGAGGATGTCAGTTCATAATTGATTTAACTCCCATGTGCAACATAGACGTTTCAGTATATGGAACTTCGTTACTGTCTACTGATTTCCTTAGGATCTTTATGGCATGCATCGATCTCAAAGAAGCATACTATTCAGGTCCCATTCAGAGGGATCACCGGAGACATTTGAAATTGATCTGGATGATATTTCTAACGCTGTGTTTTGCTAAAATCAACTGTTTTCAGTTGCAACTATATTTGAGGAATCGAGGTTCCTCAGCCATCCAGTCAAATTTAAGTTGATACCAACTAGAGTTATTGATTATTCGGATTTACCGTTAACTATTAATTTATCTGTGACTCCGCCCTGGGGCAACAGATTTGAATCAATAGAAGCCTGTAACAACCTTGTTATCAAGCAGTCTTCTATTCATCAAGTGTAATTGGCAATATAGCAGCTGTGTTTCAGCTGTGCAATTGGGCCTTTGCATTATCAGAACTTACAACGTGCAAAGTAGTAACCTCTCAAGTGCCATATAGGTCATTGCTAACAGACCTATGCTATTACCAGCTGAAGCTACCAAAGTCACAATGGTGGACAAACTATATTCAGCATTGCTCCAGTAGTTTTGGTCAATAAATCTTCAGTTATATTACATCTCGTCACAGATAAATTAATAGTTAATGGTAAATCCGAATAATCAATAACTCTAGTTGGTATCAACTTAAATTTGTAATATACGATACATTCTCGCTACATGGGGAGGAATGTTCTTTTATGTGGTTTCTCCATTGTGCCTCATCAGTCGGGTCTTGCAATAAATTTAGCAATATCCCACTTCAGGGTTCTCGTACTGTCTGACTGGCCTATGCAGCCATGGGTTCCTGCAAATGTTGGGAATAATAATAGAACCTTATATGGAGTTTCTAAACATAAAACATTGCTGGTTCAGCCTGGGACTTGGGGAACCAGCCTCTGCATGATTAATCAATTCATTGCTTTACAGAATCTGAGAAGACTGCTCCTGTGGCTCGGGTTGTCAGACCGATCCATGTATGTGCTCACTGCAGAGTGCAGGGATAGCACCAAAAAAGCAGTACATTGCCTCTTCAGGAGGTGGGAAGCGTTCTGTTTAGCTGCTATGTTACATATAATACAGCATGGTCACTGACATCTTAGAGTTCATTTTCTAATGGGTCCTTGACAATAAATTAACTTATAGTTCCATTAACTGTGCCCAACGTGCTTCTCATCATATTTGCTGCAGCGAGCGGGACCCGCTCTGTCGGGTCTCACTCTCTGATGTCCTTTATTAAGGATATCTTTAACACAAGTTCTCCCAGACCCAAGTACACGGAAGTATGGGACATTGACATTGTGTTAACACTTCTTCACCACGGGCTCCAGCTATATCCCTATCTTTGGCTCGGCTCTCATTAGGTAGTTATCCCCCTGGCGCTGTCCTCAGCGCACGGGTCCAGTCATTACATAAATTGCGACTGGACAGGATGGTTACACCTGCTATATATAATATTTCATGTTTACGATTTAATTAAGCAGGGCAGCCCAGGGGTGTCAGGTCTCAAACTAGTTCTCATGGCATACCCCATGCACCTTCGGTTATGTGTGGTCACACATTTACAACATTACGTCAAGGTCATCTAGAGCCATAGAGGCACTGATACTAGCTATGTTTGTTAGTTACAAAAAACCTCATAAGAAGATATCAGTTCAGACCATCTCCAGGTGGTTAATACGGGATTTTGGGATTATACAGGAATAGATACTAATTTTCTAATCTCACTCCACCAGGGCTGCTACAACATCAGCAGCAAGGGTTATGTACGGTCCTCTGGACCACATCCTGCCGACTGCAGGATGGTCTAACGAACAAAGTTTCCAACATTTTATTTTAACCCATTGCCAGACCAGGGATATTTGCCAACTCTATTTTAGATTCTATTTTATAGTTTCCCCTCGGATGAGAGGGGTTACTGTTATTATTATTTGTTCATTTATCAGCATCAGCATGTTTTAAATCTATGTCATGTTTGGCTGCATTATGAATGTTTCCCCTATCTGTGGTCAACTGATGCAGTTGTTCTTGTGTGGACTCGTTTTTCCAAGGCATGAAATCACAGAGCTTTAAAATCTTCACGTAGTCACTCACGTGACTCTGAAGTAAAATAGTAAGATTAAACGAACTTACCAGTTTGAAGTTTGATCTTTATTTTATGAGGAGCAACAATGAACGATTACGTGCCCTCCGCTCCCGACCCTCGTATCATAAAGATAATAATAATAATAATAATAATAATAATAATAATAATAATAATAATAATAATAATCTTTTATTGTCATTACACATAAGTGCAACAAGATTTGGTTTGCAACTTCCATCTGATGTCATAACTTAATCGACAAATAAAATTTAGGTTTAAATACCCTGAGAACAAGGTTTGTAAAAACGAACATTAGACCAGTAAAATCAACACAGACTAAAGTGTGAGGCCGGGGGAGACAGTCCATGGGGGTGGGGGGGTACTCAGCAGGGCTGGTTCAGAGCCGTTATAGCTCTGGTAATGAAGCTCCTCCTGAGTCTGGCGGTGCGGGCGTAGAAGGCCTTGTAACGTCTGCCAGAAGGGAGTAGTTCAAACAGTCCATTACAAGGGTGAGAGGAGTCTTTATGTATGCTGACGGCCTTCCTGAGGCACCGTGTGCGGTAGATGCCCTCCAAGGCTGGTAGCGGTGTCCCAATAATCTGTTGCGCTCTGTGGACTACGCGCTGAACAGTTCTCCTCTCCGCCTCCGTGCAACTGAGATACCACACAGAGATGCCATACGTTAGTATGCTCTCTGTGGTGCAGCGGTAGAAGGTCGTCAGCAGCTGTTGGGGCAGACCAGTCCGTTTCAATGTTCTTTGGAAGAACAGTTGTTGCTGTGCCTTGTTGGCCAACGCAGCGGTGTTGGTGGACCATGTGAGGTCCTCTGAGATGTGAGTGCCCAGAAACTTGAAGCTGGACACTCTCTCCACACTGTCTCCATAGATGGAGATTGGGGCGTATGCCCCATTCTGCGACCTCCTGAAGTCGATAATCAGCTCCTTGGTCTTGGAGGTGTTTAGCGACAAGTTGTTCCGTGAGCACCAGTCCGCCAGGTTCTGCACCTCCGTTCTATAGTTTGTTTCATCACCGTTGGTGATCAATCCGATCACCGTTGTGTCTGCAAACTTGACAATGGTGTTGTTGTCAAATGCAGGGACACAGTCGTGGGTGAAGTAGGAGTAGAGCATGGGGCTCAGTACACAGCCCCGTGGTGTGCCAGTGCTCAGGGTGATAGTGGAGGACAGGTGCGGCCCCAGTCTCACTGCCTGCGATCGCTCCATCAGAAAGTTCAGGATCCAATCGCCTATCAGTGAGCTGAGGCCCAGCTGGTGGAGTTTGGTGATGAGCTTGGTGGGGATGACCGTATTGAAGGCAGAGCTATAATCAATGAAGAGCATCCTCACGTAGGTGCCCTGTCTTTCCAGGTGGGTCAGGACAGTGTGAAGAGCCACAGAGATGGCATCTTCTGTGGATCTATTTGCCCTGTATGCAAATTGATGAGAGTCCAATGATGCAAGGATGCTGGATTTGATGTGGGAGAGGACCAGCCTTTCAAAGCACTTCATTGGTATTGGAGTTAGGGCAACCGGGCGGTAGTCATTCAGGTTGGTGACTTTTTCGGCATCGGCACTATGGTAGCTGTCTTCAGGCACTTGGGGACTGTTGCCAGAGATAGAGACAGGTTGAAGATCCTCGTAAATACCTCCGCCAGCTGTACAGCACAGTCCTTTAGTACCCTACCCTGGACTCCATCCGGGCCTGCAGCCTTGCGTGGATTGATCCTACGCAGAGCGCACTGTACCTCCTGGGTGCTCAGTGTTAAGCCCTGTCCCTCCTCCGCCCTAGCCGGGGTTGTTCCTCTCCTGGTGGTGTTGCCAGTTTCGAAGCGGGCAAAGAAGGTGGTGAGTCCCTTACTGTGTTTTCTGGGGGTACTGGGATTTCTAGGGGTTCTGAGGTTTTTAGGTACCTGATTTCCACAGCAGCGTTCGGTACCGGGCTGCTCAGAATTGACTCAGAGACTGGGGAGCACAGAGCCGCCGTGTCTGATTTCCCCATCCTGGAGGTGAGTCCCTTACGGTGTTTTCGTGTCTTACTGGGAATTCTGGGGGGGGGGGGGGGGGGGGGGGGGGGGGGGGGTGCTGGGTTTCTAGGGGTTCTCGGGGTTTAAAGGTTTTTAAATACCTTGGTTTCACAGCCGCGTTTGGTACCGGGCTGCTCTGAATTCACTCGGACTGAGGAGCGCAAAGCCGCTGCGTCTGAGCGCGACGCCATATTTTTAAAACCAGTGGTAGTTCTGGTCACCTCTAATCTTACTATGTTAGTTCAACAACTGTTATCTGTGATTTCACAATGTTGCTTTGAAGATTGACGTGCATGCGGGCTGACGGCTCATCGTAACGCCTCATAAAATAAAGATCAAATTTCAAACTGGTAAGTTCTCGTTTAATCTTACTATTTTATCATGGAATGTCACCCTACAGTCAATGTCCCAAACGCCACCATCTCTATGCCTGGGTATTTTCTGTTCCATCAACAGGACAGTCCCAGCAGAGGTGGCAACATAATGGTATACGGTAAGGAGGGACCTGTTCAGGGAGATCTCAACATTGATTCCAGATACCATGAAATCTCATTGCAACAGGTTAAACTTGGCAAGGAAGCCACACGCCCTCATCTGATGAATCAACATTAGCCCATGTAGAACACGGGAGGAAGATCAAGGAGTGCCAAAGGCACAGAATGGACTCTGAGTGGAAGGCTTCAACATCCATCGTCAAGAGTGACTTAGCAGCACCACCACTGACCAAGCTAGTCGAGTGCTAAAGGACATTACTGATAGACGGAGTCTACAGCAAGTGGCAAGGGAATCAACAAGAAGGAAAAAACAATGAGATCTCTTCACTACAGTATCAGTCGGAGTGACTGCCATGCAGTCCTTGAGATCAGATCTTTGGCTAAGGGTTTCTAACACTAACTTGCCACAGAGCATCTACATCCTAACTGGCAAAATAAACCAGATTTGATCCCCAATTGCCTACCAGAAGGCTAACTGCGAGATAATCTACCTTAGCATATTTCTTCTGTTCTTTCTTGACTAAAATGCATGAGTACACAATGCATATTAGAAACTTAAAAAGATTCTAGATTGCTCTGCACAGCATAATCCATCATACAGTCACAGTGAGGAAACCCAGTGATGTCTAAACCATGAACCATGAAGAAATTGTTACTTTAACCCCATCAAGGCATCAAAATGAGTACATCTGCAGACTTGTTAGTGGTGGGATGGTGCTCTCTATCCTTTCCCAGTCAGGCATGATAGGTTATTGGGGACACAAGGAACTGCAGATGCTGGGGGTTTACAAAAAAAAAGAGACAACGTGCTAGAATAACTCAGCAGGTCTGGCAGCATCTCAGGAGAACACATCCCTGCTTCTCTCTTCACATATACTGCCTGACCTGCTGTGTATCTCTATAATTTTCTGTTTTTATTTCAGATTTAAACATCTGTAGGTTTTTGCTTGCAGGGGATGGATATCTGTCCAACAGGATGTCCTGGTCAAGAAGGCTTGAGCCACAGAGATTGGAGGGAGAGATTGGTGGGGAAGAAGCATTCATTCCGAGGGGAGAAGATTAAAACTTGAGGGTTTGATGCTGTTTGAGATGGAAATTGTGAACCCTAGTGCTGGAACCTGGGGGAAGGAAAGACATCATTGTTACTTCCTGCTGACCTCCTGATTAATTGTGCTTTTCCATATGAGGGTTTATACTATCGCTAAGAAAGGATTCCAATAATCTGCCCCTATTGAAGTTAATTTAACTGGCCTGTAATCATTCAATTTAGCCCTTCCTTAAACTGGTACAGATTAACATCCTCCAGCACCAGTTCTGTAGGCTGGGATGGTTGAAAAGTGTTGGTCAGAGCCTCTGTAAATTATTTTGATACGATACGATAAACTTTATTCATCCCCGGAGGGAAATTGGTCTGCCAATTCCTTTACCCTTGACAGCCTGGGATATATTTCACATCAGCATGGTGACTAATCCACTTTCAAAGATGCTTAACTCCTTAATACTTCCTCTTTTACTGTGATTATCCTTTCCAATATTTCACCTTTTATTTTTAACTACTTCATTGGTAAATCTCTCTCTTTCATTAATCACCCACATTTTCCACCTGCACACAGTCCATAATAGGCCACTCTCTTTCCTTACTTACCTTGCTCTGGTTGCTCAAATTTCTGGTTGCTTTGATTTTACCTCAGTAGCATTTCTTCATGAACAGAAAGCAGTGCAGCACAGGATCGGGGACTTCAGCCCACAATATCTGTGCCGAACATGATGCCAAGATAAACTAATCTCCTTTGCCTGTACGTGATCCATAACCCTCCATGCCTGGCATCTCCATGTGCTCACCTAAAAGTCTTTTAGATCTGCCTCCACCAATGCTGCTGGCAGCATGTTCCGGGAATCCACCACTCTCTGGGGAAAGAACCGCTCTGCACATATCCTTTAAACATTCCCCCACTGGCCTTGTCCTCTCCTTACTCACCTGCCTTCTCCTTTCACCTTTACTTTCTCCTACTTTCACTTTTACAAATACTTGCAGGTAGGTTAATAAGTTATGGAAAATTGCTCAATTTAGGTGGGTCACGAGAATTGATGGGCAAATATAAGGGAACAGGCTATCGTAAGATAAATACGGAATGGAATTGCACTGAGATAAGGTTTCAAGTTTTTTTTTGTTGCTTCAAGTAGAAATAAAAGGAAGGGGGCAATATTATTAGAATAAAACTGCACAATAATTCTGATACATGTTCGTGTACATCCTCACCATTCACCCTGCCAGCTGTCACATACAGCACATCATCCTCCAATGGGCTCCCACCCTCTCCCCTGACTCTCAGTCTGAAGAAGGGTCTCGACCCGAAGCGTCACCATTCCTTCTCTCCAGAGATGCTGCCAGTCCATGTTGAGTTACTCCAGCATTTTGTGTCTAAGCCAGTAATCCTGTTTCTTTCCCTCCCCCCCCCCCCTCCTCCATTGTTCCTCCCATTCCTGAATCCCATATTTCCTTTTATCTCCTCTTTCCCCCTCCATTTCCCCTCTGTCTCCTTCCCTGATATCCCTCCCACCAAATCAACACCGCCTCCTCCTCAATGATATCCCCCTATCACTAGCCAGGCTTCAGATCTTGCCCACCCCCTCCCTTTTCCAGCTTTCATCTCCCCCACCCCCCAACTCCATCAGTCTGAAGAAGTTCCCCCTACAGCGGCCTTCATATGCCCCCACTGCTCCCGTGTGTGTGGCTCACGCATCCGACGTGAGCCACACTCATTCCCACAAGACATGAGACTGCACAACCACGCTGTCGTCATCTACGATGGGCCACCACCACCATACAGCGATGGAAGTGATGGAGGGAATAAATGTTCAGGGTAGTGAATGTGATATCAAGTGCTGATCAAGAAGATTGCTGTGTGCTAAATGGTGTCAGGCTGCCTGAGTGTTGTTGGGACGCCACTATTTGAGGCAAACAGAGATTGGGCCTTCAGACCTACCGTGTAGATGGTGGGAAGACTTTGGAGGGTGAGAAGGTGGCCACTAAATGTCCGATGCACTCCTCGTGCCATAGTATTGAGTTAATTAGGCCCAGTATATTGGACACCACTCAGTATATTGGACATGACTATCAGCTTATTATTTCAGATCAATGACCTTTCATCAGATACAATTTGGATTACGGGTCATTAACCTAAAATGTCAACTTTGTGAGAATGGATTGAGATGCAAAATTAAAGTGACTTACAACCGAGGAGTAACACTTGCCCTTTTATCTCTTCCTTTCTCACTTCAGGGACTTAGCCACTGCGGCAGCAAATCGCTTTAGTACGTTGCATTTGTCACAGACAATTTGGTCATGGAATTATGCACCCCAGAAATGGGCCCTTTGACCCACCATGTCCATGCACACTTTTGGCCCATCTACACTAATCCCACGTCTACATTAGGTATGTATCCTTTGTGCTCTGCCTATAAAAGTGACAATCTAAATGCCGCTTAAATGTAGTAATTTTACCTGATTCCATCGCCTCCTCTGGCACTGAGATCCAAAAATCAAACACTCTCTGCGTAAAAAAACTGACCCATAAAATCCCTTGTAAGTCTTCTGCCAATTACCTGCCCTCTTGTTTTTGTCACTCTTATGGGCCTGTCCCACTTACACAACCTTTTCGGTAACTGCCGGCACCCGTCATAGGTCGTTGTAGGTCAGCGAAAAATGTCAACAAAATTCAGTGGCGACCAGAAAGACACTACGACTCTTTGGGCGGCTGAGTTTAACATGGGCAAGGTTTTTAACGACAGTCCACAGCATTATTCCAGATTAATTTCAATTGAATTCAAATTCATAATCCGTCTTGGTGGGATTCGCACACATGTCTCTGGATGCTTAGCTTCAAATCTTGATTACACGTCCAGTTACATAATTGCCAGCAAACAGTTGTCCCACATTCCCAATCCACTTTATACAAATGATCAATGTTGTAAACTCCTCAACAAGCTAGTACAGTTCAGGCAAAGGGTGAAATGTCTGTCTCTCAAAACCCTGTGTGACAGCACCAATCTTTTTCAGTCTCCCACATTTACTGAGATTAATCAGTAGAGCCAGGATGTTTAGGCGCTAAAAATCTCTGAAATAGGCAGGCAAAAAGGCATAATAAAATTGCAAAAAAGGCACGAAAAAGGCATTTAATGACAAAAAAGACAGAAAAAGGCATTTATTTCCACCACTAAGATATGGTTAAAATGATAATTATAAAGGTATACTACATTAAATGACCAAAGTTGCCTGGTTACACATAACTACCAGCATTGTTTCAAATTATCTGGTGTTAAACTATGCCGTCTGTCAGACAGAATATGCTACAGTTGTGAAAAACTTCTTTCTACCCCAGCTGAGGTCACTGGCGCATACCTGAAACAAGCTACAAACTCTACATTCATGTCGATATCTTGTGCATTACAACTACCTTTGAGAAAATTGACTTGTCTGTCTTTACTTACATCACCAGGAACTTTAAGTACAAAGTACAGCAGGTGAAGATGTAAACAACTGAGTGATAGTTGAGCTCTTTGACTTCTCCAATACATCCGGCCAAGAAATACTCCTTTGATGGTTCACCTGCCTCCAGTGTACCAATGACCACATTGGCAACATATCTTCCCACATCATTAGTTGTCTCATCTATTGAGATCCATATTTTGTTGCGTGCACCTTCATCTCTAATTTTCTGCACAACAATGTTGAAGTTGCTGTCCACATTATTTTTCCATAATGATGACTCGCTTGGTATATGTTCCTCTGTGTATTTCCCAAAAATCCTCTGAGAGATTTGTTTTCCAATTTCCACAGCAGAATTCCAGCATCAATTAATGTGTTGCACAGATCACTCGAAAACTCAGATTTGCGACTGGAGCCCGCCGTAAATGTTGTGAGGAGACAAGCTTGCGTATTTCCTACCTTCAGTTTCTCTGCTGCCGACTTGTGTTTAGCTGTCTGTACATGCTGGGAGACTAAATATTTCTTCTCATGATTCACTGCTTTCTCACATGCTTGGCAAAATAGTACACAGTTGTCTGTAGAAAATATATCACTCCCGTACACTCTCACCAAATCGTTCCATTTTTTACAAGGCGTTCACTTGACTTTAGGTATTGTGATGCTTGCAGGGGTAGATCCTACAGGAGTGGGGATGCAGACCTCTCCAGGCAGGCCAAGTACAAGCTGAGAAAAGGAAAGGTTCTCTGAAAAGTTGAGGAGCAAGTTCTCAGCAAATGACTCTTCTTCAGTGTGGAAGGGCTTGCAAGAAATCACAAGCTACAAGAGGAAAACCCCCCACTCCTTGGACTATCGTCAGCTGACCAGTGACCTGAACGAGTTCTACTGCAGGTTCGATAAATAGAAACCTAACCCGTGGTATCCCCAGACCCCATCCCCAACCAACACTTCACACCAACTCACAGCTTGACTCCAGTTTGAAAAAACTGGACCCTTCCCCACCTACTCCTCTCCAATCATCGCTTCACACCTCCTTAAGCATGACTCTAGTTTGCAAAGACTGGACCCTTTCCCACGCACCCCTCTCCAATCACCACTTAACACCCACTTACAGCCAGGTTTCACCCCAGTGCTGTGCATTTTCTTGTAAGTTACGTTAAAATGGCAAAAAAAGGCTGATTTAGGCACTCAATTGTGAAAAAGGCATTATCTTCCTGAAATCATCAAAAAAAGGCATGAAAAGGCACTTATGGCATTGATGGCAAAGTCCTGGCTCTAGTAATCAGCATTGTAAAAGGCTCCCATTGCATGTAATTGGGTCCAGCATTAACTTGTTACTTTACATCCAATATAAACAGCTCGCTGACAACATGGGTGCTTCTCTTCTTGGGCAAACCCTGGGGAATTTTCAACCCTTGATTCTTTATGAAGGATACAACAGTTTATATCTGTAAGGGAAAGAGGTGTTCAACACCCCTGGGTGACCACTCCAGGACTTTGCACGATTGTTGGTTTCATTTGATGAGGAAGCTTTCTTTTTCATTTAGTTTAGTTTAGAGATACAGCATAGAAACAAACCCTTCAACCCACCTAGTCTACGCCAACTTACAATCACCCGTACACTAGTTCTATCCTACACACTAGGGATGATTTACAGAAGACAATTAACCTACAAACCTGCACGTCTTTGGGATGTGGGAGGAAAACGGTGCACCCAGAGGAAGCCCAAGCGGTCACAGGAAGAACGTACAAACTCCTCACAGACAGCACCTGTAGTCAGGATGGAGCCTGGGTTTCTAGCGTTGTGAGGCAACAGCTCTACCGCCGCGCCACCGTGCTGTCCTTGGATTCTGAATCCATGTGTGAGACAATGATGGGGAACTGGTGCCAGTTGCAGGTTGTGGTGACAATCTGTTTTGTTCCCCTTCCATCCCACTGTATTACGTACTATTATTATCCCAATATTATTACGTGCATTAGTAAACTATTCAATGAAACCCATCGTCCTCTTCTCACATAAACTGTGCTCCCCAACAGCCATTCTATCATCGATATATTTACGTGCCTGGAGACGACTTGGTGAACCAGCTCAGTGTGCAGAAACCAAGTAACCAAACTGTCCTGGCACCAACTCAAGGATATCCACCAGGGAAAATTAGAGAGTTATCCAGACACAGGTGAGTTGGTCGGCTATAGACATTAAGGAAGATGTCACTGACTAGAAGATCAGGAGATGTCACCCACTGGCTGAAGAGTCTATGCAACGGGTGTGTTTGTTTGCAGAGGTCAGGACTGAACTCCGGTGCTGGAGTTGCAAGGAAGTGACTATGTCGGTTGTGTCACTGTACTTCCCATAAATAAGCCATGAACATTCTGTACATTGAGAACAAGAGTGGTATTAGATGTTCACTCTGGATACTTGCCCACAAAATGGGATACCATATCCAAAAAAATAATATTCAATATTCACGCATGGAATTGCTCATGATTTTCCATCTTCCCCATTTTTTCAGGGGTGTTCTTCAGCTGGGTCATGCTTCCTCCTAAAAGTGGGATAATTACCCCTCGTGTGAATAATCTCATAATTATAAAAGAAGATAGGCACAAAAATCTGGAGCAACGCAGCGGGTCAGACAGCATCTCTGGAGAAAAGGGATCAGTGACCTTTCGAGAAGAAGAGTCTGAAGAAGGGTCTCTTACAGAAACATCACCTATTCCTTTTCTCCAGATATGCTGTGTGACCCGCTGAGTTACTCCAGCTTTTTGTGTCTATCATCATTATAAAAACTACGTCAAAAAATTGAACTGCCCTCTACTCATTATTTTTGTGGCTTCATGAACCTCTGATGTGGTGAGTAAAGGTGGTGAGGCATAGTCCCCATATTTCTTTTGACTCTTCAGAGCTGGTTTCTCAATTAAAGATGGGGGGTAAAGTTCCAGTGTCAAGGTTCGTCCAACATTGCTGGGGTCATGTATATTAAATCTACTGCACTCCAGATATAGACATTCCTGATTGACAAACCAACCAATGACCAACTAGGTTTGCATCAAAATAAATTCAATTTAGACTTGGTCCATGAGTTAACTCAAGGCTAACAACATTTTGATCCTTGCACTTCATTGCTAAATTATCTTAAGATTGTCTATTCAATATAGCAAGAGATTATTACATGCACAATGATAATGTATCTCTTCCACTCCTAACAGAACATGCTGAAGGCGGTGCAACATACAAATTGCTACTGCGGTGACATGCCTTTCCAAGCAATAGGAATGTCTTGGTGTTATGGCCCAGCTGCTTATCATCACCTTGCAGTATAGGTTATAAATCTTTGTTGAATTGGTTCAATTGCAGATCAAATGGGAGAAAATGGGAGAAAAATAGCTGTACCTGTGTAGCAAGAAAATCAGTTATCATGAAGTAGACACAGCATCACGGTTAAGCACAGCATGATTTAGAAACATCAAAACAGCTATGTCCAAGGTAATGGCTACATCTATGTTTGGATCTCCATTCATATAGACAACGTAATGAGGTAATTTTATGTGATGGTAATTCAATTTGATACCATTTTAATTGTTAATTCTTGTCTGGGTCAATGATGAACATTATTGTCTTTTGCTGTTTCTGCAGTATTTGGGTGATGCATATTTGAATAATTTCATTCAGTGACTATATCTGGTCTTTATGGATAAGCTATGAGATTTGATTTTAACCTGCTGGAATTCCATTTGGTAACCCAGTCCCTGATTTGGCAGAATGAGGTCTGGTTTCTATTTGCAGCCACAAATCTTTTAAATCCAATTGGGGAAGAAGGAGAAAGATTAAGTGGCCTGAATACTGTCTGGTGGCACAAGATGGAGGCTTGAGATGTCTCCATATGGAATGTGGAGGATGCTGTCCAGGGAGGGGAGCTCTAAGCTTAACAAATCCAGAAGAACAATCCCATCATTCATGGCCCCATGAAGAATACAAAGCAAATAAACATTTTCATTGCCTTCAGTCAATGCTTTTGTGTCTCAGGTTGCCCAAGTGAAAAGACCACTGTGACTTCTCCACAAAGACAGCTAAGTGCTAGCTCACTGCTTCAGGGACATAGGTTCAATCCTGGCCTCAGGTGCCGTCTGTGTAGAGTTTGCACATTCTCCCTGTCATTGTGCCGCTTTCCTTTGGCTTTTTCCATTTCTTCTCCCATCCCAAAGACATAGAATAAAACATAGACATATTACAACACAGGGACAAGACCATAGGCCCATTGATAGGTTCCCGGTGCCTATCATTCTCTGTGTACAAAAACGTGCCTTGCAAATCCAAATGTCCTTCAAACTTTCCTTCTCACCTTAAAGTAAAGTCCTCTAACATTTGACATTTCCACATTGGAAAAAATATCCTGACTATCCATCCTATCTATGAGTGTCATCTTTTTATGTATTTCTTTCAGAGCAGCTCTGAGTCTCTCAAGCGCCATAAAAAAACTATCCAGGTTCTCCCTCCTTGACTTTATTCAAGGACCCAAGCAGTCGTTCCAAGTACGACAGAGGTTCACCTGCACCTCCTCCAATCTCATCTATTGCATCCGCTGCTCTGCGTGTCAGCTGATCTACATCAGTGAGACCAAGAGTAGGCTTGGCAATCGCTTTGCCGAACACCTCCGCTCGGTCCACAATAACCAACCTGATCTCCAGGTGGCTCAGCACTTCAACTCCCACTCCCATTCAGAATCTGACTTTTCTGTCCTGGGACTCCTCCATGGCCAGAGGGAGGACCACTGGAAATTGGAGGAGCAGCACCTCATATTTCGCTTGGGCAGTTTATACCCCAGGGGCATGAACATTGACTTCTCCAATTTCAGGTAGCCAGAGGGCTGAGGGACACTTTCAGGTAGCCCTCACTGTCTCCTCCCCTTCTCAGCTGTCCCTCAGCCCTCTGGCTCCTCCTCTTCCCTCTTCCTTTCTTCTTCTCCCCCCACCACCCCCCCCTACCCCCCCCCCCCCCGCACCCTACATCAGCCTGAAGAAGGGTTTCGGCCTGAAACGTTGCCTATTTCCTTCGCTCCACAGATGCTGCCGCACCCGCTGAGTTTCTCCAGCACTTTTGTCTACCCCAGGTTTATCTAACCTCTCCTTATAACTAAAGGGACACAAAGTGCTGGAGTAATGAGCCAGGCATCATCTCTTGAGAACATGACTTTAGTGACTTTGTGACCAGTGTGGAAAGAGGCCATTCAGCCCACCAAGTCCAAAACCAATGAACAACCCCTTTACTGGCACTATCCTGTACACTTGGGACAATTTATAATTAACAGAAGCCAAGTAACCTACAAACCTGCATGTCTTTGGAGTGTGGAAAGAAACTGGAGCACCTGGAGAAAACCCATACGGTTACAAGGAGAACATGCAAACTCCGTAGAGATAGCATATGTAGTCATGATCAAACCCAGGTCTCTGGTGTTGTGAGGCAGCAATTTTACCCCTACATCTGTGCCACCCATGGATATGTGATATTTCGGGTTGGGACCCTTTGTGTCTTTTTATGTAAACCAGCATCTACAGTTCCTTGCTTCTACATCTCTAATAGAAACATAGAAACATAGAAATTAGGTGCAGGAGTAGGCATTCGGCCCTTCGAGACTGCACTGCCATTCAATATGATCATGGCTGATCATCCAACTCAGTATCCTGTACCTGCCTTCTCTCCATACTCCCTGATCCCTTTAGCCACAAGGGTCACATCTAACTCCCTCTTAAATATAGCCAATGAACTGGCCTCAACTACCTTCTATGGCAGAGAATTCCAGAGACTCACCACTCTCTTTAATCTAATACTATATCTAATACTCTCTAATCCAGGTGACATCTGGTGAACCTCTTCTGCACACTTTCCAAACCCTTCATGTTGCTGAGACTGCACTTGGACTATTATGTGCAGTTATGGTTGCCACATTAAATGTAACTAGACGAGGGAGAATCCAAAAAAGAATTCACAAGCATGTTGCCTTGATTGGAGGGGTTAAATTATAGAGAGAGATTGGATGTTAGGTCCGTTTTCTCTGGAGCCAAGAAGATTAAGATGTGACAGGATAGAGATATATTAACTTATGAAAGGCATAGATAATGTATATAGCCAGAATCAGTTTCAGTGACGAGCCTAAAACTAGAGGATAAAGGTTTAAGGCGAGTGTTCAAGGGGATCTGTGGGGAGAGTTTCATACATAAATAATAGTTGTATTCTGGAATGAGCTGCCAGAGGATGTGCTGGAGGCAGGAATGGTAATAACTAGAGTGAGGATTTTGTCATAAATGCCATCTGCCTTTTTATGCCTTTTTTTGATGATTTCACCAGGATAATGCCTTTTTCATAATTGAGTGCCTAAATCAGCCTTTTTTTGCCGTTTTGCTAAAAGGTGTTATTTTCTCTGGTTGTACCGTGATTACAATGACATTTTCTATGTTAACACGTTAATATTAATGTTATTATTAACATGTTAACATAGTATAACTTACAAGAAAACTTCCACCACCAGGGCGAAACCGGGGGCACCACCATCGGTCATTCATTCATTCATGCCGCTGCCGGCTGGTTCAGTTTTCTCCGAGAGCTATTTAAGAAAGAACTGCAGATTCAAATTCCTGGGCGTGCACATCTCTGAAGATGTTTCCTGGTCCGAGAACACAGATGCAATTATTAAGAAAGCTCATCAGCGCCTCTACTTCCTGAGAAGATTACGGAGAGTCGGTATGTCAAGGAGGACTCTCTCTAACTTCTACAGGTGCACAGTGGAGAGCTTGCTGATCGGTTGCATCGTGGCTTGGTTCGGCAACTTGAGCACCCTGGAGAGGAAAAGACTACAAAAAATAGTAAACACTGCCCAGTCCATCATCGGCTCTGACCTCCCTTCCATCGAGGGGATCTATCGCAGTCGCTGCCTCAAAAAGGCTGGCAGCATCATCAAGGACCCACACCATACTGGCCATACACTCAACTCAGGTTCAGGAATAGCTACTTCCCCACAGCCATCGGGCTATTAAACTTGGCTCAGTCAAAACTCTGAACATTAATAACCCTTTATCTGTTATTTGCACTTTATCAATTTATTTATTCATGTGTGTATTTACGTATATAATGGTATATGGACACACTGATCTGTTTTGTAGTCAATGCCTACTATGTTCTGTTGTGCTAAGCAAAGAAAGAATTTCATTGTCCTGTCAGGGACACATGACAATAAACTCTTTTGACTTTTGACTTTTTGAGATGCTGGAAAAATCAAAGGTAGACAAAAAATGCTGGAGAAACAGCGGGTGAGGCAGCATTTATGGAGAGAAGGAATAGGTGACCTTTCGGGTCGAGACTCTTTATCAGACTGATGTGGGGGGAGGAGGGGTGGGAAAAAGAAATGAAAAGGCAGAGACAGTAGGACTAGAAGGAGAGCTGGGAAGGGGAGGGGGAGGCGGGAGAAGACAAGGGCTATCTAAAATTAGAGAAGTCAATGTTGATACCACTGGGGTGTAGACAACCCAAGCAAAATACCCAAGCTTATCTCCTCATTACATTTACTGCTGGCTCCAGTTGCAAATCTGAGTTTTCGAGTGATTTGTACAAGGCATTAATTGATGCTGGAATTCCACTGTGGAAATTGGAAAACAAATCTCTCAGAGGTTTTTTAGAAAAAATACACTGAAGAACATATCCCAAAGGGGACAGTCAAGGTGAATATGTTAATATTGAGGTGTTTCCAAATCAGGAGACAATGTACCTCTGCAAGGCTAGGTTGAAGTGTGAAAGGAACAATGCGAGTTAGTGACAGAACATGGCTAGCCAAGGTTTAGATGAGTTCAGAGAGTATGGAGGGTTGAAATAATCAAGTATAAAGGCATGGAAAAAGGTTTGAGGATTTAGATCCAAGGTATGTCAGAAGAAGTAGGTGATCCATTAATGACATAGACATGAGGTCAGAGGTTCAGACCAAGGACATATGAACAGCCTGATGCACCCCAGTCAGTTGGCAGGAGGGAGGATGGAATCAAGAGCCAAAGAAGAGAGTTTGGGGCTGGAAGGGTGAAGGCCACTATTTAGATGATGGAAATGTCACCTTATTTGCTAAATTGCATCAGGTAACCTAAGGCATGTACCATCAGTACACATGTGGAAACTGGCATGCTTTTAAATAAGGTCCCAGAGGCACGGGATGTAGATGGGTGAAGATAGATTCTGTGGAAGAGGCAGAGCTCTAGTAAGAGTTTCCTCTTACTCCCTCTTTCCAAGTAAGAGGAAAGCATGACTGGATAGAGGTGCCTGCACTCCCAGCCATTCCAAAATAACCCCATTCATCTCCTCATCACTCACCTTTCTCCAACGTTGTGCAAATTCATCCAAGGAATGCTCTGACTGAGCCCAAGCCAGAAGTAGTGTTGAACTCTGTAGCAGTCCATTACTCTCCTGAGCACTACCTACGATTTGCGGCCCTGTGGCCACACAGAATACTTCCTGCGGCCGCCATGTTTAAACATTGAAAGAAGCTATTGTTGTTTCAGAGTGCCGGTGCTTCTAGCTTGATGTTTAAACATTGAAAGAAGTATTTGTTGTTTCAGAGTGCCGGTGCTTCTAGCTTGATGGTGGTGTGAAGGTGGGTTTGGTAGGTCCATCTTACTTTTAGTTGGTCATTGGCACTTACTGGGCCTGTGCAGGTGAGTGGCCACCACTTGTAACTGGAGATGTGTAGCAACACTCCTCGTGCCAGCAGGCCAATGCCTAGTCCATTAGTTGTTCAGCCATCCAGTCCTCTGAATGGCATGGGACACTGCAGCTATCCTGGATGTCGCACATGCTTAGCAGGAATCCCTGGGCCTTCTCGGCCAGGTAGATCCAAGCTTAGAATCTTCACATAAGACAGAGAAGGTCAAAGTCAATACTCATGTCGCAGAATTCCCAGCAAATCAAGAGCATCATAAAACACATGTCGAGTGAAAGGGCTGCTTATTAATGGAGCCAATAGAAGGGTGGGTACGTTTGCATGATGGTCTGGGCTGCGTCCTTAATTCTGTGCAATTTCATGCGATCTTGGCTGGAGCTGTTCCCAAACCAAGCTGTGATGCATCCTGATAAAATGCTTTTACACGCATCTGTAGAAGTTGTTGGGGACATGGCAGAACTTCCTCAGCCTTCTAAGGAAATTGCTTTCTTGGCCATTGCTTTGATATGGCTGATCCAGAACAAGTTGCTGGTGATATTTACTCCCCGGAACTTAAAGTATTTCTTCTTCAGTGCTGTCAATGTATTCCAGGGTATGTGTACTGACATTGAGAGAAAGGCTGTTGTCCTGGTACCAGGTTAAGAGGTTCTCGATCTCCATCCTGTACTCTGTCTCATCATTATTTGATATCCGGCCCACTATGGTGGAGTGGTAATCGAATTTGTAAATTGAATTGGATTTGTATTTGGCTGCACAGTCTTGGGTGTACAAAAAGTAAAGAAGGGGCTGAGAACCCAACCTCGCGGAGCACCAGTGTTGAGGATTATTGTAGAGGACGATTTGTCACCTATCCTCACTGATTGGGGTCTGTTGGTCAGGAAGTCGAGGATTCAGTTGCAGAGGTGAGTGCTGATTCAAAGTTCCACGAGTTTGCTGTCAGTCAGCAGGGCAACCTCTTCCTGGTTTTACAGATTTGGGATGACGCTCCATATATCCACTGATCCAAAAACCTTAATAACTGGAGCTAATGACATTCATAATCGGCTGGCAACCATAGATTTAAAGGTTAGTCCTCTCAGTCCCAAAGCAAACAAAGAAAGGACAAACTTACTTTTCGGGCACTTGCAACACTGCGTGGCACTTCACAGCCAATGTAATGGAGGAAACGTGGCTGCAGCAAGGATGTAGAGAGCACGCTGACTGGTTGCATCGTAGCTTGGTTCGGCAACTTGAGCGTCCAGGAGCGGAAAAGGCTGCAAAAAGTTGTAAACACTGCCGCTAGCCATCACCGGCTCTGAGCCCCCCCTCCATCGAGGGGCTCCATCACACAGGCTGCCTCAAAATGGCTGCCAACATCATCAAGGACCCACACCATCCTGGCCACACACCCATCAGGTAGAAGGTACAGTAGCCTGAAATCTGCAACATCCAGGTTCAGGAACAGCTCTTCCCCACAGCCATCAGACCGGGTACCACAGTCTTAGAATAAAGGGGAGGCCATTTAAGACTGAGGTGAGAAAAACTTTTCCACCCAGAGTTGTGAATTTGTGGAATTCCCTGCCACAGAGGGCAGTGGAGGGCCAAATCACTGGATGGATTTAAGAGAGAGTTAGATAGGGCTCTAGGGGCTAGTGGAATCAAGGGATATGGGGAGAAGGCAGGCACGGGTTATTGATTGGGGACGATCAGCCATGATCACAATGAATGGCGGTGCTGGCTCGAAGGGCCGAATGGCTTCCTCCTGCACCTATTTTCTATGTTTCTATGTTCCTATATTAAACACAACTTCAAACTAACTCTTAACTATAACAGCCTATTGCACTTTATCTGTTTATTTATGTGTATACATATGGTTTATGATATATATACACACTGATCTGTTCTGTATTTATGCCGACAATATTCTGTTGTGCTGCAGCAAGCAAGAATTTCATTGTCCTATCTGGGACACATGACAATAAACTGTTTTGACTTGACTTGACTTGATTTGATTCACTGTGATAATCTATTGCTGAAGGGAATCTGTGCACTTTCCAGCATTTTGTTTGATGGCTTTGCGAAGACAGAATTCAGAGCCACTTTCGAGATACTTGCGGAATGAAGCTGATGTGGGAGAATTATGTCAGTTTATTTTGCAGAAGTATTTCAGGTTACAGATTTCTCTAAGGTCCAGGATCTTGAACTGCATAAAACTATGAAAGAAACCCTGTACTGCTGTCATTGTTGTGGGACCCGCCCATTGTGGAAAGGATTCCCACAGGACGGACTGTCATAGACAAAAGAGCATTTGTTTGAAGCAGCCTTTTGTAGCTTTTGCTTCTGCCTGTTCTGCTTTCACCAGCAGCAGTGAGATCATCCACAGCTAGAAAGTATGCAGATGATCTGGATCAGTAGTGCCAGGATCACACTGCCAGGAGAGTTGGTGGAAGCAGATACGGAAGCAACACTTAATAGCTTAACACTTAAAAGGCCTAACACTTAAATGTACGGTGTCGCACTTTGGGACATCATAGAATCATAGAAACATAGAAAATAGGTGCAGGAGTAGGCCATTCGGCCCTTCGAGCCTGCACCGCCATTCAATATGATCATGGCTGATCATCCAACTCAGTATCCTGTACCTGCCTTCTCTCCAGACCCCCTGATCCCTTTAGCCACAAGGGCCACATCTAACTCCCTCTTAAAGATAGCCAATGAACTGGCCTCAACTACCTTCTGTGGCAGAGCATTCCACAGACTCACCACTCTCTGTGTGGAAAATGATCTTCTCATCTCGGTCCTAAAAGACTTCCCCCTTATCCTTAAACTGTGACCCCTTGTTCTGGAGTTCCCCAACATTGGGAACAATCTTCCTGCATCTAGCCTGTCCAACCCCTTAAGAATTTTGTAAGTCTCTATAAGATCCCCCCTCAATCTCCTAAATTCCAGCGAGTACAAGCCAAGTCTATCCAGTGACATCAAATTAGGGTAGGATCTTCACAGTGAATTAAGGGCCTGTCCCACTTAGGCAATTTTTTCGGTGACTGCCGGCAACTGTCACAATCGTAGCAGATCGCCGAAAAACCGGCGACTGGACCCCCCACGACAATGTCTACAACAAGCTACGACAACCTACCAGCTAGTCGATGTCAAGCTACGGCAAGCTACCATCAACCGGCGACCCATTAGGACGTCCACCTACGACCACACCTACGACAACCGACGACCACATAGGCGACAACATACGACAACCAGGCGACAACATACGTCCACCCGCGACAAGCTATGACAAGCAACAACCCTGTCGGCGACAACTGAAGACAATTCAGTCGCCGGTACCTGTCGCCGGGTGACGTAGGTTGATGTAGGTAGTCGCCAATGGAATTCACCGCAGTCTGCACCCAGCGACGACTAACGTCACCTGGCGACAACCTACGTCATCCTGGCGACAACCTACGACATCACGTACGACAGGAGAAGACAAACTACGTCAAGCCCATAGTCGCCGAAACGTTTTGAACATTTCAAAATCCAGCAACGGCCAGAAAAACGTTACGACATTTTAGGCGACTTGAGGAGTCAACTGACGAACATACAGGCATCACCCCACGACCACGTGGCGACAGCCTAGATGCCTGTAGTTGCTGAAAAAAATCGCCTAAGTGGGACAGGGGCTTTATATGGCTCTGGGGGACAGAGGAATTTCAGCAATCTTGTTCTGGATAGGGGCCGGACGCATGTATGTGAGCGGATGGTGGGCCACATCTATCACGTGTACACATGGATCTCGCCCCCATCCCGCCCCGGATGGCAGGCATCAAATCACATGTTCACAGAAGGTGCGCGGCCGTGCCAGCGGCTTTGCGCAGGATGTGGTACAGGTAGAGCTCGGCTGCGCTCTCGAATGATTACAGGAAAAAAAATCCGCCTACGGGCCGGGTGATTTCTGGTTATGGGCCGCATTCGGCCCGGGGGGGGGGGGGCATAGGTTACCGACCCCTGGTATAGAGGATGAGACGGACAAATTATGTAGGAAGGAACTGCAGATGCTGGTTTAAACCGAATATAGACAAAAAAACTGGAGTAACTTAGCAGGAGCGTCACCCATTCTTTCTCTCCAGAGATGCTGCCTATCCCGCTGAGTTACTCCAGCATTTTGAGTCTATAGAGGTTGGGACGTTATGTTTCAGTTGTACAAGATGTTAGTGATGGCCGCATTTGGAGTATTGCATTCAGTTTTGGTCACCCTGCTACGAAGAATACCGTTACGCTGGAAAGAAATGCAGATAAAATGTATGAGGTTGATGCCAAGGCTCAAAGGCTTTCTTCTTTTTGCTTATGGCGTGCACAGTCTAAAGTTGTAGGACAACTTGATCTATTTGATCTTATTTGATTGTGCACACCAGGTTGATTGCATTTGTCGAAACAGGGCGGACCACGTGAAGGTTCCACCCATCAAATCTACTCCGCCATTCAATCATGGCTGATCTATCTCTCCCCCCCTAACCCTAACTCTCCTGCCTTCTCCCCATAACCCCTGACACTTGTACACAGTCTTTTACCAAGGGCAGGGCAATTAAGAACCAGAGGCTTAAGGTGAGAAAGTGAAGATTATGTAGGAAGGAACTGAAGGGCAACTTTTTCACTAGGAACCTGAAGGGCAACTTTTTCACTAGGGAAGCAACTTTGTATTCCCATTTACCTTATTCCATATGCTCTTTTTGCCCTCCAAATTTTCCTCTGAAGTGCACGCTACACCTTCTACAAGGATTCAAGGCTCCCACCTGCGTATGTCTGTCGCTGGTCTCCTGCTTTTCCTTGACCAGAGCCTCAACATCTCTATTTCTCCTGGGATTCCTACACCTGCCAGCCTTGTTTTTAACGCTAGCAGGAACATATTGCCTGTAAACTCTCCCTATCTCACATTTTAAAAGTTCCTCCCTTTACCTGCAAACAGCCTCCTGCCATCAACTTTTAAAAGTTCCTGTTAACACTGGCCTTGTCCCAACTTAGGATTTCAACATTTGGTCCAGTACAATCCTTTTTTTTAAACTAATTTAAGACTAATACAATTATGGTCGTTGGTCCCAAAGTGTTCCGTATCCTGGCGGCTTTTGAGGGGATCTAAGTATATTCTTTCACCAAGAGGGTAGTTGGAATCTGGAAAGAACAACTTGATGGGTTGCTGGAAGAGTGCACCCATACAATATTTGAGAAGTATCTACGAGAGCACTTGAATTGCCAGGGCATAGAAGTGCTGGTAAAATGGATTAGTGTAGATGGGTACTTGGTGATTGGCAGGGACATGCTGGGCCGAAGGATCTATTTCAGTGCTACATGTAGATAGGCTTGATGATCAACAGGGACTCTATTTGTTGAGAAATGCCTATCTTCCATCTGTAAATTCTTCTTGCATAAACCTGTACAAAGCAGCAGTTTGAGAGATGTTACCTCTGCAGGGACTAGGTGATTGAAGATGCCAAATTATAAATACTTGATCAAATCAAGTCGTCGAGTTTATTGTCAGAGTACAGTGAGGTACAGGTACAATTAAAATCTTGCATTTAGCAACATTATAGGTACAAAGACTCAGACAGCACAAAGATTTATAAATTGTATATAAATTATACTTACATTTTGCAAAGAGCATGCAAAGAATAAGACAAACAAGACATTAGGGCAAAACACAACTACCAAAATACTGTCAACATGTCTCTTGTCCCACCAGGAACAATCATTAAGATACTCAAAGACGGTGGCAAAGTCTGAATACCATAACTGGCTGCAAAACAAAGTCAGGCAGCTTCACTGGTGATAGTGCGGCCCTACCTGACTAACTTAATGCATTCTATGCTCGTTTTGAGAAGGTCAACATCTGTCACATCAGAATCAAGTGTGTCTCTTCCAAGGGTCACTGTTGCAGAAGTTAGGCTAGTCTTCCTGAGACTGAAGCCAAGGAAAGCAACTGGCCCAGATGTAGTCCCTGGCTGTGTTCTTAGGAGCTGCATAGAAAAACTAGGATGAGTATTCACGGACGTCTTTAATCTCCACCTACTCCGTTCTGAGGACCCCTTTGCTTCAAGAAGACCACTATCATCCCGGTACTGAAGAAAAGCAGGATCTCATGCCTAACGACTACTGTCAAGTGGTCTTAATATGCAAGGATTCTAGATAGCATGAACAATAAAGCTTTTCACTGTTCCACAGTACACATGAAACTAACTAAACTAAAAAGCATGTCCATGTCCAAGAGGTGGTTTGCAGTGTTCCATTGCTGAGGTGGTATTTGGGTTATGCAGTTAATTATAGAACGTAGATAGACACAAAATGCTGGAGTAACTCAGTTAAACAGGCAGTCTGAAGAAGGGTCTTGATCCGAAACATCATCCATTCCTTTTATCCAGAGATGTTGCCTGACCCGCTGAGTTACTCCACCATTTTGTGTCTATCTTCGGTGTAAACCAATATCTGCAGTTCCTTCCTACACAATTAAAGAACGTGATAGTTGTAGGAAAGTAGGTGTTCCTGAAGCTTGTGGAGCCTAAGGGTTCTGTTTGTCCTACCCGATGGTGATAGGTAGAAGAAGGAATGACCTGGGTGGTGGACATCCCTGATGATAGATGCTATCTTTTTGAGGCAGCATCTTTTGTAGATAGTTTCAAAGATGGGGAGGGTTGTGGTGCTATGGACTAGGCTGCCCACCACTCTCTGCAGAGTTTTGTGTTCCTTTGCAAAGAATTACTGTACCAGGACATAGTTCAACCAGTCAGGATTCTTTCTGCAGTGCCTTTGTGGAAGTTTGCTACATTATTCAGTGACGAACAGAATGTTGTCAAACCTCTAAGGAAGTAGAGGCATCAGTCAGTAATGGGAGTAACAGTCTGAAGAAGGGGCTCAACCCAAAACGTCACCTATTCCTTTGCTCCATAGATGCTGCCTCACCCGCTGAGTTTCTCCAGCATATTTGGCTACGGTCAGTAATGGGAGTCATTTAGCCTCAGTATTGTTTGTGTTTAAAGCAAACAGAACATGAGGTAAAACACAAAGTATTGGAGCAACTCAGCGGGTCAGGCAGCAACTGTGGAGGGAATGGAAAGGCAACGTTTCGGGTCTGGACCCTTCTTCAGATATGAGGTTAAATCACCATTTGTTGAATGCCGATTTTATAATGGTGGAAACATTGTTCTGTTGCACTTTTGTCTCCTTTGTGAAACAACCAGAATAATGAATGCAAGTCTCAAGCTTAGTTTCCAGAATATATTTTGGTGCGATACCTTGTTACATAAGTCTCGTGCTAGATAAAACAAGTATTTCTTTGCAATTTGGCCGAATTGAGGCACTGAAAACAGGAAGTGTGTGTGGGGGGATGGTAATTTTCTGAGAGGCCAGATCAGGGAAGGGGTCAGCCAGGGAGAAACAAAGGAAAAAGAACACATGTCGAACAGAACCGGGTAAAACTCTGAATAACAGTGCAATCTTAGTCTCAGTTAGATGAAGGATGATGTCTGTACTTGTCTTTTTTTTTGATTAACAGAGGTGAATTTTTCAAAACCATCAACTTTCTCGAAAGACTCAAATGTTCTTACTTGGAAAAGGTGCAGCATTAGAAATGAAAGGGCAGCCACAAACCCAAACAGGATAGGTGGGAAGTGTGGGAACAGAGTGAAAGCACTTTAGGATCTGGGATGAGTGAGAGATGTCCAAACAGCGGAGGGAAACAAAAGGCTTTTGCTTTCTTTTTCCTGCTGCTGCATCCTTCATTCTTGTTCTGCTCCTCTGGCCTTCCTTCAGTCCTCATTTTTTTTCTTGCCTTTCCATCTTGTTTTTCTGCGAACAGGGACTCAATATCTTTTGCCACAATGATGCGTCCAATTAGTAGCCATCACCGCATTTAAACCCCCATGAATAGCTTGGGCTTTATGAATAAAGACACGACATATTTCAATAAAGCCTATGCTTCAGCTCTGCACCCTTTCCCTCCCCCACCTCCCTGCCTCACAGCTTCTGATTAATACAGGTCTGGGAGACAGGAAACAGATGGCAGCTGAGGTCAACCATACCGAGCAATTTTTGCCCTCTTTACAGTGTTAAAATCAAGAGAAATCTTTTCAGGAAAGGATTTGATTTCATTCTGTTGATGGGGGTTCAAAATGAACAGAAAACGAACACATATGTAAGGCTGCATTCAGCAAGGGAAAGTTAAGAGCTTTCCTTTGACATTACAAGAGCTTTTCCTCTTAATGAAGAGGATTAAGCTAAACAGGAACAGAGGGAAGCGACTGCAATTATCGCCAACTTAATGCAATGAAAATGTTTCAAGCATTCTTCACAGCTTGACAGCAATTCAATTAGTATCAAACAGTAAAGTTGTCCCAGACATGAGCAATCTGAGGAAATATGTACCAGGCTCCAGGAAGTGTGACAGCCATTACTTTTGCCTCCCTCTGATGGAAGGAGCTAACAGATCTCTTGGGAAGGGGGGAGACAGAGCTGGCAGCAGCGGCTTGTTAGTTACAGTTTGCACATTTCCTGTGGTTAATGCAGGGTTTTCAATGTAAACCAGGTGAATCATCTGATGGTACGAGCCAATTGCTGCCCAATTACAGCCATTTATAAGCAATGTATTTAAAAAATCTGCATTCAATGCTTTTTAATGTAAATGGCTCCTGTTTGCAGCAGAGTATCTCTAATTTTCAAAGATCTCCCATTTATGCCGGCTTCCCCCGCCCACATATCCAGCAGTAAAATATGTATCTATGAAGTAAATTTTGCTTTATTTTTTTTTTTTTATTTAAACACTACCTCAAACATTTCAGACTGATGAAGTTGATGAATGTTATCTAACGAGTTACATAATATTGTAGTTTTCAATGTAAGAAAAAAAAATCAGTTCTCACGTGTTAATGGGAAAGAAAACATGAATTTCAGATCTGCAATTGTTCTCAGCCATATTATGAGGACTGAGTGACAGAACAGATTCATAGATTTGATCAAGACATTAATATTTATGGAGTGGCATGCACTTTAACATTGGTCACATTCCCAATCCAACTCTGGAAACTACAATTACATTGTTAGCCAATTACTTTAAAAATTAGAAGCTGAGATGGAGAACGTTCTTTGGCATTACACATCACAGCATTACATTTATATCAGACAGTGCTTTGGAAAATATATTTTTATTATAGCCCTGTATTTCCTAATGTCAGAACTCCTAATGAGATGAGCTCATTCAGGGCTCAGAATCATAGATAGATATTGTGTAGGAGGGAACCGCAGATGCTGGTTTACACCAATTTTAGACACAAAATGCTGGAGTAACTCAGCGGAATGGGCAGCATCTCCGGATAGAAAGAATGGATGACGTTTCGGGTCAAGTTTCGCAGTTGTGAATCTGTGTAATTTTCTGTCTCAGAAGGCAGTGGAGGCCAATTCTCTGGATGCTTTCAAGAGAGAGTTAAATAGAGCTCTTAAAGATAGCTGAGTCTGGGGATATGGTGAGAAGGCAGGAACGGGGGACTGAACTGTGAATGATCAGCCGTGATCACAGTGAATTACGGTGCTGGGCCGAATGGCCTACTTCTGCACCTATTGTCTATTGTCTATTGAGACCTTCTTCAGACCCATGATCCCTTGAAGGGTCAGAAGGGTCTCGACCAAAACGTCATCCATTCCTTCTATCCAGAGTTGCTGCCCATCCCGCCGTGTTACTCCAGCAATTTGTGTCTATAATAGATAGATGGTATTCTCTACAGCCGTGATTCTGCAAGGCTGTGTTAGCTACCTAGTGCCAAGGTGGTCTCTATGACTCTAGTGAGTATCAGGTAGACAGAAAATGCTGGAGAAACTCAGTGGTTGAGGCAGCATCTATGGAGAGAAGGAATAGGTGACATTTCAGGTCGAGACTCTTCTTCAGGCTGATGTCGGGAGGGGGGAGGGAGAGAGAAAGGAAGGGCTATCTTAAAATTAGAGAAGTCAATGTTCATACCGCTGGGGTCTAAACTACATAAGCAAAATATGAGCTGTTCCTCCAATTTGTGCTGAACCTCACTCTGGCAATGGAGGATGCCCAGGACAGAAAGGTCAGATTGGGAATGGGAGAGGGAGTTGAAGTGCTGAGCAACCGGGAGATAGGTAAACTGATCAAAGGATATCTGATTAAATCACTTTGCCTACGTCTAACCTTCCATCCTATGAACCAGTGGCACAAGACAGCTAAGAGAACAGATCAAACTCATCATACAATAGAATTAGACTGTGTAGAATAAAAATATACCGAGAAGTAGGAAATCTGTCTGCCAAAAAAGTCTATACATGTGTGACGTTTCGGGTCAAGGACCTTCTTCAGGATGAGTAATCTCCGCATAGGCCAGTTGCCAAGCTTGAACATTCTATTGAGACAGAGTGAACTGCGAATGCTGGAATCCTGAATGAAACACAAAGTGGCCCACTGCAGTTCGCTTACCGCCACACAGATCAATGGTGGATGCGATCTCTCCACCTCTCCATTCCGTTCTGGACCACTTGGACAACAATAACTCATATGTCAGGCTGTAATTAATTGATTACAGCTCAGCATCTAATACAATCATCCCCTCCAAGCTGGTAACCAAGCTCGCAGAACTGGGTGTCTGTGCATCCCTCTGCAGTTGGATCCTCGACTTCCTCATTCACAGACCACAGTCGGTTCGTATTAGTAGAAATGTGTCATCCTCGATAACAATCAGCACGGGAGGACCTCAAGGCTGCGTGCTCAGCCCCCCGCTGTACTCTACTATATACTCATGACTGCGTAGCTGGTCATAGTGCGAACTCCATCATCAAGTTCGCTGACGACACCACTGTTGTGGGAAGTATCACTGATGGAGATAGTCAGAGTATAGAAGAGAGAACGACCGACTGACCAAATGGTGCCAGCATAATAACCCGGCTCTCAACACCAGCAAAGCCAAGGAACTGATTGTGGACTTTGGAAGGGGTAGGAGGGGGACCCACAGTCCCATTTATATCAACGGGCCGATGTTGAAAAAGGTCAAAAGCTTCAAATTCATGGGCGTGCACATCTCTGAAGATCTCTCCTGGTCAGAGACCACTGAAGCAATTATAAAGAAAGCACATCAGCGCCTATACTTCCTGAGAAGATTACAGAGAGTCGGTATGTCAAGGAGGACTCTCTCAAACTTCTACAGGTGCACAGTAGAGAGCATGCTGACCGGTTGCTTCGTGGCTTGGTTCGGGAACTTGAGCGACAAGGAGTGGAAGAGACTACAAAAAGTTGTAAACAGTGCCCAGTCCATCATTGGCTCTGACCTCCCTACCATCGAGGGGATCTACCACAGTCGCTGCCTCAAAAAGGCTGGCAGCATCATCAAGGACCCACACCATCCTGGCCACACACTCATCTCCCCGCTACCTTCAGGTAGCAGGTACAGAAATAGGAGAAATATGCAACATCCAAGTGCTCAGAATTTAATTGTCTTGACAACAAACTATCTTGAATCTTGAATCTAACTCAGCGGGTTAAGCAGCATCTGTGGAGGGAATTGATAGTTAACATTTTGGGTTGGGTTTCAGTTTCAGCTACCCTTCTTTGTTCTGGTTCTAGGACATAGGAGCAGAAGAAACAGATTTGGTTTGTTTAGCTCCCTGAGCCTGTGATGCCACTGAATGAGATCATATTTGATGTGTGGTCAGTCAGGTGACAATCCAATGGGAGCACTCAGTCAGTGTGCACCAAAGATTAAATAATTTGAAATTGTTTACTGCCAAAGTAAACATGTGGAATGAATGTAATAGGAAGGAACTGCAGACGCTTGTTTATAATAAAGAAGGAACGTTTGAAAAAGGGTTCGGACCCAAAACATCACCTATTCCTTTTCTCCAGAGATGTTTCCTGATCAGCTGAGTTACTCCAGCAATTTGTGTCTATCTATGTGTAATGGTGGTTTATTTTAGTTTAGTTTATTGTGCAAGATAAAGTCCAGTAAAGTCCGATTAAAGATACATAGAAACATAGATATAATGAAAATAGGTGCAGGAGGAGGCCATTCGGCCCTTCGAGCCAGCACCGCCATTCATTGTGATCATGGCTGATCATTCCCTATCAATAACCCATGCCTGCCTTCTCCCCATATCCCTTGATTCCACTAGCCCCTAGAGTTCTATCTAACTCTCTCTTAAATCCATCCAGTGATTTGGCCTCCACTGCCCTCTGTGGCAGGGAATTCCACAAATTCACAACTCTCTGGGTGAAAAGGTTTTTTCTCACCTCAGTCTTAAATGGCCTCCCCTTTATTCTAAGACTGTGGCCCCTGGTTCTGAACTCGCCCAACATTGGGAAGATTTTTCCTGCATCTAGCTTGTCCAGTCCTTTTATAATGTTATATGTTTTTATAAGATCCCCCCTCATCTTTCTAAACTCCAGTGAATACCAGCCTAGTCTTTTCAATCGAAAGCGAATGGTATGTTGGCATTCATAGCAAAAGGATTTGAGTACAAGAGCAGGGAGGTTCTACTGCAGTTGTATAGGGTCTTGGTGAGGCCACACCTGGAATATTGCGTACAGTTTTGGTCTCCTAATCTGAGGAAAGACATTCTTGCCATTGAGGGAGTACAGAGAAGGTTCACCAGACTGATTCCTGGGATGGCAGGACTTCCATATGAAGAAAGACTGGATAGACTCGGCTTGTACTCGCTGGAATTTAGAAGATTGAGGGGTGATCTCATAGAGACTTACAAAATTCTTAAGGGGTTGGACAGGCTAGATGCAGGAAGATTGTTCTCGATGTTGGGGAAGTCCAGGACAAGGGGTCACAGTTTAAGGATAAGGGGGAAGTCTTTTAGGACCAAGATGAGAAAATCGTTTTTCACACAGAGAGTGGTGAATCTGTGGAATTCTCTGCCACAGAAGGTAGTTGAGGCCAGTTCGTTGGCCATATTTAAGAGGGAGTTGGATGTGGCCCTTGTGGCTGAAGGCATCAGAGGGTATGGAGAGAAGGCAGGTACAGGATATTGAGTTGGATGATCAGCCATGATCATATTGAATGGCGGTGCAGGCTCGAAGGGCCGAATGGCCTGCTCCTGCACCTAATTTCTATGTTTCTAATCTTTCCTCAAATGACAGTCACGCCATCCCAGGGATCAATCTCATGAACCTGCGCTGCCCTTCCTCAACCTACGATGCCCTTCCTCAAATTAGGAGACCAAAACTGTACACAATACTCCAGATGTGGTCTTACCAGAGCCCTACACAACTGCAGAAGAACCTCTTTACTCCTATACTAAAATCCTCTTGTTATGAAGGCCAGCAATCCATTAGCTTTCTTCACTGCCTGCTGTACCTGCACGCCAACTTTCAGTGACTGGTGTACAAGGACACCCAGGTCTCACTGTACCTCCCCCTTAACTAACCAAACCCTGTTGAGATAATAATCTGCCCCCTTGTTTTTGCCGCCAAAGCAGATAACCTCACATTTATCTATATTATACTGCATCTGCCACGCATCTGCCCACTCACTCAACCTGTCCAGGTCACCCAGCAACCTCCTAACATCCCCTTCACAGTTCACACAGCAACCCAGCTTTGTGTTGTCTGCAAACTTGCTAGTGTTGCTCCTAATTCCCTCTTCCAAATCATTAATATATATGGTAAACAGTTGCAGCCCCAACACCGAGCCTTGCAGAACTCCACTCACCACTGCCTGCCATTTTGAAAAGGACCCGTTCATTCCTACTCTTTGCTTCCTATCTGCCAACCAATTTTCTATCCATGTCAACAACCTACCCCCAATACCATGTGCTCTGATTTTAGTCACCAGTCTCCCGTGCGGGACGTTATCAAAGGCTTTCTGAGTGTCTAGATATACTACATCCACTGGCTCCCCTTCATCCATTTTACTGGACACATCCTCAAAAGATTCAAGAAGATTGGTCAAGCATGATTTTCCTTTCATAAATCCATGCTGACGGACTAATCCTTTTACTGATATCCAAATGCCCCATTATTACCTCTTTAATAATTGACTCCAGCATCTTTCCCACCACCGAAGTCAGGCTAACAGGTCTGTAATTCCCCTTTTTCTCTCTCGCTCCTTTCTTGAAAAGTGGGATAACATTAGCTATCCTCCAATCCACAGGAACTGATCCTGATTCGATGGAAGATTGGAAAATGATACCATTGCGTCCACTATTTTTAGAGCCACTTCCCTGAGGACCCTAGGATGCAGACCATCAGGCCCAGGGGATTTATCATCCTTCAGTCCCACTAGCCTACCCAATACTATTTCTCGCCTAATGAAAATTTATTTCAGTTCCTCGACCCCCTTAGATCCTCTGTCCTTCATTACTTCATGGAGATTGTTTGTGTCTTCCTTAGTGAAGAAAGATCCAAAGTACCCTGTTCAACTCTTCTGCCATTTCCTTGTTCCCCATAAAAAATTCATCTGTGTCTACCTTCATGGGACCCACATTTGACTGCTATTCTTTTTCCCTTAACATATCTAAAGAAGCTTTCACTGTCCTTCTTTATATTCCTGGCCAGCTTCCCCTCGTACTTCATCTTTTCAGCCCGTATTGCCCATTTTGTTTCCTTCTGTTGTCCTATGAAAGTTTCCCAATCCTCTGGCTTCCGGCTTCTCTTTGCTGTGTTATACATCTTTTCTTTTAGTTTTATTCTATCCCTTACTTCTCTTGTCAGCCACAGTTGCCTCCTACTCCCCTTAGAATCTTTCTTCCTTTTTGGAATGAAATGATCCTGCATCTTCTGGATTATGCCCAGAAATTCTTGCCATTGCTGTTCCACCGTCATTCCTGCTAGGATCCCTTTCCAGTCTACCTTGGCCAGCTCCTCCCTCATGCCTTCATAGTCCCCTTTGTTCAACTGCATCACTGCCACTTCCGATTTAACCTTCTCCATCTCCAATTTCAGATTAAAACGAATCATATTATGATCACTGACTCCAAGCGGTTCCTTTACCTCTAGTTCTCTTATCAAATCTGGTTCATTGGAAAACACTAAATCCAGAATTGCCTTTTCTCTGGTCGGCTCCATTACAAGCTGCTCTAAGAATTCATCTCGGAGGCACTCTACAAACTCTCTTTCTTGGGCTCCTAGAATCATAGAATCATAGAAAATAGGTGCAGGAGTAGGCCATTCGGCCCTTCGAGCCTGCACCGCCATTCAATATGATCATGGCTGATCATCCAACTCAGTATCCTGTACCTGCCTTCTCTCCATACCCCCTGATCCCTTTAGCCACAAGGGCCACATCTAACTCCCTCTTAAATATAGCCAATGAACTGGCCTCAACTACCTTCTGTGGCAGAGAATTCCACAGACTCACCACTCTCTGTGTGAATATCTTCTCATCTCGGTCCTAAAAGACTTCCCCCTTATCCTTAAACTCTGACCCCTTGTTCTGGAGTTCCCCAACATCGGGAACAATCTTCCTGCATCTAGCCTGTCCAACCCCTTAAGAATTTTGTAAGCCTCTATAAGATCCCCCCTCAATCTCCTAAATTCCAGCGAGTACAAGCCGAGTCTATCCAGTCTTTCTTCATATGGAAGTCCTGCCATCCCAGGAATCAGTCTGCCGAACCTTTTCTGTACTCCCTCAATGGCAAGAATGTCTTTCCTCAGATTAGGAGACCAAAACTGTACGCAATACTCCAGATGTGGTCTCACCAAGACCCTGTACAACTGCAGTAGAACCTCCCTGTTCTTGTACTCAAATCGTTTTGCTATGAATGCCAACATACTATTCACTTTCTTCACAGCCTGCTGCACCTGCATGCATACTTTCAATGACTGGTGTACCATGACACCCAGGTCTCGTTGCATCTCGCCTTTTCCTAATCGGCCACCATTCAGATAATAATCTACCCTCCTGTTTTTGCCGCCAAAGTGGATAACCTCACATTTATCCACATTATACTGCATCTGCCATGCATTTGCCCACTCACCCAACCTATCCAAGTCGCCTTGCAGCCTCCTAGCATCCTCCTCACAGCCAGCACTTCCCCCCAGCGTCGTGTCATCCGCAAACTTGGAGATGTTGCATTCAATTCCCTCATCCAGATCATTAATATATATTGTAAATAGCTGGGGTCCCAGCACTGAGCCTTGCGGTACCCCACTAGTCACTGTCTGCCATCCTGAAAAGGACCCGTTCACTCCTACTCTTTGCTTCCTGTCTGCCAGCCAGTTCTCTATCCATATTAATACTGAACCCCCAATACCGTGTGCTTTAAGTTTGTATGCTAATCTCTTATGTGGGGACCTTGTCTAAAGCCTTCTGAAAGTCCAGATATAACACATCCACAGCTTCTCCCTTATCTACTCTACTAATTACATCCTCACAAAATTCTATAAGATTCATCAGGCATGATTTACCTTTCTTAAATCCATGCTGACTTTGTCCAATGATTTCACAGCTTTCCAAATGTGCTGCTATCCCATCTTTAATAACTGACTCTAGCATTTTCCCCACTACCGATGTTAGACTAACTGGTCTGTAATTCCCATTTTCTCTCTCCCTCCCTTTTTAAAAAGTGGGGTTACATTAGCTACCCTCAGGAACTACTCCAGAATCTAGAGTTGAAAAATTATCACTAATGCATCCACTATTTCTGGGGCTACTTCCTTAAGTACTCTGTGATGCAGCCTATCTGGCCCTGGGGATTTATCGGCCTTTAATCCATTCAATTTACCTAACACCACTTCCCGGCTAACCTGGATTTCACTCAGTTCCTCCATCTCATTTGATCCCCGGTCCCCTGTTATTTCCGGCAGATTATTTATGTCTTCCTTTGTGAAGACAGAACCAAAGTAGTTATTCAATTGGTCTGCCATATCCTTGTTCCCTATGATCAATTCACCAGTTTCTGACTGCGACCTACATTTGTTTTTACTAAATTTTTTCTCTTCACATATCTATAAAAAAGTTTGCAGACCGTTTTTATGTTCCGTGCCAGTTTTCTTTCATAATCTATTTTCCCTTTCCTAATTAAGCACTTTCTCATTCTCTGCTGGACTCTGAATTTCTCCCAGTCCTCTGGTAGGTTGCTTTTTGTGGCTAATTTGTATGCTTCATCCTTAGTTTTGTTACTATCCCTGATTTCCCTTGTTATCCACAGATGCACTACCTTCCCTGATTTATTATTTTGCCAAACTGGGATGAACAATTGTTGTAGTTCATCCATGCAGTCTTTAAATGCCTCCCATTGCATATCCACCGTCAACCCTTTAAGAATCACTTGCCAGTCTATCTTGGCCAATTCACGTCTCATACCCTCAAAGTTACCTTTCTTTAAGTTCAGAACCCTTGTTTCTGAATTAACAATGTCACTCTCCATCCTAATGAAGAACTCAACCATATTATGGTCACTCTTGCCCAAGGGGCTACGCACAACAAGACTGCTAACTAACTCTTCCTCATTACTCAGTACCCAGTCTAGAATAGCCTGCTCTCTCGTTGGTTCCTCCACATGTTGGTTTAGAAAACTATCCCGCATACATTCCAAGAAATCCTCTTCCTCAGCACCCCTGCCAATTTGATTCACCCAATCTATATGTAGATTGAAGTCACCCATTATAACTGTTTTACCCTTGTTGCACGCATTTCTAATTTCACGTTTGATGCCATCCCCAACTCCACTACTGCTGTTAGGTGGCCTGTACACAACTCGCACTACAGTTTTCTGCCCCTTAGTGTTTCGCAGCTCTACCCATATCGATTCCACATCCTCCAAGCTAATGTCCTTCCTTTCTATTGCGTTAATCTCCTCTCTAACCAGCAATGCTACTCCACCTCATTTTCCTTTCTGTCTATCCCTCCTGAATATTGAATATCCCTGGATGTTCAGCTCCCAGCCTTGGTCACCCTGGAGCCATGTCTCCGTGATCCCAACTATATCATATTCATTAATAACTATCTGCACATTCAACTCATCCACCTTATTACGAATGCTCCTTGCATTGAGACACAAAGCCTTCAGGCTTGTTTTACAACACTTACCCCTTATACAATTATGTAGAAAAGTGGCCCTTTTTGATTTTTGCCCTGGGTTTTTCTGCCTGCCACTTTTACTTTTCACCTTGCTACCTATTGCTTCTACCCTCAATTTACATCCATCTGTCTCTCTGCTCATGCTCCCATCCCCCTGCCACATTAGTTTAAATCCTCCCTGACAGCACTAGCAAACACTCCCCCAAGGACATTGGTTCCCTTCAGGCCCAGGTGCAGACCGTCCTGTTTGTACTGGTCCCACCTCCCACAGAACTGGTTCCAATGCCCGAGAAATTTGAATCCCTCCCCCTTGCACCATTTTTCAAGCCACGTATTCATCTGCAATATCCTCCTATTTCTACTCTGACTAGCACGTGGCACCGGTAGGAGTCCAGAGATTATTACCTTTGAGGTCCTACTTTTAAGTTTATCTCCTAGCTCCCTAAATTCGCCATGTAGGACCGCATCCCGTTTTTTACCTATATCATTGGTGCCAATGTGCACCAGTCTACCTGATTTTCCCAGTCTACCTGCATATTGAAATCTCCCATCACCACAGTGGCATTACCTTTGTTACATCCCAGTTTTAACTCCTGCTGCAACTTACACCCTACATCCAGACTACTATTTGGGGGTCGGTAGATAACACCAATTAGTGTCTTCTTGCATTTGCAATTCCTCAACTCAATCCACAGTGACTCTGCCTCGTCAGTCCCTATGTCTTCCCTCGCAAGGGTCTGAATTCCATCCCTCACCAGCAGAGCTACCCCCCCCCCCCCCCCCTCCTCTGCCCACATGCCTATCCTTTCTATAGGATGTATAACCCTGAATATAAAGTTCCCATGCGCGACATCTCAGTAATCCCCACAATGTCATATCTACCAACTTCTAAATGAGCCTCAGACTCATCTACTTTACTTCTTATACTTCGCGCATTCATATACAATATTTTTAATTCCTGCATCTCACCTTTCACATCGATCCGTATTACACTTGGCCATACTCTCCTATCCCTTGGTGAGCTTTCTTTCCCGTTAATTCTGGGGTCATTAACTATCCCTTTACTCCCTTTCCCTTTAACTCTGTCCTTGACTATCCAATTTGACACCCCCCCCCCCCCCCCCCGCCCCCCCTTATTTAGTTTAAAACCACCCGTGTAGCAGTGGCAAACTTGCCTGCCAGAATGCTGGACCGCCACCTGTTAAGGTGTAATCCATCCCTTTGGTACAGTTCCTCCTTATTCCATAACAGATCCCAGTGGTCTAAGAATCTAAATCACTGCCCCCTGCACCAGTTCCTCAGCCGCACATTCAGGTCATGTATCTCCCTATTCCTGCTCTCGCCAGCACGAGAAACTGGAAGCAAACCGGTGATAACCACCCTGGAGGTCCTGCCTTTCAGCACTTTTCCGAACTCTCTAAAGTCACTCTTCAGAATAATCATCCCCTTCTTTCCAACATTGTTTGTGCCGACATGCACTACCACTTCCGGCTGTTCACCTTCGCCCTTGAGGATTTTCTGCAATCTCTCCGTGACATCCTGGATCTTGGCACCAGGGAGGCAGCACACCATCCTCGAATTCCGTCTGTTGCCACAGAAACCCCTGTCCGTACCTCTTACAATGGAGTCTCCAACTACCACAGCGTTGCCTGATGTCAGGCTCTTTGGGTTTGGCTCAACAGTACTTTTGCTTCACAAGCCAGTGCGTTAACATCTTCTGTCCCGACAGATTGTAAGTGGGTGAACCTGTTCACAAGAGGTACAACATCCAGGGACTTTTGCATTTCATGTTTCCTTCCCTTTCTCACCGTCACCCATCCTCTCTCTTCCAGTACCTTAGGTGAACAATCTTACTGTAGGACTTGTCGAGGAGCGACTCAGTTTCTCAGACTTGCTTCTCCAGTTCCCCAACATGGTCCTTCAGGAGCTGTACCTGGATGCACTTCTCACATTCGTAGCAGACAGAGGCACCAGCAGTGTCCTTGACCTCCCACATACTGCACGCATCACACTGATGGTAACTCAGGACTGCTTCTAGTTGGTAATAGGATAGTTTAGTTGTCTGATGACAACTGGGAAGAAACTGTCCCTGAATGTGGAGGTGTGTGTTTTGACACTTCTGTTCCTCTTGCCTGATGGGAGTGGAGAGAAGGGAGAGTGTCCGGGTTCATTGAGACTCATCCTTGATTATGCTGCTGGCCCTGCCGAGGCAGTGTGAGGCATCGATGGAGTCGATGGAAGGGAGGTTGGTTTGCGTGATGGTCTGGGCTGTGTCCACAATTCTCTGCAATTTCTTGCGGTCATGAATGGAGCTGTTCCCAAACTGTGCTGTGATGCATCTCAATAAAGTGCTTTCTGTGGCGCATCTGCAGAAGTGCTCCTGGAAGAAGAAGCACACTGGCCCTCTGAATCTGTGCCCTGGGTTATATGGAGAGAGAAAATTACCATTCAAATCATTTGTACTTTTTAATTGTAATTTTAGTTTAAGAATGATATTATGGTTTATTTACATTCCCTTACTTTCCCTTACATTCTCTTCCTTGTCTGCCCAATTGACTTTGAAACAATCCCAGCTGTAAAAAGTGGTGGACAGATGAGAATGGTATGGGGTTTCATTCTGATATTCTCCACAGAGCTCTAGCCTCGGGCTCAGGATTGGGGACAGGCCGCAGTGTTATACAACAATGTGTCTACCTATACATCAGTCGCTTGTTGGAAGTGCTATCTTTCAGGAGAGATTTGGAATAGAGCAACATTTTGAGGGATCTATTTTCTTAGCATGGAAGTCAGAAGCAATGTAATTAGTGGAGGATTAGAGGAGAAATACGGTTCATAGATTTTCAACGGTAGTTGGAGTCTGGAACTCATTGTGGAAAGTGTGGTACAGACAGAACCTTCACCACATTTAAACAGAACCTGGATTTGTACTTAAAGAATCTGCTAGGCTATATATCAAGCCCTGCAAGGTGAGATTGGTGTGAACGTACATACGGTATGGACAAATTAGGAGCAGGAGTAGGGTGCCCAGCCTCTCAAGGCAGCTGTGTAATTAAATAAGATTACAAGTGATTGTATTGTAGCCTTCTTATCTACCTATGTTAACCTTTCGTTCATGCTAACCAACTATCTATAAAAATATTCAAAGACTGGTTCCACTGAGGAAGGCAAATCCAAGTACTCATGCCTCCCCTCTCTCTTCAATGAGCATTTTGTTTATTTTACACAAAGATGTCTTCAGATAGACGATCCCATACGAAGAAACATACTCTCCACATCAAAATCCTTTAAGATCTTATATGTTTCAATCATATCTTCCCTAACTCTTCTGAGCGGTTACAACCTTTCCTCATAAAACAACCCACCTGTTCCAGGTAATAGATTAGGTTAGATTCCACTTGGGCATCTTACAACCCAGCGGTATAAACATTAAATTCTTCAATTTTAGGTAAGTACATAACCCTCCCCCTCAACCTTCTCCCCCAATATAAAACACTTCCTCTCCCCTGTGCCCCAGCAGCATACCGCCACCACCCTCCCCCCCACCCCCTCCCCCGTGTCCCACCTTTCCCCCTCTACCTTATCCCGTCCACCTACATTCCTTCCACTGGTTTCACAGTTCACAACTTTTCAATCCTTTTGTCTCACACCTGTCTTTTCATCTCCACCTCACCTGTCTCCACCTTACTTATTAGCCTATTACCAGCCAGGCTTTGTTCTTCCAGGTTGCTTTCTTCCCCCAACAATCAGTCTGAAGAAGACTCCCAGCCCAAAACATCACATATCCATGCTCTCCTGAGATGCTGTCTGACCCGCCGAGTTACTCCCGCTCTCTGTGTCTTCTTTGGTAAACCAGCATCTGCAGTTCCTTGTTTCTACATGAGATTAGTAAATCTCCTTTGTATTGCTTCTAATGCATTAACTCCTTTCCACAATTTACGAGACCAATACTTATAAGTCATAGTAGCAGAATTAGGCCTTTTGGTCCATCGAGTCAACTCTGCAATTCAGGCATGGCAGATCTATCTTTCCCTCTCAACCCCACTCTCCTGCCTTCTCCCCATAACCCCTAAAACTCTTACTAATCAATAGTCTGTCAATCTCTGCCATAATAAAAACATTTCTCCTAATTTCCTTTCTTAAGGTACGTCCTTTATTCTGAGGCTATGCCCTCTGGTTCAAGATTCACCCATGTGGAAACATCCTCTCTACATCCACTCTATCCGGGCCTTTCCTGATTCGGTAAGTTTCAATTATGTCCCTCCTCATCCTTCTAAACTCCAGCGAGTGCAGGCCTGGTGCTGTCAAACGCTCATCATACATTAACTCTACCAGCCCCGGAATCATTTTCCTAAATCCCCTCTGGTCCCTCTCCAGCACCAGCACATCCCTCCTATGGGGTCCAACACTGCTCACAATACTCCAAATTGGGTCTGACCAGTGCTTTATAAAGCCTCAGCATTACATCCCAGTTTTTATAATCTAGTCCTCTCAAAATAAATTCTAACATTGCATATGCCTTCCTCATTAATGATTCAATTTGCAAATTAACCAGCGCTCCTAAGTCTCTTTGCGCCTCTGACTTTTGAATCCTCTCACCATATATAAAATAATCTACACGTTTATTCCTACTACCAATGTGCATGATTTCACACTTTGCTACAATGTATTCTATCTGCCACTTCTTTGCTCACTTTCCAACCTGTCCAAGTTCTTCTATAGAGTCCCTGCTTTCTCTAAACTACCTGCCCCTCTAACTATCTTCGTATCACCTGCAAACCTAGCAACAAAGCCTTCAATTCTCTCATCCAAATCATTATTATACAGCGTGAAGAGACCCCTGCAGCACTCCACTAGTCACTGACAGCCAACCAGAAAAAGCCCCCTTTATTGCCACTCTTTGCCTCTGCCATTCAACCAATCTGATATCCATCTTTCCTCTACTACCTTGGGCTCTCATCTTCTCTAGGAGCCTCGGGTATGGCATCTTATCAAAGGCCTTCTGAAAATCTAGATAAACAACATTCACTGGCTCTCCTTTGTCTATCCTGTTTACTTCCTCCAAGCATTCCAACAGATTATTCAGGCAAGATCTCACCTTCACAAAACCATGCTGACTTCGGCCTATTTTATCATGTGCCTCTAATTACTCAGAAAACTCATCCTTTATAATCTATATAATTAAAAGTCTAATCTTGACCACTTCCTGTCTGCACTATATATTAATTTTAGAAAAAAAGCTACCATATATCGCTATGATTTTCGGCCATCTTACTCATGGTCCTCCTCCGCTGAGGCAGCCCCGAGGATTGTTTCGATTGATGAAAAATAAAAAAAGTTGTGAATGGTCAAAAAATCTTGAGATCAGCTGATTGGTCCTCTCGTCTGTCAATCACCATGATGAAGGTAACCACCCTTCCGGGGGGGGGGCAGGACTATAAAACCCCAAATGCCTGGACGTGAGTCAGTCACTCTGGAAGATTGCGAGGGAGAGGCCACATCTGTGATTCTGTTGTGAGTCCACTGAACTGTGAGTCTACTGAACTGTGAGTCTACCCTTTATGTGCTTTAGGTGGTTATGTGCTTTATGTGGTTAACCCTATGTGCTTGCAATAAATGATTTGTTAGCCAGCAATGTGCTTGCAATGAATTATGATTTGTTAACCCTTAATGTGTTTGCAATAAATGATTTGTTAGCCAGCAATGTGCTTGCAATGAATGATGATGTGTTAACCCTAAATGTGCTTACAAAAAATAATTTGTTAGCCCTTAATGAAATTAGTTGTTTGGCCTGCCCTGTGCTTTTGCTTTTGCTTTGCCTTTGCTTTGCTTGAGCTCACCTGAAATGAAAGCAAATGGATTGTTCAAGAAGGAACTGCAGTTGCTGGAAAATTGAAGGTAGACAAAAATGCTGGAGAAACTCAGCGGGTGCAGCAGCATCTATGGAGTGAAGGAAAAAGGAAACCCTTCTTCAGACTCTTGGATTGTATGGATTGGATTGTTGGATTGTATTGTATTGGATTGGATTGTATTGTTGGCTGGCCCCGCCTGCCCTGTGCTTTTGCTTTTGCATTGCCTTTGCTTAATGCTGGAGAAAATATGCAGGTGCGACAGCATCTATGGAGCGAAGGAAAAAGGAAACCTTCAGACTCTTGGATTGTATGGATTGGATTGTTGGATTGGATTGTATTGGATTGTATTGTTGGCTGGCCCCACCTGCCCCACCTGCCCTGTGCTTTTACTTTTGCTTTGCCTTTGCTTTGCTTGCGCTCACCTGAAATGAAAGCAAATGGATTGTTTTGTTGGCTGGCCCCACTTGCCCTGTGCTTGACTTGACTTGAAATGGATTGACTTGATGTGAAATGGATTGATGGTCCAGCACTCACTGTGCTTGACTTCACTTGATCCACAACACCCATGCTAGTGCTCCAGAACCCCTCCCCCCCCAACAATATTGGAATTGGTGGAGAGGTGGAATATTGTGTTGGGGGACCAGCCCTCCCATGTGAACCTGGGACCCAATGGGTCCCACTTAGTCTAGTAGAATCTAAAATCGTACCAACCACTGTGGTCAGGGGAACCGCCATATAGATTGCAGCCTTCTTGGATTAACAATTTTCAAATCCTCTGGAACCACTCCTGATTGTAGTGATTCTTGAAAGATCACTACTAATGCCCCCACAATCTCAAAAGCCACCTCTTTCTGAATCCTGAGTAGTAGTCCATCTTGTCCAAGTAACTTATCCACCTTCAAATCTTTCAGCTTTATCCATCAGCACCTTCTCCTTAGTAATAGCCACTCCACTCACTTCTGTCCCCTGACTCGCTTGAATTTCAGGAACGTTGCTGATATCTTCCACAGTAAAGAACGTAATACTATGGATAAAACTCCATATGGGGATTCACTGAAGCCCTGTATAACTGAGGTATAACCTACCCATATTGTGCTCAATTCTTACAGAATGGAAATAGGCTGTCAGCCCAATGAGTCAATCCTACACTCATCCCATTTTATTTTCTCTGCATTTCCATTCTAATTTATATGGATTATTAAAAGATGACTTAAATACCAAAGGTTTCAACATGAGCAGAGAATTGGAAACAATTCAAAATATTATTTTAAATGTTAAATTATTATTATTAAAATGAAGCTTGCAGAAATATTAATATTTGAAATATTAAGATAATTATTTATGACCAGAAAGTGTAACATGTAATGCGCGTTGAATAATAGAGGTAGAATCATAGAGTAATTGATAGGATCATAATGGATGCGGAAACAGATCCTTCGGCCCAACTTGCCCATGCTGACCACGATGCCCGAACTATGCTAGTCCCACCTGCCCATGTTTGACCCATATCCCTCTAGTTTAGTTTAGTTTAGTTTAGTTTAGTTTAGAGATGCAGCATGGAAACAGGCCCTTCGGCCCACCAGGTTCATGCCGACCAGCGATCCCCGCATATTAACACTATCCTTCGCACACTAGGGACCAAGCTAATTAACATACATGCATGTACGTCTTTGGAATGTGGGAGGAAACTGAAGATCTCAAAGAAAACCCACGCAGGTCACTGAGAGAACGTACAAACTCTGTACAGACAGCACCCGTAGTTGGGATCGAACCCGGGTCTCCGTCGCTGCATTTGCTGTAAGGCAGCAACTCTACTGCTGCGCCACCATGGCGCCCTTAACCTCTCCTATTCATGTACCTGTCCAAATGTCTTTTAAATGTTGTTATAGTGCCTGCCTCAACTACCTCCTCTGGAAACTTGTTTCATATACCCACCACCCCTTGTCATGGGCATTAGAAGTAATTTTCTTAGAAATTCACTCCCATAACTATATTGTTTTCAATTGAAATTATTTTTCTCTCCAGTGTGAAACAATGACAATTTCCAGATCATGTCATGACATTATGAAAATATAAGCAAGGGCTCTCTGCTGTGTGTCACGCTATGCTGCTGATATCTATCCAATGCCATAGAATGACACCATTCCTCATGTTTGTCACACACTGTGGGAGAACCTCAACCACATTGTCCCAGGAGTGGAATTTGTATTGTTTTCATATTGTGCACTCCCAGAACAGCTTGGTCATCCAGTGCAGGGCTGGACTGGGATCGTGAGCTGGACCTGTCAGTAAAGCTATAACATTGATTCTTGCCACTTGCAATCACTTGATGTAAACCTTGTTTCTGGACCAAAGCAATAGGTTCATAAGTTAATAAATTCTTGGAGCAGAATTAGGCCATTCGGCCCATCATGTCTACTCTGCCATTTAATCATGGCTGGAATATCGTTCCCTCTCAACCCCAATCTCCCGCCTTCACTCCATAATCCCTGCTCCCATATAACGTACATTTGTGGCTGTAATCTCCATGGCAGTCACAATTATACTTGCCATATCAAATGCTAAGCTCTTTGTTCCAAATTACTTCATTCTAATGACTACATTCTTTGGTAACACACACACAAACTTGTTTATCAGTAGTCTGTTTATCAACTCTCCAAACTTGCAAAGCCTTGATAGATGTTTCAGTGCAAAACATAGCCACGCATTGCTTCTCCCATTTTCTGATTCCTATTTCTAGCTCTCCACCATCTCAAACAAGAGTGGATTAATGCGCTCTTTGGAGATGACTCAATGTGGTGGCATGATGGCGCAGCGGTAGAGTTACTGCCTTGCAGCGCCAGTGCCCCGGGTTCGATCCTGACTATGGGTGCTTGTCTAGAAAGAGTTTATACTTTCTCCCCGTGACCTGCGTGGGTTTTCTCCAAGATCTTCAGTTTCCTCCCACACTCCAAATATGTACAGGTTTGTAGGTTAATTGGCTTGGTATAAATGTAAATTATCCCTGGTGTGTGTCTGGGGATAGCTGGTCGGCACGGACTCAGTGGGCCGAAGGGCCCCTTTCCACCCTGTATCTCTAAACTACACTAAGCAATGCTAACATTTCTTCTCTATTGGAGTTCATCCATTGTTGCCTGAACAATTGTTTTAAAATTCATATTGCTGGTGTGGGTGATGTTGGCAAACCAGGGTTATTTCCAACTCTGAATTGCCCTTCAGAAGGTGCAGGTGAGACACCTTTGTGAAGGCAGCAGTCCTGAAGGTGCTGCACAGTGCTGTGTGTAGGGAGCTCCAGGGTTTAGACCCAGCAATGGCAAAGGATCAGATGTGTAATTCCAAATCAGATTGGTCAGCAACTTAGAGGGGAACCAGCAGTACCATGGGACCGTTTGCACCAGAAAACTGAAGATCATTGGACAGATGGACAGAAATAACTTTTGGTGATTTTCAAGGAAAGAGATTGACACTGGGAATGTAACTGGTGGGGGTTGGGGTGGGTCACTAGAATTGTCACCTGATTGTCACTGGCATGTCACTGGGATTGTCACTGGGAGTTTCACTGAAACATTACTAGAGGTGGTACTGGAGCATTACTGGAGTTGGTACTGAAGCATTATTAGAGGTGGTACTGGAGCATTACTAGAGGTGGTACTGGAGCATTACTAGAGATGGTACTGTGATAAGGCTAAATGCTGTTAAAAATATAACAAAATAAATATAATGGAATCCTGGACTATAATAACTTATATTTCATCTCAAGCAGGCTTTCTCCAGTAGATTGACAAGAGAGAGAGAGAAGCCCAGGCTTGCCCCAGGTTGCTGTGTATTGAGACAATGACCGATGACTTTGAAATGTGTCTACCAATTGATGAGAGAGAGAAGCCCAGACTATTCCCAGTAAGGGGTATTGAGACGATGTCCGATGCCTTTGAGGTGTGCAGTGACTGATGACTTTGATATGCGACTGCCTTGTACCAAATGACAGGATGCCTTTGATGCGACTGATGATTGACAAGGGACAAACTCAGACGCATCCTGTGGTAATGTGTATTGACTGTACCTCTGACCATGACTAACATCTTTTGAATGTGCTTAGGGGACAAAAGTACAATATAAAATACCATGTAATTCTCTGTTCAGGGAAGTGGAGAGAGGACAGCCAAGTATCCGTATTGCTCACTGCACTGGGGTTACCCTTGCCACTTCCATCGGCCGATAATTAGTAAAGTTTGAATGGGTCTACCAAACCGTATTGTGAGTTGTCTGTTTATTAAGAAGTGAACCTGTTTGTTTAATTGTAAGTTAACCTTTTTCAACTGGAGCATTACTAAAGGTGGTACTGGAGCATTACTAGAGGTGGTACTGGAGCATTACTAGAGGTGGTGTTGCAGCATTACTAGAGGTGGTACTGGAGCATTACTAGAGATGGTACTGGAGCATTACTAGAGGTGGTACTGGAGGCATCAGGCACCATCAGAAATAATTTAGGAATGCGTGGGAAGCTTCCCAACAGGTGAACTAGTTAGGAGACGGGATTGGAAAATTCAAGGGAATATGGATGGTGCAAAAGAGAGGAAATGATCTGATGTGATGTTACTAATGACCACGCAGGAATTAAGGCATAGCTGTGAGAAGAAGTATTTCTGTGGAAGATGGAGAAGTAGGAAATGGGAGATAAGAGTTGAAGACATTAAGAAAAAAGTTACGTGTTAAGTTCGAGCAATGATGGCAAATTATCTGCTTTTTCTTTCTGACCTTGTTGGCCCTACATTCACAGCAAGAAGACCTGTGCCTGAAGCACCAGTCTTACACTCTTGTGTTTGAAACATTTTGACAGGAGAATTTTGGAGTACGAATGCAGCAATGGCAATTGATAAAGGCTTTTCATTCAACTCTGTCTCGTACACTTTTCTGTGGAAGCAATACCACCTAGTGATGAAGGCGAGGAAGTTCATGTCGGATCATCCACCAGTGATTTACAATTCCGTGACAAATATATGTTGTTGCCTGGAAGCCCAGCCATAAAATCACGAGCAATGGAACTTAATGTCAAAAAAATGACAAATGGATCAGTCAAATTGATTGATATTAATGAGTTGTTGAAAGGGATTAAATGTCAAAGTACTATGCTAGAAGAGCAAGCCTGGTCACCAGGGTAAAAAGTGTGTTTCAGAGGTCCCATGAGTTTACCTTAAGTTAGAGAGCTGGCGAATGTTACAGAGTTAGCAAGAGGCAAGACAATGTGCAACCTGAAAAGCCAAAATGCTGGAGTAACTCAGCTGGTCATGTAATATATCTGCCTGAATGCTGCCTGACCTGCTGAACTACTCCAGCACTTTTCGTCTTTTTTGTAAATTGGCAGCTGCAATTCCTTGTGTCTACAATATACAACTTCAACACGTTTTAATGGGTTAATGGGTTAACAAATACTTAACAGGGCAACAGGAGGCGAGCACTAGATTAGTGATACTGTGCAGTATTTGGATGGAAAAGTTCGAGATGAACTGTACAAATGGTGGAGGTTGGACAATGGGGAATCTCTACTCTGGAACCTGCTTCCACCATGTCATGAGGGGTCTGACCTCAAACATAGCATGTTCAGAACTTCCCTATTATATCTGCATTTGATGTTTCTGGGCCCTGGAGTAGCTCAATGCCTATCTGTGAAATCACCCTGGACTTAAAGGACAATATACTGGAAGACACGAGGAAGAACTCGTGTCATTTGCTGAATGATATTCCATGTCCATGCTCAGAACATAGAACAGAGTACGGGCTGAGGGATGCACTGAAGCTCAGTGCAGACAACGCCAAGGCTCTTTGGGGAGGGGGACAGTTTAAGGTCCTTCCGCTGCTGGACATGGGGGCAGGGTGTGGTGGAGACCCCCCTCAAAATAAGTGAAGGGATTTCACGCCACATGAGTGGCAAGGGTGTGGGGTAAAATTGTGATTTGGGTTAAATGTATTGAATGTATGTATAGCCTCTGAGAATGTCAGCTTTTTGCATGGATCATGTATTGTATTTAAATAAAGTCTTTTTTTTTTTTAAGTACAACACAGAAAATGCACTACAATGTCCATGATGAACATAATGCCAAGTTAAATGAATCTGCGCTGCCTGCACATGATCCATAACTCTCCATTCCATTCCTACCCAAAAGCCTCTTAAATGCTATTTTCGTTCTGCCTCTACCGCCACCCCTAGCAATACATTCTAGACACCGACCACTCTCTATATAAAAATACCTTCCCCGCATATCTCCTTTAAACTTTGATGGCAGCCTCGCCTACAGTCTGTCTGTCCTTTTTGTCTTTTTTTTGTTATTTTAAGTGTGTTTAAAAAGTTTGTATTAATGTTCTCTGGTTTGTTTTACATGGGGGGTGGGCGGGTTGGTCGGGGGAAACTTTTTTTCAATCTCTTTCCTTGCCGGAGATGCGATTGTTTTCCGAGTCATATCTCCGGTCGCTCTGCGGCCTAACATCGTGGAGCTGGAGGCCTTGCTCGGGACTGACTTTGAGCCCCACCGCGGGGCGTAGATTTACCATCGGAGCCAATTCCTTGCCTGGGAGTGTTGCTCCAACCTCGGCCTGCGTACTTTAACATAAAGGGCTTACAGTCTCGGATAGAGACTGAATCGGGAAACTCCAAAACCGCAAGACGTTCGACAAGCCCCGACCCGAGGTAGATCGCATGGCACGAAGGGAGAAGAGGGAGTGACTGGGGTGAGACTCATCCTTGATTATGCTGGTGGTCTTGCTGAGCCAGTGTGAAGTGCAGATGGAGTTAATGGAAGGGTTGATTTGCGTGATGACCTGGGCTCTGTTTATAACTCTTTGCAATTTTTTGCGTGCTTGGATGGAGCTGTTCCTAAACCATGCTGTGATGCATCTGAATAAAATGCTTTCTACGGAGCATCTTTAGAAGTTGGTGAGAACTGGAGAAGCAAGTGAATGACCTCAGATTCGTCTGAGAAACTGAGTTGTTCCTCGACAAGTCCTACAGTAAGATTGTTACACCTAAGGTACTGGAAGAGAGAAGGTTGGTGATGGTGAGAAAGGGAAAGAAATGGAAAGAAATGGAATGCATAGGTCCCCGGGTGTTGTATTTCTTGAGAACAGGTTCACCCACTTAGAAACTGTCGGGACAGAAGACGTTAACACACTGAGCGGCAGACTGGCTTGCGAAGCAAAAAGTGCTGTTGAGCCAAACCCAAGGAGGCTGACGTCGGTCTACGCCGTGGTAGTTGGAGACGCCATTGTGAGATATACGAACAGGGGTTTCTGTGGCAGCAGACGGAATTCGAGGATGGTGTGCTGCCTCCCTGGTGTCAGGATCCAGGATGTCATGGACAGAGTGCAGAAAATCCTCAGGGGCAAAGGTGAACAGCCAGAAGTGGTGGTGCATGTCGGCACAAACGATGTCGGAAAGAAGGGGATGAATATTCTGCAGCATGACTTTAGGGAGCTCGGAAAAATGCTGAAAAGAAGGACCTCCAGGGTGGTTATCTCCAGTTTACTTCCAGTTCCACGTGCTGGCGAGAGCAGGAACAGGGAGATACAGGACCTGAATGTGTGGCTGAGGAACTGGTGCAGGGGGCAGGGATTTAGATTCTTAGACCACTGGGATCTGTTTTGGAGTAAGGGGGAACTGTACAAAAGGGACGGATTGCACTTTAACAGGTGGGGGACCAGCATTCTATCAGGCAAAGGAGGTAAAGGAACCGCTTGGAGGTAGTGCTCGTAATATGATTAGTTTTAATCTGCAATTTGAGAAGGAGAAGGTTAAATTGGAAGTGGCAGTGATGCAGATGAACAAAGGGGACTATGAAGGCATGAGAGAGGAGTTGGCCAAGGTAGACTGGAAAGGGATCCTAGCAGGAATGACGGTGGAACAGCAATGGAAGGAATGTCTGGGCATAATCCGGAAGACGCAGGATCATTTCATTCCAAAAAGGAAGAAAGATTCTAAGGGGAGTAGGAGGCAACCGTGGCTGACAAGAGAAGTTAGGGATAGAATAAAACTAAAAGAAAAGATGTATAACACAGAAAAGAGTAGCCGGAAGCCAGAGGATTGGGAAACTTTCATAGGACAACAGAAGGAAACAAAACTGGCAATATGGGCTGAAAAGATGAAGTACGAGGGGAAGCTGGCCAGGAATATAGAGAAGGACAGAAAAAGTTTCTTTAGATATGTTAAGGGAAAAAGAATAGCAAAGTCAAATGTGGGTCCCTTGGAGGCAGACATGGGTGAAATTTTATTTCGGTGTCACGTGAGTGACTATGTGAAGAGCCCGTCCAGCACGCATGCGCTACATTAGCGTTCATGCAGTGCACCCGCGACGAACGGGAGTTCAAGGTGCTCCCGCTACAATTTGAGTCGGGCCGACAGGTAAGTGTTTTACTGTGGCCATGTGTATTTTCTCTGTGGTCTGCGTTGTGTTCCAGAAAGAATGAGCAAGACCAGAGGAAAGAAGTCTGTAGCTCGCCCCCGTTCGTCTCCCGTTGATGAGCGTTCTTTGGAGGGGGGGACGAGAGGCGGCAGGATTGACTACCGAGCCCAGCCCAGTACCGCTAATGCAGCCTGAGCAGCGGGCTGGAGGTACCTGCAGCCAGAACCGGGCGGTAGTATCCGACGATTCGGATGAAGATGCCTCACCGCTCGAGAGCGGCAAAGGCAGCCGCCTAAGCCGAATGGAACGGCTTATGGAGCAATTGCTCCGGCGAGATCTGCTGAGAGAGCAGCAGCAGACTCGCCAAGGGAGCTCAGGCACTCCCGCAGTGCCCTTTACGGCACTGGCCATTGCTTCACCTTCTATTGAAGGCAGCATTGGCGACCAGGTCTGGGCTGGTCAAGAAGAGGGGTCGGTGGCTGAAGATGTCCGGAGTACGCAGGGTGTACAAGATCAGGAAGTGCTGCTGGGTGTGATCAACCGCTACATGGCCACTCCACGAGCGGGTCGGCTTTTAGTGCCGAAACTTGCAGCCAGCATTGACCACCTGTCCTCAAAACCCCTACAAGAACGGGTGGTCAATGAGGCTCTTGAATTATATTCAGCCCCAGAAAATTGTACATCATTGAATGTACCAGCTGTAAACAGCCAGATTTGGGGACATTTGGGGCAGAATATCAGGAACCAGGAGTTGAAGCTCCAGAAAACCCTAAAACTCCTGACTGCAGGAATAACATCATATGCTCGGTCCATAGATGGTGTGGACATATCCACAAATCAGCAAGATACATTAGCTCTGCTGTGCACCACTCAATTCGAGATTAACAATTTATGGAAGGAAATCATAAAGCCTGCCCTCAACCCTAAGTTTGCAGGACTTCGCAAAACACCGGGTTCAGAAACACCAATTCTGCTCTTTGGAAAGGACCTTCTAAAAAAGGTGAAAGACCTGGAGGAAGAGTCCAAGACCTTTGGTCTTGTGAGGGCAGGTTTGGGACCGGCAGAAGAAGCACCAGTAACCATGGAGGTAGGTGGGTCTGGTTCCTCTCAGCATATGAGCAGTAGGGGCTCTATACTAACAGGGGGGAGATTGCACTTGTTTTTGGATGCATTGGAGTCTATCACTAATGACAAATATATACTCAGCAGCATTCATGGCTATAAAATTGACTTTGTTCATGAAAACATGCCGCCAGTTCAGCATATACCCCAAAGGTTATTCACCCTCTCAGTCAAAGAGAAACAAGAGGGTCAAGCTGAACTGATGAGGCTACTAGCAAAAGGTGTCATTGAAAGAACAAAACATGAACTTTTGGAATTTATATCTATTATTTTCACTAAAACTAAAAAAGATGGTGGATGTTGCATCATCATTGACTTAACTTCTTTAAACAAATCTGTTAAGTATATACATTTCAAGATGGAAACTTTTGAAACAGCCAGACATTTGATTTCTAGAGGGTACTTTCTGGCAAGCAATGATTTAAAAGATGCCTACTACTCAGTACCCATACACAAGGAGCATCGTAAATACCTAAAGTTTATCTGGATGAAACAGCAATAGCAATTTAAAGCCTTACCAAATGGGCTAACCTCAGCTCCAAGATTGTTCACAAAAATCTTAAAACCTGCCTTGGCATTATTGAGGAAACAAACGCATATAGTCATGGCATACTTAGACAACATTTTAATAGTAGGGAAAATCTTGGAGACAGCCATTTCGGCAGTAGCAGCCACCAAACGTTTGTTTGAAACTTTGGGGTTTGTCATACATCCAGATAAATCCAATTTGACACCGTCCACAACCATGGACTATCTTGGATTTACGATTGACACTATTCACATGACTGTAACTGTGCCGAAGGGGAAAGCATCAGAGTTGGCACAATCATGCATCAAACTAATGGTTAATCATCAGCCAACCATACGGCAGGTAGCTAGTGTCATTGGGGAAATGGTAGCAGCCTTTCCAGCTGTACAATTTGGGCCTCAGCACTATCAAAATTTACAAAGAGCAAAAGTGCACGCGCTAAAGAAAAACTCAGGTCACTTTGACCGAGTTATGAATTTAACTGCTGAATCCATTCCAGTTACAATGGTGGACAAGGAACATTAGGCTTAGCTCCAGTCCCATAATAATCACCAACCCAGTATTAACCATTCAAACGGATGCCAATGCTTTGGGCTGGGGAGCAACTAACATGCAATCCAGCACAGGGGGCAGATGGACTTATTTTGAATCATCTTGCCTACAGACACGGGGTATTAACTACTTAGAAATGTTGGGTGTGTTTTATGGTTTAAAAGCATATTCATCTAATATGCATCACGCACATGTCCGGTTTCAATTAGATAATACCACAGTGGTGGCTTATATCAACCACATGGGTGATGTAAAGTCGATATCATGTGACAATTTGGTCAACCTAATCTGGCAATGGTGTGTCGGAAGACATATTTGGTTATCAGCAACTTACCTACCAGGTAAGCAAAATACAGTGGCAGACACCAGGTCATGCAAATTTAACGATAACATCGAATGGATGTTAAATCCCAAGGTATTTGCTGAAATTACAAAGCAATATGGCACACCAGATATCGATCTATTTGCATCTAGGCTGGATCACCAGGTACCAACGTATGTGGCTTGGGAACCAGACCCTGAGGCAGCAGCAGTTGATGCATTCACGCTGCATTGGGGGAAAATGTTCTTCTATGCTTTTCCTCCCTTCTGCCTCATCAGTCGGGTATTACGCAAGATTCAATTGGATTCCGCTTCAGGAATCTTGATAATACCCGACTGGCCTACACAGCCATGGTTTCCAGTGGCTCTCGACATGGCTGTCGAAACACCGTTGGAATTCCCCAGCAGTCCAGAATTACTAATCCACCCAGTGTCAGGCATTAGTCACCCATGCCATGACAGAGTCAATCTCCTGGCTTGCAAATTCTAAAAAGACCTCTCCTGGGCCTGGGACTGTCTGAGGATGCCATCAACATGATGACCGCATCCCACCGGGAGTCCACCAGGAAACAATACCTGACCAACATTAGGAAATGGGAACGGTATTGCTCCAAAACAGGAACTACCTACTCAACAGCAACAGCTACTAGTGTTGTGGAGTTCCTGGTTGGATTACAACGGGATGGACTCAGCTACAGTGCCATCAATACAGCCAGGAGTGCGTTGTCAGCTTATTTGGTTCCAGCAGCAGGACAACAGGATTTGGGGTCCCATCTACTGGTGGTCAAACTCATGAGGGGTATTTTTAACACTAATTCCCCCAGACCAAGGTACACTCAGATCTGGATGTCAGTATTGTGCTGACATACCTTAGGGGATGGCCACCACCCAAGTCACTCACGCTGGCACAACTTACCCTGAAATCAGTCATGCTCATGGCACTAGTGTCAGCACAAAGGGTACAGTCCCTCCACCTTCTGAGGCTGGACAGCATGACAGAGTCATTGGACTGTATCACATTCCATATTCAGGATCTGGTCAAACAAACTAGACCAGGAACCACGCCTCCAATTATGGAGTTCCGGGCATATTCATTTGACCCACGGCTGTGTGCCAAGACCCATCTCGCCATTTACATAGATACAACATACAACTTAAGAGGGAGAGAAAAAGCCTTATGGATAAGCCACAAGAAGCCCCATGGTCAGGTGACGAGCCAAACCATTTCAAGGTGGCTCAAGCAGGTGCTTAAGTCTGTGGGAATCAACACTAATGTTTACAAATCTCACTCCACCAGGGCTGCATCCACGTCGGCAGCTAGGCGAATGGACGTGCCTATGGACCATATTCTGGCCAGAGCAGGATGGTCCTCGGAAAGAACTTTCCAAAGGTTTTATAATAAGCCGCTGGCGGGACCTGCTCCATTTGCAGACAGAATTTTAGAGTCTGCAGATAATATTTAATTTAAGCCCGGGGGAGCTCTCTGTTTTTTGTTGTTATTAATAAACCTTTTTGTTCACAAACAGGTCATTGTTGATTGTGATAACATACTTCTTCCCTCAAAGGTCTTCAGACAGTGAGTGAAGCATGAGCTGGTACACGGTTCGGAATCACAGAGCTTTGACTCACGTGACTCCGAAATAAAATAGTAAGATTAAATGAGAACTTACCAGTTCGAAGTTTGATCTGAATTTTATGAGGAGTTACGATGAGGATTATGTGCCCTCCGCTCCCACCCTCTATTATACAGATCAACTGGTAATTAAGTTCTTATTTTTTCTTTACTATATTTATTTCAATCATTGTGTTTTTTTCTGTGAATCCACACTGCTGCTTTGAAGAATGTCGCGCATGCGTGCTGGACGGGCTCTTCACGTAATCCCTCATCGTAACTCATAGAATATATAGATCAAACTTCGAACTGGTAAGTTCTTATTTAATCTTACTATTATTATGGGTAACAAGGAAATGGCAGAAGAGTTGAACAGGTACTTCTGATCTGTTTTCACTAAGGCAGACATAAACAATCTCCCAGATGTACTGGAGGACAGAGGATCTAAGGGGGTAGAAGAACTGAAATAAATTTTAATTTGGCGAGAAATAGTATTGGGTAAGCTAATGGGACTGAAGGATGATACATCCCCTGGGCCGGATGGTTTGCATCCCAGGGTCCTCAGGGAGGTGGCTCTAGAAATAGTGGATGCATTGGTGATCATTTTCCAGTGTTCAATAGATTCAGGATCAGTTCCTGTGGATTGGAGGATAGCTAATGTTATCCCACTTTTCAAGAAAGGAGCGAGAGAGAAGACGGGAAATTACAGACCAGTTAGCCTGACTTCGGTGGTGGGAAAGATGCTGGAGCCAATTATTTAAGAAGTAATAATGGGGCATTTGGATAGAAGTAAAAGGATTAGTCCAAGTCAACATGGATTTATGAAAGGGAAATCATGCTTGACTAATCTTCTGGATTTTTTTTAAGATGTGACAAGTAAAATGGATGAAGGGGAGCCAGTGGATGTAGTGTATCTAGACTTTCAGAAAGCCTTTCTTAAGGTCCCGCATGGGAGACTGGTGACTAAAATTAGAGCACATGGTATTGGGGATAGGGCGATGAAATAGATAGAAAATTGGTTGGCAGACAGGAAGCAAAGAGTAAGAATGAACGGGTCCTTTTCAGAATGGCAGGCAGTGGCGAGTGAAGTGCCGCAAGGCACGGTGTTGGGGCCGCAACTGTTTACCATATATATTAAGTTTGCACTAGCAAGTTTGCGGATGACACAAAGCTGGGTGGCAGTGTGAACTGTGAAGAGGATGTTAGGAGGTTGCAGGGTTAGGGTTAGGTTGAGTGAGTGGGCAGATGCGTGGCAAATGCACTATAATATAAATAAATGTGAGGTTATCCACTTTGGTGACAAAAACAAGGGGCAGATTATTATCTCAATGAGGTTAGGTTAGGTAAGGGGGAGGTGCAGAGAGACCTGGGTGTCCTTGTACACCAGTCACTGAAGGTTGGCATGCAGCTACAGCAGGCAGTGAAGAAAGCTAATGGAATGTTGGCCTTCATAACAAGAGGATTTGGGTATAGGATTAAAGATGTTCTTCTGCAGTTGTATAGGGCTCTGGTAAGACCACATATGGAGTATTGTGTACAGTTTTGGTCTCCTAATTTGAGGAAGAACATCCTTGTGATTGATGCAGTGCAGCATAGGTTCGCGAGATTGATCCCTGGGATGGCGGGACTGTCATATGAGGAAAGATTGAAAAGACTAGGCTGGTATTCACTGGAGTTTAGAAGGATGAGGGGGATCTTATAGAAACATATAAAATTATAAAAGGACTGGACAAGCTAGATGCAGGAAAAATGTTCCCAATGTTGGGCAAGTCCAGAAACAGGGCACACAGTATTTGAATAAAGGGGAGGCCATTTAAGACTGAGGTGAGAGAAAATGTTTTCACCCAGAGAGTTGTGAATTTGTGGAATTCCCTGCCACAGAGTGCAGTGGAGGCCAAATCACTGGATGGATTTAAGAGAGAATTAGATAGAGCTCTAGGGGATAGTGGAATCAAGGGATATGTGGAGAGGGCAGGCACGGGCTATTGATTGGGGACGATCAGCCATGATCACAATGAATGGTGGTGCTGGCTCGAAGGGCCGAATGGCCTCCTCCTGCACCTATTTTCTATGTTTCTATGTTTCTATGAAGTCAAGGATCCAGTTGCAGAGGTGAGTGCTGACTCCAAGTTTCACAAATTTGATGATGAGTTTGGATTGGGATAATTGTATTGAAAGCAGAGCTGTAGTCGATGAATAGAAGTTTGACATAGGTGTCTCACTTTCCGGGTGTTCCAGGGATGAGTATAAGACCAGGAAGATGGCAGCAGCCGTGGACCTGTTGTGACTGTAGGTGAACTACAGTGGGTTAAGGTTGCTTCACAGGCTGGATTTAATGCGTTCCATAACCAGCCTCTCAAAGCACTTCACAATGGTGGATGTCAAGGCCACTGGACGGTAGTCATTAAGGCACGAGATCCTGCTTTTCCCAGGAAGGCCGATTTAACTTCTGCAACTGTGAGCCTAGGAAACGACGCACTTGGGTCTGATGGGATGGATGTCATTTGCACAAAGTTGGCCTTCTGCTCAAAGCAAGCACAGAATGCATTAAGTTCATCAGGTAGGGCTTGACCTTGTTTTACAGCCAGCTGGAGTATTTAGGCCTTACCACACACTGCGCGTGTCCGAATGAATATACTGGGGACTCAAGCTTGTCCCCATATTATCTCTTGGCATTGATTCGCGAAGGTCATAGTGATCTTCCTTGTACTTCTTGGGTTCGTTGGACTTGTATGCAGGTGACCTAGCCATTCCATGAGAATGTACTTCACGGTTAATCCATGGTTTCCGGTTGGGAACACTCAGATTATCTTTGTAGCCCGCACTCCTCTATGCACTTGCTGATGAAGCAGACAATGGTAGACTCATTCAGATTGGCTGAATTCAGATTCCTTGAATGTGGACCAGTCCACTGACTCAAATCAGTTGCATAGGATGTCATCCATGTTTGCAGATCAACGTTGGACAACTTTCTGTATGGGATCTTCCTCCTTCATTTATTGTTTGTAGGCAGGGACTGGAAGCACAGCCTGATGGTCAGTTTTCCCGAAATGTGACCTGGGAATGGAGTGATAGGCATTTTTGTTTAATGGATGTGTCGCAGTGGTCGAGGGTGTTCTGGTCTCTGGTGGGACAAAAGACAAGCTAACAATCCATATCCCTCTAAACGATTCCTATCCATGCACCTGTGCATATTTTAGAATATCTGACAGTCTGAACAATAGTCCATACTACAATGTATGTAAGGAAAGAAAATGAATGAAATGAAAAGGCAAACAATTTGCATATTAAGGCTCAAATATCAGTTGTTATTAACATTAGAAATGCTGAGAAAGGGATAGATATATGAAGTCCAGTTCTTCAGTTCATGTTCCTTCTCTTATCTTGGGGTATATCTAAATATCTTAGTGTCACTCATTTCCCAATAATATTTCTCCTTCAGTTTTTCTGGCTGCTGAACACTGCTGTGATAAGATTCACTGAAGACTCAATAAATCACATCCAACAAAGTATTCTTTGTCATAAGGAGGGGGGAGGGAACACTGGATGAGCAATGGGTTAATTGAATAGTTGTTTTTGAACTTGTCTTCTTATTTATCTGATTTTTTTTTTAAATATTTGAAGTTTTCCTAATCCTAATGCCTGCAAGCTATCTCTTGGCATTTCAGAGGAGTTACAAATGAAAGGCAAACGGTCCTGACTCCCAGCTAGGTATGATGTGTCTGAAGAATGTCTGAAGAAGGATCACCTGTCCATGTTCTCCAGAGATCATCATCCATAATAAACTATATTATATTATATTAGCAATATGTCAATATATTAATATTTACATATTAAATATATAAATTAATATTATAGTGTACAATATTTCATTTATTTTATCATGTAATAACAAACCAGTATCTGCACTTCCTTGTTTCTATGTGTACCAAGAGGTTTGTTAAAGACATAAGAACACCAAATAATCCATTAGCTTTTCCCTTTCCTCTGGAATGTAGGATGAGGTGTGACCGTTCAGAGGTATATTAAATCTTGAGGGCCATAGATAAGGTTCTGGTCACTAAGTTTTTCTCTAGGATTTCACACAAAGGGTGGTGGGTGTATGGAACGAGATGCCAGAGGAGGTAGTTTAGGCAGGGATTATCCTAACAATTAAGAAACAGTTAAACAGGTACATGGATGGGACAGGTTTGGAAGGATATGTGCCAAATGCGGGCAGGTGGGATTAGTGTCGCTGGGGACATGTTGCCCGGGCAAGTTGTTGGCAAGTTGGGCCGAAGGGCCTGTTTTCACCGTGTATAATTCTATGACTCTAGGGGCATCTGAGGTCATAGTTTTTAGGTGAACAAGGAAAGATTTCATGTAGACCTGAGGAGCATCTTTTTTCGCACAGAAGATGGCAAATGTACGGAACGACTGCAAGAGGAAGTGGTAGAGACAGTTATGATTACAATGTTTAAAAGATACCTTGAAAGGTATATGGTTAGAAAGATTTTGAGGGATATAGGCCAACACAGGCAAATGGGACTTGCTCAAGTAGGCAAATAGGTTGGCATGGACATTGGTCTGGATGGCATGTTTCCATGCTGTTACATTTATGACTATATTCTGACCATCTCCGTAATCACTCAGGCTCAGAGTTTACAATGTAATCCAAGCTGCTTATTTATAATATGGCATTTTAAATATATTCTTAAATGTGTCTTTCATGGATGTAAACTGAATGCATGGTACTGTACTGTTAGTACAACAATGCCATTCCTTAGTAAAATCTACATTATCATCTATACCACTAAATGTGTGATTCATCTATCAGTACACATCATGGTTATTTTTTTTAATGATCTGTTGTCTTTTTATCTGCAGGACTCTTCAGAAAGATACGGATCTCAGACCCACTTGTATCCATCAAAAGCTAAACACTATGTAACTGATGTGTGATAGGTATTCACTATCCATGAATATAATATTTTTTGCTAATCTCAGTTTTCTAACACAGAAACCTTAAAGGCTTTTTTGCTAAATCTTAGTTTTCTAAGGTTGTAAGCTGCAGCTGACTTAGGTTCAAAAGGCTTATTGCGGATTAATACAGTAATTTATTTTTCTCACACTGTCCTGAAAGAAACATAAAGTCATTAAGGATGGAACATAAAACATGATTCCATAAAAAAGGATGAAAGAAAAAAAAAACTGAACATATCCAGTAACCTTTTAAGGAATTAATTAATTAATTCATTCTGTCTAGGCCATCCGTAATCATCAATAACAGACCACTTGGGCTGAATGGACAGTTTGGGGAATGTATATTTTTCACATTGAAGTCTGGCTCAGCCAGTGGCACCTAGGAATAGACTGGGTGACAACCAAGAATAGTTTGGTGACTACTGGAGAGACAGTTGACGGCACGGAAAGACGGCACCCGGGAAAGGCTGGGTTAGCACCCTAGTCTGTGTCTTTCGTGAGAAAGACACCCAAAAAAGCTACGGAAAGGCCTAATGAGCCATCGTGGCCTAAACATCCATCAGGCGAGAATGAAATGCTCAGAGAAGGAGAAAGAGGTGCAGCGCACAGGCCTTGGACCTGGTGAGACGCAGGAGGAGCCCGGCCAGGACTCGCCCCACAGAGCCCAGTCCCTCCATTCACTAGAGTCTCCCAACCCCTGCAGAGTAGTTATTAAGATGGCTGATCCGTGGGCGGTTGCTGCTGGGACGCAAGTCGGGGCCTGATCAACCCCGGCTGGGTCGCCTGGGCGAGGGTGTCTGATGTTGTGAGACCTGAAACACCCGATGACCCCAGGTCACATCACTGAGGATGTGTCCCAGCTCATCTAGAAGATGAGCTGGGACACATGTGAAAATATGTTTCACATGTATTTCATACATAATTCTGGAAAAGCTGAAAAGCTGAAATAAAAATAGAAAAAGCTTGGCAGATCAGATCGTGACTGCATAGAGCGAATAGGTGTTAAAATTCAGCTCAATGTTCTAATTAAGATCACTGACATGAAATGTTTCATTTTCTTCTTTTTTTAAATATTTATTATATAAAGATTAATTAATTTTTAATTTTTCTTTTCCCTTTTCCCCCTTTCTTTAAAAAAATTGTATTCGTTTTTTTTCAACAGCAAAAACAAAACAACAAAAAGGTAATGATAAACATAACAGTGATATTGATATATAGGATCCGGGTTACATTAATGGCAGGTATAACCTAAATATGAGTCCAGTGTCAAAATACACATTGAATATAGACCTCCCAGTTTCTATGTAAATATAATTAAGTGTTTAAAAGAGAACATATATGTATAAAAACAAAAAGATAAAAAGAAAAAGAAAAGAGAGAAAAAAAAGAGAAAAAACGAAAAACAAAACCCCCCTAAAATAAAGAGAGAAAAAAAAGAAAGGAAAAAAAAAGCAAAACAGAATCTGGGCTGCAAAGAGTTTCAACAATTTAGGTCCCTGTTTGTCGTCAAGTCCGTTCCACCGTATACCAGTAAAAACAATTGTCCAGTTGGAGAGGGGACAGTTTATGTCGTATGAAAATGTTGAATAAATCTTCCCCAAGTCCTACCGAATTTAACCACGGGTTTACTCCTAATTTTTTCTAAATTTAAACATGATATCGTTTCAGAGTACCAATGCAGTGTGGTCGGAGGATTGGAATCTTTCCATTTAAATGAAATAGATCTTCTGGCAATTAATGTGGTAAAAGCAATCAGCCGATGGGCGGAAGGGGACAGATGAATAGAATCTAACATTGGTAGCCCAAAAATTGCAGTAATAGGATGAGGTTGAAATCAACACCTAAAACTACAGAGATAGTATCAAAAATGTATTTCCAATATTTTTCCAAAAGTGGGCAGAACCAAACCATATTAGTCAATGAGGCCACTTCAGAATTACATCTGTTACAGGTAGGATATATTTGACCATAAAAACGAGCTAACTTATCTTTTGACATATGAGCTCTGTGAACCACCTTGAATTGTATCAAAGCGTGTCTTGCACACATTGAGGAAGTATTAACTAATTGGAGAATCCGCTCCCATTTTCTCTATAGATAAAGAAATTTGAAGTTCTCTTTACCCAGTCATTCTTAATTTTATCGAATGTATCTTTTTTAAATTTCAAAATCAACATAAATAGTCATTATTAAGCCCTTCCGATAAGGGTTCAAATATAAAAAATTTCCAAGATATTGGTTTGATGTGGTAACGGAAAAAAGGGTAGAGTAGCCCTCAAAAAAGTCTAATTTGTAAATATCGAAAAAAATATGTTAGGTAAATTATATTGATTGGAGAGTTGTTCAAAAGACATAAAACAACCGTCTGAAAGCGAATCATGTAAAGCTACTAATCCCTTCCTCTTCCATAACAGAAAGGCTTGATCAGTGATAGAGGGTTGGAAGAAAAAATTAGATATGATTAAAATATCTATGACTCGTTAAAATAAAATAATTCAATCCAAAAATCTTACGAAATTGAAACCATATTCGAAGTGTGTGTCTTAATATTGGGTTAGTCGTATATTTATTCAATCTCGTAATTGTAAAAGGTAACGTGGCCCCTAGAATAGGAGCCAATGATAGCCCTTGCATAGAATCACATTCAAGATTTATCCATCCTGGACATTGGGTATCTTCTAAATCTTTTGTCCAAAACATTAAATAGCGAGCATTAACTGCCCGATAGTAAAATCTAAGGTTTGGCAGTGCCAAACCTCCATCTTTTTTTTATTTATGTAAGTATTTTTTACTTAGTCTGGAATTTTTATTCTGCCATATATATATATATAAGGACATTTTGGAGTCAATGATATCAAAGAAAGATTTAGGAAGAAAAATTGGTATCGTCTGAAATAAGTATAAAAATTAGGTAAGATAAACATTTTAATAGCATTGATTCGGCCTATTAGAGATAAGGACATTGGTGACAATTTAGTGAACTGTTGTTTGATGTAGTCAATTAAAGGCGTAAAATTGGCTTAAAATAAATCCTTGTGTTTCTTGGTGATCTTAATGCCTAAATAAGTAAAACATTCGGAGGTCAATCTAAATGGAAACTGTCCATAATTCAAAACTAGATTGATTAATGGAAAAAGCTCACTTTTATTAAGATTTAGTTTATAACCACAAAAACTACTAAATTAATTAAGTAGAGCTACTATTACCAGAATAGATTTCTCAGGGTTAGAAATGAATAATAACAGATCATCTGCATAAAGTTCAAGTTCAAGTGAGTTTATTGGCATGTGTCCCTGATAGGACAATGATATTCTTGCTTTGCTTCAGCACACAGAACATAGTAGGCATTTACTACAAAACAGATCAGTGTGTCCATATACCATTATATAAATACATGCACACATGAATAAATAAACTAATAAAGTGCAAATAACAGATAACAGATAATGGGTTATTAATGATCATAGTATTGTCCGAGCCAGGTTTAATAGAGCCAGATGGCTGTGGGGAAGTAGCTATTCCTGAACCTGGTCGTTGCAGTCTTCAGGCTCCTGTACCTTCTACCTGAAGGTAGATGAGAGATGAGTGTGTGGCCAGGATGGTGTGGGTCCTTGATGATGCTGCCAGCCTTTTGAGGCATCAACTACGATAAATCCCATCGATGGAAGGAAGGTCAGAGCCGATGATGGACTGGGCAGTGATTACTACTTTTTGAAGTATTTTCCTCTCCAGGGCACTGGAGAGGAATAGAGATAGCTTATGTGTATTATTCCCACGGACAATACCTGAAATATTAGGGGATTCCCTAATAGCGGTGGCCAAAGGTTCCAAAGCAATATCAAACAGTAAAGGACTTAAAGGACAGCCCTGTCTAGTACCTCGAAAGAGCCTGAAAAAAAGGGGATATCTGATTATTGGTAAGTACAGAAGCCTGAGGTATATGATATATCAGCTTGATCCAATAAATACATTTTGGACCAATCTTAAATTTGTCAAGTGTATTGAATAAGTATTCCCAATCTACTCTATCAAACGTCTTCTCAGCATCAAGTGAAATGACACATTCTGAAGTTTTATATTCTGACGCTGTATATACGATATTCATGAATCTCCTAACGTTAAAGTACGAGTAACGATTTTTAATAAAACCTGTCTGATCTTCAGAAATAATTTGCAGTAAAATATTTTCCAATCTCATAGCTAATATTTTGTAAAGAATTTTATGATCTACATTTAACAGTATTATAGGTCTATATTATGTCACTTCAGTTGGGTCTATCTTTTTTAAGATTTAAATAAATAGATTTTTGGTTATGAAGAACACCAGTAATCACCAAAAATCTACCATATGGATCAGAAATTGTTTCATAATGAACAAACAGAATTGAGGAGTCAATAAATATAGAGACTCCTTTCACCTTAGCCTGTGAATTTGAATGAAACTGCTGTCCTCTCCAAAACTTGAAAAATCATTGATTGTCATCTTGTCTTACGTGAGCTCCCTGAACAAAGATAATCTGAGCAATTAGTCTACGAAGAACTTTTTTTTAAAAAGTTCCTCTTAATGGGATGGTTCAGACCATTCACATTCCATGAAAGGAAGTTAATAACCTTATCCATATTGTTTGTAAAAATCATGTGGAATGTAATTTCTTAAAGCATGATACTGAAGGAGAAAAGTCTTGGGCGGAGCCAGAAGTGACGACATTGCAGACATTTTTGTAGTTCAGATTCTGCACAGATAGAAAAAACTAAGCTAGAAGCAAAATAATTCTAAGTCTGAAACTGACCAGTAGACAGTCAGTATTCTACCTAATCCCTTCCCTACCCCCATCTCTCCTAACGACAGCACTCAAAATAAGAAGAAGGCATATTTACCATTCAATAGCCAAAACAAAATTAATATTATGTTTTTTTTTGTTTTTTTAATTTTTTTAATTAGAAGTAAGTACAAGAATATGGCACCAAGGTGCCTAATATATATTGACATATTACATTTTATGTACAGCTTCTTATTTTTTATATTTTATTAATAATGAATAAGAAAAAGAGAGAATAGATAATAAAAGAAAACGTGATATAGTGTGTGAGAAAGAAAAAAGTGTGAAAGAAGAAAGTTGAGAATGAAAAAGAAAAAAGAAAGAAAAGAAGAGTAGAAAGTAAGAGATGAAGGAGATTGTTATCTATATTCTTGACCATCCCTCACCCAATCCTGAAACAGTTAGCTTCTACGGTTTTGTTCCAAACAATCGACAAATGGAGACCAACTCGTTAAAAATTGGTCTAATTTATCTATTAGGAGGAATCGCATTTCCTCAAGATGTGCAGTGTCCAACATGTTTGAAATCCACATTTTAAGCGTTGGTATGACTGTATTTTTCCAAAAGTTAAGTGTAAGTTTTTTTGCCATTATTAACCAATAATTAAAAAATAAATGTTGAGATTAGTTCAATTTATTCCCATCTTCCATTACTCCAAATATAATCATTTCAGTATTAGGTTCCATTTTTCTCTCAAATAATTTTGTAATTATTTCAAAAATATCACTCCAGAATTTATATAGTTTTATGCAGGAGACAAAAGAGTGTGTTATAGTAGCATTTTGTTAAATATTTTTATTAATTGTATATACACATTAATAGAAAATACTTCTTACATACATTCATAATATTATTAATATTAACATTTAAGACTTATTTATATTTCTATACATCTTTTTTACAAGTAACAAAATATAGAGAAAAATAACATAGAGATAAGAAATCAAAAATAAAGAAGTGAATGGAGTATTAAAAAGTTATCCATCGTTGGAGATATATCCATGATTTGTTATATGTATTTCTTCATCTATTCCATTATTCAGGTTTCAGTCAGGCTCTCGCACTGAGCCATTTTGACCCTTTAGATATTCAATGTATGGAGACCATATTCCTCTGAAAAGATCCAACCTGTCCATTAGGACAAGCCTCAATCTTTTCAGATGGAGTGTCTCCGACATTCCTGTAATCCACATTTTAATTGCGGGGGATGTAGGATCTTTCCAGAATTCCAATATTAATTTTTTCCCAATTATTAAACTATAATCAATAAAAAATATTTGATTTGTTGTTATTAATTGATCTGTTTCCAGTATTCCCAGTATTATTAACTTTGAATCAGGAATCAGATTCATATTAACAACATTCGAAATTATCCTAAATATTTCTATCCAAAATTTTGTAATTTTTACACAATTTGTAAATGAGTGTTTCAAGTTAGCTTCTAAGTGCTGACATTTATCACATATGGCAGATACATTTGAAAAAATGTTATGTAGTTTGGATTTTGAGTAATGTAGTCTATGTAATATTTTAAATTATTACCCATATCACACATCTGAGGTATGCTTTTACAAAATTGTATTCCCTTCGTTTTTACTGCCAGCAGGGGTAACAGGGGAATATTTTCTTGTATTCCCCTTTCTTGCGAACGCCTATGGACTTTACCTGTTAAAACAGCGGGGAATATAGTCTTATATTCCCCTGGTCTCACATCCGGGAACTTGGCAACGTGACGGCAACGTGACGCTGCGTGGGAAATTTAGAATATTCAAACGGCAGACATAGAAACATAGAAACATAGAAATTAGGTGCAGGAGTAGGCCATTCAGCCCTTCGAGCCTGCACCGCCATTCAATATGATCATGGCTGATCATCCAACTCAGTATCCCGTACCTGCCTTCTCTCCATACCCTCTGATCCCCTTAGCCACAAGGGCCACATCCAACTCACTCTTAAATATAGCCAATGAACTGGCCTCAACTACCCTCTGTGGCAGAGAGTTCCAGAGACTCACCACTCTCTGTGTGAAGAAAGTCTTTCTCATCTCGGTCTTAAAGGATTTCCCCCTTATCCTTAAGCTGTGACCCCTTGTCCTGGGACTCTGTGACCCCATTGTTCCCAACATCGGGAACAATCTTCCTGCATCTAGCCTGTCCAACCCCTTAAGAATTTTGTAAGTTTCTATAAGATCCCCTCTTAATCTCCTAAATTCCAGAGAGTATAAACCAAGTCTATCCAGTCTTTTCTTCATAAGACAGTCCTGACATCCCAGGAATCAGTCTGGTGAACCTTCTCTGCACTCCCTCTATGGCAATAATGTCCTTCCAGGAAGACTGCCGCGTCCATTTTGGTTAAATTTTACGTGGAAGTCCGCCGAGCTGAGATGTTCAAATTTTCCTCTAGATGTCTGATATGGGTAATAATAACAATATTGACTGTCCTCTTTCGGGGGATACGACATATATTGCCCTCACTAGATCCATATTGCCCTCGTCTTCGACTCGGGCAATATGAATCTACTTCAGGCAATATATGTCGTATCCCCCTCAAGGCCAGTCAATATTCTATTATTGTATAAGAGAGTGTCTAGCATTTAACGAACAGTGGTGTATATGTTGTAAACTTTCATCCCATACTTCTGGTCTAATAATTTGGCCTAATTCGTTTTCCCATGATTGTCTATATATTTCTGTCAATGGGACATCATTTTCCAATAAAATATTTTAAATATATGATATCAATTTTTCTGTGTTCGATTGTTTACATTCATCTAAAATTTCTGTCTTTCTATTTCTAATTTCCTGTGTGTTTGCTTTTACATAGTCTCTAATTTGTAAGTATCTAAAATAATCTTTTGAATGTAATCCATAAATTTGTTGTAATTCTTGAAATGAAAGGAAAGAATTTCCCCTGTAGAGATCTCCCGTCTTATTAATTCCCTTATTTTTCCATTGTAAAAAGCCTTTGTCCATCATTGAGGGTTTAAATGTAACATTATTTACAATGGTAAGGGCTAGTGGTATACATTCCAATTTTAATGTTTTCTTTATTTGTTTCCAGATACGTATTCCACTTTCTATTATAGGGTTTTTGCTATAGGTTTTCTTACCTAGATTAATATTGGCAAATATTATCGAACTAATTTCAAAAGGCAAACAATCTTCTTTTTCCATTTTTAACCAAATTGGTTGTTTATCTGTCTTTACTAACCAAAAATTCATATTTTTAATATTAACTGCCCAGTAATAAAACATAAAGTTTGGTAGTGCTAGACCTCCATTTATTTTTGATTTACATAAATGTTTTTTATTTATTCTATGGCTCTTATAATCCCAGATAAAGTTGGTAACTAAAGAGTCCACCTTCCTAAATAAATTTTTAGGAAGATATATCAGAATCAATTGGAAAAGATATAGTAATTGCGGAAGAAAAATCATTTTTATTGCATTAATTTTACCTAGCATTGAGATAGGTAGTGTTTTCCAATATAAAATGTTCTTAGTTAATTTATTCAATAAGAATGGGAAGTTGGATTTAAATAAAGAATCAAATATTTTTGTTACATAAATTCCAAGATATTTAATTTTTTCGTTTGTTATCTTAAAAGGAAATTGTTGTAATATATGTAAGTTATTTACCATTATTGGCATGAGTTCACTTTTATTCCAATTAATACTATATCCTGAAAAAGATCCAAATTCAGTTATTAATATTAATCAATTTTGGATACTAATTTCCGGTTTTGTAATATAAAGTAATACATCATCCGCATACAAGGAGATTTTATTTTCAGTATCTCTGGTTTCATACCCATGTATTTCAGGATGTGATCTCACACGTTGAGCTAATGGTTCTATTGCAAGTGCAAGTAGTAATGGGGATAAAGGGCAACCTTGTCTGCAGCCTCAAGATAGATTGAATTTAGTTGATAGCATTTGATTTGTTATTATTCTGGCTGTTGGATTAGTGCATAATAATTTGACCCAAGTAATAAACTTCTCTCCCAATTTAAAAGATTCCATAACCGAAAACAAGTAAGACGATTCCACCTGGTCGAAGGCTTTCTCCACATCTAAGGAAATAACTACTAGATCTTTATTAATACCTCTTTTCGAGTATATAATATTGAATAAACGTCTCAGGTTATATGAGGAGTATCGTTTTGGTATAAATCCTGTTTGATCGGGGTGAATTAATTCATTAATAACTGTACTTAGCCTTTGTGCTAATATTTTAGTTAATATCTTTTGATCAGTATTTAAAAGAGCTATAGCTCTAAATGATCCTGGGTCATTAGATTATAAAACATTTGTAATCTCCGTCCAACTGGAGATTTGTCCACAGTTTCTTTAAGAATTGAATAAATTTTTTGTACCTCTCCATATGAACGTGGTGGTCTCCTTCTCCCCGTATACGGGTGAACATTAGGCTGTGTCAGATGGTAATATTTTCTTATCATATTCCTGCCTCTGTTTCCAAAATCGAATCCCCTTCTTGACGAAAAATACCTTTTTTGTCCAAAAACGAAAGGTCTCATGTGGCTAATAGATTTAGTCTCTTCATCCATTTATTTTATTTGCTTAGGCAGGTTCTCTCCAAATAGATTACCAGGAGCTTGAACACCACTTGATCGACACAGACCTGCAAACCTTGGATGAAATATGGGCCGAATCGCAATTTTCCTCATACAATTAATTTCATAGAAGAAATTGCACAATAAGCCCAAAGTATCTTTTTGGATTTTAACCATTTCCGACCCTTCCATTTGCCTTCCAAAAGCAGTAATGGCAGCTGAAATCAGTTTGAGGATTCTTTGAAATCTTATTTCTTGTCCTCTCATGCCTGGAGTCATAGGCGTCCATATAGACGGATTAACCGTAGGTACCTTCAATGAGGTGCAATTTTCCGGTGTTTTATATAATTCTGCTGTTTCAACCATCACAGAATCTTGAAGTTGGTGAGATACCATATAATTAATACTGGCAGCTAGGTTTTCTTCAATAGCCTCACCACTTCCTTCAGGTATAGCAAAATCTTTTGCCATATCAGGCACATCTGGCCTCTTCTTTTTTATTCGTGGTGTGCACTCATAATCCACATCACCACTTGCAGGGTCTGACTTTTGCAGCCCTGATACACTTGGAATTTATATCCAATGAGACTTCCTCCGCCCTTAATCCTGGGTCTGGAGTTTCAAATTCCCAATTTGGCACATAGCCATATTCTGGATATTCAAACCCCTCAGGGTCATTTTGGGAAACTTCTGGGTACTGTGACCCTTGTCTCATTATATTTTGGAGTACTTTCTCCATATGTTCCATTTTAAGCCATATAGCTTTATTATCCGGAGGACTTTCATTATCAGAGTCATTATCAGAAACCACGGGCCTCACGGATTTCTTTTTACTTTTTCTAGGAACATTTTCATCCGTGGTTTGCATTCACTAATGGGTGAATCCGCGGCCACCGGTATCGGAACCGGATCCGCACTAAACTCTTGTCCCGACTCTTTAGCTTCACTCCGGGACGATCTTTTTACCTGCGAAATTTTCCTTTGAGACTTCTCCATTTTTCTTTTTTATTATCTGGCTAAATCAGTACGCCAGCATGACTCTGATTTTAAATTTTACTTTCACTTTTGCTGGTTATACCAGCGTAACGTCTTTTTTAGAACGTCCCCTCTTTTCCTTGCACTTACCTGCGGGTCCGTTCCGGCCGCTGCGAGGAGCTGCGCTCTGCAAATGTTTTATGATGAATGGCTTGCCATCACATCTGATCGGTTTATTTTACAAACAGTTTCAGGAGCTACTATTACATTTAAAGAAGGTGTTAATTCTCCGGTACAAAATAAACCTGCTTATGGTTTCATGTTTTCTGCAATTGAAGAGGCAGAAATAAATGTGGAAATTGACAAATTGTTTAAAAAAGGTGTTATTGAAAAAACTGTTGAACATGAGCATCAATTTGTGTCAAATATATTTCCAAGAAATAAAAAAAGATGGTGGTTGCAGGATTATTCTGGACCTTACAAATCTTAATAAATTTGTCGAATATAAACATTTTAAAATGGAAACATTTAACACTGCAAGACATTTGATATCAGCAGGTTGTTATATGGCTACAATTGATTTAAAGGATGCGTACTATTCAGTACCAATACATCAGTTCTTTCGAAGGTATTTAAAATTTAATTGGCTGGGACAGCTGTGGCAATTCAAAGCTTTACCAAATGGGTTAAGTTCAGCTCCCAGGCTCTTTACAAAGCTGTTGAAACCAGCTTTAGCACAATTAAGAGCACAAAAGCACATCATTATGGCTTATCTGGATGACATTTTAATCATCAATAGTAATCAAGAATCAGCTGGAAAATCAGTTTCAGCAACTAAAACTTTATTTGAGAAGTTAGGTTTCTTGAGTCATCCATTACATGCTTATATGAATTTGTTAATCTGCAGGTTTTGACCAGACCACTACAGGAGCTTGGATTGTCGGATAGAACTATGGATATTATAGTCGCATCATGGCGAGATAGCACTCAGAGACAATATATGACACATATAAAGAAATGGGAAAATTTTTGCAGACAGTCAAATATATCCTATCATACTGTGAACATTGCAAACATATTGGAGTTCCTTGCCGAGTTGCATTTTGAACAACACTTAAGTTACAGTGCCATTAATAGTGCACGTAGTGCCTTATCATCTTATTTAGGACAAATCTCTGACCAGAAATCAATTGGATCACATCCATTAATATCCAGATTTATGAAAGGAATCTTTAAAAAAAATCCACCCAAACCAGATATACTGAAATTTGGGATGTTAGCATTGTACTTACCTTACTTAGGCAATGGACTCCAATCGAAGTTTTGTCATTGGAAAGGTTAACATTTAAATTAGTAATGTTAATGGCATTGGTTTCAGCTCAAAGGGTGCAAACATTACAAATGTTACGTTTAGACTGTATGCATGTGACTGCAGATAACATTGTGTTCTATGTTTATGATCTGATCAAACAAAGCAGACCAAGGAGAACTGGAGCGAAGGTAATGTTTCAAGCTTATCCCATTGATCCAACGTTGTGTGTAGTTAAACATTTGAATCATTATGTAAAAGTTACCAAAACTCTTTGAGGAGATGAAAGAATATTAATGATTACACATAAGAAACCACACACAAAAGTTTCAGTGCAAACAATCTCAAGGTGGTTAAAACAGGTGTTACTTTTAGCAGGAGTAGACACTGATGTGTTTAAATCTCACTCCACCAGGGCAGCAGCTACATCCGCGGCGAAGTTACAGGACGTACAACTCGAACATATTTTAGAAACCGCAGGGTGGTGTAAAGAAGAAACTTTTTCAAAGCTACAATAAACCTGTTCACACAATGACAGGCTTTGGACACGCGGTGTTGGGTTCACTATAATCACCTGCTTTGTTTCACTATTGATTGATATTATCAATTATATTATCACATATCTTTTATCACTTTATAATGGTTCCCTCGGGTATAAAAGAGGGTTATTATATGTTCTTTTATCATTAAAAGATTTATGGAAAGAACTAAAACTAGTCTGGTTTTCTCATGTATGTGCTAACCTAGCCGGACTGTCGTATGGAAGAATTCTACGACATGAAAAACACAGAAGCTTCAAAATCTTCACGTAGTCACTCACGTGACTCCGAAGTAAAATAGTAAGATTAAACGAGAACTTACCAGTTCGAAGTTTGATCTTTATTTTATGAGGAGTAACGATGAGGGATTACGTGCCCTCCACTCCACACCCTCATAAAATAAATGATCATCTGGTAGTTATAAATCTATGATGAGCCTTACTATCTTACTCCGCCCATTGTCTTCTGTGTTTTCATGCCGCTGCTTTGAAGTATGCCGTTCCAGCGCCAGGCGGGGTTTCTTCACGTAATCCCTCATCGTTACTCCTCATAAAATAAAGATCAAACTTCGAACTGGTAAGTTCTCGTTTAATCTTACTATTATAACTTAATGAGCTATCAGGGTTGGACAGGCTAGATGCAGGAAGATTGTTCCCGATGTTGGGGAAGTCCAGGACAAGGGTCACAGCTTAAGGATAAGGGGGAAATCCTTTAAGACCGAGATGAGAAAGACTTTCTTCACACAGAGAGTGGTGAGTCTCTGGAACTCTCTGCCACAGAGGGTAGTTGAGGCCAGTTCATTGGCTATATTTAAGAGTGAGGTGGATGTGGCCCTTGTGGCTAAGGGGATCAGAGGGTATGGAGAGAAGGCAGGTACGGGATACTGAGTTGGATGATCAGCCATGATCATATTGAATGGCGGTGCAGGCTCGAAGGGCTGAATGGCCTACTCCAGCACCTAATTTCTATGTTTCTATGTTCTATCAGTAGCTCCTGGTCGCAGCTTCACCCTCATAAGCCTCCAGAAAGCTGGATGCATGAAGTGAGTTTATTGTCATGTATCCCTGATAGGACAATGTAATTCTTGCTTTGCTTCAGCACAACAGAACATAGTAGGCATTGACTACAGAACAGATCAGTGTGTCCATATACCATTATATAAATATATACACACACATGAATAAATAAACTGATAAAGTGCAAATAACAGATAATGGGTTATTAATGTTCAGAGTTTTGTCCGAGCCAGGTTTAATAGCCTGATGGCTGTGGGGAAGTAGCTATTCCTGAACCTGGTCGTTGCAGTCTTCAGGCTGAAGGTAGCAGGGAGATGAGTGTGTGGCCAGGATGGTGTGGGTCTTTGATGATACTGCCAGCCTTTTTGAGGCAGCAACTGCGATAAATCCCCTTGATGGAAGATGCCGAGCTGTAATCAATGAATAACAGCCTGACATATGAGTTTTTGTTGTCCAAGTGGTTCAGAGCGGGGTGGAGAGCCAGCGATATCGCATCCACCGTTGATCTGTTGTGGTGGTAAGCGAGCTGCAGTGGGTCCAAGTTTTTGTCGAGGTAGGAGTTGATTTGCGCCATGATCAACCTCTTGAAGCATTTCATCACCTCAGGCATTAGTACCACAGGTCGATAGTCTTTGAGGCACGTCACCTTGCACTTCTTGGACACTGGTATAATTGATGCCCTTTTGAAGCAGGTGGGAACCTCAGACCTCAGAAGTGAGAGGTTGAAAATGTCTGTAAAAACTCCAGCCAGTTGATCCGCACAGGTTTTTAGAACATGACCAGGTATATCATCAGGCCCAGTGCTTTTCGAGGGTTCACCCATATAACAATATAACAGTTACAGCACGGAAACAGGCCCTCTCGGCCCTTCCAGTCCCCTCTGAAGGATTTCCTGACGTCGGCTTCTGCGACTGAGACTGAAATACCATCACAGCGAATGGGGGCTCCGGAATGCACATCGGTGTTCTCCCTATCAAAGCGTGCGTAAAACGCATTGAGCTCATCAGGGAGTGATGTTTCGCTGACATTCGAGCTGCCTCCTGATTTCGCCTTGTAAAGTGGCTTGCAAAAGTTTTCATACCCCTTGAACTTTTCCACATTTTGTCACGTTACAACCACAAACGTAAATGTATTTTATTGGGGTTTTATGTGATAGACCAACACAAAGTGGCACATAATTGTGAAGTGGAAGGAAAATGATACATGGTTTTCAAATTTTGTTACAAATAAAAAACTGAAAAGTGTGGCGTGCAAAAGTATTCAGCCCCCTTTACTCTAATACCCCTAAATAAAATCCAGTGCAACCAATTGCCTTCAGAAGTCACCTAATTACTAAATAGAGTCCACTTGTGTGTAATCTAATCTCAGTATAAATACAGCTGTTCTGTGAAGGCCTCAGAGGTTTGTCAGAGAACATTAGTGAACAAACAGCATCATGAAGCCCAAGGAACCACAGGTCAGGGATAAAGTTGTGGAGAAGTTTAAAGCAGGGTTAGGTTATAAAAAAATATCCCAAGCTTTGAACATCTCACAGAGCACTGTTCAATCCATTATCCGAAAATGGAAACAGTATGGCACAACTGCAAACCTACCAAGACATGGCCGTCCACCTAATCTGACAGGCGGGCAAGGAGAGCATTGATCAGAGAAGCAGCCAAGAGGCCCATGGTAACTCTGGAGGAGCTGCAGAGATCCACAGCTCAGGTGGGAGAATCTGTCCACAGGACAACTATTAGTCGTGCACTCCACAAATCGGGCCTTTATGTAAGGGTGACAAGAAGAAAGCCATTGTTGAAACTAAGCCATAAGAAGTCCCATTTGCAGTTTGCCACAAGCAATGTGGGGGACACAGCAAACATGTGGAGGAAGGTAGTCTGGGCTGATGAGATCAAAATTGAAGTTTTTGGCCTAAATGCAAAACGCTATGTGTGGCGGAAAACTAACACTGCACATCACCCTGAACACACCATCCCCACTGTGAAACATGGTGGTGGCAGCATCATGTTGTGGTGATGCTTTTCTTTAGCAGGAACAGGGAAGCTGGTCAGAGTTGATGGGAAGATGGATGGAGCCAAATACAGGGCAATCTTGGAAGAAAACCTGTTAGAGTCTGCAAAAGACTTGAGACTGGGTGGAGGTTCACCTTCCAGCAGGACAACGACCCTAAACATACAGCCAGAGCTACAATGGAATGGTTTAGATCAAAGCATATTCATGTGTTAGATCGCTGCGGGAGATCGCGAAATTGCGAGAGCCTTGAGGTGCTCAAGCAGCGTTTTCAGGATTGTTAAAAAATCGATTGTTATCATTAAAGAGTCGTATACGCAGTCTAGCTGGATAAAGGCAGGGCGCAACGTTTTCTTAAACAACTCAGACATTACATTATGGAAATACTTTCTTAATTCGAAAAGCTCATGGCTGTAATCAGGAACAAACCGAAACTTGCATCCTTCATATCCAATCATGCCCAACTTTTTGCTGCCTGGAGGATATTCTCCTTCATCTGCAAGAAGTGAAATCGAACAATCAAATGTATCGGTTTATCTTAGGGACCAGATTTCTTCCCGATCCTGTGTGCGTTATCCAAAATTGGAAGATTTACATAGCGCTCGATGTTGAAAGTCTCCTTTATCATTTTAGAAGCATATTTTATAACATTATCTCCATCTTGACCTTCCGGCAAACCAACATTTCGCAAATTCAGTCGACGGCTTCTGTTTTCCAGATCCATATTTTTAATCTTGTATTGCTGGAGTGCCTGAGTATTTTCATTCATTTTCTGTTCCAGTTTTCAATGTTCAAATCTCTCTCCTGGCCCAGGGTTCGCAAGTTTTCAATTTGTTCCTTCTGTTCATGAGATTTATCTTGTAACATAATCAGCTTGTCTTGAACTTCCTTCAATTTGCTCAAAATTCCTTTCACCATTTCTTCCAAACTGCAAAATCTTGTTTTCATTTTATTTTTCAGTTCATCGTTCATTTTCGATATTACTTCTAAGATACAAGAGTCAGAAGCTGTTCCTTTCCCACGCTCCTTCCTTGGAGAAGCTCCTTTCCCTCTTGTCTCCATCCTTTACACGATTAAAGCATATAAAAATGTTATCAACACTTTAAGAAAAGTTAGACCGTGCCCTGAAATCAAGTAATAACAAGTAACATTGAAAGAGTGGTAAGCAAAAGATAAAAGTTAAGGGAACAAACGAATTTGCAACCTTTACAGCATGCCGCCACTAGACGAAGGGCCTGTTTACCCTATATAATTCTATGACTAGGGGCATCAGAGGTCATAGTTTTTAGGTGAACAAGGAAAGATTTCATGTAGACCTGAGGAGCTTTTTTTTTTCACACAGAAGGTGGCAAATGTATGGAACGACTGCAAGAGGATGTGGTAGAGACAGTTACGATTACAATGTTTAAAAAATACCTGGAAAGGTACATGGTTAGAAAGATTTATGGGGATGTAGGCCAACACAGGCGAATGGGACTTGCTCAAGTAGGCAAATAGGTTGGCATGGACATTGGTCTGGATGGCATGTTTCCATGCTGTTACATTTATGACTATATTCTGACCATCTCCGCAATCACTCAGGCTCAGAGTTTACAATGTAATCCAAGCTGCTTATTTATAAAATGGCATTTTAAATATATTCCTAAATGTGTCTTTCCTGGATGTAAACTGAATGCATGATACTGTACTGTTAGTACAACAATGCCATTCCTTAGAAAAATCTACATTATCATCTGTACCACTAAATGTGTGATTCATCTATCAGTACACATCTTGCTTATTTTTGTAATGATCTGTTGTCTTTTTATCTGCAGACTAAATAAACTCTTCAGAAAGATACGGATCTCAGACCCACTTGTAACCATCAAAAGCTAAACACTATGTAACTGATGTGTGCTAGGTATTCACAATCCGTGAAGACAATATTTTTTGCTAATCTCAGTTTTCTAACACAGAAACCTTAAAGGGTTTTTTTTGCTAAATCTTAGTTTTCTAAGGTTGTAAGCTGAAGCTGACCTAGGTTCAAAAGGCTTATTGCGGATTAATACAGTAGTTTCTTTTTCTCACACTGTCCTGAAAGAAACATAAAGTCATTAAGGATGGAACATAAAACATGATTCCATAAAAAAGGATGAAAGAAAAAAAACCTGAACATATCCAGTAACCTTTTAAGGAATTAATTAATTAATGAATTCTGTCTAGGCCATCCGTAATCATCAATAACAGACCACTTGGGCTGAATGGACAGTTTTGGGAATGTATTTCATACATAATTCTATGTAAAATATTGATAGCAAATAACAATGTACAAATACTGGAAAAGCTGAAAATCTGAAATAAAAATAGAAAAAGCATGGCAGATCAGATAGTGATGGCATAGAGCGAATAGGTGTGAACAATTCAGCTCAATGTTCTAATTAAGATCACTGACATGAAATGTTATTAGTAAAATAAAAGGTTGCCCTCATTGACCTAATTAAGTCATGTCATCCACTTGGTCTGGTCAATGTAACTATTACGTATAGATGATGTCATTCAAAGAAAAACAGGGTAAGAATGGGAAGTGTCGTAAGTGTTTGAGGAGTAGGAGAAGAAGTTCCAGAGAAAACCACAGAATAGTAAGATTAAATGAGAACTTACCAGTTTGAAGTTTGATCTTTATTTTATGTACAGAATTACATTTTCCTCCATTTTGTTTTTTATAAATAATAATAATAATAATAATAATAATAATAATAATAATAATAATAATAATAATAATAATATAAACAAAATAATCCTAACCCACCCTCCCTAAATGCCCCTTGGCAGCTTATTTTTTCACAATCCAAATATATCACAAAATCAAATGCACTTTTTAACAATAATAAAGTAACAAAACAGAATAAAGACAGATCCCCACTTCATGTCAAGTGCCCTCAGTCAACAGGTAGTTCCTTTAGACCCTCAAAGTATGATTTTAAAAAAAGGGTTCCCATTTCAAATAAAACTTTTTCACAGACCTCCTCAATGTGAATTTAATCTTTTCTAACCTTAAAAAAAAACTTATTAGATTTAATAACTCAATTTGGATTGATTTCAGGATATAGAATTAATTGGAATAAAAGTGAACTTATGCCAATAATGGGAAATAACTCACATATATTACAACAATATTCTTTTAAGATAGCAAATGAAAAAATCAAATATCTTGGAATTCATGTAACAAAAAGATATGATTCTTTATTTAAATCTAATTTCCCACCCCTATTGAATAAACTACTTAAGAATATCCTATATTGGAAAACATTACCTATTTCAATGCTAGGTAGAATTAATGCGATAAAAATGATTTTTCTTCCGCAATTATTATACCTGTTTCAACTGATCCCGATATATCTTCCTAACATTTTTTTTAAGAAAGTGGACTCTATAGTTACCAACTTTATTTGGGATTATAAGAGCCATAGAATAAATAAAAAATATCTATGTAAATCAAAAATGAATGGAGGTTTTGCATTGCCTAATTTTATGTTTTATTATTGGGCAGTTAATATTAAAAATATGAATTTTTGGTTGGAAGAAGTAGATAAACAACCAAACTGGTTAAAAATGGAAAAGGAAGATTGGTCACCTTTTGAAATTAGCTCGATTTTATTTGCTAATATTAAAATACATTAAAACAAGTTATAGAGGAAATCCAATAATAGAAAGTGGCATACGTATTTGGAAACAATTAAAGAAAACCCTAAAATTAGAAAGTATACCACTGGCTCTTCCCATTGCAAATAACATCACTTTTAAACCTTCAATAATGGATAAAGGTTTTTTGAAATGGAAGAACTATGGAATAAATAAGATGGGTGATCTCTACAGGGAAAGTTTATTCCTTTCATTTCAGGAATTACAACAAAATTATGGATTACACTCAAAAGTGTGCTTTAGATATTTACAAATTAGAGACTATGTTAAATCAAACACACAGGATTTTAGAAATAGAAAGACAGAAATTTTAGATGAATGTCTAAATAAATATCCGAATACAGAAAAATTAATATCATATATTTATAATATTTTACTGGAAATGATTTACCAAACTCGGAAATATATAGGCAAGCATGGGAAAACGAATTAGGACAAACAATTAGTGTAGAAGTATGGAATGAAAGTTTACAACATATACACCACTGCTCATTAAATGCCAGACACTCCCTGATACAATTTAAAGTTTTACATAGATTACACTTTTCGAAATCCAAATTAAACAGAATTTTTTCAAATGTTTCTGCTATATGTGATAAATGTCAGCATTTAGAAGCTAATCTAATGCATTCATTCACAAAATGTATAAAAATTACTAATTTTTGGATAGAAATTTTTAACATAATCTCAAAAGTAGTTAATGCAAATCTGACTCCAGACTCAAAATTAATCATATTAGGAATAATAGAAATGGATCATCTACTAACAACACAGCAAATATTTTTTATTGGTTACAGTTTAATAATTGGTTAAAAACTAATACTAAGATTTTGGAAAGGTCCTACATCCCCCACAATCAAAATGTGGATTACAGAAATGTCGGAGACACTTCATCTGGAAAGACTAAGACTTGTCCTTTTGGACAAGCTAGATCAATTCAGAGGAATATGGTCTCCATTTATTGAATACTTAAAGGGTCAAGGATGTCCGGTTCAAGGGCCTGACTGAAGCCTGAATGAAGGAATAGATGAAGAACTACAGTGGCTTGCAAAAGTATTCATACCCCTTGAACTTTTCCAGATTTTGTCACATTACAACCACAAATGTAAATGTATTTTATTGGGATTTTGTGTTGGTCTATCCCAATTGGTTTATTGGGATAGACCAACAAAAAGTGGCGCATAATTGTGAAGTGTAAGGAAAATGATACATGGTTTTCAAATTTTATTACAAATAAAAAACTGAACAGTGTGGCGTGCAAAAGTATTCAGCCCCCCTGAGTCAATACTTTGTAGAACCACCTTTCGCTGCAATTACAGCTGCAAGTCTTTTGGGGTATGTCTCTACCAGCTTTGCACATCTAGCGACTGAAATTTATGCCCATTCTTCTTTGCAAAATAGCTCAAGCTCAGTCAGATTGGATGGAAAGTGTCTGTGAACAGCAATTTTCAAGTCTTGCCAGAGATTCTCAATTGGATTTAGGTCATGACTTTGACTGGGCCATTCTAACACATGAATATGTTTTGATCTAAACTATTCCATTGTAGCTCTGGTTGTATGTTTAGGGTCGTTGTCCTGCTGGAAGGTGAACCTCTGCCCCAGCCTCAAGTCTTTTGCAGACTCTAACAGGTTTTCTTCCAAGATTGCCCTGTATTAGGCTCCATCCATCTTCCCATCAACTCTGATCAGCTTCCCTGTCCCTGCTGAAGAAAAGCATCCCCACAGTAAGATGCTGCCACCACCATGTTTCACAGTGGGGATGGTGTGTTCAGGGTGATGTGCAGTGTTAGTTTTCCGCCACACATAGCGTTTTGCATTTAGGCCAAAAACTTCAATTTTGGTCTCATCAGACCAGAGCACCTTCCTCCACATATTTGCTGTCCCCCCCACATGGCTTGTGGCAAACTGCAAATGGGACTTCTTATGGCTTTGTTTCAACAATGGCTTTCTTCTTGCCACTCTTCCATAAAAGCCCGATTTGTGGAGTGTACGACTAATAGTTGTCCTATGGACAGATTCTCCCACCTGAGCTGTGGATCTCTGCAGCTCCTCCAGAGTTACCATCAGCCTCTTGGCTGCTTCTCTGATCAATGCTCTCCTTGCCCGGCCTGTCAGTTTAGGTGGACGGCCATGTCTTGGTAGGTTTGCAGTTGTGCCATACTGTTTCCATTTTCGGATAATGGATTGAACAGTGCTCCGTGAGATGTTCAAAGCTTGGGATATTTTTTTATAACCTAACCCTGCTTTAAACTTCTCCACAACTTTATCCCTGACCTATCTAGTGTGTTCCTTGGGCTTCACGATGCCCAAGGAACATTGTTTGTTCACTAATGTTCTCTAACAAACCTCTAAGACCGTCACAGAACAGCTGTATTTATACTGAGATTAGATTACACATAAGTGGATTCTATTTACTAATTAGGTAACTTCTGAAGGCAATTGGTTGCACTGGATTTTATTTAGGGGTATCAGAATAAAGGGGGCTGAATACTTTTGCACGCCACACTTTTCAGTTTTTTATTTATAAAAAAATTTAAAAACCATGTATCATTTTCCTTCCACTTCACAATTATGCGCCACTTTGTGTTGGTCTATCACATAAAATCCCAATAAAATACATATACGTTTGTGGTTGTAACGTGACAAAATGTGGAAAAGTTCAAGCGGTATGAATACTTTTGCAAGCCACTGTATATACAATAGACCATGCATATATCTCCAGTGAAGAATATCTTGCTTTATACTCCACTCATTTTATCGATTTTCTACTTCTATTTTATTTCTTTTTATTATTTCTCTTTACTATTTTCTTTCTGTTATAAAATAATAAAAATATAGAAGTATAAATAAGAACGACTGTAAACTTTAAAAATATTAAGAATGTATGTGACGAATAATATGTTTTTTCTTTTTTGATTTTATGTTATTCCTTCTTAATATGTATTTACTTCTAATAAAAATATTTTACAAAAAAAAACATGACGTCTTCCAGCCAAGCAGCGGCAGATGGAGGAGTGTTAGATTTCCAGACCAGAAAGATTCTCCTACGGGCCAAAAGTGATGTAAATGTAATGATATCAGACTGGGTTGTATTTAAACCCAAGGTTTTATCTGCTACACCAAATACAGCTACAAGCGGGCAAGGTCTCACTGTCATCCCAAGGACTTCACTGATGGTTTTAAAAACCACTGCCCAGTAGTTAACAAGTTTGGGGCAAGACCAGAATGCATGAGCTAGATTGGCTGGAGAGAACGAGCACCTGTCACAGCCAGCGTCCATCCCTTGACGTAATGTTAGCAAGCCTGGTTTTGCTTAAATGAACCCTGTGTAAAACTTTAAATTATATGAGCCCCAATCTAGCACATGATGACGAGGAGTGGACTTTTTTCAGCGCTTCTGTCCAGCATTGCTCAGACAGATTCATACCAAGGTCATCCTCCCACCTAGCTTTAACTTTGTTCAGGTTTTGATCTCCTAAATGCATCAATCGAGAATATACTGCAGAGATCAGTCCTTTATTTGCAAAGGTAAGAGTGAGTTTATCCAACACTGTGACAGGAGGGAGATCAGAAAAAGAAGGAAATTGTTTCATGACAAAGTGGCGAACCTGAAGATATTTAAAGAAATGATTATGTGGGAGACCATGTTTTTTGTGTAGGTAGTCGAAACTATCAAATATGTTGTTAGTGTATAAATCCTTAATGGACATAAGACCATTCAAACCCTACTGTCGAAAGGTTGGGACCCAGAACTGAAGCTGATGTAAGCTTATAATGGCAACAAAATTGGTTAAAAATTTTGATGGTTGATAGTACGACAGGGTTGGATGTAAATCTAGAGGGTTTCAATGGCAGGGAGGAATATACTAAAGCTGGGAGAGACGAGGAGTAACAGGATTGTGATTCATAGAAACATAGAAACATAGAAATTAGGTGCAGGAGTAGGCCATTCAGCCCTTCGAGCCTGCACCGCCATTCAATATGATCATGGCTGATCATCCAACTCAGTATCCCGTACCTGCCTTCTCTCCATACCCTCTGATCCCCTTAGCCACAAGGGCCACATCCAACTCACTCTTAAATTCAAGCAGACACCAGTCTGTATCTGGTCGGTGGAGCCAGAGTAATATCTTTTGGATATTGGATGCCCAGTAATAATTAATAAAGCTAGGAAGGCCCTGTCCACCTATTTCACGATCTCTTTGGAGAGTACACTTATTGACCCAATGGGTACAAGAGCAGAGAGGCAGGAGGGTGTAAAATGAGGGTAGAAGCATTAGGTAGCAAGGTGAAAAGTAAAAGTGGCAGGCAGACAAAACCAGGGCAAAAATCAAAAAGGGCCACTTTTCAGCAAAATTGTATTAGGGGTAAGTGCGTTGTAAAGACAAGCCTGAAGGCTTTGTGTCTCAATGCAAGGAGTATTCGTAATAAGGTGGACGAGTTGAACGTGCAGATAGATATTAATGATTATGATATAGTTGGGATCATGGAGACATGGCTCCAGGGTGACGTAGGCTGGGAGCTGAACATCCAGGGATATTCAATATTCAGGAGGGATAGAGAGAAAGGAAAAGGAGGTGGGGTAGCGTTGCTGGTTAGAGAGGAGATTAACGCAATGGAAAGGAAGGACATTAGCTTGGAGGATGTGGAATCGGTATGGGTAGAGCTACAAAACACTAAGGGGCAGAAAACGCTGGTGGGTGTTGTGTACAGGCCACCTAACAGTAGCAGAGAAGTTGGGGATGGTATCAAACAGGAAATTAGAAATGCGTGCGACAAAGGCAAAACAGTTATAATGGGTGACTTCAATCTACATATAGATTGGGTTAATCAAATTGGCAGGGGTGCTGAGGAAGAGGATTTTTTGGAATGTATGCGGGATAGTTATCTAAATCAACATGTAGAGGAACCAACGAGAGAGCAGGCTATTTTAGACTGGGTTTTGAGTAATGAGGAAGGGGTAATTAGCCGTCTTGTTGTACGTGCCCCCTTGGGCAAGAGTGACCATAATATGGTTGAGTTCTTCATTAGGATGGAGAGTGACTGTAGATGGTTTATATGCAACCAATAATATAGTTACCTCACTCCCATTAACCCCGCCCAGTTAACATCAATCATAACGCCTTCCCCTCGGTAGGAAAATGTAGCCGGTGCTTGAAGGTGTGTGTAATACCCAGTGCTATCATTAAAAGATGTTGCACACTTAAGAGCTTGTAAAGTTTTCATTTACATGGTGTCAAAGCTGGAAGATACTTGCGTCTCCTGTTTATCGGTTTTTATTTCTTTTTTTTGATTTGTGTTTTTTTGTGCTTTTGATCTCTTTGGCCATGGCGTCCTCTTGCAGAAAGCCCGAGCAGCTTGTCTTTGATGCTGACATCTCTGAGCGCTGGGCCACGTTTTGAATTTGATTTCACACACTTTGTCAACGTCGCACACCGCGCTGATCCTGACTCCCTTAAAGCTTCCCTCCTACTCAACCTTGTCGGACCTGATGCCATGAAGAGAGCCAGAACTTTCACCTACGCTCCAGCGGTCCTGGGCGTCGATGATGAGGTGATTACTCCTGCAGAGTCTGCTGACGACCCCGCTTGCCTGCTACGTAAGTTCAGGGAGATTTGTGACCTGCCCTCGAACCGCATTCTAGAGAGGGCACGGTTCTTTACAAGGAGACAGTTGCCTGATGAACCTGTTGAATGTTTTATTGCTGATTTGCGTCATCTCGCCCAGCGGTGCCGTTTTGGCGACATGACAGACCAGCTCACTAGAGATATGTTTAGTAACTGGCATGCGTGACCAGAAGCTGCGATGTGAGCTTTTGAGGAATCCTGATCTAACGTTGGACAAAGCTATACATGCCTGCAGATTGTCTGAGGTCGTTGTTTTGCAAGAGGACCACCGGGACTCGGGCAATAAATCTGTCAACCTGGCTGGGTTTAGGAGTCCACAGCCTCGGGTGGGAAACAATGTTTTTCTGCCGCGTGCCCGCCCTGGACCTGGCGATGTGCCCCGAAAAAGGTGCCCGAACTGTAACTACATGCACCATAGACTGTCGACGTGTCCCGCCTTTGGTAAAACCTGTAACTTTTGTAAAAAGCTGAACCATTTCTCAGCCTCCTGTCGCTTACTCCGTTCCCGTGGGAGCCAGGCACAAGCTTCCAGTCCCAGTCTAAACATGCTGGCGCAATCTGATCTCTGTTTCGACTCACAGCCCAATTTAGTTGAATGCAATGGTGCAGAGCCAATTAATTCTGCCGAGGACTCTCATGTGTTTACCCTCCTACAGACAACCCCGCCCACCGCAATGATCCCTCCGTACCTGTGACTGTCAATGGCGTAACCTTCTCTGCCAAATTAGATACTGGCGCGAAAGTCAATGTTTTGTCCATGAATCTTTTCAACAAGATAAGAATAATGAGCCTCTGGTTGTTGACGATGCTACCCTGCACGCCTATGGTGGAGAGATTCTAAGGCCTGCGGGGAGGGCCACTTTAACTTGCGTGCTGCAAAAGGCCACAAGAAACCTGGTTTTCTATGTTTTGAACTCTGACTGTGTAACCCTGTTGGGCAACCGTGCGTGCCAGGATCTTGGCCTGGTCTCCTTTGACCGCACGGTCCACAAAGTGCAACTGTCGTTTGACCCGGTTGCTGAATACCAGGACCTGTTCGAACGATGACCTGGGGAAGTTACCAGTGTCATACCATATTTCCATTGACCCAAATATACAACCCGTGGTCCGCGCACCTCACAGGGTGTCTCACGCCATGAAGGACAAGGTCGAGGCGATGCTCAACGAGATGGTCGAAAAGGGGGTGCTAGTAGCAGTTAGCGAGCCCACCGATTGGGTCTCCACCATGGTTGCCACGATTAAGAAAGACAAGAACGAGATACGCGTGTGTATCAACCCGAAGGACTTAAACCTTGCCATCAGGCGACCACACTACCCCATGCGGTCTGTTGAGGATGTGGCGGCTAAGGTCGGGCAAGCCACCATCTTTTCGGTCCTAGACGCTAAGATAATCGTTTTGGCAGATCCCGTTGGACAAAGCGTCTTCTGACCTGACGACCTTCGCCACACCGTTCGGCAGATTCAAGTTCCTGCGAATGCCATTCGGCATCAATTCTGCTAGCGAGGTGTTCCAGCGGACGATGGAGCAATTATTCGCGGACCTGCCATGTGCCATCATCGTGGATGATATCCTGGTTTATGGGAAGGACATTGCCGAGGCACGACCTGAACCTCCGCCGCGTCCTGGATCGCGCGCGACGGTCGCACCTGAAGCTGAATCCCAAGAAGTGCCGGTTTCGTGTCTCAGAGGTCACGTATGTTGGACATGTTTTCACCCCTAACGGACTAAAGCCCGACCCCTTGAAGGCAGCTGCCATCTCCGAAATGGCAGCCCCCACCGACGTGCCAGGTCTGCAACGATTCTTGGGCATGGTGAACTACCTTGGCAAGTTTATACCAAACCTCAGTGAGCTGAGTGCTCCCTGCGGCAGCTGACAAAAAAGGAATATCGCCTGGGCCTGGCTCCCATATCACCAGCAGGCCTTTGACCGCCTCAAGTCGAAACTGATTAGCACTCCGACGTTGCGGTTCTTCGACGTGGGTCCGCCCCATCACCGTCACCTGTGACGCTTCCAAGTTCGGCCTGGGTGCGGCCTGCCTTCAGTCTGTCGATGGATCGCTGCATCCTGTCTCCTATGCCTCCCGCACCATGACGGACACCGAGCAGCGGTACGCTCAGATCGAGAAGGAGCTGCTCGCAGTGGTGTTCGCCTGCTCCAAGTTCAGAGACTTCCTGTTCGGCAGCAGATTTACGGTCGAAACCGACCACCAGCCACTGGTGACAATCCTGAACAAGCCGATTCACGCTGCCCCTGCCAGGCTGCAGCGTATGATGCTGCAGCTCCAGCGTTTCGACTTTGACATAATCTACAAGAAGGGCACCGAGATGCACATTGCGGACACCCTGTCGCGAGCCCCGCGTACCTCCTGCGCTCGCCACCCCCTACGAAACAGAGGACTTGCTCGTACTGGGCGTTAACTTTATTCCCACCAAGCAGCTACAGGTTTTGGCCGAGCACACCGCTGCCGATCCGGTTTTGCAGCAGCTTGCCTCGGTGATTAAAGCAGGGTGGCCAACAAAGCGCTCCGCCGCGCCATCTGAAACACAGCCTTTCTTCCTGGTCCGCGACGAACTGGTGCTCCAGGATGGCGTTATCGTCAAGGGACATAAAGTTGTGGTCCCGTCCTCCCTGTTTGACTTTTACTTTTGTGCAGCCCACAGCGGACACCCTGGGGTCGATGCAACACTCGCCCACGCTCAGTGCCAATTCTATTGGCCTGGAATGGCCAAATATATCCGAGACCGAGTTTCTGCCTGCTCCACGTGCAACAGTCTTGCGCCACACCAGCAGCGACAGCCCCTGCTGCAACAGCCCGCCCCTGCTTTGGCCTGGTCCTCGCTGGCTGCCGACATTATTCGAGTGGCGTGGTAAACCACTACCTTGTCCTGGTCGACTCGTACTCCAACTGGTTCGAAGTGGATTTGCTGACATCCCTCACGTCGGAGATGGTGATCCGTAAGCTGCGGAAACACTTCTCCACTTTTGGGACCCCGGTCAGGCTGCAGACTGACAACGGCAGGCAGTTTACAAGCCGAGAATTCAAAAGCTTTGCCGACAAGTGGAACTTCGTGCATTTCACCAGCAGCCCAGAGTACCCACAGAGCAACGGCCTAGCAGAACGGGCCGTCCGCAGCGCCAAGCTTCTGATGGAACAGGCGCGACTATCCAATTCTGATTTGTATTTGGATCTCCTGAACCTCAGGGATGTTTCCAGGATCCGGCCATGGGGTCACCTGCTCAGCGTCTGATGTCCAGAACTACCAGATCCACCGTCCCGATTGCCCAGCGCCAGCTGAAACCTCGGGTGCTGGAGCCCGCCTCCGTGCAGAGGCGAATTCAAGAGAAACATGACAGCCAGCGGCGTTCCCACGATCGGTCGTGCAGACCACTCGATCCTCTGTTGCCCGGACAGGTTGTTCGATTGCAGACCGCCAGTGGTCACTACCGTCTGGCCACCGTGGTTGGGGTGGCCGACTCACCTCGTTCGTATCTGGTCGACTGTGAGGGTTCCATCTACCGAAGAAGCCGACAACACCTGCTTGCGGTTAATGAGCCACAGCCGCAGCCCCCTGGGCCCTATGCCCCTCCACTCTCCTACCAGCAGCCGGCTGCCGCCCCGGCTGGTGTTCCCTGCATGCCTCGGTCCCCGTCGCGGGCGCCTGGTTCCCCTCTGCGCGGGTCCCCTGTTGCCGGTCGCGGTTCTCCCTCTCCTGTTTCTCCCACCCCAATGCCCTTCCCTGGTTCCCCGGCTGCCTTGCGTCCTCCTGCTTCTTCTGCTCTTTCGGGGGGAGGGGGAGACGTCCGTACGTGCTCGGGCAGGATCAGTAAGCCGCCTGTTCGCTACGGCGATTTCGTTTAATTCTGCTGTTTAATTCGGTTGTCGTGACAACAATCTGTTTTTTTGATTTCTAAGGGGAAGGATGTAGATGGTTTATATGCAACCAATAATATAGTTACCTCACTCCCATTAACCCCGCCCAGTTAACATCAATTCATAACGCCTTCCCCTCGGTAGGAAAATGTAGCCGGTGCTTGAAGGTGTATGTAATACCCAGTGCCTATCATTAAAAGATGTTGCACACTTAAGAGCTTGTAAAGTTTTTCATTTACAGTGACATTGTTAATTCAGAAACAATGGTTCTGAACTTAAAGAAAGGTAACTTTGAGGGTATGAGACGTGAATTGGCCAAGATTGACTGGCAATTAATTCTAAAAGGGTTGACGGTGGATATACAATGGAAGACATTTAAAGACTGCATGGATGAACTACAAAAATTGTTCATCCCAGTTTGGCAAAAAAATAAATCGGGGAAGGTAGTGCATCCGTGGATAACAAGGGAAATCAGGGATAGTATCAAAGCAAAGGATGATGCGTACAAAGTAGCCAGAAAAAGCAGCATACCAGAGGACTGGGAGAAATTCAGAGACCAGCAGAGGAGGACAAAGGGCTTAATTAGGAAAGGAAAAATAGATTATGAAAGAAAACTGGCAGGGAACATAAAAACTGACTGCAAAAGTTTTTATAGATATGTGAAGAGAAAGAGGTTAGTTAAAACAAATGTAGGTCCCTTGCAGTCGGAAACAGGTGAGTTGATCATGGGGAACAAGGATAATGGCGGACCAATTGAATAACTACTTTGGTTTCCGTCTTCACTAAGGAAGACATAAATCATCTGCCTGAAATAGCAGGGGACTGTGGGTCAAAGGAGGAATTGAGTGAAATCCAGGTCAGTCGGGAAGTGGTGTTGGGTAAATTGAATAGACTAAAGGCCGATAAATCCCCAGGGCCAGATAGGCTGCATCCCAGAGTACTTAAGGAAGTAGCTCAGGAAATAGTGGATGCATTAGTGATAATCTTTCAAAACTCTTTAGATTCTGGAGTAGTTCCTGAGGATTGGCGGGTAGCAAATGTAACCCCTCTTTTTAAGAAGGGAGGGAGAGAGAAAACGGGGGAATTACAGACCAGTTAGTCTAACATCGGTAGTGGGGAAACTGCTAGAGTCAGTTATTAAAGATGGGATAGCAGCACATTTGGAAAGTGGTGAAATCATTGGACAAAGTCAGCATGGATTTACAAAAGGTAAATCATGTCTGACGAATCTTGTGGAATTTTTCGAGGATGTAACTAGTAGCGTGGATAAGGGAGAACCAGTGGATGTGGTATATCTGGACTTCCAGAAGGCTTTCGACAAGGTCCCACATAAGAGATTAGTATACAAACTTAAAGCATACGGTATTAGGGGTTCAGTATTGAGGTGGATAGAGAACTGGCTGGCAAACAGGAAGCAAAGAGTAGGAGTAAACGGGTCCTTTTCACAATGGCAGGCAGTAACAAGTGGGGTACCGCAGGGCTCAGTGCTGGGACCCCAGCTATTTACAATATATATTAATGATCTGGATGAGGGAATTGAAGGCAATATCTCCAAGTTTGGGGATGACACTAAGCTGGGGGGCAGTTGTTCGCTGTGAGGAGGATGCTAGGAGAATGCAAGGTGACTTGGATAGGCTGGGTGAGTGGGCAAATGTTTGGCAGATGCAGTATAATGTGGATAAATGTGAGGTTATCCACTTTGGTGGCAAAAACAGGAAAGCAGACTATTATTTAAATGGTGGCCGATTAGGAAAAGGGGAGATGCAGCGAGACCTGGGTGTCATGGTACACCAGTCATTGAAAGTAGGCATGCAAGTGCAGCAGGCAGTGAAAAAAGCGAATGGTATGTTAGCTTTCATAGCAAAAGGATTTGAGTACAGGAGCAGGGAGGTTCTACTTCAGTTGTACAGGGTCTTGGTGAGACCACACCTGGAGTATTGCGTACAGTTTTGGTCTCCAAATCTGAGGAAGGACATTATTGCCATAGAGGGAGTGCAGAGAAGGTTCACCAGACTGATTCCTGGGATGTCAGGACTGTCTTATGAAGAAAGACTGGATAGACTCGGTTTATACTCTCTGGAATTTAGGAGATTGAGAGGGATCTTATAGAAACTTACAAAATTCTTAAGGGGTTGGACAGGCTAGATGCAGGAAGATTGTTCCCGATGTTGGGGAAGTCCAGGACAAGGGGTCACAGCTTAAGGATAAGGGGGAAATCCTTTAAGACCGAGATTGAGAAAGACTTTTTTTTTCACACAGAGAGTGGTGAGTCTCTGGAACTCTCTGCCACAGAGGGTAGTTGAGGCCAGTTCATTGGCTATATTTAAGAGTGAGTTGGATGTGGCCCTTGTGGCTAAGGGGATCAGAGGGTATGGAGAGAAGGCAGGTACGGGATACTGAGTTGGATGATCAGCTATGATCATATTGAATGGCGGTGCAGGCTCGAAGGGCTGAATGGCCTACTCCTGCAACCTAATTTCTATGTTTCTATGTTTCTATGACCCTTGGAACCTTGTTACCCCATATAAAGGAGGTTATGGATTGGTTAACTGAGTTAAAAAATGACTTGGGTAGGAAAACCGGCAAACATTGGAACAAGTAAAGAAATCTGGGAAGTACAGTCATCTTCACTGACTGCACTCTCCCAGCCATAGTGAGTGGCAGACTACGCCATCTCTCAAAGTCAGCCTTCATTTGGCTAACTTGAGGCATGTAGTTAGCTGCAAACAGGGATGTGAAAAAGTGGGTGATGTGTATTCCTAAATATACAAACCCTTCTTGAGATATGGGAAAGGCAGGGTTTCCTGTTGGATCTGTAGGGCTAAGTTGATGGGAAAGCATTTGCTTTTTTGGAGGTTTAGTTTATAGCCAGAAAAAGTCCCAAACTGATCCAACAAGGACAGAATTGCAGGGCTACTGGCTATAGGGTCGCTCACATAAAGAAGGAGGTCATCAGCATATAGAGACACACGATGTTCCCTGTTTCCTCTCCTAATGCCCTGGAATAATGTAGTTGACCTAAGTGTGATAGAGAGAGGCTCAATTGCAATGGCAAAAAGAAGCGGAGTAAGTGGACAGCCTTGACGAGTGCCACGTGTTAATTGAAAATAATCAGATCGCAAATAATTTGTCTGTATACATGCTAAGGGTGAATGATATAATAGCTTAACCCAGGCTACAAATATTTTTGCCAAATCCAAATCTCTCCATGACTCTGAACAAATATGGCCACTCCACTCGATCAAATGCCTTCTCCGCGTCCAAAGAGATAACAGCCTCTGGGCGTGGAGAAGCACTGGGCGAATAGACCACGCTGGCCAATCGACGGATATTAGAAAAGGAATGACGATTTTTAATGAAACCTGTTTGATTTTCTGAGATTATTTTGTGAAGTTGGCATTCTAAACAGCAAGCCAGCGCCTCCGCCAAAATTTTTACATCCACATTCAAAAGTGAGATGGGGCGGTATGATCCACATTGAGTCGGGTCCTTGTCTTTTTTAAGAAGAAGTGAAATAGAAGCCTGTGAAAGAGTGGGGGGTAATGAACCTTTTCCCAAAGATTCTTCAAACATTTCTAAAAGAACAGGTGTGAGCTTATCCTTAAATTTCTTATAAAATTCTAATGGGTAGCCGTCAGGGCCAGGGGTTTTACCACTCTGCATTGCCATAATGGCATTATTAATCTCTTCCTGCCCAAGGCGTTGGTCTAGATTTTCTATGTCTTCTAATTCCAGGGTGGGTATTTCCAAATCGTCTAAGAAAGTTTCCATATTCATAGTATCTAAGGGGAATTCTGAGGTGTAAAGAGAAGAATAAAAGGCTGTGAAAGTATTGTTTATTTCTTTTGGATTGCTTGTTATGTCTTGGTTTATGTTCTTTAAAGTTTCCCAAATTAAAGAACAGGATACGGGCTCAGTTTTATTAATTTCAAGGAATGTGTCTATGTTAGCTGACTCAAAACTGCAAAATTTTTCATTGGAAAGCAAAAGGGGGTTGAGTTTCCAAAGAGGTCGTTCTTTAATATTTAAAGGAAAGCCTAGGTCCAGTATCACAGGTGAGTGATCTGATATTACTATAGCAGTATATTCAATTTTCTTAACCCTAGGAATGAAGGGGCTATCTATAAAAAAATAGTCTATTCTGGAAAAAGAATGGTGAACATGAGAAAAAAAAGAGAATTGTCTAGCAGTTGGATTCAGAAATCTCCAGGGGTCCACATAACTTTATTGTTGCATAAAGAGTGAGAAGGTATTTGCCATTCCAGGAGGTGTCCCCTTAGAACTAGACCTATCAAGCAGTGGATTAATAGCACAGTTCAGGTCTCCCGAAAAAATTAACTGGTGCGTGTTCAGATCGGGTATTAATGACAGAACTTTATTTGCAAAGTGAACATCATCCCAATTAGGGGCATAAACATTCACTAAAACGACAGGTTTTTGAAAAAGACACCCAGAAACTATAATAAACCGACCATTAGGGTCACTGACTATGTCAGACGGTGTAAACTGTATTCTTTTGTTGATTAATATTGCCACACCCCTGGACCTACTATTAAATCTGGAGTGAAAAATCTGACTAACCCACATTTTACGCAGTCTGTTATGATCTTGCAGTCTTAAGTGAGTCTCTTGTAAAAATAGTATATCTGTTTTTAATTGTTTTAGGTGAGAAAAAACTTTAGCTCTTTTAACTGGACCATTAAGCCCCTTTACATTCCAAGATATAAACCTCACAGGATTGCCTCCATCAATATCACCATTAGCCATATCTCAAAATATGATTCAAAAAATACATACAGCGTCTGCCATCCAAAACCATGCGAAAGCTGCATGTGAGAGCCCACAATGGGGGGAAGAGAAAAACAAAAAGAGAAGAGAAAAAAAAGCAACAACAAAAAAAAAAGAAAATCGAGTTCATTTGTAACAATCAAAGAATAAGCTGCCAAAGAATAACCCCAAAACCTTTCCCTCATCCCCTTATAATAACAACAACAAAAATTAACCCCCAAAAACCTAGATCTTCTTCCCCGACTGAGGATGATCGCAGGCATTACAAAACAAAAACTTCCAAAGTGTTCCCTAACTAAAATTTTGATCCAATTGAGGGTGGCTCCCTTCTTTAAAAGTTGTACAGTCATTTATTCTACTTTTAAGATATATAGGCTAAAGATAACCCCAGACCAGCAAAGCATTACGAGAAAGAAGGAAGTGAAAATTATATCCCAAATATGTACCAAAGTAATCATAGACATTTACATTTTGCTGGCTAATAGTCCTCGACTCACTACCCCAAATATGTAGCATTGCAGTTCAACTCAGCCAAATTCCACAAATTAAACTGAAGAATAAACAAATCTTCCAAAGATCCCCGCCGCAGGAGGCCGTGCCAATACCGCACGGATATCCTTAAAGGTCATTGTTCTTCACGGCTGTCACTTCCCCAGCGTGAGTAGTAAAACTTTTTGGCCGTCTCTGGTGTATTGAAATAGTACTTTGTACCTTCATGAGTGACCTGGAGCCGGGCAGGATACTGGAGACCAAACCGAACCCCTTTAATGTAAAGCAGGGATTTCCCTAAAAGTTGCACGTTTTCTCCCCAGCTCTACGCCGAAGTCCTCATAGAAAAACACCCGGTGCCCTTGGTAGAACAGCTCCTGCCTCCGTTTGGTGATGATACGATATTTATCTGGAAGTAATGAAAGAGAACCAGGAACACTCTTGGCTTAGATGGCTTGATATTTGGGACGTCTGTTGGTGTAGGTCCAATTCGGTGGGCATGTGAAAGCATAAGAGGTCTTGGGAAGAAATCCGCCCCCAGCACTTCTTCAAAAAACTCAGTTTATAAACTTAACAGGTCCGAGCCTTCCATCTTTTTATGGAATCCCGACCACCCTCAGGTTGGATCTCCCGCGACCGGTTCTCGAGGTCATCTATCTTCATTTTCAGGAGTGTGTTTTCACTCTGTAATGCAGCTATAGTAGTTTCGGCGCTCACCAGTCTGTCACTGTGGTCATTCCGGCCATCTTCAACCTCGCAAATGCGTTCACTAATGCAATTCATAATAGGATTTTAACTTGCTCCAGACTAGTGTACACCGGCGACAAAGCCACTTCAAGTTCTCTTTTTAGGACAGAGTTAATTGCTTGTGGCATATCAGCAAGGAGTGCTGAATGAAGCCTCTCCAAATCCTCTGGTAGTTCAAGGCCAGCTTCCGGGAGCGGTGCCAAAGCTGCAGTACTCTTGCTTTGAGATTTTGGATTTCATTTTTTTTTTTTCTTTTTTCTGTCCTTTTCCCCCGGTTTTTTTTTTTTTTTTTTTTCTTCTTCATTTTTTTTTTTTTTTTTTTTTTTTTATATTTTTTTTCATTTTTTATTATTTTTTTTTTTTAATCTTTTTTTTAATACTATTTTTATTCTATATTTTTTTTTTTTTATTTTTTCCCTTTTTTTTTCTTTTTTTTTTTTTTTTTTTTTTTTTTTTTTTTTTTTTTTTTTTTTTTTTTTTTTTTTTTTTTTTTTTTTTTTTTTTTTTTTTTTTTTTTATTTTTTTTTTTTTATTTTTTTTTTTTTTTTTTATTTTTTTTTTTTTTTATTTTTTTTTTCTTTTTTTTTTTTTTTTTTCTTTTTTTTTTTTTTTTTTTTTTTCTTTTTTTTTTTTTATATTTTTTTTTTTTTTTTTTTTTTTCCTTTTTAGTTTGACGGCTTATTTTATTTACAGTTTCAGATGCTTAATACTGCTTTGAGTCCTTCATAGCGTTTAATAGCGGGTTATCTCCGAAATATAGCAAAGATAAATGAGTAAACTTGAGCAGTAATCGGGAGCCACGCTCACACACAGCTGTTCAACCTATGTTCAACCCGCAAGTCCCTGATCTTTATTTTATGAGGAGTTATGATGAGCGATTACGTGAAGAAGCCGCCAGCCCGCATGCGTATCAATCTTCAAAGCAGTGGTGTGAAATCACAGATAACAGTTGTTGACTTGAATATAGTAAGATTGGAGAGAACTTGAGAACTACCAGATGACCTTTATGATACGAGGGTTGGGAGTGGTGGGCACGTTCATCGCTCATCGTAACTCATAAAATAAAAATCAAACTTCAAGTTGGTATAATCTTACTATTTCATTTCGGGGTCACGTGAGTGATTCCGTGAAGACTTAAAAGCACTGTGATTTCATGCCGGATACGAGTCCAGGCGTCACACACTGCATCAATTGACCATGGATGAGTGAAAAAGATTAATGTATTCAGCCATGACATAGTTTGTTAAAAATGCTGATGCTTTAATCATCAAAGGAGAATAATAGTGACCCCTTCCATCCTGGGGGAAACTATGAAACAAATCATAAATGGAATTTGGCAAATACCCCCGGTCTGGCAATGGGTTATTATAAAATGTTGGAAAGTTCATTCGTTTAAACCATCCTGCAGCCGCTAGGGTGTGGTCCAGTGGAACGTACATGACCCTTGCTGCTAATGTAGTAGCAGCCTTAGTGGAGTGTGATAGAAGATATACTATCTACTTCTGTATAAGCCAAAACCCTGTTTGACTACCTAGAGATGGTCTGGTTAGATACTTTTTATGAGGTTTTTAGTAACTAACAACCATTGTTAGTGCAGATCCTCTAAGGCTCTTGGTGACCTTGACGTAATGTTGTAAATGAGTGACTACAGACAACCAAAGGTCCATGGGGTATGCCATGAGAAATAGTTTGGGACCTGACACCCCTGGTCTGCTCTATTTAACTACATCATAAACATAAAATATTATGTTATTAGCAGATGTAACCATCCTGTCCAGTCGCAATATAAGTAGTGGCTGGACCAGTTGCGTTGAGACTAGCGGCATGAGCATAAAGACTTTGTAAGTGAGTTTGACCAGGGATAGAGATGTAGCTGGGCCCTACTGGCGAAGCAGTTTAAGAATAATGCTAACATCCCATATCTCCGAGTACCTGGGTCTGGGAGAATTATGTTATAATTATGATATATATATGGATATATGACCGGGATTCCCCATGGTCCATGACTGGGACGCGGTCCATAAAGGTTTCTACGACGGCCCATCCCGACTTCGCCTCGAAATCAAGCAGGAAACTCTGTAAGAAGAGATTCCTGCAATGGAAACCTAACCTGAAAAGTTTAAAAACTTACCTTCAGGTTTAAACTTACCGCTGGCAGGAGCAGCGCGCCTGCCAGTCAGCGTTGCGCCATGCGTCGACGTATTGACGCGCATGCGGGCTGGCGGCTTCTTCACGGAATCACTCACGTGACTCCGAAATGAAATGAAATACACCCGTCATCCTCTGTCTTTGTTGGACAACTTGACATCGGCAACTCACTGATAAGTTTTAATAGTATTGTAAGAGTTGTATTTGCGTTTTGCAACTACTTTGTAAATTATAACCTATGTAAACTATAACTTTTGTAGAAATTATCCCTCATAACTAAAGATGCGTCAGTTTAAAATAATAAATTGTTTAGTTTCTGCTCTTTGGTTGGGAGGGGGGAGAATTATTGACAGCTAAACCCCTTCAGAAGAGACTAAGTAGGACTTCCGGTTGCGCTATGGAGGGCTAGAGGATAACGCCAGCCAGCTCCTCGCAAAAAACGGGAAAAAACGGGGATTAACGGACCTACCTGCTGCCTGCTGCCTGCCATCTCTGCACCGATTGTTGTGAGTGACGTCATCAGGCGCGCGACGTGTTATGTCCACACAGCGCAGCCCAACCGAAAAATCGAAAAGTCGAACTACCAGGCAGAGACCGGGAGAAGGCCTGACTGAAGCCTCGGACTCAGGTAGGACGTCATCCCAGGAAGATGTGATGAAAAGAACGGTGAAAAAAACGGAAAGTGAAGAACTTAAAACTTTTATTTCACGTGAAATTGCTGGTTTAATGGAGGAAATAAACCAGAAGAACACTGAAATGAAAGAATTGCAACTTGAAATTAATTCCAATATTAATACCAAGACCAAGAAAATATCGGAAGATTTGAAGAAAGAAATCGCAGAAATGATGAGTGAAATGTCAAAGGAGATGAATGATAAGATTAAAAAGGTGAAAACTGATTTTGAAGAAAGGCTGAATCCTGTGGAGAAGGCACTGGACCAACAGACGGCTGGTATAAAAAGCCTTGAAGAACTAGCTGATATAAGTGCTCGGACTACAGCAAAGCTTGTTACAGAAAATGAACGTCAAACGGATTTATTGACCAAAATAACCGAGAAATGTACTGAACTAGAAGGTCGCCAGAGAAGACAAAACCTAAGAATTGCGGGTATTCCTGAAGGGGGAGAGAAAGATGAAGGTCCTCGAGCATTTACTGCGAATCTACTGCAAAATGTTTTATCTCTGGAACAAAAGCCTTTGCTAGCCCGAGCACACAGAGTGATGAGACGTCAGACAAGACCAAATGCCCCCCCCAAGACAAATGATAATAAAGGTACAATATGTCTACGTCTTGGAGGAGATAATGCAAAAAACATCGAGAAACAGAAACCTTGTATTTGAAGGACACAAGATCAGCATCTATCGAAATTATCCAGCAGAGATCTCCAGGAAACGAAAAGCATTTAATGAGACTAAAAGTCTCCTGAGGGGGGTGGAAAACTTGAAATATGGCCTGATTTACCCAGCTACTCTAAGAGTTACTTTTAACAAGAAGGAATATTTCTTCTCCAATCATGTGGAAGTGCTGGACTTTGCCCGGAAGATTAAGACCTGAGAAGGCCTCATCATCGAATGCACTGACTTTCCAGGACTTTACAAGACTGCACAACACTTTGCAAGACTTTACAAGACTTTGCAGGACCGGATGGAACTGGATAGTGCTGGATGGAAGCTGGAGAAAGATGTGGATCGGAAACCCTCACATGGATACTAATAATTAGTATAACTACATTACTAATACAAACAACTAATAAATATTAAAATTATACCGTGGCATTTTTACTAATTAGAATTAATCATTATTACTAATGACTAATGTTCATTTATATTGGAATGATTAGAGTCAAATATAGAGCCTGATTTCATTTGTCCCCTTTGGAAACTTTTCTTTTGTACCAGTAATTTTCATTTTTATTTTTTATTTTCCTTTCCTTTCGTGTGTTTTTTTTATAATTAGATTTTTAAATAAGTTTTAAATATATGTATTCTCACATTTTCGATTATTATAATCCGAATATTTTTAAATTTAATATCCCCGGTAAAATATCATTATGGAATAATAATTCCAAAAAACCAGGGAGCTGGTTAAGTTTGTAACATCAACTACGGAAGGCGGTAGATGGTTAGCCATGCTAGTATGGCTAGCACTAACTACAATAATACTAGATGTAGTTTTTTCCTCCTTTGTGCACTATACTAACCTCTTAATCTATCCTCTCTTCTTTTCTATTATAAACTATTATTGGGTTTTTTTCAGTTTGAATGGAGTTATATATTGGATCATAGGAGATATACACGTGAGAGGCATTCAAGGGACTTAAAATTAATCTATTCCGTGTTCGGGTGTAAGGTCGGATCTGTCGGGCTGAACCATTGGCTCTATTACAGACCCCCATAGACAAAAGATGCAAGACTTAAAATGAGATGAAGGAATAATGTCCATTTTGCAGCTCGGGGAACTTTAAAGGTATTCAACGCAGAATGAACCAATTAAGAGAGGAAAAGTATTAGCACAGTTAAAAGCAATTAAAGCTGATGTAATTTTTATTCAAGAAACTCATTTAAAAAAAGATGCTGAGCATAGGCTGAAAGCTAAATGGATAGATAAAACGTATCATTCTTCTTTTACACACAGTAAAAGAGGTGTAGCAATATTATTTCGTAAAGGCATTTTATTCAAACATACATCAACTATAACTGATAATGATGGCAGATACATTATTGTAATAGGAGAATTAAATGCACAAAAAATTATTTTTGTTAATATATATGGACCAAAATATTTAACAATATCCCGGAAATAACACAATATAACCTAATAATTGGAGGAGATTTAAATTGTACATTAGATCCTTACTTAGACAGATCTACAAGACAAAGGAAAATTAAATCCCATTCCAGTGACTTATTAAATGCATATATGGAAACTACTAATATTAAAGATGTTTGGAGAGTAGAAAATCCAACTGGACGAGAATACTCATTTTATTCACCGGTACATAAAACCTACTCAAGAATAGATTACTTTTTGGTCGATGCCAAACTTATTTCACTCACTTATAATTCTAAATATCACAATATTATAATTTCAGATCATGCACCTTTAACATTTAAGATTAAAATAAATGGTGAAACCGAAAAACGGGAACAATGGAGATTTAATCCACAAATTTTAAAAAACAAAATAACCCAGGAATATATTACAGAACAGATCAAGATTTTCTTTGAAATAAATGATAAACCGGAAATATCTTGTTCCTTATTATGGGAAACTTTTAAAGCATATGTCCGCGGAATTATGATTTCTTCTCAAGCATTTTATAATAAAAAGAATCGGAGGGATCAACAGGAACTGGAAAAGGAGATTAAACAATTAGATACAGAGAATGCAGCTAATCCATCCATATTAATACATAATAAAATTGCAGCACTGAAATATAAATTAAATAAAATATATTCAGATCAAGTTGTAAAACTTTATCAATACACTAAACAATTACAGTTTGAATTTGGAGATAAACCTCAAAAATTATTGGCTCGCCAATTAAGGAAGATGATGGGAGAAAAAATAGTCCATAGGATTAAATCACATAATGGCGAACTTTTAATACAACCTAATTAATGAAAGATTTCTGCAATATTATAAAAACGCCGCTAAAACAACAGAAAACAAGATAGGAATAGAAGCATTTAAAAATGTAATCTGAATGGGTTGGATTCACAAAATAGAGAATCATTAAATGCTGAAATTTCAGTAAAAGAAATCCAAGAATCTATTAGATCATTAAAAAATGGTAAAACACTGGGACCAGATGGTATTGGCTCGGAATTTCATAAAACATTTTATGATCTGATTGCACCACGCCTGAAGACATTATATGAATATATATATACACAGCAGAAACTACCAGATACGTTAAATTAATCTATTATAACACTTATACCTAAAATAAACAAAGATCTGGATGAACCAGGATCATTTAGAGCTATAGCTCTTTTAAATACTGATCAAAAGATACTAACTAAAATATTAGCACAAAGGCTAAGCACAGTTATTAACGAATTAATTCATCCCGATTAAACAGGATTTATACCAAAACGATATTCCTCATATAACCTGAGACGTTTATTCAATATTATATATTTGAAAAGAGGTATAACAAAAGATCTAGTAGTTATTTCGTTAGATGCGGAGAAAGCCTTCGATCAGGTGGAATGGTCCTATTTGTTTTCGGTTATGGAACCTTTTAAATTGGGAGAGAAGTTCATTACTTGGGTCAAATTATTATACACTAACCCAACAGCCAGAATAATAACAAATCAAATGCTATCAACTAAATTCAGTTTATCTCTAGGCTGTAGACAAGGTTGCCCTTTATCCCCACTACCATTTGCACTTGCAATAGAACCATTAGCTTAATGTGTGAGATCACATCCTGAAATATATGGGTATGATACCAGAGATACTGAAAATAAAATCTCCTTACATGCGGATGATGTATTACTTTATATCACAAAACCGGAAATTAGTATCCAAAATTTATTAAAATTAATAACTGAATTCGGATCTTTTTCAGGATATAGTATCAATTGGAATAAAAGTGAACATGCCAATAATGGTAAATAACCTACATATATTACAACAATTTCCTTTTAAGATAACAACGAAAAAATTAAATATCTTGGAATTTATGTAACAAAAAGATTTGATTCTTTATTTAAATCCAACTTCCCACTATTATTGAATAAATTAAATAAGAACATTTTATATTGGAAAACTCTACCCATTTCAATGTTAGGTAAAATTAATGTAATAAAAATGATTTTTCTTCCGCAATTACTATATCTTTTCCAATTAATTCTGAAATATATTCCTAAAAATTTCTTTATGAAGGTGGACTCTTTAGCTACCAACTTTATTTGGGATTATAAGAGCCATAGAATAAATAAAACAACATTTATGTAAATTAAAAATAAATGGAGCACTACCAAACTTTATGTTTTATTACTGGGCAGTTAATATTAAAAATATGAATTTTTGGTTAGTAGAGACAGATAACCAACCAATCTGGTTAAAAATGGAAAAAGAAGATTGTTCTCCTTTTGAAATCAGTTCAATAATATTTGCCAATATTAATTTAGGTAAGAAAACCTATAGTGAAAACCCTATAATAGAAAGTTGAATACGTATCTGGAAACAAATAAAGAAAACATTAAAATTGAAATCTATACCACTAGTCCTTACCATTGTAAATAATGTTACATTTAAACCTTCAATGATGGATAAAGGCTTTTTACAATGGAAAAATAAGGGAATTAATAAGATGGGTGATCTCTACAGGGAAAACTCTTTCCTTTCATTTCAAGAATTACAAAAAAATTATGGATTACTTTCCAAAGATTATTTTAGATACTTACAGATCAGGGACTATGTAAAAGCAAACACACAGGAAATTAGAAATAGAAAGACAGAACTTTTAGATGAATGTCTAAATAAACATCCGAACACAGCAAAATTGATATCATACATTTATAATATCCGATTGGAAAATTATGTCCCATTAACAGAAATATATAGACAATCATGGGAAAACGAATTAGGTCAAATTATCAGACCAGAAGTATGGGATGAAAGTTTACAACACATACACCACTGTTTGTTAAATGCTAGACACTCTCTTATACAATTTGAAATATTACATAGACTATTACTCAAAATCCAAATTACATAACTTATTTCCAAATGTATCTGCCATATGCGATAAATGTCAGCACTTAGAAGCTAATCTGACACACTCATTTACAAATTATGTAAAAATTACAAAATTTTGGATAGAAATATTTAGGATAATTTCGAATGTTGTTAATATGAACCTGACATTTGACTCAAAGTTAATAATACTGGGAATACTGGAAACAGATCAATTAATAACAACAAATCAAAGAATTGTTATTGATTATAGTTTAATAATTGGGAAAAAAATTAATATTAAAATTCTGGAAAGGTCCTACATCCCCCACAATCAAAATGTGGAATACAGAAATGTCGGAGACACTCCATCTGGAAAGGTTGAGGCTTGTCCTAATGGACAGATTGGATCTTTTCAGAGAGATATGGTCTCCATATATTGAATATCTACAGGGTCAAAGTGGCTCGGTGCGAGAGCCTGACTGAGGCCTGAATAATAGAATGGATGAAGAATTACGTATAATAAATCATGGATACATCTCCAACGATGGATAACTTTTTAATACTCCATTCACTTCCTTATTTTCTATATTATTTTTCTCTATCTTTTCTTACTTAATAAAAAAAAATGTATAGAAATATAAAGTCTTAAATAATATTAATAATATTATGAATGTATGTAAGAAGTATTTTCTATTAATATGTATTTACAACTAATAAAAAATATTCATCAAAAAGAAGAGACTAAGTAAGTAGTCTTTGAATTATAAATAAACAGTATAATCATGGTACTTGTTGATACCTTTAACACTTAATTATTTACATTAAATTATGTTATTATTTAAATTTTTTAATTCATAAATTTGATTATTTTTATATTAACTATGTGAAATATAATTATAATGTTCCGCCTTAGATTCTCAATCTAATATTGTCTTTATTGGTATTGTATTTTCTACTGCACTGAATTTTTCAGCTTTTACATTTCCTCTTTTATGTTCACTCTCTTTCCAACTGGCCTCATGACCTCATCAACCAGATATATAACCATATAACCATATAACAATTACGGCACGGAAACAGGCCCTCTCGGCCCTTCCAGTCCGTGCCGACCATTTGTTTTCCCCTAGTCCCATCTACCTGCACTCAGACCATAACCCTCCATTCCCTTCACGTCCATATACCTATCCACTTTACTCTTAAATGTTAAAATCGATCCTGCCTCCACCACTTCTGCTGGAAGCTCATTCCACACAGCCACCACCCTCTGAGTAAAGAAGTTCCCCCTCACGTTACCCCGAAACTTCTGTCCCTTAATTCTCATTGTCATTGCCCTCTTGTTTGAATCTTCCTACCCTCAATGGGAAAAACGTATCCACGTCAACTCTGTCTATCCCTTTCATCATTTTAAAGACCTCAATCAAGTCCCCCCTTAACCTTCTGCGCTCCAAAGAATAAAGACCTAACTTGTTCAACCTTTCTCTGTAACATAGTTCATGAACATTTCACCCTCAAGGCAACTTATATCTCTGCTTAACTGAGATATTCCCTTTATCCTATTTATCTCTTCTACCCCGAGCTCGACAACTTGTCCCTTTCGCTTTTCCAGTTCTGATTAAAGATCTCAGAACTGAAATAATAAGTTCTGTAATAAGTTGGACAACTTGTTCTATTTGATCTTCCGTTTGTGCATGTCGAGTTGATTGCATTAGTCAAAACAGGAAGCTTCCATGTGAAGGTTGAAATCTTCCACCCCTGCATATTTCTCATTGATCTAATTACATTATCTATGAGTACAATGTTTTATTTTCAATTAGTAAAAATCTATATCACTACCCTGTCTTTTGATCCCTGCATCTCCAAATTGAAAAACTGTTTGTCTGACTCCAGTATTGGCTGAAAAGAAATGTCTTTCAAGTATACATTGGGTAATTTCCTTCAACTACTGTATATACAAGTATATATAGTGTGCCAATTCACACCTCCAGATCCAGGGACAGTGTCAGCAGGCTCAGAAATGGAAAGGATTTGAATGCAAACACATGGAGAAGTAGTGAAGAAAACCCCAAATCCAAATGCAAATGGACCTGAAAGATATAGACCTGGAACCGACAGAACTCAGAACTGCTATCGAACCAACAGAATGCAAAAGTGACTAGTTGGCACCCAATTGGTGATGATCTCAGGTATTTATACCAAGTAATAGATTAGGGAAGCCGATTAAATGCAGGTGTAACTCCTAATAGCTCATGGAAGGAGTGTGGAAAGAGACTCAAGTGTCCGGAGGTGTGGCAAGTGTGATAGGAGACCCCTCTCCCACGGAATCCTCCTGGCATCCTCTGGTTGGTCCAGATACTGCTGATGAAAGTCACAGATCAGGAGGGGTCCAGGATGTCACGTACTAGAATCCAGCTCCTCTCCTCTGGACCATAGCCCTCCCTGTCAACCAGGTACTGGATCCCTCTGCCACGCCACCAGGACTTCAGCAGTTGCTTCACCGTGTACTCGAGATCACCATCAATGATGCGGGGTGGCGGAGGTAACAGAGGAGCGGGGTACAGGGAGCTGGAGGATACGGGCTTAACCCGGGATACCTGTAAGGTGGGGTGAATCCGCATAGACCGGGCAAGTCTTAGGCGGACTGCAGAGCAGTTAATGATCTTGAGAATCGAAAATGGGCAAATAAACCGGGGTGCCAACTTACGGGACTCAACACGTTGTGGGAGATCTTGGGTGAACAGCCATACCCTCTGACCAGGGCGATAGTAAGGGGCAGGGGTCCGGTGATGATCCGCCTGTTGTCTGTTTCTGGAAGTGGTACGGAACAGGGCAGAACGGGCCTCCTTCCAGGCTGTGATGCACAAACTCCTGGGCAGAGGGAAGGGAGACACCTCCTCTTAGTCTGGGAACAGAGGTGGCTGATAACGAAGGGAGCAGTGCAATGGAGACAGACTGATAACAGAACTGGACAGAGAATTGTGGGCATATACGATCCAATTTTCTAGACCACGTGGTAGGGTTAGCGGACACCAGGCAACGCAAGGTTTGTATCCAGGGCCTGGTTGGCTCTCTCCGACTGACCATTAGATTGTAGATGGAACCCAGATGAGAGCAGAAAGCCAGGGACCAAAAGCCTTCCAAAATTGTGAGGTGAACTACGGACCTGTGTCAGAGACGATGTCTTGAGGGAAACCATGGAGTGCGATGATCTGGTTTATGATGAGGTGAGCAAGTTCTACAGCAGATGTGAGCTTTGGAAGAGGAAGGAAATGAGCAGCCTTGGAGAAACGGTCCCCAATGGTAAGAATAAACGTATTATCCTTGGACGGAGGCAAGCCGGTGATGAAGTCCAAGGCAATGTGGGCCAAGGTACGGCGGGGAACAGGCAGGCGATTAAGGAGGCTGATGGGACGTGTTATTCTGTGCACAGGCAGAGCAGGCGGAGACGGAAGACCGGGTGTTGGCCTCCACGGAGGGCCACCAGAAGCGCTGACACAGCAGGTAGAGGTTGTGGCCGACGCCAGGCGAGATTAGAGGAATGGGCCCACTGGAGTACTTCAGAGCGGGCGGAGACCAGGACAAATAACTTATTGGAGGGTCCAGAACCAGGATCGGGGTAATGACGCTGGGCATTGAGAACTGTGGTCCCGATCTCTCAGGTGATGCAGCCCACCAGGCAGGTGGGAGGCAGAATGGGTTTGTGGGAATGGTTGTCCTGGTCGGACCTGAACTGGGAGGAGAGGGAGTCGGGCTTGACATTCTTGGACCCAGGACGGTACGACAAGGTGAAGTTAAACAGGGTGAAAAACAGGGCCAACCGGGCTTGACAGGGCTTGAGTCGCTTCGCCAAACGCAGGTACTCCAGGTTTTTGTGGTTCATCCAGACTTGGAATGGCTGCTCAGTGCCCTCCAACCAACGCTTCCACTCCACCAACGCCAGCTTCACTGCCAGCAGCTCTCAGTTGCCGATGTCGTAATTCCCCTCAGCCGGAGAGAGGCGGCGAGAGAAAAAGGCACAGGGGAGCATCCTCTGGTCCTTGGAGAAGCCTTGGGAAAACACCGCCCCAACTCCAGCATCAGAGGTGCCAGCCACCACCACAAACTGGGTGGAGGGTCAGGATGCTCCAGGATGGGGGCAGTAGTGAAGCATTGCTCAAGGTCCTGGATTGCCCCCTCAGCAGCAGGGCACCAGGCAAACTTAAAGAAGGTAGACGTGAGAGCAGTGAGAGCAGCAGCCAGTAAGTATTCTGTAGTTGCGGATAAAGCAGCGGTAAAAATTGGCGAAGCCGAGGAAGCGTTGTAGCTCTCTCCGACTGGTAAGCTCAGGCCAATCTACCACCGCTCTCACCTTTCCTGGATCCAACACGACATGGCCAGCAGAGAGGATGTCCAGCAGACCATGGGCCTGATGGTTTGCATCCCAGGGCACTTAAGGAAGTGGCTCTAGAAATCGTAGACGCGTTGGTGTTCATTTTCCAATGTTCTATAGATTCAGGATCAGTTCCTGTGGATTGGAAGGTAGTTAACGGTATCCCACTTTTTAAGAAAGGCAGGAGAGAGAAAACAGGGAATTATAGACCAATTTGCCTGACGTCAGTGGTGGGGAAGATGCTGGAGTCAATTATAAAAGATGAGCTAGCCGAACATTTGGATAGCAGTAACAGGATCGGTCCAAGTCAGCATGGATTTACGAAGGATAAATCATGCTTGACTAATCTTCTGGAATTTTTTGAAGATGTAACTAGGAAAATGGACAAGGGAGAGCCAGTGGATGTAGTGTACCTGAACTTTCAGAAAACATTTGGTAAGGTCCCACATAGGAGATTAGTGGGCAAAATGAGGGCACATAGTATTGGGGGGTAGGGGTAGGTAGAGTGCTGACATGGAAAGAAAATTGGTTGGCAGACAGGAAACAAAGAGTAGGTATTAACGGGTCCCTTTCAGAATGGCAGGCAGTGACTAGTGGGGTATGACAATGCTCGGTGCTGGGACTGCAGCTATTTACAATATATATTAATGATTTAGATGAAGGGATTCAAAGTAACATTAGCAAATTTGCAGATGACACAAAGCTGGATGGCAGTGTGAACTGTGAGGAGGATGCTTTGAGAATGCAGGGTGACTTGGACAGGTTGGGGGAGTGGGCAGATGCATGGCAGATGAAGTTTAATGGGAATAAATGTTTGGTTATCCACTGTGGTAGCAAAAACAGGAAGGCAGATTATTATCTAAATGGTGCCAAGTTGGGAAAAGGGGAAGTACAATGGGATCTGGAGGTCCTTGTTCATCAGTCAATTAAAGTAAGCATGCAGGTACAGCAGGCGGTGAAGAAAGCGAATGGCATGTTGGCCTTTATAACAAGAGGGGTTGAGTATTGGAGCAAAGAGGTCCTTCTGCAGTTGTACAGAGCCCCAGTGAGACCACACCTGGAGTATTGTGTGCTGTTTTGGTCCCCTAATTTGAGGAAGGACATTCTTGCTATTGGGGGAGTGCAGCGTAGGTTCACAAGGTTAATTCCCGGGATGGCGGGACTGTTATAGGCTGAGAGAATGGAGCAGCTGGGCTTGTATACTGAATTTAGAAGGTTGAGAGGATATCTTATTGAAACATATAAGATGATTTTGGACACGCTGGATGTAGGAAACATGTTCCCGATGTTTGGGGAGTCCAGAACCAGGGTCCACAGTTAAGCCATTTACAACAGAGATGTGGAAACACTTTTTCACACAGAGAGTTGCAAGTGTGGAATTCTCTGCCTCAGAAGGCAGTGGAGGCCTTTCAAGAACGAGCTTGATAGGGCTATTAAAGATAGCGGAGTCAGGGGATATGGGAAAAAGGCAGGAACATGGTACTGATTGTGAATGATCAGCCATGATCACATTGAATGGCGGTGTTGGCTCGAACGGCCGAATGGCCTACTTCTGCACCTATTGTCTCTTGTCTATTACTCTCTGCCTTGACAAACAGCTGGTTCTCCCATAGCCGCTGCAGGACGAGACTGATATGGAGGGCATGTTCCGATGCAGAGCCATAGTAGTCGAGGATGTCATCCAGGTAAACAAAGACAAGCTGGTTCAGCATGTCCCGGAGCACATCATTGACCAGAGCCTGGAGGACAGCCGGGGCGTTGGTCAGGCCGAAGGGCGTTATGAGGTACTCGTAATGCCTGCTGGGTGTGTTGAAGGCTCTTCCACTCATCTCCTTCCTTGATGTGAACCATTTGGTGGGCATTGCATAGATCCAGCTTAGTGAACATGGTGGCATGCTGCAGGCAGTTGAAGACAGTGGAGATGGGTAGCAAGGGGTAACAATTTTTGACAGTGATGTCACTCGGACCTCGATAGTCAATGCAAGGGCGAAGGTCGCCATCCTTCTTACTCACAAAGAAAAATCCTGCCCCAGCGGGAGAGGAGGATGGCCAGAGATTCCGAAATGTATCTCTCAATGGCGTTTGTCTCAGGAGCAGGGAGCGAGTACAGACGACCGTGGGGTGTAGAAGTAGCAGATAATAAGTCAGTGGAACAATCATAAGGATGGCGAGGAGGTAAAGAGATGGCTCTGAACTTGCAGATGACCTCTTTCAGGTCATGATACTCTATGGTATTTTGGACAGGTCAGGATTGTCACAGGTTGCTAGAAAACGGAAGGCTTTTAATGAAGCCAAAAGCCTAATGAGGGGTGTAGAAAATCTGAGATACGGTTTGAATTACCCAGCCATTCTAAGAGTTACTTTTAACACAGTGGAGCATTTCTTTAAAACCCCAGAAGAAGCCTTGGATTTCGCAAAGCAGTTCAAGCCTTGAAAAGTATTTACAAGCAAACATACTGACTTTTACTATTTTTAGAGACCTAACATGGAGTCTCAACACATACCAGCCAGCCTTGGATTTCATAAAGCAGCTCGAGTCTTGAAAAGTATCTACAAGCAAACATACTGACTTTTTCTACTTTTAGAGACCCAATACGGACACTCAACATTTGTGAGATCTCATATGATAATATGGGACTAGAAGTAATGGACAATGCCGTATGGAATGAAGAGGAAAAAAAAAACTGGATTGGAAGACGTTTTCTGGATACTGACAATTAGTCTTTAACATATAACTAATATAACAAATAACACACATATTAAAATCAACAACGCAGGTTTTATTATCACTATGATTATTATTAATCAAGATTGCTCACTTTTGCTAATTAATATCACTAATAATTATATAACTAATGTCTCGTTAATGAATGAGTTTAAATTTAGCTATGGATCCTCATTTGGAGATCCTTTTTTTCTAATAATAATTTTTATTTTGTACTTTAAATTATATTCTTTATGTTTAATACTGCTTAGATTTCTAAGTTAATTTTAGATATAGATAAACCCTTATATGCGATTACCACCACTTTTTTCATTCCTTTAATATTACACCCCAGTTAAAATATATTGATGGAATAATAATTCCTCAAAAATCTAGGAGCTGGCCAAGTTAATAACAACAATGCCGGAAGTCCTTAGATGGATAGCCAAGTTAATATGGCTAACACAAACTACAAATACTTTATTTGTAGTTTTTTTCCTTCTTTACACAAACTATTAATTTCTTTAACTATTCTTTACTATCCTTTTATATCTATTGTATTTTTCAGTTTGAATGGAGTTACACATTGGACCAATGGAGATATATTCGTGAGGTATAAAAGAGATTTAAAATTCATCTATTTGGTGTTCGGGTGTATAAGGTTAGGTCTACTGCGCTGTCCCTTAGACTCTATTGCAGATTTCCCACAAACTTAAAATGCCAGACTTAAAAAGAAATACGGGGGAATGAGGGATTAACATTTTGCAGTTGGAACGTTAAAGGTATTAATGAACAATAAAGAGAGGAAAAATATTGACACATTTAAAAGGCAATTAAAGCTGATGTAATTTATATTCAAGAAACCCACTTAAAAAAAGACGCTGAAAACAGGTTGAAAAGCTAAATGGATAGACAAAATATATCATTCTTCTTTTACGCATAAATCAAGAGGTTGTAGCAATATTATTTCTTTAAAGGTACTTTATTTAAGCATTACATCAACTTATATCTGATAAAGATGGTAGATACATTATTGTGATAGGAGAAATAAACACAGAAAATGATTTTCGTTAATATATATGGACCAATTTTGATAGCCCTTTGTTTTTTAAGAAAGTACTTAACAATATTCCGGAAATTAAACACATTTATAATTTGATAATTGGAGGAGATTTTAATTGTACATTTAGACCCTTACCTAGGACAGATCTTCAAAACAAAGAAAAACTAAATCACATTCTAGTGATTTATTAAATGCATATATTCAAACGACTAATATTAAAGATGTTTGGGAATAGAAAAACCCTACTGGTCGAGAATACTCTTTTTACTCACACCAGTACATAAAAAACTTACTCAAGAATAGATTATTTTCATGGTAGATGCAAAGCTTATCTCACTTACTTACGAACCCAAATATCATAATATTATAATCTCAGATCATGCACCATTAACATTTAAAATTAAAATAAATGGTAAAATAGGAAAATTGTGGACAATGGAAACTTAATCCACAAATTTTAAAAAATAAAACCATCAGGAATATATTATAACTCAATTTAAGATTTTTTTTTGAAATAATGATCAACCAGAAATATCTCGCTCTTTATTATGGGAAACATTTAAAGCATATCTTCGAGGAATTATGATTTCTTCACAAGCATTCCATAATAACAAGATTCGGATAGGAAACAACAGGACTTGGAAAGGGAGATTAAACAATTAGATATACAGAATTGCAACAAAACCAGATAAAATAATACATAATAAAATTGTACCATTGAAATATATAAATTAAATAAAATATAGACTGATCAAGTTTTAAAATTTTATCAACATACTAAACAATTACTGTTTTGAATTTGGAGACAAACCCCAAAAATTATTAGCTCGACAATTAAGGAAAATTGAAGCTGAAAAATTTTTCATAGGATTAAATCACAAAATGGTGATTTATTAATACAACCTAAAGATATTAATGAAAGATTTATGCAATATTATAAAAATCTATATACTGCTAAAAGCGTCAGTAAATAAAACAGAAATAGATGCCTTTTTAAAAATATGTAACTTAAAAGGTTTGGATTTACAAAATAAAGAACTATTAAATGCTGATATTTCAATAAAAGAAATCCAAGAATCTATTAGATCATTAAAAAATGGTTTAAAACACCGGGACGGATGGTATAGGCTCGGAATTTTATAAAATTTTTCAATGATCATATGGTCCCATATTGGAATCATTATATGAACAGATATATACACAACAGAAATTACCAGATACGCTGAACGAGTCTATTATAACACTTATACCTAAAATAAATAAAGACTTGGATGAACCAGGATCATACAGAGCAATAGCTCTATTAAATACGGACCAAAAGATTCTAACAAAAATATTATGCACAAAGATTAAGTACAGTTGTCAATGAATTAATTCATCCGATCAAACAGGATTTATATCTAAAAGATATTCCTCATATAATCTAAGACGGTTATTTAATATTATAATATTCGAAAAGAAGTGATAAAAAAGATTTAGTAGTTATCTCGCTGGATGCAGAAAAAGCTTTTGACCAAGTGGAATGGCCTTATCTATTTTCGGTGATGGAAGCTTTCAAGCTCGGTGAGAAAGTTTACTACTTGGATTAAATTGTTATATGCAAACCCAACAGCTAGAATAACAACAAACTGTATTTTATCTACTAAATTTAGTTTATCTCGAGGTTGTAGACAAGGCTGTCCTCTATCACCTTTATTGTTCGCACTAGCAATAGAACCTCTCGCCCAAAGGGTGAGATTACATCCGGAAATACATGGATATGATACTAAAGATACTAAGAATAAAATCTCCTTATATGCGGACGATGTATTACTTTATATCACTGAACCGGAAATAAGTATCCGAAATTTGTTAAAACTAATAACGGAATTTGGATTAATCTCAGGATACAGTATCAATTGGAATAAAAGTGAACTTATGCCAATAACGATGAATAATTTACAGATATTACAACAATTTCCTTTCAATATAACAAATGAAAATATTTTAAAATATCTTGGCATTTTCGTTACAAAAAAGATTTGATTCTTTATTTAAATCTAATTTCCCGTTATTACTGAACAAATTAAATAAGAATATTTTATACTGGAAAAGTTTACCTATTTCAATGTTAGGTAAAATCAACGCGATAAAAATGATTTTTCTCCCACAATTATTATATTTATTTCAATTAATACCGATATATCTCCCGAAATTTTTAAAAAAAAAAATTAGACTCCCTAGTTACTAAACTTTATTTGGGATTATAAGAACCACAGAATAAAATAAAAAACACTTATGTAAAGCTAAAATAAATGGGGGGATTAGCATTACCAAATTTTATGTTTTATTATTGGGCAGTTGAATATCAAAAACATGAATTTTTGGCTAGAAGAAATAGATAACAAACCAAACTGGTTAAAAATGGAAAAAGAAGATTGTTTCTCCATTTGAAATTAGTTCTATAATATTTGCTAATACTAACGTGACTAAGAAAATTTATAGTGAAAACCCGATAATAGAAAACGGAATCCGCATTTGGAAACAAATAAAGAAAACATTAAAATTAAAATCTATACCGTTAGGTCTTACCATTGCCAATAATTTTACGTTTAAACCTTCAACGATGGATAAGGCTTTTGTACAATGGAAAAATAAAGGAATTTTAAACATAGGGGATCTTTATAAGGAAAGCTCTTTTCTTTCATTTCAAGAGTTACAACAAACTTATGGACTACAAAACAATGAATATTTTAGATATTTACAAATCAGAAACTATATCTCTGCAAACGCACAAGAACTTAGAAATAGAAAGACTGAAATTTTAGATGATATGCTTGAATAAACATCCAAATACAGAAAAAAAATGATATCATATATTTATAATATTTTTTTGGAAAGTGATATCCCATCAACGGAAACACATAGACAGATTTGGGAAAATGAATTAGGTCAAATAATAAGCTCAGAAAATAATGGGAACGAAAGCTTACAACACATACATCATTGTTCGTTAAATGCTAAACATGTTCTTATACAGTTTAAAATTCTACATAGACTACATTATTCCAAATCTAATTACATAATATATTTCCAAAATTATCGCCTATATGTGATAAATGTCAAATCTCAAGAAGCAAATTTGTCACATTCATTCACTAATTGTATAAAGATTGTAGAATATTGGAACGAAATATTTGAAGATAATTTCGAAATGTTATTAATATTACTATGATTTCTGATCCAAAGTTAATAATACTTGGAATACTTGAAACGGACCAACTAGTTACAATGAACCAAAGAATTTTTATCGATTATTGTCTAATAATTGGGAAAAAATTAATACTAAAATTTTGGAAAGGCCCTGCATCCCCAACAATTAAAATGTGGAATACAGAAATGTCGGAGACACTTCATTTGGAGAGATTGAGGCTTGTCCTTATGGATAGGTTAGATCTCTTCAGAGAGATTTGGTCTCCATATATTAAATATCTACATAACGGTTCGGCGCGAGGACTTGACTGAGGCCTGAATATCTGAATGGATGAAGAAACATATATAATAAATCATGAATATATCTCCAAGGACGAATTAATGAATAATATTTCAATCTCCATCAAACTTTCAACACTCTCTTTTCTATTTTCTATTCTTTATTTTTTCTATCCTTAATTAGAAAAAAAGTATAGAAACACATTATATTAAATTTTTAATATTAATGCGAATATAGATATCATTACTTGTATGAAAATATTATTGATGTTCTGTATTTTTAATTACATAAAATTGTGTAGTTTCAACTATATAATAATTTAGAAATATAAAGTCAATAATAACACAAACACTCTTATTATTATGAAAAATAATGAATATTATAGAGTAGTTCGGTTAATATTGTGTATTATACAATTATAACATGGGGGACTTGTATTTTGAAATCAGAGGAAATATGGATATTATGAGTAGTATGAGTATATTGCTAATACTAGGAAGATACTATACACACTCCCAATTATACAAAATAATTAACCTTGATATGTATAATTGATAATATTATAAATAATATAAACAGTATCAATTTATCATTAATATTATATAGTTTTTATCATTGTATAAGAGTGTATTTTGTAATTACTTTGTTTCTATAATAAAAAAAATTAAAAAAAAAAAAAAAAAAAGGATTGTCACTAGAAGCAAGTGAGCAACAGACACAGAGGTTAGGGGAAGACAAGCGGAGCCAAGACAGTTAACGTGACAATCCTCCCCCCAAATGGAGATCTTGCCAGTGGACCACGGTGGGGTTGTGAGTGATCAGCCAAGGCCGACCCAGAACGACAGGGACATGAGGTGAATTTAGCAGGAACAACTGAATTATCTCCCAGTGGTTTCCATTAACACAAAGTTCTAGAGGGAGAGTAGAGAGTGAAGCCATCCCAATTATTCTTCCATCAAGTCCACTGGTTTGCCGGGACTCTTCTACTTTAATGGTGGGAATTAGAAATCTCTGAGCAACAGTGATATCGATGAAGCTATCATCTGCCCCCGAGTCAAGCAGAGCATTAAGTTTCAATAGCATGTCTCCAAAACGTGCCGTAATCAGAGTGAGTCTGGTGCAAATAGGAGGGAAATAAACCATGCTCACCCATAATCCCTCTCTTGCAGGGGAGAGTTGGCTTTTACAGGACAAGCAGCGATTAAGTGTCCGGGACATCCACAGTAGAGACAACACCTCTCCCATATGCGTCTCTGGTGCTCGGCCTCGCTCAGCTTGGTGCAGCCAATCTGCATAGGCTCCTCCTCCACTGGATCAGGACCAGGCTTCTTCTTCCCGAGGGAAGTGAGACAATGGGCTCACTATGACGAGAGGAGTGTGATGTGTAAGGACACTGCTTGAGAGCTTCGGATAACTTGTCTCGCCTTCACTCTCGGAACCAGTTATCTATCGAAGAAAGGCCAACATCCTTCAGGTTCTCGTTGAGGCCATGGATGAAGACACAGCGGTATCACACCAACCACTCTCTAAAACAGTGGTTCGAAAATCAATAGCGTAATCGGCAACACAGCATGCCCCCTGGCAGAGATGCAGCATCCTCTGGGCTGCCTCTCTTAAGACCAAGAGTGGTCAAAAAATGGGCAAAGTTCTGGCAGAAGTCTAGCTGTCTCTCCCAGGCAGCTGTTCCCTAGGCTGAAGCACGTCCTGACAGCAGGGGGGTTGCACGGGCGACTTCGGAGTGTTCTGCACTGGAACAGGACGGTTGTAGCTCAAAACCCAAGGAGAACTGGGATAGGAATAACCTGCAGGTGGAGGGATCACCATGGTACCTCGCCGTGGTGGGAAAAATTGGTGCCAGAATGGGCTGGATACGGCTGGAAGTGGATGGAGGCGGAGAGGCATCAGCAGAAACGGGAGGAATTGGCGGTGGTGCGAGGTGTGACAGGACCTGGCTGACAGTGTTTGACAACTGCTGGAAGGTCGCTATGAGTTGGTCTATTCGAGCTTCATGGGCGCCAAGATTGGAGCCTTGAAGTTGAACAGCCCTTGCATATCAGAGCCAGTACATCCTCAGGTTCGGAACTGGGAGTGGCAAGACTCTGGGCTGATCAGAATTGCCTGCCGAGTCCATACTGGCCAACTAATCTGTCAACTGGCTCAGAAATGGAAGGGACTCAAATGCAGGCTCACCGAGAAGTACTAAAGAAAACCAAAAGTGAATGGAACTGAAAGACATTGTCCTGGAACCGACAGAACTTAGAACTGCTATGGAACCAACAGGATGCAGAACTGATTAGCCAGCACCCAATTGGTGATGCTCTCAGGTATTAATGCCAAGTGATAGATTAGGGGAGGAGATTAAATGCAGGTGTAACTCCTAATAGCTCACGGGAGGAGTGTGAAAAGAGTCTCAAGTGTCTGGAGGCATTGCAAGTGTGACAAACAGTTTCTTCCCAGCTGTTATTGACGTAGTTACTGATACTCAAAATTAACTCGGGCGACACGGATAATTCTTCAAGAAGTTCAAACCTTTATTTGCAAATCGAGGCTGGAACGCTCAAAGACTTAATCACTTGAGAGTTCACTCCAAACCAAGAGTTGCCCCTTTTTATGGCATGTTTAACTCTGTATGTCCCACCCCCAGTGCATTTCCATACCCAATCACTTGCAGACATTCCCTTATCGATAACCAATTACTTGCAAACATTCCCTTAGCAATAACCAATCACTTGCATTTACCTTTCTCCTCCTTCCCAGTTATTTTCCATTCCGTAATCCACCCTTATTTAAACCACATGTTTTCCCTTTCTTGGGCCCCTTATTTCTCTTAGCTAAGGCTTGATACAGAGTTACAAAGGTCATATAACTGTCACAACTGATTTACACTAATGGCTGCAAGAGAATCTTGGGTCTCCATTATCTCTCACATAAACAATCAAACCAGAATACAAGGAACAAAGGCCTTCACATAAAGCACAAACATGCAGAGTTTCCAAAGATTTAAAAAACAAAGTATAAAAGTTAAATATCTCAAGTATTACAAACACCAAGAATATAAAATATAAAGATACTACACTTCTATATAATTCCCCCCTTTGAGACCTAACTGATCTCACAGAAAAAGAAAACCACAAGCTGCACATATCGGTGCCTAATCAAACTACAACTAGCCCCCAAAATCAGAGTCCTCATATTTGTAATGTTCAGCCTCACAGTGTTCTTTCTCTGGAATCTTGGGTAAATGGGCCAAAAACCCACCCCCATTATGCTGGGGCGGGAAAAAAGACCCAGCTATCCTTACAGACTTTTGTTCAATATTCCTCCGATATATTTTGCATGTCATCATAGTATTCTATCAGCGGGGTCTACTTCTCCAGGAGACCAGATTCGCCTTTTTCCTGGAGCAACGAAAGCTGTTTGCAGCGGCTCTTACTAGGAGAAACTTAATACAGGGTAAAACATAACATTGCACAACAGTAACCACCAGCAGCGCAGCTCCAGTAGTCACGGCCAACTTAGCCAACCATGCTCTCCAACCTCCTAACATATTTTCTAGCCAATCAAAGAATTGATGTCCAAAACCCACATTCTGCTTAAGCTATTTTCTCTGATTCTTCAACTTATCCATTGCTTTACTGAAGGACCCCTCCGGGCTGGTGTTGTTAAGTATAAAGGTGCAGCAGTGTTCCCCAAACAGGACACACACACACACACACCCTTCTTCTGACCTAATTTACAACAGCCTCAGTGTCACTAGTGTCTCCAAAAACCTCACTTACTATCTGGTTAAAGCTCTGCTCCTCCCTTACGTCTTTGTCCTCCTGTTCACTTACCTCAGGGTTATTATCGAGCCGTAACCGTGGAACAGCCCTCGTGCAATGACTGAGATGGTACCATGTGCATCGACCTTCTACCTGAACAGCGGCTGGCTGGGCCCTAGTCACCGTGAATGGTCCTTCCCTTCTTTGCTCATTCCACTTCCTTCGGAAGGCTCGTACACAAACCTTGTCTCCGGGTTTAATGGGTTCTTCCTCTGGGTTATTTTGCTTTTCCTGTGCATGAATAGACTTGTGTATCATAGTTAACTGTTGCATATACTGCTTAAGATCTACCTCTAACTGCTCCAAACTTGGTCCCTTGTAGGGACCTCTCCATTTTGGTGCAGGTATGGGTCTGCCAGTGAGCATCACGTGTGGCATCAAATTAGTTATTTGATTAGTTTGCATGCAGCAGCTCATCAGTGCCAATGGCAGGGCATCAATCCAATTCAACTTTGTAGTTGCACAAATCGTATTTAGCTTAGCCTTCAAGGTCCATTAAATATTTCCACCATGCCCTGTGACTGAGGGTGGTACACACACCCAAACCTTTGTTTCACTCTCAGGGCCTGCAGCACCCGCTTGACTAGTTTCTGGATACTAGCCGATCCGTTGTCGGAGCTAATTTCTGTAGGTTTACCAAACCTTGGGATTACTTCATTCATCAGAAACTTTACTACAGTCCCTGCACCTAAATCTTTGGAGGGTACTGCCTCCACCCACCTGCTAAATCTATCAATCACAACTAGCATGTACCTTTTCCCTCTTACCATCTTTATCATATCCACATAGTCGATCACCAGGTGCGTAAATGGCCTTTCGGGCACAGGCATGTGACCTATTGGCATTGTTATTCCCTTTCTAACATTGCTTTGAGCACATACCTCACACTGCGACAAAATGTGGTCTACCGAAGCCTGTAAATAGGGCAACCAAAACCCATCCTTTTTTACCTTTCTTATTACTTGCCCCCTTGCGCAATGGTCTAACCCATTCACTGCTGAAATAAGAATGGTCAGCAATGGTGTGGGTGCTACCAACAATCCCTCATTAGTCCACATGCCCTCCAAGTTCTGCTTAGCTCCCCTTTGTCTCCACATTGTTTGCTCTGCCATGGTTGCCTTACCTTGCATTTCAATTATGTCCTCCTCTGTGGGTTCCAGATCCAAACTTACCTGAGGTGCAATAACAGCTGATTGGCATCCAGACGCTATTCTGGCTGCTTCGTAATAGTGTTAAAAGCTGTTTCCGCCTCATCGTTCCATTGCAAAACATTTCTCAGGCTTGTGTGTCCTGCTTCCTTCATTATTTTCCTTAATGGCCTCACAATTTCAGCATACTCTCCAATCCAGTCTGAACTGTATCCTGCCATTCCCAAGAACGTCATCATCTGTGCTACTGTCTGAGGTTTGGTAGCTTTAATTATTGCCTCGATTTGATCTGGTGCTATAGCCTTTACACCCTTGAATATTAATCATCCTAAATATTCTACCTGCTGCTTACAAAACTGCAGCTTCTTCCTGGATACTTTACAGCCTCCGCACACCAACCTTTCCAAGAGTCAAAGTGTCTCGCTCACATTGCTCCTCACTTGCGGAGCAAACCAACAAATCATCTACATATTGTATTAATGTACTTTCTAAAGGTATGCATTCTAAATCTGCCTTTTTATATCTGATTGAAGACATGGAGTGAGTGTTTAAATCCCTGCGGCATCCTAGCATAGGTGTATTGAGTACCCCTATAGGTTAAAGCAAATAGATACTGACATTGCTCTGCTAAGGGCACACTGAAAAATACTGAACAAAGATCTACTGCTTAAAAGTATGCGGCTACTGTAGAAACATTAGTCAGCAGTGTATGTGGATTTGGGACGATCACTGGCCGATCTCTCACCACCTCGTTTACCGCTCGCAGATCATATACTAGTCTCCACTTTTTCAGCTGGTTCTCCAGATAGCCTGCTGGATTCTCTGCCTACCCCAGTGGATCTCCCCTTTAACACTTCGGGGTCCACCTTAAGCATGTAACAGTGTCTGAGGGCCTGCTACACCCTCTGCCTGACTGGGTCAAACGGCGTGCCATTGACCACTGCATTATTCACCGCATTTCTTTATACCAGCCATCTCCAGGAGTTCTGTCAGTTTAGTGGTTCCTATCACTTTCACCAACAGTGCCTTCAAATCTCCCATAGCCAACAACCATCCCGCGTAAACCTCCTCAAAGGCCCTAATCTATTTTCATGCCCCATCATGAATATTGGGCAAGGTATTTGTTAGCCCTTCCAGGTCCTGGATCCCCCAAGGGATATACTGTGTCTGTCCCGTTCTTTTTAAAAACAACGGCATCATTTTATCCCTCCGTTCCTGTTCCTCTTCTTCTACCTGAATGTCTTCCCATTCCAATTCTTCATGGAGTGCCTTCTTTCACATTCTAAACTCTATTTTTTGCTTCTCAGATATTCTAGCCTTCCTTTATGATTCTTTCACCTTTCTTTTTAAATCTTTCACTAAATCCTCATCCCTTATTTCCCTTGCATCCCCCTATCGCTTCCCGATCCTGTTTCCTCCTCACTGCCTTGTCCTCCTTTCAGTTTCCACTTGTTGAGTCTCCTTTCAGTTTCCACTTGTTTCCAGTCCTGTCTATCACTTTCCTCACTCCCCCATTCTGCTGAATAGGATACCTGAAAATCCCTCTGGTTCCTCAGGTCCTGCAGTCTCCTGAAATCCACTTCTAATTCCCTTATTTCCTTCTCATCATTCCAACTTGCAACCTCTCGTTCTATCTCCACTTTACTAAGGGACACTGCTTTGTACCGTCCAGGCCTGGATAGGGAGGGGGATGCCCAGAGTCTCTCAAGCTTGGATATAAGATCGACTTTTTGCCTTGGAGTTTCTGGCTTTCATGCTGCCTTTCGGTTCTCACCCTCTTCCTTTGTCATATTTACCACCTGGTATACTTTCCTCAACCTCTCACCTTCCACTCTAAACAGCTTAAGTACATCTAACTATGTTTCTCTCTTCTTTTTCCACGTTTTCAACTTATCTTTGGACCTATAATTCTTTTTTTTTGTTTTTTATATTTTTATTATAGAAACAAAATAATAACAAAGTACATTATTTTGCAATGATGAAAATACATGATATTAATGATATATTCGTACTGTTAATAATATTTGTATTATTATTGATTATAAATTTTAAGATTATGTATTTTATATAATTGAGAATACATGGTACTAGTAATACATTCATAATATTAGTAATATACTCGACTGTTTGATAATATTTGTATTGTCACTGATTTTGAAATGTAGGACCATATTTTATATAATTGAAAATACGTAATACTAGTAACACCTTCATGATATTCATTATATTTTCATACTGTTTAATAATATTTGTATTATATCATTGATTTTAAAATTTAAAATTATATATTTTTATAATAATTGAAAATACATGATACTAAATAATACTTTCATGAAATTAGTAATATTTATATTCGTACTGATATTAAAAATTTAAGATTATGTGTTTCTATACATTTTTCTAATTTTTTATAAAAGTATGAAAAAATAGAGAAAAAGAGTGTGAAAAGTTTGATGGAGAATGGAGTATTAATCATTAATCCGTCCTTGGAGATATATTCATGATTTTATTATATATATTTCTTCATCCATTCAAATATTCAGGCCTCAGTCAAGCCCTCGTGCCGAACCATTATGACCCTGTAAATATTTAATATATGGAGACCAAATCTTTCTGAAGAGATCTAACCTGTCCATTAGGACAAGCCTCAATCTCTCCAGATGAAGTGTCTCCGACATTTCTGTGTTCCACATTTTGATTGTTGGGGATGTAGGCCTTTCCAAAATTTTAATATTAATTTTTTCCCAATTATTAAACCATAGTCGATAAAAGTTCTTTGGTTCATTGTTGGTCAGTTTCTAGTATTCCAAGTATTATTAACTTTGGATCAGGAGTCAAAGTTATATTGACAACATTCGAAATTATCTTAAATATTTCATTCCAGTATTTTACAATTTTTATACAGTTAGTGAATGAATGTGATAAATTTGCTTCTGAGTTTTGACATTTATCACATATAGAGGATACTTTTGGAAAAATGTTATGTAATTTAGATTTGGAATAATGTAATCTATGTACTATTTTAAACTGTATAAGGGAATGTTTAGCATTTAACGAGCAATGATGTATATGTTGTAAACTTTCATCCCATATTTCTGGTCTTATAATTTGGCCTAATTCATTTTCCCAAGACTGTCTATATATTTCTGTTGATGGAACATCACTTTCCAATAAAATATTGTATATATATGATATCATTTTTTCCATATTTGGATGTTTATTCAAGCATTCATCTAAAATTTCTGTCTTTCTATTTCTAAGTTCTTGTGTATTTGCAGAAACATAATTTCTGATTTGTAAATATCTAAAATATTCTTTATTGTGTAGTCCATAAGTTTTGTTGTAACTCTTGAAATGAAAGGAAAGAGTTTTCCTTATAAAGATCATCCATCTTAGTAATTCCTTTATTTTTTCCATTGTAAAAAAGCCTTATCCATCATTGAAGGTTTGAACGTAACATTATTGGCGATGGTAAGACCTAATGGTATAGATTTTAGTTTTAATGTTTTCTTTATTTGTTTCCAGATGCGGATTTCCGTTTTCTATTATCGGATTTTCACTATAAATTTTCTTAGCTACGTTAGTGTTAGCAAATATTAATAGAGCTAATTTCAAATGGAGAACAATCTTCTTTTTCCATATTTAACCAATTTGGTTTATTATCTATTTCTTCTAGCCAAAAAAATCATATTTTTAATATTGACTGCCCAGTAATAAAACATAAGATTTGGTAATGCTAATCCACCATGTATTTTAGGTTTACATAAATGTTTTTTATTTATTCTATGCTCTTGTAATCCCAGATAAAGTTAGTAATTAGAGAGTCTACTTTTTTTGAAAACATTTTTAGGGAGATATATCGGAATTAATTGAAATAGATATAGTAATTGTGGGAGAAAAATCATTTTTATTGCATTAATTTTACCTAACATTGAAATAGGTAAGCTTTTCCAGTATAAAATATTCTTATTTAATTTATTCAATAATGGGGGGAAATTAAATTTAAATAAAGAGTCAAATCTTTTTGTAACGAAAATCCCAAGATATTTAATATTTTCGTTTGTTATCTTAAAAGGGAATTGTTGTAATATATGTAAGTTATTCACCATTATTGGCATGAGTTCATTAATTAATTCTTAATTAACTCTTCCATCTCGTCACACTTATTTATATCGAAAGTGCCTTCCTTGGGCCACTTCGTCAGCAATTTTTCCGTTCTTTTTTCCCATTTCTCAGAGTGCTTTATAATGTCCTCTTTAGATACAGGGAACTTTTTACTTAGTAGTTTATCTGCAGTTACCTTATTATATTATCTTGTTCAGTGCACTTTATCAATCAGTCCAGTTATAGTCCTTATTCTTATTCCGTCCTGTTCCTGTAGTTACTATACTATCCCATACACTGTCTGTTTCTACGAATTTCAGCAGGGAACCAGATCAACCTACTACGAAGGACCTCAGTGTTCCCGGGAGCGTCTATGGGGAGGGTCAGTCTCAAAGGGTCTGACTAGTGCACTTTTCTCTTCCCATCTGATCCCGGTGAACCTGCAGCCACTTACTTAGTCATTGGTTGATGGTCTCAGTGAAATCCCAGCTGGCTTGCCAAATAATAATGTTTGCATCTTAAAAAACAGACAAAATACAACAAATTACTTAAATCATTTTTAATTGTTCCAATCCATCTCCCCAATATTCACAATTTCAAATTCCTAATACACACTAATAACAATTTCCCAAATTAACACGTTTTGTTTTGTTTTTTGGATATATTAGCTTATCCATCTAACACATGGCCAGTGTGGCATCAGTCACCTTTTGAACACAATTCAAAAGATGAGAAATAGAAAGAAAACACTTAAAACATCAATAAGACAAAGCAACCTTCAATTTTTCATCTCTCCTCTGTTGAAAGTTAAGAGAAAATAAAGAATGAACAGTTAATTTTCATAGATTACTAACACATTGGCAAAGAACAAAGGAGCAGAAGATATCTGTGTATGGCTCCGCCCTACGCCCCCATACAATTGCAGTTTCGTAAGGGACAACACACAACTCTTAAAATTGACTCTACAAAGATTTATTAAAAGAGAACCTCATTCAATGATATCCTATTTTTGAAGTGTAGGATTAAATCACCATTTGTCCAAAACCGGTTCCACAAACAAGTACATCACTCTCACTTCAGAGAAAGCATGCAACTCGAATACTTGAACACCCAAATACGTTCATATATGTTTAATTCCCAGGATGGCGGGACTGTCATATGCTGAGAGAATAGAGCATACTGGGCTTGTTACACTCTGAGTTTAGAAGGATGAGAGGGCATCTCATTGAAACATATAAGATTGTTAAGGGTTTGTGTATTGACACGCTAGAGGCTTGAAACTTTGTTTTTTTCAGAACAGGGGCCACAGTTTAAGAAATAAGCCATTTAGAACGGAGTGAGGAAACACTTTTTTTCTTCTGCGAGTGGTGAGTCTGTGGAATCTCCTGCCACATGCGGTCATTTCTCTGGATGCTTTCAAGAGAGAGCTAGATAGGGCTCTTAAAAATAGCGGAGTCAGTGGATATGGGGAGAAGGCAGGAACGGGGTACTGATTGGGATGATCAGCCATGATCACATTGAATATCGTTTGTACTGCTGTTTATTTTGAGCCGCATGTTCTACTCCTGCACCTATTGTCTATTGTCCATTGTTTATTATTCATAAATTCAACACAAACTGAAGAACAGTCGCGATCCAAAACACACATTTAGACATTCTTATATCCCTCTCGACCCTCTTTCTCCCTCTTAGACACTCCTCATAGCTTCAAAGTGTAAGCTACATTCCACACATTCCACATTCCTTTTCCTCCTTTCCCACATACACAAATTTTATCTGAGAGCAGTACTGCCAGAGGCCAGTCAAAGCGTCACAGTGCAGCCCTCTCGTTTTCATAATTATTTTTCCATATTCAAAGGCGTCCCTTTGTAATTTCTAAACCTTCCCTTGTCTGACAAGACCCTTCTGTTTATTAGAATCTTTGGTTCTGTGGGGATCAGTGTATAAAATTTAGAAGCTGCCTTGTGAGCAGTACGGTTAGCTCGGCATTCCCCTGGGAGACTGCATTGTTGGGCTACTCATATAGGCATTACACTGGGAGGACTGAGGCCTGCAGTGTGGGTATCGTTGTCTTTAAGTTGTGAAAGTGTTCTTGTTGGAATGAGAGAATTAGTTGAAAAGGATTAATCTGCTAGGAATGGGCGGGCATAATTCACAGTGGGATGGTCCAATTCCCTGTCAGTCAGGACCCTGGGTGCTGTGATTGGACATTGATCCAGATTGTGATGTCAGAGTCCAGGTTATTCAAGGTCTTGCCACACCCCACACCCATCAATCTCCACAAACAAAGACACACATTCTCCTCTTTGTTTCTCTTCAGCAGAGGTGAGCTCGCTGCTCTGTGCCAAATGTTATTCAAAGTTTGAAGGCAAGTTTGTTTTAAACAAAAGTACAGGCTGTTGGCTGGGATTTAAAGATCTTGGGCAGCCACAATTCTCATGCTCTTTTTTCTCCTTTATCTTGTCTGTTGTTTTTTTCTCTCTGGTCCTCTATGTTGTCTCTGGTCCTCTCTGGTCCTCTCTCAATACTGCTTCCTCTTCATCTTCTGCCTCAGCCCTTTCCCTTCTTCTTTCTCATGTTCCTTTTCAGTCTCCAAGTCGTTCTCAGTATCATTTTCATCTGGGGTGCCCTTCCCTGTAGGGGTGCTAGAGCCTCACCGCCCCCCCCCCCAAAGGATATTATATGGGGAGGTGGTCTACACTATTCCCAAATTTATTCCTCATTCCCCACCAAAATTTGTTTCTTCAACCCCCCCCCCCCCCCTGCTATAAACAGGGTTGCCATGTCAGACAAGGGGTCTCCAGAGAAATTACCAGTACTGGGTTTGGTCTTAACTACTAATTGCTTGTATTCTGAACTCTTCTTATCAGCACCTTTTCTCTGCCTTGGCCCTTAACAATTTGCAATTTTATGTTTCCCAATTAGTCCCTATTCTCCCTGACTTTACATGTTATGTCCGTACAGATCCCCTATTCTTCTTAAAGGCGGTAGCCACAGAATGCCTTGTCCATTCAGTCCCCTTTCTTTTCTCAGAGCAGTATCCACAAGGTCTAAGTATTATCCTGCCCATTCAGACCCCTTACTCTTCTAAGGCTGGTAGCCACAGGATGCCTTGTCCATTCAGACCCCTTTCTCTTCTAAGGGCAGTAGCCACAAGGTGTTATTCTTATCACACAAAATCTACTTTCTCAAGTTAATTATTTTCTACTTGCCCTTCTGTGCAGTCTTCTCGAGTAATCATCCGAGTCTCCTCATAGAATAATTTAGTGACAGATTCTTTGGGTCGGAGAGGCCCTCTGACTGCCTAGGCGCTTCTGTATCCCCAGTGGCTTGCCGTTTTCAAAAGGTTATTAGTCCAAACGAAGCGGAAAACTGCCTATCATTTTGCGGGTGGCCAACCTTATCCTATTGTCCCTTGGAGCCTCTGAGAGGCTGGGAAGAACCCTTGGCTGTTTGTCTTTTATTGAATGGGACTCTTTTCCACCCTGCTCGCAGTGCCAATTTTGTTATGGTTACTAATACTCAAAATTAACTCAGGTGACACGGAGAAATCTTCAAGAAGTTCAAACATTTATTTGCTAATCGAGGCTGGACCACTCAAAGAGTAAATCACTTGAGAGTTCACTCCAAACCAAGAGCTGCCCCTTTTTTATGGCATGTTTAACTCTGTATGTCCCACCCCCGGTGTATTTCCATACCCAATCACTTGCAAACATTCCCTTAGCAATAACCAATTACTTGCATTTACTTTTCTCCCCCTTCCCAGTTATTTTCCATTCCGTCATCCACCCTTTTTTAAAAACAAATGTCTTCCCCTTCTTGGGCCCCTTGTTTCTCTTAGCTAGGGCTTGATACAGAGGTCATATAACTGTCACAACTGATTTACACTAATGGCTGCAAGAAAATCTCGGGCCTCCATTATCTCTTACAAAAACAATCAAATCAGAATACAAGGGACAAAGGCCTTCACATAGAGCACAAACATGCAGAGTTTCCAAAGTTTTAAAATACAAAGTATAAAAGTTAAATATCTCAAGTATTACAAACACCAAGAAGATAACATATAAAGATACTACACTTCTTTTTTTTGTAAAATATTTTTATTAGAAGTAAATACATATTAAAAAGGAATAACATAAAATCAAAAAAAAAGAGACATATTATTCGTCACATACATTCTTAATGTTTTTAAAGTTTACGATCATTCTTATTTATACTTCTATACTTTTTATTATTTTATAACAGAAAGAAGATAGTAAAGAGAAATAGTAAAGAGAAATAAAATAAAAGTAGAAAATCGATATATGAGTATTAAGCAGGCTATTCATCATTGGAGATATATCCGTGGTCTATTATATATAGTTCTTCATCTATTCCTTCATTCAGGTTTCAGTCAGAAGATACTACACTTCTATATTACCAGGCAACTGAATCATCTTACCACATCCAGAGAGCAGTCCTGAACTACTAACTACCCCATTGGTGACCCTCGGACTATCTTTGATGGGACTTTACTGACTTTACCTTGCACTAAACGTTATTCCCTTATCATGTCTATCTGTACACTGTAAATGGCTCGATTGTAATGATGTACACATTAATTTTGGAGGGCATTGTGAGCACTTCTCGCTTGTATTCACCATGGAGAAGATCGTGGAAGCTAGGGAATTCAGGGAAGAGAACAGTGATATCTGAGAGCATGTCAACTTTATGAAGGAGGAGGTGTTGGATATCTTAAAATGCATACAGAAGAATAAATCCCCACATGTGCAGTTCTGGAGGGTAAGCTATGGGTAGGATGTGAGTGAGGGTACAGAAAAAATATTGCTGGATGTTGCTTACATTGAGGACCTGAGTTATTAAGAGATAGTGGATATGCTGGATTTGTTTTCCCTGGAGAAAAGGAAGGTGGCAGGTGACATGGTAGATCTATATAAAATTGTAAAAGGTGAATATTGGATACATTTCTAGAGTCATGGTAAATGTGTTTAAGATGAGAGGGAGGAGGTTACAAGGGGTACTGAGGAGGAAATATTGCACACTAAGGATGTTTGGTTTATGGAATAATCTGCCAGAGGAGTTGCAGGAAGCAGGAACAATAACAATGTTTAAAGGCTTCTGCACTGGTACTTGCACAGAGGGGTGCTGAATTAATGCAGGCAAGTGGGATTAGTATAGCCAGGCATGATAGTCTGCATAGATGTGGTGGGCTGATGGGGAAGGAGGAGGTGGGCGGCGAGGTGGAGGCTGCGGGGACAATGATGCCTGCGGCCCCGGCCAAAGCCCCGGTCTCCATCAGCTCGCAGGCGCTGCCCGCTGACACGCCCATGCACCCATGCGCCCATGGTCTTGGACATGTTCAAAAACGGCTGGCGGCTGCATAGTGAGGTGGAGAGCAGCAACGAGTAAAAAAAATGTTTATAAGATGTACAGCTCTCTGACTCTATTTTTCCAATTTCTGCAAGTGCAATGCTTTGAGGAATATTTCAACCATTTTTAGTAGCAAGTTATAATTATGAATAGACATGCATGTTATGACAGTAATATTCCATGCGAGTTAAAAATCATAATGCAAATGAAGAATTTAAATATGAAAATATTAATTTGTAGAAAAATTGAAAAGGGATAGACTGTGCACAACTTTCTCTCTGCTGCAACGTGGCAAAATGTCCAGAGACATTTTCAAATAAGGTTTGACATGAAGCTCATGAGATGATGTCTTAAATGGTTCCTAAAGACTATTAATGAGGCACGCCCACGCGCTCACGGTCTCTGACGTATTCGAGAATGGCTGGCAGCTGCACAACGAGGTGGAGAGCAGCAACGAGTAAAAATAAATGTTTATGAGATATAACTAGACCAAGTGCAGACCCGTTGGGTCTGGTCCAGGAACATTTCAGTACCCGAGTACGGGGGAGGAGGTGGGGGAAGGAGGGGGGGGGAGGGGAGGAGGAAGGGGGGGGGAGGGGGGGGAGGGGGAGGGAGGGGGGATAATAGCAATGTGGCAAAATGTCCAGAGACATATTCAAATAACGAAGCTCATGAGATGATGTCTTAGTTGGTTCCCAAAGATATTAAAGAGGCATGGTTTACAGAGGGCATTTGATAAGGGGAGAGCTTCAGAGGAGGCGGAGCTGAGGGGAATAAACCCTGAGTCCTCAACAGATGAAAGATTGTCACAAATTCTCCATCTTCCACCTTGTAATAATAAGCACAATTGCACAGAATTGTTGCAAGTTATTTTGTTCCTAATGACACATTCTGGTGTGATTTCAATTGTTGAGTCACAGATGGTTAACAGTGGTTAACAGTTAACAGAAGATAAATAATGCAACAAGACATCTGGCATCTGGAGCAGCGGATGCAGTAGATGAGGTTGGAGGAGGTGCAGGTGAACCTCTGTCGGACCTGGAAGGACTGCTTGGGTCCCTGAAAGGAATGGAGGGGGGAGGTGAAGGGACAAGTGTAGCATTTCTTGCGGTTATCGTTAACACAGATAAATAATGCTGTATATTATCCTGTTAAAGAAGGAACTGCAGATGCTGGAGAAACGAGGGTACACAAAAGGATGGAGAAACTCAGCGGGTGCAGCAGCATCTAAGGAGCGAAAGAGATAGGCGGCGTCCGTTCACCTCCCCCCTCCACACTCCTTTCAGGGACCCAAGCAGTGCAACCTTCCAGGTCCGACAGAGGTTCACCTTGCACCTCCTCCAACCTCATCTACTGCATCCCTGCTCCAGATGCCAGATGATCTATATCGTGAGACCAAAGCGGAGGCTTGGCGATCGTTTACCGTTCGCCGAAACCTCCGGTCCTGGGCCTCCACCACGGCCAGAGTGAGCAACACCGCAAGTTGGAGGAACAGCACCTCATATTCCGCATGGGGAGTCTGCATCCTTTGGGCTTGAACATTGAATTTTCTCAATTCTGTTAACCCTTGCTGTCTCCTCCCCTTCCCACCTCTCCCTCAGCCCTCGGGCCCTGGCATTCCCTCTCTCTCTATCACCCTCCCCCACCCCAGTCGCACTAGCTTCTCATTTTCACACCACAAACAGCTTACAATGGCTTGTTCCCTTTATCATCGATACTTTTTTGCATATCTTTCATTCATTGTTCTTTATCTCTCCACATCACCGTCTATATCTCTAGTTTCCCTGATCTCTGACCAGTCTGAAGAAGGGTCTCGACCCGAAACGTCGCCTATCTCCTTCGCTCCTTAGATGCTGTTGCACCCGCTGAGTTTCTCCAGCCTTTTGTGTACCCTGTAAATTATCCTGAAGTGACCACTAGTCTGTAGTATAGCATAAGGTTGAGCAGCAAGTTAGAACAAAGACAAAGCATTTAGACATGTGTGAAAACATCGAAACGGAGGTAGTGAATAAAAGCCATTCAGCCTATCCAAGTGCACAGTATTCTGTCCGCAGTCCATGTATGTTTACACAGTCATACATATCTCTCTAACACCGCTGCCAGTATATCTGTAGGATTCCCCTAAAATCCTGAGCTGGGTAATTACCAAGCCTTCGGGCTGCTGATCTAAGATACACGAGCTTAGAATTCTATGACCCAGCAGCCTTTACCATTTTTATCTGGAATCTAGGTCTACACTTTCCACAGATAACACTAAGTTCAACTACTTTCCCATTAATAGGCCACCATTAGTGAGGTGAAACCGTATCCTCAAGTAGCAATAATTATCGAGTGATAGAGTCAAAGAGTCATACAGCATAGAAACAGACTGAAGATAGATGATGGAGTAACTCAGCGGGATAGGCAACATCTCTGGATAGAAGGAATGGCTGATGTTTCAGGTCGAGAAATGTCACCCATTCTTTCTCTCCAGAGATGCTGCCTGTCCCGCTGAGTTACTCCAGCATTTAGTGTCTATCTTCAGTGTAAACCAGCATCTACAGTTCCTTCCTACACATGGAAACAGACACTTTGGCCAAACTTGTCCATGCCGACTAAGTTGGCCCATCCAAGCAAGCTAATTTCGCCACTTATGGCCCATATCCCTCTAAAGATTTCCTATGCATTTAGCTGTCCAACTGTCTTTTAAATGTTATTCTTCCAGTCAGCCACAAAAGTAATGCTTCGGGCCAAGCACCCAGAAACAAATTATCTGGTCTCAAGATTAACTTCTGCAACTTCAGTGAACTTCTTTTCACACCCATCCCAGGTACATGTGAGTGCCTTGGATCAACTTGTGCTAATATCAAACAACATGACCTTTGAGTCCAGATGCAGCAGCCCATTCCTGCACCAAGCTGTACATTCTCGGTCTCCTCCATTACCAGAGTGATGCCATGCACAGTCTGGAGGAACTGCACCTCATATTCCACAAGAGCACGCTGCAACCCTATGGAATAATATTGAACTCTCCAATTTCAGGTAGCCAACCCTCCCCACCACGCCCCAACTTTCTCTCTCCTTCTCTCACGCACATCTTTCACTCCACACTCCACCCTCCCTCCCATTACCTAGTCTCAATCCCTTCTCCCTTTGCTCATCACCCACCTCTATCTTCCCTGGGATACCTATTCCCCATTTCTCATCTATCTCCGTCCCTCTGTCTGCTCCTACATTTAACTCCACTTTCCTTGCCAATCAGATTCCGCCATCTGCAGCCTTTTGCCTTCTCCACGTCACCTGCAGCCTTTGTGACCATCTCCACCATTTGCTCCCGCACCTGACAATCCACCCCACCTTCTCTACATTAACCTATCACTTGTCAGCTCTTACGCCACCTCTTCCCCCCGCCTTCATCTGTCTATGGCTACCTGCCTCTGTATTCTAGTTTTGAGTAAGGGTCCTAATCAAAAATATTGTCTGTTTATTTCACTCCACAGTACGGGATTTTCCAATCATTCTTCCGGGATATTGCCTCGTTTTGTTTGTATTTGCCCCTTTTCCCCCATGTTTTTTTCTCTGGGAGAGGACGACATGCCCAGCTTCACCTGCCAGCCGTGTCTACCTGCCCTGCATTTCCCAACCACCACAATCTTTTGTCAAGCTTCTCTTGAACATAAGTCTCTTTGCTGCAAGCTGACAGAGACACTCGCATGCACACACATACGTTCACATGCAAACACATATACACACCCTCCCCTATACACACACTGGCTGTGCTTGTTCTCAAATCAAATAACTGCTCCTTTGGCTCCACTCACTTTCTCTCTATAATAATAGAACTAATAGTGGCCCCAGTTATACCAATGATAGATACAAAGTGATGGAGTAATGGGGATAGAGGCCAGAGCAGAACTGTGTGATTCTGGGGGGAGGGGGAGGGTGAGTGAGAGCAGATTCTGTACCCAGTTGTACCTGTTTCTTTCTGCGATGTTCAGTGCATTCTACTTAATAACCTCTATCACCTTATAATCAGTTCCATTTCCAGCTCTTGCCACATGATTAGCAAGTTGTGATGCCTTAGCTGACAGCAAAGATCCTATAGCGGAGCAAGATGGACTACTCCCACGAAAAACGCGTAGTACGGTCATGGGCAGATTCATGGGTAATTACAGGACCCATTTCAGCAACCAGCCCCTGCCATCTTGCTCTGCCATCTTACTTCCGCCCAAAGATAGGATCTGTGCTTCCGCCTCCATCTCCGGGGTTTGAGGCCAAAGATCCTATAGCGGTCCCGCTTCCTCTGCTGTTGCTGCTGCTTCATGGCCGCCGCCTCTCACTCGCTCTCCCTTTCCCACCTCTTCCGCCGCTTTGCTGCAAAGCTCCTTCTTTTTTTGTTTTTTTATTTCAGGCCAAAGTATATCGGGTTTTATTTTTAAAAGGCGAGAGGTGGTGGTGGCGGCCGAGACCACACTGGCGCTGCGAGGAGCGGGTGGGCGGACAGACGGACGCTCCTTCACCGGGCGGGCGGGCTTTGCGCTGCTGTGCGGTTCGGGTGCTCCTTTAACCGTGCGGTGTGTGCTGAGCTGAGCTGTGCTGGGCGGGCGGGCGCTGCTGGGCTGTGCTGTACCGTGTGGGCGGGCGCTGCGGACCCCGGGGCTCCTAGGCAAAGATCCTATAGCTCTGCTGCTGCTGCTGCTATAGGATCTTTAGTTTATCCGGAGCTCCCGCGGCAATAGCTTCGCTCGCTGGACTGGAGGGCGGCAGCTTCGACCGCCCCGGGCCACGGAATTATCAGATATTCAAGACAATTACCAGACAAATTTATAAAGATTTTATTCTTTAACAAGAATCAACAGAATTATTAATCTAGCCCTATATCACACACACAAACTGTTCCCCCGCAACGTTGATTACACTGCGAGTCGGGTCGGGTAGGTTCCGGTTAAAAATAAAATTAACTCAAACACAGCTTATGAGCCATTAAAAATAAATGATTTAAAAAAGAAAATCACCAGTCAAATTTTATTCTTTAACAAGAATTCGCAGAATTATGAACTAACAGAATTATGAATCTAGCCCCATATCACACACACAAACTGTCCCCCCCGCAACGTTGATTAAACTGCGAGTAGGGTTGGGTAGGTTCTGGTTACTAAAATGTACGAAAAAAATGGCCATGTTCCGCTCCGCTGCGTACTACACGTCAGCCCATTGCATTTCGCACGAGTGGCCTATCTTGCTCTGCTATAGGATCTTTGGCTGACAGTTTCCACCCTGCTATCATTGATACCTGGTCCATCTCCCTCTTTCTCTATCTTTCCCTACAATTTCTCTAACTTACACTTGTTACCTGGCAATCTGAAAACCAGAAATAAAAACAGCATGTTTTATTTTTATTTACGATTATAAGTATCTGTAGCAAGATGATATTGCATACATTTTGTTTAGTATTATACCTTTGATCAACACCATCTCATTGATCAACACCATCTCATTGATTACTTTATAGAATGGGTCATGTGAAATGCTAAGTTCAGGTACTGTCTGTTTTTGCTGCATCAAACAAGCAGTAGTCAGAAGGTAGTTATTTGAGAATTTGAGTATTTCAAACTATGCACATGACATAGGGGGACGGTGGCGTAGTGGTAGAGTTGCTGCTTTGCAGTGCCAAAGACCCGGGTTCGATCCTGACTGCAGGTGCTGTCTATATTCTCCCCATGACCGTATGGGTTTTCTCCGAAAACGTTGGTCTCCTTTCACGCTCCAAAGACATACAGGTTTGTAGGTTTAATTGACGATATAAATTAAAAAGTAGTCCCTAGTGTAGGATAGCGTTATGGGCCTGTTGTCTAAGGCGACTTTTTAGGTGACTGCAGGAGACTATGCGGTCGCCACATGTTCGCGGGTGGTTGCCGGGGAGTCGCCTTCATGGTTGTGTGGAATTCCCGCATTCTGGGAACTAGTCGCGGCCTCATTATGGTTAGTGGCGCATTATAATTAGCGGCGACCAGATTGAAGCTGCCATGGAGAGTCGTGAGAATTCTCGTGCCGTAGGTGGGTCGCCAGGAGGTCCTAGTGGGTTGCCAGGAGGTCGAAGGTTCTCGTAGGTATTCGTTGGTTGTAACCGGTGAATTTAATTTGCTCATTGGGAAAAAAAACATAAGCAGTAGTTTTCAGAACCAAGGATAACCTTTGTATCCTTATGAAGTCCATGTTATCCATGCTAAGTCCGCCGAGCTTCACAGCCGTGTATCTCTGGCTTCTTAAAAGTTCTCTCCACTCCTACTCCCTCTTTCTCCACCCTCTCCCCCCCCCCCCCCCTTTTAAAGGACTTACCGTACATTGTGCTTAGCCGTCTTAATTACAGCGCCAACCTTCCTGTTCATCGCGGTGTGTGTCTGTATCACCTTGGCTTTGCACCGTGGGAATTTTTTAGACAGCGCTCCCCCGGCTTGCCCTGTCCCTCGCCTGCATAACAGGCTGGTGAAGGAAGCGATGTTTATGTGTGTGTTCTACTCTGACAGTCGCCATTCCAGTTGCCCGTTTTTTCAGGCGACTGCCAACAACTTGTGCTGGGACAGTCGCCGGAAGTCAACTGAAAAATCGCCTAAGTGTGACAGGCCCATGAGTGTGCTGGGATCTCTGGTCGGTGCAGACTCGGTGGGCCAAAGGGCCTGCTTCCATGCTGTATCTCCAAACTAAACTAAACTAAACAAAAAGAAAAGTATACTAGGTGGCCAGTGAATGTTCTCAGTCTTCTTGAAAAAATGCAAGATGTCAGTTGGTAATCCCTAGTAAGTCAGTAAGGAGGCAGAGTTGATCGGGAGGGACTGTGTAGGGTGCAAGATCCTGATGAGAATGATGAGCCCCATGTGTGGACGACAGGCTCTTCCCCTGGTTGGGCAGGCAGGCAGGCACTTTATGAGGTGGTGCACAACATCTGCTGTGTCCATGTGTCTGTGTGCTTCTGATGCATGGAGTCAAGATGCTCCATATTATTTTGCATCCTCCTCCACTTTGAGTGGTCTTATGTACACAATTACAATTAGCTTCACACAACTGTCCTGTCTACCAAAATGGTTCACTGGGGATTTCCCAATGGATATGACAGTACACTTTATAATATATAATTTACATGAAGTCATCAACCATCAGGCTCTTGAACCATCCTAGCCAGAACCATGTCTCATTACTGAACTACTATGGAGTTTGCATTATTAAGGCTGCACTACATACTATGGCGAGATATGGCGAGTGGATAGGTATATGGACGTGAAGGGAATGGAGGGGTATGGTCTGAGTGCAGGTAGATGGGACTAGGGGAAAACAAATGGTCGGCACGGACTGGAAGGGCCGATGGGCCTGTTTCCGTGCTGTAATTGTTATGTGGTTATATGGAGATCGGGTTTACTTGGTATAAATAACCCTTAATGTCAGTTAATTTTAGGATGAAGATTGACATAAAAAACTGGAGTAACTCAGCAGACAGGCAGCATCCCTGGAGAGAAGGAACGGGTGACATTTTGGGGCGAGACCCTTCTTCAGGATCTACTGTTTTAGGATGTACTGTTTCTTGCAAGACCAGTATTTTTTCCTTCCTCCTTGTTGTTTTTGAAAAGATGGCGGTGGTAGTTATTTACTTTTTTGTGGTTTGAGTAAACGAGATGACTAATTAGGTCACTTTAGAAGATAGTCAAAACTTAATCTCAAATCAAACAACCGCAGAAACTTGAAAACGGATATACTGGAAATGTTGAGTTGGTTAGTCAGCATATCTGTAGTAAGATTGGGTTAATGCTTCAGGATAATGACTTTTCATCATCACGGACCTGAACAAGACAACAACTCTGTTAAGAGACTAGAGTCACATTTAGATAGACACAAAATGCTGGAGTAACCCAGCGGGACAGGCAGCATCTCTGGATAGATGGAATGGGTGACGTTTCGGGTCGAGACCTTTCTTCATTTAAGCCAGGTCAGGAACAACAGATTTCCTTTGTTTTAGCACATTAGAAAGCAACTTCGAATTTTCACAATAATCTGGCAGATTCATCGTCCTCTTCATTATTATCAGATCGAATAAGTTATTATGAAGTTCGTCCTCTTCAAAAATCTCCTCATGGTATGCTTATTTTGAAGAAGTTCTCCTCCTCTGAAGAAGGGTCCTAAACTGAAGCATCGCCTCTCCATGTTCTCCAGAGTATTGCCTGACCCTCACTGCAGGTCTCATTTGTGTCCTGCAGTTTTGCTTTTGCTTGACACCTCCCAGATGGAACAGGATCTGCATGGCAGATGCAGTATAATGTGGATAAATGTGAGGTTATCCACTTTGGTGGCAAAAACAGAAAAGTAGACTATTATTTGAATGGTGACGGATTAGGAAAAGGGGAGATGCAACGAGACCTGGGTGTCATGGTACACCAGTCATTGAGAGTAGGCATGCAGGTGCAGCAGGCTGTGAAAAAAGTGAATGGTATGTTGGCATTCATAGCAAAAGGAGTTGAGAACAAGAGCAGGGAGGTTCTACTGTAGTTGTACAGGGTTTTGGTGAGGCCACACCTGGAGTATTGCGTACAGTTTTGGTCTCCTAATCTGAGGAAAGACATTCTTGCCATAGAGGGAGTACAGAGAAGGTTCACCAGACTGATTCCTGGGATGGCAGGACTTCCATATGAAGAAAGACTGGATAGACTCGGCTTGTACTCACTGGAATTTAGAAGATTGAGGGGGGATCTCATAGAGACTTACAAAATTCTTAAGGGGTTGGACAGGCTATAGATGCAGGAAGATTGTTCCCGATGTTGGGGAAGTCTAGGACAAGGGGTCACAGTTTAAGGATAAGGGGGAATTCTTTTAGGACCGAGATGAAAAAATCATTTTTCACACAGAGAGTGATGAATCTGTGGAATTCTCTGCCACAGAAGGTAGTTGAGGCCAGTTTGTTGGCTATATTTAAGAGGGAGTCAGATGTGGCCCTTGTGGCTAAAGGATCAGGGGTTATGGAGAGAAGGCAGGTACAGGATACATGATCAGCCATGATCATATTGAATGGCGGTGCAGGCTCGAAGGGCCGAATGGCCTACTCCTGCACCTATTTTCTATGTATCTATAAAGAACCCTGGCCCTCACCTTTCACCCACCAGCCTTTGCATCCACCACCTAATACTCCAAAATATCTGCTGCATTCAATGTGAACCCACCTCCAGTCACATCTTCCCTCCCCACCCCTTTCTGCTTTCCGCAGACATCACTTCCTCCACATCTCCTTGGTTCATTTATCCCTTCCCACCCAAACCATCCCCTCCTCAGCTACTTTCCTCAGCAACCACAGGAGATGCGATAACTGTCCAGTTACCTCATCCCTCACTTTCGTGCAGGGATACCAGCTGTCCTTCCAGGTGAGACAGGGGTTCACTTGCGCCCCTCCTAGCTTCATCTCCTGCATGCGGTGCTCCTGATGTGGCTGCCTTTACATTGGTAACTCTAAGAGTGGACTAGGCGAACGTATCGCTGAATACTTGCACACTGTCCATCAAGGCCTGCTGGATCATCCAGCTGCAATCCATTTTAACTTCCCAACTGTCCTGGGCCATCTCCTTGGTCAGAATGAAGCCACACAAAATGGAGTAATGCGCCTCATATTATGTTTGGGTACTTTGCAACTTAACATTAAGAACATTGAATTTCATATTTTAAGTGATACTCCCATTCCCGTCTCCGTTTCCTGTGCCACCCACCCCAATACGCACCTATTTTCTCACTATTCAGCCCCTCTTTCTCCTCCTTTTTCCCTCCCCCTCCCCCCCACCCCCGTACTTTTAATTCCTCTTCTCTCCTTATCTTATTAGTCAGGTTTGGTTGAGTTTGAACACTGGCAGCAAAGGTTTGGACGAGTTCAGATTGATTCATAGCCAAGAATGCATGGCAGCCAAAAATACTATTGAGATAATTGAGTCTGGTACTAATATGGATGAGGGTTCCAGCACAGGATGAGCTGTGGAGAACTAATGTCATATTCTTTAGTCTCCAACTTAACCCCTGCCTTCAAGATCTATGTGAACTCCAAATCCCAGGCCTGCAAAGTCCTCTCAGTTCTGTTTTGTTGGATTCTCCAATTAAATTGGCAGCCTTCCTTCAGCCATTCCTCAAACCAAATTGTGCTAAACAATACTGTCAGTAATATTGGAGAGAAAATAATCATACTGTTAAAAATTGCATATTTTCATTCCTATCACCAAATCCAAAGTTTTGTCCATTCCATATACAGACAAATGACACACCGTTGTAGGAAAGGTGCAGGAATGGGAGGGTCGCATTCAAACCTTCACCGGCACTAGTTTTGGATTATAGCTCCATATAACCATATAACAATTACAGCACGGAAACAGGCCCTCTCGGCCCTTCCAGTCCGTGCCGGCCATTTGTTTTCCCCTAGTCCCATCTACCTGCACTCAGACCATACCCCTCCATTCCCTTCACGTCCATATACCTATCCACTTTACTCTTAAATGTTAAAATCGATCCTGCCTCCACCAATTCTGCTGGTAGCTGATTCCACACAGCCACCACCCTCTGAGTAAAGAAGTTCCCCCTCACGTTACCCCGAAACCTCTGTCCCTTAATTCTCATGTCATGCCCTCTTGTTTGAAACTTCCCTACCCTCAATGGGAAAAACGTATCCACGTCAACTCTGTCTATCCCTTTCATCATTTTAAAGACCTCAATCAAGTCCCCCCTTAACATTCTGCGGCTCCAAAGAATAAAGACCTAACTTGTTCATACCTTTCTCTGTAACATAGTTGCTGGAACCCTGGCAACATTCTAGTAAAATCTCCTCTGTACTCTCTCTATTTTGTGGACATCCTTCCTATAACTAGGCGACCAAAATTGTACACCATACTCCAGAATTGGTCTTACCAATGCCTTGTAAAATTTTAGCATTACTTCCCTACTCCTATATTCAATGCTCTGATTTATAAAGGCCAGCACACCAAAGGCTTTCTTTACCACCCTATCTACATGCGATTCCACCTTCAGGGAACTATGCAGTTATTCCTAGATCCCTCTGTTCCACAGCATTCCTCAATTCCCTACCATTTACCATGTACGTCCTATTTTGATTTGTCCTGCACTTCACACTTATCAGCATTAAACTCCATCTGCCATCTTTCAGCCCACTTTTCCAAATGGCCCAAATCTCTCTGTAGACTTTGAAAATCTACTTCATTATCCACAACACCACCTATCTTAGTATCATCTGCATACTTACTTATCCAATTTTCCACCCCATCATCCAGATCATTGATGTACATGACAAACAACAGTGGACCCAACACAGATCCCTCAGGCACCCCACTGGTCACCGGCTTCCAACCTGACAAACAGCCATCCACCATTACTCTCTGACATCTCCCATTCAGCCACTGTTGAATCCATCTTGCTACTCCACCATTAACACCCAAAGATTGAACCTCTTAATCCAACTTCCATGGGGAACCTTGTCAAAGGCCTTACTGAAATCCATATAGACAAACATCCACTGCTTTACCCTCATCAATTTCCCTAGTTACCGCTTCAAAAAATTCAAGAAGGTTTGTCAAACATGACCTTCCAGGCACAAATCCATGTTTGACTGTTCCTGATCAGACCCTGTTTATCCAGATGCTTATATATATTATCTCTAAGTATCCTTTTCCATTAATTTGCCCACACTGACGTCAAACTAATAGGTCTATAATTGCTAGGTTTATTCTTTGAACCCTTTTTAAACAATGGAACAACATGCGCAGTACGCCAATCCTCCGGCACTATTTTCCCCGTTTCTAATGACATTTGAAATATTTCTGTCATAGCTCCTGCTATTTCTACACTAACTTCCCTCAATGTCCTAGGGAATATCCTGTCAGGACCTGGGAGACTTGATACCACTTTTATATTTTGCCAAAAGTGTCAGTACTTCCTCCTCTTTGAATCTCATAGTTTCCATAGCTACTCTACTCTTTCCCCTTAACTCACGAGTTCGATATCCTTCTCCTTGGTGAATACCGAAGAAAAGAAATTGTCAATATCTCCCCCATCTCTTTTGGCTCTGCAGATAGCTGTCCATTCTGGTTCTCTAATGGTCCAATTTTATCCCTCGTTATCCTTTTGCTATTAATATAGCTGTAGAAACCCTTTGGGTTTACTTTCACCTTTCTTGCCAAAGCAACCTCATATCTTCTTTTAGCCTTCCTAATTTCTTTCTTAAGATTCTTTTTACATTCTTTATACTCCTCTAGCACCTCATTTACTCCATGCCTCCTATAATTATTGTAGATATCTCTCTTTTTTCGAAACGTGTCCAATTTCCCTTGAAAACCATGGCTCTTTCCAATTTTTACTATTTCCTTTCAACCTAACAGGGACATAAAGATTCTGTACTCTTACAATTTCCCCTTTAAATGTCTTCCTGAAAGTACAGACCCCCAAACTTTTCTTTTCAAAACTACAAAGTCTGCAGCTACAATCACGGGATGGTACAGGGCCGGCCTTAAGCCAATTGGACCAATTACTCCTAATTGGGCCCCGTGCCTAAGGGAACCCCGCGCTAGAGTAATCTACTCTCAGCTCGGGTAGATCTACCCTGGGTGGAGGGGGAGAGAAGGGGTGGAGAGAGAGTAGAGAGGTGGAGGAGAAAGAAAGGGGTAGACGGGGAGGGCGGTGTGAGGGGGAATAGAGAAGGGAGAGGTCGTTCCCTCACGATCCTGGGGCAGCGCTCCCGCCCCTCCAGTCGCCATGCTTCACGCACACAGCCTCAACTCCACCTCTCTCTCCCCCTGGGGAGATGCGGTGAACAACACAGGGAGGGCCGGACCGGGGCGGACTGGGCCGGGGTTTAGAGCAACGTTTATAAACCTTGGCCTCAGCTCACACCCGTCCGCCCGGACCCCGGCATCCACTCCCACCTCCGGCCCTCTCCTTCCCTTCTCTACTTCCCTTCCCTCCCTCCCTTCCCTCCCTCCCTTCCCTTCTTTCCTCCCTCCCTTCTCTCCTTCCCTCCCTCCTTCCTCTCACTCTTTTCCCTTTTCTACTTCCCTCACTCCCTTCTCTCCTTCCTCCTTTCTCTCCCTCCCTCCCTTCTCTCCCTCCCTCCCACACACACACACACATAATGCACAGACAACTAACACACACACATCACGCACAGACAACTAACACACACACACACACACACACACACACACACACACACACACACACACACACACACACACACACACACACACACACACACACACACACACATACCCTAAGTTAGGATGTGGTAGAAGCCCAAAATGTAATGCCTGGACTGGGTTTACGCCAATAGTTATTGGTTGTCCAGGATCCAGTTAGTTAAATTACTTATTTTCATTTCACAGTCACTAAAACAAGTGGTATTGTAACTATGTACTTTTCAGAGGTGATCTACACATTTTTTTTGTTACTTGTAGGCTTACATGTGTGCAATTTTATATTAAAACTAGACCAAGTGCAGACCCGTTGGGTCTGTTCCCCCAACGTGCGGTTGCGGGGGGGGGGGGGGGCAGCATGTCCTTGAGGGTGGGTGGCGGGGGTAGAGAGGGGTGGGGGAAGGGGTAGGGGAGGGGAGAGGAGAGGGGAAGGTGAGAGGAGAGGGGTTAGGGAGAAGAGGGGAGAAAAGGGAGGGGAGAGGAGAGGGGGAGGAAGAGGGGTAGGGGAGAGGTGGAGAGAGAGTGGAGGGGGGAGAGAGAGGAGGGAGAGAGAAAGGAGAGGGAGAGAGGTGGGGGAGAGAGAGGGGTGGGGGAGGGAGATGGGGAGGGGTGGGGGATGGGGGGAGAGAAGTGGAAGAGTGGGGAGGGAGGGGGAGAGGTGTAGCGGGGAGTGGTGGAAGTGGGAGAGAGGCAGGGGGAGGGAGAGGGGGAGGGGGGGTGGAAAGGGAGAAAGGGGTAGGGAAAGGGGTGGGGGGAGATAGGGAGGGAGGGGGAGGGAGGGAGGTGGGGAGGGACAGGGGTGTGGGGAGGGGGAGATGTGGAAGAGTGGGGAGAGGTGTAGGGGGAGTGGTGGAAGTGGGAGAGAGGGACGGGAGGGGGTTAGGGGGGAGTGGTGGAAGAGGGAGAGAGGGGTAGGAAAAAAGGGGTGGGGAGAGATGGAAGGGGGTGGGGGAGAGGGAAGGGGGTGGGGGAGAGAGGGAAGGGGGGTGGGGGAGAGGGAAGGGGGGTGTGGGAGAGAGGGATGGGGGTGGGAGGAGGAGGGGGAGGAGAGGGAGAGGGGTGAGGAGAGGGAGATGGAGAGGGGGAGGAGAGAGGGATGGGAGGAGAGAGGGATGGGGAAGAGTGAGAGAGGTGTGGGGGAGGGGGGAGGAATAGGGAGGGAGGGGAGGAGGGAGATGGGTAAGGGAGGGAGGGGAATGTGGAGGGAGGGGGAGAGGGGTGGGGGGGGGAGAGAGGGGAAAGAGTGGGGAGGTAGAGAGGGAGGGGGAGGGGTAGGGGCAGTCCATCTATTCCCCACTCCCTATCACCCCCAATCCTCTTTCTCTATTCCCACACACGTGACCAAGCGCTTCGACACAGGCTGCCCGGGGGGGGGGGGGCTGGGGCTGGGGCTGGGGCTAAGGCAAAGGCAAAGGCAAAGGCAGATGAAAATGAGGTCCATTCCGATTGGACATCTGTGAGTGATGGCATTGTGACATCACACAATGGAAGGTGCTGGAACATCGGGCGGGGGAGGGGGGGGGGGCGGGACTGGTGCAAAGGCATATGTAAATGAAAGGCATTCTATGAGCATTGGGCATTGTGACATCACACGATGGAATGTTCACCAACATTCTATGGGTGAGAGCAGTTTGATTTTTTTAAGATTTTGAAATATTGGAGGGGGGGGGGGGACTTTTTATTAAAAATTGTGTACATAAAAATGTCTAAATGTAATGAGGAGTGCATTTGTGAATATAAAAGTGTAATGTCTAGCAAAATTGAAAAAATGGCGACGTTTGAGGGTCTGGTTTTGGCAGACCAGGGAATCAAAGGGCGAAAAATGGAATGTGACATACACCCACAAGACACACACCCGGTCGGCAGGCAGGCAGGCAGGCATACATACATACATACATACATACATACATACATACATAGATAGATAGATAGATAGATAGATAGATAGATAGATAGATAGATAGATAGATAGATAGATAGATTAGATAGATAGATAGATAGATAGATAGATAGATAGATAGATAGATAGATAGATAGATAGATAGATAGATAGATAGATAGATAGATAGATAGATAGATAGATAGATAGATGGATGGATGGATGGATGGATGGATGGATGGATGGATGGATGGATGGATGGATGGATGGATGGATGGATGGATGGATGGATGGATGAACGGACGGATGGATGGATGGATGAACGGACGGATGGATGGATGTAGCTTAGATCTGTTTGGTCCCCATTCTGATAAAGAGCTGTCAACGTGAAACTATTTCTCTGTCTAGAAAAACTAAATTCTGGAAAAACTCAGCGAGTCAGACAGCATCTGAATATGGATAGGTGACGTTTCGAGTTGGGACCCGTTTTCAGACTTGTGAATTCACGATGGGAAATATTTAAAGGGGATCAGAGGGGTGACCTATTCACACAGAGGATGGAGGGGGAAATGAGCTGCCAGAAGAAATGGCAAAGAAGAATACGACTACATTTTAAAGATAGTCGGACAGGTTCTCGGATAGAAAAGATTTAGATGGATATATGCCAAATGCGGCAAATAGGACTAGCTCAATTGGTCGGTGCATGCGCTGTGGGCTGGAAAGCCTGTTCCCACGCCCGTACATTTCAGTAACTCCATTTTTTTTTTAATTTAATTTCAAAATATACTTTATTCAAATGATAAATATATACAATACATGAAAATCCATCCGACATTTTCGGAGGCTGTACAAATTGATGAATACAGTTTAGACATTTCTTTTCCCCAAATTTCCACAAATCAGTCCCCCACGCGTGCCACTCATGTGGCACAATGGCGTGGGATACCTTCCCTTATTTTGAGGGGCGTCTCCACCATACCGTGCCCCCCATGTCCAGCAGTGGAAGGACCTTAGACTGTGGCCCTCCCCCACCGAGCTTTGGCATTGGCTGCACCGAGCTTCAGTGCGTCCCTCAGCACGTACTCCTGCAGTCTGCAGCGGGCCAGTCGGCAACATTCCCTGATGGACATCTCACTCTGCTGGGTGGTGAACAATGCTTGGGCAGTCCAAAGGGTGTATTTTACCGAGTTGATGACCCTCCAGCAGCACTCAATGTCAGCCTCTGAATGTGTCCCTGGGAACAGTCCGTAAATCACCTCTGTGACGGAGCTGTTCGGGATAAAGCATACCAGGGACCCTTGCATTTTTCTCCAGACTCTTTTAGCAAAACCACACTCTGTAAAGAGGTGGGCAACCGTCTCCTCTCCATAGCAGCCGTCCCAAGGGCAGTGTGCGCTGGCAGCGAAGTTCCGACGGTGCAGGAAGGATCTGACTGGGAGGGCTCCCCTCACCGCCAGCCAAGCCAGGTCTTGGTGCTTGTTGGTGAGTTCTGGCGATGAGGCATTTTGCCAGACAAGCTGGGCAGTCTGCTCAGGGAACCACGCCACTGGGTCCATAGTCCTTTCCCTGCAGTGCCTGCAGGACATTCTGTGCTGACCACTGCCCGATGGACATGTGGTCAAAGGTGTTGGTCCGGAAGAACCCTTCCACAGACGACAGATGGGGCGGCAATGTCCAGCTGACTGGCACATTGCGTGGCACCTGCGCCAGGCCCATCCTTCGCAACACCGGGGACAGGTAGAACCTCAGCAGGTAGTGACACTTGGTGCCCACGTGCCTTGGCTCTACTCCCGCCTGATGCAGCCACACGCGAAGGTGGCCATCAGAATGAGGGCGACGTTGGGCACGCTTTTACCCCCGTTGTCTGCTGACTTGTACATTGTGGCCCGTCGCACCCGGTCCATCCTCGATCCCCAGATGAACTGGAAGATGGCCCGGGTGATCCCTGTGGCGTAGGAGGGAGGGACAGGCCACACTTGTGCCAAGTACAGCAGCCCCGAGAGCACCTCACACCTGATGACCAAATTCTTTCCCGTTATGGAGAGGGAGCATTGTCTCCACAGCTCCAGCTTTCTCCCCACCCTGGCTATCCGCTCCAGCCAATTTTTGTTACATGCCTCAGCCCCCCAGAACCAGATCCCCAGCACCTTCAAGAAGTCAGGCTTGATGGTGAAGGGGACGGAAGATCTGTCGGGCCAGTTGCCAAAGAGCATGGCCTCGCTCTTCCTGCGGTTCACCCTGGCTCCCGTGGCCGACTCAAACTGGTCGCAGATACTAATCAGTCTGCGGACCGACCCTGGATCCGAGCAGAAGACAGCGACATCGTCCGTGTACAGGGAGGTCTTTACTTGACTGCCCCCACTGCCTGGCAATGTCACTCCTCTTATGCTCGCATTCTTCCTGATGGATTTGGCAAAGGGTTCAATACAGCAGACAAACAAGACAGGAGAGAGAGGGCAACCCTGCCTGACTCCAGACCTTACAGAGAAACTGTCTGATTCCCACCCATTGATTTGGACTGCACTACGGATGTTGGTGTAGAGCAGTTTGATCCAATTCCTGATTCCCTCCCCAAAACCCATTTTGGAGAGCACGTCCCTCATGTTCGTGTACGAAATCCTGTCGAAGGCCTTCTCCTGGTTCAAGCTGACTAGACAGGCATCCACCCGTCTGTCCTGCACGTAGGCGATGGTATCTCTCAGCAGTGCTAGGCTGTCTGAGATTTTCCTGCCAGGTACAGCACAGGTTTGGTCCGGGTGGATCACCTGTCCCAGAGTAGACTTGACCCGGTTGGCGATGGCCTTAGACAGGATCTTTCTACATTCAAGAGTGTTATGAGTCTCCAATTCTTTATGTCCTTCATCTCCCCCTTCTGCTTGTAGATTAGGGTGATGTTGCCCTTCCTCATGGAGTCTGACATGCTACCAGCTAGAAGCATGACGTTGTACACTTCTAGCAGGTCCGGGCCCATCCAGTCCCACAGAGCCGAATACAACTCAGCCGGTAAGCCATCGCTTCCGGGAGTTTTATTCGAGTCAAAGGAACGGATGGAGCCAGTCAGCTCCTCTAGGGTCAGTGGTTGGCCCAGACTCTCCCGCTTGCTGTCCTCCAAGACCTCCGTGATCGAAGACAGGAAGTTCTGGGAGGAGGTACTGTCTGTGGTCTTTTGGTCATACAAATCTGTGTAAAAGGATTTGCAGATCCTCAGCATGTCTGTCTGTGAGAATGCTACCGTGCCGTCCTCCTCCCTAAGGCTGTTCATCACAGAGCTCCCCCTGTGAACCTTATGGAAGAAGAAACGTGAGCACGTCTCATCCTGCTCCACATGGCGGACCCTGGATCGGAAGATGATCTTGGAGGATTCAGAGGTAAAGAGCCGAGCTTGCCGGTCCTTCAACTCTCTAAGTTCCTCCCTCACATCCACCCCGCTCGACTGCAGAAGGAGCAGTTGTTGCAAATCTGTCTGGAGTTGGCACAATTCCCTCTAACTCTGTTTTGCTCTCTGAACCCCTTTAATTATGAACAGCTTTATGTTTAGCTTCCACGTCCCTCTGCCTGCCTTCCGGTCCTCCTGTAGGTGACAGGAAGCCTGAAGGAGGCAGTGGTCGGAGAAGAACACTGGCATGAGGTCAGTGTGTCTCACCGTGACGGCCTTCGTCATGAAGACAAAGTCGTTCAATAACTGCCTAACCTGCTGAGTGCTTACACCATTTTCTGTGTTTGAACCAATAACTCTTAGACTTAGAGGGAACAGGACTGTTTTCTGACCCAGCACTGCTCAAAAACATTGGCCCGAATTTTGAGATCAGGTCAATGGTAAGCTTGCCAAGAAAGACCACAATCACCTCATGACCCTGACAGGATTCTCAGTGTGAGACCCTGCATGCATTTATCCATCAGAAAGATTCTGTGATAAAAAGTATTTGATAGTCAAATGACTTGAATCATTATACATTGGCAGCTATCAAAATGTCTGAACAATGTGAACACTTCTAAGCATTTCAGAAAATTCAGCATTTCACAATTCTTGTAAAATACCATGAGCAACTGCCGCCAACTTTGGTATTTGTGGGGAGGGGAATGTTTGCACACACAAAGATAACTGCTGATAGATGATCTAAAAATCTGAGGCTGCACCATACTGCTGCTTGCATGATTTTGAGGTGTGCAAGTTGCATGTCGTAGTTTCTCTATTACAGAAGTGACTGCACTTTAAAAATATAAGATTAGCTGTAAATTGGCTTTTGCCCTCTTCAGATCTTGAACTGAACGGATCGTTTGTATAACAAATATATTGAAATAAATGAAATCCATTTTGGACACAAATGGGAGAATATATCTTTCATTGTGGTGATAAAATCAGATTTTAATTTCCTGCTAAACCCATTTGCATGAATAGAGTTGTAAAAGATTTAAGGGATCAGCTTAACTGCCCAGTATAAAAGAGCATAATTGTTTTTTCTATCTTTACAGTCATTCTATTTCTTGGTACATTTAATATTAGTAACCTGGCATTATTTTATTCATTCAGCTGAACATGGGCTAACAACAGATATTGATAATCTGTCACAGAATCATACAGCATGGAAACATTTCCTTTGGGCCACAGACTCATGTGACCAGCAGCGTACACTTGACCAAGATGACTGACCACATCTTACTTTTTGTACTTTTTCATCCATTCCACCAGATTCTACTCCTCACCTACACCATCGGAGGAATTTGCACTGGCCAATTAACTTAACAACCTGCACTTCCTTAGGGTGTGGAAAGAAAATGGAGCACCTGGAAAAATCCCACACAGTCACAGGACAGTTATGCAAATGCTACACATGAGGCCAGGGCTGAAGACAGGTTGTGGAGATGTAAGGAAGCAGCTCTATCAGTTGTGAATGGACTGATATCAAATCACTGAAAATTTCCCACAATGGGTGTATGGAACAAGCTGCCAGAGGAGGTAGTTGAGGCTGGGTCTATCACAACGTTCAAGAAACAGTTAGACAGGTACATGGATAGGACAAGTTTGGAGGGATATGGACCAAGCGCAGGCAGGTGGGACTAGTGTACTAGTGGGGGCTAGTGTAGCTGGGACATATTGGCCGGTGTGGGCAAGTTGGGCTGAAGGCCTGTTTTCATACTGTATGACTATGACTGTATGACTATGACTCTATGAGTTTAAGAAAACAACGATGAACCACTTAATAGTTTAGTTATTGTACACTTCTAAGAATATTCAATACTTTCTTTCGTGAAGTTAAGAAATGGGAACTCATGTAAAATCTGTTGTATTATTAGGACATCACTCTTGAATGGGGTTACCAGGCTCAGAGATTCTAATATACAACAGACCCAATGTATCATGAACCTGAGGGTGGGCCAAACACAAGTGAATCCATTCCCTACATTCTAGTTGCAATTCATGGTGGCCAATCAACTTACAAACCCGCATGTCTTAGGGATGTGGGAAGAAACGGAGCACCCGAAGGAATCCCACATTCCTTCGCCTTCGCCCCACGGAGAACATGCAAACTCCACACGGATGGACAGTCCCTGAGGTCAGAGTTGAACCCGGGTCTCTGGTGCTGTAAGGCCATGGCAATGCCCAGTTGTGGATGTTGCTGGGAAGTTCAGCATTTATTGTCATTCCTAATTGTTCCCGATCAATAATAAGGAATGGAAACACAGAGCACTTAGACTTACATTGAAAATATACTCATCTTAGCCAGAACTATTATTTATGCAAGTACCAGTCCAGGCACTTGTCCAGTCCTTTTATAATTCATACGTTTCTAAAAGATTCACTCTCATCCTTCAAAATTCCAGTGACTACAAGCCCACTCTTTCCAATCTTTCCTCATATGATTTCTGCAATTGTGAGACTATTGTTATTCATGGCCAAATCTAATGTTGTTCCACTATTTACTTGTAGTTATGTTCACTGTGCATATAATAGAAACAGGAACATGGCTGCTGGAGAATTGGGGTCCCTGCCATCCAAGTAGAGATTGCTGTCAAAGTGTAGTCTGGGAATTGACGCTGAGACTTTCCTGCTTGCATTGTTCAGTTCAAATGCAGTGATGCATTTATAAAGTGAAAATAATTGTTCTTGTGGGATTACTCATGGCCAAAGGAAAATAAATAACTGTTTTATTGTAGTTGCTTCCCACCTTGCCTTCCCAAACAATAACGCTCCCTTTGCTAGCCCGGTCTGTCTTTTTCTTCTCCTTCTCTCTAAGTTTGTTCTCGCATTGTTGTCTCTGCATCTCGGTTTTCTGGATTCCTTTTTATCCAGATCTACTGTCTGTAAGAAAAACATGCAGACTAAAATCAAAATAACATCCTGCAGTTTGTCAAACGTTGCCCTGGCTTGGCTGTTAGTGTTGGCACAAAAATAATTTATTTTTGCAAATGGAATCATAGCGTGTCCCTAGGCTTACCAACATTGCCTTTCAGTCAAATGGAACTGTTTCACAGCATCCCTACTTAATAGTTTCCTCTCATTTACTGTAATTAGTGATGGTACAGGGGGCTCCAGCCTATGGAATACCTAACACACGCAAATTCTCCCATATTCTGCTCTCAGGTACAGAACATGTCATAAGTGATAGGAGCAGAAATAGGCCACTCGGCCCCATCAAATCTACTCCGCCATTCAATCATGGCTCATCTATCTCTCCCTCCTAACCCCATTCTCTTGCCTTCTCCCTATAACCCCTGAAGCTCTTCCTAATCAAGATCTATCTATCTCTGCCTTAAGAATGTGACTTTCTTCACCAGCAAACAATGCAGAGATCAGCAACTGAAAAAGCCAATTACTTCTCCCAACCCTCCTTAAGGAATGAACATAAACCTGAAGCAACCTCTAGTTAGTGTACACAGACCTGTACTAAATTGCTGATAGTTTTCTCTCCGATTAGTAAATCAGCTCCCTCATCTCTCCACCCGGCTGCATTCAGATAAACCTTTGCCTCCTTCTGGACACAACTCCTATCACAACAGGTCCACGGCTGATGCCATCTCACTGGCCCTGGAACACCTGGACAAGGTCTGATTTCTATTCATGGACTACAGCTTTACTTTCAATCACATTAAACCCATCCAATTTCATCTGCAAACTCATGGAACTTTGAGTCAGCCCTCATTGCTGAGACTGGATCCTCCACTTCCTGATCAACAGACCCTAATACGATAATTCTGAACACTGGATATCAGCAAGGATGCGTTCCCAGCTCCCTTCTTTACTCCTTGTACACCCACAGCTGTGCAGCCATGTACACATCCAACTTAGTTTATACATCCATAGATGACGAGACAGAGTACAGGAAGGAGAGTGAGTATCTCGTAATCTGGTATCAAGACGACAACCTTTCTTTCAATGTCAGCAAGGAGATAGTGATCGACTTCAGTAAGCGTAGCGGTACACAACAGGTCAAGTCTGGGGAGTTCCCCCCGCCACAGGTACCATGTAATCCCGTGCTACCTGCTCCATGGTTGGATAGTCGGATGGACTAAACTGTCTCCCCCACCTGGTTTGCCAGGTGAGGAGGGGGCTGTGGACCCACAACAGGACCAAAAACAAGACCTATCAAAGGGCGGCTGAGCTTCTAGCAAGCCAACGTCCATCCACACTTCAGTAGAAGTTGTGATCACTGTCATACGTAGCATTGTAAGGCACCGTGCCCGTTGATGTTTCCAGCGATGAAGATACATTGCCAGCAGCAGCATACTCAAGGATGAAGGTAGACAAAAATGCTGGAGAAACTCAGCGGGTGAGGCAGCATCTATGGAGCGAAGGAAATGGGTAATGTTTCGGGCAGAAACTCTTCTTCAGACTGATGTGAGGGCGGGGGCGGGAAAAAGAAAGAAAGAGGAGGGGCCAATGGGCTGTGGGAGAGCTGAGAAGGGGAGGAGAAAGTAAGGTCTACCTGAAATTAGAAAAGTCAATGTTCATACCGCTGGGGTGCAAACTGCCCAAGCAATATATGAGGTGCTAATCCTCCAATTTATGGTGGTCCTCACTCTGGCCATGGAGGAGGCCGAGGACAGAAAGGTCGGATTCGGAATGGGAGTAATAATAATAAACAGAATATTCAAGGATGAGTCCACTCCAGACATTCTCTCTTCTCCCCTCTCCCATTAGGCAAGTGGTATAGAAGTATTAAAACGCATATCTCCAAATTCAGGGACAGCTTTTTCCCAGCTGCTGTCAGGCAACTGAACCATACTATACATAAATGGCTAGTACAAATGGTTGAAAGCTTCAAGTTCTTATGATTAAATATCATCAGCAACTTGTCCTGGACTAGCCATAACAAAGCAATGGCCAAGAAAACACACCAACGCCTCTACTTCCTTTAGGAGGTTCAGCATGCCCTCAGCAACTCTCACCAACTTCTACAGAACTCTCACCAACTTCAATACGTCATAGAAAGTATTTCATAGGGATGCATCACAGCGTGGTTTGATAACAGCTCCATCCAAGACCGCAAGTAATTGCAGAGAGTTGCGGACGCAGCCCAGACCATCACACAAACCAAGCTCCCTGCTATTGACTCAGTTTATACCTCATGCTGCCGCAGCAAGGGCAGCAGCATATTCAAGGACGAGTCTCACTCCAGACACTCCCTCTTCCCCTCTTCCATCAGGCAAGAGGTACAGAAGTATAAAAACGCATATCTCCAAATTCAAGGTGTTTTTTCCCAGCTGTTATCAGGCAACTGAACCATACTATCACCAACTAGATCGCGGTCCTGAGCTACCATCTACATCATTGGAGACCCATAGACTATCCTAAAAAGATTTTACTGGACTTTATATTTCACTAAACGTTATTCCCTTTATCTGTACACTGTGGGAGCTTGATTGTAGTCATGTATAGTCTTTCCGCTGACTGGATAGTATGCAACGAAAAAGCTTTTCACTTCCTCGGTACACATAACAATAAACAAAACAAAGCTATGTACTCCAAGAACCTTATGTTCTATAACACTCCCCAGGTTTCTACCATTCACCATGAAGATCCTGCCATTGCTTGATTTCCCAATATACATTACCTCACACTTATCTGAATTAAATTCCATTGGCCATTCCTCGACCCACTTGCCCAACTGATCATAATCCCACTTTAATTCTTTATCACCATCGACACCATCTATTTTAGTGTCAACTGTAAACTTAATAACTTAGTTTAGTGGTGTCTGAAAATGTACTTCTCATTTCTGGTCATTTCCTTGAAGAACTGTGACAGCATAAAGGAACAGGATCTCCATTTTCTGAGGTTGACTTTGATAGATAGATTAAATGATAGATTTTGATAGATAGATTAAATTACAGATTTAATAAAACACTATCTCTATTCCATTTAATAGTTTCCAGCAATTTTCCTACATTTGTAAAAAATCGCTCGTTTTTCCAGGTCAAAATCATAGAAACATAGAAACATAGAAACATAGAAATTAGGTGCAGGAGTAGGCCATTCGGCCCTTCGAGCCTGCACCGCCATTCAATATGATCATGGCTGATCATCCAACTCAGTATCCCGTACCTGCCTTCTCTCCATACCCTCTGATCCCCTTAGCCACAAGGGCCATATCTAACTCCCTCTTAAATATAGCCAATGAACTGGCCTCAACTACCCTCTGTGGCAGAGAGTTCCACAGACTCACCACTCTCTGTGTGAATAAAGTCTTTCTCAACTCGGTCTTAAAGGATTTCCCCCTTATCCTTAAGCTGTGACCCCTTGTCCTGGACTTCCCCAACATCGGGAACAATCTTCCTGCATCTAGCCTATCCAACCCCTTAAGAATTTTGTAAGTTTCTATAAGATCCCCTCTCAATCTCCTAAATTCTAGAGAGTATAAACTATCCAGTCTTTCTTCATAAGACAGTCCTGACATCCCAGGAATCAGTCTGGTGAACCTTCTCTGCACTTCCGCTATGGCAATAATGTCCTTCCTCAGATTTGGAGACCAAAACTGTACGCAATACTCCAGGTGTGGTCTCACCAAGAACCTGTACAACTGCAGTAGAACCTCCCTACTCCTATACTCAAATCCCTTTGCTATGAAAGCTAACATACCATTCGCTTTCTTCACTGCCTGCTGCACCTGCATGCCTACTTTCAATGACTGGTGTATCATGACACCCAGGTCTCGCTGCATCTCCCCTTTTCCTAATCGGCCACCATTTAGATAATAGTCTGCTTTCCTGTTTTTTGCCACCAAAGTGGATAACCTCACATTTATCCTCATTATACTGCATCTGCCAAACATTTGCCCACTCACCCAGCCTATCTAAGTCACCTTGCAATCTCCTAGCATCCTCCTCACAGCTAACACTGCCACCCAGCTTAGTGTCATCCGCAAACTTGGAGATATTGCCTTCAATTCCCTCATCCAGATCATTAATATATATTGTAAATAGCTGGGGTACCAGCACTGAGCCTTGCGGGTACCCCACTAGTCACTGCCTGCCATTGTGAAAAGGACCAGTTTAATCCTACTCTTTGCTTCCTGTTTGCCAGCCAGTTCTCTATCCACATCAATACTGAACCCCCAATGCCGTATGTTTTAAGTTTGTATACTAATTAAGGAGATTTAAATTGTACATTAGATTCCTATTTAGACAGATCCACATAAGACAAAGGAAAATTAATATCCCATACTTACATAAAACTTACTCAAGAATAGATTATTTTGGTCGATGTCAGATCACGATTTCTTATTAAAAAATGCATATATGAAACAATTATTTTCTTTGAAATATTAAAGATGCCATTTGTCCGTGGAATTAGAGATAAAAAGAAAAATAACTACAGGATGAGACTTGAAATATAAATAAATAAAATATATTCAGATCAAGTTGTTAAAACTCTATCAATACACTAAACAATTACAGTTTGAATTTGGAGATAAACCTCAAAAATTATTGGCTCGCCAATTAAGGAAGATGGAGGGAGAAAAAATAATCCATAGGATTAAATCACATAATGGCGAACCCTTAGTACAACCTAAATATATTAATGAGAGATTTTTGCAATATTATAAAAATTTATACTCTGCTAAAACGACAGAAAACAGGATAGGAATAGAAACATTTAAAAAAAATGTAATCTGAATGGGTTGGATTCACAAAATAGAGAATCATTAAATGCTGAAATAATGCAGTTAAAGAAATCGAAGAATCTATCAGATCATTAAAAAATGGTAAAACACCGGGACCAGATGGTATTGGCTCGGAATTTTATAAAACATTTTATGATGATTGCACCACGCTTGAAGACACTCTATGAATATATTCATTACTCAGCAGAAAATACCAGAAACGTTAAATTAATCTATTAAAACACTTATACCTAAAATAGACAAAGATCTGGATGACCCAGGATCATTTAGAGCTATAGCTCTTTTAAAATACTGATCAAAAGATATTAACTAAAATATTAGCACAAAGGCTAAGTACAGTTATTAATGAATTAATTCATCCCGATCAAACAGTATTTATACCAAAAGATATTCCTCATATATCCTGTGACGTTTATTCAATATTATATACTCGAAAAGAGGTATTAATAAAGATCTGGTAGTTATTTCCTTAGATGCGGAGAAAACCTTCGACCAGGTGGAATGGTCTTACTTGTTTTCGGTTATGAAACTTTTAAATTGGGAGAGAAGTTTATTACTTGGGTCAAATTATTATACATTAATCCAACAGCCAGAATAATAACAAATCAAATGCTATCAACTAAATTCAATCTATCTCGAGGCTGTAGACAAGGTTGCCCTTTATCCCCACTACTATTTGCACTTGCAATAGAACCATTAGCTCAACATGTGAGATCACATCCTGAAATATATGGGTACGATACCAGAGATACCGAGAATAAAATCTCCTTATATGCGGATGATGTGTTACTTTATATTACAAAACCGGAAATTAGTATCCAAAATTTATTAAAATTAGTAACTGAATTTGGATCTTTTTCAGGATATAGTATTAATTGGAATAAAAAGTGCTCATGCCAATAATGGTAAATAACTCACATATATTACAACAATTTCCTTTTAAGATAACAAACGAAAAAATTAAATATCTTGGAATTTATGTAACAAAAAGATTTGATACTTAATTTAAATCCAACTTCCCACTCTTATTGAATAAATTAAATAAGAACATTTTATATTGGAAAACTCTACCCATCTCAATGTTAGGTAAAATTAATGTAATAAAAATGATTTTTCTTCTGCAATTACTATATCTTTTCCAATTGATTCCGATATATCTTCCTAAAAAATTTCTTTAGGAAGGTGGACTCTTTAGTTACCAACTTTATCTGGGATTATAAGAGCCATAGATTAAATAAAAAACATTTATGTAAATCAAAAATAAATGGAGATCTAGCACTACCAAACTTTATGTTTTATTATTGGGCAGTTTAATATTAAAAATATTAATTTTTGGTTAGTAGAGAGAGATAAACAACCAATTTGGTTAAAAATGGAAAAAGAAGATTGTTCGCCTTTTGAAATTAGTTCGATAATATTTGCCAATGTTTATTTAGGTAAGAAAACCTATAGCAAAAACCCTATAATAGAAAGTGGAATCTGTATCTGGAAACAAATAAAGAAAAACATTAAAATTAGAATGTATACCACTAACCCTTACCATTGTAAATAATGCTACATTTAAAAACCCTCAATGATGGATAAAGGCTTTTTACAATGGAAAGATAAGGGAATTAATAAGACGAGAGATCTCTACAGGGAAAATTCTTTCCTTTCATTTCAAAGAATTACAAAAAAAATTATGCATTACATTTAAAAGATTATTTTAGATATTTACAAATTAGAGACTATGTAAAAGCAAACAAAGGAAATTTAGAAATAGAAAGACAGAACTTTTAGATGAATGTCTAAATAAACATCCGAACACAGAAAAACTGATATCATATATTTATAATATTCTATTGGAAATGATGTTCCATTGACAGAAATATATAGACAATCATGGGAATATGTATTAGGTCAAATTAGCAGACCAGAAGTATGGGATGAAAGTTTACAACACATACACCACTGTTCGTTAAATGCTAGACACTCTCTTATACAATTTAAAATATTACATAGACTACATTACTCAAAAATCCAAACTACATAACATTTTTTCAAATGTATCTGCCATATGTGATAAATGTCAGCACTTTGAAGCTAACTTGACACATTTACAAATTGTGTAAAAATTACAAAATTTTGGATAGAAATATTTAGGATAATTTTGAATGTTGTTAATATGAATCTGACTCCTGACTCAAAGTTAATAATATTCGTAATACTGGAAACAGATCAATTAATATAACAATGAATCAAATAATTTTTATTGATTATAGTTTAATAATTGGGAAAAAAATTAATATTAAAATTCTGGAAAGGTCCTACATCCCCCACAATCAAAATGTGGATTACAGGAATGTCGGAGACACTCCATCTGGAAAGATTGAGGTTTGTCCTAATGGACAGGTTGGATCTTTTCAGAGGGAATATGGTTCTCCATACATTGAATATCTAAAGGGTCAAAATGGCTCGGCTGCGAGAGCCTGACTGAAACCTGAATAATGGAATAGATGAAGAAATACGTTTAACAAATCATGGATTTATCTCCAACGATGGATAACTTTTTAATACTCCATTCACTTCTTTATTTTTAATTTCTTATCTCTATATTATTTTTCTCTATCTTTTCTTACTTATATAAAAAAAATGTATAGAAATATAAATGTCTTAACATGTTAATATTAATAATATTACGAATGTATGTAAGAAGTATTTTCTATTAATATGTATTTACAATTAATAAAAATATTCATCAAAAAGTATACTAATCTCTTATGTGGGACCTTGTCGAAAGCTTCTGGAATTCCAGATACACCACATCACTGGTTCTCCCTTATCCACGCTACTAATTACATCCTCGAAAAATTCCACAAGATTCGTCAGACATGATTTACCTTTCGTAAATCCATGCTAACTTTGTCCAATGATTTCACCACTTTCAAATGTGCTGCTATCCCATCTTTAATAACTGACTCTAGCAGTTTCCCCATTTACCGATGTTAGACTAACTGGTCTGTAATTCCCGTTTTCTCTCTCCCTCCATTCTTAAAAATCGACAGTCTAATCAACATTTTTCTTATCTTGAAATCTGATTCCAATCTGATGAAGGGTCTCGACCCGAAAACCGTCCACCATTCCTGCTCTCCAGAGATGCTGCCTGTCCCGTTGGAGTAACCCCAGCATTTTGTGTCTATTTTTCATATCATTTGGAACCAGCACGGATTTAACGTGAAAAGGCCAACATGAATGGCATAACAGAATATATGCTAAAACCAGACTAATGTGACAGGGACACAGCATGCTCAGGTGCATTAATGCCTTACATTGGCCTCCAATCAAGCACAGGTAATGGAATGTATCACCTGTGGAGTTTCACAAGCAGATAAATCACGGGCGTAGGACACATTTTCAAATTTTTGATTACTTCAGCTTCTGTTCGATTCCAGAGAGCAGAAAATTCCCAAATCCAGATCCAATGAGAAAAGAAGGGAACTGATTCTTGATTAGTACAGATGTCAGGGGTTCTGGAGAGAATGCAGGAGAATGGAGTTAGGTAGGGAGAGGCTAGATCATGCATGATTGAATGGCGGAGTAGACTTGATGTGCCAAATGGCCTAATTCTGCTCCTATCACTTATGAACATGAAAATAAAACCTCACATAATAGCAGTCAGGGTTGTTAAAAATAAAAGATTGCGGGATCTATGCTGCAGCAAAGCATGGGGACGATGAAGGAAACATTTAGTTTAAGTCAAGAAAGATATAACCCCAGACAGTGGCGGCATGGCATGCTTCGTGTTTGAGGGAAGAAAGAGGCATGTGAATTTCCTGGCATCCTAGCACTTTGGGAACCAATGATGTACTTCATGAAACTCTACAGCGATATTGTAGTTTAGGAGAAACAGCAATTCAATATGCGAGGAGATGCAGACATCTACAGGTCAAATAGGTTGTGGTGGTGGTGGATTTTTTCTTTCCCATTATTGGACTGGGAATATCATGTGTGTGAAATGTTTAGACAGTGTCCAATGTGTCAAAAGTATTCAGGAGAGTTTTCTCGGCAATATGTTAGGCCCCACATGGGAAAGGGCAACACTTGATCTACTCTCGGGAAGTTGGAAGAGGCAAATGAATGAAGTGTTCACTGTTTGATTAGGTTTAAGATAGTTATGGACAGAGACACAGACGGTCCATGAGTTTAAAATGCCTAAATTAGGGTAAGGCCAACTTTGAAGGTATGAGAGAGGGACTCACTCAAGGCAAAGGAACGTCAGAAAACTAGGATGATTTTAAACATCTGCCAATTCAGAACATTGCTTGTCCCTGTTAGAGTGAAGGGCAGGAAGGTAGACATAAGGAAGCTTGGATGAAGAGTCACAAAGTGTTTTTGGTCAAGAGTAAGAAGCAGGCATGTGACAGGTATAGGCAGGTGGGATCAAGTGTATAACAAACAGAATGAAAATAAAACTAAAGCAAACTGGAACCAAACTGGGCAAGTAAATGATCCAAACTTTCTGACACCATGGTGAGTAATGAGACCATACACAGGAGTACTAACTCATAGTCTTTATTGTAACACAAGCGGGAGGAAACGTTACACGCTATCGTCTCCGTGGCCAGCATCTAGTTTGGCAGTGAAAACAGTGACGTGCTGTATTAATAGTCCAGGGTAGGGAGAAGATCTGGATGGATTTACAATATGGAATGCTGCAGCATGCAATTATATGTGTGTGGTGATAGATATAGTAAGGCAGACTAATATGGCTTAATCTACAATCCTGAAGGAATTTTGGGAACTAAGGAATAAACTAAATCATTAGAGCAAAAAGGGGACAGGAGATAACTCTGGCAGATAGCATTAAGGATAATCCCAAGAGAGGGTATAACTACATAAAGGGAAAAAGGGTAACCTGATGAGAGAATGGGACTCTTAATAGTGGTCAACTTTGTGTGGAGCCACAGGAAATGGGCAAGGTCCTCAATGAGTATTTCACCTCTGATTTTTACCATGAAGAAAGACAGGAGCACTGAGGAACCTGGGGCAGGAACTTGAGAGCAGTCAGTATAACAGTCGAAGAGGTGCTGAAGGTCCTGACCCTATGAAGGTAAACAAATCTTCCGGCCCAGATCGGCTCTATGTGAGAAACCAGAGAGGAAATTATAGGGGCCACGGCTGAAATTTATGAGTCATCTTTAAAGGACAGGAGATGGTGCCGGCAAAAGACTGGGGAGTGGCCAAATGTTTGTGCCTCTATTCAAGGAGGGCTGCGGGAAAAATGCTGGGAACTACAGGCCAGTGAGCTAAACATCTGTAGTCGGAAAGTTACTGGAGAGTATTCTGAGGGGTAGAATATACATGCATTTAGATGGACAAGGGTTGATTAGGGATAGTCAGCATGGTTTTGTATGTGGGAGATCGTGTCCCAACAAATTGATTGAGTTATTTTGAAGACGTGACCAAAAAGGTTGATTGAGGGCAGAGCTGTGGTTGTTGTATATATGGATTTCAGAAGGCATTCAACAAGGTTCCACATAGTAAGCTGCTGTGGAAGGTTAGATTCTCATGGGGATCAAGGAGAGATAGACTGCATGGATAGAAAATTAAAGGGCCTGTCCCTCCTAGGCTTTTTTTTAGATGACTACAGGCGACTAGGCTGTCGCCACATGGTCGCCGGGTGGTGTCGCCTGTATGGTCGTGAGTAGTCTCCTCGGTCACTCAAAGAGGTCGTGTGGTGTCCTTCTGGTCGCCCTGGAGTTTCAGTGACAGCCAGTGACAGTGGGTTGATGCCAATGAGTGTAGCTTGACTTACTGATTGTAGGTGCTGTCAAGGTTTTCACCAGGTGACGTAGGTTGTCGCCGGGGTGCTAACTTTGGTGAATTCCATTGGCGACTACCTACGTCAACCGGCAACAGGTACCGGTGACTGATTGTCTTCAGTTGTCTTCTGTTGTCACCGACAGGGTGCAGCTTGTCATAGCTTGTCGCGGTTGTGGACGTAGCTTGACTTCGGTTGTTGTAGGTTGTCGCCCTGTGTGGTCATAGGTTGTCGTAGGTGTTGTTCTAGGGTGGACGTCCCTAATGGGTCGCAGTTGTCGGTAGCTTGCCGTAGCTTGCCGTCGACTAGGTGGTTAGGGTGGTTGTAGTGTTGTAGACATTGTCATAGGGGGGGTCCAGTCGCCGGTTTTTCGGCGACCTGCTTTACGACTACGACAGTTGTCGGCAGTCGCCTAAAACATCGCCTAAGTGGGACAGGCCTTAACTTCGTGAAGGAAGCAGAGGGTGATGGTGGAAGATTGCTTCTCATTGCTGGAGGCCTGTGACTAATGGTGTGCCTCAAGGTATGGTGCTGGGCCCGCCTTTACTGTTTGTCCTCTATATCAATGATTTGGATGAAAATACACATAGCAAGATTAGCAAATTTGCAGATGACACAAAAAAAGTGAGTGGTTATTGCCAGTAGTGATGGTTGTCTAAAATTGCAGCAGGATCTTGATCGGTTGGCCACCCAGGTGGGATGAGGAATGATTAATGGAATTTAATACAGAAAAATGTGAGGACCTACACAGTGTATGGTAGGGCTCTGGGCGGCAGTGTTGTAGAGCGGTGGGACTCTAGGAGTGCAAGTGCATCGTTCCGTGAAGGTGGCATTCACAGGTGGATGGGGGTGGTTCAAAAAGCTTTTGGCACATTGGACTGCACCACTCAGCATATTGAGTAAAGAAGTTGGGAGGTCATGTTGCAGCTATATAAAAACGTTGGGTGAGGCCACATTGACAGTATTGTGTTCAGTTCTACATTGTAATTGTATTGTAATTAATTTATCAGCCAAGTATTTAAAAACATACAAGAAATTTTTGATTTGCCATACAGTCAAATCAAAAAAGCAGCAAGACACACAACTACATAAAAATTAACATAAACATCCACCACAGCGCACTGTGATGGGAAGGCAATAACGTATTATCTTCTTCCCTCCTTTTCTCCCCACGGTCGGGGCAGTCGAACCATCCGCAGTCGGGGATGCGGACTGAATCCCCGCAGCGGCGGCAATCGAAGCTTCCTGCCAATCGGGGCGGTCAAAGCTCCCGTGGTTGAAGTCTCCGAAGTTGTCCCTAACAAGGGACTGTGAGCTGCACGATGTTTTAAGTCCGCAGGCTCCCGGGTTGGTGAGCTCCCGAAGTCAATCCCTGGCAAGAGGGCCGCCGCAGATCCTCGTGTTAGGCCACAATGCAGACGAGATACGATATGGAAAGTCGCATCTCCTTCGAGTCCCAGCGACTCCAAAAAGTTTCCCCCCAAATAATACAAAAACTAAAGATACACCAAAACAATACGTTTAACAACAGACTAAACACCACACAAGAAGAAAAGGCCGAGACAGACCGTTGGCGAGGCTGCCATTGTACATGGGTATCATGTTATGGGAAATATGTTGTTAAGTTGGAAAGGGTACAAAGGGATTTACAAGGTTTGCAAGGTTGTAAGAATCAAGGGTCTGAGCTATCGGCAAAGGTTGTGTAGGCTGGGGCTCTATTCTCCGCATTGACTATTGCAACATTTAAGCAACATTTAGGACAAGTACATGGATAGGACAGGTTTGGAAGGCTTTGGGGGGCAAATGCAGGAAGGGGGGCCAGTATGGATGGGGAGATGGGACATGTTGGTCAGCAGTGTGGGCAAGTTGGAATGAAGGGACTGTTTCCACACTCCATGATTCTATGATCTGTGACTCCACTTGTACACCTCATATACCTCCATAATAATAATATGGTAATGATTAGATTATTCCCTTGAACTTCACCTGCTTTAATTAAGTGTTTAGTTAATGTTATTAAATTTTTTGGGTTTTTTTTTTACCCTAGTATGAAAGGCAATTTGTTCATTTCGAGGTTATATCTTGTCAGACTGGAAATTCAACCAGTTTTGCAGTGGCATCCTATTAAGCCCTGGAATAACCAAACAAGCTGGAGTAACTCAGCGGGACAGGCAGCATCTCTGGAGAGAAGGATGTGTGTGACGTTTTGGGCCGAGACTGAAGAAGTGTTTTGACCCGAAATCTCACCCATTCCATTTTCTATCCAGAGATGCTGCCTGCCCCGCTGAGTTACTCCAGCGTGTTGTGTCTATCTTCATTTAACCAGCATCTGCAGTTCCTTCCTACACATCTCTTAAATCCTGTTTTCTTCTCAGGGTTGAGAACAAGATGAGTTGTTTTTCTGCATTAATGCTTTACTTGTGTACTGTGCTTTACTGTGCTTTACTTGTGGAACTGCAGAACCAAATGCACTATGTTATTGCATACTCTGTGATAGTGAGCCTGATATTTGTGCAGTGCCCCAAAAATTGCCACTCAATCCACGTAAAAATGTATCCAAGCACTTTAGGTTAAAATTATGCTAGTGACTTTTAATTAATCCACAATTTTAGTCCAAAGATTATTCAAAATGAAAGATGAAAACATGTCCTTGAATATGGGGTTAGGAGAAGGAAATATTAACATGAGATCTTCCTGTTTGCCTTTAGTTGGACTTTGCAGGGTGAGATGTCATGCTCAACAGCAGCTAACAACAATTTGTATTATTTATAGCACCACCTTCTCAGAACCACATATGGATGCTGGTGTCATTTTGAAACTCGTGCAACATGTCATAACTGAAGGCCCCCCCCCCCCCCCCCCCCCCCCCCAACGAAACAGCATAGTTATATTTAGTGGAATTGTCTATAGTGCGGATGACCTTGCTAATGGGTATCTAGGAAAAATATATTGATTGCTAATACTAGTCTTTCTCGATTTGAAATGTATTTAAACTTAAACGTCTGAGAAATAATTTTTCAAGCAACAAATTTTAATTCACATCCGAGTAAATCTGAAATGCAGAAACAACTAATTTAAACAAAGCAAATTTAAGAGTATGAAATATACTTTTGTACAACAAAATGCATGATGGATCTCGGGTGTCATTAGAGTAACGCTAACTAAATACTGACTCAATTTAATTGCCTTGGCCTGGTTGCTATGGAAGTTCTAAAAGGAGAAATTCATGTGAACAAGAAAGGGAAGTACACAATTTCATACACTGGATAATATGACACATGTACCAGAGAGGGGTTCAGAGTATATTGGTCACCCATTGCATTTTCAGTCTCAAAAAGATTGCTCAGCTAAAAACTAGAAGATGAGATAAAGCATGAAGGAAGTAATTTTAAGACATCTAAATCAAAAGGCAACTGAAGCAAGTAATTACATTTGTCTAAACAAATTATGGACTAATACATGTACTCGGGATTAATCATAATCGTCAAGAAAAACAAAGTTATTTAAGTCACAATGATGGAAAATGAAGCTAATTTTCTGTTGCATTTCCTAAAACAATGAGGGTCTATTTAAACATTACAAGTCTTTTTTCGTCACATTTTACTAGCAAATGGTTAACTAAGGAAATAGTGTTTCCTTTTTAACCAATTTGTTATTATAAACCAATAAATTAACTGTATAGGAAGTGTAGGAGTGGTTAGGGTATTTTAATGAAAACATAGCTACGACCTATACAAAAGAGGGATATCATTGCCGCAATGGGGTACTTAAAAATAATTAGTGAATTATTTAAAAGGATGGGTATAGTGAAAGAGGAAACGTGCTGTATAAAGCGATCTAGCTGTTTGAAATTGGATAAATCACAGGTGAGTGGGAAGGAATCAGAAACTTATCCTTTATGTTGGACTAAAATCTTACCAAAGTCAGGCTAACCGGCTATAGTTTCACTCGTTGCTTCATCGCTTCTTGAACAGCTGTGGAATATTTCCAAATTTTTCATTTGTTGGAATCCTGCTGACTCAATTGATTCTTGAAAATCACTCCACAATCTCTCTAAAGCAGGGCTGCCTACTTCTCACGCATTGAGCATGAGACTAACGCATTTGAGGAAATTCTAATGCTCTCACGTGATGACAGAGTCTCACACTTTTTTTTTAATGAATAAATAATAATGTCACACTTCACCACACTCCCAAGAGAATAGTTTGTCGACGGGTTCCCGTAAAGAACGAGCAATTAATGGGCTTAAGCCCATACACACTATTTAAATGGGACAATGTCGGCCCAAAAATGAAGGTGAAATTCAGCGGGGTGAGGCAGCGTCTATTTCTGAGTTGACCCTTCTTCAGACTCAAGCATTTCTCCAGCAGTTTTGTCACCGCTCTATAGATGCGGCCTGCACTCGCATGCACATTTTCCGTTCAGATGGGGTGATAGGTGAGACCCGGCGGTGGTCCAGCCTGCCCCCCCTTGAGGCACTGCCACACTCCAACCCTCACTCTGGCAGTTCTGTGTCTGGAGCTGCTCTGTCCTCACCGCATGGAGTTTTAATCCCGGCCCGGAGCCAGGAGCGGAGCGGGTTTGTGTGTGAGGGGGTGGCGGTGCGCTCCGGAGCCACGGCGTTGTGTTCGGGCTATGGCTCCTCCGCTCCGATGCCGACCCCAGGTCACTACTCACCTCCCCAGACCCCCGGGTCACTGACCTCACTCCCCAGAACCTCCAAGTCACTTGACTCACTCCCTGGACCCCAGCTGGACACAGAGCCACCTGGGCCAGCCTAGCCGTAATGCCGGGGGGGGGGGGGAGTAGGGAAATGCACTCCAGACAATGGCAAGTCGCCGCTTTCATTAGCCAACACTCACAACAACAACCTAACACACACCCTTACACACCACACTGCAACACCAAGGTGGGTTTCAAATGCGGATAAATGGGGACTAGTTAGATGGGGCATCTGATCGCATGAACAGTTGGGATGAAAGGCCTGTTTCATGGCTGTAAGACTTATGACACATTGTAGAAAGAGTTTGCATTGTCTCTGGAGAGGCTCAGGGGAGCAATTTATGAACATATTGGTAGGGGCTGGATTTTGTTTCATTTGAAGAAAGATTTGATAACTGGGAATTGTATTCTCTGCAGACCGGAGGAGAAGAAGAGATTAGTTGAGGTGAATAATACTATGAGAATAGGACTGTTTAGCTTAATAAAGGAGTGTAAGAAGGAACTCTGATGGTGGTTATTAACTGAAGAAGATTGATATAAAGCTGGAATAACTCAGAGGAACAGGCAAGCTTTTGGAGAGAAAGAATAGGTGATGTTTAGGGTCGAGACTGAAGAGGTTGGAGAACCAGCAATAACCAGTGACTGGAGATGTGTGTTATCCAATACGGGCCAGAAATCAGAATCATGTGTTCATCTTTAATGACGTGACAATAATAATATATTACAGAAAAAAAAAAATTATGTATGGCACAGTGGCGCAGCGGTAGGTAGAGTTGCTTGGCCTTGAGCACCACAAATCCAGATTTGTCTGGATAGGGTTCTGTTCTGTACAGTCTTTGTACCATTTCTCTTATGACCCATGGATTTAGTGGAAATTCCGGGTTTCTCCACATCTGAAAGAAGTGAGGTTCTGTAGGTTAATTGTTCTGTAAATTGTCCCTGCGTGCTAGTTACAATGGTGTATGATAGATTGCGGTCGGTGTTGTCTGTGGAATTCCTCTGCCTCAGAGGGCGGGGTGGAGGCGGTTCTCTGGATATTTTCAAGAGAGAGCTAGATAGGCTCTTAATAGATCGGCGGAAGTCAGGGGTTAAGGGGGGAAGGCAGGAACGGGGGTTCTGATTGGGGAATGATCAGCCATGATCAAATTGAATGGCGGGTATGCTCGCAAGGGCTGAAGGCCTACTCCTTGCCCTTGGTCTATTGGTCTATATCACTTTTCCAGCATAATTTTCAGCGATTCTGATATCCATCTTACTCTCTTTCTTATTCTTTATTTATGCTGGAATAAATTTGGCTGCTTTCTTTCATATTTCATCTTTACTTCCATTATTGCTTTTTAATTCCTTCTGTTGTTTTTTTATTAAAAAGCTTCCCAATCTCTTGCTTCCAACAAACCTTGGCAATGTTATTTGCCTTCCCTGTCTTTTTTACTGCACCTGACTTCCCTTGTCAGCCACAATAACCTCATTCTCCACTTAGAATCTTTCATCCTCTTCGGATGAAAAGTCCTGTGTCTTCCATTTATTTCCTAGAAACTCCTGCATTGTGTTCGACCATCATTACCTTTCCAATCAAACTTTGGCGTCGTCCTGTATGCTTGTAGTCACTTTGCTCAACAGCAATACGTACACTATCTGAATTTAATCATTCATTCTTAAAATGCAGGTTGAATTATGTCATATTATAGTTACTACTCCTAGTGGTTCCTTTACCTTAAAACTCCCTATTCAATTCAATACGCAATACAAAACCAGAAATGCTTTTCTTGTAAGTCAACACCAGTGCTCTAAGAAACCATCTCGTAGGAACCTACAATTTCTCTCGTTTTTTTAGAGATTTATCGTGGAAACAGGCCCTTCGCCACGGTCCACACCGTTCAAGCGATCCCGCCAAATTTAAAACACCCCTGTCCACTGTGCAAGTTGGCCCACGAGTGACCCCGAGTTTTCACTCGTGGTGAATTCACGTAGAGGGAACGTCGGATCTCGCGCGTTCAATTGTCCACTCGTGGCGCTACGGCAGGTACTCGGGGGAAACTTGTTAAACTGTGACAAACAATCAACTGTTTGATATTTTTCCATGATGTCAAATTAACTGTTAAAGTTAAAAATGGGAAACATTTAAACTCGTTCTGCAGTTACGTATGGCCCGTGCGTTACCATAGGTGTCTCGTGAGTCTATGTGGGAACTTTTTTATAATCTGAAAGGGGGCTGAACCAAAGTAGTATAATTTGTATTACTATTATATATTTATATATATTTCAATTCCACCCGAAGCAATTGAGAGGCGATGTCTTGGGGCCGTGTAATTTAACGTGTGTCTTTGCTTTTAAAAGTGAAAGCTGTTAAATTGTTTAGCTGCGCTTGTGTTTCGTATGTTGGGGGAGGAGTGCTTGACTGACAATGCTTCGATTTTATACTGCCCTCCCCTTCCACAGAAAAATGCCTAAATTTTTCTTTGTGCCCGCTCTCCTGGGAGCAATCAAAACCAGGGGAACAATGAACCCTCAGAGGCTTCGGCGATTCTTGTCTATATATGGATCTCGCTTCGCTCGCAAATCTGTATGAACGCTCGATCAACCAGGCATCGGCAACCAGGAGGCCTGATTACTGAAAACAAAGTCAACTATGTTACCAGACCTCATCATCTTCCTTCGACAAACCCGGAACCTCGGGACCACACTTTCAACAGAAACTAATATTTTAAAGAATTATTATGGGACATTGGCTAGTCTGAAGAAGGGGTCCCGAGCAGAAACGCCACATATGTGTGTGTGTGTGTGTGGTGTGTGGCTGTGTGTGTGTTGTGTGTGTGTCTGTGTGTTGTGTCTGAGTGTGTGCTGTGTGTGGTGTGTGTGTGGTCTGTGTGTGTGTCTGTGTGTGTGTGTGTTTGTGTGTATGTGTATCTGTGTGTATCTGTGTGTGTGTCTGCTGGCGGGTCCGGCGGCCGCTCAAAGTCACCCGAGTGCTTCCTTCTCTGAAGTGGTGGCCAGCTGCTGCCTGGTGTATCTCTCTCTCTTAGGTGTGTGTGTGTATTTGTGTATGTGTGTGTGTTATGTCTCTCTCTCTCTCCTCTCTGTCTATCTGTGTGTGTGTGGTCTGCTGTCGGGTCCGGCGGTCCGCTCAAAGTCCACCGAGTGCGTCCTTCCTCTGAAGTGGTGGCCAGTCTGGCTGTCTGTGTTTTAATTCTCTGTGTGTGTGTGTGTGTGTGGTGTATTTGTGTGTTTGTGTGTGTGTGTGTGTGTGTGTGTATGAGTGTGTGTGTGGTGTGTCTCTCGCCCTCTTGTCTATCGTGTGTTGGTCTCGCTGTCGGGGTTCCGGCGGCCGTCAAAGTCAGTCACCCGAGTGATTCTTTCTCTGAAGTGGCGGCCAGTTGCGTCTGTGTGTTATCTCTGTGTGTGTGGGTGTGGGAGTGTGTGTGTGTGTGTGTGTTTGGTGTGTGTGTGTGTGTGTGTGTGTGTGTGTGTGTGGGTCTGTCTGTGTGTATCTGTGTGTGTGTGTGTGTGTGTGTGTGTTGGTGTCTCTCTCTCCTTTGTATATCTGTGTGTATCTGTTGTGTGTCTGCTGTCGGGTCCGGCGGGTCGCTCAAGTCACCGAGCTGCATCCTTCTCTGAAGTGGTTTGACCAGCCTGTGTCTGTGTGTATCTCTATGTGTGTGTGAGGTGTGTATGTGAGGTGTGTGTGTGGTGTGTTGCTGTGGTTCCCGGCGGCGCTCACAGTCACCGAGCTGCTTCTTCCTCTGAAGTGGCGGCCAGTCCTGGTCTGTGTGTATCTCTCTCTTGTGTGTGTGTGTGGTGTGTGTGTGTGTGTGTGTGTTTGTGTGTGTGTGAGTGTGTGTTGTGTGTGTGTGTGTGTGTGTGTGTGTGTGTGAGTGTGTGTGT